>CM051460.1:107110528-108390579 GCA_028095005.1 Rhynchospora pubera
CATGGTCATGACTATACAGCAACTTAGGAGTCAAATTGGCCTATTATGTTGGCGTGAGAACAGTTTGCCTTTGATAGTGGAACTTGAAATTAATACCCCACTAACTGTGGAAGCATATGGCAATGCATAACTTTCCTACTGAAGAATCATATTCCAAGGGAATGTGTGGACTAAATTAAAAAGCAAATTTCTATGTCTCAGAAACTTGGAAAATCTTATAATTTCAGCCGATTTCGTTTTTTTTTTTTTTACATATTTTCATTTGCAAATTAAGCCAATAGCTCCTACACAAACGTATACCAACATTATATTTTTAATTTTCAAGCTTTAAAAGTTTTACTGTTGAATTTAAAATTAAGGAGTGGGAAATAGGAAAGTGTAGTTCATTTTCAAACAAATAAGTGAAATATATCTACAAACGGAAACATTTTAAATTTATGCCATTAAAAAATTTAAAATAAAAAATATATCATTGCTAAATAATAAATTATTTTTATGCCATCACCAAGGACAAAAATCATATTTATTCCATTGTCAATTGATATGACTATAAAATATTAATATTAGAAACATATCAATGCAAAAGAAATAATTGTTTATATGTGCCCTGCCGCAATGGAAATTTGAATTTTAAATTTTGAAACTTCACAGATTTTATAAATTTTATAAATTTTATCGTGGCATATCTCTAATATACTTGTGTTTTGCCGGAACAAATGGCTTCAAATTAATTTTAGTGATTTAAAGTGGTATATTTATAATTAGCAATTTAAGAGTTAAATTTGAAAAATCGACAAAATTTGTAAAGACTAAAAGCTGACGCATCTGAGTGGACATCGCAAACTCAAAATTAAATTAAAAAATTGACACTATCAAAATAAAAAAAAAACATTTGGAGGCGCTTGAACTGTTATGTACGCGGCGGCACAAGTTAAATCCAAATCAATGACTATTGTAAACTTCAACTAAAATTAAATCGGGCGCTTTATTAATCTTTGATATGGTACGCGGCGGCACAAGTTAAATTGAAATTCAGTGACTATATATAGTATCAACTTTGCAACTAAATTCCTTAATCAGTTGACAACACAGATTCCACCATAACTTCCTAGTTGCATATGTATCCACATGTTGTGTTGTGTTGTGTCACTAATGGAGAGACGAACTGAACAAACTCTTCTCTTCTCTTTGGTGAACCAACCACACATGGTGTGTTTCACTAGTAGGCGCCACAAGAAATCTCGATTGGAAAAGCTAATGGAATCAAGACAAGAGGAATATCCCGGAAATTAAGGTCAAATAGAAAAGAAAGAAAGGTGGAGAGTGGAGACATAGGTGTGATTAATTTGGATCTTCAACCAAGTATCAGTTTAATGACATTAGGCCCATTATTCTACCGTTTGACGAATCATTTTCGCCGCAAACAATAAAACATTTCCACTAGTTCATAATCCTTTATTATCATAATTATAATGGAGGCTTAACTCATCTAATCTTGTCAATGACAAGGATATGATTCACATGGGGTGTGTTTGGATAGGCCGGGAATAGAGAATAAGAATAAAGAATTTAGGTTTGCGTACTTATTCTTATTCTTGCGCAAAACAAACGGTATGAGAATAAGGAATTTGGGCTCTTATTCCTATACTAGCAAAACCATGGTATAAGAATAAGGAATAAGGATAAGCACGCAAACCGAAATTCCTTATTCCTATTTCCTATTCACGGCTTATTCCGTCTCGAGGTAGAGTAATCAACCATTTGTGCAATCAAGCAATCAGAGCGCTATCGCTCTCACCCTCACCCTCACTCTCACCTTCACCTTCACCTTCATACTACGCGAATATATTCTATTCCCTACGCACCGTCTCAGATCCAGCCTTCCGATTCAAATCTCCACCTCCTTCGCTCCCCTCTCCTCATGTCCGTCTCGCCTCAGCCTCCGCCTCCGACTCACCTGCACCTCCGCCTCCGCCTCACTTCCGTCTCTCCTTCGCCTTTCCTCTCCTCCGCCTCCGCCAATCCTCCGCCTCGTCTCATCTCTCTTCCGCTTCAGCCTCTCCTCCGCCTCGCATCTGCCTTCGCCTCTCCTGTCCTCCGCCTCGCCTCACCTCTCTTCCGCCTCAGCCTCTCTTCCGCCTCAACTCTCCTCTGCCTCGCATCTGCCTCCGCCTCTCCTCTCCTCCGCCTTACCTCCACCTCCGCCTCCCCTCACTGGTCCCTCTCCTATACCAATCAGATCTGGTTGAGGAAGAAAGAAGTAGAAATTGAGAATGATTAGAAGAGAAAAAAGGTTTAGATCTAGTTCTGTTACAACTTGGGAGTAACTAAATTACTATAAGGGATGATATTAATCAATATAAGAGAGTATCTAATATCTATAAGGGAGTAAATAATATTCATACCTAATTCTGCTGTCTTTTGGGAGTAACTAAATACTATAAGGGAGGAAATTGATAAGTATAAGGGAGTAAATAATATATACAATGGAGTAAATAATATTCATATCTAATTTTGCTGTTGTTTGGGAGTAACTAAGTAGCTATAAGAGAGTAAATAACTAGTATAAAAGGAGTATCTAATATGTATGAGAGAGTAAATAACATCCAGAACTGATAAAACTGTTGTTTGGGAGTAACTAAATAAATATAAGGGAATAAATAAGTAGTAATAAGGAAGTTTTTAATACAAGTAAGGGAGTAAATAATATTCATATCTGATTCTGTTGTTGTTTGGGAGTAACTAAATAGCTATAAGGGAGTAAATAACTAGTATAAATGGAGTATCTAATATGTATAAGAGAGTAAATAACATTCAAAACTGATTTTACTGTTGCTTGGGAGTAACTAAATAACAATAAGGAAGTAAATAATTAGTAGTAAGGAAATATCTAACATGTATAATGAAGTAAATAACATTCAGAACTGATTCTACTGTTGCTGGGGAGTAACTAAATAACTGTAAGGAAGTAAATAATTAGTAGTAAGTAAGTATTTAATACAAGTGAGGGAGTAAATAATATTTAATTTCTGATTCTGATAACGGCAGGGATGCGACGGCAGGGATGGGTGACGGCGACGGGAGGGCTGCGCGACGACGACGACAGGGCTGGACTGCGCGACGGCGACGGAAGGCTACGCGCCGGCGACGGGAGGGCTGCGCGACGGCTGAGGGCGACGAAGTGCGAGAGAGAAGGTCTGTGGGTTGAGAGCCACGGAGAGATGCGCGTGAGGGGGTGAGGCAGAGTGAGAGCGACGCGGGGGTGAGAGGGACGCGTTTTTCCTTTTTGGACAACGACTTTTTTTCATTTTTGATATATGATTGCTTGACTGCTTAATTGCAGTTATCAGATTCATGCACTTGCGCCACTAGAGCATGGCCGAAAGCTCTGGGCCTTAGGCCCGTCCTTGATTGGCTCTTCTGACAGTTTAGCCCCCTTGATTGGCTCTTCTGACAGTTTAGCCCTGTCCGATTCTTAAAAGACTTGAGACGAGACCAAGAGGAGCTAAGAGCTCAAAAAAAATTGTAAAAATTTATTTCTATGGAGATTTCAATTTGAAAAAAATATAAATTGTACGGTTTGGATTGATATTTAAATTTCAAATCTTAAAAAATAACTTTAAAGCACCGTTTGGTCCGTGATTAGGGATGTACCGTAGTCATTCTCATAATTATAATATCTAATCATATTTTATTAATTTGTAAACTATCAAAATGACACGATGACGCTAAATTGATAATAAAAATAAAAATTCTAATTCTGGCCCTTTCTTAATTAATTAAGCCTTACTTGGTCCTTCAAATTCGGCCTCCTGAGTTTAACTTCAGACACTGCTGGACTTGTCAAACGTGGTCATTGACCACATGGTGAAAAAGCCGTTTCGTTAACCGTGCCACTAACAAAATGGTATAATTTTGACGTTTCGTTAAATGGTATTTATAAAATATGTGATTTCAATAAATGCATGTGTTATTTCGTTCTATTTCCCGTTTCGTTTAACGTTCCATTATCGAAATGCAACGATTCGCGCTGCCATTAACTGTTTTGTTACCGTTTCGTTACCGCAAAACAGTTTAATGTCTAGGCCTAAACACTACCCTTCTTAAATTCCGAAAAATAAAAAAATAATAATAAAATAATATAAAATATTAATAATAATATTCAAACAATTCAAATTATTTAAATAGTATCACAATTACGGAATCCGAAATTCCGAACTTGATTACGGAATCCCAGATAACGTAAAAGGCTTGTTACGAAATTCTAGATTCTATAACTGATTTGTTACGGAATTTGAGATTCCGTAAGGGCTCTCGTAAAATTAAATTTGTTTGTAATGATTTGTGAGAAAACTTATCTCAATTATTTCTAATGATTTGTGAGATTTTAGCGACGCACAAGTTTGACTGCTTTTAGTTCATTTAACTATTCTAATTGATAGCTATTATATAATATGTCATATTAATTATTGTTTACAGAAAGGTAATTTCTAGGGAAGCTCTGGATATGTACTAATTATACTCCAAATTAACGATCCTAAACTTTATTTTACTATTATAAATTTATAATATTTAAAAAATGTTAGAGTCCAACGTATAGAACATGAGGAATCTATTCTACATGTACATTCTTATATTGAGATAGGTTAACTCAGCTACGACTGACGGATGAGTCTGTCAACTACGATGAAATTTCAATTTTCGAGATTTTAACAGTCGATCCGAACCGTTCAATGTGTTCTCCATATTGAAATCTCATTGGAGACAAAAATTTTTATTTTTCTGAAATTTTTTAGTATTTATTTGGTATTTTACGAAATTTTAAATCTAAACAATTCTGGATCCTTCAATAACTATGATTTTTAAAAATCTAAAAAAAAGGAAATAAAATCAGAAAAATATAAAATTTGGTCTCCAATGAGATTTCAACATGGAGAACACATTGAACGGTTTAAATTAGTCATTAGAACCTCAAAAGTTGAGATATAATCGCAGCTGACGGGCTCATCCGTCAAACTTTAAAACTTCCGATCCGAACCGTTCATTAAGATCTCCAAATTAGAAATTTATAGCTCAATTTTATATTTTTTTCCATTTTTTAATATTCAGATTTTTAAATGAAGTTATTAGAGCGTTATAGTTCTTATGTTACAGAGTTTCTAAATAAAATGAAAATAAAAAAATATATAATTTGGTCTATAAGTTTTCAATATGGATATCACATCAAACAATTCGTATATGTTGTTTGAAGTTTGAATGTAAGAACGGACGCATAGGATCTGTCCTATGCGGCTATGCAAATGACTTTAGAATTTCTCATAATATTTTATATCATTACTAAAATGCTGGTAAAATAAGAAAAAGTGCATGCAACCGATACCTTTAACATTGCAATAAAATTCAAAAGATGATAGAATATCATATTCTACCAAGTCTCAAAGCCGCACTCTCACTGAACCCCCTAATTGGGCATAACACAAAGGCATCGGTGCATTTATGAGAGGAAACAAATGAGCAAGTACAAACAAATTTAATTTTACGAGAGCCTAAATAGTTACGGAATCTCAGATCAAGTCAGTTACGGAATTCAGGATTCGATAACAAATCTGTTACGTTACCTGGGATTTCGCAATCAAGTTTGGAATTTCGGATTTCGTAATTGTGATACTATTTAAATAATTTGAATTGTTTGAATATTATTATTAATAATATTTTATTATTATTTTTAAATTTTTCGGTCTTAAATTTCTGTAAGTCTAATCCGACCCGATAATTTTTGTAGGCCTTTCTTTGTTTTTACTAATTTTCGCTCTAACAATGCATTTTGTGTGTTAAGTGACACATCGTCCCCAATGAATAATGACCTAAACTCAATAAGCTGAAAATTTTAAAATTAATATGGTATAAATTAATTTTAAAATAAAACTTTTAGAGTTCTTATGATATATTTCAAGCAATATATTAACACAACCTAAAAAAAATGAAAAATGAAGAGTACAATATATTAACACAACCTCAAAATAAAACTTTTCGCTCTAACACTGCATGCATTTATATGTTGCTTTTGTTTTCTTTAATAACGATATGTTTTTTGTTAGTAGAGTACCAATTGAATTTGTTGTAATTTGAGTATCGTTTGGTAATACATCAAAACTAATAGTTTCGAAATATTGAAAATTTTGCACAGAGTAAAAACGAAGAATGATTTAAACTTGACGAGCAATAAAACTCAACAGAAGCCGTACATAATTGTTTTCTTAAATATATTTTAAGTGTATAATTTCGCCTATAATATTAGATTGCAAATTCAGACTTAATATATTACGAATGTTGTCAATATAAACAATTATCATGTGGTCCCTCGAAAATAAATGCACGAGTTAAAAATGGAGATCCGTGAATCAAAAGTAAACAAAAAAAAACATTAAAATAGTTGGAGTTGGAAATAAGGACAGATTTTCAACCATTCAACTAAAGACTTTTTTTCCATTAAAAATAAACATGCAATAACCTCATTACTTCACAAGTCACAACCAAACGCTCCAAACGCTCCCATATATGTACTCCCACCCACTCAGAGGCGGAGCCAATACTGGGGCCCAAGAGGATCAGGTCCATATTGTTTTTTTGTATATTAAATGAAATATTATGATTGGACTCTCCCTAGGTGCGTTTGGATCGTTGGAAGAAAGAATAAGAAAAAAAAAATTATAAACAATTCAAATTCTTCACAAAGTTACACACTTCCCAATACTTTTTCTCACTTCTTCCCTTCTTCCCTTCTTCCCTTCTTCCCACACCTATCCAAACGCACCCCTAGTTAATACAAAGTTCAACAGTTTTCCTTCTACTTCTTGAGCGCAATTAGTAACCTAGTAAACATGGAATCTCGTCTCTTGAAACTTTCTCGCATAATACAAAAAATGTCTTTTTTCTATCAATTTAATGTATTCAGTCACATATTGATCGACCGAGCAACTCGAAAATTTGGTCTCGACCCCCCTCATCACTGAATCCTGACTTTATCCCAGCTCCCACGGATTCGTATCCTCTATCGCACAGCACAGCCGTACTTCTCATACGAGCCGTCCGATCTGATCTGAACGGTTCAGTTTTTTCGAGTCTATCAATCCGGTATTTTTTAGAGACCGTTCAGATTAAATCAGACGGTCGGAATAAAAAATACTGCCAGTCGCGCGAGGCAGAGGATGTGAGTTCCTGCTCCCACTTCTGACTTCGGCAGAAGAAAACAGACATCTCACACCCTCACGTACTATTTATGTGCTTACGGGCGGTCATAAAAAATAAAAAAATAAAAATACTATATATGTACCCGTATCATCTGACACGCGTTGGATACTAACACGTGCCCTGTATGCCTAAGCACGTGCCCCGTATGCCTACGATCAAGGTAGTGACATGCTCGGATACGGAAAAGACGCATGTGGTACAATAATCTTTATCTCTACTGTATTAAAAGCACCAATAAAAAAATGTAACATCTCAGGATACAATCTTGATCTGAACAATCTGAACTATTTATTTCTTTAAATTTTAAATCTAAGCCATCGATTATTAAAACAGAAACTTAATCAGCGATCCAGATTATATCGCAGAAGGAAAATATGTTTATTCCTTCGTTTGATCGAAACGCAACGCGGATCGCCAATCAACGTGCTCCCGTTTGATTCCTTCAGAAAGCAATTTTTATTTTTTATACAACATTAATTTTCAGCGATATAATCTGAGCCATTCAATTTTCGGAACCTCTTCAGAGCTGCATCTTCATCCCTTTCTTCTAAACCCTACACGAGGGAGACCACCCAATGGCCGATCGCCACCCCACCCAACTACCCACGGATCGCCACCACAGATCCGTAAAAGATCGACCGTCTTCCACCAACTACCACTGGATCGCCACCTCCATCTAACGGCCCACGGATCACCACCTCAGCCCCTGATGCGCATACAGCCACGTATCGCACCACAGATCGCATACCCACTATTTCGATTTGAAATTTGAAATTCGAAATTGGTATGCATCCTTTAAAGTTGGATTTCGAAATTCAAACTCTGATGTCCCATCCCAACAACTCAAATCCTATTTAACCTTCCTTTTTGTAATATGAAATAGAATTCAGTACAAATTTATATAGTTGAATGTGACCTTAGTGTTTACAAGAAACATGATCCACGGTTTAACCTTCCTTTTTGTGGGCCGGAGGTTCGGTGCTCGCCAATTTTGTCTTTGCTTTCCATGGTTTGAGTTTATCCATCCTTTCTCCTCTTGCTTTTGTCTTTTTTCGATGGTTTCCATTTGAGGGTAACAAAAAAACTAATCCAAAAAAATCTGGTCATTAACTGCAATTAGGTGTCTTGCTTTTTTTTTTTCCTTTTATTCTTCTCTTGCTGTTGTTCGTTGGTTGCCAGTGTTCTTTCTCTTAATTATCTAATTAGGGGTATTCTCCTCTTATTTTTATGATCAATTTTTGGATTTTAGCTTCTGATTGAATTAATATTTTTCTTTCCAATTGCAAGTTTAGCCATTTGGGGATAGATTTATGGGTTGCTTTCTTTTTTCAGTGTTAATCAGTTGTTTTATTGATGTGGATCTTAATTGACAATTTTATTTTTGAGAACACATGTTTAAAAATGATCTTTTATCACATATATTTTATTACTGTACTTCAATTCCTTAAGATACTATCAAAGAAAGTTCTTTCATGGCATATGGTCTATCAAAACAAAAAAAATATTGCAGTATTATTTGCTTCTAATAATTGTTTGTCTTTGGATATTATGAATAGATGATAGAATAGCATTAACAACTCAACTAGCTTGGAGAATTAATACAAGAATGGCAATGTATCATGTCGAGATTAGCTCAGTTGTCTTACTTTTTTCACGTGTATTTACCATTCTAACATTTGTTTGACAACTCATTTTAGGAATGATTATGATATTGACAAAGCTAACATGTAGGATCCAGTTTCACCAATGCAAGTATGTTAACAATTTTAAATTTTATATAACGACAAAACTCAAACTGGTAAAATATAGGTGGGTATAGAATTAGCTTTCATTTGAAGGGTAAAATAGTCAATATTTGCAGCTATCATTTACAAGTAAGTTAAACCATAGAGTAATTTTATTTTTTTTAGTTGCTTTTGATGAATGATGCCAATTTTTCATCATCTTTGCATTCAAATCCCTGAGTTTCCAAAGCCACTTTGGAGAAGGGAACAATCCTGTAGTCGAGTGTTGTACGTGTTAGCTTGGTTGCCTCTCAAAACAAAAAATGTTGTTACCGGACATAAATGGCGTCCTCGATTACTCATATATTGAATAATTCTATACTATACTAGAAAAAATTCCATATTGTTTTGCTTTACTAAATTTCTGATTGTGTAATTTACTAATTTATCAGTATTTCCAAATTCTCTATTGGCTTCACATTTGGAGGCTGCATAGCCACTTCCATGCCATCAGATTAGATCAGTGAGTTACATTATCTATTTATCTTTGATTTTGACTCAATTGTATTGATTTTTGAACATGTAGGTCTATGTAAAAGTGAGTCGTTACATTATTAGTGAGTTTAAATTGAAAAAGTGACTCTCTGGTTTGTCAAAAAATTTGAAATCAAATCTATTTTAAATGAGATCCTGAGAGGGATTTTTATATTATTTGTATAGAAGATTTTAGAATTTGATTTATGGAGTTTCAAGATTCATGTTTCGAGGTCATTTCTGAAATATCATTTTATGAGACAGCACAATCTTTGTTCAATTTTAATCATCTTTTCGGATAAAATAATCACACTTAGATTGTATATTACTAATTTATAGATATGTCCACTATGGTAAAAGAGCACTTTTAAAATTTAATTAATATATTTTTCTGAATAGCTCATTTCATTTGATCCGAGTCACAATAGTCGCTAGAGATATCAAAATCTGACTTTATCATTGTGTATTTTACTCTCTCATATGTTTGATGTTCCTTTTCATTTATGAAAATATTTTTATTTTTCCTTACATAGGAATATTGCTGAAGACAAACGGTACCAATGGTACATGTTAGTTCCATGTGTTTTATATTCATTTCAGGTACGATTCTTCTTACATATGTGCACAAGATGTATTTTTCTTAATAGTACATGAAGTCAGCTGCTATATATAGGAGCCATTCTTAACTGACAAGCATCTATCATGAAGCTGCTATAGATAGGAGTCATTCTTAATAACAGTTGTACCATTCCTGACAACCATTTATCTGTCTTAACTGCTATAGCCATTCTTAACTGACAAGCAGCTGTACTATTGATAGGCACCAGCATGTATTTAAAAAATTTTCAGGGCTCAATTTTTGTGGATTTTGAATCTGAGGTAGAAGATGTCATAATACCAATATTTCGAAGATGACAGGTATTTGGGACTTTTTTAATCAAGGGCTCAATTGTCTTTTTTATTATGGATCCTTTTTCTTCTTAGCATGAATAAGACTTATAAAAATGTGAAAGGCATCATTGTAAAGGGTGCCATTTAGTGAAAACATGAACTATGAAATATGAGGGACCTATTTGTAAAATTTGCAAACACAAGAGCCAAATGATAGGAATTGTCCAGTGTTGTTTTAAATGAACAGTTACAATTAGGAAATCCCTTTTGCTACCATTTCCTTTAAGCCAGAGGAGGAATGGGAAGAAAGCTTGGAAAACCTATCTTGTTTACAGTTACTGAAAGTGTATATCACGTTGCTGGTAAATTGCGTCGATGATAATGGTACCTTAAATAATTTGTTAGTTTATAAGTAAGCCCTATTGACTGATGAGAGAGCAGTGCATACAATGACGACCTATATGCAGATAGTAAACTGGTGATAAGGTGCTATAGCGCAAGAAATTGTAACTACTGTGCTTTAGCTTAACTTACCCATGAGTATCCATAGTATGGTATAATAAGTATATCAATTAGGTGCTTGATTGCCATTGGAGAAGTTAATTAAATTATGTTCCAGTGCAAGAATACTAATTTGTTGCCTTTGTCTATTCCAGGTGCTCGGAAGGATTCAAGATTTTTTTTTTAAAAAAAAATTTGTTGAAATTTGCATGCACTTTTTAAAGATTATACAACAATTTGATTTCATTTGTCTTATTGATTTGAAATAAATAGTCTAAGTTCATACAGTGTTGAACCATGCGAACATAAAAACACAGATGGAGGTTAGATATCAATTGAACAAACAATAGATTTTAACTTTTCATCTAATAAAGAAACAAATTAAATGACATATCTATTTGTATCGTTGGTAGATCGAGCAAAATATTTTTATTATCTAACACTATTTTGTTTCTCTATTTTTCTTACTTTTTATATCAATATATATGCAATTTTTAAACTTGTAGGGGCGCATCTGATTTTTTTGTCATTTTCGAGGGTATGTACAAGCACAACATTCTGTGTTCAAAGATTCCTTCCTTCTCTCTAATTTCATTTATTTATTTATTTGTGTTAGTTTGGTTTCGAGCCTGATGTTGCCTACTGAAGAACAAAACGTGTTAATCTCATCACTCAGGTCTTCAAGTGAGAGCAAATTGTGCACTGGTTTCATCTAGATACAAGCTCTTTTTTTTTATTTTCATTTACATCTTGTATGAATTTAATCTTCAATGTTCAAATGTATATGATTTCTGAAGTATAGGTGATGTTATTGGTACATGTAGATGTTTTTTTTTAATAGCTTTGTTGCTGAAACTAAAAGCCACTAATAAGTTAAATATGGAAAGATATCAGACATATTATAGGATTGATGAAGGACAAAATTAGAACGTAATTAATGCATATACCATATACTAAAAATCTTTTAACTTTTTGAAATACATCAAAATAAAAAAAATGCCCGCGCATGGAGCGGACACTGCTGCTAGTAATAAAAAAAAAAGACCCACATGGACACAGTTAAAACCATATAAAGCGCCACAGAAGATTTCGCTTAGCTTAGTTTGGGTATGACCGTATGAGTGTATGACTGTATAACTTACCACAGAAGATCGTCGATTTGTGTTTGTTAATTTCTTTATTATAAATTGAGAGACAACTTGATTCAATGTAGACCACAACTTGTAGTTAGTAAGCCAACTGCGCTAATTAATTGTCGGAGCATAAGGAAAATAATAAATATACGAGTCACAACTATTTATGAATTAATTTTGTTGCTTATATAAATGTACATTGGGATTTAAAATTAAATTATGAAATGCAATTAAATATGCCAAAGACTTCTAAAATGTTTGTAGAATTAAATTATCAAATATGCAAAATTTTATACTGAGATAACTTTTTATTAATTTGAATAAAAAAACAAATTAATGACTTAGGAAAGTAAGAGCGCAAGTCAGGCCTCGAATTTCAAGTGTAATGCGAGTAAGAAATGCCCTCAATTTTTTTTAGTTGGATAGCAATGCTGGGCAAGATGAATTAAAGAGATTATTTTTTTCTTTTGAAACATCAGATGATTTGATACATGAAATAACTAGTCAATTCATGTGTTAAATTTAAGTTCAGCACTGCCCAATATAAATCATCCTTCCTAATTGCCATATTATCATTTCCAACTGGTATTTAAATTTTAAAACAAGCTTTATGAATCATAGAAAGTGTTAGACTGATTAGTTATCAGATATATAACAAGATATGAAATTGTCTAGTCTGAAATTTCTATAAATTGCCAGGATATTTGAAATCTCTATATAGTGCGAACAATATTATAGATATAACTTGGCTACATTATTAATTAAGTAAACTGATGACCCGATTTTTAAATGAGGGGGAAACCCAGTCATGAGATTTTAAATCGGATGGTCAGGATTGTGGCAATGTGGGTACCATTTTTATTGCAATTTCCCAAGTCTGAGATGCATTATAGAGGTTTTAATTGAAGGAATTATCTAGAAATTGATACTTCAATCTACGATATAAAAACACATAATCCATGTCAATTTTAATTCGATCATCTTAGGTCTGAAATTTGTTCCACTATAAAATAAAAATTGTTTCTTCCACGAATAATTGGGAAATGAGTTATCTTCTTTACATTTACCAGTCTTCCTTGTTATATAATATCTAGATCCTTGTGATTATAATAATTTATGATTATGCAATCAATCGGATTTTATTCTCATATCTAAGATATGTAAGATTTAATTCTGATTTATATTTCCTTAATTATCATGTACTAGACTATATATGTATCTATTCTGTAATACAATAATTAATAAATCAATCTAATTCAAAAATCCAAATACTCTGTTAACATTCCTAACTTCACAAGGAAATAAAATAAAAAAAGGAAGAAGCTAACTATCTGAATTCCTTACTAAGCGATACTCCGCCACTCATACGATATCCACATATTTCACAACCCTCCAATTCACTGCCACAACTCCTCTTCCATTGGAGCTCCCCAAGGGAGATGAGGCATGAGACCATCGGTGTTTGGACGAAACAGGCGAGTGATGTTTTCTGACCCATACATGTCTGAAAATGCGTGTAAAGGAGATTTTGATGGGGATATTTTTGTAAATTTAAAAATCTAATTTACATATTAAAATCTCATAGCAACCCAAATTTTACAATTTTTGAGATTTTATTACTATTTTTGTCGAATTTTTAAACCATGTCATTTTTTTAATACTGTAAATAATACAACATTCCAAAAATAGTATGCTTTAAAAAATTCGGAAAAAAATAGTAGTAAAATCACTGCCACATATTTTTTTTTGAAGATAAATTGGGGGCCTAAGCTACCCAACTTATTTTTAAATTAAATGTCTATGAAAGACCCCCTAGCCGGGTTTCAAACTTGCGACCATTCACTCAAAGTGCATTGCTCTCACTGCCACATATTTTAATTAACAACATAAATGAGATACTTTAGCAATAAGCGTGCACAATGTAGACATAACATAAAGAAATCAGAGATTCATAAAATAATTCATCTAATTTTAAGAACATCAGCCAAATAGATTTGAGACCGTTTGACTTTAGGTCCCACCTGTTCTTGATAAAGTCTCCATTTGTCACTTCCTTCTTTGTGGATGATCAATCATACTAAGTATCAAGAATTTCTTCTCCTGGAAGAGAATAAAAGATCACATCATCTTGATTAGTTCACTACAAATACAAAGACTTAAATTTGGAAAAAAATATATACATAAATCAATGAGATTGAAGTAGAAAACACAAACATCTTTAGTTTACTAGGGCTATAGAAATTTCTAAGGCTGTGCATGGGATAGGTGGAATTATCCAAAAAAAAAAAAAAAAATAAATAAATAAAACATGACCTCTTTGTGTTGGTAACCTTCCAACAAGGGTCCAATCTAACTTAGTACTTTTTTGAAAGATTTTCTCAAACCCTATTACCTCTCTGGTTAAGACTTAAAACTATAGAGAGGGATGACCATTAATTTCAAAGGGGTAATCCTTATACTTAGCCAAGTAAACATTTCAGGGGTCCAATATATAGTTCATAACCAAAAAAAAAAAGAGGGGCGCATGGTAGATTTAAATATAAAGAGCAGTAACATGCATTTTCTTTACAAAAATCATAAATTATGTAAAGTTTGTTTCCTCAAACAAAGAACAACAAAATCAGAGGTAAGTGAATGTAACTAGTTGCTTGAATTCTTGCTTCTTGCTTCACATTCTTCAAGATTTGGTTGAACCTTTTTTTAATCAAAGCAAGGTAAGACATTTTCACAACCAAATGGTATGCCAATTTTCCATGATCTAGCTTGCACCTTAAAAGTATTTAAAATTACAAAACACATTCATAATCTTCCAAATTGAAAATGTTTTAGATTCTCATGCTTACTTAACAATAAGAAAAACTACCATATTTGTAGATAAGAGTTCTATACAGATCTTAATCTGAAAAGCATGAACATTTCACTCTTGTGCAAGTGGCTATGGAGCCTTGCCAAAAGGAGTGGTCAATTATTTTCTCTATGTTTAAGACGTACATTTGAACAAATTATGGATATTCAAAGGTATATCAAAATTGGTGAGGGCAAGACTGCACCTTTTTGGTTAAATTAATAATTTGTCTAGTGAGATCCACTCAAAAATATCTTCCCTTATTACTTTTCAATACTTTTTCTACGAAGGTTTAATTGGAGATGAGGCTCTTGAGTTTTAAAAATAAAAATTCTCTTTATAAGAAATTTATCTCCTTTGCAAATCAACACTTTAGTTAGTTGCGACATGATGTAGCAGCACTTGTGCCCCTAGCCTAGGTTGACACATCTCTTATTGATATAGCGAGTCATATTGATTTTCATAAGAGTTCTTTGAGATGATTTCAACAGCTTTGTTGGATTTGTTGGTTACGGAGAATTAACACCTAAGTAATGTAAAGAAAAATATTTCACCTCTCGAATCAATGCTTAGGAAAATCTTTCTTTTGTGTTGAAGCGCACAACACGACACACGTGAAGTTTGGTTGTGCATAATTCTTTTTCAGCATTACAGCAATGGAGATATAACCATCTTGTTCTATGAAGTAATAATACCCAACTGCTAGCTCAGCAGCATGACGGTTTGTGTAAACCACTAATGCACACCTGCAACCTATTCCACATATAAGACAAAGTTATGATAATATATGTATAGTACAATATAAAGCAAGTGATCTTTACTAAACTAAATGTTCTAGAAATACGACAACTATAATTAGACACTACATTGTAACCTATTTGTAAAAAACCCTCAGCATTTCCTAACAATGTGCAACAAAAAGGAATATATTATATTACAGAATTCCATGTATCATGAGAATTTAGCTAAAATATTTTTTCTTGGAAAGGAAACCATAATATTACATCTTGAATATGTTTGATAGAGAGAGAAGAGATAAGAAATAACTCTTGGGCCACACAAATTATTGTCAAAACTAAGAAACAAATAATTGTAATACATAACCATTATCCTATTGAATAAAAAATCCACCTATATCTCTTACTAGAGGAGCTCCTTAGAATGATAACAACAATTAAGGTATTGGTAGTGGCACATACTTAATGCACATATATGAAAAACAAAGTCTATTACACAAATTGAAATGAAAAGAAAAAGTATGAAATTGTTGGAAGTACATTATCGATAGGGTTGATCCAGCTAAAAACCTCACAAAAGTCTTGATTCCTAGATACACGCTGTGTAATTGGGTCAATAGGAGAATCACATTGCTCAACAATGTTAGATCCTGAAAAAATGTTTATTAACCAATATTAGTTTTAGAAAACTATTTATTAACCAATAGAAGAATCACAATGCTCAAATATAATAAAAATGTGTTAAATAAAAACAAATTAAAATAATGTACTTGTATAATGTAATGTCAATTTACTCCAATATCTTATAAAGTTCATTTCAATCCTAAGATTAAAAAACATAACTTTATGTCATAGGTTATTGGAATCTTTATATATATATACTTCAACCCAAATCACACAATTTGTATTTGATCATCACAATGGCATTAAGATAATACATGTTTCGTGATATCTAGAAAGTTCGAAGTACAAGAAAGTCGATAAAGGAAATTTCATTTGCTTTTTAGCATAAAATGTGTTGCATGCAATTAGAAAAGGTCGCCTTATATTAGGGATAAATGTTCCACATGATATCAGCAATCAAAATATGCATTTGATTTAAACTTTGGAGTGCAATAATCGAAAGTAGAGTGAAATTAACAAAAATCGAAAGTAGAGATGGTTCTATTGGACATACCAATTTTTCATATATTTCAACTCAATTAAATATTATTTCAACAAAAAACTTGCAATTTGAGGTTGAGTTCTTTGTTGATTTCAAATAGGTAGTTGGAGCCAGACCAATCATACTTGTAGGTTGTTGACCTTCAACTATTACTCACTAGCAATCTACCATAAATCTATCAACACCAGTAGTCTAAAACAGTTGAAGATCATGAAATAATCTAGATCAAATATGTCCAAGCTCATGTTGATTGTTTCTAACTATTATAAAAAATAAAAAGTCACTAAAATTCATTAGTTCGAGAATAGTACAACATGATGGAATAGACATTTCGAGGTAAAAAAATAGTGCTATCATTTAAATTAAAAAATATCCATAAATTATTAACCATTAAATTATTCAAAACGAAAATTTGTAAAATTAATTTTTTTTGTTTTGTTTTTTTTTTGGATAAAACTAAGAGTAAAGTTTCAATTCTACTACTTTAAAAAAACAATAAAATATTTAATTAAATGAAAAATAAATCGATTCAAAACTTTTCATAATTAATAAGGGGAAACCAACATTGATTGGTATCACAAAATATATAAAAGCTTTTATACTCAGCCAATTAGTTATTCAATTAACACTCATAGGAAAATCTCAAAATTTAATAGAACAATCGTCGACCCAGTTTACATAGATGTGTATTATTCAGTTAATTTTCACTTATATCTCAAAGTAATGAATGACTTACTTAAATCTTATTAGAAGAAATGTAAATTTTAGTTTTCATATCTAACTTTAATAAATACTAAACCTAGATATTGGGCGATCAACAAGCAGGTTGAACAAAAATCGAAAGCAAAGTCACGTACGGCAAGATAACTCAACTCTACAATCTACGTTCAAATCTTTTCACAAATGTTTAACCCTAAGAATTCACCATAACTGATCATTTGAAATCGTAAAGTCAGATGATTAAAATGCATGAAATCAACAGCTAATTTCTAATAATTTTGAGTCAGCCAAAAAATCATAGAATTCACAAACAATTGTAGGAACCCAGTTGCGTAAAAAGTATGCTTACTCTACTACACTCTATTCAAACATTTGTGCTTAATGTATTGTACTCTATTCAAACATTTGTGCACAATTAGTGTTCTACAAACCAAGATTAAAATTTTAATTTACCAAAATACAATCTGGGTGCAAAATCAATTCTTTTATGCTAAAATATCAGATTTTTTCATTGTTGAACCGACTACTATTTCAAACAATAGAGAACACAAAGCAAAAACTTATTTTTCTCATGCATCAATAAAAACTATAGCATTTTGTTGAACACAAAAAAAAAAGTATTGTATTGAAATTTTGAAAAAGAAACAAATACTTTTAAAACAAAATAGTGCGCAATTTTAAATTAAAATTGAACATTTTCATGACTATATTATCTTTTGTACAACTTTCAAATCTATTAATGAATAAGTGTATATTCCTACAGTGAACTGTATTTGTTCATTAATCAAGCAAAAAAAAAAGTAATAACAATTCAATCTTAAAGCATAATAACTTACATTAAGCATCACATAGACGCGAACATAAGATGATCGGTTAAGTGTCCTAACATGCCATGAACTTGGTGTAGATCCACCAGTTCCAAAGACAATGCAAAGAGAAGATGATGGCATCAAACGTGCTCGTACAACAAATGTCAACGCCACATGGCATTGAAGATACCTAATTGGTGCTCGGATGATCCAGACGAGACAAACAAAGGAAAGCTATGGAGGGATGGCATCGCTACACGGGTTGCCGACGAAAAAGAAAGATAAATGGTGGGTGTACAAGCTCTGATACCATGTACAAGATCTGAATTAACAAATGTGTTCCAAACCATCAATTTTAGTTTTTTTTTGTATGTCTTATTGAACTCCCTGTATCATGAGTACTAAGCTAAAATATTTTTCTTGTAAACCATAATATTATATGATATGTAAATTAGAACTATTAGGAAATTGCCCAATTTTAATTTTGTGACTAATTACCCTTAATTAATCCAATTAAAACACAAGCAACAAGAGGATCTAGTACAAAGCCATTCGACACAAGAGATAGGTTGAAATTTGATACCTCCCGCGAAATCGTATTCGCGGGGCTCGATCCTACGGCATGGGAATCGATGGCGTGCTTCTCCTTCGTCTCCAAATCGCCTCGAGTCCACCTAGAGATTAACCAAGGTCTAAATCGATTCGTGCTAGCGATTCGATTAGAACAAAACTAATCCTAAGGATCAACCCTCTTCAAGAATCAACCTATTTGATTTTGGTGGAGAGTTGTAGCTCAACACATGAGCAATCAGAGGAGGGAAGAGATGGCGTATGGCCAAAGGGGAGGTAATGGGTGGCGGCTAGGAGAAGGGAAAGAGAGAAGGTTAGATTTTGCTACTATACACCTCCTTATATAGTGCACAAACCCTACCTACCTCCTACCATCTATTTACAAGAATGCCACCTACCTACCACCCTATATGGCTGGCCCTATAATGGGCTTTTGGACCTCTCATCTCAATTGTTTAGGCCCCTAATTCATATAATTAGAACCTACTCCAAATGCTCTTCAATTGGGCTATACATTTAATACATAAATATTGGCCCAATAAATTAATATAACTATTTATATTAAATTGTGTCGAGCTAAAATAATTATTAACTAATTAATAATTATTCTAGGATTAGCTAATACATTAATTTATTTCAATATAATCCATTTGACTTAATTAATTATAACGGTATATAATTAATTAATCATCTTATCATATTTCCGCAATACGAACTATTGCGAATAAATAAATAATGCACTGTCTTGGTCAAAACTCTATTTTGTGTGACCCTTTGAGGATTTATGCTAAGTTAGACATGAAATTAAATCGTTATTTAATTCCAATAATCATAAGCGGTATCTAGCAACACGTTATGATTCCCAATTCGCATAAATAGTGTACTGCTACAGTATTTAAATCCTGCATAAGAGAATAAATATGTTTCTCTATTTTGATTCTTATGTCTCACGATATCATCGTATAATCCAAGATAGGAATGTGTCATTCTTGCAGATTATACGTTTCTTGATCTAGAGTTGATCGTTTAGTTGCGCGCATACGATCCAACTCCATCAAGGGGCCCGAACAGATATCGTCACTCACTAAGTGAATTAATGAGGGACATGCGGTTTTCTTGATGATTAGCTTTTCCCCGCACAATTCAAGAGAACGTAAATCAAGTCCGTATAGCATCCCTTAACGGGAATCACCGGTAGACGAGATTTATAGAACCTATCCTCATAGTGGAAAAGATAATCATCTCAAACTTAGAACCAAAATCATAACGAAATAAACAATGACACATAACACAATCCATATGTTTATTTCATTGGTCAAGTCCTGTACTATGTTCCATAACATACACATATGCAATTAAGTTGGTAACTCTTTACCTATGATTTGTAGAACTTAATCATCACTTAACTTGCATACTAATCTTATATGATAATTAATGTTCCTTGTTAATTATCAAGATTATGGACCGTTTAGATTTATTATTGTCATTCTAAAGAATGATCCACAGAGATCTACAATTCAGATCCTCAACCTGAATGATCTGTCAATAATAAACCTAGGAACAGATGATAAAATATCATCCAAAACATAAACTAATAATTAAGTCATTAAATTATTGACTTCTAGGACATAACTCTAACAATCTCCCACTTGGCCTAGAGTCAATCAGTAGTGATTTCTAGCCAACGAAGAATTGAGAACAATGTCATATATCTACATATATACATGTCTCGGACCTCAAAATAAATAATACGCTTAAAGCTAGTTACTCATACGTCTACCACGTATGGATGCATAATTGCATCTCGTATACTGCTCAAGGTAGAGGTCATGCTAGAGTGTTCGCTGTGTTCGCGAACCTATCCAAATTTGTTCGACCCTATATATATATATACAACTATATATATGTTCTTGATCATCATCATATGATATCAAGTGATATCGTTATAGATCATATTTGAATCTCCAATGTAACATTGGGTATGTTGGTTAAACATTTTCTCTCGATTTGTCGATTTGCAAAACAACACCGAAACTCTTAAACTAACTCTCTTCTTAGTGCTTTATAGCTAGATTTAATGAAGAATGGATTAAAGCAAGTGTGGCACCTATTTTGGAGCTTCAAGAGATTGCTTTGGTCTAGTTAGAATTAGTAGTTTAAGTTTATTTAATCTCTAAACTAATCTCAATCAATTTGCTGGTAAAATGCTCAGTTTTTCTGTCCAGCGTCATACAACGCCAGTTGCCGTTACACAACGCTGAGTTAATTCGATTTTAAATTGCAAAATCTCTGACAAGGTTGGAACAGTGTTACACAACGCTCAGTAGCGTTGTGCAACGTTAGTTCATTTGCTTTTAAACCTGTTAAATCCATTATTTCCCCTTGTCAGAACGTTGTGCAACGCTAAGTAACGTTACACAACATTTTCGCTCCTATGTTGTGTAACGTTATTCAGCGTTGTACAACGCAGTATGAAGCAGGCGACTCTGCATTGCTCAGACATCGATCTGCATCGATGTTGCATGCATGCTGCTATGTTCCATGCATCGTAGCATTGTGTAACGCTCTAAACTTCGCTCAGACTTCGCTCAATCGCTCTAGACGCGTAGTGCAACGCTGAACAGCGTTGTGCAACGGCGACGTTGTGTGACGCCAGTCAGCGTCGTATGACGTTCTGACAATGTTGTTTGAGTTTGTCAGTTCTGCCTTATTCGTTTTCTTGACTTCGTTGTGCAACGCTACCAAGCGTTACACAACGCTCTGACAAGTTCCAACGGAACTGTCGAGCTTCTGCTTTGGATCTTTGCTGAAGCGTTGTGCAACGCTATACAGCGTTACACAACGCTCTGACAACTCACAACGTTATTGTCTGTGACCGTTTGATTTTTCAACGGCTATTTAGGCGTTGTACAACGGCATATAGCGTTGTATAACGCCAGAGTCTGCTTTGACTGGTTTTTGGAGCTGTTGGCGCCCTCTATATATATGGGGCCTCTTGGAACTGTTTAGATACTTTTGAAACCTTTGAAACTCCTCCCTTTTGAGCTCCAACCAGTCAGACATTACTCTCTCTTGTGTTTGAGCATTATTTTAGCAAAATCATTGAGATTAGAGTGTGCAAAACCAATCCACTAGTGTTAATTGCTAGATTTTTTGAGTGATTTGGTTAGAGCCTCAATCCTTTGAGTGTTTGAGCTTGTTTAATTGAGTTAGGCCAATCCACCTTGAGAGTGATTGTAACAAGGTGATTTGGTTCGAATTTGTAGTCCCGTTCGTGTGGAATTGAACGGAGCGCGCCCATTTCGAGGTTGCGAAACTCCCGGAGACGTACGACTAAGGCTAGCACTTCCTAGCGGGTCGGAACTCCGTAATACATCGCGTGTCACTTCTTCTCTTCTCTCTTTACCTTTCTTGAATTGTGAATTGCTTGTGCTTTGATTGTGTTTTGTTAGAACAAGTTTGAATTGAACCAAATATTGACCATACCGGTTTAGAACTTTGTTTTTGTGCCTATTCACCCCCCTCTAGGCCTTTAATTTAGGGACAACAAAGTGGTATCAGAGCAGGGGTTATCTTTTGACCATCTTGTTAGGTAGATAACCTCGATTCATGGCCTCTAGGGTGATAGAAAAACCGGACAAGTTTGGTTCCACTTGCAAGAACTTCCGTTATTGGAAGAGATGTATGGTTGTATACCTTAACTTGATTGATCTTTGGGAGGTTGTTGATAAGCCATACACACCAATTGTTGATAGTGAAGGTAGAGAAACCCATGCCTCTAAGACCATTAGGACCAAGAATGATAATTCCGTGAATGTCTTGTTAAATTCGGTACATGAGTCCATAGCGGCAATTTTTGGTAGCTCTACTAGTGCACATGAAATGTGGGTTTCTCTCTTGAACCGTTATGAGGGAAATTCTCTAATCAAAAGCTCTCGACAATTTGAGTTAGAGTCTAGATTGGATAATTTCCGCATACGGGAAGGTGAATGCATCGAGGAGATGTATACTCGGTTTATACAATTGCTCGATGAATTCACTAACATAGGAGAGACCCTTTCTAATAGTCGTGTTATAGGAAGATTGCTTAGGGCTTTGGTGGGAAGACCTCAATTCGACATTCTCATCTCGACTCTTGAGACACAACAAAGGTCCCACAACAATCTCACACCGGAGATCATCTATACCCATTACCGGTGCGTGGAAGAAAAGCTCAAGCAACTTGGAGAGTTGAAGTATGAGCCCAAAACCGTGGTATTGGCGGCAAGTGACAACAAGGCATCTCCTTCCAAGAACCGCCACAATGACAACCACCAAGGGAGACACCGCCACTCAAGTGACAAGGCCAAAGGCATCATCGACCTTGATGAGGACAAGCAAGGAGCCGTTCTCTCAAAAATATTTCGAGCTATCATGATCTTTGAGGGAAAGTTCAACAAAGAAAGGCTTGAGAATGACGAAAGAGCTCTTTGCTTCGTGTGCCAAAAAGAAGGTCATACCATGTACTCTTGCTTCAAGCTCTTCCCTCACTTGAAGAAGGACAAGGAAGATGGTGGCAAGAGAAGAGGTGATGGCCGGTTCAAGTCCAAGAAGGGACACTACAAGAGCAAGAAGAAGGGTGAGAGAACCATGCAAGCCACTTGGGATAACGATTCCGATTCGAGCTCATCCTCTCAATCCGATTCGGAATCCGAGTGCGACTTTGACAACCTTGCTCTTGTGGCTCAAGTGAATGAAGTGGTGATGCCGGTGGATGACGACCTAGATGACTTGGTGAAGGAGGTCTTCAATGAGTTCAACCGAGGCAAAATCTATGTGCATCCATTGAGCAAAGCTAGCCTTGATGAAGCATCATCCTCTACATCGACTTTCACACAAGCTCCAACGACTATTCAAGAGGAACCATCCACAATTGCCATTGAATTGCCTAAGGTCACAAATGAGGTACTTCTAAACTCATTCTCTAGTAGTGATAGCGATTGTGATAGTGAGAATGACTTGAGCTTGAATGATGATGCAAACTTGCAATTTGATAGGTTGAATGATTATCTTGATGAGTCTCTTAAGACTATTGCTAGTCAAAAAGAGCAAATTAGTCTTTTGACGACTAAGGTGCATGATCTTGAATCTTTGGTGACAAGGTATAAGGGTATGATTGAAAGTTTTGAAAAACCAAGTGTTTGTGAAAAATGTCAAACTCTTTTGAGTGAGACAAATGTTTTGAAAAATGAAAGGGCTTCAAGTTCGTCTAGTGCTTCTCATAGCACCAAGATGAATCTTGATAAAATATTTGTGGGACAAAAACCCAATGACAAAACGGGTCTTGGCTTCAAAAAGAGGAATCAATCCTTTTCTAGACCAAGAATCATGTCAAGCCCAACACAAAATGATAGACTTTATCACAAGAGCACCAATGGTAGGAACACACACGGGCAAGGGCAAAAGAATTTTGTTGGCTCTCAAAATGGTGCTCAAAAGAGTTTTGGTAGGAATAGAAATGGGTCTCAAAGACCTCAAAAGAACTTCCAAAACAATCGGGGCCCAAACAACTTGTATTTCAAGGGACCCGATGGGTGTTTTCATCCTTTTCAAAACAATGGTGGGAATAGGAATAGAACACACACTAGACCTCAAACCAATGGGGAAAATCAAAAAGTCTCTCAACAAAACAAAAAGAATTTTCAAAAACCAAATTTGAAAAACTCTCAATCATACACTTTCTCTAAGGATCCAAAGATTAGGGCCATGGAGCTTAGGCGTCATTTTGAAACCCATTTTGTTAGAGAAAGTTCACAAGTGAACAAGCCAACTTGTGCTTGTTGCAACTATTGTGGTAAGAATGGCCATGTCACACTAGAATGCAAAGTTAGGAAAGCAAATCATACATCCGGTTCAATTAACATGATTTGGGTTCCTAAAGTCACTTCCACATCCGTTTTGATTGGTGGAAGTGGTTCGAGTGTGGCTTAGTTAGCCATCTTCTTTCCCCAAGGTTATTCTTGTCAAATCTTAAGGGGGAGAGATTACAAGAATAATATATTAGTTGTTTGTTTCTAACTAATATGTATTCTTGTAGGTTTGTTTGTTATCATCATTCAAGAGAAGTGCTTGGATCATAGATAGTGGTTGTTCACATCACATGACGGGTGATGAATCTTGTTTCAAGACACTTGAACCTTTTGATGGTGGTGAGGTTACTTTTGGTAATAATCTTAGGAAGAGCTCTATAATTGGTATAGGCTCGGTTGGTAACCAAAATTTAACGGTTTTTAATGTTTACCTTGTGGATGGTCTCAACTACAACCTTTTAAGTGTGAGCCAATTATGTGATGCGGGATATTATTTGAAGTTTGATCACTCCTCTTGTTTTGTGCATCAAATTTCGGATAATTCTCTTGTTTACACGGGACAAAGGAAAAAGGATGTCTATTACTTGAACTTTGATCACTTTACAAATGGTGAACAATGCTTTAGTGCCATAGCTACCGGTTCATGGTTATGGCATAGAAGACTTGGTCATGTTTCTCTAGACTCCATTAAGAAACTTGTGAAATTGAAACTTGTCCGTGGTCTTCAATCACATAAACTAGACTTAAATGGGTTGTGTGAAGCTTGCATGAAAGGCAAGCAAACCAAGTCTAGTTTCAAAACCAAAGAGATCATCTCAACATCTCAACCTTTGCAATTGCTTCATATGGACTTGTTTGGACCAATCAATGTCTTGAGTATTAATAAGAAAAAGTATGTCTTTGTGGTGGTAGATGACTATAGTCGCTTTACTTGGGTTTTCTTTCTTGCTCACAAGGAAGAAGCATTTGACCATTTTGTTAAATTTAGCAATCGGGTTGAAAACGAAAAAGGGTTGAAAATCTCTAGAATTCGTAGTGACCATGGAAGGGAATTTGAAAATGCTAAATTTGATGAATTGTGCATAGAAAAAGGATATAAACAAGAGTTTTCCGCTCCACGCACCCCTCAACAAAACGGTGTAGTGGAGAGGAAGAACCGAACCTTACAAGAATTAGCACGCACCATGCTACATGAATTTGCCGTACCCAAATTTCTTTGGGCCGAAGCGGTAAATACGGCATGTCATGTAGTAAATCGTGCATGCATTCGTTCTCAACTCAAGAAAACTCGTTTTGAATTATGGTTCGGTCATACTCCTAATATATCCTATTTCCGTGTATTTGGCTCCAAATGTTTTGTCCTTGATGAGTCTCCTAAAGTAACCAAGTTTGATGCCAAGTCTTTGGCCGGTATTTTTGTTGGTTACTCAACTACAAGCAAAGCGTATAGAGTCTATTTGCCAAACTCAAAGGTAGTTATTGAGTCTATTAATGTTAAATTTGATGAAAAAGTCCTTGAGGAATCCAAGAAAGGTAACTCTATTGTAGGTACACAAGTGGAAGAAACTACACAAGAAATCGAGTCACAACCTCAAGCACAACCACCGGTGATCATTGAGGAGCCTTTGAACCGGGTTGATGACATTTTGATAGGGGGAGAGACTCATGAGGAGGGTATCTTAGACACAACTCAAAATGAAACGCCTCATGATGATCCTCAACCTCAACCGTCTCCCCAACCGGTTCATGAGCCTCCCGAAGTGCTTAGAGAAGTTTCCTCTCATCCTCTTACTAATATCATAGGTGACCCTAGGGAAGGTGTTAGGACTAGGTCTAGTTTGCACCAAACTATTGGTCATTGTGCATTTGTTTCTCAACTTGAATCAAAATTCTTCAAAGATGCCAATGTTGACCCAAATTGGATTGTTGCCATGCAAGAAGAGTTGAACCAATTTGAAAGAAATCAAGTTTGGGAACTTGTACCATTACCAAAGGGTAAGCAAGTTATTGGTACCAAATGGGTTTTTAGAAACAAGCTAAGTGAGGATGGTATTGTGGTTAGAAACAAAGCCCGGTTGGTTGCACAAGGTTTCAAGCAACAAGAAGGTATTGATTTTGAGGAGACCTTTGAACCGGTTGCTCGTCTTGAATCCATTAGAATGCTCTTGGCTTTTGCCGCTAACAAAGGCTTTACCCTATTCCAAATGGATGTCAAGAGTGCTTTTCTAAATGGTTGGATAGATGAGGAAGTTTATATCCAACAACCACCCGGTTTTGTTGGCCATTTCAAACCGGACCATGTGTATAAGCTTCACAAAGCTTTGTATGGTTTGAAGCAAGCTCCTAGAGCTTGGTATGGTAGACTTTGTACCTTTCGTCTAGACAATGGCTTTAGTAGGGGCAAAATGGATACAACTCTTTTCACTAAGAAAAGAGATGACCATTTGCTACTTGTGCAAATTTATGTGGATGATATTATCTTTGGCTCTACTAATGCAACTCTTGCCCAAGAGTTTTCTTCTTTGATGAGTAGTGAATTTGAGATGAGCATGATGGGAGAACTCACTTTCTTCTTGGGGCTTCAAATCAAACAACTGCAGGATGGTATCTTTGTGAACCAAGTCAAATAAGCCAATGAGTTAGTGAAGAAATTCGGTGTTGAAGATAGCAAGAGTTTAGACACACCCATGGGCAAAAGTGCGAATATCGATGCGGATGAGAAAGGCAAGCCTATGGACATAACTCTCTATCGGGACATGATCGGTAGCCTACTCTATCTCACGACTAGTAGGCCGGATATTATGTATGCCGTATGTCTATGTGCTAGGTACCAAGCCAATCCTAAGGAATCTCATCATAAAGCGGTAAAACGCATCTTGCGATACGTCAAGGGTACTCAAAACCTAGGTCTTTGGTATGGTAGACAAACCGAATTAGACTTGTTAGGTTATACCGATGCCGATTTTGCCGGTGACCGTATGGACCGCAAAAGTACTAGTGGAACTTGCCAATTTCTTGGTGGTTCACTTGTGTCTTGGTCTAGTCGCAAGCAAACTTCGGTTGCTCTCTCCACCGCGGAAGCGGAATATGTAGCGGCCGGTAGTTGTTGTACTCAACTTCTTTGGATGATGCAAACCCTTAGGGATTTTGAGTTAGATTTCCAAAAGGTACCAATCTTGTGTGACAATACTAGTGCCATCCTTATATCCAAAAATCCGGTATTGCACTCTAGAACCAAGCACATAGAGATACAACATCATTTTATCCGTGATCATGTTGAGAAAGGTGATGTGGAATTGGTCTACATCGACATGAAGGAGCAAATCGCCGATATCTTCACCAAACCTCTTCCAACACAACAACATCTTGAACTTAGGTTCAAACTTGGTATGCTTGAACTCAAAGATTAAATTTATGCATATCATGTTGTTGTCTTTGTTGATTGGAGCTCATTTCAGTTTAAATTGGTTTTATTTCTTTTGAAAACCATGAAAAATAAGTTTTTAACTATTTCGGTCTTAATTTTCTGAATTTTCTGGTTTTCTGTTGACTCTGGCGTTACACAACGCCATTCAGCGTCGTGCAACGCAAGAGTAACGTTAGTTTAAAATGAATTTATGCTGAATTTTGAATTCTGTCGAGTTAAACGTTGTACAACGCTTCCTACCGTTGCACAACGCTTGTTTGATTTTTTCTTGTAGCGTTGCACAACGCTGACTATCGTTGTACAACGCTGTCTGTTTTATTTTAATTTTCCTTTGCTGATTTTTAAAATCTGTCGCGTTCAACGTTATACAACGCTAGTTACCGTTGTACAACGCCAGTCTGTTATTTTTACTTAACGTTGTACAACGCTGTCCACCGTTGTAAGACGTTGATTTATTTCTTTATTTTTTTATTTATTTGTTTGGCTTTACTGTTGTACAACGCCCTTCAGCGTTGTACAACGGAGCAGTCAGTCTCTGCTCAATTTTCGCTGTTTTGACTCCTGCGTTGTACAACGCCCTTTGGCGTTACTTAACGGTGGACGCGTTTTTAACAGATGCGACCCCACCTTTTCTTCTTCTTCTTCTTCTTCTTCTCTCTCAAATCCGAGCCCCCTTCTATTTTTCTCTCTTTCTCTCCAACTCACACCCTTTCATCTCTCTCTCTCAATACTCTCTCAATTCTCTCTCTCCACTCTAACCAATACCACCAAAATACTCCTCTCTCTCTCCTCTCCACCCTCATACCCTCAAATCTCTCTCTATCTCTCAATCCACCAAAACCCTAGCCACCGCCATCACCGTCAATTCCGGCGATCCGACCGTCGGATTTTCAATCGGCTTCGGTTCTGTGCTCTCCAAGGTCATCTTATCCTCTCCCGCTCTTCAATTTAAAGGTTAACCTCATCTTTTCTCTCTCAATTTTCAATGGCACCGAAAACCGCTACCAACAAACGGTCTAAGCGCAACCCCAAGGGTGCTTTCTCATCCAACCCACCGGTTCAACCCGACCAACCAATTCCAATGGATATACCACCGGTACCCGTGGATTGGACCCTCTCTTCTTCCAACAATTACCTATTCAAAGACTCGGCCTCGTTTATGCACTTTTGCCAATACCGTGATGTCAATCGCGAGTGTTCCGAGTGCTTCTTCTTTGAGCACCCCTATGGTGTCTACCACTTGAATCCAAGGGAATTGACTTGGATCAAAGAAAGGATCGAATATTGGAACATGGCGGGTCTTCTCGCACATTCTCAACCGTACAACCCGTCATTGATCAAGCTCTTCTATGCCAATCTCACAATGACGTGGACCGATGGCCACCCAACCGCCAACTCCTATGTCCTCGGTCGCCACATCTCAATCACCGAGGAAACCTTGGCCAACCTTCTCGGCCTCGACAATGACAACTTGGAGATTTACATTCATGCCAATTGGCCCCGCGAATTGCCTCCATATGACGAGTACCACCGCTTCTTTTATTGTTGGAGGAACTACAACGTTCGCCAATTCACCGCCACCGAGCTACCGGCCTTGCACCGCCTTCTCTTCCTCTTCATCAACAACATTATCACTCCGAAGGCAACAATCAAGACCAATGTGGAGCAATTCGCCGTGTTTCTCCTTCGCTCCCTCCTTGAGATGAATCAAAAGGTGAATCTCCCTTTCATCATGCTTGCTCATATGGCACGGGCCGATACCTCTCCTCGCTTCTCTTTTCCATATGCCCACATTATTCAATCCGTTCTCATTGAAAGCGGCATCCCTCATGACACACCTCTTTGGGGCGAACCCGTGCCCGAGAATGCCATTGCAAATCCCGAAAATCTCATGGCACATCTAACCGGTACCGGATGGATGGCCCAAGATGATGACTCCATTGTGCCCGGTGCTTTCCACCACAACAACTACATCTTCCGACCAAATGCCACCATCAATCAATATGAAGAGATAGGCAATGAACCATTGCATGTGCCCGGCGGCCGGATGGAGGGTCAAGGCGCACCTCAAGACTTCCATGCCTATCTTGATGCCAAATTTGCCGCCTTGACCACTCACATTGATACGCGGTTCAACACAATTGAGAAAAATTTGACCGCTTACCAAGCCAAGACCGATGCCTCGATTACTCATCTCAAGGATGAGATGATCAACCTTTGAGGAAAGATGGAGCTCCATCTCAAGAGGGGATCCGATATTGGCGCAGGTGATGATGATGAGGAGTAGTCTAGCCGAAACCGTCTCCAAGCCTTAGCCCTCTCTTTTCTATTTATTTTGATTTTCGTAGTTTATTTGCCTTTCGTATCTCTCGTGTGATTTTTCGGTGTTTTTGAATGATTATGTTTGTGCTAAATGGATTTGTTTTGTTTTATGGATGTTGAATGAATTATGTTATGTTTTAACGAATTATGTTGTGCTAAATGGCTTCGTTTTTAGCTCTTTTTCTTTTAATATGCATGCATGGTCTATAATTGTTAGTTTATGCCCTCGTTAAGCCTTGTTAGATACCCCTAATCAAATGAACTTAGTGGCCAAATTCTTTTCGAAAGGGGGAGGATCGTTATGGTTTTTATTCAAGGGCATTTTGTGTATCCTTTTCCCTATTTGCAAAAAGGGGGAGAATTAGGTAATTTGGGGTATTCCGCCTTGTTGTATCAAGTCCCAAATGTACCTTAGGTGTTGTTTTGCAACTCGGCAAAAGGGGGAGATTGTTGGTTAAACATTTTCTATCGATTTGCCGATTTGCAAAACAACACCGAAACTCTTAAACTAACTCTCTTCTTAGTGCTTTATAGCTAGATTTAATGAAGAATGGATTAAAGCAAGTGTGGCACCTATTTTGGAGCTTCAAGAGATTGCTTTGGTCTAGTTAGAATTAGTAGTTTAAGTTTATTTAATCTCTAAACTAATCTCAATCAATTTGCTGGTAAAATGCTCAGTTTTTCTGTCCAGCGTCATACAACGCCAGTTGCCGTTACACAACGCTGAGTTAATTCGATTTTAAATTGCAAAATCTCTGACAAGGTTGGAACAGCGTTACACAACGCTCAGTAGCGTTGTGCAACGTTAGTTCATTTGCTTTTAAACCTGTTAAATCCATTATTTCCCCTTGTCAGAACGTTGTGCAACGCTAAGTAACGTTACACAACATTTCCGCTCCTATGTTGTGTAACGCTATTCAGCGTTGTACAACGCAGTATGAAGCAGGCGACTCTGCATTGCTCAGACATCGATCTGCATCGATGCTGCATGCATGCTGCTATGTTCCATGCATCGTAGCGTTGTGTAACGCTCTAAACTTCGCTCAGACTTCGCTCGATCGCTCTGGACGCGTAGTGCAACGCTGAACAGCGTTGTGCAACGGCGACGTTGTGTGACGCCAGTCAGCGTCGTATGACGTTCTGACAATGTTGTTTGAGTTTGTCAGTTCTGCCTTATTCGTTTTCTTGACTTCGTTGTGCAACGCTACCAAGCGTTACACAACGCTCTGACAAGTTCCAACGGAACTGTCGAGCTTCTGCTTTGGATCTTTGCTGAAGCGTTGTGCAACGCTATACAGCGTTACACAACGCTCTGACAACTCACAACGTTATTGTCTGTGACCGTTTGATTTTTCAACGGCTATTTAGGCGTTGTACAACGGCATATAGCGTTGTATAACGCCAGAGTCTGTTTTGACTGGTTTTTGGAGCTGTTGGCGCCCTCTATATATATGGGGCCTCTTGGAACTGTTTAGATACTTTTGAAACCTTTGAAACTCCTCCCTTTTGAGCTCCAACCAGTCAGACATTACTCTCTCTTGTGTTTGAGCATTATTTTAGCAAAATCATTGAGATTAGAGTGTGCAAAACCAATCCACTAGTGTTAATTGCTAGATTTGTTGAGTGATTTGGTTAGAGCCTCAATCCTTTGAGTGTTTGAGCTTGTTTAATTGAGTTAGGCCAATCCACCTTGAGAGTGATTGTAACAAGGTGATTTGGTTCGAATTTGTAGTCCCGTTCGTGTGGAATTAAACGGAGCGCGCCCATTTCGATGTTGCGAAACTCCCGGAGACGTACGACTAAGGCTAGCACTTCCTAGCGGGTCGGAACTCCGTAATACATCGCGTGTCACTTCTTCTCTTCTCTCTTTACCTTTCTTGAATTGTGAATTGCTTGTGCTTTGATTGTGTTTTGTTAGAACAAGTTTGAATTGAACCAAATATTGACCATACCGGTTTAGAACTTTATTTTTGTGCCTATTCACCCTCCTCTAGGCCTTTAATTTAGGGACAACAGGGTTCTTTAGGAGTAAGTTGTGGTTCGAGATGCATAGAACCATAATAGCTCGACTAAGAACTCGATCCAAAATAAACTTCTTTTATTGCTTCACAAGTTGCTATGTATTTTACTTTGGTGACGGAAACAGTTGTAATATTCCATTTAGAACACTTTCTAAACTTACAACACCACCTTTAAGCAAAATATGTAGCTCAATCATGATTATATCAATCTTTTGAAAAAATTTATCAGTGTAACAACTTACACGAGATTTCTTTCATCTTAAGAGATGAAATATTATATCACTCTTTCTCATAAGGTACTCGAGGATATCCTTGATTATCGTCCAAATGTGTCTCTCTTGTATCCATTTGACAACTGTTTGTCATATCCTTTGGATACTACACATTGGGGCGTATGCATAAATATGGCGTACGAAATGAAACTCATAATGAAAGAATGCTTGAACTATTTCATGCACTTTCTTGAATTGAGTTGCATTAGACCGAGTTAAACACTCAAGTCATGCCACGTGACGTACAGTTAGACATCCTTTCTTGGAGTGTAACTTTCGTGTTTCTAGAACACTTCGTCAATATATGCATATTTGCTCAAACCTAACATCCATCATAATCTATCTTTATAGATTTTGTTTCCTAGGATTAGGTGATTTCGCCCAAGTTCTCATTTGAGAAAGAATTCTCCAAAGAGATCTCGACAATATTCATTTTCTCAATGTTATTCCCAATTTAATGAATTGTTATCTTGAACAATACAAGTAATACAATTATGCTTCCACTGAATATCTTGTATGTACAAGATACTTTTGACGAAGTTCAACTCCTTGACTTCATTGTCAAAACTTTTATTCCAATCTCCACAACACTTGCTTTAATCCATTAATGGATCATTGAAGCATGCGTATGTTTTTAGCAATACATAAACCTCGATTTGTGTCAAATGCACAACATCTTCCTTCATTCATACGAAGAAGGCGGTTTTATGTGTTTTTCCATATATCGACATATATGAAATACAACTATTGCTAGAATGATCTTTATTGACTTATACATAGCCACAAGCAAGAAGTTGTGCTTTGTACGTGGTCAACTAGCCATCGACTTAGACATAGCTACAAGCGAGAAGCCGCGCTTTGTACATAGTCGATTTGTTATCCATGTCGATCTTTCCTTTTGAAGATCTAAACGTTCTTGATGGATTGCTCCTTCATGAACATCAACCAAGGTCTATACCTTGTTGTTATACATAGATTTTATTTAAAGATCATATGAATTCAAACCATATATGTGAAATCGGATCGTTCCATCGTTTCCTTATTTATCAACGGATTCTCATATGCTAAGTTTGAGAATGTCGTGAAGCCAATGCACCAAACAGCTTAGGCAATCAACTCTCGTTGATCTTTTGTAGGATTGGTACTTGAGGTTCATGAACTACTTTCACAATGAATTGTCGAACGAGTTCTTGACTCCTCATATATTCCATGAGTTTTTCGAATCATCATCAACTCGTGAGATGGTTGAGTCCTCATTGGAAGGAGCGTACTATTAAACTTCTTTCAAAACAACTTGTGAATGAAGTTTCGCTCAACTCCCACTAAGTACCATGTATGGAGTGACAAGTTTCCCATAAGAGTACTTCTTGTAGTGACGCATAAACTATTTTAATGCTCACTTTACTCCCACTACTTCTTCTTGAGAATTTCAATTCATCAAGACTACATTATGATTAGCAACAACTACTTTGTTCTTATCATATTCGTGGAAGTAGTGCCTTTTTAATATAAAGCATCCTACAAATATATAGTGTCTTATTTGGTTTAAGCTTACAAGTCAACAATACTTGAAATAAGCTTCCCAACACCAAATCTTAAGAAGCATTATACTTAGAGATCAAAATCTCGTAAGATATCTTCCTCAATAGACTTCGATGGAACACCATTCAGTGTAAACAATATTGTCCTCAAACATAATTCCCTAATACGAGTCGAATAAGTCAATTTGATTTATTATCGATCGAACTATACAAAATATTGTTCGATACCTCCACTCTTGGACATATTATTCCTCATGGAGCGAGTTGTGAAACTACTTTCATACTCTTTAGATAATATTTCAAATCATGTGACTTAACTATTTACCGTGATTAATTGTAATACTTTTTCTTTCTCTTGAACGGTCTTTCAACTTTACACTTGAACTCTTTTGAACTAGTCAAAAGGTTCTACTTATACCTTATCAAATAGATATGTTAATATCTACAATGATCGTTGGTTAAGTAGTAAAGTATCAATAACCTTTCATCGCACAAGTACTTATTGGTCTTTATACATCGATATGTAAAAGTCCTAATCAAGTCACTTGTCCTTAAACCTTTGTAGGTTAAAGGCGCTTTTGTCATTTAACAAACATGATTCGCATATCAATCGATTTGAAATCGAATTGAATTTACGAGCTCTACGTTACGGAGACTCTCGTAATGCGATTCTCGTTTATGTATGTGACTAAGCGGTTATTTATAACATGAAAGTCAAATACTTTATGTCAAGTCTTACGCATCCTATTTGTCATTCAAAACTTGCTTATCTATTTCAAGCAAATTCAATCAAGATGCATGAAATCATATAAACAAATCCATAATAAAAGAACTTGTCTTTTACTAAACATAATCATTCATCATCGAATATGAAATGGAGACGTTTTTGAGAGGTTTTAGAATTAAGGTATGCAACCTTCAATTCTAAACAAACTCTTAATAAAGGTAACTCTACGTATTCAATGGTAATGACTTAGACGAACAAGTCATTTCCTATACGGAGTTTACTTTACATCTCTCGAACATTCTCTTATTCTTCATTGCTAACACATTTCGTTAAATGCGAGCATATGAACTAGTATCAAGTTACTAGTGTAAATTAAAGATAGTGAGATATTTGAACGACAAATACACTTTAGGATTAGAATATTTCTAATCGTCACAATCATGGTATTTCGGACAACCTTTCAAATGCCTCCCATAAACGGCAAATGAAATATCTCATGTGACGTATGGTCATAAATGAGAGTCTCGAAATTTCAACTCATACCTTGGTGAAATATTTCTTGAATACTTAACCAATTACCTTTTTCACCAACAAGTGTGCGTAAAAGGTAACGTCATATCCTTTAATACTAGAAAGAGATCGTATGACAATATCAATAATCCTTGATATCGGAGATCAATATCTCTAGTTATCAATTAGCTACTTAAATCTTTCGATTTGTAAGCCAATGAAACGTTCATGTATCCTTTTATAAAAGAAGAATCTCTTTGTCAACTCATACTCTTTATACTCGATCATAAATGATGGAGTTAATATCCACTTTCTCCAAAAACACTTTCTTGAGTAAGCGGATAAGAGTGTACGAGTTAAATCTAGTCCATATGAATTCTCTAATTCAAAGGGCTAGAAATTTCAAATGAGGATATTAGCCATACGCTTTATTGAATAACTTTTCGCCAAAAGTCAATTAATCATCGCGTTGATACGTTCGGGTAGTTCGAGGATAGTTTTGGGAATTGACATACTCAAATTTCTCTTCACTAAGATCGTGTCTTAGGAATCGGTATTACTTCTTTAAGTAAATACTTTTAGAAACGAGTTTGTTAATTTTCAAAGATTGATCGCAACAAAATTAACAATTTTAACATCTATAACAAAATCATTTAAGGTCATTTAGTTTATGCAATTGTTTTATTTATAACAAATAAAACTCCCACTACATTTATTTAATGTCCCAAATGTAGTTGGTTTTCCAAGATCCCGGTTTTCATCAAGTAGAGCCTGCTATGGCACGTCACCCTACTTAATTAGACAAGGTAGGTTTTCCAACCAATCATATCGTTCCATATGATTCTTGGTTTGTGAATATCTAAGTATATTTACAAACTTCGTCCCGATGTCCAAACTCTAGTTGGGTCCATCGAAAAGTAACCTCTCACTATTTGCTCCTTGCAAATCTTAGCTATTTGCACCCCGACTACCGAATTGGCAACCATGACGTCCGCTTGGGCGGACCGCGCCATGAGTGACAATCGGCTTGAAGGGGATAGAGAGAAGGAGGGCGATTTAACTTAATCGAGTTTTAGTTGGGACTATCAATCATATGACACTTGTTTGGTGGTCGTGTAAGCATACACCCATACCTAGCCTATGACAATTCATAGCAATCACAAGCAATCACATATAAGCATCTCATAGTTGTGGGTTTGTATGGCTCCCGCTTGCATTAGTTTCGCCACATCGTCCATGGAGCAAAACTAATCTAATCCTTGTCCCTCCCACTAAATTCTATAAGGATCTAAATCCTATATAAAATAAAGGTACAAAATACATGTGAAAACATCATATTCCCATCCTAACCTTAGGGGCATGCAAGCCTCACAAGTTACATAAAAAATTAATCAACAAATTAATTAATTAATGGCACCAAAGGCCGCATTACAAACATTCACACATGCATTCAAATTACAACCACAAGGCATTGAGTCATGAGCCATACTAAACCCACTATCCACCTACAAAACAAAGTTAGCACATACAAGCACTTTGTTTCCAAATAACGATTTTCAAGCATCTTTGCGTATTGTTTGCCATAAGCAAATTCCGTGTACAAATTCTCAATTTTAAACAACCAAACTAGTTTAAATTCATTTAGAAAGTTCTTTCAACATCCCATAACTGAAAGGAGATTAAACAAGGAGTATTCTAATTGTTTTTAACTAGTTTGAATAATTAGAAAAACAGTAATTTACCAAAAAACGTAACTAATGGAATCCAACAAAATCAATAGTTTTAGGTCTCCAAAAATTCTCAAATAAATTACTTAAGCTCCTTATCATAGTTGTGATTACCAGTAAAAATTTCAAGAAGAGATCTTAAACCATCTGGGAGAATAAAAAAAGACAAATCTCTTACAAGTGCACGAAACACCGTTATGAGATTTTCAGCTTATCCTCTCAACCATTTGGTCTGTTAGACCACCTTCTATCCAGTTTTTATATATAAAATATGCATAGAAAAACTAGTTTAGACTATAGGCTATCCATCCATGAAAAGAAAACAACCAAGTTCAGTTCAAAAAAATCGAGTTACATACTATACAATCAACAAATTCTGTACTGGAACAGACTGTCGATCGAAATGTTTTAACCTAGTTGAAGGTCCAAACTTCCATGAAAAATTATGAAATTAATTTTTCTGGAATCATAACTCAAAATAGAACAACTTCATTTAAACAGAAGTTTTAAAGGAGTTCTCAGTTGGTACAGTTTATTAGAAAAATTGATTTGCTCAATAAACTGGATCTGACAAGATCTTCCTTTTCATACTTGAAAACCCACAAATTAATCCAAGTCATGAAACAATTTATACATGTTCAGAAAGAGCTTCAAGTCCTCTTTAAATCTAGCCATAGAACACTGGTACTTATATTCAAAATATAAATCTTTCAAGCCATTCAAACAGGACAGTACGAGCAGAAACTGGTTCTGCGCACTGTCGCCGTTTTATTCACAATAAATCCATACTAATTCAGAAAAATGTGAATCTAACGCCAAAAGAATCACAATCCACAGATCTACAACTTTCATGTAGATGGAAAAATCTTCCAAAGAACTTATCAAAGCTTTTCATAAATAAATGAAAAATAAATCGATTCAAAACTTTTCATAATTAATAAGGGGAAACCAACATTGATTGGTATCACAAAATATATAAAAGCTTTTATACTCAGCCAATTAGTTATTCAATTAACACTCATAGGAAAATCTCAAAATTTGATAGAACAATCGTCGACCCAGTTTACATAGATGGGTATTATTCAGTTAATTTTCACTTATATCTCAAAGTAATGAATGACTTACTTAAATCTTATTAGAAGAAATGTAAATTTTAGTTTTCATATCTAACTTTAATAAATACTAAACCTAGATATTGGGCGATCAACAAGCAGGTTGAACAAAAATCGAAAGCAAAGTCACGTACGGCAAGATAACTCAACTCTACAATCTACGTTCAAATCTTTTCACAAATGTTTAACCCTAAGAATTCACCATAACTGATCATTTGAAATCGTAAAGTCAGATGATTAAAATGCATGAAATCAATAGCTAATTTCTAATAATTTTGAGTCAGCCAAAAAATCATAGAATTCACAAACAATTGTAGGAACCCAGTTGCGTAAAAAGTATGCTTACTCTACTACACTCTATTCAAACATTTGTGCTTAATGTATTGTACTCTATTCAAACATTTGTGCACAATTAGTGTTCTACAAACCAAGATTAAAATTTTAATTTACCAAAATACAATCTGGGTGCAAAATCAATTCTTTTATGCTAAAATATCAGATTTTTTCATTGTTGAACCGACTACTATTTCAAACAATAGAGAACACAAAGCAAAAACTTATTTTTCTCATGCATCAATAAAAACTATAGCATTTTGTTGAACACAAAAAAAAAAGTATTGTATTGAAATTTTGAAAAAGAAACAAATACTTTTAAAACAAAATAGTGCGCAATTTTAAATTAAAATTAAACATTTTCATGACTATATTATCTTTTGTACAACTTTCAAATCTATTAATGAATAAGTGTATATTCCTACAGTGAACTGTATTTGTTCATTAATCAAGCAAAAAAAAAAAGTAATAACAATTCAATCTTAAAGCATAATAACTTACATTAAGCATCACATAGACGCGAACATAAGATGATCGGTTAAGTGTCCTAACATGCCATGAACTTGGTGTAGATCCACCAGTTCCAAAGACAATGCAAAGAGAAGATGATGGCATCAAACATGCTCGTACAACAAATGTCAACGCCACATGGCATTGAAGATACCTAATTGGTGCTCGGATGATCCAGACGAGACAAACAAAGGAAAGCTATGGAGGGATGGCATCGCTACACGGGTTGCCGACGAAAAAGAAAGATAAATGGTGGGTGTACAAGCTCTGATACCATGTACAAGATCAGAATTAACAAATGTGTTCCAAACCATCAATTTTAGTTTTTTTTTGTATGTCTTATTGAACTCCCTGTATCATGAGTACTAAGCTAAAATATTTTTCTTGTAAACCATAATATTATATGATATGTAAATTAGAACTGTTAGGAAATTGCCCAATTTTAATTTTGTGACTAATTACCCTTAATTAATCCAATTAAAACACAAGCAACAAGAGGATCTAGTACAAAGCCATTCGACACAAGAGATAGGTGGAAATTTGATACCTCCCGCGAAATCGTATTCGCGGGGCTCGATCCTACGGCATGGGAATCGATGGCGTGCTTCTCCTTCGTCTCCAAATCGCCTCGAGTCCACCTAGAGATTAACCAAGGTCTAAATCGATTCGTGCTAGCGATTCGATTAGAACAAAGCTAATCCTAAGGATCAACCCTCTTCAAGAATCAACCTATTTGATTTTGGTGGAGAGTTGTAGCTCAACACATGAGCAATCAAAGGAGGAGGGAAGAGATGGCGCATGGCCAAAGGGGAGGTAATGGGTGGCGGCTAGGAGAAGGGAAAGAGAGAAGGTTTGATTTTGCTACTATACACCTCCTTATATAGTGCACAAACCCTACCTACCTCCTACCATCTATTTACAAGAATGCCACCTACCTACCACCCTATATGGCTGGCCCTATAATGGGCTTTTGGGCCTCTCATCTCAATTGTTTAGGCCCCTAATTCATATAATTAGAACCTACTCCAAATGCTCTTCAATTGGGCTATACATTTAATACATAAATATTGGCCCAATAAATTAATATAACTATTTATATTAAATTGTGTCGAGCTAAAATAATTATTAACTAATTAATAATTATTCTAGGATTAGCTAATACATTAATTTATTTCAATATGATCCATTTGACTTAATTAATTATAACGGTATATAATTAATTAATCATCTTATCATATTTCCGCAATACGAACTATTGCGAATAAATAAATAATGCACTGTCTTGGTCAAAACTCTATTTTGTGTGACCCTTTGAGGATTTATGCTAAGTTGGACATGGAATTAAATCGTTATTTAATTCCAATAATCATAAGCGGTATCTAGCAACACGTTATGATTCCCAATTCGCATAAATAGTGTACTGCTATAGTATTTAAATCCTGCATAAGAGAATAAATATGTTTCTCTATTTTGATTCTTATGTCTCACGATATCATCGTATAATCCAAGATAGGAATGTGTCATTCTTGCAGATTATACGTTTCTTGATCTAGAGTTGATCGTTTAGTTGCGCGCATACGATCCAACTCCATCAAGGGGCCTGAACAGATATCGTCACTCACTAAGTGAATTAATGAGGGACATACGGTTTTCTTGATGATTAGTTTTTCCCCGCACAATTCAAGAGAACGTAAATCAAGTCCGTATAGCATCCCTTAACGGGAATCAGTGGTAGACGAGATTTATAGAACCTATCCTCATGTGGAAAAGATAATCATCTCAAACTTAGAACCAAAATCATAACGAAATAAATAATGACACATAACACAATCCATATGTTTATTTCATTGGGTCAAGTCTTGTACTATGTTCCATAACATATACATATGCAATTAAGTTGGTAACTCTTTACCTATGATTTGTAGAACTTAATCATCACTTAACTTGCATACTAATCTTATATGATAATTAATGTTCCTTGTTAATTATCAAGATTATGGACCGTTTAGATTTATTATTGTCATTCTAAAGAATGATCCACAGAGATCTACAATTCAGATCCTCAACCTGAATGATCTGTCAATAATAAACCTAGGAACAGATGATAAAATATCATCCAAAACATAAACTAATAATTAAGTCATTAAATTATTGACTTCTAGGACATAACTCTAACAAGAACATCGATTGTTCTGTCAAATTTTGTGATTGTCCCATGGGTGTTAATTGAACAGCTAATTGGTTGAGTATAGAAGATTTTATATATTTTGTGATACCAATTAGAACTGGTTTCCCTTGTTAATTATGAACAACTTTGAATTGAATTTTTTTTAATTAAATACTTTATAGTTGATTATGAACAATTTTGAATTGAACTGGTTTCTATTTTTTTAATGAAAGTTTAGAGTTGAAGCTTTACTCTTATAAAAAAAAATCAATTGCAAGTTTTCATTTTGAATATTTTAATGGTTAGTTATTTATAGAGATCTATAGGATTTTAATTTAAATGATAACACTATTTTTTTAAACTCGAAATGTGTATTCAATCATGCTGTACTTTTCTCGAACTAATGAATTTTAAATATATTTTTTGAAAAATAGCACCCCAAAAGAGAGCATGCATCTATTAAAGCATGCAAAAGTTCATACATATAAGTCACTTAGAAAATAACTTTAAAACTAACGAAATAAACTGAAAGTACCTAGATAGTATTCTTCACGTGAGATACTACTACAGAGATAACCCATATCACAAAGTTATCAAAACAAAAAAACGCACAAGGGACAGATACAATCGACATGAGTTTGATACAATCAACGTGAATTGTAACATATCTGATCCAGATGGTCTATTTCATGATCTTCAATTGTCAAAAACTTACTGGTGTTGATGGAGTTATGGTCATTGCTGGTGGAGAATAGTTGAAAGTCAACAGCCATACAAGTATGATTGGTCTGGCTATAACTACCTCTTTGAAATCATCAATGAACTATCTCAAATTGTAGGCTCGTTGAAATAATATTTAATTGAGTTTGAATATATAGAAATTGGTAAGTCGAATGGATCACAAAATTGGCAAGACCAATCCCGACATATACTTCACTCACTGGCGAAGCCAGCGCAGGGGCCACAGTGGGCCTGGCCCACCCTGCTTTTTTAATTTTTTAATACAAATTTCTACTTGGCCCCCCAACTAAAATAAGAATCACTGGCTAGTAGTCTTCTTCTTCTCTTCGTCAGTCAAATTAGATGTTAAAAATTTAACCATGTTCTTTCTTTACACATCTAACGAGTTTCTCACTCCTTTAATTCTTCTAGTACCGTTTCAATATTTCATTTGAGGGTACTTTGTTCCAAGTTTCAGGGATGAGAGGTTGAGTTATGTGTGTCGATCTTAATAGACTATTGGAAAAGTTTTGATCCCATGGTTTCTTTTGTTGCATCTTGCATGATATAAAAAGTTACTTTTATTTTCAATTTTGATGTATACAATCATATTCAATCGATCGGCCAAACAACTCGAAGTTTGATCTTGGCCTCCCCTATTACCAAATCCTGGCTTCGCCCCTGACTTCACTGAAAAGGAAGGTAGGCGTAATGTTGAGTGCCTTGCATGGGAGATTGCCAAATTGACTAAGAGCCGGTCTTGTTAGGTCACACCTCTCTTGAGGTATTGAAACTCATTTTTCTGAAACTAAAATTGTTTGCCAACATCAATATATGCATGTATTATCTTTTTATATAATACAACAAGCGAGTGATATTTAGATGTCTTTAGCATAAAAAGAAAGCTCCTCTAGTAAGAAAGATAAGTGGATTTTTTTTACTAAATAGGATAATTATTATTGTTTGGATGGCCCAAGAATTATTTCTTATATCTTCTCTCTCTGCCAAACATATGGGTGTGTTTGGATAGCACAATAATAACTCTTCATAGGAAAAAAAACATTAGGAATAGTTATTCCTAAGCATCCAAACAATTTTCATTTCTTCCATTCTTCTTCTCAACTTACCATCAAAACAATATTTCTTCTTCCCAAAATAACAGTCTTCCCACTCTTTCCGAAATAACACTGTTCCTAATTTTTCTCCCTTGCTTATTCCCAAATCATCCAAACAAGGATATAGATGATTATTGTTCAGTTAATTCTCACTTATATCTCAAAGTAATGAATGACTTGCTTAAATTTTATTAGAGAAAATGTAAATTTTAGTTTTGATAACTAACTTTAATAAATATAAATCTAGATGTTGGACGATCAACAAGCAGGTTCAGCAAAAAAAACCCCAAAGCTAAGTCACGACAAGACAGCTCATATGTAAAATCTCTGGTCGAATCGCTTCATAGATGTTTAACCCTAAGAATTCGCAATAACTAATCATTTGGGAACTTAAGTCAGATGATTAAAAATGCATGAAAATCAACAACTAATTTCCAATAATTTTGAGTCAGCCAAAAAATGATAAAATTCACAAACAATTACAGGAACCCGGTTTCGTGAAAAGTAAGCAGTATTTGGGCTTATACAAGGAAAGACATCTAGTATGTCAGGCGAATGATCGAGACACATGAAAATTATGAATTTCTACTTGGAAATGCAATATGAATATAATCGTGTAACCACATATGCAATTATACAATCATTTCCGAGGTCATAACAGACATCAAATTCATGCATTGACAAATTTTATTTTTATTAACGAAATTTAAATTTGGAAATTGTTCACCGTCATTTGCAATTTTATCATCCCTTGCCATCATTATTTAGCGAACACATAAAATAGACAATGTGAACATATATATGATCAAAGTAAACACATACAAACAAATAAGTTCAATAAAAATAAGTTGAATGTACATATAAAAATCTGAACAAGACATGATTGATCGGAGGTAAAACCTAGGTCAAATTAAACCTCAATCTAATCTAATGCAGTATAGCTTGAGGATCGAATCCACAGGGACGGTTATTCTAAACTATAGACTTTAAGTAATTTAGTTCAATTAATCTAGGGGTAAACAAGTCGAAAAGTTAATTAATTGATTAAAAGGATTAAATTTAAACTAAAAGAGTTAATTCTAAATTCTAATTAATGTTTAAATTACTCTAAATATTAAGGAAAAGGTCTAAACTCGAATTAAGGACTTAAACTAGGGTCAATTGATCGGGTTCCACTTCCAGGCACTATCCTGGCGGGTCGACAGGATTCCTGGCGGGTCGACAGAATTCCTGGCGGGTCGCCAGAACAGTACGACAATTCAGTTTGATTAGTTTCTAAGTTCTCTAAGTTCAGGTTTTTGGTTTAAACTCTGGTCCAAATACTAACTCTCGTTCTTGATTTGGTATTACTAAATTTTAACCTCTAAACCTCCCTAAAAACCTAAGTTTCAACTCTCGTTTCTTGGCTTAAGTTTTAGGGTTTGCTTTAACTATTCGGTAGGATATCCTAGATCTCTCGATCTTAGGAGGGAATAAACCTCTCGGCTAAGTTCCGGTTTCACCTTTTGGGTATACTAACTATCCTAAAGTTTGAGAATAGAAATCGTTTTGAGATTAGGGTTCTATTTGCTTAATCTACGAGGTCAGGCCTAACCAAGTGAGCAAACCTTCAAATCAATTCAATTCAATTCACAATTTCAGCAAATAAACTCAAGTAAAGCAAAGCAACTTAGAAAAATTAGAAAACTAAATAAACTTCATTAATCTACCAAGTAATGGTTCCCTACAATTGCCCCTAAACTAAACTACTCACTAAAAGTCATACTAATCATAAAAATAAAAGGTTTCAGCAAACTAAACATCAAAGACAGAAATTAGAGAAAGTTTACAACAAGAACAAACAGCAAACAACTCTCAGCTTGTTTTCTGGCGGGTCGCCAGAGATCCTGGCGGGTCGACAGGAGGCAGCTGGGGGATTCTGCTATCTTCTCTCGAATTCTCTCTCTCTAAACTGACTTCAAACTCGACTCCTCTTTCTGGAGCTTTCCCTATGTTTAAATAACTTTCAAAGGCGGTTCCCATAGGTGGAGATCATGTCTGGCTCGTCCAAGAATAGAGAAAGTGCTCTGCCAGAAATATCTCACCAAATTGGGCAGGTCGGTTAATGTTCTGGCGGGTCGACAGGAATCCTGGCGGGTCGCCTGGATTCCTGGCGGGTCGTCTGAAATCCTGGCAGGTCGCCAGAACAGGGGACTTGTCTGGTTTGACCCTGTTCCTTTGCTCCAATCGCTTGGAATCTGATTTGCTCCGCTTGAACACTTCCTTGGGCCCAATTTTGCTCCAAATCATCACTGAACCTGAAATTAGACAAGGGCAAATAGCAGTACCATATTTCTAACCTAAATTGCATTAAATTTAACTAAAACACAAACATTTAATTGAAATTAAGGCCTAAAAGGGTTGAATATTTCGATGTGAAACTCGCCTATCAAATCTCCCCAAACTTAAACTTGCTTGTCCCTAAGCAACAATTCAAACTTAGAAAGATAGTTTAGGACTTAATTGCAATTCAATGGTTGGTTTTCTAAGTCTAAGAAGGGTCCTTAGCATAATTAAAATCAAAACTTGAGCAATTTCAAAATAGAGCATATCAAAACAATTCTTCAAAATCCAATTTCAAACAATTTTAGTCCAAGTGACCATGACTTCACACAAACAATTCTCAAAACAATTGACCATCATTAATCATGACTTTCCCCGTCTTTCTTTAATCCCAATTGGTTTTCAAGTTCCTAAAATTTGCATTAACAATCAAGATACGGGATCACACCCTCCCATCACAAACGTTAGTCCATCAAATTCAATCAAGCAAGAGCTAAGACAATTCACCTTTACAATTTAAATTTAAAGATACATTTTGCTCCTGGGGCAAGGAGATTTTTCCCGAGGCGGAGAAGTCAGCCAGATAAAAGCGGATTTAACTTTAGAGGATTTTTCCTCTTTATTTCTCTTTTTTTTTATACCATGAGTCTCTTTCTGTTTCTTACCCATGGTTTATGGAGTTCTTTTAATCCGCTAGTACCTATAGCTTCCTACAGTGTCCATGGCACTGCACCACTTTTTAGTTCCCCTTTTTATTTTGTTTTTGATTTTTTTTTTTTTTTGACATTTAATTAAACTTAAAATCAATGTGACATTTCATTAACTCTTGCTATGATCTCTTTTGTTGAATCTCGATTTTGTGTTGCAAGAATCGATCTAAGGGCATTTCGGGTATTCAATTTTAAAAGTGGATGCCAAATAAACCGAAATCTAGAATTTCAATGCAAACTTTAAAATCTTAAAACTCAATTAAACTCAAAGAACTACGAGACAAGTCATGCTCAATGCTTTTCAATTGCTTTTAATTCTTGAGTGCATTAAGTTAGGTCAAATCCAAATTCAGATTTTCAAATTTCAATTTCAAGTCATACTCATTTCTTAATTTGCTCAAAGTTCAATCCTAATCATTACTAATTATCTCCTTAAACTATCTAAATGCAAATTATATGAATTAACCATGCAATATATACAAATCTAAATGAAAAACGCTCAAGCCAAGTTTTCAGGCGACCCCGCCAGGATCCTGGCGGGTCCGCTTGAAACTGTCCCGAGAGTAATGCAAAAAGGGGATTCATTCCTGGCGGGTCGCCAGGAATGGTCCCGAGAGAGTACAATCCTACATGAAATGATGCAAATTCCTAGATACATGTGCATTTCCATCAAATTTCCAAATTCCCCTCCCCAAACTTATTCAATTGCATCCAGCAAACACAAACAAACAGAATTTAAAAGAGAAAAATAAAAGAAAGGTGAAGGAAACTCACAAATTGTCGTGCCGACCTTACGGTCATCAAATCTCACGGAGGCGGTGGAGGTGGCGGCTGTCCATAGATCGGGAAGAACCAATCATACATCTCGTTCACCCGTCCACGAGCCACCTCATTCTCTCTCTCGTATTGGAGGAGGAGGTTGATGTCTCGCCTTGCCTCCGCTTGTTCCCTTTCAATTGCATCGCACTTGTCACTTATCCTCTTTCCTAACTCGATCGATTCATTCGAGAGGCGAGCTAGGTTGTTCAAACTAGCACAGAGAGATGCATAGTTGAACTCTTCTTGTGGCGGTGCATGGGAAGATGAACCACCCGCATCAAACCCTCCTTGTGGCATGGCATAGGGCGGCATTTGGTACAGTGGTATCCCGTACTGGCCAAACGGCTGCGGCCCTTGTTCTTCTTCTTGCACAGGCTCTTGCGGTGGTGGTTGCATAGGAGCATCAGGTATGTCCGCTCCTTCGTTGGGCTCGGGTAGTAGCCATGTGAATCGGTCCCCAAACCTGAAATTGTCATTAAGTGGCAGTGGCACGGGCTCTCTAACTTCATTCTTCCATGCCCAAGGTCCATCATCCGGGCCAACTAAGAACCCAATCTGCCTCAAGTACTTTGCATCCATTAGAGAAGGAGCAGTACACTCGGTCAGATCCTCAAGACGTGCCAAGGGGATACCATTCATCTCAGCAAGATAGGTCACATACCCTCCAATGGTAACTTGTCCTTCTCCCTTCCTTCTTAATTTCGCAATCCCTTCCCAGTACTTCATCATCATCACTCCCAAATCCAGCTTGGAGTAATTTGCAACTCCATGCAACATCCGTGTCAATACCATGAACTCTTCCTTCCTAATCTTTGAAGAAAACTCTCCTCTTGCAAACAAAGTGTTGCTAAGGGCCCTCTGCATTATCCGAATGACAGGATGCTGGATGAACTTCCCTTTTGGTTGCTCTCCCGCCTTGCCCGTGTCTCCAGAAATTTGCCCCCAAAGATTGCTTGAGTATTTTCCTTTGTAGTCTCCACCGGGCGTGAATCCCATATACTCGCACAATTCTAGAGCATCAGTCTCATAATCGGTATCAAGGAGACGGTACCTCATCACAAACACCTCATCCTCTTCTTGAACGGACAAAGAGGCTAAAAACTCAACCGTGAGCCTCTTGTATGCGGGCCTCTTGATATCCCAGAACTTCCTCATAATCCCCCCCTTTTCAGATATGGCTAGAAACTGTTCCAAAATCCCTATCTTCTCCAGAATGTCCAGGTCTACGGCTCGGGTGTTCTCAATCCTCTTGCTGCTGAAATATGTTATAGCATCGGCCATCTTTTGTGAGTCAGCAATGATTGGCCCGACCACATTCTCTTCTTCTTCCATATAATCTGATCCGGACTGAGAAGCGGAGCGGGTCGCGGATTGAGAGGCTTCGGAACTTGACGGCGAAGGGGTGGGATCATGGGTTCTCTTTCGAGAGGAACTAGCACCGGTAACAGCGGAGCGGAGACGCTTCGCCATGCTACCGATGGTAGGGTTCTTGGCACGAGGCATGACTGAAATTGGCTAGGGTTTAGCTTTTCAGGAAGGTTTCTGGCGGGTCGCCAGAAATTGTTTGGAAACGAGGGTGGTTCAGGACAGATCCTGGCGGGTCGCCTGGTTTTCTGGCGGGTCGCCAGAAACTGGGTTGGTACGGGTTTTGCGGTTTTTCGAGAAATTCGCGGTACCGGGAGGTTTTCGAAAGTTGAACAAGTGAATTTTGAGAGTAGGGAAGAGATTACCTTGGAAAATCGAAGCGAAACGGCGGAGGTTCGAGAGAGAGAGACGGGTTGGTGGTGCCGCGGTGAAATCCGAAGGAGAGGGTCGAAATTGACGGCTCGAATGTGTTCTCGGCGTGGAGACGATGCGAGGGGTGGTCTCCGTTCATCGAGAGGTGGTCGGAGTCGTCGGTTCGGGTGGTTCGGATTGGTTTCGGCGGGTCCGATCGAGAGAGGGAGAGAAAGGGTCGAAAGAGGGAGAGGGGTCGGGTAGGAAGAGAGAGAGAGAGGGAGAGAGAGAGGGGTTTAATGGGTTGAGTCAGTTACAAAACGCGTAACGGGTCAAACGGGTCGCAACATGGTCAGTTATTAGGGTTCTTGCCGACATGAGTTCTGGCGGGTCGCCAGGATTCCTGGCGGGTCGCCAGGAATCGTCCCGACAGCATCCATTTTAGCCTCTTTTTCTGGCGGGTCACCAGGATTTCTGGCGGGTCGCCAGAAATCATCCTGAGAGCCATGTTTTCGCCTTTCTCTCTGGCGGGTCGCCTGAAACTCTGGCGGGTCCGCCTGGATGCATTTTTTCGCCTATATCAACCACATAATAAACCATTTAAATCCTAATTTTTTTTTGTATTTTCCGTATTTTCTAATTTTTTTGTGTTTTCTCAATTTTGTTCAACGTAAGTAAATAAATTGAAATAAAATAAATCATAAAATTTAAAATGAAACTCTTGGGTTGCCTCCCAAGAAGCGCTCGTTTAAGGTCTCGAGCTCGACCCCTCATATCTACGTCTCTTCGGGTCTCGGATCAACGAGTGATTTCGAAACCAACTCTTCCTCCTCTTGTCCTTGGTTGTAAAGCTTGAGGCGCTGCCCATTCACAGTGAAATAGCTCCCATCATTTCCCCATAACTCAACTGCTCCATAAGGATAGACTTTTTTCACTCGAAATGGTCCAGACCATCTTGATTTAAGCTTGCCTGGAAATAGCCTCAACCTTGAGTTGAAAAGTAGGACCATGTTTCCCTCCTTGAGAACTCTCCGTTGGATATGTTTATCATGCCACTTCTTCGTTCGCTCTTTGTACAACCGAGCATTCTCATAGGCATCCATACGGATCTCATCTAACTCGTGCAAATCCAGAATTCGCTTTTCTCCTGCAGCTTGTGCATCCCAATTGATTGTCTTGACTGCCCAATAAGCCTTGTGCTCTAGTTCCACTGGTAAGTGACAAGCCTTTCCATAGATCAACTTGAAAGGACTCATTCCTATTGGAGTTTTGTAAGCAGTTCGATATGCCCAAAGTGCTTCATCTAGCTTCAACGCCCAATCCTTCCTCATGCTACCCACCGTCTTTTGCAGAATATTCTTGATCTCTCTATTTGACACCTCAACTTGACCACTGGTTTGTGGATGATAAGGTGTAGCAACCTTGTGAGTAACACCATATTTTCTCAAGAGATTATCAAACTGACGATTTATGAAATGCTTTCCTCCATCGCTTATGACAACTCTTGGAATCCCAAATCGGGGAAAGATCACCTTATTGAAGAGCTTCTTCACCGTGGCTGAGTCGGCATGCTTGCTTGGAATTGCTTCTACCCACTTGGACACATAATCAACGGCTACAAGGATGAATTCATACCCAAGGGATGGCGGAAATGGTCCCATGAAGTCCACTCCCCAAACATCAAATATCTCAACTTCAAGCACCGGATTTTGAGGCATTTGTTGTCTTTGAGAAATGTTCCCCGCCCTTTGGCATTGATCACACTTGAGAACAAAGGCTCTTGCATCCTTGAAAATCGATGGCCAATAGAAACCGGACTGAAGCACCTTCGAGGCGGTTTTGTCGGTGGAAGCATGTCCTCCATAAGCGGACGAGTGGCACTGGTAAAGAATATCTTCGACTTCCTCTAGGGGCACGCATCTTCGAAACATACCATCTACTCCTCTCTTCCACAAGAACGGGTCATCCCAATAGTAATACTTTGAATCGGCTCGGAACTTCTTGAATTGCTGGGACGAATACCCATGAGGCTTGATCCCGCTCGCCAAAAAATTCGCGAAATCTGCATACCAAGGTACTCTGGCGGGTCCGCCTGGATCCTGGCGGGTCGCCTGGAGGTGAATGCGCCTGGCTGGTCTGTCAGGATGAATCCTGGCGGGTCGCCAGGATTCCTGGCGGGTCGCCAGAAATTGTGCCGAGAGCAGCTGCTCGCCTGGTAAATCATCGTTTATGGGCATCAATTGGTCCTCCGTCTTCTCCACTTGGATCCTAGACAAATGATCCGCAACTAGGTTTTCCGTGCCCTTCTTGTCTTTGATTTCTATGTCAAATTCTTGAAGTAAGAGCACCCATCGAATCAAGCGGGGTTTGGTGTCCTTCTTAGTCATGAGATACTTGATGGCAGCATGGTCGGTATAGACAATTACCTTCGATCCAACAAGATATGATCTGAATTTGTCCAATGCATACACTATGGAAAGCAACTCCTTTTCGGTGGTGGTATAGTTCACTTGAGCTGCATCTAAGACTTTGCTTGCATAGTATATGGCATAAGGTTTCTTGTCACGCCTCTGTCCCAAAACCGCTCCGATTGCATAATCGCTTGCATCGCACATCAACTCAAAAGGTAACGTCCAATCGGGCGGTTGGAGAATGGGCGCTACCACCAAAGCTTTCTTAATCCTGCGAAAGGCATCAACACAATCATCGTCAAAGTCAAATTCAACTTCCTTCATAGTGAGATTAGTTAAAGGTTTTGCGATTTTAGAGAAATCTTTAATGAACCGCCGGTAAAAACCGGCATGACCCAAGAAGCTTCGAATGTCTCTAACGCATGTTGGTTGCCTCAATTTTTCAATGACTTCCACTTTCGCTTTGTCAACCGAGATCCCTTGAGACGAAATCACGTGGCCAAGTACCACCCCCTCGCGAACCATGAAGTGACATTTCTCCCAATTCAACACTAGATTCACCTCTTCACACCGCTTCAACACCTTCACCAAGTTAGCTAAGCAGTGATCGAAGGTTGTACCATAGACCGAAAAATCATCCATGAACACTTCCATGTCTTTTTCAATGAAATCGGAGAATATTGCCATCATAGCTCTTTGGAAAGTGGCTGGGGCGTTACACAACCCAAATGGCATCCTTCGGTATGCGTAGGTACCATACGGGCATGTAAAGGTCGTCTTCTCTTGGTCGCTTGGATGAATGGGGATTTGGAAGAACCCGGAATACCCATCCAAATAGCAAAAGTAGGAATGATTGGCTAGTCTCTCCAAGAGTTGATCAACAAATGGAAGGGGAAAATGGTCTTTTCTTGTGGCGGTGTTGAGCTTTCGATAATCAATGCACATTCTCCAACCCGTGACCACTCGAGTTTGGATTAACTCATTCTTGTCGTTCTTCACCACCGTAGTACCTCCCTTCTTAGGCACCACATGAACCGGACTAACCCACTTGGAGTCGGAAATCGGATAAATGATCCCGGCTTCAAGTAGCTTGAGAACTTCTTTCTTCACCACCTCCTTCAAGGTTGGATTTAATCTTCTTTGATGCTCAATTGTTGGCTTGCAGTCATCTTCCATTAGAATCCGGTGAGTACAAATGCTCGGATCTAGGCCTTTCAAATCATCAATCGAGTAACCAATAGCCTTACGATGGGATCGCAATTCCTTCAAAAGTTTCTCAATTTCTTCGCTGCTTAGATGTGCACTTACTATCACCGGATATGTCTCATCAGGCCCCAGGTATTGGTATTGGAGATTGGAGGGCAGAGGCTTCAGATTCAACTTTGGTTGTTCAGGGCTGGCTTCCTGGCGGGTCGCCAGGATTTCTGGCGGGTCGCCAGAAACCATCCCGAGAGCGTCAACTTCCTCTTCAGCACCTGGTTCTTCCTCCAAACTCGCCAAATAAGCATCCCAATCCTCTTGGTTGTCGATGGGGTATGTGTAGGCTTTCGTTACTGCCGAATTGAACTCTTCTTGAACTATTTCATCAAGCAAATCCACCATGCAACAAGTATCTACTTGGTTGGGCAGCTTCATTGCTTTCTCTACTTCGTATTCGGCTGTTTCGTCTCCTACCTTTCACGAGCATCTTTCCATTCCTACAATTGCTAAAAATACCAGCAGTTGCAAGAAATGGTCTACCAAGAATAATAGGTACCTCGGGGTCTTCTTCCATGTCTACAATCACAAAATCGCACGGTACTACAATATCTCCAACTTGAAGTGGTACGTCTTCAACAATTCCCAAGGGCAAACGGGTCGATCGATCTGCAAGTTGCAGTGTCATCCGAGTCGTTCTCAATTCTCCCACACCCAGCTTGTTGAAAATTGATTCGGGCATGAGACTCACGCTTGCTCCTAAGTCTAGCAAGGCTCGCTTGATGTTTGCCTCCCCAATCTTGCATGGAATCGTGAATCTTCCTGGATCTTTCAACTTCGGGGGAAGTTTCTTGGTTGATACGGATTTGCTCTCATGTGTTACAGCAATGCAAACGTCCTCTAGCTTCTTCTTGTTTGTCAAAATATCCTTTAGGAACTTAGCATAGGAGGGCATTTTGGTCAACATGTCGGTGAAGGGTATGGAGATTTGAATTTGTGACATTATATCCATGAACTTGATGTATTCCTTCTCTTCCTTTGCCTTGGCTAGCCTTTGAGGATATGGAACTTCTGGGGCATAGCGGGTCTGAATCGGGGCTTCGGTCTTGCCTTTTTGAGCCTCAGAACCTTTTCTGGCGGGCCCGCCTGAGTCCTGGCGGGTCGCCAGAAACTGTCCCGAGGGTTCTGTGTTCTGCACATTTTCCTGGCGGGTCGCCAGGATTTCTGGCGGGTCCGCCTGGATCGGTCCTGAGACCGATTCGTCTGGATTCTTGGGCCCATCGTACTCCGTTCCACTCCTTAGTCGATGTGTGACACTCTTGACTTCTCCGTTGGGGTTCACTTCAGGTTGGCTTGGAAACATCCCGGTCTTCGTTAAAGTTCCTTGGCTTTGAGGGTTTGCCAATTTGCTTTGTTGAATGAGAAATTGCAAGGACTCGCGAACTTGCTTCATCTCATCAAAGACCGTATGATTCCACTCCGTTTGATCTGCCATGAACTTGTCCACCAAATTCCTATGTTGCTGATAGTAACTAACTTGATTGTTATTACCCGCAGCGTTGTTGTTAGGCTTGTTTTGAGGTGGTGGTTGAGCTTGCCCCGGATTCGCGCACCCGCTTGGATTGCCATAAGATAATCCAGGATGGTTTCTCTTGTCTCGGTACACGTAATTCTGGGGCGCATAGGGCGGAGGTGCCATGATTGCATTTACATCGGCTACGGGTTCGTCTCTTGCTACCAAGTAACATGCCTTTGCTGTATGTCCTTCTTCCTCACAGAATTGGCACTTTTGGACTGCCTCTACGGGTTTGGTCTTCATTTCTTTCATCATTGTGGTCAAGGCGTCCAATTGAGCTTGCAAATGGGTTGACTTGTCTACTTCTATAATCCCTCCTTTGGAATTCTTCTCTCTCACCGACCAATTAGTTTGAGAGCTTGCCATGCTTTCGATTAGCGCTTTTGCATCCCTACATCCTAGGTCGAGAAGAGACCCACCTGCAGTTGAGTTAACACTTTGACGAGTTTGATGGTTCAAACCGTCATAGAAACTACAAATTAGTCTATCCTGGCCTATATCATGATGAGGACACATTCTCAACAAATCCTTAAAGCGTTCCCAAGCTTCAAACAAATTTTCATCACTTTCCTGTTTAAACCCAATTATCTCCCTCACGATCGATGTGGTTTTGATTCTAGGATAGAACCTTTCCAAGAAGGCCTTGGCCAAATCATCCCAACAAGTAAACGGGTTACTATTGAAACTATTCAACCAATCCTCTGCTTGGTCTCTAAGAGAAAAAGGGAAAAGAGTTAACCGGATTATATCGGGAGCGACTTCTTCGAGGTTGAGAGTGATGCAATTCCGTAGGAATCGCTGCAAGTGCTTGTTCGCGTCTTCTGTCGGATTCCCACTAAATTGGTTCTGTTGGATAAGGGCAATGAGAGATGGGTTGAAGAATAGATCACGAGTCCTTCGAGCTTGGGGGGGGGTTGACTCCTAGTCGGACATTGTTTGCGGTTGGGGCTCCGATCTCCTTCAAAGGTCGGTTCTCCACCGCAATCCTTGCCGCCTCCCTAGCATCATCAAGGGCTCGTTGAAGAACGGCTGGATCTACTATCAACGGCCCGTCTCCTTCTGGACCAATAGGTGGGTTCCCGTTCAAGTCTGCCATTGGTTTCGCGTCGTCTGCGTCTTTCGATCCTTCCTCAGGATCTTTTCTGGCGGGCCCGCCTGAATCCTGGCGGGTCGCCTGGATTGGTCCTGGTGGTTGGTTCGTGAATCGAGCTGATGAATTTCGCCTTCCTCGTTGGTAAACCAGCAAGGGAGTCGAAATAGGTGATGAAGTCGAAGTTGTGGCCTCCTTAGCTTCTATTTGTTCTCCCGGAAAACGAACGGTTTGGGAAACAAACGAAGCGGAAGGTCGGGGGGTCTCGTCGCTCTTGGCTTGGCTCCTCGAAAAGTACTTGCACTCGCTTGCGGGTTGAGGTTGCTTAGACTTCTTCTTCCCGGCCAGCGTGTACTCCTACAAACAAGGAAACAAGAGGAAAAGACAAAAGATCAATAAAACTCAATTACCTAAACTTAAATCTAGTCACCGTCCCCGGCAACGGCGCCAAATTTGATCGGAGGTAAAACCTAGGTCAAATTAAACCTCAATCTAATCTAATGCAGTATAGCTTGAGGATCGAATCCACAGGGACGGTTATTCTAAACTATAGACTTTAAGTAATTTAGTTCAATTAATCTAGGGGTAAACAAGTCGAAAAGTTAATTAATTGATTAAAAGGATTAAATTTAAACTAAAAGAGTTAATTCTAAATTCTAATTAATGTTTAAATTACTCTAAATATTAAGGAAAAGGTCTAAACTCGAATTAAGGACTTAAACTAGGGTCAATTGATCGGGTTCCACTTCCAGGCACTATCCTGGCGGGTCGACAGGATTCCTGGCGGGTCGACAGAATTCCTGGCGGGTCGCCAGAACAGTACGACAATTCAATTTGATTAGTTTCTAAGTTCTCTAAGTTCAGGTTTTTGGTTTAAACTCTGGTCCAAATACTAACTCTCGTTCTTGATTTGGTATTACTAAATTTTAACCTCTAAACCTCCCTAAAAACCTAAGTTTCAACTCTCGTTTCTTGGCTTAAGTTTTAGGGTTTGCTTTAACTATTCGGTAGGATATCCTAGATCTCTCGATCTTAGGAGGGAATAAACCTCTCGGCTAAGTTCCGGTTTCACCTTTTGGGTATACTAACTATCCTAAAGTTTGAGAATAGAAATCGTTTTGAGATTAGGGTTCTATTTGCTTAATCTACGAGGTCAGGCCTAACCAAGTGAGCAAACCTTCAAATCAATTCAATTCAATTCACAATTTCAGCAAATAAACTCAAGTAAAGCAAAGCAACTTAGAAAAATTAGAAAACTAAATAAACTTCATTAATCTACCAAGTAATGGTTCCCTACAATTGCCCCTAAACTAAACTACTCACTAAAAGTCATACTAATCATAAAAATAAAAGGTTTCAGCAAACTAAACATCAAAGACAGAAATTAGAGAAAGTTTACAACAAGAACAAACAGCAAACAACTCTCAGCTTGTTTTCTGGCGGGTCGCCAGAGATCCTGGCGGGTCGACAGGAGGCAGCTGGGGGATTCTGCTATCTTCTCTCGAATTCTCTCTCTCTAAACTGACTTCAAACTCGACTCCTCTTTCTGGAGCTTTCCCTATGTTTAAATAACTTTCAAAGGCGGTTCCCATAGGTGGAGATCATGTCTGGCTCGTCCAAGAATAGAGAAAGTGCTCTGCCAGAAATATCTCACCAAATTGGGCAGGTCGGTTAATGTTCTGGCGGGTCGACAGGAATCCTGGCGGGTCGCCTGGATTCCTGGCGGGTCGTCTGAAATCCTGGCGGGTCGCCAGAACAGGGGACTTGTCTGGTTTGACCCTGTTCCTTTGCTCCAATCGCTTGGAATCTGATTTGCTCCGCTTGAACACTTCCTTGGGCCCAATTTTGCTCCAAATCATCACTGAACCTGAAATTAGACAAGGGCAAATAGCAGTACCATATTTCTAACCTAAATTGCATTAAATTTAACTAAAACACAAACATTTAATTGAAATTAAGGCCTAAAAGGGTTGAATATTTCGATGTGAAACCCGCCTATCAATGATAACACTTATTTATTTGTATTGTGTTCACTTTGATTGTCTGTATATTTATTTTGTCTGTTTTATGTGTTCACTTTGTATTTTGCGGTGGACATACGACATTTACCATTTCTAATTTAATCCGAAAAATTAAAAAATAATATTAAATTAATATAATATATTAAAAATAATATCAATATAATAATATTTTTTTAAATAGTATCACAAGATCGGAATCCCAGATTCCGACGGCAGGATCGGAATCTCGGATTCCGATCTTAGCTTTTTAATTTTTTATATATTATTTATTTATTTATTTAATTTATTAATTAGTTAAATAATTAGAAAAATAGATAATATATTGTAAAAATATTGAAAAAATATGGAAAAAATCAGGAATAATTAAATTAAATTTTATATGTAATTTAGTAATTTTTTGGGAAATTTAATTTATTTTCATTTTAATTAATTTATTTAATTAAAATATAAATTTTTATAACTTATTTAATTAAATTAATTGTACTATTTAGAAAGGATTATAAATTTTCAGAATTTGCAGGTATACAAAGGCATAATCCTTTCAGAATGTTCAAAGTTTTATTAATCCTTTCTGCATTTGCAGGGATACAAAGGCATAACTTGAACATTAAAACTTTAAACAGGCATAACTTTTGATAGGAAGTTCCGTTTGGGGCAAACGAGCACATTCCGAAAAGCTGGCGACGAGATCTACACGTTTTACTGGAGTGAAACCCCGTAAAGGCCATTTTCAGGGCCAAAAAACGCTCTCTAGACCTCCAAAATCCACTTTGAAACTTTACAAACCTAAAAACCACTCTAAACTACCAAAAAAATCATAAATTAATCATTAAAAAGAGAAATGCAGTAAATCAAGTGAATTTTGTCTGTCTTCTCATCTCGGTAAAACATCAACCTCGTTTGATTCCTTTCTAATGCAATCCAGAAAATGCTTCCTTGATCATGAGACTCCATATGATTGTTTAATATATAATATGAAAATAATATATATAGAGGACGACCTACGGGACACATATCAAATGGTTGCTTAAAAATTTATAATTTTAATGTAAATTAATTAAAAATTTATACTTAATTATTCATTTTTTAATTAAATAAATTAATTAAAAGGAAAATAAATTTAATTTCCCAAAAAAAATACTAAATTACATATAAAATTTTGTTTAATTATTCCTGATTTTTTCAATATTTTTAGAATATATTATCTATTTTTCTAATTAATTAACTAATTAATAAACTAATAAAAGAAAAAAAATTCCCAAAAAATAGTAAATTACATATAAAATTTAATTTAATTATTCCTGATTTTTTTTCATATTTTTTCAATATTTTTACAATATATTATCTAATTTTGTAATTAATTAACTAATTAATAAACTAAATAAATAAATAAATAATATATAAAAAAATTAAAAAGCTAAGATCGGAATCCGGATTCCGATCTTAGCTAAGGTCGGAATCCGGAATTCCGATCTTGCCGTCGGAATCGGAAATTCCGATCTTGTGATACTATTTAAAAAAATGTTATTATATTGATATATTTTTAATATATTATATTAATTTAATATTATTTTTTTATTTTTCGATGATTTAATTTTTGTTAATGAAAATTTGTTTTACTCAAAAGCCCATTGAAACGCACTCAAAGTCTTGGCCCGAGTGAAAATTAATAAAGCAGCAGCCCAGAGAAAGGAAAAATAAAAAATAAGTGAGCCCATGACAGCCCGATTCCATCTCAGTCCAACCCTTCTGCTGGCCCCGCCATGGATGATTCGGATCCTCTGGTCGTTTCCAAAAAAATGATCACTGGTCGTTTTCTAAAATGACCCGTCCGATCTAAACGGACGGTTGAGATCATTTCGTCCTTCCAAAAATAAAAAAATATGCTTCTTCCTTCTCTTCGTATACGCATCCACAAAACCATGAATGTTTGGTTTTCTTCAATTTAGTCCTTGCACTTTTGCATTTCTATTTCCCAACGATCGTCACCACCGCAACGGCTGCGACTAGGTCCGTTAGAATCGTGACTGTATGGAGAGCACAGAGGTGAGGTTGGCCTGTCTTGCGTCAGCCTAATTCAATGGTAGAACCAAGCCTTTGGTACGACAGTGGATGGGTTTTGGTACCATGGATCCAGGCTTGGTACAGAGAGAGAAAGGAGTAAATAACATGGTGAAAAGATATCTAAAATATATGTCACTGAAGAGGAGTATGTACCACCGATCTGAAGCTCTTGTGGTGGTGAGCCTGATAACTGACATAAAATATATGAAAGTAACATAAAATTCTTTTCAATTTCAACTCACCTGAGCACTAGCTCATTCAAAAATAACCCAACAAAAATTTGATAACTCGACTAAGTAGAACTAAATACTTTGTAAGAATGAAATTCTTAGGAAATTCAATCAGAATTGCTACTCGGTCATTTTATTTATGAATCTGGACAGGTACAGCTCAAAGACAAAGTTTTGACTTCAACAGAAGCATCTCTCTAATCGCTCTCGACTCCTCTCCAATTTGCCCAAGCTTCTCACTTTCAAACGAGATGATGGTGCGCTCAAATAAGCAAAGCTGGTCCCACATGTCAGACTTGTATTATGTATCTCACATGCATGTCTGGAACAGGATCAACGGAAGAATCTCACTCTAGTTCTCCTCTTTCCCACTTGGCCACTTCAATCGACACTCAGAGTTTGCGATTAAGCATTAACTGGTGGGTCCCATGCGACATCTTCGAAGATGGTTGTTGGCCATTAATGAGTTCAGTTGAGCTCTCAGTCTCCCTCTCAATGACAGCCAGCCCCTACTTATTAACTCTCCTTTGGCGGCTAGCTACAAACCTGGGCCCCACTTGTCATAAAGAGAACAACTGGACAGATAGTTGAATTCCTTCAATTTCTCTTTGGTTCTGTACTGGCTTCCTCTCACTCCCCTCACTGACATTGGAGCCCGCTCCTCAAATTCCTCCTTTGGCAGTTGATACCACATCCTAGGACCCACCTGTCGGTGGTAAACCAATAAAAAAGGTGCCAATTTCTGATTGGCTACCTTATATTGGATCCCTTATTCCCTCCTTGCTGTTGTAGTGAATTTCCTTCACGCAAAACACCAATGGAAACAACCAGAGGATAATAGGCAACAACCATCCCTTCACTGACATGGGAATATATATGGGATCCCCACGCATCAATTGGCATTGAGTTTTGGGACCCACCTGTCAATGATGGATCAATTAAACAAGCGCCACTTTCCAATTAACTGCTTCCAATCCAATGGAGTTCCTTGCTTCTGTGCTAACCTTTCCCGCAAACACAACTGAAGTGAATGGAGTTTGACATGTACAGCCATAAGCATGTCAGATGTCAGATGCAATTCTCAAGGATGTTAAAGCTATGATTATTTAAGAAAGAAAATCAGGTGAAAAAAACGGGAAGAAGAGAAGAGAGGCTCATTGCTTTAACAGACCCAAATACAGTTTTTGCAGGTGCTAATGTTGGAAATTCAAAAAACCATTCCCAAATATTAATGCTCATGAGCAAAAAAATAAAAAATAAAAAGAGGCAGAAGGAGGAAGGAATCGACATAAAGCCAACAGAAATAAAATGTGTTTGGTCACTGTCAAAATTATTCTCTGAAAACAAAAGAAAGAGGAAAGACGAAATTGTGCAAAAGGTGCATGTTTAAAAAATGCTGGTTTGCAAATTGGCTCAGACAATGAAGAGAAGAAACACTAATTAGACCATACCAAATTACAGCCTTAATGATCAGAAACAAAATAAACAGCTTATGCAGGCAAATGAGACACATTATACTACCTTGATGACACATTATACTAAAATGCTGATGGGAAGCAATTCAGCCAAACCAAAGAATCTGTCACAATTTTCACTGGGGCTAGAGATAAATAACAAAAAAAATAAATAAAAATGAGGCTGTTGAATGACTGGTGGGGAGTAAATGCCACAGTGGCAAGTTGTGAAATGACCAGCATGCCCCCAGGGGCGCGCAATTCTGTCCAGAAGATGTTGCTACAGGTCTCAACTCTCAACCCCTCTTCTATAAAAGGAGTACCATGGCTCACTACGCGAAATTTTGGCTTCTGTAACGGTTAATAAAAGACTTCTGTAACGGTACACGAAACGTTACTGTAGCCCCCGTTACAGAATGTCTAATAACCGTTACAGATCTATAACGGTTATTAGACAACAACCGTTACAGTAGCCCCTTCTTCTGTAATGGTTATTATCTAATAACCGTTATGGTATACGCAAGGGAAAATCTGGTACTGTTTTTTGTAGAACATGTGTAACGGTTATTAGATAATAACCGTTACAGAATCCAGTCTTCTGTAACGGTTATTATCTAATAACCGTTATGGTATTGTGGACGGAACAGGTGTGGTGTTTGGAGAACTTCTGCAACGGTTATTATCTAGAAGACTTGATTCTGTAACGGTTATTATCTAATAACCGTTGCAGACAATATTTATAATTAAAAAAAAATGAATTTATAATATTCTGTAACGGTTATTATCTAATAACCGTTACAAAAGTCTTAATTTTTTTTTGTGTTACCTGTTTGATTGGCTAGCCCCAATTTGCTAGCCGAATTGGTACCAAATTGGTACCCAATTTACATTAACAAATGCAGTATATATATATATCACAAAGCACACATATATCAAACATATATTATCATGCATATCACACAAACAATAAACAAAGTATTTACATATATATATCACAAGTATAATCAAACATGGCAAGTCATCAAATAACACATTTTAATCAAAATAATACCCCTTGCTTGAAGTCCATAACTTCTGTCACGACACCATCAATCATTTCTTTGTTGTATGGTACTCCAACCGGCTCGATCATCTGCATATTATGATAAACAAGTCAAAAATATTATTAGTTAGATCATGAAATTCTAAAATCTAATTGTTTGATCAAATGTTATTAGTTAAAAGAATAAGTTACTTACATGAGGTATTTCCTGAATTGCTATCCAATAAGATAATACGTTTTTCATGGCGAACATTGTAAAATATCCACATTCTGTGCTGCCCTTTTGTATCGGACACTAATTAAAGATCCAACAAGAAAGATAGTTAAGATTTTGCACAGTTTCAGAAACCCTAGGTAGCTAATATATTTTTTAAGTCTCGTACCTGAATTTTATACCAATCAAATGTTGTTCGGGTCCTTGCGTTATATTTTCCATTTTCCATAAGGTATCGCTTGTATATCCTGCATACAATATCATTAATAGCTTAAATAGAACCGTACGTAGTCCTTATCTCAATATCAGAATCTCATTTAGAAACGAAAACTTACTGGGTTATGAATCCCTTAATCAAAATCTTTGGATTCTTGCGCTCGATAGAATCTGCTATTTGAACGGTGCGCTTCTCGACATTAATAACAAGAAGGACCCAATGAAAGCTGCAAGAATAGAGATTATTGTTTTCATGAAAATGAACCAAACATGTAAACGAGATAATTGATATTTTATTAGTTATAATTGTCCTTACTCTTGTAAATAAGGCAGAATCATATAATTGGATGAATATTGCGCGAATGACTTCATCAAGTAGTCCGCAGCTTGGTTTTGTTCTTGTTTGATTTTAGGAGCAGTCAACATCTCTGGATCTAATACAGTGATGTTGTTTTCTCCCTCTGAAAGTTCATTCATCCAAAACCTACACTCACGGATATTAATTCATATATTTTTCACCTCCAATTGAATACGGTACTTTAAAAAAATATTTTAAAGGTTGAAAATTCATACCAAGAGTACAACTTGACGATCGAGGGAAAGGAAGAGGAGACGAGGGAGGGAAAGGAAGAGGAGACGAGGGAGGGAGAGGGGTTTACCTTCGAGAGAGAGGGGGGAGTTGCTGGCTGTAGGAGTTGAGAGAGCGGCAGAGAGAGAGGGATCGAAACTGCACAACAAAGAGAGACAGAGAATGAGAGGGACTTAGAGAGAGCGAGGGAGTCAGAGGGGGAAGGAGGGGAGAGGGATTACCTTTTACGAGAGAGGGCCGCCGAGAGGGAGTCAGAGAGGGAGGCTAGGATCAGAGAGGGAGTCAGAGAGGCGCAAAAGAGAGCTGAGTGCTTCTGTCGAGAGCTAGGGTTTTAAGAAAGAGGCGAGATCGAGAAAGGAAAGAAGTGACGGACAGACGCCAGGCTGGGATAATAATATAAAGGGTTTGAACCTTCTGTAACGGTTATTAGCTAATAACCGTTACAGAAGGTCAAACGTTTTTACTAATAACCTTCTGTAACGGTTATTAGTTAATAACCGTTACAGATTAGGCTCTTCTGTAACGGTTATTAGCTAATAACCGTTACAGATTAGTTTAATTTCATTTTTTTTTTTGAACTTTAAAGTTTGTGTCTGTTTTAATTTCATTTAGTACTGATATTTTCAGTGTTGGTTTATCCATGCATGTTATTAAGTGTTTTGACTAAATTTAAATTTTGTGTTGGTTACACATGAATTTAATTTTGTTTTACATTTTTTCTAACAAAATAAAATTACAATTTAGAAAATTAACCAAAAATAAAAATACATTAGCTCCTTGTTAACAAAATATTTCACCAATTAATGACCTGCAAAAAATAAAAATAAAATTATTAACTTAACAATTTAGCATATCTATGTTAAGTTTAATTTATATTAGCACATAACAGTTTTTTAAACTCACATGTGATTATGTAGCTACTTTCTTTTTTTTCCTTCGTGTGTCGACCCACACGCCTTCGGTGTTATCTGTACGCCTACAACTGATCGATACTGGCTGTGATGTATCGTCGATACCGATAGAAAAAGGAGGTATTTCCTCGAAGTGGTCGTATGCTTCTTCATCTACGACATCACCAACACCGACAATACGTCTTTTTCCTGAAAGTGGCAAGTAATAAATAAGATGAACATTTGTACTCAATAAGGTGAACATTTGTACTTAAATAAGATGAACATTTACCTTGCAGCACAACATGTTTTTCTTATCTGCCGGATCTTGAATGTAAAAAACTTGCATTGCTTGCTTATTTGCAAGTATAAAGGGATCGTCTCGATAAGCCCTTTTATTGAAGTCAACAGTTATAAATCTCATCTTGTCTTTTTTAACTCCACCGTGACCGTTGTCGATCCATGCACACTTGAATAAGGGTATCTTAAATTTCAGGTAATCTAGTTCCCAAATCTCCTCGATCCACCCATAATAAGTAGCCGACCTAACATTATCACTAGATAAAGCTACAACAGTGACTCCACTATTTTGCACAACACTTTTACCATCCTGTTTCCTTGTGTACCAGGTAAATCCATTCAAGTCATACCCTTGGTATGTCTCGACCACGGCATCAGGACGTCTTGATAACCATTTGATATCGTTATTATTTGTAGGTTTTTGGACCGTACTTAGCACTCAAATCATACTCAAACCATTCAATTATTTGATAAATTGCTATGATTTTCTAGGAATTGGCTCTACCGTCGTCTTTTCTCTTATTTTCAGGTTTCTCGACGATTTCTAGTGGATTCTCGAATATTAGATGGATTTTGGCACTTGGCATACGCTAGACGTCTCATTCCTAGCACTTGGAGGCAACATCAAAGCTACTACTCGGATCGAATGGAGTTTCGCTCGGACCGAAGGCATGTTTACAGCACTAAATGAGAGTCTTAGGAAAGCAAATGGCTAAATAGAGTCAATATCATTGTAGAGCTCATCCTAAACTTTCCAACGGCTTTTGAATCACCTAAATCGGAGTTCGGACGAAAGAGATATGACCAAAATACCACATATACTCAAAGATGGAGTCTCAGTTCGACCCGAACAGATCCAGTTCGACCCGAAGTGTTCTAGTTCGGTCCGAACTGAGGTCATTTGGTCCGAATTGAGTTGTTTTGACCCGAATTAGCCTTGTCCAGTCCGAACAAAACTTGTCCAGACCGAACCGAGAGCCGCCATGGCATATTTGGAAGGGTTTTCACGCATGGAAACTCGATATTTTGGTATGTCTTCTTGCCATAGGGCCCCAGCCTCCTTTCCAAGCCAGAAGACCACTATATATTCGCCCCAAGGCCTGAAGGAAAGGCATTCTACCCTTCACAACACAATTCCCCCTTCCTTAGGCAATTCCACCATTGAGCAACCATATTCTTGAGGCGACAGCAGCAAGGAGAAGGTTGGAGACACGCCTTGCAACACCCCACTGCCTTTGATGATTGAAGATCGAGCATAGAAAGACAACTTGGTTTATTCTTCCTATGTTTTTATCTCTAATTTCTATGGGCTTGTATCTTGTTATTTCTATATTATTTGTCGTGTGTTTGAATATTATGTTAGGCTAAATTTATGTTGTCTTAGGGTATGGATGTAGTTTAGGTTTAGTTTGATGTTATGACTTGATATGACTTGATGTTCGGCTTTATGATCTATTTATTGAGTAGTATTTTAATTGCTTGTTTAATTCCCTTGATTTGACCTGATTTACTTCTAAATAAAGGCCTGTTTAGTTAAGTTACAAGGTTAGGTTAAACAATTAGGATTAAATTAAGTACTTGGGATAAGTTGAAGATTCGAAAGAAGAGATTAGCTAGCACTGAAAGGTGTAGTTTCTAAGTTGGCTGAAAGGCAACTTAGATATCCCTAAGAAAACAAATAAATAAGACATAGGTTAATTAAAATACCGACACGAAAGTTTAGGTTTAATTAGTCTATGTGGGCAAAGTAGAGACCTGTACTAATTTCTAGTCCAAAAGACGACAGTTGAGGATTAGGTAATGTAGCTATAGCCGATCTGAGCCCTTCATAAAGTTAAAACTCAAGTTGTATGGTCATAACTCAACATACCAGCCTCTGTTCGGACCGAACAAGTCGTGTTCGGACCGAACAAGTCGTGTTCGGACCGAACTGACGGCCTATGCTTAGATTTGTTGTTATTTAACGCGACAGCGAGCGATCCAGCAAATCGAGGGCTAAACCTAAGTGAATCCTGACCCCTAAGACGCCTTATTATACTTGAAAAACCCCAAAATTTACCTGCTTTAGTTTATCCTACTTGAATTATTATTTAGAACCAAAAACAACAAAAAAATATCTACTTAATTGCATTATTATTTACAACACTCTCACCCTTATTTTATTGTCTAACTTCATAAAAAGAACAAGTCCAGTAATCGTTAATCCGTCCTGTGGGTTCGACCCTAAGCTTAACTTTGACGACTAGTGAGGTTAAGTCTAGGTTTATAAATTTATTTGATTCCTAGGTTTTAAGCCTTCATCAAATTGGCGCCGTTGCCGGGGACGGTGTCGATATTGGATACTTGTTTGAGTATTTGGAGACTAGATTTTTTCCTTTTTACCCACTTCTCTCTTTCTTTATTGCAGGACTGGCAGACAAGACACGTAGGAAGAAGTCACCACCTCCAAAAGTTCGAAACTATTTCTTCCGACACTTGACGGAGGATCCAGAACAGCCACCAGCCCCTCAACCCTCCCTCTGTTCGGACCAAACAGAACCAGTTCGGACCGAACTGAGTATCGAGCAAGAGAGAGAAAATCAAACGATGGCCGAGCAACTCACACCCGAGGCCATTGCACAGCGCACACAAGAATTGGAGAACCTCCGTCTCCAACTTGAGCAAAGAGAAGCTCGATTGACAGCTGATCGGAACGCTCTTGTAGGTCAAAGGAGAGATTTCGACAATGAGCGTCGCCGATGGACTCAAGAAGATGAGGGAAGCATCCATAACTCCGACGACGAAGATGAGGAAGATCATGAAAGGACTCTCATGGAGTTTGGAGTTCCCAGCGCAAGAAACGTGGGCGGACCGGTGGTGATTCCAGGCATCGCCGCTAACAACATGCAAATCGCCCCCAACCACGTCGTGCTTGTGCAACAAAATCCATTCTATGGGAACGACGATGAGGATCCCCATGCTCACTTACAAACTTTTATTGATTGCACTAGATTAATTAAGTTTAATGGTGTTCTCAACAAGCAATTAGGCTATTGTTATTTCACTTCACCCTTAAGGACCGAGCACAAAAATGGTATAAAACATTGAATAAAGGGTCAATTAGGTCTTGGGATGAAATGGCACAAACCTTCTTGGATAGGTATTTTCCTTCGGATAGAGCGGATAAAATTAGAGCTGAATTGAATAATTTTGCCCAAAACCAAAATGAATCAATGAGGGATGCTTGGGAACGGTTTAGGGATTTAGAAAATTCTTGTCCACATCATGGGATTCAAGAATGGATGCTCCTTAAATCATTCTACACTGGACTTTATGACAATATTAAAATCAATCTTGATTCTCTTTCAGGTGGGGCATTCAAAAGACTTGATACGGCACGAGGGCGAGATCTACTTGATTATTGTGTAAGAAATTACACATGGTACCCTCTACTCATTCCCCGCCACTCAAGTAGTTCGAGGCAACAAGTGCACAAAATTTCAACTAAAGAGGCGAGGATAGAGGAGCTAGAAGCTGAACTTGCCGCTTACCAATCGGCTCAAGGGTCACATCTCCATTCAAACCAATGCGGAGCATGCGGCGAGGAAGGACATACATCTATCAATTGTCCTCTTGCCAAAATTGGTAACGGAGGGGCCCAAGTGAACTACCTACACAATGGGCCCCCTTACGGTTCAAAGTACCAAAGTAACCCGCCAAATTTGTATAGGAATGCCCAATTCAACAACAACAATAGAGACCAATCATTTCAAAAGAAACCCTATTTCGAAACGGAAGAAATTCCAATTGTTGTTCAAGAATTCATGAGTGAGCAAGAAAAGATTAACAAATCTATGGCTTTCGGGTTAGATGAATTGAAGGCCACCATCGACGAATTGAAGGTGACCATCAACGAATTTATGGGAAGTGCGAGCACCTTGCAACGCTTGGAACGCATGATGGAAGCACACTTCTCCCGACCACTCGGCAAGCTTCCAAGCCAGCCTCAGATCAACCCAAGTGCAGAGATCAAAGCCATACATGTCCTACGAAGCGGCAAAGAGTACCAAGATCTGTCCGTGCCTACCAACGAAACAGTTCGACCCTCAGTTTGGACCGAACCACCTCCAGTTCGGACCGAACCACTTCTAGTTCAGGTCGAACAGCCAGTTTCAGAGCCCCATCTAAATGACGAAGTGACCTCACCATGCCTAGTTCGGTCCGAACAACCTCTTGTTCGGTCCGAACAGAGAGAGGAGAATGCCCAAGAAGATGTCCAAGCCAAGGGGAAAAAGAAAGCGCAACAACCTGAGTCAACCTATAGACCCCCTGTCCCATTTCCTCAGCGACTTTTAAAGAAAAAGGAAGCTGAACAATTTAGGACCTTTTGGGAGATTCTCAAGCAATTGAAGGTCAACATTCCATTCACGGATGTCATAGCTCAAGTGTCGATCTTTGCAAGATTTTTGAAGGAGTTATGTACAGGCAAGAGATCCATGGAAGAGCTCAAAACGGTGGCCCTAACACACAAAGGTACCGAAGCTTTGAAGAGCAAAATGCCACCAAAACTTGAGGATCCAGGTAGGTTTGCTCTTCCTTGCACTATTGGAAATGCAATAATCAAGCAAGCCTTGTGTGACATGGGTGCTAGTGTGAGTCTTATGCCCAAGTCAATGTTTGACAAAATTGGTATTGGCGAGTTGAGACCCACATGCATGACATTGAAACTCGCCGATTCTTCAATGCGGTTACCCTTAGGTGTTATTAAAGATGTGTCCGTCCAAGTGGATAAGTTTGTCATACCGGGGGATTTTGTTGTGGTAGACATGGAAGAAGATAAGGATGTGCCTATAATTTTGGGACGCCCCTTTCTTAGAACCGCCGGTGTGAAAATGGATGCTCGAGATGGGACGATTGTGGTTAGAGTGGGAGGAGAGAAGCTCCGTTTCTCCATAGATCATGCTTTGAAATGCCCTGATCCCATTGACAAGTGCTGTATGGTCCAATGGATCTCTAAAATCGAAGAATTTCCTAAGGATCACTCTCATGATGCTCTGCTCGACCCCAACAATATCTGTTCAGACCAAACTGCCAGACCTTCGGACCGAACCCCTTCTAGTTCGGACCGAACAACAGTCCAAATTGAAGAATCAAAGGTCACAGACACTCTGTTCGGTCCGAACAGAATCCTGTTCGGTCCAAACAGCCCCTTGTTCGGTCCGAACTATTCTTCTTCGGTCCAAACTGAGACCCCCAAAGTCAAAATCAAGCATCATCCAACGCCTCTTAGTCAAACGGACCTTGTTATTGCTGACTTCAAGCTAGATACAGGTCAAACAAAGAAATTGTTGGTGAATAAAGGAGCAATGGGGTACTCGCTTGATGATTTGAAAGGCATCGATCCCACGATTCGCACGGATGAGACTATCTTGGAAAAAGATCGCATGAGAGACATCAACAACAAGGGCTATGACAAATCGCTCGCCGTCTCGCTCTTCGGGTCCGATCCAATTAAGACTTAATGAAAAGATGGTCAAGCTAGGGACCTAAAACAAGCGCTTCTTGGGAGGCAACCCAAGGATTTCTCAACTCTTCTCTCTTTTATTTATTTTGTCATTAAAAATATAAAATACAAAAAAAAATAGAAAAATCCATAAAAATTTGAAAAACAGAAAATAACAAAAAAAAAAAGAATTTGATGTTTGTGTTTGTTTGTTTGTAGGAAAATCTTGAGGCACAAACTAAGGAAGATGTAATTCGTGCTAGAGCACCATGGGTTACGCGAACCAACTAACCCCGAACGACCTCATACGGATTGCATCAAAAGACTTGAAGATTGATAGAGCCATCTTGAAACTCGAGAAAACAAATTAGGAACAAATCGACATGTTAAAAGCAAAAATTGGCTAAGTTCTCTTTTCCTCCTATTTACTTTTTGATTGAATGCATTGAGGACAATGCTTGATTTAAGTTTGGGGGGAGGAAATAGGAGAAAATTTTCGAACTTTTCATTGAAATTGCTCAAAATTTTTGCAAATTTGGATAAATTTTGAATTTCGCAGCTTCTGTTCGGTCCGAACAGAGTCTTGTCCGGTCCGAACAGAGACATAAAATTTGGATTTTTGCCTAGTTTTGTTTGGAAATTGATTGGATTTGCCTAAACTCTCTCGATTTAGATTTTAAATGATGAAACTCACACTTGAAACTGTTTTGAAGTCAAACAAACTTTTTCTTCAAGGACCCTAGAATGCTTTGATATCTCATGATTAATTTTTGCACCAATGGGCCGAAATGAAAATATTTTGAGAAAATTAGAACTCGATCATGGATGCTTAAAATTGTTAAATCAATTTTAGTCGATTCTCACAAGTTTTTACCGAGTGAACTGATTCGTGTTTGACAAACCTTTGTTTAAAAAGAAATTTATCGACTTCGGAAATTATGAAATGAACTTGGACTTGTTGAAAATGCTTTTCATCGCTTGAATCACCAACAAGCAATCTTAATGGGACAATAAAATCAAAATAGTTGTGAAAACGAGGATGCACCGAGGCCTTTTTCCACCAACTCAACCACAAATTGGAGGGTATTGGATTAATTACAAGTTGTCGGGAATTATAACTCAAAGCTCTCGAGGTATAATTGGGTAACTTGTAATTAATTTCTACCGGACCCGGTGTGAAAGCATTGGTAAAGGAGTTGTTGAGTATTATGGCCCAAGTGTACCGTGGCCATAGTAGAGCAACACCCGTCCAACCTCCCTAGCGCGTCATGTGCTAGTAGCAAATTCAAGGCCAATGACACCGCATTATATCCTCTAGGGTGTAAAGCCCCACGACTCGACTTGCACAAAGAAATAAAAATTGGTGAAAAAAGAAAAAGTGAAATTGTTTTAAGAGAAGTTCATTATAAAATTTCCGACTTTGATAAAGGACTTTACAAACTTTTGTGAAAAATGAAAAGGAACGGGTGATTGAAATTGAGATCGCATTTGAAATAACAAAGAGAAGCTAGAGTTCTAAAATTTGAGAGAATATTTCAATAGGACCAAGAGTTGCATGAATTAATTTGTAGAATACTAAACTTGGTTCTTGAAATTAAATTTTTGTTTGACTTATTTGATTGAAGTGTGAAAATTTTAGGCATAGCAATTGGTTTCACGACATTTCTTGGTTTGAGTTACAACTCATTGTTTAAGGCTTTAAGTACAGTTCAAAATTCTAAGCTTAGGGCGTTGCTTGAGGACAAGCAAAGTTTAAGTTTGGGGGAATTTGATATCGTTATTATTTGTAGGTTTTTGGACCGTACTTAGCACTCAAATCATACTCAAACCATTCAATTATTTGATAAATTGCTATGATTTTCTAGGAATTGGCTCTACCGTCGTCTTTTCTCTTATTTTCAGGTTTCTCGACGATTTCTAGTGGATTCTCGAATATTAGATAGATTTTGGCACTTGGCATACGCTAGACGACTCATTCCTAGCACTTGGAGGCAACATCAAAGCTACTACTCGGATCAAATGGAGTTTCGCTCGGACCGAAGGCATGTTTACAGCACTAAATGAGAGTCTTAGGAAAGCAAATGGCTAAATAGAGTCAATATCATTGTAGAGCTCATCCTAAACTTTCCAACGGCTTTTGAATCACCTAAATCGGAGTTCGGACGAAAGAGATATGACCAAAATACCACATATACTCAAAGATGGAGTCTCAGTTCGACCCGAACAGATCCAGTTCGACCCGAAGTGTTCTAGTTCGGTCCGAACTGAGGTCATTTGGTCCGAATTGAGTTGTTTTGACCCGAATTAGCCTTGTCCAGTCCGAACAAAACTTGTCCAGACCGAACCGAGAGCCGCCATGGCATATTTGGAAGGGTTTTCACGCATGGAAACTCGATATTTTGGTATGTCTTCTTGCCATAGCGCCCCAGCCTCCTTTCCAAGCCAGAAGACCACTATATATTCGCCCCAAGGCCTGAAGGAAAGGCATTCTACCCTTCACAACACAATTCCACCTTCCTTAGGCAATTCCACCATTGAGCAACCGTATTCTTGAGGCGACGGCAGCAAGGAGAAGGTTGGAGACACGCCTTGCAACACCCCACTGCCTTTGATGATTGAAGATCGAGCATAGAAAGACAACTTGGTTTATTCTTCCTATGTTTTTATCTCTAATTTCTATGGGCTTGTATCTTGTTATTTCTATATTATTTGTCGTGTGTTTGAATATTATGTTAGGCTAAATTTATGTTGTCTTAGGGTATGGATGTAGTTTAGGTTTAGTTTGATGTTATGACTTGATATGACTTGATGTTCGGCTTTATGATCTATTTATTGAGTAGTATTTTAATTGCTTGTTTAATTCCCTTGTTTTGACCTGATTTACTTCTAAATAAAGGCCTGTTTAGTTAAGTTACAAGGTTAGGTTAAACAATTAGGATTAAATTAAGTACTTGGGATAAGTTGAAGATTCGAAAGAAGAGATTAGCTAGCACTGAAAGGTGTAGTTTCTAAGTTGGCTGAAAGGCAACTTAGATATCCCTAAGAAAACAAATAAATAAGACATAGGTTAATTAAAATACCGACACGAAAGTTTAGGTTTAATTAGTCTATGTGGGCAAAGTAGAGACCTGTACTAATTTCTAGTCCAAAAGACGACAGTTGAGGATTAGGTAATGTAGCTATAGCCGATCTGAGCCCTTCATAAAGTTAAAACTCAAGTTGTATGGTCATAACTCAACATACCAGCCTCTGTTCGGACCGAACAAGTCGTGTTCGGACCGAACAGACGGCCTATGCTTAGATTTGTTGTTATTTAACGCGACAGCGAGCGATCCAGCAAATCGAGGGCTAAACCTAAGTGAATCCTGACCCCTAAGACGCCTTATTATACTTGAAAAACCCCAAAATTTACCTGCTTTAGTTTATCCTACTTGAATTATTATTTAGAACCAAAAACAACAAAAAAATATCTACTTAATTGCATTATTATTTACAACACTCTCACCCTTATTTTATTGTCTAGCTTCATAAAAAGAACAAGTCCAGTAATCGTTAATCCGTCCTGTGGGTTCGACCCTAAGCTTAACTTTGACGACTAGTGAGGTTAAGTCTAAGTTTATAAATTTATTTGATTCCTAGGTTTTAAGCCTTCATCACCATTTCACGGTTTCATCGACCTCTGTTCCTTCTTTCAACTGGGACTGTACTTTATCTTCTAGCCATTGGACAAATTTTATTTCATGCTCTATGGTAATCAAGTTTTCGGTGTAAGAAGGGTATTGTTCACGTAACTCGATTAGATGTTCATTGATGTAAGGCGCCACAATAGCAAGATGTTGGAAGGGTATTGTTCACGTAACTCGATTAGATGTTCATTGATGTAAGGCGCCACAATAGCAAGATGTTGGAGAACTTTCATATGTGTTTTGGTTCTCATTGCAAGATCCGGTATATGAGTACTAGCTCCAATTTTACCTGAAAGATGAACATTTGTGCTAAATAAGGTGAACAAATATTGTGCTTTAAGTGAACATTTGTGCTAAATAAGGTGAACAAATGTGCTAAATTAGGTGAACATTTGTGCTAAATAAGGTGAACATTTGTGCCAAATAAGGTGAACAAATATTGTGCTTTAAGTGAACATTTGTGCTAAATAAGGTGAACAAATGTGCTAAATTAGGTGAACATTTGTGCTAAATAAGGTGAACAAATATTGTGCTTTAAGTGAACATTTGTGCTAAATAAGGTGAACATTGGAAGTTAATGTATAACCTTTTCCTTCAAGTCTACCCTCATGTCGAGACTTTGGAAGACCGATTGGTTGTACATCCTGCAAATAATCGGTGTAGTACTCAATAACCTCCTCGGCCACATATCCTTCCACTATGCTTCCTTCTGGTTTAGATCGGCTACGAACAAGCCCCTTCAATTGACCCATGGCTCTTTCGAAAGGATACATGTATCGTAGAAATACAGGACCACACATTTTTATCTCTCTAACTAAATGAATGGTCAAATGCACCAAGGAGTCAAAAAACGATGGCGGAAAGTACATTTCCAGCTCACATAGGGTTAGTACAACACCTTCTTGTAACTTGTCCAAACTATTCGGATCAATCACTTTAGAGCAAATGGAATTAAAGAAAAAATACAACTTAGTGATGGTTTTCCTCACTTCTTCCCTTAGAATTCCTCGAATTGCGACCGGAAGTAACTAGGTCAGTAGGACGTGATAATCATGTGACTTCATACCAAGTAATTTGTTGTCCTTAATAGAAACCTTTCTTGATATATTCGAGGAATAACCAGTAGGAACCTTAATAGATTTCAGGCATTCTAATAAGCTTTTTTTCTCTTGCTTTGATAAATTAAATTGTGCTGCAGGCAGCCAAGTTCGGCTTTTTCCCTTATCTTGTGCCGCTAGTTCTTGCCGGATCCCCATTTCAACCATGTCCTTCCTCGCATTTACGCCATCTTTAGTTTTCCCTTGAATTTCCAACATGCAACCGATCAAAGCTTCACATATGTTCTTTATTATGTGCATCGCATCTAAGCAATGCCTAATCTCCAAACTCTGCCAATATTCAAGATTCCAGAATATAGACTTCTTCTTCCATATCCCCTTGGGTATCTCATTTGCAAATTTCTTACCAAATTTTACATTAATGTCCTTCACCTGTCGATACACCCCTGAACCGGATAACGGTATTGGGGCCTTGTCTTTTTCTACAGTACCGTCAAACCTTTCCTTGTCTCGACGGTAAGGGTGGTTGCGGTTCTTAATAAACCTCCGGTGTCCCAAGTAAACATTTTTTCTGGAGTTTTTCAGGTACACAGAATGGGTGTTTTCCATGCAAATAGGACACGCTTTCGCTCCTTTATTCCTATACCCTGACAGGTTTCCGTATGCAGGAAAATCATTAATTGTGCAAAATATCATGGCACGGAGGTTAAACTCACTTATAGAGTGTGCATCATATATTTTCACTCCATTCTGCCACAATTCACCAAGGTCATCTATTAATGGAGCCAAGTACACATCTATATCATTACCTGGTTGCTTGGGACCAGAAATCAACAAGGGCATCATCATGTATCTCCTTTTCATGCATAGCCAGGGAGGAAGATTGTAAATACACAACAAGACCGGCCACGTAGTCTGCCGGCTACTCATGTTGCCGTAAGGATTCATCCCGTCTGTACATAAACCCAATCTCAAATTTCTAGGTTCACTGCCGAAATCTTCAAATTCCCTATCTATATTTATCCAATCTGGAGAGTCTGCTGGGTGTCTGAGCATGCCATCGCCTTTTTTCCTGCAGTCTGCGTGCCATCTTAACAATTTGGCATCCTTCGCGTTAGAGAAAAGCCGCTGGAATCTTGGTATTATTGGTAGATAAAACACCACTTTTGCAGCTGGTCCCTTACTACCTTCATCTTCAATTTGATCGTCCCTCGGTTTATACCGTGACGCATTACACTTTGGACATTTATGCAAGTCTCCGTACTCATTCCGGAATAATATGCAGTCATTTGGACATGCATGAATTCTCTCAACTCCAATTTTTAAAGGACATAACATCTTTTTAGCCTTATAAATTGAATCTGGCAACTGGTTATCTTTTGGAAGAAATTCTTTATGTAATAGTTTGAGCAAAGATGTGAAACTTGCATCACTCCATCCATTTTTGGCTTTAAGATTGAACAGTTTGAAAACAGTATTAAGTTTTGACAATTCACAACCAGGATATAAAGCTATTTTATCTTCTTCACGTAACATACCAAAAATTTTAACATTATCAACAAAATTTTCATCCACATTGTTCACAATTTCATCTAAATCGGCATTAAATTCTGAGTTATCTACATTTCTATCATCATCTACATTCTCATCATCAAATACATTGACATCATCAATTTCATCATCCAATGATACATTTTCTTCCTCATACGCAGAATCCAATACATTTGTGCTAGTACTATCCCCCCATTCTCTCCATGGAGTGTCCACCGACTATAATCCGGTTGAAATCCATTTATAATCAAATGAGCCTTCACTTCTTCAAAATTAGACCACTTCAACAAATTCTGACAAACACGACAAGGACAATACATTTTATCATCTTCTTTCATTTTCAAATTCTCTTTAGCACAAACCATAAATTCTTCAAGTCCTCTCAAAAATATAGACGAGCATCGATTACTTGAGTACAACCACGTCCGATTCATCTGAACAATAAAATTTATGCAAATTATTAGGGTTTCGGACCAATTTGTCATATTAGGTTTTCGGACCGGTCACCATCCTAGCCCGCTCTTTGGATACTCTGTCTCATTAGCGAGCGTACGTTAGATGCAATGTGCTATCTGAGAAAAATTCGGCAGCATTTCCCCTTATGTTCCCTGAATACGCCAACACACGATTGCTCGTGCGTACGTATCCGTGGGAACACAAGGGAAATGCCGCCGAATTTTTCTCAGACAACACATTGCATCTAACGTACAACTCGCTGTCCTAAATGAGACAGATCGTATCCAAAGAGCAGTACTCCCGACCGGGAGTACTATCCGAGATTAATCCCTAATGGATTAATCTCGGACGGGCAATGACCTAAATTCAGTTGAGTTCCGGTATTTGGTTCATATATGACAATATAAAATCCATGCCTATATATATATGCAAATTATTAACCAAATGCAAATAATTTAAAAAAAGAGAAGTTCATGAAAATATATACTTTCAATCGTGTGACTTCCGATCCGTTGAATCGTTCGACTTATCCGGCCGATGTAAGATCTTCTCCTATTCAATGAGATCTTAAAATATATAAAAAAACAAAAATAACCATGAATTAATGAAAAAATCGAAATAAATAAGAAAAAAATGTAAAAATAAAAAATACGGTTCAAAATTAATTTTTTTTACCTTAAATCTGCTCTCCTTCTTATTCTCTTTCTAATTATTATTTTTTCAGAATTTTTAGAAAATTTTTGCTATTTTTTTGGAGTGAAGTAGGACACCACAAATTCGCAATAAATGAGAAGATCAGAAAAGAGTTAAGTGATGCGGCGCTAGCTGTGAGTTTGTTGGGATGGGGAAGAAGACCTTCAAATACAGAACTATTCTGTAACGGTTATTAAAAAATAACCGTTACAGAATCATAAAAAAATATAAAAAAAAGCCGTTTACAGAATCATAAAAAAATTAATAAAATTCGTCCCATATCAGTAACGGTTATTAGAAAATAACCGTTACAGAATCATTAAAAAAAAACGTTAACCTACTGTAACGGTTATTAGTAAATAACCGTTACAGAAGATGGTTGATATTAATATATTTCTTTTTTCTTTTCTGTAACGGTTGTTGGGTAATAACCGTTACAGAATATAAGAAATCTGTAACGGTTATTATCCAACAACCGTTACAGAAGGTTGATGCATTTTTTTCCCTGACCATGACGGAAATGTTATTACGGTTGTTTCATAATAACCGTTACAGATTTGTGGCGCCAATTTTCCCGCCTAATGCCTCACTATTCTGTAACGGTTATTTCAAAAACCGTTACAGAAGTGCGGTTACAGAAGGTCCTTTTTCCCGTAGTGGCTTCATGCAAAGGTGCCTCATTCCCAGCCAATAACACCTCCATAGAGAGCCAAAACCTCTCACCTTCCTCTTGCGATCCACATCAGAAGCAAAAACTAAATTGATTTAACTTAAGGAGATTCACAAAACCAACGTTATTTAAAATCGGAACACAAAGTTCTTATACGAGGAAATAATAAACAAGTCATTTATATTGATCAACCTAAAATGGAAGAGATAGGAGATACTGATTGCATTAACCCCCTAGTATGACATCACTTCGAAATCAGTTTTGAGGTCCGTTCATTATGTGGTAAGAAAAGAGAAATTTGGTTGACTATTTGGCGCAACTTCCACAAGATGACTAGAATAGAAGTGAAATTTAATAAAATTAAGGTATCCAACTTAAAATTTGAAGCTTGAACGTGTAATCTAGAGTACAAGTTGTACCTGTAAACCATGAACCGTGGTCAATCACCATATAACACCAATAGCAAGATTACAAAAACATAAAATCAGGCCCTGATTCTCATTAGCGATCCAACCATATTTGTTCTTTTTTCATATTAGTAACGCTAGAGGAAGGCGAGAAGCCGAAAAGAATGACAGAGGATCATTTGAGGACAGTTTCGTCCAAAATGCTAGAAATTATTTTTCAGAAATATACAATCATGGAAAAGAATCAAAAGGGCATATATCTATTATAAGTGTGTTTAGGGAGGTAAATATCTAATATTAAAAATTAGAGGGTAAATATCCAATTTAAAAAGATTTGAGGGGTATAACAGGACTAATTATCAATACCGGCAAAAATATTGATAACGAAGTGTGTCATATTGCTATCTTTTTAATCTATGCTCATATAACATTACTACCTTCAGCCTTCAAGAAAACTAGCTATTACTACTTTCAACTTTCGTCTGATTTTTTGCTCGAAAAAATGTGCAGAAATGCCCTGGTTGTGTGACCAAACAATAATAAAAATGACTAAAATTTAATTTCAAAGTAATTTGCCCTCGCCATCAGCCGAATTTAGATCAGAAATATGACATTTCGAAGTTGGACCGGCTAGTCCAGTCCTGTTCAAACATTGTTCTTCCTAAATTTATTCTTACTCTACTGCATTCTTTTCGAACATTTATGCACAATTAGTGTTCTACAAACTACGATTAAAACTTTAATTTACCCAAATACAATTGGGGTGAAAAATCAATCTTTTTATGATAAAATTTTAGATTTTTTTATTGTTGAACATACTACTATTTCGAACAATAGAGATAACAAAACAAAAACTTATTTCTCTCATGCATTAAGAAAAACTATAGCATTTTGTAGAACACAACCAAAAGAAATAAAAATATTGTATTGAAATCTTGAAAAGAAACAAATATTTTCAAAACAAAATAGTGTGCAATTTTAAATTAAAATAGAACATATTCATTACTACATTATTTTTTGTACAACTTTCAAATCTATGAATGAATAAGTGTATATTCCTGCAACGAACTGTATTAGTTCATTAATCAAGCAAAAAGAAAAAAATAATAGTACAGTTCAATCTTAAAGCATAATAACTTACGAGAAGCATCACATAGACGGGAACATAAGATGAACATGGGTTGGTGCTATGGCATGCCATGAAATTGGTGTAGAACCATCAGTTATAAAGACAATGCAAAGAGAAGATGATGGTATCTGACGCGTTTCGTACAACTAACGTCCACGCAACATGACATTAAAGTTATCTAATTGGTGCTCGAATGATTTAAACGAGACAGTCAGAGGAAAGCTGTGGAGAGATGACATCGCTACACAGGTTGCGAAGGAAGATGATAGATCAACGGTGAATGTACAAGCTCTGATACCTTATACAAACTCTGATACCATGTAGAAGATCTTTATTGAAGAAATGTGTTCCAGACTGTCACCTTGTGATCCATTCGGATAGATGGATTCTCGTATCATCACCAATATTCATGTCGTATTAATTGAAAAGAACATGATGACTTAGTATTCCAATTCATAAGACACATAATGTTAATCATAGAAAATCTGATATGTTTCTATGATAGAGAATATCGAACAAGTAGCTGAAGTCACATCAGCAATCAAAATGTGCATTTTGATTTAAACTTTGATGTGCAATAATTGAAAGCAGAGCGGAATTAATAGATGGTTGTATTCGATATATTCCAACTCAATTAAATATTATTTCAACGAATCTGCAATTTGAGTTTGAGTTATTTGATGATTTCAAAGAAGTAGTTGTAGCCAGACCAATCATACTTGTATGGTTATTGGCCTTCAACTATTCCCCATCAGCAATGACCATAACTCCATCAACACCAGGAGTCTTCAACAGTTGAAGATCATGAAATAAACCATTTGGATCAAATATGTCGCAGCTCATGTTGATTGTATCTAATTGTTATCAAAAATAAAAAGTAACTAAAATTCATTAGTTCGGAAAAAGTACAACATGATTGAATATACATTTCGAGTTTAAAAATATAGTGCTATCATTTAAATTGAAATCTCAATAAATCTCTATAAATAACTAACCATTAAAATATTCAACTCTAAACTTTTATAAGAGTAAAGCTTCAACTCTAAACTTTCGTTAATAAAAAAAAAAAACAATAAAATATTTAATTGAATGAAAAAACAAATCAATACAAAACTGTTCATAATTAACAAGGGAAACCAATACTGATTTGACAGTCACAAAATTCTATACTCAGCCAATTAACTATTCAATTAATACCCATAGGACAATCACAAAATTTGACAGAATAATCGACGTTTTAGTTTACATAAGTATTGTTCAGTTGATTCTCACTTATATCTCAAAGTAATGATTGACTTGCTTAAATCTTATTAGAAAAAACGTAAATTTTAGTTTTGATATCTAACTTTAATAAATATAAATTTTGGTATTGGATGATCAACAAACCGGTTGAACAAAAAACCCCAAAGCGAAGTCATGGCGAGACAGCTCATCTCTACAATCTCCGGTCGAATCTCTTCTCAGATGTTTAACCTAAGAAATCACCATTACTAATAATTTGGAAACTTAAGTCAAATGATTAGAATCCATGAAAACCAACAGTTAATTTTCAATAATTTTGAGTCAGCCAAAAAATTATGGAATTCACAAATAATTGCAGGAACCAAGTTCCGGAAAAAGTAAGCAATATTTGGGCTTATACAAGAAAAGACATCTAGTATGTCAGACGAATGATCGAGACGCATGAAAATTGTGATTTTCTACCTGGAAATGAAAATATGAATATAATCGTGTAACCAAATATGCAATTATACAGTCATTTGTGAGGTCATAACAAAGATCAAATTCATGCATTGACAAATACTTGTATACTTAGCTAGCTAGTTCTTAGAAAAAGATGCAATTATTTCTGTCTAAGCTCTGATACATCAATGGTGCGTGCACAAGCTCTGATACCATGTACAAGATTTGAATTGGAAGGAGAGAGAGAAGAGAGAAGCGATTTAAATTGTGAGAAAATGAATTTTGATTTTAGAGAAGGGGTAGAGAAGAAGTTTGTTGATGCAGGTTCAAAATAACTAACCAGATGAAGTTTGTTGATATAGGAGGAGAAGAGGTAGAGAAGAGAAGCGACAGCAGCTCAAACGGGGTGAGAAAGAGAGGGACGAGATGAGACAATAAGCTGGTTTCGTCTGACTTCAATTTTCTATTCGATTTGTCTTACAATCATTCTATTTAACCCTAAAATGTGATTTTATCTGTAAAGCAATCTGTCAGATAAAAAGGACATTGTCTTATTAGCATGATCGAAGTTTTTTTAACAGTTATCTTTTTTAAAAAGTACAGCTGTCATCAATATGAATTTTGTGTTGAAATTACAAAATAATTCTCATAGATTAACAAACAAGACTTGACACTTTTAAAACCTAGTTAGATAAAATAAAATCAGAATTTAATGTAAAATTCATGAAAAGATAAAAGAGAAATTCAATGTAAAATTGAATTCAACGTAAAATTGTGGATATTTATTCAGATAGTTTTTTTTTCATAATCTCAATTAGAAAGTTAACCGGAATCCAGTGTTATTCTAATGGTTATTGATATAAGAGGAATGTTCTTCGAATTAAAAAAGGAAAAGGATGGAGGTTTTTTTTTTGGCGAGAGGAAATAAAGTATTGAGATGAACTCATGTACGGTTTGAACTTATATATCCTCTTTGATTAATATTTACATATATATATATATAGAGAGAGAGAGAGAGAGAGATTGGTTAAAGTATACTCGAGCATACGGATCGACCCATATACTGGAGTCATTTTCCAAAATCTAAAATTCAAACATTCGATCAAAACCATTCAAATTGTTCTCCATATAAAAATATCCTTCAAGACCAAATTTTATATTTTTTTGAATTTTTTTTGTTATATATTATGCTATTTTAAATTGAAGGGTCAGAAATACTCCTTTACAGTGTTTTCATTAAAATAACATAATATATAGAAAAAAAATAAAAAAAAATATAAATTTTGGTTTCCTAGGAGATTTCAATATGGAGAAAAATTTGAATGGTTCGGATCAACTGTATGAATTTTAGATTTTGAAAAATAACTCTATCATACGGACGATCCGTATGCTAGAGTATACTTTAGTCAATCTCTCTCTCTTTCTCTCCATATATATAGGAATAGGGATGTTCATGAGCCGAGTCACGAACGAGTTGACTCTATGTCGAACTCGTCTCGTCAAGCAAGCAAGCCGAGCTGACTCGTCTCGATTAGGGTCACGAGTTAAATGCAATGGCTTGACCTCGTCTTGTTAATGAACGAGCTAACTCATACCAAGCCAAGCTAGCTTGTAATGGCTCTGACAGCTCTGAAGAGGAGAGATGAGGCCGCCTTTGATGAGGAGGAAGAGGTAGTGAAGTGGAGGAGAGGACTGTCATGACAATGAAAAGGCGTGGAGAGAGGGGAGACAGAGAGATTTAGAGAGTAGGGACTGGGGAGAGGATTGTCGATGAAAGAGGAGGGAGTGCCGGAGTGTGGGGTGGCTACTAGCTACTGGCGGACTGAGCCAGTGAGGGATGGAGAGGAATGGAGCGGCGGAGAGGAGAGCGACGAAGAGGAAGGGAGCGACGGAGAGGAATTGGGTAGGGTATTTGAATGGACTTATGGAAGGTAGGCTGGTAGCGGCGGTGAGATTCAGTAAGGTTTAGTTATATTAAGGGAGAAGGAACAATTCTGATTTAGTTGTGTTTTAATTGTATGGCTCATATATAACTCGTTAAATGCCAAGCTATTAACGAGCGAGTTTTGCCATGTTCGGACTCGTTAATTTTAACTCGCGAGCTGTGTAGCTCGTCTTGTTAATGGCTCGAGCTGTTAACGAACGAGTTGTTGACGAGTTTTTCCCGAGTCAAACACGAACGAGTTACGAGCTATGGGCTTTTCTTGCACCCCTATATAGGAATTTTATGGTCCTATGCGTAGGACGGATGCGGTTCGTTCTACATGATCATATTCACGTAATCAAATTTCAAATTACCGATCCAAACCATTAGATTGAATCTTCATATTAAAAACTTGTATGAAACAAATTTTATATTTTTTTCGAAATTTTTTACTATTAATTTCGTATTTTTCAAAAAATCGCTCCTAGAACATATATGAAACGTCCAATAACAATGATTTTTTAAAATATCATCTTTGATTAGTCTTTTACGTTGTGTCCGTGTCAGGGGTTCGGTGCTTGGAATTCTCCTCGAATATATTCTGTGGCAGCAGATTTTACAACGATTAGCTAACTCAATGTTCTTCTACACATCAATAAGTTGTTTATCAGTTATAAATTTACTATTTATAATCTTCTATTAGAATTAAAATTATATAAGGAACCATTATTCGTGTTCTAATCAATAAATATTTATTGATGATTCTAATCTATCATAGCGTGAAACTTGTTATGTGAAAAAATTAGGAGATTAAACAATAAATGACATGTGTCCAAAATCTTTTTTTTTTTTTCAGATGATTCATATCAATCTGAATTCGTAAAAAATATTATGTGGGAAACACATTGAATCCGATTCATTTTTTTTAAAATTTGAAATACAGATTTATATTTATTAGCTTAGCAAACTTCAATTGAATTATTAAATGCTGGATGTAAAATGGTTGAAATATTATAAACATAATTATTTTATAACATTAAAAAAGAAATTTCAATAGATGTCTTTGGTTAAACTAAGTTTTACTTATCATTTTTCTTGATTAAATTGCAGTTCTACTTTTTTAACGCTCAGTAAAAAATGTTATTTACAGGTTATTACAGGATAATGGGATATTAGCTACTACAAAATATAGGGTCAACTAAAAAAGTGTTCATTTTCTGCTAGCATGTCTTTCTATGATCAACAGCAAAAAATGTTACTTTTTTTTTTTCTTTCGTGAGGTGTATCTCTGTTTGTTGATGCTTGTAGAAATTGTGTACGCCTTCCTAAGAAACAAAAACTTTTGTATTCCAACAGAAACATTGTAAATTTTGTAATAAGTATTGAATAGTTTATTCCACTAATTTCGAAAAAGAAAAAAAAATTGAACCAGTATTGTCCCAAAGTCAAAAGAAAAAAAAATTATATGCATCTCCAACAAAAAAAAGATAGCTAGCGCCATTTTTGCACGTTCATAGCCTCTTGACATTTTCTTAATCTTATTTGAAACTTTTTCAAAAGTGTTCTTCAAAGAAAATATTTTAAAATATATCGAACCTTAATTTATCGCAAACAATTTCAAAAAGGACCTTACAATATTTGAGAAATTGGAAAGAAAAAAAATCAAAAAGAGTATTCTAACTTGGAGATATATTAACACTAAAGTTTTGTGGATTTCACTAATGAAAATGAATAACAGGAAGAATTATGTACCTTCAATCGGCTCAAATAGACTCAATAACCTCTTCAATTGTTAAATTGATGCAATTAACAAATTACGTGATCAAACTAGTATTTTATCAATGTAAATATTCAACCCTTGTGGTTGATTTGAACCAACCCTTCTTTTCTCTCATTGAAGTTTTTCACTGTATCAATTGCAAGTTACTTGAATATTTACCTATATGTTGTAATTGTTTGGATGTAATGTGTGTACGGTGCTTGGGTCTCTTATGTGTCTTGCTTCTTTTGATCACAAGAAGCACATTTATGTCCCTATGTAAGTGAACACTTGTCTGATGGTTAGGATCAGTCTCATGAAATATTAAGAGGATGCTGTAATGTTGTTACTTACTAATCCTTTTTTTGGTTCCAAGTGTAGAATGAATCCCTGAGAACTCTTGAAGCTATTCCGTTTTATATTTAATTTTGAATGTCTTATAATAATTTGTTATTTGAAATGTTTTTGTAAATGTCATGTATATGAAATGAATTGGTGCATGTAGTATCTTCACGAGGACAGATACGTTTATGTTAATTATGCTATCAAGATACTCAATTGCAAATAGATTGACATGCGTTTTGTTTGCTTCCTTAGTTGTTACACAAGTCATGCGTCAGATATGTTTTTGTTAATTATGCTATCAAGATGCTCAATTGCAAACGTATTGACTTCCAGTTTGTTTGCTTTGTTACATCAGTCAATTTATACTTCAATATCAAAATTCAACCAAAACAATACTTCAATATACTTCAATATCAAAATTGCAAATATACTTTCCAAGAAACTAATTCAACTTATACTTCAATATCAAAATTCACCAAAACAATACTCTTCTTGATTTTCGAACCATTTTTTACCACAAAAAAATTTCATCAACTCTCAAAATTCTAAATTGCTGAAATTTGACATGTATTATTTCATTCATTAATTAATTTTATGTTTAATTTGTACATTTTAAGAACAACAATTCTTGGGGCGTAACTTTAAATATTGAAAATTGACAACATATTTGTGTCAAATAATATTTTTATTTTCACATATCACAAAATTAAAGTTGCCCACACACATTGGGTGGGCATTGCTGCTAGTAATTAATAAATTAAGCATTGTCAGACCTAAATGAATCAAGTTGAGCATATAAAAAACTTCAACATTAGCTTAATAAAATTAAAGTTGTATATACATCTTAACTAAAATAAATACAATTGAACATAATTTCTCAATTTTCGTGAGATTACCATATCAGGTGGAGAGCCAATAACTCTACAAGTCCAGGAAATACTTGAAGCTTCCAACTTCTTGTGAGTTCATGAACAAAGAACAGATTGATTATAACCCTATCAAGCAAATTTAATAATAAATATTGGTTAACTAAGAAAAACAAAATCACCATTTGTAAGAGAAATACTTAAAGCAAAATATTACCGTGCTCAAATTTACCCAACCAAACCCTCAGTTGCTCCTTGTACGAATGCAATACATCTTCAAGCTCTACATTTGAGCGACCGGAGTGAGGTAGTGGGAAACCTAGGGTTTCAAATTAGAATGACCGGGGTCGGATCAGTGGGAAAAAAAGGGGCGGGTTTGAAGTTTGAACAAGAGAGATGAGAGAGAGGGGGTGGGTGAAAGCCAGAGCCTCGAAGTAGAGGATAGATCGATCTGCCATGGAGGAAGAGGAAGAGAGCAACGAGAGCGGAGCCTGCTGCAGCTTGGGTTTCTCTCTCTTCCTTTCATTTTTACTTTTTCAAAGCGATAAAACAATTTAATAAAAACACAATCCGAACCGCTCATCAAGTTATAATCCAACGGCTCTAGATTTGTGACAACTTGTGGCATTCTAATTTGGAGGCACCGGAACCCTCCTCTCTCGAAAATCATAAAATATAAATAGGTGAATAGAATCTGTGAGATATAATTTTTTATGTGATAACCCCTTGACAAAGTATAATGTTGGAGTTTTGTGAACTCAATGTCGAATAACACCAATTTTATAAGCATGTACCACTCGCTGATATCATTGTTCAATTGTTTTCACTTGCATGAGGCAGCACAAACGGAGAGCAGAATCCCTGGCTTTCCTTTTCTTTTCTTTGATATATTTTTTTGGGTGCCAAAATCCATTCATGGAACGGTATTGGTTGGAGTTGCATGTAATTCTGATTTTTATAAGTTCATTTTCCTCATCAATTTATTTAAGTCCATTTTTCTTTCTATTTAAAATAACTACGCCATTTATTACTTCGGCAAATTTATTGTATGTGAAACGCCCAAAAACTAAATAGCTTTGGAAGCTTAGAAAGTTGAGTATAATCGCTGTCAGCAAATTTAATCACATGCATTTTATCAAAGATAATTGAATGGATAAAATTTGTGATATTTAGTGGCAGTGAATTTCAATGGTACTGGAATCCACCTGTAGGCTTCGTTTGGATAAGGTGTGGGAAGAAGGGAAGAAGTATTGGAAAGTGTGTAGCTTTGTGAAAAATTTGGATTGTTTATAATAAATTTATTTTCTTATTTCCTTCTTATCTTCTTCCCAAATAGAATTCAAACAGAGCCCTAAATTTTTTGACGAAGTGCTTGAATCGTGAAAACTTTTTTTCCTCGAACAGTGCAGGGCAAAGTCGGAGATACGTTAATCGTGCTAGATGTATGCCTATTCGGTTCTTTTCTATGGACTTCACATTTTTCAAGATTTTCTTGTACTCTCCCCTCCCCACGCCCCAGCTATTACCTAAAAAAAAAATTATTGTCCTCTTAGTATATTTCCAAAAATATTAGTGCTAAAAAAAGAGCTTTTCTCCGATACTAATAATCCAATGGCAATGCACGTTAATGTGCATGTTTAAAAGAAATCCATGACATTGTAGTCGCATCTAATGTGCGCTATGTTTAATACACTATGTTTTTTGTATTAAAGAATAATGCAATCTATTTCGTAAAATTTGTCAAAATTTCTGCTGTAAAATAAAAAAAAATCTGCCTTCAAAATTTCAAAATTTGAAATGTTCAAAATTAATAATATATACCATAGAAAGTCGCTAAATAAACTTGGCATAAATTTTATACCCAAAAAAAATACTAAAAGTTACTTCTGGCATACAATTTGGGTGCAAAATCAATCTTTTTTATGCTAAAATTTTAGATTTTTTTCATTGTTGAACCGACTACTATTTCGAACAATTAAAAACACAAAACAAAAACTTATTTTTCTCATGCATCAAGAAAAACTATAACATTTTGTAGAACACAAACAAAAAAATATTGTATTAAAATTTTGGAAAACAAACAAATATTTTCCAAACAAAATTGTGCACAATTTTAAATTAAAATAAAAGATTTTCATGACTATATTATATTTTGTACAACTTTCAAATATATGAATGAATAAGATATTCTTACAACGAACTGTATTTGTTTATTAATAAAGCAAAAAGAAAAAAATAATAATAATTCAATCTTAAAACATATTAACTTACGGGAAAAATCACAGAGACGGGGACATAAGATGAGGACGGGTTGGTGCCATGACATGCCATGAACTTGGTGCATAATCACTAGTTCTAGAGGAAATGCAAAGAGAAGATGATGATATATGACGCTATCCGTGCAACTAATGTTCACGCGGTACGACATTAAAGATATCAAACTAGTGCTCCAATGATTCAGACGAGACAGTCAGAGGGAAACTATGGTGGGATATCATCACTACACGGGTTGCCGATGGAGAATATAGATCAACGGTGGGTGTAAAAGCTCTGATACCATGTACAAGATCTTAATTGAAGAAATGTGTTCCAAATTGTTACTTTTAGGTTTTTGTATATCTTATTGAAGTCCTGTATCACGAGAATTAAGCTAAAATATTTTTTTTGAAAGAAAACCATAATATTATATTATGAATATGTTTGGTAGAGAGAGAATATACAAGAAATAATTCTTGGGTCATACAAATTATTGTCAAAACTAAGAAATAAATAATTTGAATACATAACCATTATCCTATTTCCTATTGAATAAAAAAAATCCACATATATCTCTTTCTAGATAAGCTCCTTAAATTGACAACAACAATTGAGGTCTTGGTAGTGGCACTGAACTTATGCTCACATGTGGGATTAAGGTAGTTGAAACTAGCAAGAGTGGTAAGGGATGATACTGACTTATTTGTAAAAAAATGAGATTTGAGTTGAAAGGTGATTAAATTTCTTTTCGTGCTAAAGCATCTAGATATCACTTGTTGTATTATATAAAAAGAGAATGTATGCGCATATTGGTGCTAGTAAACAATTTTAGTTTCAGAGAAATGATTTTCAACACCTCAAGATTGGTGCAACCTAACAAAACCGATTCTTAGTCAATCCGACAATCCTCCATGCAGGACACTCAACATTGCGCATACCTTCATTGTCAATGAAGTATATGTCGGGATTGGTCTTGCCAATTTTTATGATCCATTCGGGTAGATGGATTCTCATATCATCGCAAACATTCCTGTCGTGTTGATGGAAGGACATGGCGATCTAGTAGTCCAATTCATAAATCACATAATGTTAATCATATAAAATTTGATATGTTTCCAATGATAAAGAATATCAAACAATTAGCTGAAGTCACATCAATAACCAAAATATTCATTTGATTTAAAATTTGATGTGCAATAATTCAAAGAATTTTAAAAAATATGAAGTAAATATGGTTCTATTCGACATACCAATTTCCATATATATTCCAACTGAATTAAATATTATTTCAGTGAATCTGCAATTTGAGGTTGAGTTCATTGATGACTTCAAAGAGGTAGCTGTAGTCAGACCAATCATACTTGTATGACTGTTGACCTTCAACTATTTTCCACCAGCAATGGCCATAACTCCATCAACACCAGCAGTCTTAAATAGTTGAATTTCATGAAATAGACCACCTGGATCAGATATGTCACAACTCATGTTGATTATATCTAACTGTTATAAAAAATAAAAAGTAACTAAAATTCATTAGTTCGAGAAAAGTACAACATGATTGAATAGACACTAGATTTGTACATCGAGCTTCGCTCAACGATATTGGATTTTATTATAAATAATATATGAAAAAATTATGTCTTTATTTTTTCAAGTTGATAGATGATTTTAAAATGAGAAGATTTTTAATAAAGATTTTAGTGGAAAGGATCCCATTATAAAAATATATTTATTGGTGTAGTTGTATTGGTTCCATTGGATAATATTCTCCACCACTGTCATTGTCTGACATTTCTATAGATTGGTTTTCTCCATAAAGCATTGGTTGCACTGGTACCATACATAAAATAAAATTTATTATTATTTATCAATCTAAGTGAGGGATTATTGAAAATAGTTTGATAAATGCGTGAAGATGTGCATTGAGAAGATACGATCAATAGATGTCATGAGCGGATGCGATAAAAGGTGCTATGGGTGGATGTCATGTGCAAATGTCATGGAAGGGTGCTATGACTGGATCCCATGAAAGGTATCCATGAGCATATGCATTGAAAGGTCTTGATGAAAATATATGTAGCCTATAAATAAGTAGGAAATTATTGAAATTGGCTTAATAAATGTGTGATTGTGAAGAGCTGCATTGAGAAGATGCGATGAAAAAGTGTCATGTGTAGATGTGATGAAAAGGATCATAGACAGATGTCATGTAAAGATGCCACGAAAGGGTGCCATGAACGGATGCCATGAGCAAACTGTTTGTGATTGTGAAGAGCTGCATTGAGAAGATGCGATGAAAAAGTGTCATTTGCAGATGCATGGACATATGCCATGAAAGGGTGCCATGAACGGATGCAATGAGCAAATTATTTTAATTTATATAAAAGAAAAGGGCATTATTTATAGATAAAATGTAGATACCCTTTGGTGGAGGCATATATTTGATTGCGTCATTTGGCGAGACATTCCTTAGATGATACCATATGGTCACCATATAAGTTATGTATCTTTTCAATCACACATTTTAAACCATCAATTTGGTTGCATCTTTTGGCGAGATATCTTTCAAATGGCACTCTATAAAATATATATTAAAATAGACACATTTTCATTCGCCAAAAATAGTGTATCAAATATATGCCTCCCATGGCACTCTATAAAATATATATTAAAATAGACACATATAATCGTTTTTTATTATATGTAAGATTTCCAGTATAAATTTCAACCCGATCCGATGGTTGGATAAGAAATTACACTCTTTTTGCGAAGTGTGCGCAGGACCATCATATTGCATCAGAAGCTTTGGTATTTTTTTTTGTTTGGTTATGATGCATTATGTTGTGAAATAAATAATGCAAGGTTTTTTTTTAGAAAAAAATAGGCTAAGTTTAGACTAATAATTAGTAAAAGAAGTTAAAGATCATGATTATTCGCTATCATATATAGTGATTAAACTGAGAATACCATGATTCTTCTTATTATACCCCAATCAAAAGTGGTTTACGACCATGGAACACTATGTTTCGTTTGTCGTGCCGGTAAGGTAAATGGTATGGTGTTCCATTTCACAAATCGTTTCATTTTGAAAATGAAACAAAAATCTGTGCTGTTAATTGTTCCGCTTAAGAAATTACACATAAAATGATTTGAAAAGGGGCGAAACGGTTTGAAACGACACTATTTCTTGTTTCGTTTGCCGTTTTGTTATTGAAACGAAATGAAAACTGGTATCATTATTCGTTCTGTTTCGATTATGCGAAACGGCAAAACGTGGTAAACGGTGGGATTGACAACCCTAATAGTACCATTATACAAATGAAGTACGGTATTTTTTTTATTTTGCTGTTATCTTCCTTATCCCTTATGTAAGCCATGTAAAACCTTTATTAGATCTTAATGCAATACAAGAAAATCTTATGTCTCTTTAAAAACCAACGTGTTTATAGAGTACTGATCCAAAAATCAAGGAGCATAACAATGCTAGCAATTTTTTTTTTAACGAATGAAGATTCACCTTGCTTTGGAAGTGTACTTAACAAAATGATACTACGAATAGTAGAAATTACCATGAGGATCACCTAATTTAGCAAATTTCAATTTATGAAGTCTGTCGAAGCGTATGGATTGCATTAAATTACTAAAGGAAAAAAGAAAAGAGAAGTGGGATGGATTGGTGAGGCCTTTGAGCAAACCGCATGATTATAAAACGGAAGGCCAGGATTGCAGCACTATTTGAGATTATTCATATTGCATTTCTGAGATGTATAATAAGTGATTAAACTGAGAATCATCTAACAATCGACATTTCTAGTTAACAAAACAAATATATAGAACACAAAATCATGTCAATTTGAAAGATCTGATGGTCTACAATCTAAAATTTGTTCCACTATATATATTTTGTTAGAAAGTACAATTGGAAAAATAGATTTATCTTCCCCACATATACCACTCTTATTAACTTTATCATTGAAAGTAACAAAGAAAAGTTAGAAGGCAAAATAGAAATTAGAAGTTTAGAACTATCTGAATTCCTTCCTAAGCGATACTCTACAACTCATCTCCTCAGGTTTCCCAACCCTACGTTTCACCACCACTACTCCCCTTCTCTCCATTGGAGTGGCCAAACAGACAGAAGACATGACAACATTGGTGTTTGGATGAAACAGGTGCGTGATATTTTCAAGTGGAGCTCTGACCCAAGCAGCTCGCTTTCTCTTTCCCTTCTGGCCTAAGCTTTTGTTCATCACTGGAGAAACTGATAGTTGAGAGGAATTGGAAAGAGGAGATCTCTTTTTTGGCAAGAGAAAGGGTTGAGAGAGCCATGGAGAGGTTGGATTGAGGAAGAGAGGAGGGTTGAGTGGCTATTTGTAGGCGGTGTTGGAAAGGAGAGGGAATTTCGAACAATCATATTCATGGCTCTTTCGACTGAAATTTGAAGATGGAAATTTGGAATGTGAGAATTGGTTCCAACTTCGAAATTTGGGTAATGGAGGAACTTTGAAATTTCGAACAATCATGCGGAACTTTGAAGTTCCGTAGAGGATTCCAGTCCGTAATGGAGTTGGAGGGAGAGAGCAGATTGGAATGCGGCGAATTCTGAAATTTTTGGCGCTGTGTTTGCGCTGGCGGTGTAAGGAGGGAGATTTGAGGGGGGGGGGAGAACAGTTGTTGTAGAAGCAGAATACAGTTTTATGGGCCTTTAAAAAACGCAAATTGAACTGCAGGGCCTATTGGTTATGGACTGCTAGCTTAAATAAATCACATAAATTAGAGGCTAATAGCCAGTTATACTACTCCACTCTCCATCGTAATTAAACTGGTTGAGTACTTGAGTTTAAATGATCAAACTGGTTGAGTTAATTGGCAATCAGGAACAAATAAAATATGGAGATAAAGAAATTAATCAGAGAAGACAATAATAGTAAATCAGAAAACAAAGAGAAAATTAGTAAGATATATAAAGTTCTCTCAAATTTTGTTCACAAAGTCTAGTTAATTCATTCATTACATCCATCCTTCCATTTATATTGTTCTGTTATATTCTTTTAGTTATCAATTTAACTTTTTTACTGTATTAATAGATAATAGATTAAAAACGCTCATGGTCATGGGTTTATGATTATCATGACCCATTACAATTCACAAACTACTAGGGATAAATAAAGACTTTTACCAAGGGTCACTAAAATATTTACTTTTTTTTTTTGGAAAAACAAATTTAATTAACTAAACAATGGATTATGCATCTATTGAAAAAAAACAAAACTCGATTAGCAGTAACCACCTCATCATACTTCTTTTGTTTAGCTGCCATCCAATTAGATTAGACAATTGTCAAGCAACAACACATTATAACGAAACAGCACTTGATCTGATCTGGCCTTAAAAGATAGAGGTGCCGATATGAAAACCCAAATAGAATTTCCTTGGAATATTTAACTTTGAAGAAAACTAGTTATAGTATCACGCTGGCGCAATAAATGTTGGACCGAAATTGGTCTCTTAATTTTTTTAAGCAAAAAAGTATCCCGCAACTTTTTATAGAGCATCCACTTTATTACATCAAATTTTGATGTGCATCATACAATAGAGCTGTGTACCATCTTTGTAAAGAACTGTACGTGTATTTATCTGGATTAAAGCATAGAACTATCTTTATAACCATATCTTTTCAGATTCCTTAAGAAGTAACCCAAATCCGTCTTCCGTTAGATAACAAAACCTGAACTGGTCTACGCAAAGATCAACATCAATGCTAAAAGGAAAATTGACTAATTAATTAGTCAGCTAGTTAATTGACATTCAATGTAATGCTGGTCATCCATGCAATTATGATCACCTAGAGTACAAAGGCACTATGTACTCGTATATCATTTTGTTCCCATTAATGTCGCATGTTGTTTCATATCACAAACTAATCAAGGAAGAAAAACATTTAACAATCATGAATGTTCATACCAGCTTTAGCTGATGCCTGATGGACTTTGTCACCTTCCGACCGTTACTTCCAACTATTTCCAAATGCCAGGAGATCTTCCTTGCTGCAGATGGAGCAGAAAAGATAAACATGTTAAATCAGGAATAACAAAGCAACAGGTAAGAGGAATAGGGCAGCTGTTAGAGAGTAGGAAATGAACAAATGCAAGAGAAATATGAACACCTTTATTTTGCTTTTTTGCTAGGAGCAAAATCATTTTGGAAAATGATGTTATCAGTTCATAGACTGATGCACATACCAGTAAAAAGGTTAAATGCAATTGATACATTTGGGTTAGTTATCCAATAAATACACATTAATATTGAAAACAATAAAGATCTGAAATTCGATAATCTGCAACGGTTTATTCAGTTTGAAAATAATCAGATATTAGCAACAGATATCAACCATTAAGCCCAAGCATCCTAACCAACCCAAGAAAAAAAATTAATAAAGAATAAAGAAAAACTTATATGTAAACACTTCTTAATTCCCTAAATGATCTGTCATAAAAAACAGATTCAGCTTAATCTGTCTGACAATATCATCTCATAGGTTAACTTCTTAGTCATTGAGTAGCTTCCCTTGACTCATCTTGTAGTTCTTTTTCATGCCCCTGATAAGTACAAAAAGGTGATTTACTATAAGACTAGTCTTTATGGGTCAAACCAAATTAAAGTAGAGCTGAGCAGAGCGTTCACTGTATTATCACCAAATAGTACCTGTAACCATAATCAAATTTACTGGTATATTTTCTTTATTCAAGTATAAAACTGATGAAAGTTGGTTGGCAGCTCCAATTACATAAATGAAGCACAAAAATTCTTGGCACACAATAAAGTAAAGATCGTACATATCACCATGCATGGAGGCATGTCTACTTTTGGCATTGCTTTTTATACTCTGAAGATCACCATTCATAATGCTAATTTACAATCGTATAGATAAATCATAAATCTACATATGTTTTAAACAATAGCAAAGTCCATTGAATGTAATAGAATTATTCGAAGAGTATACCTGAAATGTATATGAGAAAGTTTAATATGCACTATAATGCATAGCGCTTTCTATGCACCGCGAATTTTTTCGAGAGTATTTTTCTAAATTGATAAATTTAATTTAACCAATCTAATCTACATATTGAAATCTTATAGAAAACAAATTTTACAATTTTTAGATTTTATTACTTTTTTCGAATTTTTTAAAATATGTCATTTTTGAAATGTTATACTATTTACAAATATTTACAATATTCCAAAAATGGCATATTTAAAAAATAAAAAAAAAGTAATAAATCTTAGAAATTATAAAATTTGGTTTGCTATGGGATTTCAATATGTAGATTAGATTGGTTAAATTAGATTTGTCTAATTACAAAAATACTCTCGAAAAAATCTGCACTGCATAGAAAGTTTTATTCACTATAGTGCATATTAAACTTTCTTAATGTATATATACAGAATGAAAGAAAAATTATCTCACAAAGCATGCTTCTAATGATACATCCTCATTTTATGTACTTGTGCAAAACATGTCTACAATAAAACACATGATTAAGAGGTAAAAACAATGCTCTTTTATTTGGCTACATGCGCTAGATACTCTATTTCTATATTTTAGTGCTTCCTTTTTTTATACAGGACCATTTATCTATTTTACTAAATTGACAAAAAATTACATGTTTAAACTTCTCAAATAGTAAAAGAATATCTTGCTGGCTAATAGATATGTAGATCGCAAGATCCTTTGAAATAGCATATAATTGGCCTGTAGCATGTCTGAAATACTTATTTACAGAATCCCGAAACTTTCAATGCTTTGGCTCATACTATCTTACACTCCTGTACAACATACCAAATTGCTAACCTTGTCAGCCTAACTGAAGGACAACATCAAACAAAAAAATATAAATAATTTCATCTGGTAATTATTTCTGCATCCAATGCAGCTTACTTTTTAGAGAGGACAGCACCAGATTTCATCTATCAATATTAATTTGAGACTTCATTAGTTTTGATAATAAAGGCCAAGAGATGCTGAAAGAACAGTAGATATTCAATTTCATTTCTAGTATAGCGCGCAGCATCCAAAAGAAATAGTTACATAAAATAAAGGAGAATATTTACCTACATTTACTTGTGTATCAACATCAACCTTAATGTAGAAATCTGTTGAGAAATAAGAGATTAGGGACAATTAGCCTCAGAGTTATCATCATTGGCTATTTAGGAAAATAGGAGCTCATATTTTTTATTTTCAAAAATAGACACCTCACTTTTTCCTTTTTTAGAAATATTACCGTTGGAACAAGTCAGTACCAATTTGGTACTCTGTTACCGTTGTAAAGGCCCATATATAAGGCCTGTAATCCTTGTGTACAGTACAATATAATAAACTGAAATTCTTCATAAAAAATATCATGGTATCAGAGCGGTGAAAACAAAATTCCGCAACTCAAAAACCTTATTAGTAAGGAAAAATGTCTGGAACAGACGATCAATCCGAAAGCCAAATCAACCAGCCAACAAATCCACAAACAACAATCCTTCTTAGACCTCATAACGATTTCAACTCCTCTCAAAAACTTACAAATGTGCCATTAAATGGAAAAAACTATATCCAGTGGGCCAGAGCAGCTAAAATTACCCTCAGAGGGAAGGGGTTGCTGGGATTTGCAAATGGCACCAGAGTAAAACCAGAGGATGGAATTGAGGCGCAAGAAGAGTGGGACATGGTGGATAGTCAAACTATGACACTAATCCACAACTCTCTTGAGCCACAACTCTCTGATAGCTTCTGTTATTGTGAGACAGCAGCTGAGTTGTGGAAATCCATTGAAAAACAGTTCAGCAATCAAAACAATCACTCTCAAGTGTACTACCTCAAGCAAGAAATTGCAAAAATCTCACAAGAAAATCGAGGAATGCCAGAATATATGGGACTCGTGAGATCAAAATACGAAGAGCTCAAAATTTACCGACCACCAACAACTGACCTGGAGGTAATCAGAGAAAGGGAGGAGACTGACATGGTATATACCTTCTTGGCTGGCCTTGACTCGAGTTATGACTCTATTCGAGCACAGATACTCCTCTCAACCGAGAGATTGTTCTTTGATGATGTCACGGCCCGCATCAGACAAGAAGCGACGAGGCGAGTTGCCATGAACGCAGCTGACTCGAACCCAAAGCCAGAAGCTCAGGCCTTCTCAACTCGTCGCTCCAACTCTGACAAAGGCAGACTTAAGGGGGAGAAAAACGAGAAGTGCTCTTACTGCCAAAAAGAAGGGCACAGTCAGGATCGTTGTTGGGATCTCCATCCCCATCTCCGCCCTATAAGAGGTGATCGGAATCAGGGTGAGGCGGCAAAGAAGAGGTTTTTTCAAAGAACCCTAGATCCGAAAGGGGAGGAGAAGAAGGGGTTTGTTTCTGCGCGAAATGAAGCGCCGAACGGAGAAGAAAGGTCGAGTGGTGCGTCAAGTAGCGCGTCTGGTTCAACTCGGAACGAGTCAGATAGACTCGATCGATTGGAGTCCATGCTAGCGGCGCTATTGGGCCAGAAATCAATGGGCCAAGGTTTATCTATCTCCTATTTAAATTCTGTAGGCCCACAACAAAATATTTCGAGTACTGTACAGAATTTGAATTCAGTATTAGGGAACCGGTGTTTAACCATAGGCCAATCAACTAATTGTGCTTCTCCAAATCATAGTAAATGGGTACTCGACTCCGGTGCCACCGATCATATGACGGGTAATCTTGAATTGTTGAAAAATTATCGTCCAATTAAGAATAACCAATATTTTACCGTGGCCAATAATGAAAAAATCAAAATCAAAGGTTGGGGTATGGTTAGTGTCTTGTCAAAAAATTTCTTACAAGACGTTTTTTATGTTGAAAATTGTTCCGTAAATTTACTTTCTATTAGTAAGCTTGTCAATGATTTGAATTGTGAAATTATTTTTAAAGAAAAAATTGCTATTTTTCAGGATCTTCTCACCAAGGAGAAGATTGGTGAAGGGTATTTAGAAAATGGGCTATATTATCTTGATAGTAACAAGACTATTTTCAATACAAAAAAGAGTGAAGATTTGAGCAAGCTTTGGCACAAGCGTATGGGACATCCTTCCGATCGGATTTTAAAAACTTTATTTAGTTTTGAAAATTTTGATTGTACTAATTGTGAAATTTGTAAGCTCTCAAAGCATACTAAACTTCCTTTTTGTAACTCTAATTCCAAAAGTAGTGAATTATTTGAACTTGTTCATTCCGATGTTTGGGGACCCGCTCCTTTAAATTCTTATGATGATTTTAGATATTATGTTATTTTCATTGACGATTTTTCGAAAACTACTTGGATGTATTTAATGAAAAATAAAAGTGAAGTTTTCACTTATTTTCAAACCTTTGTAAATTTTGTTGAAACTCAATTTGGAAAAAAGGTTAAAATTTTTAGATCCGACAACGGAACGGAATATGTAAATCAAAATTTTGCATCTTTTGTAAAAGAAAAGGGTATTTTACATCAAACTTCTTGTGTTTATACTCCTCAACAAAATGGCGTTGCCGAAAGAAAAAACCGTCATATTCTTGAAGTTACTAGAGCTCTTTTATTTCAAAACAACGTGCCCAAAACTTTTTGGTCCGAAGCCGTCCTCACCGCAACCTATTTAATCAATAGGTTACCAAGTGCCAAACTTAGTTTTAAAAGCCCTTTAGAAGTTCTTTATAGTAGAAAAATTAATATTGATCATTTAAAAGTATTTGGTTGTACTTGTTTTGTACACAAAAATAAATTAGATAAATTTGATTTTACTTCTATAAAAACTATTTTTTTAGGTTATTCTTCCTTAAAAAAAAGATACAAGTGTTTTGATCCAAAAACCAAAAAACTTTTTATTTCTAGACATGTAACTTTTTTCGAAAATGAACCGTTTTATAGAAATTTTGAACTAGGAGGTTGCAATCAACCTTCTCAAAATGAATTTGTTTTACCGTGTGCTACTAACATAGAAGGAAAAAGAGTTTTTGTAGAAGGTAATATTAATGTAGGCAATCAAGATCACGAAGAAATCGAAGCCTTAGAGCATGAATTTGAGGAGATTGGCGAAGAAAATGAAAACGAGGAATATGAAGAAGGCCGAAATAATCAAGAAGAAGTGACATTGAGAAGGTCAACCCGACAAACTCAACCGCCTTCAAGGTTAAAAGACTTCATCACATATTCGGTACAATATCCAATACAAGATTATATTTCATATGATAACGTTTCAAAAGATCATTATGCTTTCATCAATTCTTTGTCAAAGGTTGAAGAACCAACCACTTATGAAGTGGCAAAAAATGATCCAAAATGGTGTAAGGCAATGGAAGAAGAACTCCAAGCCTTAGAAAAAAATCAAACGTGGATACTTTGTGAATTACCAAAAAAGAAAAAGCCGGTCGGTTGTAAGTGGGTGTACAAAATTAAATACCAAAGCGACGGTACCATAGAAAGGTACAAAGCTAGATTGGTGGCCAAAGGGTATACCCAAACTTATGGTATAGATTACCATGAAACATTTGCACCGGTGGCCAAAATGAATACCGTTAGAATACTTCTTTCCATAGCAATAAATAATGATTGGACTTTACATCAAATGGATGTTAAAAATGCCTTCCTTCAAGGAAATCTTGAAGAAGAGGTATACATGTCTTTACCACCCGGCCACAAAAAAGAAAATATTTCTAACCTTGTGTGTAGGTTAAAAAAATCCATTTATGGATTAAAGCAATCTCCAAGGGCATGGTATGGCAAACTTTCTCAATTCTTATTGTCTTGTAATTTTAAAAAAAGTGAAGCCGATCCATCATTGTTTGTTAGGAAAAATACCAATGGTACTACCGCGGTGTTAGTTTATGTCGATGACATAATCATCACCGGAAATAACCAAATCGAAATTGACCATATCAAAGGTAACCTAAAACAAAATTTTGACATTAAAGACTTAGGCAAATTAAAATATTTTCTTGGAATAGAAATAGCTTACTCATCAAAAGGGCTATTCATTTCACAAAGAAAATATGTTCTTGATTTGCTTAAAGAAACCGGTAAATTAGGATGTAAGCCGGCCAAAACACCAATAGATGTAAATGAAAAACTTGATAATGAAAAAGGTGAGCCATTAAAAGACATAAGTCATTTTCAAAGACTTGTAGGAAAATTAATTTACCTAACGGTTACTAGACCGGATTTATCTTTTGCCGTAAGCCAAATTAGTAAATTCATGCATGCACCAAGAACACCTCATTTAGATGCCATTAATAGAATATTAAGGTATCTAAAAGGTTTTCCCGGAAAGGGAATTTGGATGAGAAAAAATGGTACTAATGCTATATGTGGCTATTCCGATGCAGATTGGGCCGGGAGCTTCGATAGAAAATCGACAACCGGTTTTTGTACATTTGTAGGCGGAAATATAGTCACATGGAAAAGCAAGAAGCAAAATGTCGTGGCACGATCGAGTGCGGAAGCGGAGTATCGAGCCATGGCATCTACCGCAAGTGAATTGATATGGATCAAGCAATTATTAGCCGACTTGAATTTCAAGTATGAAGCACCAATGAAAATGTTTTGTGATAACCAAGCGGCGAGACATATTGCCGCAAATCCCGTTTTTCACGAGCGGACCAAACACATTGAGGTGGATTGCCACTTCATTAGAGAGAAAGTTCAATCAAAGCAAATTGAAACTCCTTTTGTCAAGAGCGAAGACCAATTGGCGGATATATTTACTAAAGGATTGAGTATTAAACCTTTCAACAATATATGTAGCAAACTAGGATTATTTGATATATATAATCCTAGCTTGAGGGGGAGTGTTGAGAAATAAGAGATTAGGGACAATTAGCCTCAGAGTTATCATCATTGGCTATTTAGGAAAATAGGAGCTCATATTTTTTATTTTCAAAAATAGACACCTCACTTTTTCCTTTTTTAGAAATATTACCGTTGGAACAAGTCAGTACCAATTTGGTACTCTGTTACCGTTGTAAAGGCCCATATATAAGGCCTGTAATCCTTGTGTACAGTACAATATAATAAACTGAAATTCTTCATAAAAAATATCAAAATCAACATTCCACATGTCTAAATACGTTTTTCTCTTTCCCAGGTAATTCTGAGCATTCCTACAGGATCCTCGAAGAAAATTATTTGAGAAAAGACAATTATATTTAATCAAAGGTGTTTCTCACAATAGTAAGATAATAATTGATTAAATAAATTTCTAATCTTACAACTCTCACGAAGCCACCATGTTTCTATCTTTCTTCATCTCGCAAATATCACCTGGAAGTGTTTCTGACATTTCTTTATGGAATATTTTTCATTCTCTGAACTTGAACAACAGTGGGAAACAAACTCTGAAGGAAACCATTAAGCAATAGCTCACCCTCCATCGCCCGACGATCGTTCTCTCTCCCTCCTCCCAGTCGCTGATGCCTGGTCCACTTTCTTGGATCGACTTTTCTTCACTTCGCTTGGGAAAGTGCAAGAGGCATCAAGCATCAAAGTTGGGAGGAGATTTCATGCGGCGAGAGAAGTACGCAGCAAGAATCAGGGAGGGAGACATGTTGGCAGGGATCGCAAGTTCGCAACACAGAGGAGCAGCACGAAAGACGCAAAGAGCGATAGACATAAAATCTGGCACGAAATGAGTTAGTGGGGACGAACGGAGATGATTTAATCCACCGGATGCAAGGAAAGATCGGACGGGCTCTGTTGGCGACAACATTACTGTAGATTGGGTTAGGGAACTTTGAAGTATTTTTAAATTTAAATTTAAATTAAATAAACTAACAAATTAAATGAGCACAAATAGTATGAGTAGTACTGTGTTGGCACAAATTGTATGACAAGGAAAATATTAACAACATCGATCATATCATACCTTGATATATACATTTCAATTTTATATAATCTTAGCATGTCTTCGTTGGAATTGTCTATTGACATTATAAAAAATACATTTCCAAGACTTTGAAATAGGACATTGGAGAAAACCAACATTATGCGGAAAAAAAATGGTTAATATTAATTAGGACATGGGAGTCCGATTTTTTATTTTGATGAGTATATATACGTACAATGAACTAGATTTATTAATTAATCAAGCAAAAAGAAAAAAAATGTAATAACTCAATCTTAAAACATAATAATTTTACTAGAAGCATCACATAGATGAGGACATAAAATTAGGATGGGTTGATACACCATTAACTTGGTCTACCAGCTCCACCAGAGGCAAAGCAAAGGGATATTTTATAACATTAAGAAAGAAATTTGAATAGATGGCTTTGGTTAAACTAAGTTTTAGTTATCATTTTTCTTGCTTACATTGCAGTACGTTTTACTTTTTTTACACTCAGTGAAAAATATTCTTTATATGCTATGACAGGATAAAGGGACATTAGCTACTACTAAATAAACTAAAAAAGTGTTCATTTTCTGTTAGCAAGTCTTTCCATGAACAACAGGAAAATATGTTATTTTTTGTTCTTTGCTGAGGTGTATCTCTGTCTGCTGATGCTTGTAGAAATTGTGTACGTCTTCCTAAGAAACAATTAAGAAAACTTTTGTGTTCCAAACAGAAACATTGTAAATTTGTAATATAAGTAATGAATAGTTCATTCCACTAATTTCGAAAAAAATAAGGACTAAATTTTTCAAACTGTGGTTTTAAAGTTTTAAGTAAAAAGTTTTTTTGACGGCATATTCAACTTTGTCATTTCACTTGATAAATTACATATTGAACTTCAAATGTTCTGTTCAAAAAGTGGAGTCTACACTTGCAAATTTCATACTTCTTATGTTTAAGTCTGAAATGCCAATGATGATTTTGTTTTGCCTAAGTACAAAAACCTCCCTTTTGTTACAAAAAAACTCCCTCTAACATGATGTATCTAGAAACAAAATTTACAAAAATGATATATCTAGATATAAATTAACCAGCATGCCAATAATTGCAATATTTCGATTTTATTTTGACAACAATTAATCAGAAATGTATAAGTTTTTCCTCGCCTGTTGATTTCTATGAAAATGAATTCAATATTCTAAAAATAATTTAGTAACTCGTTGAGATGATACGAAATAAACTACCGATTCAAGGATTGCTATTTCAGCGCTGATCCAAAATTGATTCGACTGCTAGTCTACTAGTGTTGATGACATCATAATCATCGGTGATAAAAAAAATAAATTGATTTTGTCAAAAGAAGTCGATCACAAAGAAAAATTTTGAATTAAAAATTTTAAAAAAATAAAATATATTATATATCGGAATAGAAATTGATCACTATGTTAACTAAAACGATTAACACCAAGGATAGTGAATTATTGAAAAAACAATTTTATTCCAAAGATTTGTTGAAAAAACGACCTATTTAATTATCTATAATTAGGCCGGAAATATAATTTGTAATTAGTACAATTAACAAACTCATGCATGCAGCAAGAATACTTATTTAGATGTCTTTAGTATATTAAATTAAAATATCTTTAAAGTTCTAAAAAAAGGAATTTGAATGAGAAAAAATGAATCTAATTAAGATATATAAGAACCTTGTATCAACCAGAATGACATCAAAATACAACTAAAAAATTATTCTTGATTTTACTGCCCCACGATACCCAAAAAAACGAATCACGGCCTACAAACCAATGACTACTATTTTGAATATCTCTTCGATCGACCTTGCTGCACATGGCCTGATAGTTTGAATTAGATTTGACACTATTCTAATTACATCACTTATGCCTTTTGGATCCCACCATCCATTGATTAAGTGCAGTCCTTAGACCTCTTTAGGATCGGGTGACAAATACCAAAAAAATCGGAATAAACAAACTGTGGTGAGAGGGAATCGATCCCTAGACCTCTTTAAGTGCACTCATCAAGTATTTCCTCTCCTGAAAGAGATAAGAAACAACCGGGTCATTTTGATTATTCAAAACTAAAGGCCTAACTTTGCAAAAGTACTGTAGCGATAGAAAGTGAGATAAATGAGGGTTTTAGACTCTAAATCAATGTTTTGAAAATCAGACCGGACAATGAACCGGTAATACTGTTGGTTTGATGGTTCAAATGGTTCGATTGATGGAGAGAATTGGATCGATTGTGTCAAAATAATAATATGATATATGAAAAATAAAAACGCTGTTTTATGCAAAAATATTTTTGGTGCAAAAATGTCCGTTTGGATGGTTGAGAAGAAGTAGGAAGAAGGAAGAAGGAAAAAAAAAATTATAAACAATCCAAACTCTTCACAAAGTTACACATTTTCTAATACTTCTTCCCACTTCTTTCCTTCTTCCCACACCTATCCAAACGGAGTCTACACTTGCAAATTTCATACTTCTTATGTTTAAGTCTGAAATGCCAATGATGATTTTGTTTTGCCTAAGTACAAAAACCTCCCTTTTGTTACAAAAAAACTCCCTCTAACATGATGTATCTAGGAACAAAATTATTGCATTGGAACGGTATTGGTTGGAGTTGCATGTAATTCTGATTTTTATAAGTTCATTTTTCTCATCAATTTTTTTGTCCATTTTTCTTCCTATTTGAAATAACTACGCTATTTATTACTTCCGAAAATTTATTGCATTGGAAACGCCAAAAAAACCACATAGCTTTGGAAGCTTAGAAAGTTGAGTTTAATCGCTGTCAGCAAATTTAATCACATGCATTTGATCAAAGATAATTGAATGGATGAAAATTTGTGATATTTTATGGCAGCGAATTTCAATGATACTAGAACCCATCTCTAGGTTTCTATACATCCTTACCGTGCATTTTTTTGACGAAGTGCTTGAATTGTGAAAACTTTCTTTCCTCGAACAATGCTGGATTAAGTCGGAGATACGTGAACCCTATTAGATGTACGCCGCCTTTTAGGTTCCTATTTTCTATGGACTTCATATTTTTCAAGATTTTCTTGTACTCATTTCTACCAAAGAATGGTACAGCCTTCTCACAAGCTATTGGTACGCCCAATCTCCACGCCGTAAGTTGCACCTGAAAATTATTGTTCTCTTAGTATATTTCCAAAAATATTAGTGCTAAAAAAAAGTTTTCTCCGATACTAAAAACCCAGTGACAATGCACGTTAATGCATGTGCATGTTTAAAAGAAAAATACTAGACATGTTTGATGAGCTATGTTTTTTGGATTAAAAAAAATACTTCAATCTATTTTGTAAAACTTGTCAAAATTTCTGATGTAGCATATATATTAAAGAAAAGGGTTAATTAGATTTATGCTATTGTAAAAACTAAAAATTAGAGAAATGTCATCACTAAATGGCTAAATATTTTTATGCCATCGCTAAATGATAAAATTAGATTTATGCCATCAGATAATTAATTTGACCATTATACCCTTTTGAATATGCCATTATAAAATAATAAATTAAAAAATATGTCATTATAAAACAAGAAACATGAAACACCTCCTTTTTCTCTGCACACGTCCTCAAAGAAAAATTTGAAAAGAAAAAAAACCTGATTATATTGATAAAATTTTCCTATATTTATCTAAAGTCAAAATCAATTTAACAATTTTATGTGCAACCGAGTGACGCACAAAGTTCTTAATCTTATACCATTTACTCTTTTAACTTTGTTCAATTGCAAATTAAAATCAAGAGAGATGCAGTCAATAAATAACGGTTATTTTTTTTTATAGATACGGTCGATAAACAATGGTTTATTTTGACTATTTTTAAGCATTAAGATCGTGGGATATATGATAACTTAATAATCATATGAGATAACCATTTTTTCCCCTTCACCATTAGAGACCACGGAGGGATAGGAGGAAGATGGATATTTTAATAAGGGTAACTTGGGAAATTTAAAAAATAACGACAGATTTGATGATGCCATTTTTAGCATTATTATGTTTTTGGAAAAAAAATAATGGCATATTACTAATTTCAACAATTTTATAGTGGAATAAACCTAATTAGCAATTTAACAATGACATTTTCCGGATTGATACTATTTTACAGTGGCATAAATCTAATTATTCCCAAAAAATATGCCTTAGAAAACTTGCCAAAATTTGTAGGCAAAATTTTGAAATTTTCAAAATTAGTAATTTGTACCATAGAAAGTCGCTAAAGTAACTTCCAAAAAAAATTGCTAAAAGTAACTTCTGGCATAAACTCACATCAATCAATCAACAAAAATTGGAGGGCTCAAATTGTATGTCGTAAGAGCAGATATTTTTTTTCTACAGATTGTGCATGAACTATCTTAGATTTTCAAATATACTTAATTTTAATGATTGGTACGATTATTTTAAATTTATTGTTCAAAAAAACAATTTTTAATTAAAACCAATAGCGGTTTTTAATTAATAATATAGATATGATTCCAGTACCAGAATTTCATTTTTCTGCATCGGAGCACCAACGTATTAGGTTCCCTCAATAAAATAGGAACGCGGAAAGGAAAAAGTGGGCTTGAGGACTTCTAAGCTGCATCGGTAGCCTGTCGGATATTAGTTAGGACGCAACAACCCTCTATCTCGAGACGCTATCTAGTTCTCTGAAGGGACGTGATAACCCCTAATCTAGCTCATAGGTTTCAACAAAGGATTTAGATCAAGAAGAGTAAGAATTTCTTTATTAGTTTAATATATGGATCCTTTTGTTTACAGAATGTCTAACCCCCTTTCCCTATGGGAGGGGGTTCCTATTTATAACTATCTGGTGGTCCCTCATCACATTGGATCTTTTGTGGCCTCATCGTGTTCTCATCCTCTTTACTTGACTGCGGCAAGAAGATCGTCATGACCTCCCTCAACCTCGACATGTTCTTTCCTCGCCTGTGGCCAACGTTCATCCGGGCGAGGATGAGTGCGAGGTTGAGTCGAGGTCTCCTGAACGACTACTGCTTAAAGGTCACAGAACATCCTGCGGCCGTTGTGGAAAGGACATCCGTGCTCAGAAACCGTTTCCTCTAGGGGACCCACTGATGAGAGCTCCCTCTAACGGCTCCTGGGCCCCCTTCTGAGCGCAACGACCTCGGACCCGCCTTCATCATAACGACTCATGGGCTCCTTTCTCTGAAAAAAGGCCTTACACAAGGCTTTTCATAACTATTAGGCCCATATTCTAATCTGACTATATCATTAGCCCTCGAGCTTCTGATAAATGCTTGCATTTTATCTGAAGCTCTTTATGGCAACTCCTAGGTGGCGTCATTGGGCTTCAGGCGATGTTTGAGCGATGTTTACTTATTGGTTAAATTCTTTGGAAGGAAGAAGACGACGGAACCTGTGAGGTCCTTATAGTCCGCAAGCCCTCAGAGGGTGTTTGCTGACATCCAAATTCATCCGCCGCGGTCGCACAGTAATGATGTTAATTAGTATCCGAACCCGCCAGGCGCAGTTGCACAATGAAGGTTGATATGGTCGAGCCCTCATACGAGGTTGGAAGAAATATTTGGTGAATTTAATAATATAAAGAAAGAAAGCGGGGGCCACAAGATCTTCTATGGGGATCCTACAAGATCATCCCATCATTGCATCCTTTGGGGGGATCGAGTCGCGACGATTTGTCTTCTCGTTGGAATTTGAAAAAAGGGATAAAGTTCCATTCTAGGCGGGAGAACCGAAGAGACGTGTCTTTTATATAGATTCCAAACCTTCATTTGTCTCTCTCTCTGTTTTCAGTACATTCTCTGTGCCCCTGCAAGTGTCTTCTTCTTCCCTTTGCTCTGGTGAACTTTTTATCGTTGTTTCTCTTCTCTCCTTCTTCTTCTGTCTTTGCCTGACGGCGACTACTGAATATTGGTATTAACCCTTTCCTCGTTCTTGCTATTCTTTCTATTACTTTTGTTTTTGTCATGGCCTTCTCGCCTGTTCTCACTATCGTTTTGCTTAAATCTTTTTTATTGCTTAGCCCCGCCATGCCTAAGAAGGTTTTCAGGAGTTCAGACTCTAAGAAGATTAGGAGCAAGTTCCCAACGTCCAGAGGTTTCGAATCTAATCCTTGGATTGACTCAAAAATAGTCAAGTTCAAAAGGAGTTTGGTTTTTGATGATCCAGAGGAGAGCGAGTTGTATATAGAAGGAGCGGATAAATTGGATCGTCCCTTTGAAACTTCAAAGGGAAGGGTGCTCTTTGCCAGATCTGCATGGTGGGGAGTACGCCTACCCTTGTCGCCGTTTCAATGCACACTTCTTAATATGGTAAAAATTCCTCCAGGCCAACTTCTTCCGGTTGCCTGGTGCTGCATCACTTCTTTCGAGCGTTTGCTTACGGTGAATTTTGCAGAGTTAGGTTTTAAGGCTAAGATCACCCCCACGGTAGGACTGTTTGGACATTACTTTAAATTTTGCCGTCATAATGAATTCTACACCATCAGAACTGTGCACCGCGTGTTCGCCAATAAACCCAGAAAAATAGGTAACTGGGAAGAGAACTTCGCCTTCTGTCGAGGGACCCTGATGGATGGAATGGGCATCTGTTTGGATTGGAACATGACTTCCACTGGGTTCACCAAGGTAGAATTCCCAGAACCTACTGAGGATGAGCATGCCATAATATCCCATTTGAAGAGGACCTCTCAGGCGGGTTACCACTTGTGCTGGGATGGGGGGAGCCCTGTACCGGATGACCGCACCTTCGCTGAGTGCATCGAGCCTGATGATGGCGCAGACGAGGAGCTACCCCTGCAGCAACTTAACTATTCTCCTCCACCTGAAGAGGAAGGAGAAGGGTCGCCACCACCGATCGAGTCTCCCACTGCAAAAGCTCTTACTGTTGCAAAAGTTTCTCCTGCCAAGAAGGCGTCTGTTCCCGCCCCCAAAGCTTCTGCGATGTTTAAAATTGCTAAGGGGGGCGGCTCTAAGGGTTCTAAACCCGCTTCTTCTCGCATCTCTCAACATTCCAAAACCGCGCATTCATTAGAGAAAGCCCCCACGGATAGGGTGTTGGCCGCAGTAGGATCGGCGGCAAAGGAAACTAAAAAGAGGAAGCGTGTCGAAGGTTCGTCGAAACATTCCTCGCCTACTCCTCCAGACTTCCCTGGATCGTCTGTTGGTGATGAATTAGCGGTGCCTACTGCCCTGGGGCAATCATTTGAAAAGACATCTGGGAAGGCATCTGTTGGTGAGAAATCTGCGTCGGCTCACCCTTCCTCCTCCTCCCAGCGTCGCCTAACTACTCCGGATGATTCCTGGCGCGCAGCTCGCGTCAGGAAAATTTATGAAGATGAGAAGGTTTCTCTGCGCCTCCCTGGTATAGACATGGATCCTTCCAAGATTTAGGTTTTCACTCTTGCTTAGCTCGCCTAACCTCTCTTTTTTTTTTTTTTTTTTTTTTTTTTTTGAAAAACTGACGAAGTTATTTCATTGCATAGGTGCCTCGTCTTGCCGCCTCCCTGCATCGTGTGTCCTTGGACTTATGTCCACAAATTAGTAATGCGCTTACTGGCCTATCAATGGAGGAGAAGTTCATGCGAATGCATTCTTTACTGATGGAGTTGGGATGTCTTCAGGCGAGCGTTCACGGTCATTCTCGCAACTTTGGAAGTGCTTGGATGAAGTCCTTATCTTCTTTGGCCGAAAGGAATGCCAAAATCGACAAGGAACTTCGCGTGCTTCGTGGAGAGCAAGAGTCGGATTGGGGCTTTAAGGTGGATCTGTCGCAATTCTCGTTTGCGAAGCGCGCTTCTGACGAAGACAAGGCTGAGATGACTGCGTTGTTTGAAAAATTTGCCGCCGCTCAAGACACTTTGTTGGTTCGCGCACAGGCTGCTGAAGCGGACAAAGATCTGATGTCCGAGACGCTGGGCCGTGCCTCCCGCGTTAATGTTGACCTTCAGAATCAGCTGTCTGTGGCGCAAATATCGCTGGACCAGCGCGACAAACAATTGGATAAGGCCAAAGAACTTATTCTCCAACGAGATGGGGCCATATCTGACTGGAAGAAAACGTGCGAGAAGGTAGCGCGCCAGGAGAAAGAACGGATAAATGAGTTGGCGAAGTTGAAGTCAACCAACGGGGCTTTGGAGCGGAAAACTGAGGAGCTGCTAAGCGAGCTTCAGAAGAAGGACCAAGAATTGGCAGGTCTTGGTGAAGAGGTGTCTCAGATGAAGGCCGAAAGGAACCAACTGACATCTGAAAAGGATCAGCTAGCTTCTGAAAAAGCCCGGCTACATTCTGAGGTTATTCAGACCTCCTCGCTGCTGCAAGAATCTTCTGTTCGCCTTGCTGAGCTGCAAGCCGAGATAGAAAGGTTGAAGTCTCTTCCTGCCACTTCCAAAGGCAAAGAGATTTGCATTGATAAGGGTGAAGTCCGCTCTTCCCATGACTTTCTTCAGGCCTTCCTTCGATCCACAGGCGCCCAAGCTGCAGCTACCCGCCTTGTTTGCGGGGGTCTTCATTACATGTTGAAGTTGAAGTGTGATCAGTTGCGCCAGTACTATCCGTTCACCCGGGAGGAGTTTGGGATTATGGACCCTGCGCCAGAGCCAGACGTCGCTCTATCGCAGTGTCGCTGGGACGAAGAAAGTGGCGATCTCATTTGTCAAGACGAGGAAGGTGATCGAGTGGTCGAGCTAGGTATGGAAGTGACAAAACCTCTCTTGACTCCGCGCTACCCTTGGTCAAGCTCTGGCGCTGTTTGGCCCTCAGACATAACTCGTCCTTCGAGGGAGGAAATTGAAGCTGAAGACGACGAAGAGGGAGGATCGGACGAGGAGAGGTCTGCGGGGGTGAACACCTTTGGGGAGGCTGGACCTGTTGCCGATTTAGCTGACGATCTTGCTCGCCTTTCCCCGCATCATGCCGAGGGGGCCGGGTCACTTAACATTTTCGAACAATTTGACCAGATGTTGAACGAACAACGGGAGTATAACTTGTTGCATCCAGATCTCCAGCTAAGTGATTTTAGTCTCCCTGGTGGCTCTTTAGGCGGTGATGTAGATGGAGAGCCATGAGTTACTGTTCCAAGTTTCATCACTTGTTGTATGTTATTATGTAAATGTGAACCTTTTGGATTATGGTATTCTCTTTAAAAGACTTATCTTGTGCGACTTGATTGTGTAATTATTTTGTTGCTGTGTCTTGGATTGTCTGATCGTTTTGTTGTTGTTTATTGTCACTGCGACTTGTTGATGTTTGAGTAAGTCAAGATTTTGACGGTAAATATCACATGGCAGAACGAAGGGAGCAACGAAGTTAATGCGCAGAAAAATATTTGAACTCATGTGAAACGTAAATAAGAGTGTGTTTTTGACAAAAGTAAGAAAATCGACGATGTTAGGGCGCTGAGCGCGTGTCTGACAAAAGTAGAACAGGCTTAAACTCACTCAAAAGAAGTTAATGAGGCACACGCAATCAGTAATTTAAAAGAAGAAAATGATGTATGAACAGGCTTGAACTCATTATATTGATAAAAGTACATCAGGTCATATTTTAGGTGATACATGCCTAACGAGGCTAAGGGATGTTGACTTTCTTTCCTAGCTAAAGGGGGGCGAGGAGTCACTGCACATAAGGGATGTTGTCTTTCTTTTGTCCTTATGACTCCCCTTTTACCGTAATGGAGGTCGACTGGAGAGCTACTCTCTTTTACCATCACGCCTGAAGACGACGCTGCGTTGGATTGGGCTCCTTTGGTTATGTAGAAAGTGTGCATCACCGCGTCATTTATTGGCGTCGAAGTTGATACCTCCTTTGACGAGGTGTCTGCGGCGATCTTGCTCCTTCCTCTCCAAAGGGAATGACCCATGATAAAAGCTTGCCCTCTCTCTCGCGCCGAGCATTCCCCATCTGTCGTTGATGGTTGGCTGTCGGTTATTCGAGGGCGACCTCTAATTTAGACATGGTAAGGTCGCCTGCATTGGGGGCCAAGCTTGCAATAACGCTCTGTCACCGTCGTCGTCTTCGTTTATGTGGGCTTGAAACGGCAGAGTTGTGTTATTTTCATTTACTCTCTGCTCCGCCGCCCAAACCCACTCGACGGATGTCTTGCTCGCGCACACGGTCAAGCAAGGCTACCCGTCGATAGGGAAGGTTTAGTATACAACTGAAGGGATTTTACCTCAGCTGTTCTACTATACCTTCCCGAACTCATCAGCTGCTTTACTATACCTCCTGCTCTTTTCTCTCTTTCCTTCCTTTTTTTTTTTTTTGTGCCATTTTTTCTCAAGTTCTTGTTTGTGTCTTGTATCTTAAGGAAGAAAGATGGCGTTTAAGATCGTGGGAAGAGGAAAGAAGAATGGGGGCTTTTGGGATGAAAGTGTTTGTGGGGTAACCCGCCTATTTATAGATGTCCCGGCACCGACAATGGTGGGCCCCCCTTTTGTCATGTTGAAATAAATGCGAGACTTGGCGTATTAAATGCTGGATACTAATTGTGGCCCGAGGCAGTTGGGTTGTACCCTTAAATTCCGCCGTATATGTCGGGAAACAAATATCTGCTTTTTTGATGAAAAGGCTTTGCTAAATTTGGATAAATTTGTACGTATGACCGATTACTCAAATCGTAGGATTAATGTTGGCCAGTGTTACTGGGGACGGATAACTTTGTGGCTAATGTCTGTTTTGACGATGGGGCTAACGTTTGCAGTATGGCAGATGGAGAATGGCCATGCGGCTAGAGTCTGTCGTGATGGCAGACTGCGCATGGCTATTCGGCCAAGGTCTGTTGTGATGGCAGACTGCGCATGGCTATGCGGCTAAGGTCTGTTGTGATGGCAGACTGCGCATGGCTTATGCGGCTAAGGTCTGTTGTGATGGCAGACTGCGCATGGCTATGCGGCTAAGGTCTGTTGTGATGGCAGACTGCGCATGGCTATGCGGCTAAGGTCTGTTGGGATGGCAGACTGCGCATGGCTTATGCGGCTAAGGTCTGTTGTGATGGCAGACTGCGCATGGCTATGCGGCTAAGGTCTGTTGTGATGGCAGACTGCGCATGGCTTTGCGGCTAAGGTCTGTTGTGATGGCAGACTGCGCATGGCTATGCGGCTAAAGTCTTGCCATAATGTAAGTAATTCATGAAAAATTTACAACAATGAATTCCAAAGTAAAGACCATTTGTCACTCGTGGAAAGAAAACATTTTACTGAATTTTGGCAAAGTACACGTTGATATGCAGATTGGGTACAAAGTTCCCTTCATTGCTTGAAAAGAAATTAAACAGCATGGAAAAAGGTACAAGTTTTAACTAATTCACTTCGTCTTTGGAGGCCTATGCTACGGTATTGCTCCATCGAAGTCAATTGCTTGGGGGGGGTTGCCGGTCACTTGTAAAATTTGCGCAGATGAACAGCATTCCAGGCATTGGGAAGGTCGCGTCCTGCTAAGTCTTGCAACCTGTACGCTCGTCCTTCTATGGATCGAGTCACAATGAAAGGGCCATCCCAAGCGGGATCGAGCTTTCCGATGTGTTTTCCAGTTGCTTCCACACTCCTCAATACCCAATCGCCAGGTTGGAAGTGTTTTGGGGCGACCTTTTTGTCGAAGTTTTTGCGCATCTTTCGTTGATATTCGGCCATCCTTGCACGCGTTTCTTCGCGTAGCTCATAAATCGTTTCCAGTTCCACCAACTTTTTCTCATTATTTTTGGTCCATTCATAAGCGATGGTGCGCAATGTGGGCTGCACAATTTCTATAGGGGTGACTGCCTCCATTCCATATACCATGGCGAAGGGGGATCGTCCAGTTGCAGTTCTTGGGGTGGTGTTGTAGGACCATAGGATCTCATCAAGGAAGTCGGGCCATGCTCCTTTGCTGCCCTCCACCTTTTTCTTAAGTCCTTCCAATATGGTTCGATTGGAAACTTCAGCTAATCCATTGGTCTGAGGGTGACTGACTGAAGAGAAGAGAGAGAGTATTCCGAAACCTTCGCACATATCTTGAAATGGCGCGCCTGTGAACTGACGACCATTATCAGATATGATGGTATGAGGTATGCCATAACGGTAGACGATGTTGTGCTTGACAAAGTCGGCTATTCGTGGGGAGGTTATCAGGGCAAGTGGTTTTGCTTCTATCCACTTAGTGAAGTACTCGACCGCTACGACTAAGAAACGCAGATTGGCTTTTGCTGTCGGGAAGGGGCCTAGGATGTCTATGCCCCATACATCGAAAGGCCAGGGACTTGCAATGGTGTTCAGAGAGGCAGGAGGCCTTCGTGAGACACGAGAATGGTATTGGCATCGCTCACACCGTCGCACGACGTCGATCATGTCTTTTCTCATGGTTGGCCAGAAATAGCCCTCCCTTTCGATGCGTTTGTCAACGGTGTAAGGGCTTTGGTGGCTGCCACATATGCCACCATGTACCTCATCAATCAGTTTTCTGCCTTGCGATTCACTGATGCAAACGAGCCAGGGCTTGCGATATCCCTTTTTCAATAATTCCCCCTCCAAGATGGTAAACTCGGGCGCCCATCTCTTAATCCTTCGCGCAGCAAGTTTGTCCGTTGGTAACTGTCCTGTGGTTAGATAGTCCCAGATGGGAGTGTACCATTCAAGCTGGGCACTGATTGGCAAGACTTTGGGTTCCGTCGCTGTAATGCAAGCTTCGGGTATTTCCATGATGGTGATAGGTGTCTCGCTATTCATGTCCGATCCCTTTGCTAGCTTGGACAAAGCGTCTGCGATTTCATTCATTCCCCGCGGGACATGTTCGATCGTGACTTCTTCAAATGTTGCTAAGACCTCTTTGGCCTTCTCTAAGTATTTCGCCAAGGTAGGGTCGTGTACCTCGTATTGCCCATTGATCTGATGTACCACGAGCTGGGAGTCCATGTACACCCTGACTTTAGTCGCACCAACTGCCTCTACCAGCCGCAAACCCGCAATCAACGCTTCATATTCGACCATATTATTGGTGACAGGGAAAGTTATGTGAATGGCGTAATAAAAGATTTCTCCTTTGGGTCCTTTGATCTGTACTCCGAGGCCCGACCCCCGTTCAGAGGCGGCGCCATCGACATGAACATGCCACAAAGCCTCCTGATCCCTTTTTTCTGTCCTTCCTGTACTTTCTACCACAAAGTCTGCCAGCACTTGTCCCTTGTATGCTGCTTTAGGCAAGAAGGAAATGTCGAATTCTGATAACTCCACTGCCCATTTTAAAAGTCGTCCCGATACATCAAGATTACCTAAAGCCTTTCTCAAGGGAAGATCGCTGAGCACTTTAATCGGGTGCGCCTGGAAATAGGGGCGCAGTTTCCTGGCTGCAACAAGTACGGCAAAAGCGCCCTTTTCGACTGTTGAGTATCTTTCTTCGGCATCGCGCAGTACCTTGGACACGAAGTATACAGGCTTTTGTACTCCGTCTTCCTCTCGAATCAAGGCCGCACTAACTGCGACCGCTGAAGCGCTGACATATAGGTATAAAGTTTCTCCCTTGGTTGGCCTGCTGATTATTGGTGGACTGGATAGGTAAGTCTTGATCTGCTCGAATGCCTCCTGGCATTGCGGGGTCCATTCAAATTTTTTGGCCTTCTTGATAGTCTGAAAGAAAGGTTTGCAAACCTCTCCCGAGCGTGCTATGAATCTATTCAACGCGGCTATCCGCCCTGTAAGTTCTTGCACTTCTTTCACAGTGCTGGGAGCTTCCATGTCGATGATAGCTCGGCACTTGCTGGGATGCACCTCAATGCCTCGTTCAGACACAATGTAACCTAAAAATTTTCCACTAGACAAGCAAAAGAAACTCTTCTTTGGATTGAGGCGCATGCCGACATCCCTCATTCTTTGAAATATCATGTTGAGATGCTGCACATGCTCTTCGCCAGTACAACTCTTAACGACCATGTCATCAATGTATGCCTAGGGATGAAAACGGAGCGGATAAAATCCGCTCCGATCCGTATCCGAATCCGAAAAATACGCATAACATCCGATCCGTATCCGTATCCGAACATATCCGTATTCGTATTCGTATCCGCAAAAAAAATATGGATGCGGATATGATTTTGAGTTTTTTGACAATATCCGATCCGTATTCGTATCCGACATGGATATTATCCGTATCCGATAGATATTAATCCGTTTATCCGTATTTTTAACGGCATAAGATAATTAATATAATTACTTATCTATATTAGAGAATACTTTTAATTATATAATGCTTAATTTTTATTAGATAAGTTCTCTTATAATAATATTTTTATTTGGAACATAAAATTATTTTTATTTTTTTAATATTGAGACGATTATATATGATAATAATACTAAAATTAATTTTTTTTCTCTAATCATGTTGATTACATATGATTAATATACTTTTTTAATGTATGATGACATTTAAGGTAACATGATATGATTTGACATTGAATAGTTAAATATACTGTTGGAATTACAAATTGTGGAAAGACTGAATTTATTGATCAATTCTATTAAATTTGTACTTATGTGGTGCTCGCAATTTTATTGATTAATTCATAAATTTGATAATTACGGTTATATATGTGATTTATTGAATCCAATATATTTGTTGAGAATCCAACCAATAATGTTAATAATAATTTAATTTATACATATTATATATAATATTTTGATGAAATTTTGAATTTAATTGGTTGAAAGAATAAATTTTGTACACTGCTTACCTTATTACCTTATTATCGTATAATTTATATTGTTTGAATATAACTTATTGCATGACATGAAAATTTTCTTATGCTTCAGCTACTCTCATATATAACAAACTTTTATACGCAATTTGAAATTTAAAAAAAGTTCTAAAGAAATGAAATAAAATAAATTGATCGTTATATGATCCGTATCCGACAAAATATATTCGTATTCGACTCCGTATCCGATAATATCCGAACCGTATCCGTATCCGTTTAATATCCGAACCGTATCCGTATCCGAACGCATCCGTATTCGTATCTGTATCCGAGAAAAAAATATGGATGCGGATATGGGAAGACCTACATCCGCTCCGTATCCGATCCGTTTTCATCCCTATGTATGCCTCGATGATTCCGCCCTTTTCGACTGTTGAGTATCTTTCTTCGGCATCGCGCAAATATGATGAATGTAATTCACGTCAGTATACCGACAGATATCAACAGGGATGCGTATTAGTTAGGACGCGTAACTATTTCAAATAGAGACGCAAATTATTTTTCTTATAGGTGCGCGTAATTGGAGTCCCTAGTTGACACATATCAACACAAACTCTAATAAACAAATTTATTTTTTTTACATTTTTTTTGGAATTTAGAAAATTCTTGATTTAAATAGTTTTGAACCCTTCAATAACAATAGCTTTTTAAATCTGAAAAAAATAAAAATTATTAATTAAATATATGTCATAGTAGATTAATGATTGGAAATACACTAAAAATTACTTAAATGAATTTTGTGCTAATAATTATAGTAATTAAAAAAATTATTACTCTCACATATGCTAGTTTAATTAAATATTTTCAAAATATCCTCATTGGATTATAAAAAATATTTTAGCATCATCTAGCAATGGAGTTTAATCTCAATAGAAGTCAACAAAAATGTCAAAAAGTTAGTCTGATGCATCAGCGATGTATGAGTAACAGTAATGTAAATTTGTTAATCGTTTCCCTCCTTTTTAATAGCGCCAAAAATCAATTATATCAAATTTTATTCCCTCTGTTTTGACAGCTTATTTTGTTGGTGGATGAGGGTCCCACATGCACGAAGCGAATTATTTTGCTTTATCTTTGATTTTTTTTCTGCCCTCCATCCAATTCATTATTACTTGACATAACAATACATTCCAATTTAATATGTTTTCTGTTGAAATTAAAAAGATGTTGTCAATTGAAAGTTAGAAACTGTGGGGAACGAAGAGTTTTATCTTTAATGTAACTACACGCGCAGAGGGAAATGACGTGATTCTCGTAGACAATAGGATAACATTTTTTTCGATCTATTTCTCAAGAAATAATCAATCGAGAATTCGAGATGGACACGTGGTGCTGCTCGGTTGGTTCAGTTTGTTGTCTCACGGATCATACCCTGGATCCGTGACCTGTAATTAATCTAGGTCGTTAATTGAAATCAGCGACAAAAATTAAATATATAATTATATGATTGTAGAAAAAGATATAAAATATAATAATATAGATATTTAGATTGTTCCCAAGTGGCATCAGCGAAAGGTATAATTTCTGAGTTAAACGCGTACCAAACTTTATTCAATATATACAAAAAGATACATTTTGGTTGTAGATACTATATTTCTCATGTTTAAAAAAAATACTATATTTCAATTTTAGTGTACCATGTAACAAGTTTATAAAAATAACTCATCAAATTAAATATTTTTCATGACCTAAGAAAACTAATTGTCGCGCCTCTTTTTTATGCTGAATTATTAAATATTTAGTCAACAAGATTCTATTAGTTAGTTTGATAGATTGAAATGAAATTGTAAATACTGAATTGGCTCTGCCAAAATTGCGCGCCTCGACAAAAATCAATTGTCGCGCCTCTTTTTTATGCCGTCGCTACCAGCCTACCAACGGTTATAGGAATTGAATATTACAAAGCCAGTTATAGGAAATTGAAGGGAGGAAATAAATTGATGGCTTGTGGTGATTAATAAACCATATCATCTTCAATGACAAGTGGCAACTATCTTATTAATATGATTTCAAATAAATTAAACCTTTTTTATTTGGTAAAAAAAAATCAATCTCGTGGATGGCCATTTCATTATAGTTGCCGGACTTTCTTTTTGGTACATGTACAGAAAATGCAACATCCAAAATTAATAAAAAAGCCTAAAGCCTTGAACTCGTAAACTTTTTTTAATATATTTTAAAAATAAAATTATAAGGACATATATTACACGTAAATAGCATAATTGAATGTCATAAAAATGCGATTATTAGATCTATAATAATAATAATAATAATAATAAAACTCATAATATTACTAGTTGTTACAAGCTCATTTTAATAAATATCGGTCTTATAAACAAGTTTATATCCGAGGAAATACCTTAATATTAAGAGGGGAGAAGAAAGTAATGGATCCCGCACCACTGTTTTGCGAGAGAAAATAAGTGGAAAACTGGAAATTGAGAAAATATATAAATAAATCTGATAATAAAGAATCCAATTTTAAACCTAACAACCAAAATCTGAAATCCCTTTGGTACGATAACTTACTGAGAAAAAGAGAAATTGAAAGTTACGAGCGAAAAAATTAGATGCCAATTTTAAACCTGACAACCAAAATCCGAAATCCCTTGGGATCAAATAAATAAATCTAACCTAAATCGGTTGCGTGAGAAAAAAAGGAGATGCGAAAGAGAGGAAGCAAATTGATAACAGAAAGTTAGAAACAAAGGAGACAAAAAAGAGAAGTGCAGCGATATTTAAATTAACCTCAATCCCTTGAGCAATGATTCTTTTCTTCAAAAAGAGGGCAGGGATATTTTGTCCTAGCGAAGAGATTCTGATCAAGGCCGCGAATTTTTTTTTTAATTCTACCGAAGGAATGAATGTAATTGTAGGCATGTAAAATCTATAGTGACTAATATATAAATAGAGTACTCTATATAAATACATTTATATATTGAATTCTACATTTTTGTACTTATAAAATCAGTAACACTTTGGAATAGTTGAGGGGGAAATTATTTTTTGGGTTTGGCGCCTAATTTATTTTTTGTGCGCGCTTATGTAATTCACTAGTGCTAATTTAGGGGGGGGGGGATATTTTTGGTCTGCCACGTGATTTTGTACTTTTTGCTAGTGCAATAAATCTTATATAATATTTAAATACATATTTCAATTTATTCACATCATTAAAATATTTTTTTATTTTCAATCAACTTGTTTATATTACCAATGATATGCAATAAAATGACAATCTTATTATAATGTTCTTCAACGTGACTTGACACGGGGAATTGATTTGAAGAGATACGATCATTATTGTAATATTTTCAATTAATTGAGGATATTTTAGTCTAACAATGAGTGTTTTATCAATTTTAGAGGTGTGCAAATCAATTCCCCTTAACACGTTTGAGATATTTTGTCAACACGACATGACATTTTGTATTTGAAAATAACACGACACGACACGACATGACTTGTATAAGAAAATAACACGACATTGACATATTTTATCGTGTCATGTTGGTAATTTAGAAAAATTAACACGATTTGACATGACACGACTAACACGCAACACGACGTGAACACGACACAGACATGATACGACAACACAAATTTAATTTTTAACATTATCAAAAACATAGCATCATAACCATAATAATCGTTGAGTATTAGTGGCTAGGGTATCGGGGTCCCTATGGTTGGGTCGCTAAGTGGATGCAACGGGCTTATCGCGTCGGAATACATACGCTTATTCGATTCTAGTAGTGTCGTGTTATATTTGCGGAATGTTATTAATAATGTTTTCACTAAATATTGTAGTTATCTTTTTTCCTTCCAAATTAAGGTAATTATTTTGGTATAACCTGTAATGTTTCTTTTATACTGGAAAAACGAACTGAATTTCGCATAGTAGATAGCTATGCAGTTCTTAGACTCCGTTTGGATGGCTTCTTCCCGGAATAAGGAATAAGGAATAAGGAATAACCACTTTTTACCAATAAATTTATTTCAAACCATCCAAACTCTTTACAAAAGTTACACACTTCCCAATAAATTTACCCATTCCCAATAAATTTCTTTCCTTCTTCCTTCTTCCTACCTTATTCTCAACGCATCCAAACGGAGCCTTAATGAATAACCTTGTTTCAAGATGAAAAAACTTTGAAAACTAGCTAGAAAGAACAACATTGTCCACTTTCTTTAAGTATATATGATACTAATTATTATGGTTGTTCACTTAAAAGAACAAAATCAAGAAGTTGGAACATAGTGAACTCGGACTCGGACTCGGATTTCTGAAAAATAAAATAAAATAATTTCATTTACTATATTATTTCTGTTAATTATTTCTATCTGTTTTACAAAAGTGGACAACGATTATATATAAATTATTTCTTAGTTTGTTAGAATCTCCACCAGTATAAATTATCATTTTATTTATAATGTAACGAAAATTACCGCACCTGCCAAATCAACTCTTCACGATTTGAAACTGCTTCTGGAAAATCCACCTCCTGCAGCCTTGACTTGCACTCCTCCACGCATGTAAAATGTAATTGTGCGTCATATTTTTTTAGCGTTGTTACTATGGGTTCATAACCATCACCCATCCAGGAGTTATCGAATCCAGCTGTCTGCTCGGCTGCACGAGTAGTTGTGTCATACCACCAATGAACGCCTGCTACCTATTTCACACATATAAGACTTAAATTAATTATGACCTATATAGTATATATATACAGCAAAAAAACACACATGAAACTTCTCGAATTATATATGATAAATATATCATAAATGTGTATTAACCACTACATTAACTTATATGTAAGATATAATCCCTAAACATTTCCCTTTTAGTTTTCTACACATCTCTCACTTAACAAAGTGAAACAATATATATATTAGATGTTGCCTCTTAGATGTTATGTCATGTTATAAAAAAGTTATAAAATATAAGCTCTAAAAAAAGAACAGTACCTTAGCAGCAATTGGGGTTTCTTTAAATATCCGATTGGCCTGCATAATAATCATGTCGGCATGGTCAACCAGTATCTTGGAATACCATCCGAGAAAAAATAGACTGTAGTAACTTCTGGACTGACTGCACATCGCCTGATCACGGAAGAACTTGACATTGGAGGGCCTAGAGTTGTATGAACCTGCATGTTCAGGCCCATGCCCCCAACATGGGTAACCCCATTCTTCAGCAGCTTTTCTCAAGCTAATCATCAGATAATGATCGTAACACTACGAAATAAAAAAGGAGATGCGAAAAAATTAGATGCCAATTTTAAACCTGACAACCAAAATCCGAAATCCCTTGGGATCAAATAAATAAATCTAACCTAAATCGGTTGCGTGAGAAAAAAAGGAGATGCGAAAGAGAGGAAGCAAATTGATAACAGAAAGTTAGAAACAAAGGAGACAAAAAAGAGAAGTGCAGCGATATTTAAATTAACCTCAATCCCTTGAGCAATGATTCTTTTCTTCAAAAAGAGGGCAGGGATATTTTGTCCTAGCGAAGAGATTCTGATCAAGGCCGCGAATTTTTTTTTTAATTCTACCGAAGGAATGAATGTAATTGTAGGCATGTAAAATCTATAGTGACTAATATATAAATAGAGTACTCTATATAAATACATTTATATATTGAATTCTACATTTTTGTACTTATAAAATCAGTAACACTTTGGAATAGTTGAGGGGGAAATTATTTTTTGGGTTTGGCGCCTAATTTATTTTTTGTGCGCGCTTATGTAATTCACTAGTGCTAATTTAGGGGGGGGGGATATTTTTGGTCTGCCACGTGATTTTGTACTTTTTGCTAGTGCAATAAATCTTATATAATATTTAAATACATGTTTCAATTTATTCACATCATTAAAATATTTTTTTATTTTCAATCAACTTGTTTATATTACCAATGATATGCAATAAAATGACAATCTTATTATAATGTTCTTCAACGTGACTTGGCACGGGGAATTGATTTGAAGAGATACGATCATTATTGTAATATTTTCAATTAATTGAGGATATTTTAGTCTAACAATGAGTGTTTTATCAATTTTAGAGGTGTGCAAATCAATTCCCCTTAACACGTTTGAGATATTTTGTCAACGACATGACATTTTGTATTTGAAAATAACACGACACGACACGACATGACTTGTATAAGAAAATAACACGACATTGACATATTTTATCGTGTCATGTTGGTAATTTTGAAAAATTAACACGATTTGACATGACACGACTAACACGCAACACGACGTGAACACGACACAGACATGATACGACAACACAAATTTAATTTTTAACATTATCAAAAACATAGCATCATAACCATAATAATCGTTGAGTATTAGTGGCTAGGGTATCGGGGTCCCTATGGTTGGGTCGCTAAGTGGATGCAACGGGCTTATCGCGTCGGAATACATACGCTTATTCGATTCTAGTAGTGTCGTGTTATATTTGCGGAATGTTATTAATAATGTTTTCACTAAATATTGTAGTTATCTTTTTTCCTTCCAAATTAAGGTAATTATTTTGGTATAACCTGTAATGTTTCTTTTATACTGGAAAAACGAACTGAATTTCGCATAGTAGATAGCTATGCAGTTTTTAGACTCCGTTTGGATGGCTTCTTCCCGGAATAAGGAATAAGGAATAAGGAATAACCACTTTTTACCAATAAATTTATTTCAAACCATCCAAACTCTTTACAAAAGTTACACACTTCCCAATAAATTTACCCATTCCCAATAAATTTCTTTCCTTCTTCCTTCTTCCTACCTTATTCTCAACGCATCCAAACGGAGCCTTAATGAATAACCTTGTTTCAAGATGAAAAAACTTTGAAAACTAGCTAGAAAGAACAACATTGTCCACTTTCTTTAAGTATATATGATACTAATTATTATGGTTGTTCACTTAAAAGAACAAAATCAAGAAGTTGGAACATAGTGAACTCGGACTCGGACTCGGATTTCTGAAAAATAAAATAAAATAATTTCATTTACTATATTATTTCTGTTAATTATTTCTATCTGTTTTACAAAAGTGGACAACGATTATATATAAATTATTTCTTAGTTTGTTAGAATCTCCACCAGTATAAATTATCATTTTATTTATAATGTAACGAAAATTACCGCACCTGCCAAATCAACTCTTCACGATTTGAAACTGCTTCTGGAAAATCCACCTCCTGCAGCCTTGACTTGCACTCCTCCACGCATGTAAAATGTAATTGTGCGTCATATTTTTTTAGCGTTGTTACTATGGGTTCATAACCATCACCCATCCAGGAGTTATCGAATCCAGCTGTCTGCTCGGCTGCACGAGTAGTTGTGTCATACCACCAATGAACGCCTGCTACCTATTTCACACATATAAGACTTAAATTAATTATGACCTATATAGTATATATATACAGCAAAAAAACACACATGAAACTTCTCGAATTATATATGATAAATATATCATAAATGTGTATTAACCACTACATTAACTTATATGTAAGATATAATCCCTAAACATTTCCCTTTTAGTTTTCTACACATCTCTCACTTAACAAAGTGAAACAATATATATATTAGATGTTGCCTCTTAGATGTTATGTCATGTTATAAAAAAGTTATAAAATATAAGCTCTAAAAAAAGAACAGTACCTTAGCAGCAATTGGGGTTTCTTTAAATATCCGATTGGCCTGCATAATAATCATGTCGGCATGGTCAACCAGTATCTTGGAATACCATCCGAGAAAAAATAGACTGTAGTAACTTCTGGACTGACTGCACATCGCCTGATCACGGAAGAACTTGACATTGGAGGGCCTAGAGTTGTATGAACCTGCATGTTCAGGCCCATGCCCCCAACATGGGTAACCCCATTCTTCAGCAGCTTTTCTCAAGCTAATCATCAGATAATGATCGTAACACTACGAAATAAAAATGAAAAGAAATTTTATCGTGGTAGCATGTATATATGTATAGATTGTAATGTTGAAGATCGAGTATTGGTGTTCTGTACGGTAAGAAAGAAACAACACTAAACTGGTTTCAACATTTGTTGAGCCCAACTTGCCCAAGCCCACATGCATGACGTTGACTTAGCACATTGAGTCCACTTGATTTAGGCCACATTTTGTGTCGCAACGCAATTTAACATTGCTCCGAGTGTACAAAAGGTTTCTTGCCAAACTCGAGACCAAGTAGAAGTCACTAATATCACTTTGCTTGTATGTACTGTCAAAAAGACCGATTTTACTTTTTAAGTTGGTAAAAAGACTTTGTTATAAAAAAAGTTGGTAAAAAGGCAGATAAGGAAGGACCCTGTGCTTGAAAAGGAAAGATGAGTCCGCTGTCATGTACTAACTTCTAAAATTATAAAAAAATTGACCACGTAATTAAGAAGTTCTAACCTGAAATTCACCAATCCCAGGGTATCTCCAGCCATATTCTTTCGGAAAAGATGGATATCGTAGTTCTCCGCATGGACCTAACCCGACTAGAATTTTTGATATTGTGCCATCTTTGAAGAACTGGTCTAGTTCTGTCTTAAAACTCCTCATGAAGTCAGCATAGACCTTGAATTATACATGAAAAGATTTTTTTTTCTTAAAACAATATGCATCGTTAACTTATATACACTTTTCGTTTCAAATTTAATGAAGGCCTTGTGTAACTAAAATTTCCCACAATAATTGTTTCATGACAAGGAAACTATAATCATTGTCATGATCTTATGTTTGGATTAGGAAAAATGAGTAAGGGATAACTCTTAGCCCATACAAGAGTTATCATCCTAATTAAACAATATATACATGATTGTACAAGTGCCAGCAAAAGATTTTACTTTCAAAGAGAAGATTGGAGTATAAACTAATAGTACTACCTCAAGAGCAGTGCGGCCTTGCAAAACTGGCTCTTGGTCAATCCCGCAAGTGAGGCACTCAGTACTACGCCTGCCATTTTTGTCAGTGAAGTATATGTCGGGATTACTGTTGCCAACTTTTGTAACCCAACTTGGTAGAGGGATTATTGTATCATCCCCAAGATTCCCGCTACATCGGTGAAAGGACATGATCACCTACTCTTGCAAACCAACATAAAAAATTTGATGCGTTTTATATATATATATATTTTATGGTTGGAATGCTAAACAACTAACTAATCCAAACATCAGAGATGATATGTGGGCCATGCATGCAAGCACCAACTGAAATAACATATATATATGAAGGGACAAACTAAACAAAAAAATTAGAAATTCAAGTTATACGTATATTAACGGTTAGTGTTTCAACCAACCTGTAGTTTGAGGTCGAGTTCTTTAATTATCTGAAACAAGCGTTTGTAGCCAGACCAATTATACTGACGAGGCTGTTGATCCTCGACTATGCCCCACCAACAGTCTACCATTACACCATCCACACCAGTTGATTTCAGCAATCGAAGATCATTTATTAGACCATCTTGATCAGACACCTCGCACTTTAGGTTGATGGTACCTAACTGTTACCAAACAGAGAAGGAAACAAAGTACTGTTAGATTGTCAGTCAGAGAAGAATAATTCTAACTAATTAAAGAGACTTAATGAGGGGGCAAAAAAAAGGAAAATTAGATCCTATTTGTGTTCTCTATCTTTTTCTTTCACCTTTCCCTTCACACCCAAGTAGGGCTGTCAACGGTGGATTCGTCCACGTGTTTCCGTGGTCGTTCCGTTCCAGTGGAAAAGGCTAACGGTATAAATTTTTTTCGTTTCCGAAACGGAACATCTAAACGGAATGGTTTCGTCATTCATTTGTGTGGTAAATAGTTGAATTTTAACAGTTCCGTCCCATTCCGTCCAAACGGAACGGCTAACGAAATTGCTGGTATGTACCGTTTTTGAAACGGAACGGATAACGGAAACATATATTTCCGTATCCGTTGCAGATTAGACAGCCCTACACCCAAGCCACAAGCCCACAACACTTTACAACTTTTGTCTTGGAACTAAAAAAAATTATTAAACCTAACTTTTGGTCAGGTACAAATAAAAAATTAATATTATTAGTCAAATACCAGCTAAAATATTGATAACGAAATGTGTCATATTGCTATTTTTTTTTTTATCTATGCTCATGTAACATTAGTACATTACTACCTTCATCCTTCAAGAAAACCATTATAAATTTGTAATTACAACCTTCAACTTTCGTCTGATTTATTGCTTGATTTTTTGCTCGAAAACATGTGCAGAAATGCTCTTGTGGTGTGACCAAATAATAATAAAAAGGACTAAAATTTAATTTCAAATTACAATTAAATTTTACCGGAAGCATCACATAGACGGGTACATAACATGGGAGTACGTCATCATGGGGCAAACTTGGTATACAGCCACCGGAAGAACTTGTGGCAAAGCAAGAGGCGGATGCCCGCATAACGTCGACTCTATGTGAAATACCTCCATGTGATGCCACGTTGAGTATTTCCGTTTGGTGATTGACTTGTCGGAATGAGCCTGGTGGTGATTTGAAACAGAGAGGTTGCGCTGCCAAGCGAGCAGTTGATGAAGGAGAGATAGAATTGGTAGTAAATTGCCCTAGTTTCGTGGGATGTGTCAAAGAGAGTGATTTAATCGGTTTTAGAGCCATTTGTAATCCAAAAAATATATGACTTGTTATGAAGCTTCGCCTGGGCTTTCCTAAGCGATCAGAGAACTATGCTGGAAGCTCTGCTACTATTTTTTTTTTTTTTTTTCTGGTTACGATTCATTATGTTGAGCAAGAAATAATGCAAGGTCACTTTTTTTTTTAGAAAAAAATAGGCTAAGTTCAGACTTATAATTAGTAAAAGAAGCTAAATATCATGATTTTTCGCTATATATGTATCTAGGTACCTATTTAGACAAAAATGTACATATTAAGAAAAAGTATGCTAGACAGGACTTAATTAGTAGGTGTATTTGGATGGTTTGGGTATAAGTAAGAAAGAACTATTCTCAGAAGTAAAAATTCGAAATATTGTTATTCCAGAAAGAGTGAGAAGAATATTATTGTGAGAAAAAGAAATATCGTTTGGATTGTAAATTGAGAAATTGGAAGAGAAAACTAAATAATTATTTATTTTAGTTTCTTTGAACCGATATCTGATTTATTATTCTTTTGCTTATTTATTATAATAAAATAATAATATTACTATAATAAAAGCAATTAATATTATTATTATAAAAAGTAATTATTATTATTTAATATTAATAATTATGCCAATACAGTAAGTAATAATAAAAATATAAAATAATAAATTTTGTTCTATCGTAATAATATAATAATATTATTAATAAAACATAATTACTAATATTATTATTATTATAATAAAATATTTAATAATAATATATTAACAATATTATAATATCAATTAATATTGATCCTACAGGGTTTGCTTAAAATTAACAATAGATATCTATGTATTTTCTCATTTCAATTAATTTTTACTTTCTTATATAGTAGAAATTACCATAAGGATCACCCGATATATTCTTCCAAAACATGAAAAATGTTAAACATAAATGTACTATTTAACAATTTAACAGAAAAAGGGTGGCATGACCCCTCTTGGTATTATCAATGTTTAAAATTTATTCAGTTTGGGCCTTAGGGAGTGCCACTCTGTGTGTAATTTTAGTTGTGAAAACTTCGAACTGGCAGCAATTAATTGTTGGGTTTAAGCGACAGATGAAACTGAATTGTTGCAATTATGATTATTCCAATATTAAGCTATACATCAATTTAAAGTTTGTGGCTTACAAAAATATTCAAATTGAGTTAAAAATAAAGCTGGCAAAATTGGACTCGGTTGAGGAAACTTAGCAAAGCTGAATTACGAAACCTTGATTAACTTGAATCAATCTTTGATCTGATGCGACAATCTGAACACTAATAGCACATGCACGCAACACAAGTCAGATCCCACTATGTTAATGTCAGCTGAATTAGCAAATTTTAATTCATGAAGTCTGTCGAAGCGTACGGTTTGCATTAAATTACTAAAAGCAAAGAGAATTGGGAAGGGTTGCAGCACTATTTGGGATTATTCAAATTGCATTTCTGAGATGTATAATAAGTGATTAAACTGAGAATCATCTAACAATCGACATTTCTAGTTAACAAAACAAACATATAGAACACAAAATTCATGTCAATTTGAAAAATTTGATAGTCTACGATCTAAAATTTGTTCCACTATATATTTTTTGTTTCTTCTACGAATAATTGGAAAAATAGACTTCTCTTCCCCACATATACCACTCTTATTACTTTATCATTGAAAGTACCAAAGAAAAGTTAGAAGGAAAAATATAAATTAGAACTATCTGAATTCCTTCCTAAGCGATACTCTACAACTTATCTCGACAGATTTCCCAACCCTACGTTTCACCACCACTACTCCTCTTCTCTCCATTGGAGCGGCCAAACGGAGAAAAGGAATGACAACATTGGTGTTTGGATCAAACAGGTGCGTGATATCTTCAAGTGGAGCTCTGACCCAAGCAGCTCGCTTTCGCTTTCCCTTCTGGCTTAAGCTTTTGTTCATCACTGGAGAAACAGATAGTTGAGAGGAATTCGAAAGAGGAGAGATGTTCTCTTTGGCAAGAGAAAGGGTTGAGAGAGCCATGGAGAGGTTGGATTGAGGAAGAGAGGAGGGTTGAGTGGTTATTTGTAGGTTGTGTTGGAAAGGAGAGGGAATTTTGAACAATCATATTCATGGTTCCTTGGACTGAAATTTGAAGATGGAAATTTGGAATTTGGGAATTGGTTCGAAATTGGGGTAATGGAGGGAGAGAGCAGATTGGGAGGCGGTGAATTCTGAAATTTTTGGCGGTGTGTTTGCGCGGGCGGTGTAAGGAGGGAGATTTGAAGGGGGGCGAAAAAAAAAAAAAAAAAACAGTTGTTGTAGAAACACAAATTGAACTGCAAGGCCTATTGCTTATGGACTGCTAGTAGAGGGTGTTATACTATTGTCTCCAGCGTAATTAAACTGGTTGAGTTGAAATGATCAAACTTGTTGAGTTAATTGGCAATCAGGAACAATATGGAGATAAAGAAATCAGAAAAGACAATAATAATAAATCAGAAAACAAAGAGAAAATTAGTAAGATATACAAAGTTCTCTCAAATATTGTTAACAAAGTCTAGTTGATTCATTCATTACATCCATCCTTCAATTTATATTGGTCTTGACCAAACAAAAAGAAATGAAAATAATTACACAAATTCCATGAATTAACAATGAGCTTCCATGTCAAATGGAACAACAACACCTTAATATTCCTCTCCAGTTCTTTCGTCCCTGTCTCTTTTTTTGATATTCACAGTCCGCTAGCCAGAGACTACCATTTACCAAATCTCCGTCAGTTTCCTTCCATAACCCTTCTACACAGCAACTGGTAGTTTGAATTAGGTTTGACACTGTTCATTACTTGACTCTCTTAGATCCTTTGAGTCCTGCTTGTCATTTATCCAACCTCCCTGATTCATCCCTTCCTTCTTGTTTCCCTAGTTTGACTTTGTCAATGTAGCCAATACTATCCTCAAACCAATCCTTCCATTCGACATAAAGACTACAATTCAATGCTCTGATCAGTGAAACTCTATTGGCTAGGAGTCATCAAATACATCCTCACCTGAAAGAAAAAAGAAAATAAGGCCATATTATTTTGGATTAGTTTCAGCTCAGCATTCTGTTGGGGCGGAGCTTATTATTATAATGCTTAGCATGGTAGGGATTTCAGGTTTTACTATAGTTCTTGCATAAGAAAGATGGTCGATCATAATTTTTTAATAAAACATTATAAGATTAAAAAGCCAAGTGAATAATTGGTAAAGGTTCTAACCATGCATTTTCTTCACGAATTGTTTGAATTCAGTAAAATTTTGCTCCTCAAACAATGTTGGGCAGAGTCTTAAATATGTGAACCTGACTAAATTTTTGCCTTCTCGCTTCTTTAATGCTGGTTTTGCATTTTCCAATACTCGTTGGTAGTCATCTCTACCGAAGCATGGCAAAGCATTCTCACACGCCACTGGAATGCCTATTTGCCATGATGTAGTTAGCACCTGAAATAATATTAAAATTTAGTAAATTCCTGTTAAATAATTAATGCAAATAAAAAAGAAACTACTCCAGTACTTGAAACCAAGAATTGATGAATGAAAATCTGGTTGCAATTAGAAGTTGGATCGCATATAAAGTTAGCGATACCACTATGCAGTTGTGCTTTATTTTCATTGAGCGAGAGTTTTTATACGATCTTTTTAATTTAATTCTAGAAGTTGAACAAAAGTTATCCTCAAAACGAAGACCCTTCATTTAACAAAGAAATTTTAATGCCCATTACAAAACAAAGTTAGCTATGTTCAATTGCTTCGCCATAGTAATGTTGATTATTGGATCGCAAATAGTGGATGCGACTCCAATTAAAAAGGCTTGTTAATTTATCGTACCAAAGTATGATTTAAGAGAAGCTAAATAAAGCAATTTCCTTTACAAAACTATTTTTGTTTACAAAATTATTTTTGTTTACAAAAGAGAACAACAATGCTAACGACTTGCTATTCTATTAGTTAGCATCCCCACCAACATATGTACGACTAGTAATAATATTTGAGAAATTACATGCCTGCCAAATCAAGTCTTCAGGATCTGACATAGCTTCAGGAAATTCCTCCTTATGCTTTGAGGTGCTTAACTCTACACAGGTGAAGTTCAATTGTGCGCCATGCTTCTTCAGCACTGCTATTATGGGAGCGTATCCATCATGTTGTATATTGTTGTAGAAGCCAGCAGTAAGCTCAGATGCATGGCTATAGGTGTTATACCACCAATGCACGCCTGCAACCTGTTTCACATTTAAGACATGATTTATAAAATGCAATAAAAAAAAAAGTAAAACTTCCCAAATTAAGACACCTCAAATATATGATAATTACTGCAATTAGAAATTGCAAATAGTCCCCCACATTTTCCTTTTATAGTCTACACCTCTCTACTGGAACAAAGTGAAGCAAAAAAAGAATATATTATATTATAAAATACTAAGTCATACACTCTTGATTTTTCTTTTTCCTTTTTTGAATCAACACCACTTTTTTTATTCAAAAAATGAGAAAAGTTATTACAAGCACCCTATATGGCAATATCAGTATTAGAATATAACAGCTTGGACCTTAAATCACAGCCAAAAGCTAAAATTGCACCTATATCATCATTTATTTGTACCAGTGCACTGTACCTATTTAACCCCTGACTCTTAGTTTCTCCAGACATCTATTCCTATATCCACTAAGGCTATTAACAGTAAAATTTCCTACTTTCACTCAAGTAACAAGTTAAGTGAATTTATTCCTTCAAAAAATTGAACCACAGAACAAATCTCAACAAACGAAACTCTAAACAATTGGTCTTAATTTTGGCATAGACGATTACAAAATCTTAGGGGGTGAAATGTGAAAAATTCCATAAGAAAATACCTTAGCAGCAATTTGGGTGCCTTGGAAAATCGAATTGGCCAACATCAATACTCTATCGGCATGGTCGATCAAAATCTGGGAGTACCAGTTCAAGAAAAATATCCCGTATTTGCTATTGTACTCACCCCGATCTTGAAAGAACTCGGTATCGTACGGCCTGGAGTTGTAGGTGCCAACACCTTGGGGCCCATTTTCCCAATGGCGACGGCATCTTGCTTGAGCTGCCTCCCTCATGCTTCTCATTAAGTACTTGTCGTAACACTACAAAACAATGCGTAGATTGCAGTTCAGTACTTGTCAGATGACGATGAGTAAGTTTTGTACTTTGGTTAGTCCGGGTGACTTGGGTCAGATAGACAAAACACACAAAAAAGGGTTTAGTTTTCGTTGAGGCCGAAGCCCATATTCATAACATGACCTTAATTAGTGGGTTGGGTCCAGTTAGTTTCAATCATTATCTTGGGTCCTAATTTTACTATTTTAGTGTTGCACTGAAACTGAATTCAGTAACAGTACAGTAAGAGAAATAGTTCTAACCTGAAATTCTCCAATTCCAGGGTACGTCCAGCCATTTTCCATGGGGTAAGCTGGATATCTAAGCTCGCCGCAAGGACCTAACCCGACTTGAACTTCTGTGATGGTGCCATCTTGGAAGAATTCATCTATTTCGGTCCTAAAGCTCCTCATGAAGTCAGCATAGACCTAGAAATATTTGAAAACAAGGTTAATTATGTTTCTATATGTCCTACTAAATACCTTCTAATTAGTATTTAGTTTGCTATGATAAATCGTTTCTGAGAAACGAAACCTAATCATGTATTTGGTCGAGAAAGAAGGATTAAGGGATAATTCTTAGCGCTTACAAATATGACATACATATTGATCTAAATATCTTAGCTAGGTTTTTTCTAATTCAAACATGATAATACAAAAGAGCGTATTGATGGAGACAAAAAGGAAACAAAAATATTAATTAATTTTATGAGAAGTTCAAAGTTGTATTACCTCAAGAGCAGTGCGGCCTAGCAATACCGGCTCTTGGTCAATGCCCCATGTGAGGCACTCGTCATTATGGTTACCGTCCTTATCAGTGAAATAGATATCAGGATTTGTGTTGCCGACTTCTCTGACCCATTCGGGTAAAGGGATCGCAATATCGTCTCCCACATTCCCTCCGCATCGATGGAAGGACATCACCACCTAACAATAGAACATAAAATATTAATAATCAAATTTTTACGGTTTTTATGTTAAATTTACGCTTAACAAGTCGATGAACTCGTACCATATAAAGACGGGTAAAATAAACAAAAATCGAAGGCAGATCGAGGCAGGACTTTGCACGTTTCTTTCTCCATATATTAGACTTAAATTAGTTGGTTTATGAACATACCTGTAATTTCAGATCAAGATCTTTAATGAGTTGAAATAAGTGCTTGTAGCCGGACCACCTGTACTCCCTAGGCTGTTGATCTTCGACTATACCCCACCAGCAATCGGCCATTACGCCATCTACACCAGCTGACTTCAACAATCTAAGGTCATTGCACAGACGATTTGGATTAGATACTTCACAGTTCTTGTTGATTGTACCTAACTGTTAGTAGTCAGAAAAACAAAACATGTTAGCTCTAATATCAGTCCGTGAAGACAACGGGAAGGAAATAATTTTCATCAGACAAAAAAAAAAAGATATATTAATTTGTGCAACTCTATTTTTTTCTTTCTTTTTTATTCAAGCTCGGGAACGAAATGGATCATCTTAATTACTACCTACTGCACGTTTCATTCCCATTTTATTTAATGATAACTTTACCTTTTTGTAGGGGTGAAAAGTTACAATATGTGTACTTGATTTATTAAATTGAACAATTTCTTATCATGAAACATAGAAGAATTGGTGATCCAAAATATAGTGAAACAAGTCAGTGTAATTTTATTTACCCACATCCGATTCGCCCCTCTCTCCTTTTCATGCCTTTTCCGATTCTTTATTTCACTTGAACTTCGTCCCTTTTTTAGCTCGAAAATTATTTATATATCTCTTGAATGGACATCTTGTTTTAGTAATTGTCCCCACAAATATAACGTCTAAATCTACGACTGCAAATTAATATCATTCTATTCCCAGTTGCCATTAAAAGAAATAATTCAATTAAAACATAACAACATACCGGAAGCATCACATAAACAGGTATATAGGCATACACATCATCATCAGGCGAACATGCTATATAACCACTTGTAGCGCCAGTAGCGAAGCAAAAGGAAGATGCCGACATTGGGGTGGTGCCATGTGAAGACCTTCCACAGGGCTTCACATCAAGTATTGTTGATCGGTTAACCGATCGGGATGAGCCTGCTGAATTAGAAATGTGACGAAGAGGTGGAGCTGCAGAGTGAATTTTCGAAGGAGACGAGGCAAAAGAGGTCATCAGTTGAGCTTGTTGCCTCGGTTGCACGAGAGAAAGGGGGAGTGCAAGCGCCATTATTAATTGTTGTTGAGAAATCGAGACTCGAGAGAGAAAATTTTGCTTCCACTTGTCTGTTTAGACGAAGAGCGCCGAAGCAAGGTAGAAAAATATGGTTATATGAAGGAAGGTGGCAAGTTTATAATGTGATTAGTGAAAGGAAAAAGTGACATTGATTGGATGATTCTGGAGCATATATAGACCGGATTGTAAACTCACTGAAAAGTAGGCCAGTATTGTCTAATAAAGTTCGCCTGGTGTTTTACAAGAATGGCGTGTGCATCCAACTACAATTTTTCTTACTCATCTGGAGAAGGTTCAAGTAACGGAAACCTATGGTGTTTTACCTATATATCCATTTTTCTTGAAATATTATTCAGACGTGTTTTATAAAATATTCGTCATAAAATTAATTGTTTATGCATCTTTTGTATGCGGCCAGAACTGTTATAGGTTTTTCTTAGTTTCTAGAACCACACCGCTTGTTCACATTTGGTCACATATCATTGTGGATATATACTTGCAAGAATAGTTTCCGAGATAATTTTATAAACTTTTTAAAATGAGTAATAATTTTGTAGATGAGGAGGGATAGAAAAGCAAACATTTGAAAACTTATGAACCTTTTTTACTAGTAACGCTTATATAAAATTAACTCTTAACTTACACCAAACAATTTGGTCGTATCCCAGATTGTCACATTTTTCTTCTCCCCCCAAAAACAACCTCTTTTGTCCATATATATACCGGAGGAAAAAGAACATCAATTGCTTCTCTCAGATAAATAGTATGAAAAAAAATCAAAAGGATTAATTGGATGTTTGATATATCTTAACAATTCCTCCAGAAAAATAGCTGAAGGAAAAAAATTTTCGAAAAGGAAATAATTAAGTTAAATTAAATAGAGTGGAAAATAATATTATTACAATTCTTCTAATTTTTTATATATATAGTAAGGATATTTCTTAATAAATAATAATAATAAAATTTAAAATTATTAATAATTAATGTATTATAATTTAGAACAAGTTTTCACGTCTGAGAGACAAGTTTGCTTTAAGAAATAGAACATTTTTCCAAACTTAAATATCAATTGGTTTTCACGCATATATATGTTAGTTGTAACACAAAAAGATTTTTTTATGGAAATATGGCATGACAAAGGGATTTTATCTGGCAATATATGATCGTAGTTTTTTTTTATTTTGACCGATTGCATGTGTACTTAATTTTATTTTTTTGATATATTCACGTTGTAGCTGTTATATAGGAAGGTCAGGTAAAAAAAAAATACCAAAGATATGGCTATTTTCATAACAATTTTTTTGAAAACAAAAATTATGTGTTATAATTGAATGGAACATGATGGAAATGGATGGAAAAGGAGAGTAGTTGTTCTGTGCCGATTCAATCAATTTGTTCCCCAAATTGGAGGTGTAGAGGATGAAAATGAGGAACTAATTCATTGATTTTTCAACTCATTTTTTTCCTATCCAGTCTGTTTTTCTGGAGCAGTGCCTTATTGGGAAGAAAGAACCATATTTGGTTCATCAATTATGACTTTGAAATTTATAGAAACAATCATCAGATTTCTTTATTATTTTTTTTTGGATAAAATTAGATTTTATACAGTAATTGCAATGCTCTTCAGGAATGATATCGATCTGTCATCCATTATTTTTTTTCATCCATGCCATCCACGCACAAAAAATGAAAAGCGTGCTCCTCTCAGATCTTTGCTCCCCTTCCCTTCCCTTCCCTGGCGCCCTATATTCTCCCTTCCCACACCTCTGACACCCCTCCCCTGCCTTGCCTTCTCCTCTTCTCTGCTGCAATCCGCCTCTCCTCTCTTCATATCTCAGCCTCAATCTTCATCGTCTCCACCATTTGAACTCTGCATCGTTTTCTCAAGATGAACATATACCATCACAAAAGTAAACAAAGACAAAGATAAGATGAATAAAAATAATCAAAGTGAACAGATATAAGGAACAAAATGAACATCTATAACAACCAATGTGAACACATAAAACAACATAAAATGAAACTAATAAAAAAAAAAAGATAAAGTGAATATATACACATAGAAAAGTGAACACATAAAATAAATAAATTGAACAGATATACTTACACCTATTGGATACTCTTTTAGGTGGCATTTGGTAAAGGAATAACTTAAGAGAAAGAAGTAAAGAAGGAAAAACTTATGTATGGTTGTTTGGCTATGCAAAGTAAAGGAATACGAATGTAAAATTAAATATTTAGTAATTATTACAATATTAATTACTAATATTAGTTTGAAATATTAATATTATTATTATTATATGAATTATTTTAATTCATAATATATCAATGATAATTATAATTACAATAATAATATTTAACCTAATTATCGTAATAATTATTATAAACGTTAGTCTTTATGTTGAGTTACTGTCACTAATGATAAAAATTTGTATTTAAATAATAATTATGTTATTAATAATGATAATTTAATTAATGATAATGAAAGTTATATGATAAGTACAATATATTATTATTATTATTATTTTAATTATCATCATCATATGAATTAAGATATTATTAATTATTTATTGTAGTAATTATAATATTAATGATAATTATATTATAACAACAATTGAGGTATTGGTAGTGGCATTGAACAAATACTCATATATGGGATTAAGATAGTTGAAACTAGCAAGAGTGGTAAGGGATGATACTGACTTATTTGTTGAAAAATGAGATTGGAGTTGAAATTAAGGTGATTAAATTTGTTTTTCTGCTAAAGGCATCTAGATATCACTTGTTGTATTATATAAAAAGAGAATGAAAACGCATATTGGTGCTAGCATACAATTTTAGTTTCAAAGAAACGAGTTTTAATACCTCAAGAGCGGTACGACCTAACAAAATCAGCTCTTAGTCAATCCGGCAATCCCCCATGAATGGCATTAACATTGCGCCTACCTTCATTGTCAGTACAGTATATGTCTGGACTGGTCTTGCCAATTTTTGTGACCCATTCGGGTAGATGGATTCTCGTATCATCACCAACATTCCTGCCGTATTGATGGAAGGACATGGCGATTTAGTAGTCCAATTCACAAAGCACATAATGTTAATAATAGAAAATTTGATATGTTTCTATGATAGAGAATATCTAACATGTGCAATTTAAACTTTGATATGTCTCATCAGCAACTAAAATGTGCATTTGATTTAAACTTTGATTTGCAATAATCGAAAGAAGGGTGAAATTCACAAAATTCGGAATTAAAGATGATTCTATTTTACATACCAATTTTCATATATTCCAACTCAATTAAATATTATTTCAACGAATCTGCAATTTGAGGTTGAGTTTATTGATGATTTCAAAGTAGTTGTAGTCAGACCAATCATACTTCTATGGCTGTTGACTTTCAACTAATTTCCACCAGCAATAACCATAACTCCATCAACACCAACAGTCTTCAACAGTTGAAGATCATGAAATAAACCATCTGAATGAGATATGTCACAACTCATGTTGGTTGTATTTAACTGTTATAAAAAATAAAAAATTACTAAATTTTATTAGTTCGAGAAAACTACAACAGGATACCACGTACAATATGTAAATTGCACAAGCTCTGATACCTTGCACAAGCTCTGATACCACGTACAATATGTAAATTGGAGAGAGAGAGAGAGAGAGAGAGAGAAGAGAGAAGAGGGAAGCGATTCAAAAATTGTTTCATCTTACTCTCTTCTATCAACGGAGGTGTACTAACTACTAAACACCTTAAGACACATAATGTTAATGATAAAAAAATTGATATATTTCTATGATAGAGAATATTAAACAAGCAACTAAAATGTGTATTTGATTTAAACTTTGATTTGCAATAATCGAAAGAAGGGTGAAATTCACAAAAATCAGAAGTAAAGATGGTTCTATTTTACATACCAATTTCCATATATTCTAACTCAAATAAATATTATTTCAACAAATATGCATTTTGAGGTTGAGTTTATTGATGATTTGAAAGAAGAAGTTCTAGCCAGACCAATCATACTTGTATGGCTATTGACTTTCAACTAATTTCCACCAACAATTACCATAATTCCATCAACACTAGCAATATTTTATAGTTGAAGATCATGGATAGACCAACTGAATCAGATATGTCACAACTCATGTTGGTTGTATCTAACTCTTATAAAAAATAAAAAATTACTAAAATTTATTAGTTCGAGAAAAGTAGAACATAATTGAATAGACATTTCGAGTTAAAAAAATAGTGCTATCGTTTAAATTTAAATTTCTATATATCTCTATAAATAACTAATCAATAAAATATTCAAAATAGAAATTTGTACAATTGAATATTTTTTTGGATAAGAGTAAAGTTTCAGTTCTAATACTTTCATTAAAAAAACAATAAAGTATTTAATTAAATGAAAAAATGAATCGATTCAAAGTTGTTCATAATTAACAAAAAAAAATCAGTACCGATTGATATCACAAAATATATAAAAAGCTTTTATACTCAGCCAATTAGTTGTTCAATTGACATCCATGGGACAATCATAAAATTTGACAAAATAATCGAAGTTTTTGTTTACATAATATGGATATTTTTCTGTTAATTGTCACTTATATATCAAATTAATGAATGACATGCTTAAATCTTATTAGAATATAGATCAATGGTGGGTGTACAAGCTCTGAAACCTTGCACAAGCTCTGATACCACGTACAATATGTAAATTGGAGAAAGAGAGAGAGAGAGAGAGAAGAGAAAAGCGATTCAAAATTTATTTCATCTTACTCTTTTCTTTCAACAGAGGTGTACTAACTACTAAACACCTTAAGACACATAATGTTAATAATAAAAAAAATTGTTATATTTCTATGATAGAGAATATTAAACAAGTAACTAAAATGTGTATTTGATTTAAACTTTGATTTGCAATAATCGAAAGAAAGGTGAAATTCACAAAAATCAGAAGTAAAGATGGTTCTATTTTACATACCAATTTTCATATATTCTAACTCAAATAAATATTATTTCAACGAATCTCCAATTTGAGGTTGTGTTTATTGATGATTTGAAAGAAGTAGTTGTAGCCAGACCAATCATACTTGTATGTCTATTGACTTTCAACTAATTTCCACCAGCAATGACCATAACTCCATCAACACTAGCAATATTCTATAGTTGAAGATCATGAATAGACCAACTGAATCAGATATGTCACAACTCATGTTGGTTGTATCTAACTGTTATAAAAAATAAAAAATTACTAAAATTTATTAGTTCGAGAAAAGTAGAACATAATTGAATAGACATTTCGAGTTAAAAAAATAGTGCTATTATTTAAATTAAAATATCTACATATCTTTATAAATAACTAACCAATAAAATATTCAAAATGGAAATTTGTAAAATTAATTTTTTTATAACAGTAAACATTCAATTCTACTACTTTCAATAAAAAAAATATTAAAATATTTAATAAAATGAAAAAAAAACAAATTGATTCAATGTTGTTCATAATTAACAAGAGAAAACCAGTACCGATTGATATCACAAAATATATAAAAGCTTATGTACTCAGATAATTTGACATCCATGGAAAAATTACAAAATTTGACAAAACAATCGACGTTCTAATTTACATTAGATGGTTATTGTTCAGTTAATTCTCACTTATATTTCAAAGTAATGAAGGACTTGCTTAAATCTTATTAGAAGATAGATCAATGATGGTTGTACAAGCTCTGATACCATGCACAAGATCTGATACCATGTACAAGATGTAAATTAGAGAGAGAGAAGAGAGAAGCGATTCAAAAATAATTTATTTCAAAAATTATTTTATGTTACTTTCTTCTTCCTACAGAGATTTCTAACTACTAAACACCTTAAGACACATAATGTTAATAATAAAAAATTTAATATGTTTCTATGATAGATAATATATCGAACAAGTAGCTGAAGTCTCATTAACAACTAAAATTTGCATTTGATTTAAATTTTGATGTGTAATAATCGAAAGAAGGATAAAATTCACAAAAATCGAAATTAAAGATGGTTCTATTTTATATACCAATTTTCATATATTCTAACTTAATTAAATATTATTTCAACGAATCTGCAATTTGAGGTTGAGTTTATTGATGATTTCAAAAAAATAGTTTTAGTCAGACCAATCATACTTGTATGGCTATTGTCTTTCAACTAATTTCCACTAGCAATAACCATTACTCCATTAACACCAGCAGTCTTCCACAGTTGAAGATCAGGATATATATCATCTGAATTAGATATGTCACAACTCATATTGGTTGTATCTAACTGTTATAAAAAATAAAAAGTTACTAAAATTTATTAGTTTGAGAAAAGTACAACATGATTGAATAGACATTTCGCCTCGATTTACTGGGTTGTGTGAAGGTGAGGGCTTCAAAGTATTTGACCGACATTTTTTAAGAAATGAGCACTCTATTTTGTTTGAGGAATTAGTAAGTGGAACTCTTCGCTAAAAATTTTTATAAAAGAAATGTGCAAAGAGGAGAGAACTAATGGACACCTCCAAGAGGGAAAACGTATCATTTGTCTGAACAATAACGTTAAGAAAGAACTTTTTGAATAATTAGTTTACCCTTGCTACGTTCAAATCTAATAGAAACTGGATAACAATAAAAAATTGCATATTTCCACATTCACTACTATGTAATCAACAAGATTCATCTTATTAATATCCTCATTATTCTTTTAATCTAATAGAATTACGAGAATCTAAACTAGTAATTAAGATGTGGAAAAATTTAGGAGCAATTTGGTTTATGCCACTGCATAAGTTTAAAATTCGAGATATGCCATAACAAAATAATTAATTAGCTTTTTACCATCATAAAATTATAAAAACTATTTTTATGTCATCGTTCAATTAAAATGGCTATATTACTCTTTCTAACACCTCTTCCTTTTACTTTCGTCTGCTGGTTTCGAATTTCACCCCAATAACAAAACTGTGTAGGTCTTATCTTTCTTCTTTTCGATTTGATTGTTAGTAAGGTTGTGCTTATGGTTGTTTCGTAGATATATGTATGAACCTTACTTCAATATGAAATTGCCCGGGAGCTTTAGCCAAAAAAAAAAAGCACAATTGCTAGTCATTATAGATTTAAATCAAGACAATATCTTTCTGGATCAAGTTGAACCAAGTCAGAAAGTGGAACATAAAATTGTGTTTTACAAAATACAATTTTATATCAGGAAGTGGAGCACAAAATACGGTGTTTTACCTTTATATCTATTTTTCTTGAAATATTATTTAGATGTGTTTTATAAAATATCCGTCATAAAATTGTTTATGCATTTTTTGTATGCGTCTAGAACTATATGCCAACAGATATTGTAATGCTGTTATAGGTTTTTCTTAGTTTCTAGAACCACACAGCTTGCACACATTTGGTCACACATATCATTGTGGATACTTGCAAGAATAGTTTCCGAGATAATTTTATAAAATTTTTAAAATGAGTAGTAATTTTGTAGATGAGGAGGGACACAAAAGCAAACATTTGAAAACGTAAGAACTTTTTTTTTTTCTAGTAACGCTTATATAAAATTAGCTCTTAACTTACACCAAACAATTTGGTCGTATCCCCAATTGTCACATTTTTCTTCTCCCCCAAAAACAACCTCTTTGTCCATACTAGCAAACCTGCCCAGTCGATTGTGTGGGAATAAGAAAGGAAATTTGAGGCGATTTTAGTATGATGAGAGAGGGTTGATTTATTTTTTCTCTTTCCTTTACTATGGGCACAAATTAAGAAAGAATAAGATAGGAAACAACCATGCGAGCAGATGTTAACATGGTCTAAACGAAAGGTTTAAATCTTTTATCTCATTATTAAATCTATACCACTGATCGGATGGTCCATATTGCATTTAGTAAACAATTGTTTGCTCCTTTGGGTTCAAATTTTGGATAGACCTTTGGATTGGTGCTTTTATAAGTAGTACAGATAAAAATATACCGGAGCAAAAAAAATCAATTGCTTCTCTCAGATAAATTGTGTGTCAAATATCAAATCATGTCCAAATTTAATAAAATTTATATGGAAATACATCGTTCGTTAAGTTGTACAAAATCAACGGTTTGTATTCAATATCTATATTTTTTAATATTTATAATTATTGATGAAAAGTAAAGTTGTGACATTTTGTGGCACTATAAAGTTGTGGCGCCAGAATCTTTCTCTATTACAATTCTTCGAATTTTTATATATGTAGTAAGGACATTTCTTAATATATAAATAATACTAATAAAATATAAATTTATTAATAATTAATGTAGTATAATTTAGTTTCATAATATAATAAATAAAAATGTGATACTGTATTCTGGTGATGATATCATATTAATAACGACATGCTATTGTTATCATCAAACAATTGGTTTTCACGTCTGAGACACAAGTTTGCTTTAAGAAATAGAACATTTTCCCTAACTATAATATCAATTGGTTTTCACGCATATATATGCTAGTTGAAATGCAAAAAGAATTTTCATGGAAATATGGCATGACAAAAAGGGATTTTTTTTTTATCTGGCAATGATCGTAGCTTTTTTAAAATTTTGACCAATTGCATGTGTACTTAATTTTTTTTTTTGGATATATTAACGTTGTAGCTGTTATATAGGAACTCCAAAGACAAAGTACGAAGGTCATGAGGTAAAAAAAAAAAAAGAAAAAAAAAAATCAAAGATATGGCTATTTTCATAACGATTTTTTATAAACAAAAATTATTTGTTATAATTGAATTGAACATGATGGTGTTAGAGATATGTCCTAGAAGCCAATCTTTTTGGCTACTTCTATGGTTTTATGTTATGGATGATTTTATATCATTTGTTCCTTGATTTATGTGTTGACAGTTCATTCAGGTTGAGGATCTGAATTATAGATCACTGTGATTCATTTAGTAGTAAATGACAACAATAAATCTAAAGCGTCCATAATCTTGATAATTAACAAGGAACATTAATTATCAATAAGATTAGTATGCAAGTTAAGTGTTGATTAAGTTCTATAAATCAAAGGTTAAGAGTAACCAACTTAATTGCATATGTTTATGTTATTTGAACATAGTACAGGACATGACCCAACGAAATAAATATATGGATTGTGTTTTGGTGTCATTATTTATTTCGTTATGATTTTGATTCTAAGTTTGAGATATTTATCTTTTCCACATGAGGATAGGTTCAATAAATATCGTCTACCGCTGATTCCCGATAAGGGCTGCTATACGGACGTTATTTATGTTCTCTTGAATTGTGCGGGAAAAAGTTAAATAGTCAAGAAAACCGTATGTCCCTCATTAATTCACTTAGTGAGTGACGATATCTGTTTGGGCCCCTTGATGGAGATAGATTGTTTGCTAGCAACTGATACAATTATCTCTAGATCAAGAAACGTATAATCTGCAAGAATGACACATTCCTATCTTGGATTATACGATGATATCGTGAGGCATAGGAATCAAAATAGAGATATACTTTTATTCTCTTATGCAGGATTGAAATATTGTAGCTGTACACTATTTATGCGAATTGGGAATCATAACGTGTTGCTAGATACCGCTTATGATTATTGGATTTAAATAGCGATTTAACTCCATGTCCAACGTAGCATAAATCCTCAAAGGGTCACACAGAATTGGTGTTTTAACCATGCTTGCATTATTTATTTATTTGCAATAATTGGTATTGCAAAATATGATGAGTTGATTAATTAATTAAATAGCGTTGTAGACCGTTATAATTAATTAAATCAAAGGGATCATATAGAAATAAATTAATGCATTATCTAATCCCTAAATAATTATTATTAAGTTAATAATTATTTATTTCAACACATATGCTTTAATAGGGCTTTAATTAAATAGTTAATTAAAGGCCCAATAGGGAGTCAAATTGGGAGCAACAAGAAGGGCCATTTAATAGGTGATTAAGTGGACCCAAGAGGCAATGCACATAGCCCATGAAGGGCCCATAATGTGGCCGGCCATAGCTAGTGGTAGGTGGGATGACAAAGTTGTAAATAGGTGTTGAGAGGTAGGTAGGGTTTGAGCTCTATATAAAGGGGTATATGGTAGCAAATCCCCCTCTCTCTCTCTCCCACAAACCCTAGCCGCCCCCCCCTCTTTGTGGCCGGCGCCTCTCCTCTCTCCCTCTCCATTAGCTCATGTGTTGAGCCCCCTCTCTTCCTCAAATCAATTAGTTCATTTGCTAGAAGATTGGGAAAGCTAGGGATTAGGCATTTCCTCCAAGTTACTAGCATAACTTGTAGAGGATTTGGTTAATACCAAGTGGACTCGAGGCGATTCGACAAGGAGGCGCGAGCTAGACGTGAGCACAACCACCTACAACCTAGCCGGTTCGAGCCTCTTGATTACTAGCTCAAGAGAGGTATACCTCGAACCTTTCTCTCTTGTGTGAATGGCTTAGTGCAAGATCCGTGTTTGTGCATGATTGTTTATGGATAATTAGTAGTATTTAATCATAAAACGAAAATTATGCACTCAACTAACAGTGGTATCAGAGCACATGGTCGTACTTAAGCTATTTTGACACTTAATTAAGAGAAATTGGCTAATTAACGGATTAGTAGAGATGATGCGTTTGTTTGCTGTCTGGAAATGGTATTTTCTGTGTTGTTTCGCGTTTTTCGCTTTGATAAGTTCTCTGGAAGTTTTTTCCATCTACATGAAAGTTGTAGATCTGTGGATTGTGATTCTTTTAGCGTTGGATTCACATTTTTCTGAATTAGTATAGATTTACTGTGAATAAAATGGCGACAGTGCGCAGAACCAGTTTCTGCTTGCACTGTCCTGTTTGAATGGCTTGAAAGATTTATATTTTGAATATAAGTACCAGTGTTCTATGGCTAGATTTCAAGAGGACTTGAAGCTCTTTCTGATCATGTAAAATTTGTTGCATGGCTCAGATCAATTTGTGGGTTTTCAAGTATGAAAAGGAAGAACTTGTCAGATCCAGTTTGTTGAGCAAATCGATTGTTCTAATAAACTGTACCAACTGAGAACTCCTTTAAAAATTCTGTTTAAATGGAGTTGTTCTATTTTGAGTTAGGATTCCAGGAAAATTAGTTTCATAATTTTTCGTGGAGATTTGGACCTTCAACTAGGCTAGAACTTTTCGATCGACAGTCTGTTCCAGTACAGAATTTGTTGGTTGTTTAGTTTGTAACTCGAACTTTTTGAACTAAACTTGGTGGTTTTCTTTTCATGAATAGTTAGGCTATAGATTAAGCAAGTTTTTCTATGTATATTGTATATATAAAAACTGTTTAGAAGGTGGTCTAACAGACCAGATGGTTGAGAGGATAATCTGAAAATCTCATAACGGTGTTTCGTGCACTTGTAAGAGATTTGTCATTTTTGATTCTCCCAGATGGTGTAAGATCTCTTCTTGAAATTTTTACTGGTAATCACAACTATGATAAGGAGCTTAAGTAATTTATTTGAGAATTTTTGGAGACCTAAAACCTTTGTTTTTATTGGATTCCATTAGTTACGTTTTTTAATAAATTACTGTTTTTCTAAATATTCAAACTAGTTGAAATTAATTAGAAAACTCCTTGTTTGATCTCCTTTCTGTTATGGGATGTTGAAAGAACTTTCTAAATGAATTTAAACAAGTTTTGTTGTTTAAAATTGAGGATTTGTACACGGAATTTACTTATGGCAAACGATACGCAAAGATGCTTGAAAAACGTTAATTGGAAACAAAGTTCTTGTATGTGCTAACTTTGTTTTGTAGGTGGATAGTGGGTTTAGTATGGCTCAAGACTCAATGCCTTGTGGTTGTAATGAATGCATGTGTGAATGTTTGTAATGCGGCCTTTGGTGCCATTAATTAATTAATTTGTTGATTAATTTTTGATGTAACTTGTGAGGCTTGCATGCCCCTAAGGTTAGGATGGGAATAGGATGTTTTCACATGTATTTTGCACCTTTATTTTATATAGGATTTAGATCCTTATAGAATTTAGTGGGAGGGCAAGAAATAGATTAGTTTTGCTCCATGGACGATGTGGCGAAACTAATGCAAGCGGGAGCCATACAAACCCACAACTATGAGATGCTTATATGATTATTTTGTTAGGTTAGGTATGGGTGTATGCTTACACGACCACCAAACAAAGTGTCATATGAATTGTTTGTCCCAAACTAAAACGAATAAGTTAAATCGCCATCCTTCTCTCTATCCCCTTCACGCCGATTGTCACTCATGGCGCGGTCCGCCCAAGCGGACGTCATGATTGCCAATTCGGTAGTCGGGGTGCAAATAGATAAGATTTGCAAGGAGCAAATAGTGAGAAGTGACTTTTTCGATGGACCCAACTAGAGTTTGGACATCGGGGCGAAGTTCGCTCATGCGAACCAAGAGTCATGGTAAGATGATTGGTTGGAGAACCTACCTTATCTAATCATTTTGGATGACGTGCCATAGCAGGTCCATTTTGATGAAAATAGGGGTCTTGGAAATCACTATACTTAGGGACTTTAAAAGTGTAGTGAAAGTTTTACTTTTGTTAAAACTAAAAACATAAAACTAATTGACCTTTAATTCGATAATTGTTGTAGATGTCTTCCTCCTCTTTAACGCTTCGTTCTCTTCTTGAGAAAGAGAAACTCGCCTTTAACGGTGCTAATTTCTTGGATTGGCACCGCAACCTAAGGCTTGCCTTTAGGTTTGAAAAAAGGGAGTACCTCCTCTCCACTCCGATTCCCTCTGCTCCTAAGGACACCGATCCAAAGGATAAGCAAGAGGAATATGAGAAGCACGTCAATGACGACATGGAGATGTCGGTCTTGATGGTTGCGGTCATGGAATCGGAACTCCAAAAGGAGTTCATCGATAGTGGATATGGAGTGTTTGAGATGATCACTCGTCTCAAGAACATGTTCCAAACCAAGGCCCGCACCGAAAGGGCCCGTCTCATCAAGGCCGTCGCCAACACTCGCTTGGCGGAGGGTCATGAAGTCGGGCCACACGTCATGAAGATGGCGGGGTTGTTTCGGCAGCTCGAAAAGCTTGATACGCCCTTTCCTACGGGTGCGATTCAAGATTTCATTCTCAACTCCCTCCCTCCAAGCTTCACCGGTTTTGTTGTGAACTACCGGATGAATGGCATGGACAAGAGCATGGATGATCTCCAAAACATGCTCGTTGAGACGGAGGATAGTCTCAAGAAGGAGAAGGGCCCAAAGGATGTTCTTGCCGTGAGTGACAAGAGCAAAAAGATCAAGAAGCGAGGCCGTAAAGCCAAGAAGGGCAAAGGCCCGGTGACGCCCCAAGGTTCGGCCAAGGGTGCTCCCGTGGGTTCCAAGAAGAAGAAGAACCCGGCCACTCCCGAGACCGTTTGCTACTACTGTAGCAACAAGGGTCATTGGAGGAGAAACTGCCCCAAGTACCTTGCCGACAAGAAGGCGGGAACCGTCCAACCTTCTTCTTCAGGTATATCTGTCATCGAAACCCTTCTCGCTACCTCTAACACCGATTGGGTATTCGATACCGGTTCGTGTGCTCACATTTGTCGAAATGTGCAGGTCCTAAAGAATAGGAGGCGGCTCGAGAAAGGTGAAGTTCAACTCCGCGTCGGGAATGGCACGTGCATCTCCGCTATGGCCATTGGGAGCGTGGATTTAACTTTACCTTCCGATTTTGTGTTGGAACTAAAGGATGTATTTTTAGTTCCCTCTATCACTCGAAACATTATCTCTATCTCTTGTTTGGACATGGATGGTTTTGATGTTGTAATAAAGAACAAGTTGTTGACCTTGTTTCGAAATGAAGTTCGTTTTTGTGATGCGCATTTATTGAATGGTCTTTATTTGCTTGATTCTAGCGGACTTATCTTGAGTGTTGAGAATGACAATAGGAAACTTAAGATTTCACATGAGAATGCAACTTTGATGTGGCATTGCCGCTTAGGTCATATCAATGAGAAACGCATCAAGAGATTACAAACCGTTGGTCTCTTGGATCAATTCGCTTTCGAGCCAATTGACACATGCGAATCTTGTTTGATGGGAAAGATGACCAAAGCGCCTTTTCCTAACAAAGGAACAAGGGCAAATGACTTGTTAGACCTTGTACATACCGATGTATGTGGGCCTATGAGCATTTGTGCGCGTGGTGGTTATTCATACTTCATCACATTCACCGATGATCATAGTAGATACGGGTATATCTACTTGATGCGTCACAAATCCGAATCCTTTGACAAGTTCAAAGAATTTAAGAATGAAGTTGAGAACCAACTTGGTCGAAAGATCAAGGTCTTACGATCCGATCGAGGTGGTGAGTACTTGAGCCATGAGTTTGGCAACTATCTAAAGGAGTGTGGAATCGTTCCACAACTCACTCCACCCGGAACACCACAATGGAATGGTGTATCCGAAAGGAGGAATCGAACTTTGCTTGACATGGTTCGATCAATGATGAGCCAAGCCGATTTGCCTGTGTCCTTTTGGGGATACGCCCTTGAAACCGCAACTTTTACATTAAACCGTGTTCCATCAAAGTCCGTTGAGAAGACGCCCTATGAACTTTGGTTTAAGAAGAAACCAAGCATGTCGTTTCTCAAGATTTGGGGTTGTGAAGCTTATGTGAAAAGGCTAGTGAGCGATAAGCTTGGACCCAAATCGGACAAATGTCATTTCGTAGGATACCCTAAGGAAACGAAGGGTTACTACTTCTATAACCGCAACGAGAACAAGATAGTTGTTGCTCGTTATGGTGTGTTCTTGGAGAAGGAGTTTCTCTCAAGAAGAAGTAGTGGGAGCAACGTGGTGATTGAAGAAATTCAAGAACCGCAACAACAAAGCATGCCTCAAGTAGGCAATGTGGTTGTTCCCAATGTGGTGCCAAATGAGGTTGCACAAAATGTGGATGCACCGAATGAGATTGTAGCCGAACCCATTCCACAAGTTGTTGTGGAAGAAGAGGTTCACGAACAAGCTCCCTCAAATGAAAACTCAAACATATCGCGAGACGATGATGTTGAGGAAGCACATTCACTTGAAGTTCAAGAACAAAGTCCACAAACCGTTGTGGAACAAGTTCAAGAACCTCAAACTTCTATCCTACGAAGATCGGCAAGGCCAAGTCGTCCACCTATAAGATATTTAGGCTTGCACGACGTTCTCGTTATGGAGAACGATGAGCCTTTGACCGTTGATGACATGAGAAAGAAAACCGACTCCAAGGAATGGCTAAAAGCCATGGAATCCGAAATGCAATCCATGTATGACAACAAGGTATGGACCTTGGTTGACCTTCCCAACGGAGTAAAACCCGTTGAGAACAAGTGGATCTTTAAGAGAAAGGTCGACATGGATGGCAACTTGACCATTTACAAAGCACGACTTGTAGCGAAAGGTTACAAGCAAATTCATGGTATTGACTATGAAGAAACCTTCTCGCCCGTCGTCATGTTCAAGTCAATTCGGATCATGTTAGCAATTGCCGCATTCTATGATTATGAGATTTGGCAAATGGATGTCAAAACCGCCTTCCTAAATGGAAATTTGGAAGAGGATGTGTATATGACACAACCCGAGTGTTTTGTGGATCCAAAGAATGCTAACAAAGTATGCAAGCTTCAACGATCCATTTATGGATTGAAGCAAGCATCACGGAGTTGGAACAAGCGCTTTGATGAGGAAGTCAAGAAATTGAACTTCTCTCAAAGTGAAAAGGAACCTTGTGTCTACAAGAGGTTTAGTGGGAGCGTGGTTGTGTTTCTTGTTCTATATGTTGACGATATACTCTTGATCGGGAATGATATTCCCGAATTGAATGCAGTCAAGGATTCATTGAAGAAAGTGTTCTCAATGAAAGACTTGGGCGAGGCCGCCTACATCCTAGGGATCAAGATCTATAGAGATAGATTAAAAAGGATGTTAGGTTTGAGCCAAGATGCATACATTGACAAGGTGTTGCAAAAACACAACATGGCGAATTCCAAGAAGGGATTCTTGCCTATGTCACATGGCATTTACTTGAGCAAGACTCAAGGTCCGACAACGGAAACAGATCGGGAGTACATGAAGCGATTCAAGTATCCATCTGTAGTCGGATCGATTATGTATGCCATGCTATGCACTCGCCCCGATGTGGCACATCCGATTAGTGTGACTAGTCGATACCAAGCCAACCCGGGCATGGCACATTGGACCGCAGTCAAGAATATCCTCAAGTATCTCAAGAGAACCCAAGAGAGCATTCTCGTTTACGGTGGAGACCAAGAGCTCGTTGTAACTGGTTACACCGATGCTAGTTTCCAAACCGATCGAGATGACTCCAAATCACAGTCCGGCTTTGTATTTCTGCTTAATGGTGGTGCCGTAAGTTGGAAGAGTTCCAAGCAAGATACTACGGCCGATTCCGTCACCGAAGCAGAATACTTAGCGGCTGGTGAAGCAGCAAAAGAGGCCGTATGGATCAAGGAGTTCTTGACCGAGCTAGAGGTGGTTCCAAGCATCTCGGGTCCAGTGGATATCTACTGCGACAATACGGGAGCCATAGCTCAGTCCAAGGAGCCTAGGTCTCACCAGAAGACTAGGCACATTCTACGACGGTTCCATCTCATCCGTCAGTTGGTCAATGACGGATGGGTCAAGGTCAAGAAGGTGGACGGTGCCGCGAACACAGCGGACCCTCTGACAAAGCCTTTGTCTCGAGCCGCGCATGAGTTGCATGTTGCATCCATGGGGATTAGGCGTATGCCTGATTGGCTTTGAGTTGTATCTTTTATTTAGGCGTTAGTATGAGACATGTATATTTGGATATTACATTGAGTACTATACACTGGCTAGAAGTCACTGTTGATTGACTCTAGGCCAAGTGGGAGATTGTTAGAGATATGTCCTAGAAGCCAATCTTTTTGGCTACTTCTATGGTTTTATGTTATGGATGATTTTATATCATTTGTTCCTTGATTTATGTGTTGACAGTTCATTCAGGTTGAGGATCTGAATTATAGATCACTGTGATTCATTTAGTAGTAAATGACAACAATAAATCTAAAGCGTCCATAATCTTGATAATTAACAAGGAACATTAATTATCAATAAGATTAGTATGCAAGTTAAGTGTTGATTAAGTTCTATAAATCAAAGGTTAAGAGTAACCAACTTAATTGCATATGTTTATGTTATTTGAACATAGTACAGGACATGACCCAACGAAATAAATATATGGATTGTGTTTTGGTGTCATTATTTATTTCGTTATGATTTTGATTCTAAGTTTGAGATATTTATCTTTTCCACATGAGGATAGGTTCAATAAATATCGTCTACCGCTGATTCCCGATAAGGGCTGCTATACGGACGTTATTTATGTTCTCTTGAATTGTGCGGGGAAAAGTTAAATAGTCAAGAAAACCGTATGTCCCTCATTAATTCACTTAGTGAGTGACGATATCTGTTTGGGCCCCTTGATGGAGATAGATTGTTTGCTAGCAACTGATACAATTATCTCTAGATCAAGAAACGTATAATCTGCAAGAATGACACATTCCTATCTTGGATTATACGATGATATCGTGAGGCATAGGAATCAAAATAGAGATATACTTTTATTCTCTTATGCAGGATTGAAATATTGTAGCTGTACACTATTTATGCGAATTGGGAATCATAACGTGTTGCTAGATACCGCTTATGATTATTGGATTTAAATAGCGATTTAACTCCATGTCCAACGTAGCATAAATCCTCAAAGGGTCACACAGAATTGGTGTTTTAACCATGCTTGCATTATTTATTTATTTGCAATAATTGGTATTGCAAAATATGATGAGTTGATTAATTAATTAAATAGCGTTGTAGACCGTTATAATTAATTAAATCAAAGGGATCATATAGAAATAAATTAATGCATTATCTAATCCCTAAATAATTATTATTAAGTTAATAATTATTTATTTCAACACATATGCTTTAATAGGGCTTTAATTAAATAGTTAATTAAAGGCCCAATAGGGAGTCAAATTGGGAGCAACAAGAAGGGCCATTTAATAGGTGATTAAGTGGACCCAAGAGGCAATGCACATAGCCCATGAAGGGCCCATAATGTGGCCGGCCATAGCTAGTGGTAGGTGGGATGGCAAAGTTGTAAATAGGTGTTGAGAGGTAGGTAGGGTTTGAGCTCTATATAAAGGGGTATATGGTAGCAAATCCCCCTCTCTCTCTCTCCCACAAACCCTAGCCGCCCCCCCCTCTTTGTGGCCGGCGCCTCTCCTCTCTCCCTCTCCATTAGCTCATGTGTTGAGCCCCCTCTCTTCCTCAAATCAATTAGTTCATTTGCTAGAAGATTGGGAAAGCTAGGGATTAGGCATTTCCTCCAAGTTACTAGCATAACTTGTAGAGGATTTGGTTAATACCAAGTGGACTCGAGGCGATTCGACAAGGAGGCGCGAGCTAGACGTGAGCACAACCACCTACAACCTAGCCGGTTCGAGCCTCTTGATTACTAGCTCAAGAGAGGTATACCTCGAACCTTTCTCTCTTGTGTGAATGGCTTAGTGCAAGATCCGTGTTTGTGCATGATTGTTTATGGATAATTAGTAGTATTTAATCATAAAACGAAAATTATGCACTCAACTAATAGATGGAAACACAAAAGATGGAAAAGGAGAGTAGTTGCTCTGTGCAAATTCAATTAATTTGTTTCCCAAATTTGAGGTGTAGAGGATGAAAATGAGGAACCGATTCATTGATTTTCATTCCATTCCTTGTCACGTCCCGCACCGACGGGTCACGGGGCGCGAGCTGAGAACGGTATCTTCTGCACCCATCCGACGATCCGTCAACCTACGTCGCAACAGAAAAACAAACAGAGTCAGGTACAAACCTCAGTAACCGGTTATTTAACGACGCAGCTTCTCTACATTTAATTATTATAACAAAATTCAACCAGATCGGATTAATCCACAGAAAAAATAATATATTTTACGGAGATAATCGGATTTAGCCAGTCAGTCAGTCAAAGTGGTCCCTCCCCGATGCCAGGAGGATCAGGACCGGCCCCTCCCCGAACTCAGGAGGATCAGGGCACAAAATTCATATTCAATTCCATATCCAATTCCAAACCCGCTATCCCGTAAAATATAACAATCACAAAACAATAAACATATTCAATCAAAATCAAACGATAAATCGAATCATTCAATCAAAACGAAATTAAATACAGAGAAGTCCGGTTACCTGATTAAACAATCCATAATTCAGTAACAAATCAAATCGACAGCGACGTAGACTCGAATTTCAATCGATCGGACGGATCAAACTTCTAAACCATATTCAAAATGATCATTCCTTCCTTCTAGTTTTTTTTTTTCAAACATCAATAATGAAATGTTTGTTTTTGTGAAAAGTATGCATTTTCAATTGAAAAGAGAGAATATATCACGGTTCATGTATCATAGAATTTAAAAGGCATGGATGGACACGTGGCACAAGAAAAATGATTAAAATGAAAATCATGCATTCTAAAATAAGACACGCAAGGTGCTTGTAAAGACAGATGGCCCTCGGTGGTCAAAACATTTAAATGCGGTACAACTTATTCTAATAACATGCAAATTTTTTTATTTTAGTACTCAAAAGTTTTAAATATTAAAAACAGTCTAATAGAATAAATATTAAAATATAAAAAATTTTGATATGTCACGTTCCTTTCCTCTCCAATATGTTTTATGGAGCAGTGCCTTATTTTTTTTGAAGCTTAAACGCCCGTAGGCAATTCATTGAAATTGAGATAGAAATAAACGAGTTTAGCACCGTACATGTAAAACCACAGCAAATGAAACAACCCACTGGCACAAGCAGAAGCAACAAAGTGCTCCATTAACCAACTACATCTAAACCAGTAACTAAAGAACACAATGAAAAAAAAACAAAACGAAAAAGGTAAACTAACTAAGATAAGAGTAAAGCTGCCAGGGGATGTCAGAAGACATAAAACACTCTAATTATGGGGGCGCCTCCTGCGAGCAGTGCCTTATTGCAATGAAAGAACTATACTTGGTTCATCAATTATAACTTGACATTTATAGAAACAATCATTAGCTTTCTTTCTTTATTTATTTTTTTGGGTAAAATTAGATTTTACAGTGAATTTAATGCTCTTCATTTGAAAAAACTCAAAAAGATTTTAGTGAACTTTCTGTGTGTTTTGAAGTTGAAATCTAGTAGGGTATAGATGTATTATTAGTTTATTTCAGAAATAATATATGTCATCTATTATTTTTTCATCCACGTCATTCAAGTGCAAAAAAATGAAAACCGCGCTCATCTCAGGTCTTCGCTCCCCTTCCCTTCCCTTCCCTAGCGCTCTATGCTCTCCCTTCCCACATCTCTGCCACCCTCCCCTACCTCGCCTTCTCCTCTCCTCTCTTCCCTTATGTCATCATCTGCCTCGTCTTTTTCCCCATTGCCACCTCTTTCTCCCCCTATCTCAGCCTCAATCTCCATCGTCTCCATCATGTGAACTAGGCATTTCTTTCTCAAGATGAACATATACAATCACAAAAGTAAATAGAGACAATGATAAGATGAACAAAAAATAATGAAAGTGAACAGATATAAGAAACAAAATGAACATCTATAATAACCAATGTGAACACAAAAAAAAAACATAAAATGAAACTCATAAAAAAAAATAAAGTGAACATATAAAGTAAATAAATTGAACAGATACACTTACACCTATTGGATACTCCTTTAGTATTGCCGACTCAACAGACACTACATGCTCCTTTGTTATTATTAACTGGACACTTACACTTATTAGATACTCCCTTAGTATTAGGAGTAAACAATATGTATTCCTTTGTTATTACAAAATTGAACACTTATACATATTAAATAATCTTTTAGTATTACTAAGTATGATGAGGATATCTAGAATTAGAAGAGAAGAAAAAACGAAAAAAAGGACAATAATATGCAAATAAGAAGGAGAAGGAGGGAGAGGAGAGTAAAAAATAATGAGGAGGGGAAAGGCACACTGAAAGAGAGAGGGGAGAAGCACACGGAAAGAGGGATGCAAGAGGGGCTGCGAAGGGAAGGATGGGGGAGGGATGAAGAGATGTTCAAGGAAGGTGATGTGATGTGTGTTGAAGGGAGATAGGGAAAGGAGTGGAGCGCTAGATTTGCATGGCGTTGGATGACTATTTTTTAGATAGTAGGTAGTAATTCGAGTATTATTTTATTATTCATTTAACTTCCTCTTTAGTTTTTTTTTATTTAACAGCAGTTATTTTCATCATAACTATGTTCAATAAAATACTTTCTTATAAAAAAAATTACATTCTTTTTTGAAAAAAAAAACCAACCATCATAAATTTGAATTTCGGCTTAGTAAAAACATATTATTCTCGACAAAAACAATTTTATACTACCTTGACGTAAATAAATCAGAAACAAACAACTAAAAAATAACCATAAAACATATACCACATAAGTCCTTCCAAAAATACAATAATATATAATTGTTGCACCAAAGACGCCAAAAAAAAAAAAGTTCTAGTTAAGACTAAATCTAATTTGTATGGCATTTTTAAGTTAGTACAGATTGTCAACAATAACTTATTTGAGGGATATACAATTGTTCGAGTATTTTAAGCCCTTATAAGTTCGATTTAAGACTTTTATAACGTTGAACCAATTTATAAGATTTTAGAGTGTTCTTTTACATATTTCTTGCCAAAAAAAATAAATAAATAAAACCTTGCGTCAGCTATAAAAGAGTCACACAATTACAACTCCGATAGTCATGGCCTTATTATATTGTAAATCATGAAATTGCTATTCAGAACATCCTAATTGCATGAGATGAGGAGCATATATGTACAAGCTACAATTTCTCAAAACTTCGAAATTTTAAGCCATTAGTTGTTCAGAATAAAAAATTATAAAGTCGACCATTTTCTAGAAAAAAAAAATCAATAAAGTCCCCGTGATTATTTTTTGGTATATTGGATGAAATAAAAAATCGATACAGATATTGTAAATGCAGAACTTCGTTATCTATGATTTTCTCCCACGTTAATCAGCTATCAAAAATAATGAATTAAGTTTAATTATGATTGCTAAATGGTAAATCGTTAGGTTGTCTGTGGACTAAAACTCGAACTAGTTCAAAGATAGGCATAAAACTCATCTTATTCTTTTGATGATTTAATCATCAATAGAAGCACACGACTTAAATTTGATCCAATCAAATGAATAATGAATTAGACAGACATACTGAAAAATATTACATTAAAATTTCCAAACAACTTGAGTAAATTCTAACAAAATATGTAAGCAATAATGAAGATATGAGCTCAGTCTTGCCGCGCAATGGAGTAGAGCTCTAGTAGTGCAACCAAGAGCATAGTTTTGTAGCTTTCATAAAAAAAGATAGGTAGGTCGCATGTCCCTTCATATCTAAAACTCTTTTAAAAAAACTACCGTGCATAAATAACATGAGACCAATAAATTGTTTTATAAGAGGGCAAAAATTTATGAATTAGAACTTATCTGACAAAGTGAAATTGGCTTTTGAAACAACCAACATACTTCCCCTCTGCCTTCTTTTTCTCTAGCTTGGTTTTAACCATGGAGAGATGAGTATTTTCTCAGTCTAAATTTTGGTTTTAACCATGGAGGGGTATTTTCTCGGTCTCAATTTTGACAACCCCAAAGATATTATATATCCATGAGATAAATTTTTCACAGTAACAAACAATATAGAAATCATTGCTAAACAAATATTGGTATTGTATTAATGCATTTCAAAAGATAATTACTATGTTGAGCACAAAAGAAGTTAGATTCATTGGTACCACAATACTACGATATATTTAATTATCAGGCTAGTGTAATATGATTTTAAGTTTAAATAACAATCATTCTATATCGTTGGGCATTTGTCACAGTGGACAATAAAAAACGAACATTTCATGTGCTTAGTTCATAATTGATATAATTTTGAAAAAAAATAAAAATAACAAAGCTTCTTTAGCATTGTAGTGATGGTACAAATACAGGTAGAATATTTTCGTTTAAGGATTAATATATATAGGATTAATTTTTTATCTAATATGGAAATCAAGGTTTTAAAATGCGATTTGTGCGGTTTAGCGGTTGAGTGGTCATTTAGCGTTTATCAGTGATAAAACGGCGATAAAACGGATAAAACAGTTGTGCGGTGAAAACAAAAATATAGATAAAACGGAAAAAACAGAATTTTTTAAAAGCTTGACTGAAATATTAATCTTGCATATCTTGTACATGTTAGGTTTATATTAGGTCATTATTCTGATTTTATGTGGGTTTTATTATTGACCGCGAGGACATTCATTATGTTATCATCTTAGGTTCTTGAATGATTAAAATATGAAATTATGTCCTTTTCGGTATGGTAAAATCTTAACTAGCCGCCTCGAACAAAAAGTGTTTTTAAAACGTTCTTTTGAAATCTCAACTATAAAATTGTTTTGAAAATAAAATATGTTTTTATTTAGTTAGGCCTTTCTTGTAAAAACTTTTGATTCATTTGATCTCAGAGGGTGCGTTTGGATAGGTGTGGGAAGAAGGGAAGAAGGGAAGAAGTGGGAAGAAGTATTGAGAAGTGTGTAACTTTGTGAAGAGTTTGGATTGTTTATAATTTTTTTTCTTCCCATCTTCCTTCTTTCTCTTCTTCTTCTCTCATCCAAACGCACCCAGACGCAGGTTTTTTTCTGGGTGCGTTTGGATAGGTGTGGGAAGAAGGGAAGAAGTGGGAAGAAGTATTGGGAAGTGTGTAACTTTGTGAAGAGTTTGGATTATTTATAATTTTTTTTTCTTCTTCTTCCTTCTTCTTCTTTCTTCCAACGATCCAAACGCACCCTCTGTGAGAGAAGTTATATATTTTGTAGTATTTGAAAATTTGTACGGTCTAAACAAATTGAATCGAAGAATCTGAGTGCGAATTTCCATTAGTTCCCTATAGTCGCCGCAATAGTTTCGGACAAAAATTCCATTAAGTCAAATTCTTAACCGCCGAACTACCAATTTCTTGAGCAAAGTTCCGGTGTCCCCACCTTTGCGTGGCGTCATATTTTAATTTTTTATTTAAAAATTAAAAAATTCAATCATCCAATCCGAACTTAGATCTTGTTTATTTTAAAGACAGATATGTTACATAAAATATGATAATTTATTTTACTTTAATTTGATATTTGATCAAGAGGTCGAAAATAAACAAATTTAGTTAATTATGATAGATTAATTTTAATATGTTCATTTTTTTTGACGCATTATATAGTATTTGGATCAAATTTTAATTAATGCTGTTATGTTATATCAATATTTCTTTCCCACAATAAAACTTCTTAAATTAATAGAAAACATTATTAAAAAAGAAATGCACGCATTTCGACTTCCGGGTCGGGTAAAGGAAGAAACAAATTGACCCGACCCATTAAAACATTTGGAGTCTCTTTCTCTTGGAAATCTTATCCGCTGATCTGAACCACCAATCCAAGTTCCCATCGCTCTCCCTTTCAGGCTTCCATTCACCTCCATTCTCTCAAACTAAGCACTAAGCAGTGTTGTATTTCCAAGAACTAATTCTCTCTTTGGTTTCATCAGAGAAGACATACATCCATCCAAACTTAGCCCCATCCTACAATGGCGGCTCTCTTCTCTCCCTCGTCTTCTCTCTTGGCATCCAGACCTCGCTCAGTTCCTTCACTTAGCCTCTACTCTACTAATATTCGAAGTACATTCAAATTTGAAGTGAAAAATGTTTTCTTTCTTAACCATGTTTCTATTTTTTGTAATAATTGTTTGGTTTGTATTGTACAGCACATTGTCAACAAAGAAGGTACTTGGGCAAAGGAGTAGGCACTGGAAATAGACGTCTCTTCATTGCTAATGTAGCAGCACCTGATGTCACTTCCACTGAACAGGTCATTAGTTATAAGTAGTTATGCAATGGGTTCATCTTTGACTTGATCAATTATGCTTCTTTGCTGTTGCATAGGTGAACCCCTATGAAATCACCATCCTTGCCTGAACCAGTCTCTGCCAGTACTTGTTCCAGTTTAACTTTTTATGGAAATATTTCATAAAACAAATGAAAATTATATGCATAAACTCTAGTGTCTTTTCTGGCAAAAAATCGTCAAACTCAATAAGGAAAGAAGTTGCAAAATAGGTTAACTTGAGTTCAATATCATTCTGACAAATGCACATATCTCGTACCAGAATGGTTTTTGCTTTTCAATTAACAAAGTATGAGTATCTCTGTGTGGCTGGCCTTAGTTGCGAGAAAAGGTTTCTATAGCTTGGTATGATAACATCTTACACAATGTGAGAGAAAATTATATTGGAAGTCAAAATACATTATTCATCTAATTGGAAGTTTTCTATTCCAGGCCTCCCAGATAGCCAAGGAGAGTCAAAGGCCTGTTTATCCATTCTCGGCCATTGTCGGCCAGGATGAGATGAAATTATGTCTATTACTAAATGTGATCGACCCTAAAATTGGTGGGGTGATGATAATGGGGGATCGTGGGACTGGCAAGTCAACCACTGTTCGGTCCCTCATAGACCTCCTTCCAGAGATCCAGGTTGTGATAGGCGACCCATTTAATTCTGACCCAGAAGACCCCGAATCCATGGGCTCTGATACACGGGAGCGTGTTATGAAAGGAGAACAGGTGTGTGTTTGCCAATTTTACTGAACAGGAAGTTAGTTGTGACTTTTGTAAATCACAACCTTAATTTTACCATATTTGCAAAAAGAACTGAATTTTTAACATGAAAGTTAAGTCGAACCAATATTGATTACCTTCTAATATATGCTGTAGAAGTTGATTTATATTAATTTAATGCAAACTTGAAAACTGGTCCGAATTGAAAAAGGCGTATTACTGTTGGGAAGTTGTAGAATTTAAATGTGGCCAGGCCACCCAAGCATAACCTTGGAATTTGGTGTTTAAGACTGATGCGGTAGTGGTTTTACTCCTGGATAGGTAGTTGGGTTTAAACTACCCTCCTTAGGATGCAGCATGATCTGTTTGCATTTTTTTTTTAAATTTTATTTTGGTAAAATTAAATGGTAACTTCCTATTAGCTCGATATTTTTCATTAAAAAAAACAGATAGATAAGGAAACAGCCAAACTGACTGAGTAGGTTGTCAGTTGGATTGGGTCATGATACTTGATGTCTTGATCCACTTACCCAGGTCAGGTTGGACTCAACTAGTATATGTAGTTTTCAAGATGGTGTCAAAGCCTGACTCAACAGGAACCATTGCCATCACTGTTTGCAAATAATCTAGTCTACTCGTTAAGTTCTGATAATATGTTGACCAATCGGCTGATTCTTGTACTATTTACAGGTGCCTGTTACAAACATGAAAATTAACATGGTGGATCTCCCTCTTGGCGCCACAGAGGATCGTGTCTGTGGCACAATTGACATTGAGAAGGCCTTGACTGAAGGTGTTAAGGCCTTCGAGCCAGGTCTACTCGCCAAGGCTAATAGAGGAATTTTATATGTAGATGAGGTCAATTTGTTAGACGATCATTTAGTTGATGTTTTATTAGATGCAGCTGCATCGGGATGGAACACAGTTGAGAGAGAAGGAATCTCCATTTCCCACCCGGCCAGGTTCATTCTCATCGGTTCTGGTAACCCGGAGGAAGGTGAGCTACGGCCACAGTTGCTCGACCGGTTCGGCATGCATGCACAAGTCGGTACAGTTCGTGATGCTGAGTTAAGGGTCAAGATTGTTGAGGAGCGTGCCAGCTTCGATAAAGATCCAAAAGGCTTCAGAGAATCCTACAAGTCTGAGCAGGAAAAACTCCAGCAGCAGATCTCAACTGCTAGAAATAATCTTCCAGCAGTCCAAATTGATCATGACTTGAGAGTAAAAATCTCTAAGGTTTGTGCAGAGTTGAATGTTGATGGATTGAGAGGTGATATCGTGACAAATCGGGCTTCGAAGGCATTGGTAGCCTTGAAAGGGAGAGATAAGGTGACAGCAGAGGATATTGCAACAGTTATACCAAATTGCTTGCGGCACCGGCTTAGAAAGGACCCACTTGAGTCAATTGATTCAGGTTTACTTGTGGTTGAGAAGTTTTATGAGGTGTTTAGTTAAGAAATTTTTGAGGAAGATAGTCATTGTTTACTTATGGTAGAGGTTTTACTGCGGTTTTTCAGTCTGTGAGATTTTTAAATTAAGCTGTTATTTTACTGCCTACTATATTTATTAAGTAAATTGGATGTATGTTGAGTCTGATGCTTTAATTAGTGTAATTATGAATTTTGTTTTGATCCTTTTCTTTCCTTTCACATTGGAGAAAGAAACATCAAAGTTTTATTTTTATCTTTATCATTTATTTAATTTCATGTTAGATGTGTTTGTCTTAAATTTTGATACAATTAGATGAAAATGCGACCTACTAAAATTTCTTGTGCAAGAAGCTTAAGAGAATTCACTATGGTAATCTTTTTATATTTTCAGAATATATATCTGCATATTACAGGTTTCATATTTGTAATCAATTTTTTTTTCTTTTCAATTCATTCTTCATTTTATTATTATTATTATTATTATTTTTTTACATTTATGTTAGGTTCCAGTCTATTTTAGAGTTGCAGTTGAACTGGTGAGACTAAGAAAGGAAGCTTGTGCTTGATATGTTCAGTTCGACTGTGCATTATACTTCTGGTGGGATTTCTGTACCTGTCAATACAGGTATGAAAGCCTTATTTACTATTGAATCCTGCTGTTGCTGGAGGATGCTCCATGCTATAACTGTTCCCACATTGTACAATTTAATCTTGTGACATCTGTACTTACCTTAAAATTTGGCATAAAACTGTACAGAATTCGAACTATGATTGATATGGTAAATTCCAAACAATATACTTAAGTTATCATACCTACAATAGTAGTAGCAACTAGCAAGTTACAATATCGGTATATACAGCCAAATGTTATATAAATCTGGCAAGTGGTAAGTTTAACCTGTACCCCTATAACTATCTACCATCAGGTTAATTTATAACCAGAGTTGCATAAAAATATTAAAATAATTGACCATTTCTTGTTGGGATACTGCCATACTGGTAGTGTAGCATCTGTGATTTTCAGGGCCATATTTGGTATTTTGGTATTCTACAGGGGTACATATGAAGTTACAGCTCTTGATTCGACTGCTTTGATTTGTGAGGATAATATTGTTTGAAGTTCATTTTTAATAATTGTCCATTAGTAGGTTACAATTGATGTTTACTGGTTTATGAACTTGTCATACACTGTACATGATACCTGCTACAAAGTCCATCCAAACGAAGTAAATTTTGGTTATTTTTAGTAATTAACTCAAAATAGTTGTAATTTCAGAATGGTTGGCAGCTGTACACTTTTCTTTTTATCACTTTTGCAATTTTTTCCAGGAGGATTGCCTTTGTTTTTTAGGCCAAACAAATCCTGAAAAAAAAAAAAACTAACGGAAATTTGGCAGTGCTAAATTGAATATCCCAATCTCAATTTTGATTGTGAATCACTCAGAAAATCAGAGAAATTTTATGCAGGTATTGATGTGCTTTTATGTCCTTTGGTATTTATCTTTTTGCTTCTATTCCAATCTGATTTACATTTTGTGGAATATGAGGGCTAATAAAATTCATACTCAATTTGAGTGCCCTAGCAATCTCAGTTGGAGATGCAAATCCTTTTCTTGCTGAAAACAAAAATGAAAATGAATTTCCTGCACTAGAAAGAGGAAATTACTTTTTTTCACACATTTAAATCTCTTTTAATTTTTCAGTGTCAATCTGAAAATCTTAAAGCCTTCTTCAAGTTGCATGAATCTATGATTTTATATGTTGGGTCTGTCTTAAAAAAAGATAATAATCTAAGAATCTCATATTATCCTACAATTAAATTATTGAAGCCTTTCTTTTTCATTGATAACACCTGAAGACCTTAAAGAGCTACAGTATATCTCATTCTCCTTTTGTTTTTCATTTTGTTGACAATGCCTGCATGAATTTTGCATTCAGTTTACATCTGGCATATCTTCAAATCATCACTTGTCTTTAGCTTACTATATTATGACCCTCTAGCACATTCATTTCATGCAGACACATATTTTTTATAAGCATTTACCAAAAGCCAGTTCATTGAAGGCAACTACTTTAACAAGCAATACAACATATTGTGATGTCTACCCCAGAATCATCTGATGGTCGACATCCAAAATATGCCAGAGACACTGATCTGACAGCTCTGCTTATTTTCGCTGCCTTCTGTTGCTGTTGCTTCGCTATAGCCAAGATTGTAATTTACATCTTTGATCAGAGAAATGGTGGCCTTCGTTTAACAAACCCTGTTTCTCAAGATGGTGTACAAGGCCTCAATCCTGATTCCCTTGAGGCATTACATGTGACTAAGTTTAAGAGAAGCAACTCTGGGAACGGTGCTGAGTGCTCAATATGTCTTGGTGTGTTAGAAGAGGATGACTCAGTGCGGGTGATGCATAATTGCATGCACCTGTTCCACCAGGATTGCATCGACAAATGGCTACAGTCTCATGTTACATGCCCAATTTGTCGGGCGAATGTCGACCCACTAAAGCCGGAGGACGATGTTGAAGGTGAATCAGTTTCAGCAACAGCATCCTCTTCATTACCAGTTCCACCATCAACATCACAAACTCACTTAGATCAAATGGTATAGAATTATTATTATTATTATTTTTTTTTTATTGTTATTTTTAAATGCTACTGCCTAGACCGCCCCAAAACACAACCATGCTCATTTGTGTATATGTGAGTTTACATATTCTCAAATTTCAGAAGATTAGTTGGTAGAAGGATATATGCTAATGCTGCAACCTAAATTTTGTAATTTGTAGGTGATAGTTGATGTAATTTTGTTTTTTTTTTTTAAATTAAAATTTCTTTTCTCCCCATATTTTTTTGTTTCTTAAAAAAAAAACGAATTTCTTTTCTCCCCCCTTATGTTATTAAGGCTCGCATGCTTTTTTTTGCTGATACTGGCATGAGAATGTAATTTCACCGTCCTTCCAACGCTGTTTGGTTTCAAGCAATAGAAGTATCAACCAATTATTGAGGTGCATAATTGTGTTTGTGCAAATTACATGCGAAAATTATATGTTGAGTTCCCTCTCCTGCAATATCAAGTCGCCAAAAGTTGCCTATTTGTCTTTTAAATTATTTGACACAGGTACAATAGGTTATGTTACACTTGGTCAGTTGGTAGAAGCTTTTACAGATATCAACAGTAAGATGTAAAAATATGGTTGTTGAGCATTTTAAATTTGTAATTTTTTTCTTAATTGCCGTTGCCATTTGGCGGACAGGCCATAAGAAAAAAAAAAAAATACAGTTGGCCAGCATTTCGCCAATATATCATTTATTTTATTTTCCATTGAATAAAAGTGATATATAGTATAATCAAATTATATAAGTTTGTAATTACAAACTAAGGTGCTTAGTCTATGCATCGCAAAAACATACGAGTAAATGTAATTCATATGCATCAGTGAAGCCAGTAATGTAATAAGAATTAGCTATGCAATTCATAATGTACAAAATAAGTTACTAGATATGCCACTGAAAATAAATAAATAAAAGTGATCTGTATAGTAATCATTTTCCATGTTTCAACTTCAGTGACTCCTTTTTGCGATTATTGCTAGTGTTGACACGACAAGTGTTTACAAAACAATGCTCACGGAAGTTTTAAAAATTTGCACTCTTAGGACTTCTACTGCTTACAAAACAGAAGTACAATTTTTAACGCACGTTACATTACATATAAATACAATTTAAAAATTAATATTTTAATGACATATTGAACCGTGACCTTATTTAATTTATTTTTAAACTAATGCAATCTGTAAAAGGAAAAAAAAAATTTGAGTTCGTTTCATACATGATAAAAATGAAATGGATATCTCCACAACTTACACATTGCAAACTTTGTGAGAAACTAAATACTTTCCGTTTTCTAATTTAGCAGTTCTTGGAACTTGATTGCTCATAGATATGGTATTTTGATTAACTTTCCTAATTAAACACCGCCGGTCCATAAACCTTCCTCCCTGAAGCAATTTTACTCAAGGCGTGAGGGAAGAGTAAAAAGAGATGCATGGATATATGATATTCGACCAAGCCTCTTTAATTAGTAGCAACAGAAACTTATTATACCATTGATCTTCAGGTATTGGCACTGACAACTATAGAAAACTAATTCGTTTCAATAAGAGTATGCGTATTTCTTTTTGTCTCTTTTCAATTTATTTGAGGCAATGATATTTAATATATACCAATATATAGCTTGTTCTTGTTCATCAGGCACAACACCAACACTATGCAGGGATGTACAACTCCATTTTCCTCGATCTGGTGCACAGAAACATCGATAATCTTCATTGAATCTGTTATATTCATGGCATTTTTCTCACCTCTGTGAAAGAAGAGTCGGCAATATTGCAATCGAGTTCTCCATCTATGGACTTGCTGCTGCTGAAATCGCACACAGTTCCATGACTAGTTACCGAAAAAAGCGGGTTCACGATACCTCTGAGTGTGCTATTTGTACAAGTGAATTGGAAGATGGCGAGACAATAAGAATACTGCCAAATTGCAAGGATTTCTTCCATAAAAAAATGCATTGATAGTTGGTTGCGTATTTCTGGCACCTGCCCGGTTTGTCGGGACAATTGCAAGTGCAGGAAAGTCTATCATTAGCTCAGTGTCATTACCAGATAAATCATCATCTAAAATAAAATCAACAGCGATTTGATATCAACAGCACTATATCAGCACTCTGTCTTGGATAATACGATATGGCATGATTTGATTTTTAGTGCTTTATTTAGCTTATGGAGGAATATCTAGACAAAATTAACACAGCGAAGAGGATGCCTTAAAGAAATTATTTGTTTTTTTCTTTTTTATGATGGAGTTTTGTACTTCTAGGATTGTTGTTAGCAACATATATATCTGTAGTTATAATTTTTTATTAAGGAAGTATTATACTTACAAAATAATTACAGTTGTGGAGTTACTATTATGCTTCACGATTTGAAGCATATATCTCTGAACTTGAATTTATGAGTTATGACCCAAATGATTTTTTTTTTCCGTCTCTTTTTTTTTTTTTAAGAAGAGTACATATGCCAACAACATTTTTATTTCTGAAAAGATTAAAACTTTCTAATATTTTCAATTTAAACATCCATATAAATTTTAGCGGTGTTTTGAATGTGCAACCTTCACTTATGTGCCCTTTTTTTGTAACTTAATTGGATTTATTCATGAAAAAAATGAATTTATTTTGACGGAGAAAAAAAAAGGTGAATTACATGCAAGACATGCTAATCGAAATTTAGGAAAATTTTGATGGTCCCAATTCGTAATTTATTGGCTTGATGCTGATAATGATATGAATAGAGTTAAAATATATTGATAAATAATTGGAAGTTAAATTATTCATCGAGGAATAGAGTTTTAATTTATTCATGAGTAATTTGCTACTGACGTTTATCTCCTCTATCGGTTATATACACATTCGGAATCAAAATTATGCATAGGTATTTCACCGTATTTGTAGTCGAAAACCAAAATAGGAATACGGATCTTTGCTCTTGGTTTTGGAAAGGACGAGCAATTAATTATTTAGCAGCAAGCTATTGACCACCCGATATTAAGTTATTTAGCACATGTACAATTATTTATCATTATAAATAAGCACGTCCTAGTGAAAAAGTCGAGGTGCGTGTGGAGTAAGGATTAAAAAAATTATAAATGCCTTACGGAAAATAAATAAATTTAACCGAACGCATTTAAAACCATATAAAATACATTCATTTGGATTAATGTCTAATGTGACATCAACTTCGTACATGGGAGGGAACAGCAAATAGATTTTTTGACATCACGAGTTGAGATTTGAGAAGCTCATGCATCCATGTGTTGAGAATTTGCCAATCTGGCGTGTTTGCACGTGTTTAAAAAAATCTTCAACCATTTTCCTTTTTCTTTTTCTTATATTTATATTCCGTGGGATAAATTTGTTCAAGAAACATATATGAATAAAAAAATAAGAAATGTTAGAGTTCATTATATGAGACGGATAAGCTCATCCAATACGGTCATTCTCACATTTCAAATTTCAAATGACCAATTTGAACTGTTCTATTTATTCTTCATATTAAAAACATATAACTATATAAGACACCAAAATTTTATATTTTTTTCCCAAATATTTTTACTGTTTTTCGAATATTTTTCAAAATTATTGTTATTGGAGGGTCTATAATGTTTGTATCATGTATTTTCTAAAATACCGAAAAATAGTAAAAAAATATTTTGAAAAAATATATAAAATTTGGTTTTTTATAAGTTTTAATACGAAAAAAAAAAATTGAACAGTTCAGATCAGTCATTTGAAATTTGAAATGTGAGAACGATCGTATTAGATGAACCCAACCATCTCATATATATTGGAATTTAGCATTCCTGTTAAAAAAAAATTAAAAGTAGATTACATGACGAACAGAAAATTACAAATAAATAAGATTAAAGAAATCAAATTCGATCACATGCACAACAAGAAATTGCATGTAGTAATAAGACAAGGAAGGGCTCTCAAGTCTCAGCTACTAATGTTTTTTTCCCTATTAATTCCGGAGGCAGTACGCACTCTGAATTTGTCATTTTGAGACCACTATTTTGAATCTGGTATTTTATATTGTGAAATTAACTTAATAATGCGGTTATTATACTCGAAGCCAATGCATTCAATATTTTATTTTCATGGCTAGTTTAATGTCAGATGCTCGAATAAAAACGGCCGTCAGTGAAAATAAAATTAATTAAAGTTACTGATCTAATAATCTTTTCAGTATGATTTAAGCATGTCGGATCGGATACAAGATGGACATGCATTTAGATCGTATCAAGAATTATATTTCCACCAATTAGGTTGCTTTCTGTGCTCTGAGTAGTTAAACTACACGAATTACGTTATTTGTAGGTGCAATCAAAATTTTAGAAACGTTTCATAATTTAATTGGCAAAAACACTTAATTATTATTGCGCTTGTAATTTCTTTTTTAAATTAATCAATAAGTATTTGGACGTCTTCCTAGGTATAGACAACCTAAATTTTAAATTGAGCCACCATGGGGAATCAAGAATTGTTCCGAATATAAATCCAAAAATATTTTAGTTTGACCTAAGCGATGACGACCATCGATGTAATAATTTATGGCGATTTCCGTTTCTAACAAACAGGAAGTCTGAGATTAATTTGCCATTCTACCCTTAAAAAACTATGGTATTGCATATCAATTGTTTTATTCAAAACATTTATTTACACTTTATGGCTCCGTTTGGATAGGTGTGAAAAGAAGGGAAGAAGGAAAGAAGTGGGAAGAAGTATTGAGAAGTGTGTAACTTTGTAAAGAGTTTGGATTGTTTATAATAAATTTGAACTTTCTTCCTTCTTCCTTTTTCCTATATCCAAACGGTGCCTATATTATCCAGCTGTATGTCAATATTTCACTAGATGACCGATGACGACTCTCTAAAGTCTATTTGCACTAAAAGCTTTTTTGCATTTTTTTTTTTTGAAGACAAAGCTTTTTTGCATTAACTGAAGGCTATAGCTGCACAAATTGAAGAATTTATCCGAAATACTATTCTTATTGTTCCCTTAGGCTCCGTTTGGATGCGTTGAGAATAAAGTAGGAAGAAGAAAAGAAATATTGTTTCCGAGAAATTTTATTTTAAGCCGGTCCCTAACATTTGTCAGAACATTAGCTCTCAGTTTCAGAACTAGATATATAAATCAGGTTGATGGTTTGATTGATTTTACTCGAACAATTTGATTTCTACTCCATTCACAAAATTTAATTTTGCTTTTGCTTGGTAAACGGCCTTAATTTCGGTGATGTCATTTCAGAGTTGCCGAAGAAATCAACGACATATTTTTTTTTTTAAATATAATTTGAGATCAATTCAACCAAATATGTGAGCTAGCTAACATCATGGACCAACCAAAATTAAGTATTAATTCCGTATGGAAAGATTTGCTATTCCTAGAAGGGATCGTGTGCTTTCATTAGCTGAGATTGTTTCCTTCTATTCATTTTTCCTTTCTATTTTATTTTACTTCCTTATTATTTCTTCTCCCTCTGTTAAAACCAAATAGGCTGCACATGTATTGAGACAGGGAAAACGTGTGTGTGTGTTGTAAACTCCTCTCTTTGATGAATAAATAAATCGGGTGTGTTGAGTAATCGTGGAGTGCGCTTTAGGCGATACCACGTTAAAATCTGTGTCATCTCTTCTTTATCATTTTGTGTCATGGTATCAGAGCGCCAGGTTTAGGCGGCTGCAGGAGGAAGACGAAACAAAACCCTAGACGGAGTGTAGATCGGGATCCATGGCAAGCGGCGGCGCTGACAGCAAAGTGCGGGCGCATCCCGTGCGGGTGCATCCAGGTGCATCTAGTTGCGTCGACAGCAAAGTGCGGGCGCATCCAGTGCAGGTGCATCCTAGTGCATCCAGTGGCATGGACAACAGCAAGAAAGAGCCTCAAAACTCTACACCAGGTTTTTCGTGTGCACGAGTCCAACAAACCAAGGCTATTCTAGCCAACTCTAGTGTCTCAGATGCAGGTGCATCCAGTAAGAAGTTGCATGATAGGATGCAAAATTTGAGATGGATAATTGATAGTGGAGCATCTCACCATATGACAGGAAATTATGGTTGTATTGATGATATTTGTGATATAAAACCCACAATTGTTAGTCTTCCAAACGGAGAGCAAATAGTGGCTAAACATGAAGGTAGTGTGGTGTTGAATGAAGGACTAGTTCTTCAAAGAGTCTTATACGTGCCCAGTTTGGATTGCAATCTCATTTCGGTAAACCAACTGATTAAAACCAGCAGATGCTTTGTTACATTTACTGATGAGATTTGTGTCATACAGGATCACAATACTAGGATGTTGATTGGTGTGGGTGAGCAAAGAGATGGGATCTATTACTTTCATCAAGTGGCATCGGCAAAAATTTTTCACATGCATGGAAAAGAACCCTATGAGTTGTGGCATCAAAGAATGGGACACCCTTCAAAACAAGTAACTTCACTCTTAACTGGTAACACTAATATTTCTGAAGATGTTTGTGAAATTTGTGTACGAGCCAAGCAAACGAGAGAAGTATTCCCTACCAGTTTGAATAAAACAAGTGAACCTTTTGAATTAATACATTGCGACATTTGGGGTGCATACCGTGTGGCTTCACATTGTGGTGCTCATTACTTCTTGACCATTGTTGATGATTTTTCCCGTGCTGTATGGGTCTATTTAATGGTTGAGAAAAGCGAAACTGGTGGTTTACTTAGATCTTTTTGCAAAATGGTCCAGACACAATTTAATAAATCCGTTAAATGCATTAGAAGTGACAATGGTTTGGAATTCAAATCTGGACCAATGAAGAACTTTTATTTAGAATATGGAATCCTACATCAAACCTCATGTGTAGCCACACCTCAACAAAATGGGAGAGTGGAAAGAAAACACCGTCATATTCTTAATGTGGCGAGAGCATTGAAGTTTCAATCTCATTTGCCTATTGAATTTTGGGGAGAGTGTGTGCTAACTGCTGCATTTATCATTAATAGAACTCCAACTCCATTGTTGAAAAATAAAACACCTTATGAAGTATTATTTGATAAACCACCTTTATATGGAGCAATTCGTGTGTTTGGTTGCTTGTGCTATATCAAATCTAGAACCTCAGATAAATTTGAAAGTAGAAGTAGAAAGTGTGTTTTTGTAGGATATCCTTTTGGACAAAAGGGATGGCGTGTGTATGATTTGGAGACCAACGAGTTTGTTGTCTCTCGCGATGTGATTTTTTGTGAAAATGTCTTTCCATTTGCTCAAATGGGAGTAGATAAAGCCATCTATGATTCAAGCCATGTCACAATGCATTCATATGATGATGAGGCATTTGCTATAGAGTTACAGAATTATGATGCATCAGATCAGAGTGCAGGTGCATCGAGTCAGAGTGCACCCGGACAGAGTGCAGGTGCATCGGGACAAAGTGGATCCGGACAAAGTGCAGGTGCATCGGGTCAGAGTGCGCCCGGACAGAGTGCAGGTGCATCAGGACAAAGTGCGCCCGGACAGAATGCAGGTGAATCGGGTCAAAGTGCAGAACTTGCAGGTGCATCGGGTCAAAGTGCAGAACTTGCAGGTGCATCGGGTCAGAGTGCGGGTGCATCGGATCAGAGTGCACCCGGACAGAGTGCAGGTGCATCGGGTCAAAGGGCATCCGAACAGAGTGCAGTTGCATCTGGACAGAGTGCACCCGAACAGAATGCAGGTGCATCAGATCAGAATTATCGTAGTCAACGATATCGCAAGCCACCAGCTCATCTTCAAGATTACATATGTTACACAACATCTTGTCATCCATCTAAATCTCACTCCACTACAGTTGACTCCTCAGGTAGTCTCTATCCAATAGCTCATTATGTGAATTGTAATAATTTTTCTGCTGCACATAGAAAGTTTTTGGCTGCAGTCACAGTAGGAAAAGAACCTCGATATTTTGGAGAAGCGATGAATTACAAGCACTGGAGAGATGCGATGCATGCAGAAATTGATGCACTTGAGCGAAATGAGACATGGACAATTGAGGATTTGCCACCAAAGAAGAAGGCAATCGGATGCAAGTGGGTGTATCGCATCAAGTACAATTCAGATGGAAGTATTGAAAGATACAAGGCACGGCTCGTTGTGATGGGAAATCGACAAGTTGAAGGAATTGATTTCAATGAAACATTTGCTCCAGTTGCTAAGATGACCACCGTTAGAACTCTTCTAGCTGTGGCAGTAGCGAAAGGATGGGAGTTGCATCAAATGGATGTACATAATGCATTTCTGCATGGTGATCTGAATGAAGAGGTTTACATGCATCTACCGCCTGGTTTTGCTTCTTCTCACCCAGGCAAGGTGTGTAGACTTAAAAAATCGCTCTATGGTCTGCGCCAAGCACCTCAAATGTGGTTCTCAAAATTGACAGGAGCTCTTCGAACATATGGTTTCATTCAATCATACGCTGATTATTCATTATTCACATTTAATAAGGAAGATGTATTCCTCGCTATTCTTGTATATGTTGATGATTTGGTCATCGCAGGGAATAATTCTGCCGCTATTAGCAAATTCAAGGAGTATTTGCATGGTACTTTTCATATGAAAGATCTTGGAGCATTGAAATATTTCCTTGGCATTGAAATAGCACGGGGACCCAAGGGCCTTTTGTTGTGTCAGCGCAAATACACCTTGGATATTTTGTCTGAATGTGGTCTCCTTGGTTCCAAACCGGTAGCATTTCCCATGGAACAAAATCACAAACTTTCCACAGCAATCGGAGAGCCTATGGTCAATCCAGAACGTTATCGGCGACTTGTTGGAAGACTGATTTACCTAACCATCACACGTCCAGAGTTATGTTACTCTGTGCATATTCTGGCTCAGTTCATGCAAGCTCCTCTTCAACCTCATTATGATGCAGCTCTTCGCGTTGTGCGGTATTTAAAAGGCAATCCGGGTCAAGGAATTGTACTTAGTAGTAAAAGTGATCTTTTATTGTCTGGTTATTGTGATTCAGATTGGGCGAGTTGTCCATTGACAAGACGATCTTTGACTGGTTATTTTGTGATGTTGGGTAATTCTCCTATCTCTTGGAAAACCAAAAAGCAGCATACAATCTCTCGCTCCTCAGCAGAAGCAGAGTATCGGTCCATGGCTGCCTCTTCTTGTGAGTTAATTTGGTTGAAATCTTTACTCAAATCTCTTGGAGTTTCACATTCACAACCAATGCAATTGTTTTGTGACAGTCAAGCTGCACTTCACATAGCGAGTAATCCTGTTTTTCATGAGCGTACAAAACATATCGAGGTGGATTGTCATTTTGTGCGAAATTTGATTCAAGATGGAGAAGTTGCTACATCACATGTCCGAACAAATGAGCAATTGGCAGACATTTTTACCAAAGCTTTGGGTAAACATCAGTTTCATTATTTACTTTGCAAGTTGGGGATTCACAATCCTCCAACTTGAGGGGGAGTATGGAAAGATTTGCTATTCCTAGAAGGGATCGTGTGCTTTCATTAGCTGAGATTGTTTCCTTCTATTCATTTTTCCTTTCTATTTTATTTTACTTCCTTATTATTTCTTCTCCCTCTGTTAAAACCAAATAGGCTGCACATGTATTGAGACAGGAAAAACGTGTGTGTGTGTTGTAAACTCCTCTCTTTGATGAATAAATAAATCGGGTGTGTTGAGTAATCGTGGAGTGCGCTTTAGGCGATACCACGTTAAAATCTGTGTCATCTCTTCTTTATCATTTTGTGTCATTCCGGAAACTAAAATATAAATCGTATCTCTTTTGACAAAAGAGGTCGAAATGGTTAAAAAAAATAAAAACAAATTGATAACCTCACTTCGTCTTAAAGTCGTGTACACAAAGCTAAGAACAAGTATAAGAGGTATAATGTATCATTAACATATATATATATACACACATACATATTCAAGTCAGCTTTTGTGCCAATTCAATCACGTTTCCTCGATGAACAAACATGAATAAGGGAGATGACTCCGCAAGTTGTTGCCTTACCTCAACTGCTGTTCGTGCAACAACCCTATCGGTCACCGCATTACTCCTACTGCTATTGCTATCCCTTTGGATATGGTTTCTTCTGCGAAGTGGTCGCAACCTCCCAGTCAGTGCAGTTGATGATCATCAACAAGTGCTTCCGGGCCTAAGTTCATCGGCAATTGCGGCGTTGCCCATGTTCGAGTACGGGAAGAAAAATGAGTTGGTTTCGAATGGTGATGAGTGCTCAATCTGTCTGAGTTTGATTCAAGTTGGTGAGATGGTTAGATTATTGCATGGTAAGCACTTGTTCCATCAAGAATGCGTCGATGTATGGCTGCAGTCGAATGCTAGTTGTCCGGTCTGTCGATCTAATCCTAGCTGTGCTGACTTGGAGTTGTGTGAAGCTAACTCAGTATCTCAATGTTAGATGCATGAGCATGAGGCAATAATAAACATTTTGTGTTTAGAAAGAAACAACGTTCTCCTCTAGTTATTACAATGTAATTGGTAGATAGATTTGATCATTTGAACTGTTTACAGTTTATGACTCCATTTTATTTAATTAATTTCTGTACTGTTTGATATTAATTGAAAAAGTTTTAACTGTAAATTGTAACAAGTGCGGTGCCTGTAAAAATAAATTAATGTATTTGTTCATAACCTATTAATTAGTATATACCAAGCCATATTAGCTAGTTATAACAGATTCCAAATCATGAATGGAGTGTCTTCCACAACGGGTTCATGCTGGATCTAGTTAAATCGGTACGGATTAAATTAACATAGCCATCGCTGCTAGCATTTTAATTTACTTTATAGTTTCTGTTATTTAAGGAAAACGTTGAAAACTAGTTCCTTGATTGATAGAGTTTCTCAACTGAAATGTATTTTAATCTGATTATTATTGACCCAAGAAAGAGACAAATGTTAGTAATTTGGAGAAAAAGGAAAAATATGTTGTCCGCAGTAAAAATTCTGTTGCCAAAATCATTTCCCATTATATTAATCTGCACTCTTCGATTATAATCAAACAAAGCGGATCATGAAATATTACATGGGTCCAAAACTTCTCGTCTTTCCAGATCATCCAATTTTGGGCCAGGTGGAACTGTTGACACATAATTTTCATTTGGGTGATTTAGATTTATGCCATTGCAAATATTTAAAATTAGAGATATGCCATCACTAAATGACAAATTATTTTATGCCACTATAAAATCATAGAAATTAGTTTTATGCCATTAGAAATTGACATGACAAATTTACCCTTTTAAATATGCCACTATAAAACTAAAAAAATTAGTAATATGCCATCACAAAAGATATAATTGGTTTTATACCATTATAAATCTATAACAATTAGTTTTATGCCATTGAAAAATAACAAAATTATTCTATGCCACTAATGCATAAAAATAGTGGAATAAAACTAATTAGTCATCTAACAATGACATAATTCTAATTTGAAATATATATATATATATATATATATATATATATATATATATATAGTGGATTGATAAAATACACTCTGGTGTATGGATCGTCTCCCGTACACCAGAGTCGTTTATGAAATCCAAAAATCAAACAGTCGATCCGAACCGTTCAAGTTATTCTCCATATTGAAAAACTCTCGGAGACCAAATTTTACCATTTTTCGAATTTTTTTGCTATATATTATGATATTTTCAAAAAACACTACAATTGGAGTATTTCAGGCCCTCCAATTTGAAAATATCATAATATATAGCAAAAAAATTCGAAAAAATATAAAATTTGGTCTCCGAGAGTTTTCAATATGGAGAACAAGTTGAATGGTTCGGATCGACCGTTTGATTTTTAGATTTCAAAAACGACTCTGGTGTACGAGGACGATCCGTACACGAGAGTGTATTTTATCACCCCTCTATATATATATATATATATATATATAGAGATAGGCTATTGTCCTTTGGATAGGACAGAGGGGTTGTCCTATTCAGTTTTCAACCATCGGATAAGACTAAGATTCGTGCATAGATGAGATCCGACGGATAGAATTTTTGCGCTGAGAATAAGAATAGACATGCGTTTAAATTTTTTGTCTTGCCTCTCCGTTTTCTTCCGTCTCTCCATCTCTCTCCTACTCGTTTCTTCCCGTCCGTCTTATCTCCGTATTCGCTCTCGCCTTCGAACAAAAAAAAAATCCCAAAAACTTGTACTCTCGCCTCCCTCTTCGCTCTCACCTTCTTTGTCCCTCTTACCTCTTCTCTACATAGAATCACCGAACTACGAGGCTTCATCTATGAGGGTAATCACAACTAACCACCTATGAGAGAAGCATGTGTTCAATTAAGAGAGGCTCCATCTCTCTCTCCCTTCTTTCTCTTTATTTTTCGTTAATCCGTACGTGGGTCCCAAGAGCAGGAGGCAATCGCTTCATACTAAAATCTAAGTAGCACTAGTTTTCCCTTGTAATTTTAAGGATTAATTTTGCTAATTTCGTTTAATTTAAGTTCAATTTGTTGGCTATTTGGGATTAAATTTTTTGCTATTGTTCTCTAATTTTGCTTTTTATTTACCCTAAAAGTTCGTTCCAGAGTGAACATTTTGGAATTTTTTTCCCTAAATTTATTGTTTTTATGCTCTGTTTCTCCCGTCTCCGTCTCCAATAATCGTACCTACCTCTTGGAGGCTTTCTATGTATCGCCTAATCTGCAATTTGAACAAGCCATCTGTGCATCTCGCCTTCTCTCTCTCTGAAAAATTGTCGTACACGTGCATCTCTCCATCTTGCAAACTCTCTCTCTCTCAAAATCTGTACGGGAAGAAAGGAATCATATCGCCTGAATTTTTGGACTGAAATCCTAGACTAGCCTGGCTCATCGCCTGAAATCCTCTCTTACGCCAAACCACTGGAAGCTTTACTTTGTTGGTTTTTTAGCCAATTTAGCCAATTTATAGCGTGCTTTTACAATTTAATCCTAATTCATGCCTAACCACTGGCCTGGAAGCTTTTCTTTCTGTTTGTTACTTTTAATCAAGGTTCCTAAAAATTTTCGGTCAGTCAAGATTCCTAACATGTGTCGTTTTTTTTTCTCTGTTTGTTACAAACATGTATCTTTTAATCAAGGTTCCTAACATGTCTCCATTTGTTAGCCGCTATCAAGTTTCCTCTAAAAAAAACATATCTCCGTTTGTTACAAACATGTCTCTCAATAGCAATAAGTAAATTCTTCTTACTGGATATACAAAAATAATTCTCAGAGATTACATAAACACATACACGAAAGAAGACATGAGAAATAAATAATTTATGATCAAACTGTTGGCAAACTTGCAACATCGGTACATAAATGCATTCAAATAGATAATGAATAGAACATTTGTGATCAAATAATTGTGATAAACAATAGACAAACAATATCAAAAGAAAGGAAAAAAATGAATATTGCAGGAAAGTTTGTGGTAGGAGCAAAAGGATGAGAAGTGCCAACATCAAGATCCATCGGAGGACCATTGCTACATGGATAGTATTCATTCCGAACATGACGTAAACAGTACAATTTCTTGTGCTTAATGCTTGGAAAGAACTTCCGAAAGAGGAAGCTCATCAGAATTTGAAGATGGAGTCCACAAAGTACCAAGAGAAGACATCATGCGAAGATAAACCTGAGTCGAAGCAGTACTTAGTGGCCACATTACTTCAAAAGGCAAAGTTCAAAACGAATTTCATAAATATAAACATAATTCAGTCTCAAATTATAGAACCATCGAATCAAACTCCACTTTATACCGATTAATAATGAAAACTGCTACAGAGCCAGTAGCAATCAATATAAAGGTAGAAAATTCACTTTCAGCATATATGGCGTACATACTATGGATTTTCTCATTAAAAGTAAAATTTCTTTTTCCATTGTAGCTTCAATCCAAAAATAACACTTAAGATTAACTCGTCAAAAACTAAAGAAAGGGAATTACAGAAATTAAGATCCCAGTAAGAAAAATTACGGAAATTACATAAATTAGCAGCTTATGGGTAACAGTAAGAAAAATTAGGATACCAAGCAGTTATGGAACAATCAACCAGGTGAGGCGGATATAAAGCAAAATTAGCAACAAATTAGGAAACCAATTAAACAAAATAAAGCATATTAGCAATATATTTGAGACCAAATTCACAAAAAAATAAACAGGTATGGAAAAACTATGGATAAAGGAGTACTTACTTGGATCGATCGACCTCGTAGGGTTTATGGAGGCGGAGAGGGAGGTGCTTGGGCGGAGGTGTCCGAGTACGATCTGAGGAGAGGGAGAGAGAACACCATTTGAGGAGATGAGGCAGGGAGAGAGAGAGAGAGAGAGAGCAAGAAGTGCGATTCGATCGGAGATTAGGAGAGTGATTCGAACGAGGGTTCTAGGGTTTCTCAGCATGGGGGAGGCGCGATTTAGAGAAGCGGAGAAAGAGACAGCAATTCGTGCGTATAAAGGAGATGACTAACGGAGAAGTGCATAGACGGAAAAAAATAACGCAGAAATCCTCTTCAGCGCTTCCATCTTCAACCGGACATCTATCTATTTGCACGAATCTTGACACTATCTAAGCGCTAAAAACTGAATAGGAAAATGGTTGAGTCCTATCCAAAGGACAATAGCCTATCTCTATATATATATATATATATATATATATATATATATATATATATCAAGGATATTTTAATATAGAGATCATATTGAACGGTTTGGATCGACCGTTTGAAATTTTAATGTGCGACGTTTGGATCGTGTTTGACGTCCTATATGTTTGATTCTAGCATTACTCATATATATATTAAATTTTTAAGATTTATTTGCAAAAATATTTTTTGCTGATTATTTTCACGTAAGTAATTATGGACCATGAAACAATAATATTTTCTGTAGACATGACTACATTTAGCACCAATAAAACCCGTTGCGGTTTAACATAAGGCTCATGAAAAAAAAAAGTTAAATTTCTTTCAAAGAGTATTTCTATATTCATAAAGTTGTTATTGAATCTTTTTTTATTATTATTTTTTTATGAAAACTGTCCTTATGCTTCCACTAAACAAAATATTTACCGGTATAAACATACTAACTATTTACTATCCTTCCGTTTTTTTTCTTTTAAGGATTAAGGATTTTTTAGCAAGGGATAATTTGGTCATTAAAAAAAAGGAATGACAATTTTGGTAATGGCATTTTTAGAATTTAGTATGTTTTTAGAGAAATAGTGGCATAAAACTAACTTTAGCAATTATATGATGGCATAAATTTAATTAGTCATTTAAGAATGGTACTTTTCTAATTGACAAAATTGACAGTGGCATAAAACTAATTATCTCTTTTCATTTTGTACTAAGCCGAAAAAATTATAAATAACGTTACTGTAATAACAGTTGAAAATTTGAAATTTAAAAAAAAATATCGCTGGATAGTCATCAGAATTGACGAAATCGCAAAATCCTTAGATCGTCATTCCAATTGACGATCAAATAGTACCAACTTATTGTTTCATCTATGAACATGCAGAATTTTCATTATATTTAAATAGCAAATGCCAAAATTATATACTCGAGGTACATATATTCAAAGTTTTATTAACATTTCTTTTGTTATAAATTAGTCACTAAATATTTATTTCCTCCTACTGAGTTGCAGAACTTTCACCATTCTGATTAAGTCATCATTTTTCTTTTTTTTTAACCAAAATCTAGCATATATGTCTTGATACATATCTCCACCAACACTATTTATATTTTTTTTTAAAAAAAAAGACTTATCCACAATATATCCATGAGACTGTTGATTGCTGCTTAAGTGCGTAATCAAATAATACTAAAATTATAATATATTTTTTTCAATCAAGTGATTTTAATCAAGTCATTCCAAAAAAGACTGATTTCTACTTATCCACAATATATTTTTTTTCAATCAAGTGATTTTAATTTGTAAAGATAAAGATCTAAATTAAAATAAAATAGTTCTGGATGCATAATCAAATAATACTGAAATTATAATAAACTTCAAATTAAAATACATATAGCCATTTTTATACATGTATATTGACTTCATCAATTTTTAATAATTTGGAAAGAAAAATTGATGAAGTCAATTTACATGTATAAAAATGGATATGTATTTAAATTTGAAGTTTATTATAATTTCAGTATTATTTGATTATGCATCCAGAACTATTTTATTTTAATTTAGATCTTTATCTTTACAAATTAAAATCACTTGATTGAAAAAAATATATTGTGGATAAATAGCAATCAACAGTCTTTTTTTGGAATGACTTGATTAAAATCACTTGATTCAAAAAAATATATTATAATTTTAGTATTATTTGATTATGCACTTAAGCAACAATCAACAGTCTCATGGATATATTGTGGATAAGTCTTTTTTAAAAAAAAAATATAAATAGTGTTGGTGGAGATATATATCAAGACATATATGCAAGATTTTGGTTAAAAAAAAAGAAAAATGATGACTTAATCAGAATGGTGAAAGTTCTGCAACTCAGTAGGAGGAAATAAATATTTAGTGACTAATTTATAACAAAAGAAATGTTAATAAAACTTTGAATATATGTATCTCGAATATATAATTTTGGCCATTGCTATTTAAATATAATAAAAATTCTGCATGTTCATAGATGAAACAATGAGTTGGTACCATTTGATCGTCATTCCGGATGACGATCTAAGAATTTTGCGATTTCGTCAATTCGGATGACGGTCCAGCAATGTTATTTTTAAAATTTCGAATTTTTAACTGTTATTATCGAAATTCGAGTGAACAGTAACGTTAGTTATAATTTTTTCGGGGTGTCTAAGTCCTTCTAAAGGACCAACAGGCAACAGCCTACAGATTCAGAGCATGGGCCAGAGGTGCAATAGCTGCTCTTTTGGTCCATATATATTGTTACACTTACCACTTGCCAACTCTTATAAGTTACAAAGAGAGTCGTTCTTGTTTACATTTATTTACATGTTAGAAAAAAGGAATAGTTCTGAAAATTAATTTGCTAAGGTCAAGTTAATTGGGACTAATTAGAATCCCGAAATAAAATTTTGTGGCCACCTTTTAAAAAAAATAAAATTTTTATTTTAATTTTGTAAGTACATAACAATTTGAAAATTCTAAATTATACGCATCTGATAACAAATCTTCCTCATTCTAACGAGATACCGTATAATATGTATCGGTGTCAAATAATATCTATATTAAAAAAAACATTTCATCACATTGACATAATAGTAATCTGATTAATCCATAATGAATGTCAATTCTTTTAGTATCCTGAAGTACGAATTATTTAATATTTTACTTTTGTGTCAAAATTCAGAGATGCCTAACCTAATATAAAATGGTGGAGTCAATTTGCATTAAGTTCGTGCCAAGTTTGAATATTCTTTTGTTTGGTATTTTATATTTTCCATATACAACAATCAACTAACTCAAAAATCAAATGCTATTTTGATTGACTTGAAATTTGCAGTTTCTCTTACCATGGGCACCAATAAATTGCATTTAGGCCAAACAACAAAGTTTGAAATGCTATAATAATAAAATATGCAGCTGAAGTTCTATTTGCAGTATATGCGTCCAAAATCAAAGTATCCGACTTATAATATAGGACAGAAATATATAAAAGCAAGTTTTAGCTTTACTATGTTAGATGCCACCATTGACATGAAATTTGCATGTTTGTGATTAGTCAAATGGTTTTATTTGAACGACTAACAGAAATATATAAAAGCAAATTCTGATGAAAGTGAGAATTGGAGTTGTATGCTGTAATTCTACTACCATTTGACTTTGCTGATAAAACATGATTTGTTACATATGAATTAAGTTGAACTGTATGTTGTCTTACATCAATTTGTATGGTTCTTAGACAGAACGGACTAGCCAACGACTTCTATTTGAAACGCTGTATTTAAAATGAATTAAAGGTCAAAGAAAATAAAAAATGAAAACTGTGTAGTTTTAGTTGCAAATATTAAAATAATATAATAATAAGCAACAACTGCTGCTAGCTGTGCTGTGCTGCAATTCTATTCCGAGGTGTGCAATTAATTTTTGCAATTTTCTATTTATAATAAGTTTGATACGTTTGTTAATTAACAATTAATAGTTATACAATATTGATCTTAAGACATAATAAAGAAGATTTCCTAAAATGTTTCAAATTAGTTATAACTTTTCAAAAAAAGATAAAAAAAATTATTTCAAAATTTAAATAAGTTTGATAGTTTGCTAATTCTATATTATGACTTAGAATGAATGCAGACACGATTGAAATACTTAAATTAAACTCAGAATTGCATTATTTTCACTTTATATGAGTAATTACTAAAGAATTGAAATATAGATTATTGTGATGAAATGACATAATACGAATGAAGAAACAATTGAAATGCTCAAATGATGATCAAAATTGCATTATTTGTAATTTAAATTCTTAATTACCAAGTGCAATCCAATCTTTTTGAAAAAATAACATATGAATCAGATTATAGACAGTATAAAGAGTTTAAATCTGGATTAGTGTGATCAAATGACTTAGAATGAATCCCGAAACGATTATAATGCTCAAATGTTGCTCAGAATTGCATTATTTGCATTTTATATGTGTAATTACCATGTATAATCCAGTATTTGTGAATAAATAACACAAGAATCATATTCTACACAGTACTAAGATTTTAAATGTAGATTAGTGAGATGAAATGACTTAGAATGAATCTAGAAACGATTGTAATGCACAAATGATGCTCTGAATTGCATTATTTAAACTTTATATGCGTAATTATCATGTATAATTCAATATTTTGAGTAAATAACATATGAATCAAAATTTAGACAGTATAAAGAATTGAAATATAGATTATTGTGATGAAATAAGATAGAATAAATCAAGAAACGATTGAAATACTCAAGTGATGCTAAGAATTGCATTGTTTGCACTTATATATGCGTAATTACCATGTATAATCCACCCTTTATGAATAAATAACATATGAATCATATTCTAGATAGTATAAAGAGTTTAAATGTAGATTATTATGATGAATTAAACTAGAATGAATCAAAAAATGAATGAAATACTCTAATGATGCTCGTAATAGCATTATTTCCTTTGTATATGTGTAATTATCATGTATAATTCTATCTTTTGAATTAATAACATATGAATCATATTTTAGAGAGTATAATGAGTATAAATGACATTATTGTGATGAAATGACCTATTAGGAATCCAGAAACGATTGAAATGCTCAAATGATGCTCCGAATTGCATTATTTGCACTTTATATTCATAAGTACCATGTATAATCCAATCTTTTTTTAATCAATAACATATGAATCGTATTCTATACAGTATAAAGAGTTTCAATGCAAATTATTGGGATGAAATGTATTAGGATGAATCCAAAAACGATTGAAATTCTCTAATGAAGCTCAGAATATCATTATGTGCAATTAATATGCGTAATTACCATGTATAATCCAATATTTTTGAATAAATAACATATAAATCATATTCTAAACAGTATAAAGAAATGAAATATATATTATTGTGATGAAATGACATTGAATGAATAGAGCAACAATTGAAAAACTCAAATGATGCTTATAATTGCATTATTTGCAATTTAATGCGTAATTACCATGTGTAATCCACTCTTGATGAATAAATAACATATAAATCATATTCTATACATTATAAAGATGAAATGACTTAGATAGAATCCAAAAAGTATTGAAATGCTTAAATTTACTTAGAATTTCTTTATTTGCACTTTATATTCGTAATTACCATGTACAATCTATTTTCTAGTGTAAAGAAATTATGAATCATATTCTAAGCAGTATAAAGAATAGAAATATAGATTATTGTGATGAAATAAAATAGGATGAATCAAGAAACGATTGAAATCCACAAATGAAGCTCAGAATTTCTTTATTTGCACTTTATATGCGTAATTACTAAGTATAATCAAATTTTTAAATAAATAACATTTGAATCAAATCTTAGACTGTATAATGACTTTAAAAATAGATTATTGCGATGAAATCACTTAGAATGGATCTAAAAATGATTGAAATTCTCGAATGATGTTTATTATTACATTATTTTCATTTTATATGCGTAATTACCAAGTATAATCAAATCTTTTTGAATAAATAAAGTATGAATGATATTATTGACAGTATCGAGTTTAAATGTAGAGTATTGTGAAGAAATGACATAGAAGGAATCCAGAAATGATATAAATGCTCCAATGATGCTCAGAATTGAATGATTGCAATCAATATGCCAAATTTTACTTGTATAATCCAATCTTTGTGAATAAATAACATATGAATAATATTTTATACAGTCTAATAAGCTTAAATGTAGATTACTGTGAAGAAAAGACTTACAATGAATCAAAAAACGATTGAAATACTCAAATGATGATCAGAATTGCATTATCTGCACTTTATATGCGTAATTATCACGTATAATCCAATATTTATGAGTAAATAACATATGAATCATATTCTAGACAGTATAAAGATTTTAAATATAGATTATTTTGCTGAAATGACATTAAAACTAATCCAGAAACAATTGAAATGCTCAAATGATGCACTGAATTGCATTATTTGCACTTTATATACGTAATTACCTTGTATAATCCAGTTTTTTTGATAAAAGACATATTAATCATATTCTAGAAAGTATTATAAAGATTTGAAATGTACATTATTGTAACGAAATGAAATAGGATGATTTAAGAAACGATTGAAATGCTCAAATGATGATCGGAATTGCATTATTTAAAATTTATATGAATAATTGCCTTGTATAATCCACTTCTTATGAATAAAAAACATATGAATCAAATTTAGACAATATAAAGAGTTTAAATGTAGATTATTCTGATGAAATGATTTATAATAAATCCAAAAAGATTGAAATGCTCAAATGATGCTCTGAATTGCATTATTTGCACTTTATATACATAATTACCTTGTATAATCCAGTTTGTTTCAATAAATAACAAATGAATAATATTTTAGACAGTATAATGAGTTTAAATGTAAATTATTGTGAAGAAATGACTTAGAATGACTCAAGAAATGATTGAAATACTCAAATGATGATCTGAATTGCATTATTTGCAATTTATATGCGTAATTATCATGTATAATTCAATCTTTTTGAATAAATAACATATGAATCATAACCTGGACAGTATAAATAGTTTAAATGTGGATTATTGTAATCAAATGACTAAGAATGAAACCAGAAACAATTGAAATGCTCCAATTTTGCTCTGAATTGCATTATTGTATAAATAGTTTAAATGTGGATTATTGTAATGAAATGACTAAGAATGAAACGAGAAACAATTGAAATGCTCAAATGTGGATTATTGTAATGAAATGCTCAAATGTGGATTATTGAAACCTGGACAGTATAAATAGTTTAAACGTGGATTATTGTAATGAAATGACTAAGAATGAAACCAGAAACAATTGAAATGCTCAAATGATGCTTAGCATTGCATTATTTGCAATTTATATACGTAATTACCATGTATAATCCAATCTTTAAGAATAAATAATATATGAATCATATATTAGACAGTATAAAGAGTTTAAATGTACATTACTGTGATGAAATGACTTAGAATGAATACGGAAATGATTGAAATGCTCAATTTATGTTCAAAATTGCATTATTTGCACTTTATATTCGTAATTACCATGTATAATCCATTCTTTTTTTAAAAAACAACATTTTAATCATATTCTAACAGTATAAAGAATGTTTAAAAATAGATTATTGTGACGAAATAATTTAATATGAATCTAAAAATGATTGAAATTCTCAAATGATGCATAAAATTGCATTATTTGCACTTTATATGCGTAATTACCTTGTATAATCAAATCTTTTTGAATAAATAACATATGAATCATCTTCTAGAAAGTATAAAGAGTTTAAATGTAGATTATTGTGATTAAATGACTTAGATTTAATCCAGAAACTATCGAAATGCTCAAATTATGCTCAGAATTGCATTATTTGCACTTTATATTCATAATTACCATATATAATCTTATCTTTTTGAACAAATAACATATAAATCATATTGTAAACAGTATAAAGAATTGAAATATAGATTATTGTGATGAAATGACGTAATACGAATGAAGAAACAATTGAAATGCTCAAATGATGATCAAAATTGCATTATTTGTAATTTATATTCTTAATTACCATGTGCAATCCAATCTTTTTGAAAAAATAACATATGAATCAGATTCTCGACAGTATAAAGAGTTTAAATCTGGATTAGTGTGATGAAATGACTTAGAATGAATCCAGAAACGATTATAATACTCAAATGATGCTCAGAATTGCATTATTTGCATTTTATATGTGTAATTACCATGTATAATCCAGTATTTGTGAATAAATAACACATGAATCATATTATACACAGTATAAAGATTTTAAATGTAGATTAGTGAGATGAAATGACTTAGAATGAATCCAGAAACGATTGTAATGCACAAATGATGCTCTGAATTGCATTATTTAAACTTTATTTGCATAATTATCATGTATAATTCAATATTTTGAGTAAATAACATATGAATCAAATTTTAGACGGTATAAAGAAATAAAATATAGACTATTGTGATGAAATGAGATAGAATAAATCAAGAAACGATTGAAATACTCAAGTGATGCTAAGAATTTCATTGTTTGCACTTATATATGCGTAATTACCATGTATAATCCACCCTTTATGAATAAATAACGTATGAATCATATTCTAGATAGTATAAAGAGTTTAAATGTAGATTATTATGATGAATTGAACTAGAATGAATCAAAAAACGAATGAAATACTCTCATGATGCTCGTAATAGCATTATTTGCTTTTTATATGTGTAATTATCATGTATAATTCTATCTTTTGAATTAATAACATATGAATCATATTTTAGACAGTATAATGAGTATAAATGTACATTATTGTGATGAAATGACCTATAAGGAATCCAGAAACGATTGAAATGCTCAAATGATGCTCCGAATTGCATTATTTGCACTTTATATTCGTAAGTACCATGTATAATCCAATCTTTTTTGAATCAATAACATATGAATCATATTCTACACAGTATAAAGAGTTTCAATGTAAATTATTGGGATGAAATGTACTAGGATGAATCCAAAAACGATTGAAATTCTCTAATGAAGCTCAGAATATCATTATGTGCAATTAATATGCGTAATTACCATGTATAATCCAATATTTTTGAATAAATAACATATAAATCATATTCTAAACAGTATAAAGAAATGAAATATATATTATTGTGATGAAATGACATTGAATGAATAGAGCAACAATTGAAAAACTCAAATGATGCTTATAATTGCATTATTTGCAATTTAATGCGTAATTACCATGTGTAATCCACTCTTGATGAATAAATAACATATAAATCATATTCTATACATTATAAAGATGAAATGACTTAGATAGAATCCAAAAAGTATTGAAATGCTTAAATTTACTTAGAATTTCTTTATTTGCACTTTATATTCGTAATTACCATGTACAATCTATTTTCTAGTGTAAAGAAATTATGAATCATATTCTAAGCAGTATAAAGAATAGAAATATAGATTATTGTGATGAAATAAAATAGGATGAATCAAGAAACGATTGAAATCCACAAATGAAGCTCAGAATTTCTTTATTTGCACTTTATATGCGTAATTACTAAGTATAATCAAATTTTTAAATAAATAACATTTGAATCAAATCTTAGACTGTATAATGACTTTAAAAATAGATTATTGCGATGAAATCACTTAGAATGGATCTAAAAATGATTGAAATTCTCGAATGATGTTTATTATTACATTATTTTCATTTTATATGCGTAATTACCAAGTATAATCAAATCTTTTTGAATAAATAAAGTATGAATGATATTATTGACAGTATCGAGTTTAAATGTAGAGTATTGTGAAGAAATGACATAGAAGGAATCCAGAAATGATATAAATGCTCCAATGATGCTCAGAATTGAATGATTGCAATCAATATGCCAAATTTTACTTGTATAATCCAATCTTTGTGAATAAATAACATATGAATAATATTTTATACAGTCTAATGAGCTTAAATGTAGATTACTGTGAAGAAAAGACTTACAATGAATCAAAAAACGATTGAAATACTCAAATGATGATCAGAATTGCATTATCTGCACTTTATATGCGTAATTATCACGTATAATCCAATATTTATGAGTAAATAACATATGAATCATATTCTAGACAGTATAAAGATTTTAAATATAGATTATTTTGCTGAAATGACATTAAAACGAATCCAGAAACAATTGAAATGCTCAAATGATGCACTGAATTGCATTATTTGCACTTTATATACGTAATTACCTTGTATAATCCAGTTTTTTTGATAAAAGACATATTAATCATATTCTAGAAAGTATTATAAAGATTTGAAATGTACATTATTGTAACGAAATGAAATAGGATGATTTAAGAAACGATTGAAATGCTCAAATGATGATCGGAATTGCATTATTTAAAATTTATATGAATAATTGCCTTGTATAATCCACTTCTTATGAATAAAAAACATATGAATCAAATTTAGACAATATAAAGAGTTTAAATGTAGATTATTCTGATGAAATGATTTATAATAAATCCAAAAAGATTGAAATGCTCAAATGATGCTCTGAATTGCATTATTTGCACTTTATATACATAATTACCTTGTATAATCCAGTTTGTTTCAATAAATAACAAATGAATAATATTTTAGACAGTATAATGAGTTTAAATGTAAATTATTGTGAAGAAATGACTTAGAATGACTCAAGAAATGATTGAAATACTCAAATGATGATCTGAATTGCATTATTTGCAATTTATATGCGTAATTATCATGTATAATTCAATCTTTTTGAATAAATAACATATGAATCATAACCTGGACAGTATAAATAGTTTAAATGTGGATTATTGTAATCAAATGACTAAGAATGAAACCAGAAACAATTGAAATGCTCCAATTTTGCTCTGAATTGCATTATTGTATAAATAGTTTAAATGTGGATTATTGTAATGAAATGACTAAGAATGAAACGAGAAACAATTGAAATGCTCAAATGTGGATTATTGTAATGAAATGCTCAAATGTGGATTATTGAAACCTGGACAGTATAAATAGTTTAAACGTGGATTATTGTAATGAAATGACTAAGAATGAAACCAGAAACAATTGAAATGCTCAAATGATGCTTAGCATTGCATTATTTGCAATTTATATACGTAATTACCATGTATAATCCAATCTTTTAGAATAAATAATATATGAATTATATATTAGACAGTATAAAGAGTTTAAATGTACATTACTGTGATGAAATGACTTAGAATGAATACGGAAATGATTGAAATGCTCAATTTATGTTCAAAATTGCATTATTTGCACTTTATATTCGTAATTACCATGTATAATCCATTCTTTTTTTAAAAAACAACATTTTAATCATATTCTAACAGTATAAAGAATGTTTAAAAATAGATTATTGTGACGAAATAATTTAATATGAATCTAAAAATGATTGAAATTCTCAAATGATGCATAAAATTGCATTATTTGCACTTTATATGCGTAATTACCATGTATAATCAAATCTTTTTGAATAAATAACATATGAATCATCTTCTAGAAAGTATAAAGAGTTTAAATGTAGATTATTGTGATTAAATGACTTAGATTTAATCCAGAAACTATCGAAATGCTCAAATTATGCTCAGAATTGCATTATTTGCACTTTATATTCATAATTACCATATATAATCTTATCTTTTTGAACAAATAACATATAAATCATATTGTAAACAGTATAAAGAATTGAAATATAGATTATTGTGATGAAATGACGTAATACGAATGAAGAAACTATTGAAATGCTCAAATGATGATCAAAATTGCATTATTTGTAATTTATATTCTTAATTACCATGTGCAATCCAATCTTTTTGAAAAAATAACATATGAATCAGATTCTCGACAGTATAAAGAGTTTAAATCTGGATTAGTGTGATGAAATGACTTAGAATGAATCCAGAAACGATTATAATACTCAAATGATGCTCAGAATTGCATTATTTGCATTTTATATGTGTAATTACCATGTATAATCCAGTATTTGTGTATAAATAACACATGAATCATATTATACACAGTATAAAGATTTTAAATGTAGATTAGTGAGATGAAATGACTTAGAATGAATCCAGAAACGATTGTAATGCACAAATGATGCTCTGAATTGCATTATTTAAACTTTATTTGCATAATTATCATGTATAATTCAATATTTTGAGTAAATAACATATGAATCAAATTTTAGACGGTATAAAGAAATAAAATATAGACTATTGTGATGAAATGAGATAGAATAAATCAAGAAACGATTGAAATACTCAAGTGATGCTAAGAATTTCATTGTTTGCACTTATATATGCGTAATTACCATGTATAATCCACCCTTTATGAATAAATAACGTATGAATCATATTCTAGATAGTATAAAGAGTTTAAATGTAGATTATTATGATGAATTGAACTAGAATGAATCAAAAAACGAATGAAATACTCTCATGATGCTCGTAATAGCATTATTTGCTTTTTATATGTGTAATTATCATGTATAATTCTATCTTTTGAATTAATAACATATGAATCATATTTTAGACAGTATAATGAGTATAAATGTACATTATTGTGATGAAATGACCTATAAGGAATCCAGAAACGATTGAAATGCTCAAATGATGCTCCGAATTGCATTATTTGCACTTTATATTCGTAAGTACCATGTATAATCCAATCTTTTTTGAATCAATAACATATGAATCATATTCTACACAGTATAAAGAGTTTCAATGTAAATTATTGGGATGAAATGTACTAGGATGAATCCAAAAACGATTGAAATTCTCTAATGAAGCTCAGAATATCATTATGTGCAATTAATATGCGTAATTACCATGTATAATCCAATATTTTTGAATAAATAACATATAAATCATATTCTAAACAGTATAAAGAAATGAAATATATATTATTGTGATGAAATGACATTGAATGAATAGAGCAACAATTGAAAAACTCAAATGATGCTTATAATTGCATTATTTGCAATTTATATGCGTAATTACCATGTGTAATCCACTCTTGATGAATAAATAACATATAAATCATATTCTATACATTATAAAGATGAAATGACTTAGATAGAATCCAAAAAGTATTGAAATGCTTAAATTTACTTAGAATTTCTTTATTTGCACTTTATATTCGTAATTACCATGTACAATCTATTTTCTTGTGTAAAGAAATTATGAATCATATTCTAAGCAGTATAAAGAATAGAAATATAGATTATTGTGATGAAATAAAATAGGATGAATCAAGAAACGATTGAAATCCACAAATGAAGCTCAGAATTTCTTTATTTGCACTTTATATGCGTAATTACTAAGTATAATCAAATTTTTAAATAAATAACATTTGAATCAAATCTTAGACTGTATAATGACTTTAAAAATAGATTATTGCGATGAAATCACTTAGAATGGATCTAAAAATGATTGAAATTCTCGAATGATGTTTATTATTACATTATTTTCATTTTATATGCGTAATTACCAAGTATAATCAAATCTTTTTGAATAAATAAAGTATGAATGATATTATTGACAGTATCGAGTTTAAATGTAGAGTATTGTGAAGAAATGATATAGAAGGAATCCAGAAATGATATAAATGCTCCAATGATGCTCAGAATTGAATGATTGCAATCAATATGCCAAATTTTACTTGTATAATCCAATCTTTGTGAATAAATAACATATGAATAATATTTTATACAGTCTAATGAGCTTAAATGTAGATTACTGTGAAGAAAAGACTTACAATGAATCAAAAAACGATTGAAATACTCAAATGATGATCAGAATTGCATTATCTGCACTTTATATGCGTAATTATCACGTATAATCCAATATTTATGAGTAAATAACATATGAATCATATTCTAGACAGTATAAAGATTTTAAATATAGATTATTGTGCTGAAATGACATTAAAACGAATCCAGAAACAATTGAAATGCTCAAATGATGCACTGAATTGCATTATTTGCACTTTATATACGTAATTACCTTGTATAATCCAGTCTTTTTGAATAAAAGACATATTAATCATATTCTAGAAAGTATTATAAAGATTTGAAATGTACATTATTGTAACGAAATGAAATAGGATGATTGAAGAAACGATTGAAATGCTCAAATGATGATCGGAATTGCATTATTTAAAATTTATATGAATAATTGCCTTGTATAATCCACTTCTTATGAATAAATAACATATGAATCAAATTTAGACAATATAAAGAGTTTAAATGTAGATTATTCTGATGAAATGATTTATAATAAATCCAAAAAGATTGAAATGCTCAAATGATGCTCTGAATTGCATTATTTGCACTTTATATACATAATTACCTTGTATAATCCAGTTTGTTTCAATAAATAACAAATGAATAATATTTTAGACAGTATAATGAGTTTAAATGTAAATTATTGTGAAGAAATGACTTAGAATGACTCAAGAAATGATTGAAATACTCAAATGATGATCTGAATTGCATTATTTGCAATTTATATGCGTAATTATCATGTATAATTCAATCTTTTTGAATAAATAACATATGAATCATAACCTGGACAGTATAAATAGTTTAAATGTGGATTATTGTAATCAAATGACTAAGAATGAAACCAGAAACAATTGAAATGCTCCAATGTTGCTCTGAATTGCATTATTGTATAAATAGTTTAAATGTGGATTATTGTAATGAAATGACTAAGAATGAAACGAGAAACAATTGAAATGCTCAAATGTGGATTATTGTAATGAAATGCTCAAATGTGGATTATTGAAACCTGGACAGTATAAATAGTTTAAACGTGGATTATTGTAATGAAATGACTAAGAATGAAACCAGAAACAATTGAAATGCTCAAATGATGCTTAGCATTGCATTATTTGCAATTTATATACGTAATTACCATGTATAATCCAATCTTTTAGAATAAATAATATATGAATCATATATTAGACAGTATAAAGAGTTTAAATGTACATTACTGTGATGAAATGACTTAGAATGAATACGGAAATGATTGAAATGCTCAATTTATGTTCAAAATTGCATTATTTGCACTTTATATTCGTAATTACCATGTATAATTCATTCTTTTTTTAAAAAACAACATTTTAATCATATTCTAACAGTATAAAGAATGTTTAAAAATAGATTATTGTGACGAAATAATTTAATATGAATCTAAAAATGATTGAAATTCTCAAATGATGCATAAAATTGCATTATTTGCACTTTATATGCGTAATTACCATGTATAATCAATTCTTTTTGAATAAATAACATATGAATCATATTCTAGAAAGTATAAAGAGTTTAAATGTAGATTATTGTGATTAAATGACTTAGATTTAATCCAGAAACTATCGAAATGCTCAAATTATGCTCAGAATTGCATTATTTGCACTTTATATTCATAATTACCATATATAATCTTATCTTTTTGATCAAATAACATATAAATCATATTGTAAACAGTATAAAGAATTGAAATATAGATTATTGTGATGAAATGACGTAATACGAATGAAGAAACAATTGAAATGCTCAAATGATGATCAAAATTGCATTATTTGTAATTTATATTCTTAATTACCATGTGCAATCCAATCTTTTTGAAAAAAATAACATATGAATCAGATTCTCGACAGTATAAAGAGTTTAAATCTGGATTAGTGTGATGAAATGACTTAGAATGAATCCAGAAACGATTATAATACTCAAATGATGCTCAGAATTGCATTATTTGCATTTTATATGTGTAATTACCATGTATAATCCAGTATTTGTGAATAAATAACACATGAATCATATTATACACAGTATAAAGATTTTAAATGTAGATTAGTGAGATGAAATGACTTAGAATGAATCCAGAAACGATTGTAATGCACAAATGATGCTCTGAATTGCATTATTTAAACTTTATTTGCATAATTATCATGCATAATTCAATATTTTGAGTAAATAACATATGAATCAAATTTTAGACGGTATAAAGAAATAAAATATAGACTATTGTGATGAAATGAGATAGAATAAATCAAGAAACGATTGAAATACTCAAGTGATGCTAAGAATTTCATTGTTTGCACTTATATATGCGTAATTACCATGTATAATCCACCCTTTATGAATAAATAACGTATGAATCATATTCTAGATAGCATAAAGAGTTTAAATGTAGATTATTATGATGAATTGAACTAGAATGAATCCAAAAACGAATGAAATACTCTCATGATGCTCGTAATAGCATTATTTGCTTTTTATATGTGTAATTATCATGCATAATTCTATCTTTTGAATTAATAACATATGAATCATATTTTAGACAGTATAATGAGTATAAATGTACATTATTGTGATGAAATGACCTATAAGGAATCCAGAAACGATTGAAATGCTCAAATGATGCTCCGAATTGCATTATTTGCACTTTATATTCGTAAGTACCATGTATAATCCAATCTTTTTTGAATCAATAACATATGAATCATATTCTACACAGTATAAAGAGTTTCAATGTAAATTATTGGGATGAAATGTACTAGGATGAATCCAAAAACGATTGAAATTCTCTAATGAAGCTCAGAATATCATTATGTGCAATTAATATGCGTAATTACCATGTATAATCCAATATTTTTGAATAAATAACATATAAATCATATTCTAAACAGTATAAAGAAATGAAATATATATTATTGTGATGAATTGACATTGAATGAATAGAGCAACAATTGAAAAACTCAAATGATGCTTAGAATTGCATTATTTGCAATTTATATGCGTAATTACCATGGTAATCCACTCTTGATGAATAAATAACATATAAATCATATTCTATACATTATAAAGATGAAATGACTTAGATAGAATACAAAAACTATTGAAATGCTTAAATTTACTCAGAATTTCTTTATTTGCACTTTATATTCGTAATTACCATGTATAATCTATTTTCATGTGTAAAGAACTTATGAATCATATTATAAGCAGTGTAAAGAATAGAAATATAGATTATGGTGATGAAATAAAATAGGATGAATCATGAAACGATTGAAATCCTCAAATGAAGCTCAGAATTTCTTTATTTGCACTTTATATGCGTAATTAATAAGTATAATCCAAATTTTTAAATAAATAACATTTGAATCAAATCTTAGACAGTATCATGAGTTTAAAAATAGATTATTGCGATGAAATGACTTAGAATGGATCTAAAAATGATTGAAATTCTCGAATGATGTTTATTATTACATTATTTGCATTTTATATGCGTAATTACCAAGTATAATCAAATCTTTTTGAATAAATAAAGTATGAATGATATTATTGACAGTATGGAGTTTAAATGTAGAGTATTGTGAAGAAATGACATAGAAGGAATCCAGAAATGATATAAATGCTCCAATGATGCCCAGAATTGAATGATTGCAATCAATATGCCAAATTTTACTTGTATAATCCAATCTTTGTGAATAAATAACATATGAATAATATTTTAGACAGTCTAATGAGCTTAAATGTAGATTACTGTGAAGAAAAGACTTACAATGAATCAAAAAACGATTGAAATACTCAAATGATGATCAGAATTGCATTATCTGCACTTTATATGCGTAATTATCACGTATAATCCAATATTTATGAGTAAATAACATATGAATCATATTCTAGACAGTATAAAGATTTTAAATATAGATTATTGTGCTGAAATGACATTAAAACGAATCCAGAAACAATTGAAATGCTCAAATGATGCACTGAATTGCATTATTTGCACTTTATATACGTAATTACCTTGTATAATCCAGTCTTTTTGAATAAAAGACATATTAATCATATTCTAGAAAGTATTATAAAGATTTGAAATGTACATTATTGAAACGAAATGAAATAGGATGATTGAAGAAACGATTGAAATGCTCAAATGATGATCGGAATTGCATTATTTAAAATTTATATGAATAATTGCCTTGTATAATCCACTTCTTATGAATAAATAACATATGAATCAAATTTAGACAATATAAAGAGTTTAAATGTAGATTATTCTGATGAAATGATTTATAATAAATCCAAAAAGATTGAAATGCTCAAATGATGCTCTGAATTGCATTATTTGCACTTTATATACATAATTACCTTGTATAATCCAGTTTGTTTCAATAAATAACAAATGAATAATATTTTAGACAGTATAATGAGTTTAAATGTAAATTATTGTGAAGAAATGACTTAGAATGACTCAAGAAATGATTGAAATACTCAAATGATGATCCGAATTGCATTATTTGCAATTTATATGCGTAATTATCATGTATAATTCAATCTTTTTGAATAAATAACATATGAACCATAACCTGGACAGTATAAATAGTTTAAATGTGGATTATTGTAATCAAATGACTAAGAATGAAACCAGAAACAATTGAAATGCTCCAATGTTGCTCTGAATTGCATTATTGTATAAATAGTTTAAATGTGGATTATTGTAATGAAATGACTAAGAATGAAACCAGAAACAATTGAAATGCTCAAATGTGGATTATTGTAATGAAATGCTCAAATGTGGATTATTGAAACCTGGACAGTATAAATAGTTTAAACGTGGATCATTGTAATGAAATGACTAAGAATGAAACCAGAAACAATTGAAATGCTCAAATGATGCTTAGCATTGCATTATTTGCAATTTATATACGTAATTACCATGTATAATCCAATCTTTTAGAATAAATAATATATGAATCATATATTAGACAGTATAAAGAGTTTAAATGTACATTACTGTGATGAAATGACTTAGAATGAATACGGAAATGATTGAAATGCTAAATTTATGTTCAAAATTGCATTATTTGCACTTTATATTCGTAATTACCATGTATAATCCATTCTTTTTTTAAAAAACAACATTTTAATCAAATTCTAACAGTATAAAGAATGTTTAAAAATAGATTATTGTGACGAAATAATTTAATATGAATCTAAAAATGATTGAAATTCTCAAATGATGCATAAAATTGCATTATTTGCACTTTATATGCGTAATTACCATGTATAATCAAATCTTTTTGAATAAATAACATATGAATCATATTCTAGAAAGTATAAAGAGTTTAAATGTATATTATTGTGATTAAATGACTTAGATTTAATCCAGAAACTATCGAAATGCTCAAATTATGCTCAGAATTGCATTATTTGCACTTTATATTCATAATTACCATATATAATCTTATCTTTTTGAACAAATAACATATGAATCATATTGTAAACAGAATAAAGAATTGAAATATAGATTATTGTGATGAAATGACGTAATACGAATGAAGAAACAATTGAAATGCTCAAATGATGATCAAAATTGCATTATTTGTAATTTATATTCTTAATTACCATGTGCAATCCAATCTTTTTGAAAAAATAACATATGAATCAGATTCTCGACAGTATAAAGAGTTTAAATCTGGATTAGTGTGATGAAATGACTTAGAATGAATCCAGAAACGATTATAATACTCAAATGATGCTCAGAATTGCATTATTTGCATTTTATATGTGTAATTACCATGTATAATCCAGTATTTGTGAATAAATAACACATGAATCATACTATACACAGTATAAAGATTTTAAATGTAGATTAGTGAGATGAAATGACTTAGAATGAATACAGAAATGATTGTAATGCACAAATGATGCTCTGAATTGCATTATTTAAACTTTATTTGCATAATTATCATGTATAATTCAATATTTTGAGTAAATAACATATGAATCAAATTTTAGACGGTATAAAGAAATAAAATATAGACTATTGTGATGAAATGAGATAGAATAAATCAAGAAACGATTGAAATACTCAAGTGATGCTAAGAATTTCATTGTTTGCACTTATATATGCGTAATTACCATGTATAATCCACCCTTTATGAATAAATAACGTATGAATCATATTCTAGATAGTATAAAGAGTTTAAATGTAGATTATTATGATGAATTGAACTAGAATGAATCCAAAAACGAATGAAATACTCTCATGATGCTCGTAATAGCATTATTTGCTTTTTATATGTGTAATTATCATGTATAATTCTATCTTTTGAATTAATAACATATGAATCATATTTTAGACAGTATAATGAGTATAAATGTACATTATTGTGATGAAATGACCTATAAGGAATCCAGAAACGATTGAAATGCTCAAATGATGCTCCGAATTGCATTATTTGCACTTTATATTCGTAAGTACCATGTATAATCCAATCTTTTTTGAATCAATAACATATGAATCATATTCTACACAGTATAAAGAGTTTCAATGTAAATTATTGGGATGAAATGTACTAGGATGAATCCAAAAACGATTGAAATTCTCTAATGAAGCTCAGAATATCATTATGTGCAATTAATATGCGTAATTACCATGTATAATCCAATATTTTTGAATAAATAACATATAAATCATATTCTAAACAGTATAAAGAAATGAAATATATATTATTGTGATGAAATGACATTGAATGAATAGAGCAACAATTGAAAAACTCAAATGATGCTTAGAATTGCATTATTTGCAATTTATATGCGTAATTACCATGTGTAATCCACTCTTGATGAATAAATAACATATAAATCATATTCTATACATTATAAAGATGAAATGACTTAGATAGAATCCAAAAACTATTGAAATGCTTAAATTTACTCAGAATTTCTTTATTTGCACTTTATATTCGTAATTACAATGTATAATCTATTTTCATGTGTAAAGAACTTATGAATCATATTATAAGCAGTATAAAGAATAGAAATATAGATTATGGTGATGAAATAAAATAGGATGAATCATGAAACGATTGAAATCCTCAAATGAAGCTCAGAATTTCTTTATTTGCACTTTATATGCGTAATTAATAAGTATAATCCAAATTTTTAAATAAATAACATTTGAATCAAATCTTAGACAGTATCATGAGTTTAAAAATAGATTATTGCGATGAAATGACTTAGAATGGATCTAAAAATGATTGAAATTCTCAAATGATGTTTATTATTACATAATTTGCATTTTATTTTCGTAATTACCAAGTATAATCAAATCTTTTTGAATAAATAAAGTATGAATGATATTATTGACAGTATCGAGTTTAAATGTAGAGTATTGTGAAGAAATGACATAGAAGGAATCCAGAAATGATATAAATGCTCCAATGATGCTCAGAATTGAATGATTGCAATCAATATGCCAAATTTTACTTGTATAATCCAATCTTTGTGAATAAATAACATATGAATAATATTTTAGACAGTCTAATGAGCTTAAATGTAGATTACTGTGAAGAAAAGACTTACAATGAATCAAAAAACGATTGAAATACTCAAATGATGATCAGAATTGCATTATCTGCACTTTATATGCGTAATTATCACGTATAATCCAATATTTATGAGTAAATAACATATGAATCTTATTCTAGACAGTATAAAGATTTTAAATATAGATTATTGTGCTGAAATGACATTAAAACGAATCCAGAAACAATTGAAATGCTCAAATGATGCACTGAATTGCATTATTTGCACTTTATATACGTAATTACCTTGTATAATCCAGTCTTTTTGAATAAAATTCATATTAATCATATTCTAGAAAGTATTATAAAGAGTTGAAATGTACATTATTGTAACTAAATGAAATAGGATGATTGAAGAAACGATTGAAATGCTCAAATGATGATCGGAATTGCATTATTTAAAATTTATATGAATAATTGCCTTGTATAATCCACTTCTTATGAATAAATAACATATGAACCTAATTTAGACATTATAAAGAGTTTAAATGTAGATTATTCTGATGAAATGATTTATAATAAATCCAAAAAGATTGAAATGCTCAAATGATGCTCTAAATTGCTTTATTTGCACTTTATATACATAATTACCTTGTATAATCCAGTTTTTTCAATAAATAACAAATGAATAATATTTTAGACAGTATAATGAGATTAAATGTAAATTATTGTGAAGAAATGACTTAGAATGACTCAAGAAACGATTGAAATACTAAAATGATGATCTGAATTGCATTATTTGCAATTTATATGCGTAACTATCATGTATGATTCAATCTTTTTGAATAAATAACATATGAATCATAAACTGGACAGTATAAATAGTTTAAATGTGGATTATTGTGTTGAAATGACTAAGAATGAAACCAGAAACAATTGAAATGCTCAAATGTTGCTCTGAATTGCATTATTTGCAATTTATATACGTAATTACCATGTATAATCCAATATTTTTTAATAAATAACATATGAATCATATTCTAGTTGGTATATGAATTTAAATATATATTATTGTGATGAAATGAATTAGAATGAATCCAGAAATGATTGAAATGCTCTAATGGTGCTCTGAATTGCATTATTTGCATTTTATATTTGTAATTTCAATGTAAAATCAAATATGTTTTGAATAAATAAAATATGAATCATATTCTAAACAGTAAAAAGTGATGAAATAGAGATTATTGTGATGAAATGACATAGGATCTAACTAGAAACGATTGCAATGCTCAAATGATGCTCGTAAATTACATTATTTGCAATATATATGCGTAATAACCATGTATAATCCACTCCTTATGAACAGATAACATATGAATAATATTCTTGACCATATAAAGAGTTTAAATGTTGGTTATTGTTATGAAATGATATAGGATAAATCAAGAAAAGATTGAAATGCTCAAATGATGATCAAAATTTCATTATTTGAAATTTATATGCCTAATTACCATGTGAAATCCGATCGTTTTGAAAAATTAATATATGAATCATATTCTAGACATTATAAAGAGTTTACATGTTGATTATAGTGATGAAATAACTTAGAATGAATCCAGAAACAATTGTAATGCTGAAATGATGATCTGAATTGCATTATATGCACTTTATATGCGTAATTATCATGTATAATCCAATATTTTGAGTAAATAACATATGAATCATATTTTAGACAGTATAAAGAATTGAAATATCGATTATTGTGACAAAATGAGACTGGATAAATAAAGAAACAATTGAAATGCTCAAATGATGCTCAGAATTGCATTATTTGCACCGATATATGCGTAATTACCATTTATAATCCGCCCTTTATGAATAAATAACATATGATTCATATTCTAGAGAGTATAAAGAGTTTAAATGTAGAATATTATGATGAAATGATTTAGAATGAATCCAAAATCGATTGTGTTGGTTAAACATTTTCTCTCGATTTGCCGATTTGCAAAACAACACCGAAACCCTTAAAACTAACATCTCTTCTTAGTGCTTTCAAGCTAGATTTATTGAAGAATGGATTAAAGCAAGTGTGGCAATTAGTTTGGAGCTTCAAGAGATTGTTTTGGTCTAGTTAGATTCACTAGTTAAGGTTTATTTAATCTCTAAACTAATCTCAATCAATTTGCTGGTAAAATGCTCAGTTTTTCTGTCCAGCGTCATACAACGCTAGTTGCCGTTACACAACGCAGAGTTAATTCGATTTTAAATTGCAAAATCTCTGACAAGGTTGGAACAGCGTTACACAACGCTCAGTAGCGTTGTGCAACGTTAGTTCATTTGCTTTTAAACCTGTTAAATCCATTATTTCCCCTTGTCAGAACGTTGTGCAACGCTAAGTAACGTTACACAACATTTCCACTCCTATGTTGTGTAACGCTATTCAGCGTTGTACAACGTAGTCATGAAGCAGGCAACTCTGCATTGCTCAGACATCGATCTGCATCGATGCTGCATGCATGCTGCCATGTTCCATGCATCGTAGCGTTGTGTAACGCTCTAAACTTCGCTCAGATTTCGCTCAATCGCTCTGGACGCGTAGTGCAACGCTGAATAGCGTTGTGCAACGGCGACGTTGTGTGACGCCAGTCAGCGTCGTATGACGTTCTGACAATGTTGTTTGAGTTTGTCAGTTTTGCCTTATTCGTTTTCTACCAAGCGTTACACAACGCTCTGACAAGTTCCAACGGAACTGTCGAGCTTCTGCTTTGGATCTTTGCTGAAGCGTTGTGCAACGCTACATAGCGTTACACAACGCTCTGACAACTCACAACGTTATTGTCTGTGACCGTTTGATTTTTCAACGGCTATTTCTGCGTTGTACAACGCCATATAGCGTTGTATAACGGCAGAGTCTGTTTTGGCTGGTTTTTGGAGCTGTTGGCGCCCTCTATATATATGGGGCCTCTTGGAACTGTTTAGATACTTTTGAAACCTTTGAAACTCCTCCCTTTTGAGCTCCAACCAGTTAGACATTACTCTCTCTTGTGTTTGAGCATTATTTTAGCAAAATCATTGAGATTAGAGTGTACAAAACCAATCCACTAGTGTTAATTGCTAGATTTGTTGAGTGATTTGGTTAGAGCCTCAATCCTTTGAGTGTTTGAGCTTGTTTAATTGAGTTAGGCCAATCCACCTTGAGAGAGTTTGTAACAAGGTGATTTGGTTCGAATTTGTAGTCCCGTTCGTGTGGAATTGAACGGAGCGCGCCCATTTCGAGGTTGCGAAACTCCCGGAGACGTACGACTAAGGCTAGCACTTCCTAGCGGGTCGGAACTCCGTAATACATCGCGTGTCACTTCTTATCTTCTCTCTTTACCTTTCTTGAATTGTGAATTGCTTGTGCTTTGTTTGCTTTTGTTAGAACAAATTTGAATTGAACCAAATATTTACCATACCGGCTTAGAACTTTGTTTTTGTGCCTATTCACCCCCCTCTAGGCCTTTAATTTAGGGACAACAGATTGAAATGCTAATGATGCTCGGAATTGCATTATTTGCACTTCATATGCGTAATTATCATGTATAATTCTATCTTTTGAATAAATAACATATGAATCATATTTTAGACAGTATAATGAGTATAAACATACATTGTTGTCATAAAATGACCTATATGATATTCAGAAACTATTGAAATGCTCAAATGATGCTCTGAATTGCATTATTTAGATTTTATATTCGTAAGTACCATGTATCCAATGTTTTTTAAATAAATAACATGTGAATCATATTCTAGATAGTGTTAAGATTTTAAATGTAGATTATTGGGATGAAATGACTTAAGATGAATCCAGAAACAATTGAAATTCTTAAATGAAGCTCAGAATATCATTATTTGCAATTAATATGCGTAATTACCATGTATAATCCAATTTTTTTTAATACATAACATATGAATCATATTCTAAATATTATAAAGAAATGAAATATGGATTATTGTGATGAAATGGCATAGGATGAAAAGAGAAACATTTGAAATGCTCAAATCATGCTCAGAATTCCATTATATGCAATTTATATGCATAATTACCATGTGTAATCCACTCTTGATGAATAAATAATATATAAATCATATTCTCAATATAAAAGAGTTTAAATGTATATTATTGGGATGAAATGACTTAGATTGAATCCAAAAACTATTGAAATGCTCAAATTTAATCAAAATTTTGTTATTTGCTCTTTATATTCGTAATTACCATGTATAATCTATTTTTTTGTGTAAAGAACTTATGAATCATATTCTAAGCAGTATAAAGAATTGAAATATAGATTATTGGGATGAAATAACATAGGATGAATCAAGGAACGATTGAAATTCTCAAATGATACTCAGAATTTTATTATTTGCATTTTATATGCGTAATTACTATGTATAATCCAATTTTTTTAATAAATAACATTTCAATGATATCTTAGACAGTATAATGAGTTAAAAATTAGATTATTGTGATGAAATGACTTAGAATGAATCTAAAAATGATTGAAATTCTCAAATGATGTTTATTATTTGATAATTTACATTTTATATGCGTAAGTACCAAGTGTAAACAAATCATTTTGAATAAATAAAGTATGAATGATATTATTGACAGTATCGAGTTTAAAGGTAGAGTATTATGATGAAATGACATAGAAGGAATCCAGAAACGATATAAATGCTTCAATGATGCTCAGAATTGCATTATTTGCAATAAATATGCATAATTTCCTTGTATAATCCAATTTTGTTTTTAATAAATAACATATGAATAATATTTTAGACAGTCTAATGAGTTTAAATGTAGATTATTGTGGAGAAATGACTTGGAATGAATCAAGAAATGATTGAAATGCTCAAATGATGATCAAAATTGCATTATCTACATTTTATATGCGTAATTATCATGTATTGTTATGCCTGGCATTTTTATATTTGAATTCTTAAAATTTCTTTTGTGTTGTTTAATAATTAGTGATTTTCTTGAATTCTGTTTTGGTTTTTCATTTTCTGATTGAATACTTTCTGGGTAAACTTAGCTATGAAATTAGATACGATTCCTACTACTTCAAAAGTTTCCAAAGTTATTTTGGTATTTTTCTTAATATATAAATTCATTTTTTTTATTTAAATGTTAGAAAATAAAACTATTTTGCTTCAGAAACCAAATGAACTAGGTTAGTTTAAGGTCGGTTTTATATTAGATTTTAGTTGTTGCTATAAGCTTCATTATATGGGGTTTGCATGCATATACTTTAATCAAGTAAATAACAAAGTAGCTTATATGTATATATCGTCCATGATTTTTATATTAATTTTTATTTACCATGGGCAAATTCACATGAATTGCAAAAACTTAGTATATTAGTAATTGTGGGAATAACAGATGGGACCCAGGTTTATTTGTGTTTTAAGTTAAATCATTGAATGGTACACTCTATCTATTGAAAAAGAAATATCAAATCCACTCATCCAGCCTAGTCGGTACCGCTCTTGTACCTTTTTATTTGACTGGTTCACTTTGGGAACATCGATATACCACTTTCTTTCATTTTCTTTATCACCAAATCTCTTACAAGTTAGTCCTAAAATAAAGAAACGCAAGAGTAGAAGGGGCTGGTACCAAGGTGTCATCACAAGTAAAAACTCATATTTACTGAACATTAGAAGGTATTTATAAAACTTGTTTGAATATATCCCCTTTTATCTCATTGGATTTTCGTGCTAATTTCTTTGAAGTTTAGACAAATCAAAATTTCTTTACTGGATATTTTGTCTAAAAATTAAGTCATGCCTGGATTACAAAATCTGAAGTGTATCTATTTTTTTTACAAGTTACTTAGAAGTGCAAGGATCTAATTACAGTTATACCATAGGTTTATACAATCTTAGAAAGGGTTATGCTTGGTATTCAAAAGTAGTAGGCCTCGCTGGAATTTTCTCTAACCAGCTCAAATTTGTAACATTCGTTGAGTATTGTACCTGACAAGATATCTAGGGCTCCGTTTGGATGGTTTTTTCTCGGAATAAGGAATAATAACTTTTTTTATCAATAAATTTATTTCTAACCATCCAAACTCTTCACAAAAGTTACACACTTTCCAATAAATTTACCCCTTCCCAATAAATTTCTTCCCTTCTTCTTTCTTCCTACCTTATTCTCAACACATCCAAACGGAGCCTAGGAACATAAACACATTTAGGATCAGTCATAAATCAAATGTGTCTTGTCTCTTGGGTTGGTACCAAATTATATCAGAATGCATGAGTGACAAACCTGAAAACCGACCACACTATGTACATGAAGTTGGGTACTGTTTTTCAATAAACATTTTAATTTGCCAATTAAAAATAGATCTTAGTATGGTATTTTCTTTTATATGCTAATTAGAGTTGGGTGGTCGGATGTCGGGATCAGAGACAGCCGGTACGACCAAGGGTTTTTAGGATTGTCTTGTCTTGCTTGCTGCTACTAGTTTTACTTTCAGGTGCAGATTTCTCACGAATTTTAATTTGCATTTTCAGGACTGAACTGCTTGCATTTGCATATTTGAAATTGTTGGAATATCCATGTGACATATTTGCACATTTATCATTTGATTATTATTATTATTGTTATATGCATATTGAATGGTTTCCACTTGATAATCTGAAATTGTTATATGTACTGCTTGTGCGATTGAATAGACACTCATTTCTTTTGTACGGGGGTTTGGGTCGCGCCCAGACCTGGCTGTACACCGTGAAGTAAGCGCTTATATTTCGGATCTGGTAGTGATCTCGGCTTGTAGTACTTTTGATTATCTGATTGTTTGGATTGTAAATTGAATTGATTGGCCGTTGACGGCCCTCTAAGGAGGAGACTCATGGTATCTGACTCTGAACTGACTCTGATATACCAGACTTGCATTAAAGATAACTGTCCAAACTGAGTCGGCTTTTGAAACATTAAATTGTATTTGAATTGAATTAGATAAACAGCCGTGCTCTTTTGCATTTCATATGTTCATAAAAAGTTGCATTTATTAATTGATATCTGTATGTATTTGTATGTATTGCTTGTCTACTTGTATTATTATATTATTGATTTAGTACGGTAATTAGTTCCTGAACATGTAACATCGAGATTCGTGTGACTGAAACTAAATACCGCACTCACTTTTCCGCTTTTGTGGGTTCCAGGTTTATAGACAGAGAGATGGGCAGTGCAGTGAGCTTTAAGCCATAGTACTTTTGGTATGTACCATGTAGAATGTAAAATATAGTCATGTATAATCTTACTGTATTTTGTTTGTCTTGTATAATATATGCTCCTGTACCTTTTATGTATGTTCTTTGGACTTTTATCTTTCCTATAGTACATATAAATTTACTTAATCTTATGTGTTTAACTAGAAACTTAAGCTGCTTGATCAATAAGTATGCTACAGCTTGCAACTTAGAATTGTTTGTATTTTCTTTATTTAAATTAAAATATTACATTTATATATATATTTGAATTGGAGTATTATGTGCTATTTCAAGATAGAAAAATTAACAGGCCTTGCAAGTACATGAAGGTAATCGTGTGCTTGCGGCGACTGTGACACCGTCAGTCGTGGGGTGTCACATGTATAATCCAATATTTTTTAATAAATAACATATTAATCATATTCTATACTATATAAAGAGTTTAAATGTAGATTATTGTAATGAAATGACTTAAAGAATGATTCCAGAAACGATTGAAATGATCAAATGAAGCTCATAATTGCATTATCTACACTTTATATGAATAATTACCTTGTATAATCAACTCCTTATGAATAAATAACAATGAATCATATTCAAGACATTATAAAGAGTTTAAATGTAGATTATTCTGATGAAATGCTTTTAATAAATCCAGAAACGATTGAAATGCACAAATGATGCTCTGAATTGCATTATTTGCATTTTATATACATTATTTGCACAAATGTAGAAAGGTTCAAAAGTTCATGAAAGAAGGCTCAGATTGCAAATCCTTGACATTTTGTTTTGGGCTTTGGGTCATGTGCTTATGTCAAAATTTCAGCCCGATGGTTGGATCAAAAGTTACACCCATTTTATTAAAGTATGGGCGGACCATATTGCATCATATTCAATAAACAATCATTTATAAACATGCAGTCGAGCTCTGAATTGATCCATTTTTTTGTTTCATTTTCACATTTGCTCAATGAAATTTTGAAGTACCATTCACAGACCTGACCAGCAGTATAGAGCCACAACAGTAGCACATTCAAACAAAGTAATAATTTTTTAACAAGACTTGGCAATCCTCCATTTAAAAAAGGAAAACCTCGAACTGGGAAAACTCTAAAGTCTAACTAAAAAGTCAACCGCTTGAGGTTTCAAATTAAAACAAAGGTACGACAAATAAAATCATCTATGGTCTCAACTCTCAACTCACTCATACATACTATAAATACGCTCCGATAGCTTTTCCAATCAGTATCGCCAACTAATCCAATCTCTAATTCGTACCTATTTCCACCATGGCAAGATCCATTGTTGAAAGCTCCTCATCAAGCCAGGCTCCATCAGTACCTGACACACAAACCCAATCACCTAGCTATGATATCAATGCTACAGCCGGGCTAGTAATCGGCATAGTGTTTTTCATCTGTATAATCCTCAATTTTATACTCCGGCTTTTCTTAGCGACGAAATATAACCAGCGGTTGCAACGTCAGGCTAGTGCGGCTGCTTCAGCCAAGCCGAAGCTCGGTCTTAGTTCAGAGGAAATCTCTCTACTGCCCAAATATGTATATCAACCGAGTGGACAAGATGACCATGAATATGAACCGAGCAGTTCGGCATTGGACTGTGCGGTATGCATTAATGAGCTTGTGCAAGAGGAGATGGTGAGAGTTCTACCAACTTGCAACCATTTCTTCCATGTAGAGTGCATCGACAGGTGGTTGCTCGTGCATTCGTCATGCCCCTTGTGCCGGGCCCAACCAATGCTGGAGAAGATGAAATTGGATATTACTTCAGCTTCACCAATTCCACAACTAAGATTGTGTAGAACAGCAAATGAGACAAGCGAGCTTGCCTCAATGGCTTCACCCCTATTAAAGTCTCTAAGTGCAACGAATTTGAATGAGATAAGAAATGAGGTGCAATCTTCGGAAGAAAGTTCAATTTTGTGATTTTAGTTGAGATAGCACGATCTAGCTGATAGGTTAATAGTGGCAATCAAAAAGTTTTATTAGTTATTTCGATATAATATGTAATACTAATTATTAGTAAGCAAACAACAGAAGCAGATTTTGTTGGCAGTACAATTTCGATTAATTGTTAACCTTTGGAACTCAAAAGAGTTGTTCCTCTGCACTAGTTATTTTTTTGCCTTACGGAGATTCAAGCATAGTAATAAAAATTCTGAATGACATTATATTAGTTTTTTTTTTAGCAAAATTTCTAATTATTCACGAATTAAAAAAAATATAATGTATATATTATTTTATTAAAATTTTATATTTTTCTGTTTCCTTAAATTAGAATAGTATTCAATTGCCTCCATTTTGTACACCTCAATCACATGGCTTAGAATTTGAAACTTGAATACATACGCGCACAGAAAAGAAAATTTCGATGCTTGTATTTTATTTTGAAAGCTATAATAGGCTTTTAGAAATAAACTTGACATGGTGAATTTCTTATTGTTGATTTTGCTATGTGTTAATAATACCCATCAAAATCAGTCTAAATTTTTATAATATTTAAAGGCATGCAGAGAGTAGTATAAATCATATTTTTTAGTTCTTTTTTGTTATTTCAAGCTTTCGGTTTTTTATTATTAAGAATGTAGTAAATAGAGACACAGTGTAGACAAAAAAGAGGGAATTCTTTACGAATTACAAATTTATTATCATAGATGCGAGTCGTGGAATGAATCATTTTTATTAAGTTTGCTTCATTTTATTTTGTAAACGAACGATTCACAACCCGAATGTCTAATTTCTACTTTTGTGAAACTTCAATTCAATTAGTCGGGTGTTGCTTTTTTCACGATTTCAATTAGCAATACACGCTAATTTTTTTATTTTGACCAAAATATCCTCATCTATTATCAATACAATCTCCGACCATCTCCGTATCTGTATCTCTTTTTTTTTATTCTTACAGTAAAACACCAGAGGCATATACCCCAAGTTCCAACCCTAGGGTGTGTTTAGATTGTTGGAAGAAAGAAGAAGAAGGAAGAAGAAGAAAAAAAATTATAAACAATCCAAACTCTTCACAAAATTACACACTTCCCAATACTTCATTCCACTTCTTCCCTTCTTCCCTTCTTCCCACACCCATCCAAACGCACCCCTAGAAAAACATGCATCTCTCTCCCACTACTCAGTTCTCACAGGCTGCTCCCACCACATGATTTTCCTGTTGGTGCAGATTCAAATATCAAATCGAATAATATGAAAAATGTCAAATTAATAAAAGAAATAGAAGGAACAAAGTTACCCGAATCGCGCTAGGCGCTGTCCTTAAGCGTATTCCGTCTCAACGTGCGACAGGAACCGCAACCAAGATAAGACAGGATTGTCACCTTTTAGGGCACGACCATGAAGGTGACTGATGAAAGCCTCCAAAAAATATCCAGCAGAACAACAAAATCGAGATTTGGAATATCAAATATTATCAAGAGGAATATGAGAAATTAGACAAGCTGTATAACTTTTTGTGTGTATGTCTATTATCTACGAAATGGCTTGTTTATATAGCAAAACAAGTAACGGCTCAGACATGCCATGATTAATTTCTGAATTAAGGAAAACATCATGGAGATAAATGACGAATTAAATTTCTGTATTTAATTATCAAACAGATACACGTTACAAAACTGAAACATGCATTATCAAATAATGGTTAAATGAAATAACGGCATACAAAATTTAAGAATTGCGATTTTACATGTTCTCATGCTTTAATTTGAATAGAAATTCAAACCAATAAATAAACCCAGAAATGTAGGACTTGAAAGTAGATATATAAAATATAGATTCGTGCATATTGCTCAAATTACTTTTTATAGAATAAATAAATATTTTGAGTTTTCTAATCATATATTCAACATTTCCTGTATTTTTTTTTCTGATGAAATAATTTTGTAATTACAAGTGCTTTTGCTAGATTTTTTGGACCAATTTTGTAATATCTATTTCCATTTAAAAGATTAGTTAATTAAGCGATATGAATAGAAATTGAGTACGCACATCGCTTGCTTCATGGCCGGCACTATCGTTCCCTTTCTCATTTCAAATCCCCTTTTATTCGAAGCCTTTTTGAAATATATAATTTCGAAGTTAAAATTTGAATAAGCTATAGAAGACAAATATATAAAGCTCCATACTTTCATGGGCCAAAATTTTGCTATATTCTGCCATGCTAGTCTTACAATTGGGAATGGATATCATATAACAGAGTATACGGAGAGGGAGAGGGTCAGTGCGTGGTTATAAGTTCTCAGCGCGTGATTGATGAGGGCATATTGGTCAAATAAGAATTGCCGTGTATTGCTAATTGAAACCGTGTAAAAAGCAATTCCCCAATTAGTCAGGCAAAACTCCTTGAGTTGGGTTTCTCTTCCCGATTCCTGGAATTAATCTATTGCAAGTCAGTAAAATATAATTTAATGAAATTAAACTTTTCTGCATTTTGTCTCTTATTTTGTCTCTATTATAGGAAAGGTTAATTTTTTTAAAACCGACTTTCCAATGGTAAGTAATTAAAAAGAATCCACATGTTCAACAGCACAATTGGGGCCATTTGGATCCCCATGGGATTTTGGAAAATTTCATCTTCTTACCATAAATTTATTATAAACAATCCAAACTCTTCACAAAATTACACACTTGTCAATAAATTTATTCCTAGAAATTGCAACTTTTCCAAATTCTCCAACTTCCTAAGCGATCCAAACGGCCCCAATATAAAATTGCGCCTGCCTCTGCTTGACTGGTTTGACCTCATGTCTTCGCTAGCTAAGTGGAGTAAACTATAAACTATAAAAGTCAGTGGGCTGTATTTTGTGTTTATTTTTTTTTTATTTGTTTCTGCCAAATCATACATTTGTGTCATCATACTTCCCAAATATTTTCGGAGGCGGTAATTAGCAATGTCATATACGGATTCTCTATTGCGATTCCGGTATACAATTGAGCACGTCGCTGGTTGAAGCTTATTTTGAAGAAAAATAAAAAGGAAACACGAAAAGTATACAGGGAAAAACGTAAAAAATAAATAAAAGTACAGGTAGAAAGTTATTCTGGTATAACAATCATTTTATTTTTTAGAGAGATAAAATAATAATAAAATAATATGTAGGCTCGCCGTCCTCAAAATTTTGAAGGAAATATATTAAAGAGGTTAGATTAAAAGCTTAAGCACATCAACATAATTAATTAGGCCAATAATCTAATATATTATAAGCCTATAAGGCGTCACTCAGAAAAAATTTATCTATTTAATAGTTCAATTCGACAGAATTCATTTATAAATTTTGATATTTTAAAAAAAAGGAAAGACTTTGACAAAACAAAGCATTTTCCTGATAAAATAATTAAACATGTTGCTCTTAGAGTCTTAGTAGCAGTATTAGAGTTCATTGTACTTAGACCTTTAGAAAAAAAAAATATTTATAGGGTTCATTGCATTTAGCATAATCTATTTGGCAGAAGAAAATATATCCTAAAAATATGAAATATTATGTTCAATTATATGCACAAAAAAATTCAAAAACGAGGGCGTTATTGATTTTATTAAGAAGAGACATTAATTTATTGTTGACTCGATGTATCCACATGCATAATAAATTCAAATCAAATTCAAATTATTTATATAATTTATTTTTTAACGAAAACACATACATTTGTTAGATTCTCAGCTTCCACAACCGAAATTCAATTCTTTTTATGGCACTCTACTGCAAATTATTTCTCAAATTTATTTATTTTTTCATTACTACTTTGTTCATCAGGGTGATAATATTGTAGTATAAAATTTAAATTAAAGACAAAAATATCATCGAGCTTTACTGACAGGTTTCTCCTGATTTATCAAATATTAAGTGCTTATACATATAGGAAGAGATTAAAAATTGATCCATTGATTGCTTTAACCTTCTGCATATATGGTACATTTTTCATGAATATAGTACAAATAGAACAACATAGATATTCATGATATAGACAGTTTAATATACTGTATTAAGAATTGTGGTTTTTATTGATTTTCTTTTACCTGCGGCGAAAATGAAGCGGATCAAAGTGGGTCTCTCTTTGGTAATACTTCTAGGTTCACAAGTTATAATTTCGTGCGCATGAAACCTTTATCACCCCCTCTTAGATTCACACGCTGGTGGGCTGAAAACTATATAGGTTAATTTACTATTTGAGATATGTTAAAATCAGTCCCGAATGACGGATGAGACCGTCAGTTATGATCAAATCTCAATTTTTCAGATTCTAACAATCGATTCGAACCATTCAATGTGTTCTCCATATTGAAATCTTGTTGGAGACAAAATTTTATATTTTTCTGAAATTTTTTAGTATTTATTTGGTATTTTACAAAATTCTTAATCTAAACAATTTTGGATCCTTCAATAACTATGATTTTTAAAAATCTCAAAAAAAAAATGTAATTTGGTCTCCAATGAGATTTCAATATGGAAAACACATTGAAGAGTTCGGATCGACTGTTAGAATCTCGAAAATTGAGATTTGATAGTAGCTGATGAGTAGGGATGAAAACGGAGCGGATTTTATCCGCTCCGATCCGTATCCGAATTCGAAAAATGTGCGTAACATCCGATCCGTATCCGTATCCGAACATATCCGTATTCGTATTCGTATCCGCCAAAAAATGTGGATGCGGATATGGTTTTGAGTTTTTTGACAATATCCGATCCGTATTCGTATCCGACATGGATATTATCTGTATCCGATAGATATTAATCCGCTTATCCGTATTTTTAACGGCATAAGATAATTAATATAATTACTTATCTACATTAGAGAATACTTTTAATTATATAATACTTAATTTTTATTAGATAAGTTCTCTTATAATAATATTTTTATTTGGACTAGTAACATAAAATTATTTTTATTTTTTTATTATTGAGATGATTATATATGATAACAATACTAAAATTAATTTTTTTCTCTAATCATGTTGATTACATATGATTAATATACTTTTTAATGTATGATGACATTTAAGGTAACATGATATGATTTGACATTGAATAGTTAAATATACTGTTGGAATTCTAATTGTGGAAAGATTGAATTTATCGATCAATTCTACTAGATTTGTACTTATGTGGTGCTTGCAATTTTAGAAGGTCTCTTATTTGCTTTCACTTTTAGCTTTTTATTTATGTGTTAAAAGTTGGAACCCAACAAATAAATTTGCTTACTTTGATTTTAAAGAAGTTCACTTCTAAAACTGTACATTGTAATTGAAAGCAATGTTATTAAAATTAACTTTCATATTTTAAAGAAATACTCATTTGACTCAAACTATGAAAAATAGTAGATATTCATTCGCATGTACTACAACTGATATTGACGAAATACTAATATAAACACTGAGTATATTGAATAATATTATATTTAGAGGAACTGCTATTGTAAATAAATAAAAAAGATTAAAATGTTATCCGTATCCGACAAAATATATTTGTATTCGACCCTGTATCCGAATACATCCGAACCGTATCCGTATCCGTTTTATATCCGAACCGTATCCGTATCCGAACGCATTCGTATTCGTATCCGTATCCGAAAAAAAATATGGATGCGGATATGGAAAGACCAACATCCGCTCCGTATCCGATCCGTTTTCATCCCTACTGATGAGTCCATCCGTCAATCGTGGCTGATTTTAGCCTATCTCCTAGTATTTTCAATCCGTATTGGATATCGTAAAATTCCGATAATATTTGGAACTGGAACAAGAAACTTGACTACTATCATCTGCAGTTTTACTATCTTTTGCCATTGTTAAACAGAAAGTAAACACATAAAATAAAAAAGGTAAAAATATAAAGTAATCAAAGTGAATACATACAAACAAATAAGTTCAATAAAAATAAGAGATGACATATTTTTATGTCTATATGTTTATCTTGTCTGTTTTATATGTTAATTTTGTGTTTAGTGATGATAAGGGATGGCAAACTACATATGACAATTATCATTTTTGCCGGAGCAATAACCAAAATGACACAGTAACCAATATTATAGACAAAATACCAGAAAATTTAAAAAATTTTCGGATTTCGTCCACTTAACTGGTAGGATTGCCGGAAAGCTATTAAACACACTGAGTTAAACCCCTATACCTTGAAATTTCTTTTTTTTTTGGTACAAAATGTTGAAAAACATATGACATTATATATAATAAGTAATATCTTTTATATTTTAGAGTTTTTTTTTTAAATGAAAATATGTACAATATTAACACAATAAAGTTTACATATTAATATTATGCAAATTATATTGTCGACAAAATTTTGTAACCAGATTTAAATTCATATTGTTCACATAGATGAATAATCATAATTAAAGTCCGGTTTAAAATTTATGTGCACCATAGAATTACCATAATATTAATTATATATTATTATTATATTATTCATACGTTTTTAATATATGATAATAAGATAATTAAAAAAGCTGTCAAACATTATGGGTAACTTGTCCTTTATTTATTTTTTCTTCTTCTTTTAATTAACTGATCGAAACCCTAATAATTATAATATAGTCAAACTTCTATCATAACTTAAAAGTAAATAAATGTACATTTTTAAGATAAGAGGATTGCTGACTGGAAGTTGAATGGTAAGTTTCCCACAAATAGTTGTTTTAAACAAAATAAAAATTTTAAAAGGGAAAAATAACGAAGACGACTCTACGGTCAATCACGTGAGTCCCACTCCGATCCAAATAGTCAAATTTTGTAAATGGCTAAATGTACAGTGAAATGTTCTATTAGCGGTTGCTAACTTGCTATACTATACGCATGTTGATCCAAAAATAAAGCTTGCCAGTTGCCACACGGATCCTCTTGTGCATTGGTTATTGACTTATTGGTATTTGCATGCAATCCCCCCCCCCCCCCCCCCTATATACGCATATATAAAGCTTTCCACACATATATATGCATATTTATATATATACCTGTACTGTACACAGCTGCAGATGTTGCTGCAAGCTGTGTTATTGTCTCGTCATGTTACATTAGAACCTCATTTGACAAACTGGGTATCAAACTTTAGTAGATAATTGATCGCATTTATCTTTGCCTCTGGCAAATTGATTAACATAACCTTGTATCCTTGTTGCGAAGCATTCATTTTTTTTTCTTTTATAAAAATAAAAAGTTTGTGCTTTTGAGCTAGGAGTCAAAAGAGGAATATATATATAGGCACATCTTATTAGTTAAAGTTTGCAAAATGTATAATATTTTTAAACTGCTTGTTTCGATTAAAATCAGTTGGCAACTTGGCATAGAGCCATAAACAAGACACTTGTATATTTAGCTGCATGCGTGCTTCAATTACATTTTTTGTACGTGCAAACTCAGAATAATTGACTATTTTCTTGCATAGGATATTTATTATTTAGTGTAATGTTAAATAATGCTTGTAGTAGTGGCTGACTTGCCGGCATAAATGTTATAAAAAAATGAAAATATTTGTATTAATTGACTTTTTTTTTCTGTGGATTGCAATATATATATGGTTATGTGGGAAGTCAATTGAATAAATTAAGCTCTCCATGACAATTTGCGGAATCCTTGAGTTCATTTGAACGAAAATTTGTCTTGAAATTTCTATATACGGCACCGTTTGGATGCGTTGAGAAGAAGGTAGGAAGAAGGAAGAAGGAAAGAAATAAATTATAAACAATTCAAATTCTTCACAAAGTTACACACTTCCCAATACTTTTTCTCACTTCTTTCCTTCTTCCCACACCTATCCAAACGGAACCTACAATAGCAACGATTGTTAATGCGACTCCACTTCAAACAAATTTATTCTTGTTTAAATTATGTTCTGCAATTTTACATCCGTTAATATCAATACTAGGATATTTGGTAATTTATATTTCTCTTTTTTCTCGTGTTAAATTATTATAAAACATCCAGAGTAAAGGAAATGCTAATTTTCTGCAATAATACGCCAATAATGTACCATTTGGCTTGAATTATGCACGTTATTCTGATGGAAATAGCTTTGGATGGAATGTATTAATTAACAGGCAGTACCTAAGATGATCTAGCTACATTTTCTGTTTTATTTATTATTATTATTATTATTATTATTATTATTTTGGGGGGGGGGGGGGGGGGGGCAGGGGCAGTTGTACCTTTCCATCGTTATAACAATTTGTTTTCTGTCTTTACTAGGTAAATATTATCTTTTATTTTAAATACAAGATGTGTGGGCTTGACCTTTATTTTAGTTATTAATAAAAAACAAAGTAATTGAAGTAGTCTTTGACATGTATATATAAATAAGCGGTTGACCTCTTTAGCATAAACATATATTCTATCCTTACTGATGCAATATGGTCCTGCGCACACTTCAATAAAATGGGTGTAACTTTTAATCCGACCGTCGGATCGGGCCGAAAATTTTGACAGAAGATCCATGACTCAAAGGCCGATCCAAAACAAAACAAAGCGTTGGCCAAATCGTCAGCTTCGATTCGCGATCTGAGCCTTCTTTCATGGACATTTAGTCCTTTCTTTATTATTTTGAGCAGTTTTATGGTTATTTTGGAAATTTTATGTATATTCTCTTTCTAGGGTTTCTGTAAGAGCTATTTAAGACTGCCGTCATAGTTTATGGAAGTTTAATGAATTTTGAGATTCAAAACTTTATTAAAAAAATCTGAGAATCTGTGTGATTTCTCAACAAAAAATCTTTCTTTTTCATATTTTTTCACTATCTTTTTCTATAATTCGTGCATCACTTACATGCTTATTACTAGCATAATACTTTTGACATTAATATATAAATGCACCACCTTGGAATTAACTAGGAGGAGAAGAATTATGCTGCTTCACAACCTAAATAAGAAAAAAAATGTTCAATTGAAGGAAAAAAAATAAACTAAAAAACTGACCACTTCGAAGCCAAGGCATCGAACTCTATCTAAATCTAGGTAAATATTTTTTATTTTAAACACAAGACGTGGGCTTGACCTTTTTACAGGGCATCGAATATTTTTTCCCACAATAAAACAGTAGTGTGGATTGCAGTTCATGTAGTTAAATCAGCATGTACCCTATAGTCATATACTGTTGGAGTGTGCACCGGATCCGAACTGTGATTTTTGTAGGTAGAAGCCTACAGAATTATTTTGGTCTTGCTTTGACTTAAAAAAGAGGTAACAGAACAAAAAAAAATAAAAATAAATAAATAAAAGGAAATAAAGAACAACGATGAGCTTATGTTCCATTTTCCATTTTATAACAGCTGTGTGTTACAATTTAATTTGGAATTAATACGTGCAAATTAAAAATAATTGATTTTTTAAATAAAAAGATATTTACCGATTCATCTATTAATGTTTTTGGATTGAGAATTGGCTACTATTGCAGTAAATTCTTTTTTTTTCTTATATGTCGTTTACACATAATTTTGACTTGGTTGAGAATCAGCTTTTAGTCTAGTGGCAAAGAGCAATGCATCTCAAGTGAGAGAACGCAGGTTCAAAATTCGGTTGGAGGATCTTGTATAGATATTTTTAATTTAAAAATAAGTTGAGAGGCTTGACTCCCAATTTATCTTAAAAAAAATAATAATTTTCACTTGGTTTTCTAAATCGTAGTCGCTACACTAAAATGATCTATAATTATTAGAGGTAGACTAAAATCAACGCACGTTAGTCGTGATTATATTTTAATTTTCGAGGTTCTAAAATCTGATATGAATCGTTCATATGTAATTAGAGACCAAATTTTACATTTTTTTTAAAAAAAAATTAATATTTTTTTAATATTTTACGAAAGTCTTGACCTAAACAATTTTGGACCATTCAAGAACAACAATTTTTTTTAAATCTCAAGAAAATAGTAACAAAATTTGAAAAGAATATAAAATTTGGTCTCCAATGAGATTTCCGTATGGAGAACACATTGAGCTGATTGAATTAGTAATTAAAACGTCGAAAATTGAGATATAATCGGAGCGGACGAGTCCATCCGTTAGTTAGTCGTAGCTGATTTTAGTCTACTCCTATATAATTAATGCCACAAATGGCGTTTGACTTTAAGTACGAATATTGACTAAATGCAACATATTGACTTGTATTTTTGGGGTTTTTTGTTATTGTTTCAGTGGGTTGAAAAGTTGCAGTACAGTTGGGTATACCTGTCAACGATATACCGTTTCGACGTGTTCCGTTCCGTTCCGTCGAAACGGAACAGCTAACGAAACAGAAAATTATTTCGTTTAAAAAACGGAACAGCTAAACGGAATGGATTTACTGATACGTTCCAGTGTAATACAGTTCAAATTTCGACGTTCCGTTACGTTCCGTCGAAACGGAACGACTAACGGAAATTTCGACATGTACCGTCACAGAAACGGAACGGCAAACGAAATGGCCTGTTCCGTCTCCGTTTCACACGTTTGACAGGCCTACAGTTGGGTTGAAGTTAGTCAAGAGGAAAGATTAGAGGACTCCATCTGCATTTCTTATCTGCTCTATATATGTAGCAGATTTGTTCGTATTCATTTCCCATTCGTCTCTTGTTATTTTTCCCTCCTTTAATTTTTTGCCAGCTTCTTTCCGATCATCTTTAGCATTTATTATAAATTGGTGAAAAACATAAAATTAACTAGTCCGTTTTGAAACTAAGTAGAGAAGACTCCGAATGCTGATTGAAAATTAAAAGTTTTATAAAATAAATAGAATAATACTAAAATTCCAACATTTGACCGCTGACAAATTGTCCTCCAACAAATGAGAAGGGGATGAAAGACTCTTGTGAAAAGAAAAGAATATGCTTTAAAATTCAATAACTTTCTGATGGAAAAGGGAATTATTCCCTTCAAGTTGATCTCGTCTGGGAAAGGTAAGAGCTCAAAAGTCAACGATATGTGTTATGTGTATTGTGAAGAAAAAAACCATCAATCATTGTGCATTATACACACTATAAATACCCCATACGAACAACTGACGAGGCAGACAACAAAATTTACAAGAAGCCAACTCCCAAGATGTCAACTGGCACAGCCGATCAGAGCCAGTCAGCCAATAATGTTGGTGTGACCGCCGGAATCATGGGCATTGTGTTCATCATTGGTATAATCATCTATCTTGTATTTCGCCTGTACTTAGCTAAATTATTTAACCAGCGGCAGCGGCATCAGGCGAGTGTTCCTCTTCCAATCAAGAAGCCAAACCTCGGTCTCGATCCAGAGAATATCTCCATGCTTCCAAAATTTGTGTATCAACCCCGCACAAAGAGTGGTCGTGCGAATGGACCAAACGGTGTGGTGCTAGAATGTGCCGTATGCATCAGCGAGCTTGTCGAGGATGAAATGGTCAGAGTTTTGCCGATTTGCAAGCACTTCTTCCATGTCGAATGCATTGATACATGGCTGGCCACACATTCCTCATGCCCCATGTGTCGAGCCCACCCGAAACCAGAGACATTGAAATGGGATATTAGTTCTGCTTCACCACCACTGCCTCAGTTGAAATTGTATGGTTCATCATCAGAGGAAGGGAAATCGGGGCTGGGACCATGCCTTGGATCGCCTTTTGTGAAATCTCCAAGAAAGGCTTCCACACGGTTCGGTCTGCCCTTTCTGAAGACTCCAAGAGGAATCTCTGCAAGGCTTGAATTGCCTTTTATGTCGACACCAAGAGGAGCCTCAGCACGGCTTGGATCACCATTTATGTTGACTCCAAGAGCTACAGATTTGCATGAGATAGTGATGGATGCAACATCAGATTTGCATGAGATAAGGGTAGAGGCCTGACGATTTTGTTAGACATTATAGATCCTAGCTAGCAGATAATGAAATTTTTCATGTTTATAGTATATATTTTTTTCTTTGAAGAGTGGTTACATAGCAGTTTTGAGGAATACATACTATTTACTGCCAATTTTGATATTAAAATTTTGGAAGAACAGTGCTTCTTTTTCCCTGCTTAGTTTGTTGTAAGGCGGGTTTCAGCAGATTTTCATTTTTTTAATGAATTTATTCATTTTTTAAAATGCCTTAGACATTTTTGTTTTGATCAAAGATGTACATGTTTGTGTAGTTTCATTTCAGGTAATTAGCTGAATGTACCAGCCGCCAGCCGCCAGGTGCAAGCTAAAGTGAATTCAATATTATTAATGAAGAGCTCTGATTATTTTTCAAACTGTTCAACTGGAATTTCCATTGAAAATCGAAACATCAATTAATGCTGTAAAAGTTAAATCACACATCGAAAAGGCACAGAATAAAGAAGAAGAAATTTAAGATTAAATCCTTATTTATGTCATTAATTTCAACATTAAATAAGGGGAAAAAACTTTTTCAGTTGGCATTTGTATTTACATAGAAAAAGGATATTTGCCATTTAAGTAGTTTTTATTCGGAAAAAAAAAATTTAATTATCATATCCGACCTGAACTGAACAAAAAAAATATAAGAAAATTTTTGCTACTTTCCAAATGTGTGGGAGAACGCTCTCCCAATCTAAACTTCTGAATTTTTACTTGCTCTGATACCAGAATGAAAAACGTGATTTTTCTCTGAAAGTTTTTTGTTGTTGCAAACACGCAATTTACATAAAGAGATTAGCACTTGTTCGAATATGTCGAGTGTGTGCTGAAACTCTCACAACAAGAGAGATGGTCTATTGCTAGATTTGCTAAAATTTTTAGATAGACTTTTTTTTATTAGTGTTGGACTTTGTTCTATTGCTAGATTTAATTGATGCACTAAAGTCTAGCAAGTTTTTAGCAAGACTTAATTTTCTATTAATAGGTACTAAAAAATCTAGCAATTTATTTTTGATAGACTTTTGAATCTTGCAATGTTTAATGTAGCAATTTTTTGCTACATTTAATTTATAGTGTAGCCAAAAATTGCTACATTAAACATTGCAAGATTCAAAAGTCTATCAAAAATAAATTGCTAGATTTTTTAGTACCTATTAATAGAAGTCTTGCTAAAAAATTGCTAGATTTTAGTGCATCAATTAAATCTAGCAATAGAACAAAGTCCAACACTAACAAAAAAAAGTCTATCTAAAAATTTTAGCAAATCTAGCAATAGACCATCTCTCTTGTAGTGTCAGATATACACCATATATATAGATCAATCAAGTTAGTAACTCAATTATTGAGTGCGGGTGCACTGTTGTGGGCCTCATCGTCCACTCATATAATTTGTATACCATATGTAGTTGTTTACATCAACACTCTTCTCCACTCAAAAAGCATCTTACAAAAGCAAACAAAACACACTATTACATCAACACTGCTACTATTAATGCTTTTACAAAAGCAAACAAAACAAACTACGCAAATAAAAAAAAAGTAGCAAGAATCTCACCAACTCAACTCAGAAAAGTATCAATACCCATGATACTTTATAAAAAGCAAATTGAAAATAATTATACTAAAATAATTACTCTAATAGTAACAACTCTAGCGATATTCTTCACATGATTGTGACATTGAATTAGGTTGGCAATGTCCGCATCCACTGGACCTAATGCATCACGAGTCCAATTATCCTTGCTCATGCTTCTAGTTTAGCATTTTGTAATTTCTTGAAATGTTTTTAGGGCTTGGGCTTTGTGAAGCTCATTTGCTCTTTTTCCCCTTATTTCCATATAGTTTTCTTTTTTTTTTATCTCAGAAATTTTCTGACAGAAATGATTCAAGGTCGAGCCGTTCATGCAGTCCATTAATCTGATCTCTCCAGTTGGGCTTTTGATTGTGCAATCACCTCTTCATCTACTTATTGGGGAGGCTCATTATTTACTTGAGTTAGCTGGCAGCAAACTTAACTACTCAAGTAACATAATTTTTTTAAAAAAAAAAAACATATATGAATTTTGGACCAGCTAAAATATGATAGTGCAATATTGCACTGCTTGCTGGCCCGTTCATATGGAAGCAAGATTTATTCAATATTTATACGGCCTTTATCATCCTGACCCATAAGGCCATAACAAATGCAGAAGAGGATGTCTGATTCTCAACCCACTCGATCCAACCGTCAAAAAATTTATGGACCGTTGCCTAAGGCTTTAAACACTATTAACAAAAAATGGGATTATGGTCTCATGATGTGTTTGACAATTTAACTGTACTTGAGGATGTTTGGACAGGTTCATTTTTTTTTACTTTCAATTATTTCATGGTAAATTTACTATGGTTTGAATTTTATTTAAAATTTCAACTATTTTTATTTGATAAATTCTAGTGGGGACTAAATTTTACATAAAATTTCAATTATTTCTTTTTGATGAATTCTACTGTGAACTAAATTTTTATAACTGGAGTTAAATCTAAATCATTCATCTAATTATAAAAAAAAATGAATGATCAGGACTCGTAGTCGTATAACATTTATGTCCACTATAGGATTATCCAAAATAATGACACCTGTTCATGAATCATGATGATATGAATTTGGACAGTCATAGACCGAGTCCATCTATAACCATAACTCCCATTCACTTTGCTTGTTCGTATTATCTAATCCTGGATTAAAAGGGAGAAGAGATGAAGAGGAACCAGATCCTCTGGTCGGCAGACCACCTGGTCGTTTTAGATCTGGGCCGTCTGATTTAATCTTAATGGCTATGTATGCCCCGTACTAGTATCACGATTGATAGGCCCGAAAAAATATTAACCGTTGAGATTAAATCAGACGGTCCAGATCGAAAACGACCAGGTGGTCGTTTGTAAAAAACGACCAGAGGATCCGACTCCGAGATGAAGAGGTGGATTTGTTACTCGAGAGGTTAAAAAATAATAAATTCCTTTTTGCTGGGTCGTGTACTCGCGTGTTGTCTTGGTCGTGAAAGGGGTGTGGTAGCTTCAGTTTCAAACGAAGAAACGCGTCGTAAAGGGAACTCTCAAGAGAACAAACTGTTACGCAATCCGAGCCCAAATCGATCGATCTGTCAATTGATTGATCATCCTTCGATACAATTGAGAAGGGGATCGGTCGATTAGAAAGAGAATTGGAAAAGGGTTTGGTGTCTCGCTTTATTGTAAGAGGTAAGAAGGGAGAATTTGAGTGAGAAGTGAGATGGGGAAATTGTTTCTGATAGAGTTGGAAGGGAAGATATACAGTTGCAAGCACTGTGGAACCCATTTTGCTCTTGCTGATGACATCATCTCCAAGGTTTCTTTTTTTTTTTCTTTTTTCCTTTTCCTTCTCAATTAACATCTATTATCAGAAAACGGAAAGAAACAACTTTTGTTGTGTGGAGAGTACTGACTGAACTTGCATCATCGCACTGGATATAGTTTGTTTGCCTTATTCCAATACTAAAAGGCTCATATATTTTGTAGCAACATTTTATTGTTTCATCAATCAACCAAAGAAATTAAGTTATATTTTAATGCGTAAAATTATGATACTGGGTCTGAACAGTAGATATCAAGAGTAATATGGTTGCCATGGCTTTTGGTGAGGGAAAGAGGAGGGTCGGGTACTTGGGTCATGGTTTCAAAAGTCATATTCTTGGACTAACCCAGTCCAGTTGAGTTGTGTCTTTCTTCTTATTTTATTCTGTAATGGTTTGGTAAAAGTACTGGTAACTCTGCAATTTGGATTTTGTTGGTACGAATCTTCAATTAGAATTTGAAGCTCTCAGAATTGCAGTTGGATTGAGCTCGCTAGTATGTTGTTGGGAGCATTATGTGTTTCTGAAACTGAAAAGAGTTGTCCTCTTACCTGTGCAGTAGTCACAGGAAAAGTGTAAACCAGAAAAAGTGTTTTATCGAAAAAGAAACTTGTGAATGTTGGTTGCTTAAAAAAAAATTAGACAATCGAGAGGATTTTTGTGCATATTTTGTTTTCATAGTTCTCTAAGCATTATTTTATGGGAAAACATGTGATAATTACTGAGTCTTGTTGTTTTTTCTGGGTTCAGAACTTCCACTGCAGGCATGGAAAGGCTTATCTCTACAACAAGGTGTAAGCGCCTCCTTTCTCCATCATGTTTTCTAGATCATGTGATGTAATAATTGTATCTCTCTTTGCGATCAATGGTTACCGTTTCATATTTATATTTATAACTATACATCCTTTCTATCTTGAGTAGAGGCTAAAGTACCTATTTAGTTCTTTATTGTTGTGAAGTATCTCCTGTGGTACTTGAAGCAGAACTATGGTAGTACCTCTGTGCTGGGTTTTGGAATTAGTTATTATTTAACAGAACTTACATAGGATATGAAGTTATAGTTTGATGTATTGTTATTTGCGAAGCATTTATTCAGTGATAAAGTGTTATTTGTCTCCTCGATTCTTTTTGAATCGGCAGTGTGAATGTCACTTCTGGGGTAAGAGAGGACAGGATGATGACGACTGGAATGCACACTGTTTGTGATATTTTCTGTGTTGGCTGTGGGTCCGTTGTTGGATGGAAATATGTAAGATTGTGAATATATATAATTATTTTTTGCTCTATTTTATCTCGCAATAACTTAAATATGCTGGCCTTGACTGTATGAAAGTAATAAACATCTTTAAAATAACAGATAGCTGCTCATGAAAAGAGCCAGAAGTACAAAGAAGGGAAATTTATTCTCGAGAGGTAGGTTTTCTCTTTTCATTTAATTCAATTAAATTGAGAGATTTTTTGTAAAAAGGAGTATCGGGATCATCGTTTGTTAACGTGAATATTGTTCATTAGATTTATAATGTACTTTGGTAATGTAATTATGGGGTAGGTTTAAGGTGTACGGGCCAGATGGGAGCCAATACTGGGCAACTCATGATTCTCAAGTTGGCGGTAGTAGTGATCCTGATGATGCATGATTGGTTCTTTATCTCTGAGAGAAGCATTGTGCAATGAATCACTCCATCTGCCTATCTTGTTATAAAGGATGTAGATAGCAGCTTCTGATGTATGTTAAAGCAACTACCTTTGATTTATGTTACTTATGTTTACTGTCCTAACAGTTTGCTTTCTGTACATCATTATTCCGAAATCTGTAGGACTTGTTGTGTCTAATAACATTGTAGTTGCCGTTGTGCAATGTCTTTCTGTGCAATTGATTTTGTTATTTACTATTTCATTTTCTGTGTAATGTAGTTCTAACTTGTACGTCTTCTTTTCCAAAACCTTCTTAGTTCCAAGGTCAGATACCGTTTTCAAACTTTTTTGGGGTTTCTTTTGATGGTTCCTGATTTCCTGGTACTTTTGGACTTCAAAGATTGGTGAGGCAGAAACCAAACTTCGAATCATGGATTATTGGAAGGATAGTATAACCTGATTTGATGGAATAGGTGCTCTAGGAAAGTTACTAGCCTGGTTAATTGTCGAAGATGTGCAAACATTGAAGAAATTTTGCATATGAATTACGGTGGATTTTGTTTTGATTTGAGATTTGAAACGTATTCTTCGCCATTTTACATGTAAAAGAAGTTTGAGACGCAACTACTCGTTTCAATCCATAGCAGCTCTGCCTCCAATACAACCTAACTCCTCATAAAGTACAGCGTTTTTAATTAGCTTCCTTTTTCATTTGAAACTGTACATGTAGCTTTCATTCTTATTTTAGAACGACAATGATGTCCGCCAATGTATATAAAATATTGCCCTTTTTCCATCTAGCTGAGTCTTTAAAACAATATTTTACAGGTAATACTTTCGGGCTTCAGTTCAAATCTTAACTTCTGTAAAGGATTAAAGCCATCCGTTGCGTTATGATGCATTTTGAGTTTAATAAATAGTATGTGCTTGACAAATAATGGAGATTGCTAAGATCGCCTCAGCAGGAAGTTGTCAGAAGAACAGGCTATATAGAAATGGATGCAAAAGTTATAATTGCATAATTGTCCTTTTCCAAATTAAAAGAACCCTGAAAGTCAACCGTTCATCCAATAATCTGCAATATTGAGACCTGAAACTAATTCTTGTTGAATTGATGGTTTACCTTACAAACTACTCACAAATACTTGCCATAAACCAAGCAAGGTATACAAAAAAAAAAAATGATAATTCCAACATGCTAGGTATTCTTCAAAGCCATAGCACCGCCTCAAGCCAACTCTCTCCAGAGCCAACCTGAAGCCAATCACCTGGTGGCTACTGGCGATGTCTAACCAGCATCGGTGGTACAATGCTACAACTGCTAATTCAGCTGAGTCACCAAAATTTGGAGTTGACAAGGATGATATCTCTCAACTTCCAACATCTGCATATCATGCTAGTATGAAAAGAGATGAGAAAGTATGAACAAACTGGTAAGAGTTTAATAGTAAAATGTGCAGTGTGCATTAGTGAGATATCAGAAGGGGAGACTGTAAGGGTTTTACCCGCATGCAAACACTTCTTCCATGTCAAATGCATTGACATGTGGCTGAGCACACATTCATCATGCCCCATGTGTCGGGCTCATCCCTAATCAGGCAAGGTGAAATTGTGTTTATTTTCGGCCTCACCGCCATAGCCTCAGTTGAGACAGTGCGAAACATTATTAAGTTCAATATGCATGTGCTAATCATTACTAAAAGTGAAAGTTCATGAAATATTCGAGAAGACAAAAATTAACATTTGTGGCAGTCTAATATATATATATACACATATGTTATATAAATAATTTTTTTCCAACAAGAATAAAATTTTCAAATTTATTATGGGGTTCACTAGTGGAATACCTTTTAAATATCTATGGGGTTCAAATATTGAATATCTACAAAATTTTTCATTTTGCAAGAGTGAACTTTTAAATATAGTATAATTTGTTATAAATGGGGGTAAATTAACCCCATTTCTTGTACTTAGCTCCGCCACTGGCAAAAAGTTGAATTACCTCTGGGTAACATGCAAGTTGTACTAATTGATACTAATATGTTAAATAAGAATATTAGTGTTGTATAAATTTAGGTTCTATATGTTGCATTTATTGCGTGGGTGAATATTAATGGAAGTTAAGGGAATTAATTTTTAGTCTTGACTTTTGATGGCTAAATTTTGTAAACTACCATCTTAGCATGTTTATTAAATATCTTAAAAAAAGTACTATTCAAACTTATATATAAACAAAAAAAAAGTAGATTGTGTTCTTAATTATTAAGATAAGATCCATATGAGTTTTGAATCAATTTACAATTTTAATTAGACTTCTTTTAAGATAATACTAAACTCAACTGTCTATATTTAATAGCAAATTGTTTCATGAAACACTATAAATAAAGACTTTAAAAGAGCGTTGAAGTTTCTAAACAATCATTTCTTAATTTTATTCTTGTTTTACATGTGTTTTTTTTAGACAAGTTGACAGGGGCTGTCAACAAATTGTTTTACATGTGTTGATACAATTATTTTAATTAATGCATTTTTCAAATAAATTCTTTTCATATTTTTAATACTTAAATGCCCGTAGGCTTAAAATATATTCCATTTCGAATGCTTAATACGACGGAAACATTCCTAATAGCGGCAGGAACTGTGGGCCTAAAATGTCAATATTGGTAACCGGTAGTTTCAGTGTAGCTATCTGTCATGAGTTAACATTTTGAATTTTTGTATTGGTCACACAAGAAAGCTACAGAGTTTTGAACTGAAAAGAAGAATTAAGGACAATTCGGTTACATATAACGATTGGTTATAAACTTATAATGTGATGGATATTATAAATTAATATTTAATATCTGCTAGTTTTTTAATGGAGAAAAATTATAATGTGAATGATATTATAAAATAATAATTAATATCTGTTATTTTTAATAGAGAAAAACTATTAATTTCAAAACTAAAATGGTCCAAAACTTCCAATAAGAATACTTTTTTAATTTTTTCTTAATATCTAAGAAAAATATAAAGATCCTTAAAAAAATATTTTATTTTTCTACAATTTTTATAATTCAATCAAATAAACAACTAAAATTTTTTAATCTGAAAAAAATATATAATTTACAGCCCATGTAGATTGGTGATATCATTCCCATAGACTAACTGAAGAGAACTTTCCTGTTGCATGGGTTAAAATTTGAGTCGTTACAGCATTGCTCCACCACAGGGTGATTACATATCAACCGAAGAGTTACCTTTTCGCTTTTATTATCCATTTGTTGTTGAATAAAATAATACCTCCGGTGTAGAAAAGCTTAATGCGTCTCTTCAACGATTCAACAATTAGTTGCTTAATTAATTTCTAAGCTAGAGGCATCCAAATCCAAGAAAATAATAATAATAACAACGAAAGAGTGGAAGAAACATAATATAAATAAATAAATTAGTCCTATTGACATGACCAGAAAATATGTCGTCAACGAATGTACGTATAATTATACATAATATTTCAATAAGAAGAATTAAACCGAGTATGAATAACACCTCACAAAAAACAATTACGGATCCAAATCCCAAATATGTCCAGTGGCAATGGCCCTTCAAGTCCTGAGAGCCCTGACAACTCTTCGCCTGGCAATTCCGGTCTCCTCGGATATGTCGGAATCACTTTGTTTGTCGGAGTAGCTATTTATTTCGCATGTCACTATATTAAGTCCATCCTCAGTCGGCAAGAACGCCTTACATCTCCTCTTGGTGCTCCTGGAGCTGTTCCTGATGCTGATAACACTCGTGAGTCGCGGAATCACGGTTTAGACATTGAAAATATTTCCTTGCTTCCGATCTTCCCTTATCAACCAATAAAGAGGAAATGCCGCAACGAAAGACATGAACACAAAGAGAAAGTTTCAACAGTTGAGTGCGCGGTGTGTCTTAGCGAGTTAGAAGAGGGGGAGATGGTCAGAGTTTTACCATCATGTAAGCACTACTTTCATGTCAGTTGCATCGATGCATGGTTGAGCACAAATTCTTCTTGTCCCATGTGCCGGGCACACCCGGAGCCAGAGAAGGTGAGGCTGGGATTGGTGTCAATTTCTCCACCTTGGCGTCAGCTGTTGCAGTCTAGTTCATCTGAGCGAAGACAATTTAGTTTTCGTTCATGTCTCGGGTCACCATTTATTAGAACTCCTAGTAAGAGTCCCAGCGCCCCAAGCGATTCGCCATTTCAAGGATCATGGCAAGGATCACCTATTGTGATGACTACACCGCCAAGGAATTTGCGACAGACAACACCAGGGGGATGCACGCCGGAAATTTCAGAAATTAGAGAAATCCCTTAACATGTTTTCGTTTTTATTTTTTTTGAAGATATATCTTCTTTTTTATTTTATTATCATGTTTTCTTTTTCCCTTAGTTAATTTTTTAACTTTTTCTTTGTTTTGAATATGGAAGCAACAAAGTTGATTGGAGGGAAACAAAAAGTTTATTCAATTTTCTTCATTTCAACTTTCATGCTGTAAAACTTGATGCAGATTATCTATGTCACTTACATAGTGATGGAAGCATAGCAAGGTTTATTTGGAAATGTGAGAAATTCTAAGTCCTGTTCTTTTATTAAAAAAAAATTGTTGAAATATGTCCTTTTTATCTCGAATTATGTGTTGCTGCTTTTCTTACAATTCTTGCCTTGGTTGTCAACGGTCTGAATCAGTGTACGCCAATAAGAGAAACCTGGGACTCTTGGCCGTATAAAAAAGTTTTTTTTTATTATTTTTTTTTTGAAATTAGATGAATATTAAGTTCAAAATGGTGAAGAACAATTCTCTCGCTTGGAAGTAATTAACACATTTCATTCATTGGGTCCACGCAGAATTAATTAACACACTTCATTCATTTTATTTGGGCGTGCTACTTTTTATAGATATGCGCTATGATATCTTCTAAATTTGATATTTTAGAGAACAATGATTAAAAATTTATGAGCATATTTAGAAAAATACATAAGCCCCGCCCATAAGTGCAAAGCTTATGTTCCGACTAAAGAAAGAAACATTAGAGAGCTGATGGATCTGTCAACCTGGTCAAGTGCTCCATGGTCACTTCCCTTTTTTTCATTTTATTCAATCCAACGTAGAGATTGTCAATATTGCACCTCTTACTCTCTTAGGCTCAACTAAATAGTCCAATTACGGTGATTAAAGATCAGTTTGTGTACATTGAAGTACATAGTCCTGGACCAATATGTAATTTTGAGTGCGAGTTCATTGGTTATTCTTTTATTTTTGTTGCAAAATCAGTCCTTATGCTATGGCAAAATAAATAAATAAATTCTTAAAGCTTCCAAATTAATGACCCTCAAAAAAAGCTTCCAAATTAAATATCTCCAGAATAAGTTTAATTCATGACATACTTGGCAGTTGGCACTTCTCACTCTGTTCTTAACCAAAACTGTGTTCATTGTAAATCCTCAAAACCAAGGTCCTGCCAGCGGCGAGTCAAGACTTTTTTTAAGCATGGACACAAAAAATATTATTAAATTTAATATAAAATTAAAAATAATATTTAATAAAATAATAATTTTTAAATCTAATTTTAAAATAATTTATATTGTTTTTATAACAAATAATATTCATAAATAATTTTATTGTCATCAAATTAACTATTTGATTATAGGGTTATATTCAATTTTTCCTACACTAACTATATTTACATTGTTTTTGCATTAATCTTTTGTTATATTAAGGAAATTATGGGGAAAAAAATATTTTGCGGGCCCATAAATCACCTATTTCTGCTATTCACCTTTTCCTTCATCTTTTTTTGTGTCTTCATTGATCGGATCAACCAAATGTCAAGAAAGAAAAAACAGATTGGATTGCCTAGGCACGGTCAAATATCAAGCCTAGGCATCTATTGAAATACCTATATGTGAGTCTCTATTTTTGAAAAACAAGGCCCAGTTCCCAGGCTTGCCACTTACTGGCCTCGCCATTGGGTCCTAGCAGTGTTCCAAAATCAGTATTATAAATAAAAACCCATGGGTGTCTTTTGAGTTTTTTCTATTTTTCTGCCCGACACGGCATCTGACGTACGTCTGGCTTTTCATATTTTTTTTGTTCTATGGTGTAGCTATTATTTATTATTATGTACCGGATTTAGATCTGTTATATCATCCTAACAAATGACCCGTTACACTATGAGTTGTAGAGATATCTGTGCATATTTTTTTCTTTATCAGACTATTTTTCTTCTCCGCCTCCATTTTCCTCTCTACCGCCGCCTCTTTCCCATGTCTGCTCGCCTCTCTCCTCGGTCTGTCTGACCTAGCTTTCCTCTCACCTTCGTCTCCTCTCGACTGGGCTTCTCTCCATCGCATCTCCTCCATATGCCTCACCCTGGTTCCCTCTCGCCTTCGTATCGCTGACCTCTACTGTGTTCCCTGTCAACTGGCAAAATCACTGACCTCTACTGTGTTCCCTTTCTCCTTTGTCTCCTTCACCTACGGCATTATCCATCGTTTTTTAATCGTTTGCGATGCATGTGAGGTTTAATTTTGTTAAGTGATTTGTATATCTTAAACTCAGATTCTGTTTTATGTTTGATATTTTTGTCTTTTTTTTCACTTTTTAAATTTTTTACTGTACTTTTAGATAATCTTTTAGATGATCAGTATATTATTGTGTCTTTCTTAATTTATTATGCTATATATTGTATGCATTGCTGTTTTGTGCTATATATTTTTTTTTTGTTGGAGAAAACTTATTCAGTTTTTACTATTTTATCAGTTACCATTTTGTCAGGAATCCATAGAGCCATTAGACTTACTTAAATAATAACCATGTCTGTTGTACATCTGAATGAGAGGAAGCTATTGGAATTGAGGTTTATTTTCAAATTTGTAAAGTTCATTGTTATCAATAATTGTATTGTTCCAATCTAAATTATGTTTCGTAACTGCTCATTGAATGGTTTTCAAAATTCTAAGAGGCGTTACCTTTCATGCCTAACTTTTATTGCTTCCGCTTTGGCATTGCTTTAATTCACTGATAATTATATCATAAATAAATAAAATGGAATTAATACCTTGGAAAGAAAACAGTCACTTCAATTGCATCATCATTCCATTTCGTCCATCTATATATTTATGTAATAAGGCACGAATTCACATTCAACCCTTAAACCGGAAGGGATGTAATAAGGCACGAAGTGAGTACCCGGGTCAAGTTCAAGAATTGGTACATCGGGAGAATAGCCGAGCGGAGCCGAAGGAAAGACATGGGAAGTTTATAGACGTTTATTTACGAGACATATTCCGCTTAGCATTTGCTATTCTCCTCTCTTCTAGCTCAAATACGACCTCATAGAAATGCACTACATTACTTTTCAAATTCCCTTAGGCAAATTTTTTAATGTTTGTGTCTTCAAATAGGAATTAATACCTGAGGTTTGATTTTGTATATTCAACACCAAATTATCTTATTTATTTGATTTGTTACTTTTGTGATTTTATTTCTACAATTTTACATTTGGAGAGCTCTTCTCGCAATCCATGAGAGATGCACAAATCGCAAGTTTGTGAAGTTCTTTTTTATTTTAATTTTTTCTGTTTTCTTCAAGTATATAGTTTAATTAAATTTTTGTGTCAAATTTTTGTCTTTTTTTGTCGAGTCCTTTGGAAATCCTTCTTTTCAAGAAATCTATTAATTACTATTTTCTTAAGATATTTAGATAGGTTGTGGTTGTACCGATGATGGGGCTAATGTGACTCATACTTTTATGTAGTTTTTTACTTAGTACAAACCAATCAGACATCCGAACTCTAAAAATTCGATTACGAGTTCTGGGTTTGGATTTTAGGAAAAAGTAGATAGTTTAGGGGATTAATTTAGTTAGTTATAAATTAACAGTACCGGACTAAAGTTGAAAAATTGATAAAGGTATATGTACTAATAACAATGGAAAGAAACATGAGGAAAAGAAATAAGCCTAGGACTGGGTGGTAACCGGTAAGGATTGGGTGCTGGCCTTCTAAGCTTGATTAAGGTATATGTACTAATAACAGTGGAAAGAAACATAAGGAAAGGAAAGAAGCCTAGGGCTGGGTGGCAACTGGTAAGGAGTGGGTGATGACCTTCAAAGCTTGATTTACTTAAGTCAAAAAAGAAAGAAGGATAAGAGTGATATTAGGTTTCAATTTGAGGAGTAAAATGGGCTAGAAACTAAAAAATATGCCCAGAAAATAGAAGTATAATCAAATTAAAAAACATACCTGTATAGTAACGAAGAATATATTTGTAGTCACTTTAGAATAAGAATATTGGAAATATTTTTTTTATCGACAGTAAAGATTATTAGGATCAAATAAATAGTGTAGTAGTGCTCCTAATGTTTACTTTCGTTTTAAAAATTACTGAGCATTATATTATCTACCAGAAGAATATGCTTGATTTAGAATTTCAATAGTTTATAGATTGAAATCAAATTGTTGCCCATTCTATTGTTGGATTGACATTTTCAAATTGCATCAGGATGCATAAGTAAGTAAGTCGAGAAGGTTGAAGATAAACAGCTTATCAGATGTTCTGAAGTAAGCCAAGAAAAAAATTCTCTTTATTCAGAGAGGACCAGCCTGGCGTTTAGAGAGGTTGCTTTAGTCGGAAAATATGTTGCAGGATAAACTTTTCCCATGTAAGCCAGGAAGAAAAGCAACTTATCAGATACCTACTATCGTGTGCCATCATAACGCAATTTACATATTCATATGTTTTGTTTTTTTATACTTATACCGATATCATACTGGTACCAATTGGCTAAAGAGTACTTATGATTTCATGTTAAACTTCTGTTGGTTGAATAGAATAAAATCATCATACTAAAGATGTGATTTCACGCCATCCACACTACTAGATAGGTAATGGATCAGCAAACCAACATATTTTCTGAATGCTAATTGGATCAGCTTAGCATTTAGAGAGGTCGCTTTATTCTCTAAACATATAACTTTTTAGATATGAAGGTGAGGGTATTTGTGTACTTTTTTTACATTGACCAATGAAAAGAAACTATTGCATATGTACCATCCCAATAAGTATGGTATCAAAAATAAAATGTACTCATATGGTTCATAATAAGAAGAGATTAAAATTTAAATTTATTACGAACTCATATATCGAGCGAAGCTCGATGTCTTACCCTAGTAGAACATAATGATTGTGCATTGACGATAGGCACCGGGTTCGTAAATTTTTTTAATAAACAAATCTAAAAAAGAAAATTTAACAGTACACATAGGATAATCAGATTTTGAGCAATGAACATGGCAGAGCGCCCTGTCAGTGACGCTCCGGCGGCAGCGCCGGTGCCATTGGCGCGGAGGTGAAGACGCTGCTGGGAGTGGCGCGTTTGGTGGTTGTGGCGCGATGCGGCAGATCGCCGGAGTGGCCTTTCACGCGCTACCGTTTATGGGGTGACTTCCTCGCTGACAGGTCGGCTCGAGCAAGATCGGCCAATCAGAGCAACAAAGAACGAAGGAGAAGACTCTGACCGGTGGGGTCCAGGGCTCCTTTTTCTTTCTTTTCTCTTTTTTTCCGTATTGGATCCGAAGCGGGTCCTGTTGCTCTTACTGGGCCGGGTTGGAAGGTATAGGCCCAAAAAGCTGATTTTTTTTTTTTTAATATCGGCTTGATGGGGCTGAGTGGTAGCCTTGGCCATGGTGGAAAGGAGGAGGCATATGGCCATGAGGAAGACAAGCGTGGCCAGCAAGAACAGTACTGTTGCGTATAATGATTGCACAGCGTTGATCAGCCTCATCGGACGCCACCAACTATCGCCCCACAACCATCAAACTCGCCACTTCCATCGGCGTCTTCACCTCCGCGCCAATGGCACCGGCGCCGCCACTGGAGCGACACTGACAGGGCGCTCTGTCATGTTCATTGCTCAAAATCTGAATATCCAATGTTTACTCTTACATTTTCTTTTTCAGATTTATTTATTAAAAAAATTTACGGGCACCGGGTCTTGAAGCTCTAGCAAACAGCCATATGCAGTGTTTTGTGTACAGAACAATACAATATTTGTGTTTATTTATGCGTATAGCAATCAGTCATTGACTCTGGTTGCCAACAAACAAGAACAATATCAATAAGGCAGAATTCTTTATTAATATTTCAAGCTGACTGTGGCTTAACTATCACATTAAAATTCAGAAAAACGAAACACATGATGAATTGATAATATAATATAAGCACTAAGGCCACAATGCAGCGCAATAATTGCCCCGAGATGGTGCCAGAAAAAAAAAAAACTAAAAATTTTGTAACAATAAATTATGCTGGATTAAGTAGTTGTCAACTTGTCATCGATGCCTGCCTCCATGTCCTGCGCAACAGCAAAATATATATAGTCAAAATGGTGAAGAAAACTTCTCTTTTGTGGTATATAACTTAGTATTTTTATTGGGTCGATGCATAATTGCATATATTTCTTGAGTCCTTGTCATGATCATTAAAAACCTAGATTATTGAAAGCCCAAAAAAGTATATGAAATATGATCTCAATAATTTCGTAATAAATAATACCAACAAACTCATTGTAATTTGAACATGCAACATTTTACAGATACGGGCTTTTATTTCTTCTAAATTGGTATGATAGAAAAAAAAAATGAGTTAGTTATATAAATAAATATACCTAAGCCTGGCCCATAAGTGTAAATTAGCTTATATAGTCCGACTAAAGAAAGAAACTTTTTTTTTTTCGAAACCTTAAAGAAAGAAACTTAATAGAATTGATGGGTCTATTTAGATGGTCAAGTCCTAGCTACATGGTCACTTCCCTATTTCCTTTTGCCAATCCAACAGAGAGAGTGCAAATATATATTCCACTTTTTAGCCTCAACTGATTCAATATCAATATGTAATTTTGAGTGTGAACCCTTTGGTAATATTGTTATTTGTTGCAAAATCAGTCATTATTTCGTGAGCAAAACGGCAACTCTTAATGCTTCCAAATTAAATTTTATCAGAATAAGTTCATTTCAAGATATGCCATCTCTTGCTAATGTGTGCATTTATCCATCCTTAAAAAGCAGGATTCAGGCTCTGTTCAAAAGTTAACCTTACTGACTGTACATTAACTGTAGGCATCTGCTTGTATTTTTGCTTGCAGCTGTAGCAATCAGTCAGCCATATATATGTTGTTATATATAGAATAACAAAAATATCTGTGTTTGTGTTTTTGTGTATAACAATCAGCAATTGACTAAGGCTGCCAACGAACAGGAACTATATGAGAGAACTAACTTTGATTTATAGGCAGAATTATTTATGAATAATCAACGTTGGAGGCTTGATCACATTTTTATTCGAAAAAAGTACATTGATGATCTGATGATATAATAAATAATAGTTAAGCACTGCAGCAACAGATGGAGGGCATTAATTGCATAGAGATACATAAGCAGGGACAGTTCAAACAATAAATTAAGCTGATGATATACTAAAGTATTCACGAAGTCATATCCTTGGCCAATAATTAAACATTTTCTTGGAATCAATAATTCACATATAGTTAAAGACTGCACCAATACAAAAGAAGTCGTGCAACATTCATTCCACAAACTAGTGCCATAACTCCTACATAAGAACAAAAAGAAACCAGCTCTTAAAACAATACCTATACTATATATCTACCATATCTACCGATACTGATACAACCAGTCAATCCATGGACAGTTCAAACAGCACGCTTTTGTTCATACTTATTGCTGTCGTTCTTGGTGTGGTGTCTTACATCTTGATTCGGTATTGGAGCTCTCTAACTTCAGAATGGCATCAGCACTTTAATGGCAGTGTAACAGCTCACAACCCGGCACTTGGTCTTAGTTCATCAGATGTTGAGGCATTCCCGACTTTCATCTATCAAGGACCAACCAAAAATTGCAACGGGAACCATGAAATTAGTGGCAATCAAGGCGTTGGCAATGCAAATGGAATGGTAAACAGTAAGAGACATGGAGTTTCAGTTGAATGTAGTATATGTTTGTGTGATTTGCGACAAGGTGATGTGGTTAGAATATTATTGCCTCCTTGTAGGCATTTCTTCCACGTCCAATGCATAGATGTATGGTTGTATGCCAATCCATCATGTCCGATATGCCGAGCAAGCATGCAGAGCGGCAGTGTGTCATTAACCGAAAGCTCCATGTACCCACCATTGCCTCATTTGCATCAGTGCAACAACTTGGAAGGCACCGATGCTGCTACCATGCAAACAATGACAGAAGAGATGACATCAAGCAGGGGAATCACAGGGATAGTTGTGGAACAAGAACCCGAAATGGCAAGAAATATGGACAAAAATACAAAAAGAAGCACAGACAGTGAATCACTTGAGGTAGAAATTGATGTAAATGATGAGGTGGACATGGATACAGAAGAATGTTCTGATAAATTAATATCGATGAATGAAGCATTTTCGGTGTCCAACATTGGCTAGCCATCTAAGAGGATAACTTAATTGGGATTTCTTCAGCCAACTACGGATGAAGAAATGCAAGTCGAAGAAAACCAGGAGATAAAAGAAAACACAGCCAATTAATTAATGATTCACGAGCTACTAGCATCATTAAACAATTAAAGAGAGAGGTACCTAAGACAGAAACAGAGGCAGATACATATAACTAAAATTGAAGTCCAAGTTCTTGCCAGATTCCGTTTACTAGCCGAAGAAGTATTTGATCTTCTTTTATTTATTTTTATATTTTTCTAAAAGAATTGTAATATTATTTGTAGAATTATACGAAATTCTTATATTACAATTTCTTCTTTAGAAATCGGTTTAGCCATAAATTCTCTTCTCACAAGTTGACTTGAAATCAATAACAACATAAATTCTCTTTTCACGAGCTAATTAAACCATTTCTTTTGGATTAAGATGTATTTGAAGTCGGTTTCGACATGCTTGTTAGCACATATTTGATGCCGTTCGTACTCAGTAAATATGTACAATACGATACAAAATAAAAAATACATATATAAGAAAAATACCAGGTTTTATTATTAATTAGGGATGATTCACAAATTTTTTAGTGTGGCAAAACATTAGGAAATTTCTGCAGTAAACATAATTTATATTTACTGTGAGTTACAAGGAGAATGTACTTTTTATCTATAAATAAATCATAGAAAACTGAATTTCTTTTAAAACAGAATAAAAGGAGCTATGTCCAGCTGATAAAGAATTGATATTATTACGTGCCAAAGTTATACCTCGCTGTTTGAAATGTTAGATTATACGTTGTATTATTGTAAAGAAAGTGCCGTGTTACAAATCAATACAAATATTTTGTTGGGACAATGAATTTAAACCAGTAAAAAGTTGGTACATTAGAAACCAATAAACTTAATTAACTCTCAAGACAGGCAGCTGAGATAACTAGGAAATAAATACAAAAAGACTATCTATTTTTTAGGAACAACGGTACTGTGCTGGCTGTACATAAATGTGAATATTCAGAAACAAATCTTGCAACTAGTGGCATGGACCTGGAAGTTTTAGAAAAGACCCTGATTTTATATGTTCACGCTATAAGCCCGTAACGCACACAAAGAGAAACCAAAATTGTTGGGCCGACACGCCTGAAATAACATGCAAAGTGTGTGAAGCACGGTATAGAAACTTTTAAAATTTGCTACTTACAGTCTTACACCTGCAAGGCTGCAATGGATAATGAAGGAGTTTTTAATCAACATATTTGACTTCATGTAAATGTAGAAATTAATTAATTATTTTGTATTCCCTTCCATTTTTAGTTTTCTATTATTGGTCAATGATTTTCATAGGATCACAATATTGGTACGCTTTTGTTATCTAATTGTATCTGCATGTATTTGATAATTTTTTTTAATACAAGTTGCATTTAACCGTCAATTATATCCTCCAGTGGATATATATGTGTGCACACTGGGAGTTATCCGGTGCAGTTTGCTTATGAAGCCAACTTGTAATTAGTTACTAAATTCCCATTTGACAATTTCAAGGACTTTTGAAGGGCTTATAGCATTTACATACGCCAATGAACGACCGAGGTATACAGACTTAAAAGACATATATACTATAAAATAAAGTAACAACATGCCGTCTTGCCAAAGAAAAGTTAGATAAAGATATTTTGACCCCAAGTATACAGATGCTATTTTCGGTGACTAAAAGGGTAACTCATTTTTTTAATGTCATAAAGAACTAATTTCTTGGATAAAAAGCTTATTTATTAAACAGAAAAGATCAATTCATAATCAAATTACGTAAGAAACCCCATAGATATATCTGCCTTATCAATATAATTAATCCAGACAGCTAGCTTATCTGCATATTAATTTGGAAAGAAATAGTACAAGTTCAAGCTACAATATCTTAATTAATGGATACTCAACTAATGCCGAAGAGATTATTGGCAAGCGATATGCAAAATGCAAGCAGCAACGACATGGGAAATGTAATTGTACTTTTACTGGTCTTCTTCGCCTCGGCTTTCTTCTTCCTAACTATAGCACGCTTGTTAAGGGCCTTCTTCTTTCACAACCGTGCCGAAAGCATTGATATTGCCAGACGGCATCAGTACGAGTTCCTGCTTGGTGGTGCACGACATGGCCTGAGCCCGTCAGCTATTGCTGAAATTCCTACTTTGAAATATCGAAGGGATATTAAGCATGGAAGTGGTACTGGCGGTGGCTGGGCGCAGTGCGCAATTTGTTTAAGTTTTTTGGAGGAAGAAGAGATGGTACGGCAACTGCCGGAGTGTAAGCATTTATTTCATGTGGAGTGTATTGACAAGTGGCTGAACTCACACGCGACGTGTCCTCTATGCCGAAGTTCAGTCGGCGATCAGATTGCCGGGTGTGAGATTGATTTGGAAGCTCAACCGTCTACTTCAGTTGTTGGTGCCAGAGTTGAAGGAACAGAAGTTAGATCTGTCTCTTAGACAGTGTGGGGCATGGTTACTTGTGCTAATTTCGATTCATTTGTTATAATTTGTTAGTTTTTATATATTGTGTTTGTACAGTAACTAACATATATCCAATTTTAAGATATCAATTAATTCTTGGGGGTAATTAATTCTATGATGTAATTAGTTAACATTTTTAGTTGTATTGCTTAAATAGTTATTTAGTTTTGACTTTTGAAGTTGCCTCTTGAGTCTTAAATTATTATTCTTTACTAAGCGTTGAACTTGACAGTTATGAAGTAGACGTCCTTAATGTCGCTAGTGTTTTTTAGTCAAGAATAAACTAGCTTTATTAGCTAAAATTAAAAATTTGGTGATTTCTATTGTTCAGAGTTTGTTGATTATGGTTTATTTGTACAGCAACTACCGTTTATCAAATATAAATTGGCATTAAATTTCAGCACCTACCATTTCCATTCGATCTATAGCTTATTTTTTTATGACGTTGATAGGTTAAGAAAATAATTCATTATAATTCTTGGATAAGTTGCTCAATTTAGTCCAGTATGAACCTGACCTACTCAACGGGATAAATGTTTAATAGAGAATTGTAAAAGACAAGGAAATATGTATGCAATGACGTCGCCAATACTTGCTGTGTGTGAACTGTGAAGTTTTGATGGATACACACACACGGTGTTCAATTTTATTGAGCATTGACTATTATATACTTGCTAGAATTGTTCTATGAGCTTCAGCAAGATAATTATTGAAAATTAAATAAATGAGAAAATATAGTAAAATTTTTCGTATCACAAAACATATAATTTTCCCTAAAAGGGCAAAAATATAACTCAAACTAATATATTTTACAAAATATACTAAAAACATATATAATTGCATAGAACATGAGTAATTGGACGTTAATTGTGCTAAGTAAAATAATGAAGTTGTATTAACTGAGAGTTATAAATTTTACAGTTTATATGGTAATAAACTTATGGAGTCTGAAGACGGCCTTTCCACAAGTCCGTTTCCATCTCCGCTCTCCTTATTTATTTATTTTGGCATTCAGAAATTATAAGTGTCATCTCTAATTATGTCGTCTCTGCCATCACTAAATACAAAGTGAACACATACGACAAACAAGATAAACATATAGACTATTAAAGTGAACACTTACAAACAAATTAGTGTTGTCATTTCTTGTTCAGAGTTTTATATGCACATTCAACTTATTTTTATTTAACTTATCTGTTTGTATGAGTTCACTTTGATCACTATATATGTTCAACTTATCTGTTCTAAGTGTTCACTTTCTGTTTTGCGATGACATGATGACAAAAATGCAGATGGCGGTAATCAATTTCCTTTTACCATTTGCCGAGCATCTTCTTCTGGTAATCAAAACTGCATATATGATTCTTAATGCAGTCAAAATTTTCATTAGTGTACTGGGGTTTAGAAATTGTACGGGTGTTTTGTTCATAGCCCATGTCCGTTAGCCCAGTATTGACCGGCAACAACTAGCCTAGGCCTTTTTGCTGTTCCAATTGTTTTCACCACAATGGGGTAGAAATTGATTAATTTTATGTGTATAGGGCTGAAAACGGTAGCTGTTTTGATCGTTCTTTCGTTTCGTTTCGTCCGAAACGGAACAGTAACGGATAAGAATTTCGGTTTCATTTAAGGAACGGAACAGCTAACGCAAATAGATATTCTGTTTCGTCTCAAAACGGAATGGTTAGCGAAACTGGTACGTTTCGTGGTCGTTTATTTCGCGAATTTCGTCAAAAAATTCTCTGAGGCGGAGAGAACGAGGAGTGTTTTCGATAAAACCTAATTCTACGCCGCACACCTCTTCTCTCTCTGTCTCTCACTCTGTCTTCTCCGATCGGCGATCGCCTCCCTCCCCTCTCCTTCGCCTCCACACTCACCCGATCGAACACAGCGCTGCCTCTCCTCTCCTCTCCTCTTTCTCCAACTGAGCCCTCCACCTTATCCCTTTTCCTCTTGCCCTTGCAATACCATTCCTCCGACCATCCTCCCTCCTCTTTCGCCGCCTCGGAAAACGCCTACTCCAGCTTTCAGAAAAAGACTAGCTATCGTTGCTTGAGCAGTCATTTTCTCGAACACGGCAAGTGCAACCTTGAAGCTGTCGAGCATGGGAAGTGCAACCTCGAATCGGCCATCCTCAGCTAGGGAATCCACAATTGGCCTCAGCTTTCTCACTGCCTCCCTCTCACACACTGGTGAGGAGACGGCTGGCGGCTGACAATAGTGGAAGCGGCTGACAGCTGGTGAAGAGATGACGACTGACGACTGACAAAGTTCGAGCAAAGATTCAACCTGTCATGGCAAAAGAGTTTGGTTTTTTCACTTGATTTCTTGCTGTCGGTATTTCTGGGTTTTGATTTGAGATGGGTAAAGATTTTGTAATGTTTCAAATTGAATTGTTTCTCTATTTGATTTCTTGATTTGCTGGTAAAAGCTTATAAGGACAGAAGCTGTAATAGCTTGCTTTGCTGGTACAACAGATTTACTGATTTTCTGGTAAAACAAATTTACTGATTTTTTATACGGCTTTACTTGATTTTCTGGTAAAATAGGTTTACTAGTTCTTTTTTATACAGATTTACTAATTTTTTGTTACTAGTTTATTTTTTTTTAATGTTGGTTTACTTGATTTGCTGGTAAAATAGATTTACTGTTTTTTTCATTATACTAAGCATAGTAATAAGCAATATAGTTGTAATGATATTATTTGGAAATTCATATGTTATTTCATCTGTAATGATGTTATTTGTACTAAGAAATATGGTTGCAATACTGTTGTAATGATCTCTGCTATGATGTTATTGTAATGTTCAATACTTTTTTTTTCCACGTTCTCAACATAAGATGTTATTTCCAGTCACAGAGGAACAATAGGGAAAAAAATATAAAAACACATGTTAAGGCACGGTTAAAAGTTTTGAACGGTTGAACTGTTCTGATCGTGTGATTATGATGAAACAATCAACGCAAAAACATCTGGATGGACGAAATGAAAAAACCCAGAAGGAAAAAATTTGCGTATAATCACGAAACGACCAACGAAAGAACTCACTTTCGTGATCGTTTTCAACGTTATGCAGCCCTACATGTGCAGCTGTGTCGTCCCTTACCATCGCTAAATAGAAAGTGAACACATAAAATAAACAATGTAAACATATATAATGATCAAAGTGAACACATACAAACAAATAAGTTTAATAAAAATAATTTGAATGTGCATATAAAAATTTAAACAAGAGATGACAACACTTATTTGTTTGTAAGTGTTCACTTTGATCATCTATATATTTATCTCGTATGTTTTATATATTCAATTTGTGTTTAACGATGGCTTGCAAGGTATGACAAAATTATAAATGACAATTATCATTTCTGATCTTTGATCCACGATATTGAAATACCGCATATCCTAACTGACATCCTATATATACGCATGCCATCCTTGACATCCCACGGATTCGTAGCCCATAAGTCCAACGTCTAGCCCAACACCTTCAGTTCCGCTCTCTCGCCCTATCAATCTTCTCTCCACCCTCTCTTACCTCCGTCCTTCTTTCACAAGTCGGCGCTCCATCTTCTTTCACCCCTTTTCTCTCACCTTCTCTCTCAGTCTCTCTCTCTCACCCACGCCCCTCTCTTACTTCTGTCTCTCTTCTCCTTTTAGAACCACTTTCTCTACTCGTCCCTTCTCATTTCCTCTTCTCTATTCTCCTCCCCTTTCTCCCTCTTCTCCTCCTCTTTCTTCTCTATTTTCTCTTATCTCTTCTTATAAGTATCATTTCTCCTGATAAAAATCAAGGAGTATATATTATACACAAAGGAGTATATGAGATTCAATAAGGGAGTGTTAACTATGTTATCATTCATCTTTTATTATGAAAGTACGTAATTTACCATAATGAAGTAACTAAATACTACTAAGGAAGTACGTAAAATTTATTAAGGGAGTAACTTATAAGTTAAAAGGGAGTAATTAATAAATTTTAAAGGAGTACTTATTTAGACTAAGAGAGTATTTTATTAGATTATATGCAACTATATATCATAAAAAATTATTCGCGTAACTCATTAATTAAAAGAGAGTACTTAATAACTTTTAAGAGAGTATTTATTTATACTGAGAGAGTATTTTATTGGATTATATGCAACTATATATCATAAAAAATTACCAATTTATTTTAAGAGAGTAACTTATAAGTTAAAAAGTAGTAATTAATAAATTTTAAGGGAGATTTTATTGGATTATATGCAACTATATATCATAAAAGATTATAAATTTATTTTAAGTGAGTTTTTAACTTGTCTCATGGGAATGATTATAATTACGTAAGGGAGTACCTTATTATATTATAACATAAGAAAGTATATTTTTTTATCTAAGGGAGTATTTATATATATATTAAGGAGTGTTTATTTGTAATTAAGGGAGTATATCAATATATTCTATGTAGTTGTATGGAAAATAGAGACAAAATGAGAAAACTAAAGGTCGAAGGGATGATGGTAACAGAGGAAAATGAGAGCAGGGTGAGGTAGAGAAAGAAGGAGTGGATGAAAGTGAGTGTTGAGAGCGGTTGGAGAAGAAAGCGGAAGGGAGGGAACAGGGAGGGAGTGGAAGGGAGGGAGAGTTGGAATGTTATGGGCTTGCGCAGGAGATGGATTTTGGTGCATGGGATGGAAGGGATGTCAAAAAATTGAGATGCCACATATCAGCTCCGCAAAACATAATTCGAGTTGGTTCAAATTTTAATTTTACTAACCTGATATAACTGGGTCGGTTGTTTTTTAATAATTCGGTTACAAATCCGACCCACATAAATATAATTGTCATTTACTTTTACCTTAATCCCAATGTGCTACTGCCTAGTTAAATGTTTAAATGTGCTGGTGCCTAGACGCATAAATATAATATATTGCATTTACTTTTGAATAATCCCGAATTTACTTCTTGTTTTTAATATATAATATATTGCATTTACTTTGGAGTGGTGTGGTACTAGTGCCGATGCCTAGATTGTGAATCTATGTTATGTGTTTTAGACCATGGCCTTTGTAATGAATCTATTCTAATGTCTTTTTGAATTTCAATTATTATTTTGAACTCAAAAGTGTTCCAGCGCTAGCCGCAAAGTCATTAGCCATAAATGTTATTTGTACTGTGTTTTAGATATGTACTATGATTAATTAGGTTGAGGTTTTGAATAGGTCTGTATCATGAGTCTATGACAAAACTTACTGTGTTTTAGATTTGTACTATGACAAAATTATATGCGAAGGCATTTTAATTATGCCTCTGTTTGGATGCGTTGAGAAGAAGTAGGAAGAATGAAGAAGGGAAGAAAAAAATTATAAACAATCCAAACTCTTCACAAAGTTACACACTTTCCAATACTTCTTCCCACTTCTTCCCTTCTTCCCTTCTTCCCACACCTATCCAAACGGAGCCTATATGATTTTTTTTACAATTAAAATTATAACCTGTTTAACTTGTATAATCCGTAATAACTCGTACGTAAAAAGTCATTTGGGTTGGACTAGAATATGGATGGATCAGTTAAAAATTTTATTCAACCCAATATAATTGGATTGGGTTAAAATTTTAGTTAAAAAGTTTTGACCCGTACGTTGGTGGGATTCCTGAGGTTAGGGGCGTCAAACGTTGAAAACAGCAATGGAATTTAACATTTCGTTTTCTGTTCCATTTTAATAACGGTACATACCAATAATTTTGTTATTCGTTCCGTTTGGACGGAATGACTAAATTTCAACTAAATACCACATAAACGTATGACGAAATCTGTTCCGTTACCGTTCAGTTTTTTTAAACAACATGCAAATTCGTACCCTAATCCATTCTGTTGGAACGGAACAGACACGGAAAACGGAGAACAGTAATCCGTTGACAGGCCTACCTGAGGTAATGGTGGTGACGCTTACTACCCAATTCAATTGAAGAGGAAAAATATATATATGACACTATACACAACAATATAGATATGCGACTTCCAAGAAATAGTCAGGAGTTTAGGACAAACCTAGCCTAAGCCTTTCTGTGGTTACTGGTTTCAACTAAACAGTTAATATGAACTTCCAAAAAAACAAAACACAATTGATGATAACTTTTTATGATTACAAAAAGTTTGATGAAGTGCGGGAAGGAATAAATAATTTTTATTTCATGTGAAGAGTGATGATGAAATTCGAAATTATCTTCTGTTTTTTTTTTTTAATCCACATTCAAGCATAATTAAAAACGCAGTCCGTTACGGTTTTTATTTCATGTGAATAGTGCTGATAAAATTATCTTCTGTTTTTATATCTGAACAACGCAGTCCGTGAGTCCGTGACGGTTTCTTTTCTTTTCTTCTCTTTTCTTTTTTCTGTTATTAACTCCAAGTTTCGGTTAAAGGGGATCCTACATAGCAAATAATTGTATAGAATATATAATTTTTAAATTTGCAATGGGATGGAAGTGAAAAATGGCATTACCAATACAAATAAATTCCCTTAAATTACGGAGCAAGTGGGAATCATAAAGTCCAAGGAATGAACCAATAAATCTGCAGGATGACTTGTCAAAGTCAAACCCACCTTTCGTTTCTTTTAGAAATCCTCCTTTTGATTTCTGCACGAATCTAAGGTTGACAAATTTTAGTGATGTGATCACTTCGTTTTAAATCAAATTATATTGACCTGGTTAGTTATATTTTTATTGGTGCATTAGGCTTTCTCGATTATATATATCGCTCACATTTTGTAGAAATATTGACCCAATTATTTTGATCTGGTAACAAAAGTGTCAGCTTGTCCAAGTAACAAATGAACGATTTCCGATCGATCCGACCCATGTCTTTAGGCCTGTCAAACAGCAGGAAAAAAATCATTATACCGTCACGTTATCAGTAAGTGGAACGATTAACGGTATTGAAATCTATTTCATTTTCTTAACGGAATGGCAAGTGGCAGCGAAATTTGTTTCGTTAATGTGTTTTTGTACATACCGTTTAGCGAAATCATTTCGTTAATGAAGTGGCACAGTTAACGACACTGAAATAGATTTCGTTTTGCTTACCGGCACGGCAAACATAACATGGTGTTCCGTTGCCACTTACCACGTTTGACACCCCTACATGTCTTAATTGATTATATTTAATTTATTATCTTTAGAGTGTGTTTGGATTCTTTAAAATAAAATTAGAATTAGTTATTCGAAATGAAAAATATTATTCATAATATATTTGGATCATGAATAATTTTTTTAAAAGATTTAAAGAGTTATTTCTATGTGGTCTAAATTTTAGAATAAATTTTTATTCCTAATACATTTGGATAATCTTCTTAAGTCGAATTAAAAAAATTACATGTTGGGATAAATTATTTTTTTTTACTTGGAATAACAAATTCTAATTTTATTCTTATATAAACCAAACGCCTCAATTTATTTAAAAAAAAAAAACCGGTCAATAAAGTGGGAAAAATGTAAGAACCGTGGACTAATTGGATACCGTCGTACAAAACAAGTGCTAAATAATTTAAGCAATCAAATACCCTGATGTCATGCAAAGGCTTGCCCTTTCAAGTAATTTAACAACACAAACAGTGCCAGGCACAAGCACAACTACAAATGTAAAGGAAAACTAAGGATAAACGATATAAACTCTCCCCAGCTCAATGTCTTCTTATAACCCTGCCTTTTCTGATAACAGCAATAATTACACCACACAAAACTTATTGATCCTCTCAGGTGTTTCTTTTGGCTTCATCATAGTCCTAATAGCAATAGCCATCTTGTGTGAACGCTTCTACTGTAGGCGCTGGAATCAAAATACCGCCGTCGTACCAGATGCTCCACGTTCGCACAACACCGTGTACGGTCTCAGTCCTTCTACCATTGCACATCTTCCCACTTTTGGATACAAAAGATATGATAATGAGGGCAGTGGAGGCGGTGGTTGGTTGCAGTGTGCTGTTTGCTTGAGCATGGTTCAAGAAGGTGAGGAGGTGAGGCAGGTGCCGATATGCAAGCATATGTTTCACCAAGAGTGCATTGACATGTGGTTTTATTCGCATTCGACATGCCCGCTTTGCCGGACGAAGGTAGAGGGTCCGGAAGAAGTTAAGGTTAGGGACAATCAATACTACAACTCCCCCGGCATCACCAGTGTAAATATGTAATGAATTTGAGATTTGAAAAGTTTGATTTGTGTATTTTATTTTCGGCTCCAATACCTTATGTATATTTGTAGGATATAAGTATTAAGAATCAATGCACAGTACAGCTTGGCAATGCTTAAACTTTAAAGCATCTTATTTTGATTGATTCAGTCTAATTGGCATCCATAATATATAAGAAATATTCATGTTGGATTATTTCAAAGAAGGGGAAGAATACAAAATATTTTTCTAATGCATAATTGGAAAATTGTAGGAGTTATAATTAATCTTTAATAAAGGTTTAAATATTAGTGTATGGATGTAAAATTGTCTCTATGGACAGCGAGCTGTTACTTATTTCCTAGGTTAATTATCCGAGCAATTATTGAACAGGTCTAGTATCTGTCATGGGAAAATAACGTAAATATATTTTTAATTGATACTGCATCATATCAATAAGTTGAGACCATTCGAGTAAAATTGTTAACATGATGAATATTATCTTCAAATTAGCTTCCAAAAGATTGATATATACGTACGTTAATTATCACACAAAACATTTCCGAAAAAAAAATAAAAAAAAGGAAATTGATTACTGCCATCTGCAATTTTGTCATCCCTGCCATCTCTAAATATAAAGTAAACATATAGACTATCTAAGTGAATACATACAAACAAATAAGTTCAATGAAAATAAGTTGAATATGCATGTAAACTTCAACAAGTGATGAAAACACTTATTTGTTTGTAAGTGTTCACTTAGATAGTCTATATGTTCACCTTATTTGCTGTATATGTTCACTTTGTATTTAGCGATGACTGGAATGGTATATTTACCGATGTCACTTATAATTCCTGCAAAAAAAATATTACATTGATAGAAAATATATATAGTATATATTTCTGCTTTCCTATTAATTGCTGGCATTTCCTAAAAGATTTTCTGGCTTGCAATGCAATCAGCACATTGCTGCGGACCGAAATACTTGTACAATATATATCGTAACTACCTATGAGATTACTCACCATATTTTTTTTTAAAGATAAATTGGAGGTCTAAGTCACCTAACTTATTTTTAAATTAAATGTCTATGAAAGACCTTCCAGCTGGGTTTCGAATCTGCGACCTTTCACGCAAGAAGTCAAGGAACATTGCTTTTTGTCACTAGACCAAGAGTTGGTTCTCGAAATTACTCACCATATATTAATACATCTATTACATTTTGGTTAATACAATACATGGAAAAAATATATATATATATATATATATATATATATAAAAATACAACATTAGATCACGTACGTGTGATAGATAATAATGAAACAAAATTAATTCCTCCGATACAGCTCGGAGCTCGATCGCTCAGAATTATGTTAGGAAAGGAAAAAAAGAATAGTCGACGTCAGAACATTTCCTGCCTATGAAAAATATCTCGTCTGTATTACTGAGATATTAAAATAAAACATTCTGGTTTTATTTTTACATAATGTGAATTTAAAAATCAAATTGACCATCGATATTTTATTATTAACGTTAATTAGTGTTTGACAGTCAAGCAATCTACTCATTTTATTATCCGTTGAACAGTACCAGCTTTATTGTTTTGTTTAATTTAACCTTTTTATCATTTATTTTAAAAACTTCTAGAATTGAATTTAAAAAGATGCGTCCTTTAATATTCGATTTATTGGTCTTATTATTTGTATTAAGCGCTTTACTTTTTATTTTTATTACTCATCACTACGCCAATTAATTTTTTAGTACCGGTTTTATATCTATTATTAGTACCGGTTATGAAGTGGTACTAATAATAAGTGTGCTAAAGATAATTAAAAATCGGTACTAAAAAGCCGGTGTTAAAAATACACTGAAATTCGCAGTAAAAAAAGGTGGGGATCTTTAGTACCGGTTTTTTACTAATAACCGGTACTAAAGATAACACCTTTTTTTCAATAGTTACTATCTTCAGTATCGATTTTTAGGCTAAAAACAGGTACTAAAGATAATTTTTTAAAAAATAGCACCGGTTATTTATTAAAAACCGGTGCTAAAAATCATTCTTTTTTAAAAAAAAATGTACTAATTCTGGTACTAGCTCATTCTGCTAGCAACCCAAATTACGTGATGCAACACTCCAAATGGCTAATTAATAAGAAATAAGAACAACGTTAATTTATCTCACTTGATTTTTACTCATGTATATATTCATGAGATCAAGATAGCACACGCATAGGAAGAAATAGTGATAACAAATCAAATATATAATTAACAAGTTGGAACCAGTATATACAATAAAGAAAAAGCCTTTCACACTTGACAAGCTGAGACCAGTATAGCTGTCCTTGAAACTTAAAAAATTATCACAAACTACCCCTGAAAATTTCAATTTGTACATTATACCACCTGATATGGTACCAATAAGGTAACACTTCATTTAAGTCCTTGAATTCCTACATTTTCCACAATATTCATATCAATTTTTCACAATTTTGAAAATGGAAGTAAAAACAAGCTTCAAAAAAGTTAGAATAAAAGATACCTTATCTAGCCAACCAGCTGCAACAAAAACAATCAAAGTGACCATAAGCTTCTTGTATGTCAAGCCCAAGTTCAACAAGAACAAATGTCAGCCGTTAAGCATTGCACAAAATAACAAAACTTATTTGTACTCTTTTTGTTTGATGAACGTCCATAGGCAACTTATTAGTACTCCAATCAATTGATTGATACTTGATGGAAGATTTAGCCCTCGCCTATTTTCCCCTTACAACAGATTTGAAGTAAATAAAGAGGAACCCTTATACAATCAGCTTCCAAGTTAACAATTAGTTTATCAGCAGGTATTCCTTGAGAGATTTGAAATAATCGTAGGCAGTTAGCCATCTTTAACTATTGAACCTTCTCTACAAGCTTAGAAAAGGTAATGGAAACACATAACAAACACTCACCAATAAATTTTACGGGGAAGACAGAACATCTCTTGGCAATGGTAACATTTCTATCAGGAGAAGAAATGACAGCATTGGGAGTTATATGCCTAGTCTTATCAAACCACTATAAACTAGTTTCGTTGAGGACCTAAAAATGTTATCTATAATTATTTCAGATAAGTAAGGGATCAATTAGTAAATCTTCATTTGATCAACTGCAGATACTGGTACAAGTGATTTAGTAGTTCAACTTTGAACAAGGTTGTGTAAAAAGATAACTCAGATTGTCAATTGGGCTTTTCCTTGCATTTTTTTTTGGCAAATATATCCATTTTTATATCATGCTTGTCACCAAAATTTTTATATCATACATAGTGATGATAAAGATTCAAAACCTGGCCTTTAAAAGGGATAGTGTATAGCTCACCTTGCCTCTGGTCTTTGATCTAAGGCCAGGAACAGTTTCATCAAGGTGAGTCTCGGAGAGGCAGTTGGACACAGAGGCGAGAAAGGAGGAGAGCACCTCGTCGCGGCGACGCGGGTCGGCGGAGAGCAAGGAGAGATGTGACTTGTGAGCCGCCATCGCCAGCGTCGGCGTGGCAAGGCGGAGGCGAGATGTGGAGAGGCGAGAGAGGGAGGAGCGAGAGGGAGAAGGAGAGTACTAATAAGCTGCCTATGGACGAAGAGGTGGCGGAATAGACAGAGGCAGGGTTCGGTTTAATGAGAAGAACGAGAAAAAAAAATTAAAAAAGTTTTATGGACTTTATACCAGTTTTTATTAATAACCGATGCTGAAGATATTATTTTTAATACCGATTTTTTAGAAAAATCGGTACTAAAATAAATTGTTTTTTGTTCCGCCAACATTTAGTACCGATTTTTTAAAAAACCGATACTAACGAAGAAGCCTGACAATTACGAAATTGCCACAAACTATTTTTTATATCTATTTTCTTAAAAACATGTACTAAAGGGGTGATATAAAGCTCTTTTTTGATGTAGTGCATGTTGATGCCTCATTGCCTTGTAGTTCACATTGATTTCTTGATTTATTATTCATACTGAGTGTTTTAATGAGGATCAATTTTGAATATGCAAAAGGATTCAATTTTCAATTTTGAATATATACGGATCTTCATTTAAAATGCATTATACGTACCATTAGATCGAAATTGATTCTTGTTTTCTTGTATATTTTGTAAATTTATATTTAGTTCAACAATTTTAAAATAATCATACTGCATGAGGGCATAGAATGTGAAATTTTATTCATTGAGGATAATTAGTTGGTCAAACAACTGCGATATCCAATGTGAGATCAATTATAAAGCTCCAAAACAACTGTGATAATGTTTTTCCCCCCTTGATTTAACGTAAAGCTCCAAAACTAATGACATCACCCTTATTTACCAGTGGTAACCAAATGGACCTTGGAACGTGGTTGTCACGTGCTTTTCCACGAAGATGCACTGCGGCAGTTATAATATGCAAGCTTCTATGTGCATATATCTTTTGAGTGTGCAAAAAATGTTATTTTCTTTTTTGTTTTTTTTGAAATAAATTGGGATTAAGCCTCCGAATTTATTTTTAAATTAAATGTCTATAAAAATTCTCCAGTCGAGTTTTAAACATGCGACTTCTCACTTAAGATGCATTACTCTTTGGCACTAAATCAAGAGTTGGTTCTCTATTTTCTTTTTTGTTAGAAGTAATAAGTGTTATTTTGTCAAAATTGTCACACTCTGTGCTTCAAATATGTCAGGTCCCAAAAATAAACCAATCAGAACTAAGGTCTGCTTCTTTGGACCTGCAATAGAGGAGCAACTGTCGAAGGGATTTAATCATAAAAACAAAACAAATAAATAGCGGACAGCAAACAAATAATCCAAAACAAATATAATGCCTCCTTACCCTCAGGCTCCGTTTGGATGTGTTGAGAATAAGGTTGGAAAAAGGAATAAGGGAAGAAATTTATTGGGAAGGGATAAATTTATTGGGAAGTGTGTAATTTTTGTGAGGAGTTTGGATGGTTAGAAATAAATTTATTGGTAAAAAGTGGTTATTCCTTATTCCTTATTCCGGGAAGAAGCCATCCAAACGGAGCCTCAATTACTAAAACCCATTTGGGCCTCACTGTTTTTTTTTTCTCTAGAAGTCATCTTTTTTTTTATTTCAACACACTTACAGTCTTACACACACCCAGATAATTTTTATTATGTAATTTGAGTCTTCAAAAAATCCTCAAAAGCCCCTGGAAGCCATATTGCTAAACTTTTGGGACAAATTAATAGCTACAGTAATCCATGGCCATTACGATGAAATTTGTGTAATTACCCTGTTAGTTTGGGGAAATCTAATCAAAGAATGTAAGAAGGCGCTTTGCGGCTACACAGGTCCTGTTGTACTAAACGTCTCTAGGTTTGTCGATTGCAAAACAATATCATTTGACATTTAACAATCTTCTTTGAGTTTTATAGGAAGAAGATACAATTTATGAGGACTTGGATAAAAGCTTTAAGAAAGATCAAGATCAAGTCATTAGAGAGCTTATAGGCTAGTTTAGACTAGGATAGAAGGTTTACTTTAGTCCTTGTTTATCCTTGAAATGGTCTAGATAGCGAAAAGCTCAATAAACCAGCAAAATCCTGTTTTCTGTGACCTAGCGTCGTACAACGCTAGATAGAGTTACACAACGCCAGAACAGCTAAATTCATACTTTTGTGAATCAACGTTGCACAACGCTATATAGAGTTAGGCAACGCTGATTCACAACGTTGTACAACGCTCAGTAGAGTTGTACAACGCTGTAGTTAAAAAACTTGGAAAAATTCCTGAGTACCATCGTGCAACGCCATATAGCGTTGCACAACGCCACAAAAATCCCAAGTTAGCTGTCTCATGTAAACAGTCGTTTTTACATGCAAAAGTCTCTGGAGACGTTAGCCAACGTCTTTCAGCGTTGGATAACGTTAGCGTTGTGTGACGGCATATAGAGTTGTACAACGCTCTGTTGAATCTGTCAGAGTTGTTCCTTTTGTCTCCCTTTAGTGTTGTGTAACGCCATTCAGTGGCAAGCAACGCTCTGACAATTTCCAACGGAATTATCGGAGCTTTCCTTTGGTTTTACACTCCTGCGTTGTGCGACGGCAAATAGCGTTGCACAACGCTCTGACAGACCAACGGCTATATTAAAGAGCCGTTAGAATTTACAACGGTCATATTCCAGCGTTGTATAACGCTATTCAGCGTTGTACAACGCTGTGGCCTGTTTTTGCTGGGGAACTGCTCATTTCGAGCCCTATATATATCCACCCCTTGTTCTCTCTCCAAAGTGAGCTCCACTTTGCAAAATTAGACCAGAATTGAGCCTTTGAGCATAGGGATACTCTCCCACTTAAGCTTTTCATAGCTAGACCATCTTGAGAGATTTAGTAGCCTCAAACACCACCGCCCCGACATTGTCGCTAGGTGTAGGTTGGAATAGGTTGAGAGCTCTTCTCCTTTGAGGCCGTTGTGCCATTCGAGTTAGGCCGATCCGCCTCGAGTGTCCTTGTGACGAGGTGATTCGGTTCGAAGTTGTAGTCCCGTTCTTGTTGGAATTGAACGGAGCGCGCCCTTTGGTGGTAGCGATACTCCCGGAGACGTACGACTAAGGCTAGCTTCTTCTAGCGGGTCGAAACTCTGTAATCACATCGCGTGTTCAATTTCTCTTTCTTTCTCTCTTTATTATCTTGCATTGTGAATTGCTTGTGTGCTTGCTTGTATTGGGTACCAAATTGAATTGTGTTAGGATAGTTCATACCAAACCGGTCCAAAACCTCAATCTCTTCCGCTAAACCTTGATTAAGCCGCCCTCCTTAGGGACAACAAAGTGGTATCAGAGCAGGAACCTCGATTAAGCTATTCTTAATCTCGGTTTTCGATCATGGCGGCTAGAATTGTAGAAAAACCGGGTAAATTGGACCATACTTGCACAAATTTCTCTATTTGGAAAAATGGTATGATTAGCTACCTCAAAAGCATGGGTGTTTGGTATATTGTGGCAAATGAATCTAGATTTAAACCAAATACTAACAAGCTTACCACCGAGGCCTTGAGGGAAAAGGAGGACAATGACTATGCGGTCAATGTCATCCTAAGCTCGGTACATGAATCAATTGGTAGCACACTTGTTTGCGATTTTGATATAGCTAGGGACATATGGAGAGCCATCTTGAGTTGTTTCGAAGGAAGTCGAATGGGAGGAGTCCACACGGATTCGGAGCTAGATCCATGTACATCCGATTCGGACAAATACGAAGAACATGCATTCATTGCCAAAGAGATGGAATCCCCGATTCTTTCAAATCATTCCACTCCATCAACATCACCAAAGACATGCTCTCCTAAGGTATATCTTCCTCTCAATGAATCTCTTGGTAGTAGTGATAGTGAGAGTGATGGTGAACCAACTTGTTCAACCAAATGTGTTGATTGTGATAGGTTGAACTCTATTCTTGATGCTACCCATGATGCCTTGGTTAGGAAATCCGATACCATAGAAACCTTAAAAACCAAGGTAGATGAGCTTACTTCTAAGATGGGTGAGTATGAGGCTAAAATTAAGGAGCTTGAAAAACAACTTGAAAAACCGGTTTTAGCTCAAGTTCCTAAAACGAATTTGAAAAACCTTTTCAAAGGTCAAAAGCCTCATGACAAATCCGGTCTTGGTTACCAAAAGCCTTATCAAACCAAGAAAAGGAACTTGTCACACAATAATGGAAAACAAGTTGCACAAAACACACAATTTCAAAAACCTAGGAATTCTCGTGGTCATGCACATATGTACCAAAGGAAACCTAGAAACACTAGAGTGCAAAACGAAAAGAATTTGCAAAATCAAGAAAAGAAGGTTTTTGTTCCGAAGGCGTCCAATAAAATTTATTTTAGAGGACCCGATGGATGGTTTTATGAATTTAAAGAGCAACACTCTTCTCAAAACAACAAAGCTCAATCCAATTAGCATAAAAAGAATGTTTCCCAACATTTCCAAAAGGATCACAAAAAGAATTTTAATGTCTCATCCAATGATCCTAAGTAGAAGGCCGAATACCTTAGAGCCCATTACTATTCTCATTTTGTCAAGGGTTCTACCATGCCTAAGCCAACCAATGCATATTGCAACTATTGTTGTCAAAATGGTCATATCTCGTTGGAATGCAAACTTAGGAAACCAAATGGTGAGTTCAAAGGTAAGTGGGTTCCAAAAGCTTGTACCTCTAGTGGTACAACTAGTGGTATGGTAACCAATGTGGCCTAAATACCAAGTTAACCCCCGGTCTTATAAGCCAAATCTTTAGGGGGAGCCTCTTTATTTCTATCTTATTTTTGTTTGAGAGGTTAAATTTGGTCACACTACTTTGTGTAGCGCTCTAAATTGGTTCTCCAATTCCTTTTCTCCAAAATTAAGGGGGAGCCATAAATTTAGGGGGAGCTTGCTACAATTTTCACTTTTTGTCGATTTACAAAAAGGGGGAGAATTGTAGTAAAGCTTGTGAAATGCCAAATTTTAATCGCTTTACTAATGATATTGTTTTGCAAATCGTCAAAAGGGGGAGATTGTTGTACTAAACGTCTCTAGGTTTGTCGATTGCAAAACAATATCATTTGACATTTAACAATCTTCTTTGAGTTTTATAGGAAGAAGATACAATTTATGAGGACTTGGATAAAAGCTTTAAGAAAGATCAAGATCAAGTCATTAGAGAGCTTATAGGCTAGTTTAGACTAGGATAGAAGGTTTACTTTAGTCCTTGTTTATCCTTGAAATGGTCTAGATAGCGAAAAGCTCAATAAACCAGCAAAATCCTGTTTTCTGTGACCTAGCGTCGTACAACGCTAGATAGAGTTACACAACGCCAGAACAGCTAAATTCATACTTTTGTGAATCAACGTTGCACAACGCTATATAGAGTTAGGCAACGCTGATTCACAACGTTGTACAACGCTCAGTAGAGTTGTACAACGCTGTAGTTAAAAAACTTGGAAAAATTCCTGAGTACCATCGTGCAACGCCATATAGCGTTGCACAACGCCACAAAAATCCCAAGTTAGTTGTCTCATGTAAACAGTCGTTTTTACATGCAAAAGTCTCTGGAGACGTTAGCCAACGTCTTTCAGCGTTGGGTAACGTTAGCGTTGTGTGACGGCATATAGAGTTGTACAACGCTCTGTTGAATCTGTCAGAGTTGTTCCTTTTGTCTCCCTTTAGCGTTGTGTAACGCCATTCAGTGGCAAGCAACGCTCTGACAATTTCCAACGGAATTATCGGAGCTTTCCTTTGGTTTTACACTCCTGCGTTGTGCGACGGCAAATAGCGTTGCACAACGCTCTGACAGACCAACGGTTATATTAAAGAGCCGTTAGAATTTACAACGGTCATATTCCAGCGTTGTATAACGCTATTCAGCGTTGTACAACGCTGTGGCCTGTTTTTGCTGGGGAACTGCTCATTTCGAGCCCTATATATATCCACCCCTTGTTCTCTCTCCAAAGTGAGCTCCACTTTGCAAAATTAGACCAGAATTGAGCCTTTGAGCATAGGGATACTCTCCCACTTGAGCTTTTCATAGCTAGACCATCTTGAGAGATTTAGTAGCCTCAAACACCACCGCCCCGACATTGTCGCTAGGTGTAGGTTGGAATAGGTTGAGAGCTCTTCTCCTTTGAGGCCGTTGTGCCATTCGAGTTAGGCCGATCCGCCTCGAGTGTCCTTGTGACGAGGTGATTCAGTTCGAAGTTGTAGTCCCGTTCTTGTTGGAATTGAACGGAGCGCGCCCTTTGGTGGTAGCGATACTCCCGGAGACGTACGACTAAGGCTAGCTTCTTCTAGCGGGTCGGAACTCCGTAATCACATCGCGTGTTCAATTTCTCTCTCTTTCTCTCTTTATTATCTTGCATTGTGAATTGCTTGTGTGCTTGCTTGTATTGGGTACCAAATTGAATTGTGTTAGGATAGTTCATACCAAACCGGTCCAAAACCTCAATCTCTTCCGCTAAACCTTGATTAAGCCGCCCTCCTTAGGGACAACAGGTCCCAATTAGAATTATTTTTTTTCACGCAAAATTTCATTTCATTAGAAATTTTTTTGACCAAAATAAAAATACTTGATTTATTTGATCGGAACTTTTATATTGTTAGACACAACGAAATTTTGAAAAATCAATTCTATCAAATGAAATCTCAAATGCAAATCATTTTCATCAAAACTGTAGTTTGTGATATGACAGTTTTTATTTTTGTTATATAGCATTTTGACTAAATAAGATTTGTAGAATTTGACGTTTCATTCCGGTTTTTTACGGGTTTTATTGCATCTGTGTTTATTGGATCCAATTCTTTTTTTAGAAAGAGCCTTCCCGTGTAACCGTGTTTGTATCTGTTCTACTTTTCTTGAAAAATGATTTTTCTTGGCAAAGTTGGTCTGACTTTGAACAAACATTAATGCAGTGCGTTAATTATAAGCAATACCTATTAAATTAATTTTAGATTCTAAACAAGAAATTTGGTGCTATGCGTTCATTTTTAAATTTCATATTTCAATCGATCATTCTAAACCATTCAGTGTCTTCTTCATATTGTAATCTTACTAGAAACCAAATTTTATATTTTTCTCGAAAATTTTTGTTATTTTTTTAGATTTTTAGAAAATTCAAAATTTTGATTTTATTAGTAGTAGTGATGATGATGATCATATAATACTAACAATTATGACAATATTATACTAATGATAATGACAATTATATTTTTAATACTAACACTGATAATAATTATAATAGTAATACGAATAATAGTGATAATAATCAATATTAATTTACTTTATTATAATAATATTAACCTCAAGGACACTAACCTTAATTTTTAATGGCTTCAATAATTTTTACTGGCCTCAATGATTTGAGATTAATAGATTAGTGCACTAATCTTGAATTAGCACTAATCCCACCCTCACCAACACACTATATAGCGTACCAAAAACCTGAATCCGCTTTACATATAATTATAAAAAGTATAAAACCGTCCATTCACAGGTGGATTTTTAAATTGTATGTATAACATTTTAAAAGAACACTGGATTTTAAGAATACATATCAACCCGAAAATATCCATACACAAAGTGAAATACAATACATGCACCTTTTTGTTAAATAATGAACGTCTTTTTCGATATATGCTTTGTTTAATTGTCTATTGCACACTAAGAACATCAGAAAATTAATCTCAATCATGAGAATCTTCGTTTGCTCCATATAATAAACTATTTTAGTTCCTCGTTGGCATCAAAATCTCTTTAAATTTTTATTTATGTTCGGAGTATATAGATTATATAAAATCTCGTTCACATTTTACGTTTATGTCAGTTTTTTTTTTTTTTTGAAAAGGAAAGTTAGATCTTGTTTAATAAATTTGAATTAATGCGAGATTTAAAACTTAATTTTTTTATATGAAAGAAATATATTATCTCATCAATTATAGCTAGAGATGAGGAATTGAGGATTCTCACGTCATTAATTCATTATGCGCCATTTCAAGAAAGATATCACATCTTAGTATCTTACTTCTGCGATATTCCTTTTCTTAAAAAGCTGTTTGTGCCTCTGTGGAGATCTGATCTATAATAAAATTATTAAACAATACAGCATGAATACTTTGATCTCTTGTGAACACAACGGTATGAGACCATGCAACCACTCTTTGGTCACTAAGCAAGATGTGACCGGCCGTACATGCAGAGAGACAAATTCTAGTTGCATGCAATCAGTGGCTTAGAAGTAACTTCGAAAATTATATGGAAATATTATTAAAAATGAACGACAGGCACGCAGAAATATCCCATAAATTTCTAACTTTGCCCCCCCCCCAAATGTTTATATAATTATATTATATAATCATGCAGACCCCACTTCAGTTTGAATATGATCCATTTGATCCACTGCACCACATACGACATAAGCCCGTCACAATCATATACATCGCTATCATACAAGAAAGTCAAAGTCTTCGCTAAGCCATTCTATAATTTTTAAATACAATCCTTCACGAAATAAACTAAACTCCCATTTCTTTCCCGGAAAAGGATCCACATCTTAACCAGTTAACCTACCTCAAGCAAACAACGGAATTTCCATTGACAAGCGACAACGACCAAGTAGTTCAGAAACAATGCCATGGTTCCGATTTTGCAATATCTGCTCTTACAGCGACGAGCGGTGTTCGAAGCTGACGCTGCTCGCGTACCCGTTCTTCCTCATCATCCTCCTACTCTCATTCTACATCAAGTTCATGTGGGTGCCCACTGATCATCTTCAGCGCAGTCTTCATCTGCCTATCGTGTGGCGACTGGGGTGGCGACAGAGGTATCCGGAATTTGGCCCGGCGACGTGCAAATTCCAACACAATTCAATCAGAAATCACAATTCCTGTTGCAGTGACGACAGACCATTCCGATGGTGGTGTTGGGTTTCACCAAATACCAAGTTTTGCATTTGAGAGAAAGATTGGTAGTTCTGGTGAGCTTGTGTGTTCGGTGTGCTTAGAGACGCTTCAGGATGGAGAGATGGTGAGGCGGTTGCCGGCGTGTCAGCACCTGTTCCATATTGGGTGCATCGACATGTGGCTTGGCTCACATTCTACGTGCCCGCTTTGTCGATCGAGTGTTGAAGTAGAGAAGACTGCTAAGGCTACAGAAATGAGTCAATCGTCGGCACCGGAAGGATCAGAGCAGACGGAGCTACCGGTGTAAAAATTGTAGATTCCCTGGTTTTTCTTCTTTCCTTTTTTCTACATTCCACTAGAAATTTTTTATAACTGTTGGATTTGATCTGGACATACTGGAATGGCCTTTTGTTTAGAATTAAAGAAGATAATTTGAGTGTTATAATTTGTTTTTGTGGTACTACATATGATTCTTAAAGATAGGGAGGTCATTGTAATCAAAAGAAAATGCAGTGATTTGGAACAATCTTTTTGGTATAGTAAAACAACTAGCTAGTGTTACAAAAGAGGGTCGTGTGTATTGTAAATAAATTTAGTGATACATTAATGTTGCAATTGAGATTCACTCAACCTTTTTCTTTTCTTTTCTTTTTTTTTTTTTTTTTTTGCTTTTTTGTTTGAGAGAAATTTGTTTTCAGCTGAATTAGCAGAAGCAGATTAGTTTCCTTCAATCAAATGCCTCCCCACACTAAACTGTAATAAAAGTTTAATTTGTCCTTTTCTTTTGATTAAACAAAAAAGGGAATTGATAATATCATGTTGTCATCTATTAAAAATGAAAGATTCAGTGAACAATAAAAACAGACAACTCCAGAAGAAAGCTTCCTGGATTGGTGCTCTGGATAACTTTAGGTTAGCTGGCAATTGTTCTGAGTCCAGAGTCCAGACAGAATCAATTTATTGGCTTTTATTTGATCTTACCTAGGGCTGATATAACGCCCCCAACATTACCCCCATGGCTCCAATGCACGTTGCAATCAATATGCAATTTTTTTTTTCCAGTGTTATAAGATTTCCACACTATTGGTAAATTTTAAATATTAATTATACATGTTAAAACGTTTACTTATAAAGTAAAATATTTTGGACGACTAGCACCATTTTTGACCAAAAAACTAAATTTCTAATTGAGTTTTTTGAAGCTTAAAAGTTCACGGACATTGTCCACAAACCTCATTTGTCCACAAATATAATATCCTTTTCACAACTATAATGCTTTTGATCAGATTAAAATGTTAATTTATGAAAATCTATGTCTGATTTACGGAATTAAAGATTGACTTGCATTTGAGAGATGGATGATCTGAAATTAGCTGTCATAAGTTTGGACTCAATTAAGTATTTATTTGATCATTTATTTGCTTTATCTTACCAACGACTAATATACAACACAAAAGATTTCCCCTCACATAGTCGCACATTCATGTTTTGTCGATGTAGCACAATATTTAACACGGTGACAGAAAACTTCTGCTCTCGGCAAACTTTCTATATGATGATTGTACATATTAAATTACAAAACGTTGACTTATATAAGGCAATATATTTTTGCGACAAGCACATGGGCAATCCAATTTTGATGTCGCGTGACACCTGGTGTAGCGCACCCACGAGCCGTCTGATCTTGATCGGACGATTCATTTTTTACGGGCCTGTCAATATGGTTACATGCACGAGCTCCCTTTATCCATCCGATCTTGATCAGACGGCCAGGGATTGCGCTACACCAGGTGTCGCGCGACACCCGATTTCAATTTGCACATGGGTGCCTGCAAATTGGGAGGTACACAAGGAACATAGAAAAACGAAATTTGTTATTGGAGAGCAATATCGGAGATTCTATACTTTATTTTTATTTTTATTTATTTATTTATTTATTTATTATTATTATTATTATTATTATTATTATTATTATTATATTTTAAAGAGTTCAACGGCCATTGGCTATTTTGGTTTTTTGTCAAAGCCGAAGGAAAAGTAAAATGTCAGCGCCTGCAATTTGTCAAATGAAATTATGTAGTATTTGTTGAGTAATTTATCTCGTATTTATCTGGAGCTATGGGATTAATTGAGAGGATGGTTTTCTTATAATACTCTTTTATTACTAACTTGAAGGAGTACAATTATACACTATCTCTCATACACACTTTCATTGATGTCACCCGTCATGTGGTTTGAGCAACCAGAGTCGACAATCCAGTCACTCTCATAGTTGATTCTCTCTGACTTGGACACCGCAGTCAGAGCAACCTCATGCTTCTCTTCTTGCTCTTCCTTTGAGTCAATAGTTGCAACCGCGCAGGCAGCCTCGACATCCCAGTCGTCTTCGCTGCTGCTTTCATGACTCTTGTCATGTCGTCCATCTCTTGATGTTGCCACGTTCCCCTGGACTTTCTTCTTGGACCGACATTCTCGAGCATAGTGTCCTTTCTTGCCACAATTGTAGCATCTATCATCTTGATCTTCGGGCTGGCGGTTATTGCTTCTCTGATTGCGAGCTCCCCCTGAAGAGTTACTTCTCCCATTCGGCCTTCCTTGTTGGTTTGGCCTGTGACTGGGTCTGCCTTTCGACTCATTGTCGGATCGACCCTTCCTTCGGCTGCTGAATAGCGCCTCTTCTTCTTGTCGTGGCGAGGCTCCGGCTATTTGCCTCGCTAGAGCCTCTTGGTTCGCGAGCAGATTCTCGAGCTCCAGTAAGGTTGGCTGAGTTGGCCATCCTCGGATCGCTGCTAAGAACCCGCTATACTCGGGCTTAAGACCGTGGATAATGATCCTCCGCATGCGCTGCTCGCTGATCTTCTCTTCGGGGTCGAGTTGTGCAATCTCGTTGCATAACGACTTCACTTTGGTGAAGTATTGGTTGATCGTCATGCTTCCTTGTGAGATTGTCATGAGCTCGCTTTCAAGTAGTTGGAGGCGGGCATCATTCTTCTTGGAGAACAGGGTTACCAGAGTGTCCCATGCGACCTTAGGCGTGGCCGCATCTCGTATGTACACAAGCAACTCTTCTTCTACGGTTGTCTTGAGCACATACATGGCCTTTCCAGCCTTGATTTTCCATTTCCGTAGAGCTTCGATATCTTTCGATTTCTCTACGGATGTGGTTCTTCTTCCGGTCTGGGTTGGGGTCTGGTTTGGTTCATCTACTGGTACCGTGGTCTCTACAACCTCCGGCGGAGTTGTCTCAGATCCGCCGACTACCTCCCATAGGTCCTGACCTTGTAGGTAGGACTCTATGCAAGTTCTCCAATTTGAATAATTGGTGTTATTTAATTTCTTAAGACCACTAGTCGTACCTGTGAAGTCCATGACTTCAACTAGCTTCACGACGTCTAGCAAGCCTCCTCTAGAAATCGCAAACTCCCGACGCTGTGCGTGACCTTCACGAGAAACCCGACCGATCCTCCGACACCACTGGCTCGAACCGGCTCTGATACCAGATTGTTGAGTAGAGGCGAGGCGCTATGATAAAACTAACTTTATATTATTAACTATCTTGAAGAGTACAAGGGAGCTTTTACAAGCTTTGTTTCTTTCTCTCAACCAATGCAATCATACAAATGAGCCATGCCATATTTATACCCTAACAAGGTCGGTTAGTATAGGTTCTAGATTATACATTTAGTTTTCTACATTCTTCATAGATTATACTAATGTTTTCTAGAATATACTAGCCATCAAGGTCGGTGAAGAAATATACAAGAAAATTCTAGATTTTTCATTATGGGCTTTTTGGGCCAATGTTGCGCATTCAACAGTATTGATGTTAACTGAACAATGGAGATAATTATATACCATGACCACAAATCTATTCAAGAAATAAATTGACAAATTGGGACGAGTTTACGTGTTTCAAAATCGCCACCAATACTCTAATAAACTAAAGATGAGTTTATTTACCTAACCAGATGTGACCGTCAAGTGCTTGGTCCATGGATGCCAAATTTGTTCGCTACTAATTTTGTTTGTGGTAGAATAGTAGATTGGATATTTCCGGAAAAGAACAAAGGTAGACTTTCAGTCGTAACCCTCTAAAATACTAAAACAGCATATGCATTCTTTTGGAAGTGAAAATGTCATACTATCCACCTTGAAAGAACTTATTTTTTAGATGTAACTTTACTACACATTACTCAAACTAAAATTATGTTTGGTTAGAGGTGAAGTTAGTGAAGTTAGTAGTTGAAGTTAGTCATTTTGAAGTTAGTGGTTAGAATTAGTGAAGTTAGAGATTGTAGAAAGTTAGTGCTAACTTGAGGTTAGAAAATATTGTTTGGTGTCGTATGTTGGAGTTAGAGATTGAAGAAAATAATAAAATACTAGTTTATTTATTTTTTTCTTTTATAATTACATCTACTATAATAAAATATTATATTTATTATTATTTTATAATTATAATTATTTTACCATTTACATCATGATTACCAAATTATAAATATAATAATAACAATTATTATTATTATTACATTTTTTATAAATTATAATTATCATTAATTATAGTATATTTATTGTTGTATTTTATTATAAATTCAAATCAACGATTTAATTATTACTAAATAATAATAATAATTTGTACTGTAATAATTTTATTAAAAATAATAACAAAAACAATAACTAGAATTAATAAGTATAATTAATATCAATATTATAGTTATTAATTAATAATAATAATTATCACAAATTCTTTTTTATTAATTTTTTAAGTTAGTCATGGCAACAAACTTCTCTAATTCAACATTTTGTCAAGTTAGAGAAGTAGAGTGAAGGTAGTGCTAACATCACTATAAGGATGTTTGGTTGTATGAGGTTTGAAAGTTAGAGCTCTAACTTGAATTTAGTACTAACTTGGCTCAACCAAACATGGCCGAGTTAGATTAGATTGAGTTTATAGTAAATTTGGGAATCGATTACATGTTTCTAAATCTTAGATTAAATATGAATATGGCTAGGATTTTTCCTACGAGCTAAATATTAACGTCGAGCCAGTTTGTCAGCATTTCCAAGTTCCAACTAGGTCTACTGGTCTGGTCTAATGCTACTGAGCAATATGACATGATCTCAAATCATTTACTAAATTGTATATAGGTTCTTATTCGACTTGTCATAACCTTTACTCATTAGTCCAAAGCTGATAAATGTTACAAATTGACGATAGACAAACTTTTATATCATCCCTATATTCAAATAATATAAGCAGTCTATTTCCTTTTTTGTGTAAATCACCCTTCCCAAAATAAAAATATTCTCCCTATCCTTCTTAAGTAGATTCATTTTTAAATATCAATTATATTATAAATTCATTAATCCATATGAATTATATTATTATCAAAATTTTTAAAACGAAAGATTTAGGAAAGATCATATTTTGTTTGCTGGATTATTCTTAATTTAAGTTAGAAGAAGATATATTAGAAAATATTTTTTTGGTCAAATTAGTAGTTGAGATCAAAGTTTTCTTTCAATTAACCCGAATACTATTGAATTTGATGCAAATGTAATTTCTTAAAGTTTTGGATGGGAAAAGAGAGTTTTGAGCATGAGAAGAGTGAATGCATCATTTTCCAATTTTGCGAGGACACTTATGTAATATTTAGAGAAGTAAGAGTGTGTTAAGGACATTTCACCAAAAAAAAAATATATATATATGGTGGCTGGTATTATTCGTTGTCAGTTAGTTACAACTTGCATGATTCATCGCTTGAGATGGATTTGATCTATTGTTCCAAACTTCCAATTGTCAATTGACAATCCTAAAATTTTCCAAATCTGTCTTTTCTTCGGCCAAAATGGGTAGTTACAACTTACCAGTTAACACCAAGGTACATATGGCCCGGAGAACAGGCTAAACTTGCGCATATTAACACGGAATAGTTTGAAAATGAACATAAGACTAGACTACGCCTGCTCTTCAATTCAAGTTTTTGTATCTTTATTTTTACATATAAGCGCAGCAATAGAAAAGACATAAACTTCCAATTCAGATAAAAAAAAAGTTACACTCCTTTAATATCAAATATGAATCATTAATTTTGTTAATCTAATATGATCTGCGGTTCAGATTTAAATATCAGATTAATAGTCAACGTTTTATTAGTAACCTGCCTGGACGTTGGGTGGTAACGCTGTTGTTTTATTCGCTTTAACATTAACATGACAAGAGCTCGATTCCGCGAGCACCAATTTTTTTTCATTTTCCCTGCCTCCACTGCTTACCTTGCAACGCACCGGAACCATAAATGGAATTTCTTATATCGCTCAAGCTGAAAAAAAACCTAGTGGGGGAGGCCCACTGCCCGCGTCCACGCCTTCCCCTTATTTTTGCGACCATCCTCTCTCCTTCTACTCCTCATCACGTCAAATGTAAAAGTCCTTGCCGTATCATTTGCTAATTTCTGATTTATTAATTTGAATTGAGCAATGATAATCAAACTTGGGTAGTTTGTGTAGTTAGTTATCTGACTCGCCATCTTTTTCTATTGCTTAATTTTTGAGTATTAGAAAAAGTCATAATTTTCAGTATGCCAGCTAGCAAGATAGGTGTTATATACTAAGAGGCAAAAAAATGTGCTAGCAGGATAGATGGTACTAGGGGTGAAAACGGAAATTGTTCAAACCGTTTTTTCGTTTCGTTTCGTGCAAAACGAAACAAAACAGAATGGAATTTTGGTTTCGTTTCTTGAGCTAAATGATTAAACGCAAATAGAGACAGTTTCGTCTGGATTGCGAAACGATTAGCGAAATTGTACTGTTCCGTTTCGTTTCAATCGTCTATTTCGTCAAAACATTCTACATTGTTGCTATTATTAATATAGCATGGAACATTTTGCGGAGAAAACTAAGAAAATCTATTTTTCCGCCGCTCCCATCTAGATTTCATTTCTCCTCCTGAGCGCTAGGGTTTCGCTCCTCCTACCCTGCGCCGCTAAGCTCACGATTCACCCCTTTACTTCTTCTCCGATCTATACTCACCCTTCTCTCTTCTCTCCTTCTTCCCTTCCACCAAGCCGAGCAACTACCTCACCCGATTGCTCCAATCGAAACCCCACAGAGAATTCCGTCTTCGCCGTTCCTCTTTCTCCTCCGACAGCCTCTCCCTCTCACTCATCCCTCTTTTTTTCTCAAACCGAAACCCCAACTAAAAACCCTCTCACTTACTGCCTCTCTTGAACTGGCACGGTGGTGCTTCAGACCTGGCACGATGGCACTTCAGACCTAGCACAGTGGTGGTGCTTCGTGGGATCAAGATGTACCAAAAAAGCACTGAGCTTTTGATCAAGGTCAGTGCGCCATCCAAGCCAAGAGGGTTACCATCATGCCCAAAGTCAGTGGTAGCCGACTGATAGATCTGTGTTGATGATTTGGACGTCTGCACTTCTTACTGAACTGAAAACAATCGAGTGCTACTGCTATTCTCTCCCACTTCTGTAGGCGTTAAGGTGAAGAGCAGTGAAGGTTTCGAATTCTGGCTTAAAGTTGGAGATTTTGTATAGCCTGCAAAGCAACTTTCGTTGATTATGTATTTCTTATTCTTTCTTTTTTTATTATTAGAGCTTGTACAGTCTCCTAATTACTTCTATTATCTTTTGTTGTGTTAACTTTGCTGATTATGCAAAGCAACTTGCTGATTTTGTATAGCCTCCTAAAACCAGATGGTTATAATTAATTTTAAAAAAAAATGGAAAACGATTAAACAATCAAAACGGTTAAGATCGTTATAATTGACGGAACGATTGGCGCAACGGAAAGTTCTTGCGTTCAAAGGGCGCAACGCAACACGAAACAAAGTAAAATTTCGTGATATAAGGCGAAACGATTAACGAAATCAGTCATTTGCGTGATCGTTTGAGTCGTTTTGCACCCCTAGATGGTACTAAGGCCGAGTGCTCTTTTACAATTTTTGTTTTGTTTGGTTGGTCCATTATTCTTGGCTTTTTGATATTTTCGTAGTACTGCAGTATAGTTTTTCAATATTGATAATCATGTATTGACCAAAACTATTTATATGTAAAGATAAAAATGTGTACGTGAGTACTGATGACACTGCAGCTCTATGTTCATCTTTCTTATTTTATTCCAATTATTTCTTTCCTTATTCTTCGCTTGAGCATTATTTTTCTAGCACCCACTGGAATTCTATTGTTGATATCTTTATTTCCTTTTTGCTAGAAACGAATAAAATGTATTTATTGAAATAAAAACTTTCTTCTTTTTAATTTTCTCTTTCTGGTATTCATTTGTAAAATAATAAATTATGAATGTAAAGCTATTTTATTGAAAGATGAAAGACAGAAAAATGTTTGAACAATGTAGAATATAAAATATTTTTCATTTTAGTTAGCAATGTAAACGTTGCTCTAATATATATTTCTATTTTATTGCTTTGCAACGAGAGTTATGATTGAATTTGGAATAGGAATCTTTCCCATCCATGTTATAATTGAGTTGCTTATGACTTGTACGATTTATTACTTTGGTAGTTTGGTTGAATTTGTGCATTATGTGTAACAATATTATTTCAAATAAAAATTTGCCCACATATTGGGTGGGCGCTTTCGCTAGTATCCTATAAAGAAAGTAAATTGATTACTACCATATAATTTTGTCGTCTCCTACTATCATTTGAACAAATGAACACATAAAATAAACAAGATGAACATATAAAACAGACAAGATGAACATATAGATGATCAAAGTAAATACATACAAACAAATAAGTTGAGCATGTATATAAAAATCTGAACAAGAAATCTTAAAATTAATTTTTTTGTATGTGTTCACTTTGATCATCGATATGTTCATCTTGCCTTTTTTATATGTTCAATTTGTTCAAGTGATGAATTTTTTTTTCTTTTTATTTTTTCACTGAAAAATTGAAACCTGGATCTCGGCCGTCAGGAACAAATTTGACAACGATGATAGCTAGTCATGTAACAGGGATTGTCTCCTCCCCAATTTGTCCATAATTAAAATCTCATGACCATTATCAAGTGTTTTTTTACAACAACAAACAAGTAAATTACATATAAAATTGAACTAAATTATTCGATTAAAAATTTTGTAACCAGTCTTACCGTTGTAGACTCTTAAAAAACGCGTATAACTAGAGATGATACCAATAATATTATAATGTAGGATATTAAAAAAAAAAGTCATGAACACTGGTCAACTAGGTTACCCCGGTACTTTGGAACATCAGCCGTACCGGGTACGAACCGGGTACTGGTACCGTACTCGGTACTTACCGGTACAGTCAATGGTGAACGGTTAACATTTAATGTGTTGATATTAGTGTTTATGTCATTTATTTGTGCAAACTCCAAATTTATGTCATTTATTTGTGTAAATCCAAGTCTTAACTACACAAAATCATGTTATACACATTATATTTTATTTGCAAATAGAAGTAAATCTACAGTTTTATTGATTGTTCCGCATTTCACAATGTTAAAACTATTATTAAAAATATTTCAATTTGTGGCCAAAATGCAGAACTACAAATGCAAATTATAGAGATTTTCAAAACTGTATATTATGAATTCTGAGATGTTGGAATTTGGAATTCTAAAATATACATCATTATAAAGCATGTGCCTGCCGAGCCGGCGAATATGCTTCTACTAATTCTTCCTCAGGCTAGTCAAGTGAAACATAAACTTTCAAGAGATGATGGAATTCTTAGTCTAATCACTTATTCACTAATCTCATCACTTTCAGAGAAAATGATATTATCACTTAAAAAAGATCCGTGGGGAGGCGTCTTCTTCTGTAACTCCACTCATTTTCAAGTTCCCCAAGGTCAAATTGCCTGAAAACGAATTACGAAGTGAAGAACAACTAAAATGGCAAAACCAATTGTGCAATGAGGCCCTTATCCATAATAAATTCACTAAGATCGAAATAATTTATGTAATAAAAAAAAACTAAGAAAATCTTTGGGAAGGTCATATTCAATTGCAATGTATGTTCCAAGGTCAAATTTTCTTGTTTCAAAGGCCCTTCATAACTTCAAAAATAAAATAAAATAGGCTTAAGGTAGTTAGATCAAGTAGAAGAGGTTCTGCTGTACAGTTACTCTTTTTTTTCCTGTTTGTTGTTTCTCTGTATGAATGTTTACTATTAAATGGATGCCTATCTCAGGCAGTTTTCATAAAAAAAAATAAAAATAATAATAAAAATAAAATAAAATCAAATAGGCCCTTGATTATTCGTCCGTCATGTCTTGTATTTCTCTCTGACCATTACCTCTTTCATCGCAGGGAAGGACTTTAACCAAATTATTAAAACATACTTTTTTCTTTTAAAAAAAAAAAGTATATAAAATTGTTTATATTTTAAAATAATTATAAAATTTTATGTCATCCCACAATTTTGTCATATTCTTTGGTACTTTCTCACTCCGTCTATACTGCTTTCGAAATAGCAATTTCGACAGATGGAACGTTTTCTATTTCCCAGGTAACCAGGTAGCTGCTGCCAGCTGTGGGAAATAACGCAATTACAGAGCGTTCCGGTCCTAGATAAGGCCATATCAGGAACTGGTACGAGATGCACACAGAAAGTTGTTCAATGTTAAATTATTTATTTCTCAGTCTATTTATTTTTCCGTTGCAAGATTCCGAGCTTGGATTGGATATTGTTTATCAGTATTTTTCTTTTTTATATCTTAATATAATTCTAGGCAATATAGGTTTATTACATTGCTTATGCAGCAAGATATATACCATTATCTGATTAATAATTTTTATCTTTTTTTAAAAACTTTCTTTGACATGATTAATTGCTTCTCTATGTGGCTGTTTGGATTTTCCAAGAAATTTGGGGAATTTCATCTTCCTACCATAAATTTATTATAAACAATCTAAACTCTTCACAAAGTTACACACTTCCCAATAAATTTATTTCTAGGAATTGCAACTTCCCCAAATTCCTAAGCGATCCAAACGTCCCCTATTTTCTGACACAAAATTTGAATTTTGATGGTTTAAAGCGAGTTATAATCTGAACTTGTGGAAGCAACTTAAATGTATTATTATAATGAGCAAGGTTCTAGTGTCATAAGTTTTTGGTGCTACAAATATCACAATTTTTCTTTTTCAGTAATATTTCAAAATTTAAAAATTTAATTTTTGAGTCCAAACCATTAATCTTATTCAATTTTACGAGTGATGCATTTTTATATAATTTTTATAAATTTTGGGGTTTATTTGATATTTGATCAAGAGGCTAACATATGAACGTATTAAAATTAATCTATTATAATTAACAAGATTCGTTCATTTTTTTGGCCTCTTGATCAAATATCAATTAATCTCCAAAATTTATAAAAATTATATAAAAATGCATCATTCGTAAAATTGAACAAGATGAACGATTTGAATTCGAAAATTAAATTTTTAAATTTTAAAATATTAATGAAAAAGAGAAGTTGTGACATTTGTGGCACTAAAAACTTGTGCCACTAGAACAATGCTCTATTATTATATTATAGTTATAGCTATAAAAATAGCAAGTTTGTGTGCTTCAAGGTCAAAGTCACCAAGCCATGTCGCTCTCTATATATGAATATATATCCATTATTTGTCTTATAGAAAGACATAATTTATGTGACTCTTTATCTTGGAACTTTCTTGGAGGCGTGCATGAAACTCAAGAGTGAAGTCAAGATAGTTCTGACAAATTAGAAAAGTAAAATCTGATCAATAAACAGAATATCCGTTACAATAAAGTTCTAAAATAAGTAAATAGTTAAGCCAAACGCCTTGCCAATAGAAAAGGGAAATGAATAATTATTATAAGAATGGACATCTTAACTTAATAATATATGTATTTATCTATAAGTTAATTTTCAGGGAAAATTTTTTCTGTACCCCTCAAAACTGAAGAAATACAGGATTTGCCCCTCAAAAGTTCAAACTCTTAATTTTACCCCCTAAAAATTGGACCACCTCCTTTATTTACCCTTCTGACATATTTCATAACATATTGTTAAATAATTAAACTGATAATTTGTGACCCTTTTACCCTTATCGAATTGAAACCCATTCAATCCAAGACTAAACCCAAATCGAATCGCTCTCTCTCAACCCCTCCTCTCCTCTCAGCTCAATGGACAACCGTAGTTCTCCTCTGCTCTCCTCTCAATCAAACCAGGAAGAAAGCTTCAATCGCCTAACCCTAGTTCTTCTCGATCAAACTAGAACCCACATCTCCACTCAATCAAACCAACCCTAGTTCTTCTCTCCTCTAATCTCCTCTCGATCAAACCTCCATCGCGTTTCTCTCTGACCACAAACCTCCGTCGCCTTTCTGTCCTCTCGTTGCGAAGCTTCTCTCTTGCACGAATCGCTGCTCCTCCCTCGCATGGAATCCGTCTCCCTCGCACGAACCAGGTTTGTCTTTCCATTTCTCCGTTGCCTTTCTTTCTGCAAGCTGTAGCATGTGAATTGACAATTTGCTGGTCCGATAGCATGTGAATTGACAATTTGCTGTAGCATGTGTAACTTGAGTAGATAGGTTTCCGTGTAGATAGGTTTCTTTTCTTCTTTATTGACTGTTCAAACTGAGATTATAGCTGTTGGAAATAATCTTTCTATTTTGATTTCTGACATGCTTGTTTATACAAAATTGAAGTTGGGTTTGACATAACAAGTTAAAACAGACTTCAAACTCTTAAGCTACTAATAAGGATCGGACTAGACCTGTTTCAACTTTTATACCTCCAAAATATCTATAATAAAGCATGGAATCTTAAATATTGTGTTAAAGAAAACTAAAACTGTATTAGATGGGTGTATATGTTGGTTACCAGGTAACTTAGTCCTTTGTTTCAGGGATGGGGCTACCTACTAGCATTTTATGACGTCATCAATGATAAATTGCAAATTATGGTTGCATTATTAAAAGAATCAATTGGTGCCTATGTACAATTTTTTCAAAAAGAAAAAAAAAATCACTTGATCTTTTGGCTTCCTAAATACTCATTTGCTCAGCACTACTGACTCTTCACTGGAGAGCTGAGCGAGAGGTCTTCCAAATACTCCATGAGATAAGAGAACCACCTCTAAGTACCTTCTCTTATGTGCCCAGAAGATTCAATGAGGAAGCACATATCCTAGCTGCTGCCTCTAAGTACCTTCTTATGTACCTTCCATATTTCAATCTAAATTAAAATTCTTTTTCTTTTCTTTTCTTGCAAGATGAAGAAACAATTGGTATTACATGTTTGCTGGTTGTACAATTGGTGCTGCATTTTGAAAGGAATTTGGTGTAATTTTATGGAAAGAATTTGGTGTAATTTTTTGAAACTATTAGCTGGTCAATTAATTGTTTTGACCAAACTATTATGTAATAGGTTTGTAATAACTAGATAGATAGATAGATATGGATGAGAGAGATGTACTGTATTTCCTACTTCATTTTGGTACTATGTAACAGGTATGTCGAGAAAGGACAATTTAACGTTAATTTTCTCAATTTAGTTAATTAATTAATTGTTAATTATAACATTTTGCTATCAATAAGTTGTTATTTTGAGAACTGGTACGGTTTTATTCTCTCTAGCTATTATGAAATGTGTTGTTTACATGTGATATGATAACTAATTAAATGTGATGCTTGTCTAGCCAAGGATGTTTGCTTGCTTTTGTTCACTAGTGTGTGTGATTTCAAAAAGAAATGCCTCTAAGACAATCATGCTTGAACCATGCTTTTCAAATTGAAAGATAATTGCTTTTGTTCACTTGTACTGATAAGTTGCATTACTGATAAACACATGGCTTCACAAATATATTACCAGTATTCATTGCATTACTGATAAGTTGTAGGTCAGCAAATTGTTTCATTCAAGTTATTTCACACGTGCATTGAAGTTTCACATCAGCATTCTATGCAACTGTCCGAGATAAATTAACTCAAAGCAATTAGTAGCTAAGAATACTATTGAATTCATTTAGGTTAAAAAGTTATTGCAATCAACTATACCTACTTGTAAATAAGGCTGTGATAAACGGGTTCCAAAGCAAGGTTTAGTAAAATCTAGATTGGATGGCTAAACTCATAATGTGACCCAACAAGCATGAAACTAATCAAGCAATCATGATTCAAGTACGCCATAATAAAAGAGAAAGAAAAAGAAAGTAAACTGAAAGAAAAAGAAAACAGCAATAAGAGTACCATAGAACTCCCAAGGTACCAGTATAAACTTTTAAAAAAAATGCAGTGGCTATTACTAAATAAAAGAGAAAAAAAACTAATCTACTTCTAATTAAAAAAAATCCAGGGAGCTGGCTGTAATCCTCTCCTGTCTACATGATTGAAGGTTATGCAGTGAATTGAATTCCTGATCTCCATGTAAGTTATGAACCGTCTCCTCCGCGTTTGCCAGCACCAAGTTAAGGCAATCGAAAAAGATAAGATATGGATTCTATGTTTATGGTACCATCTGCCCATCTTTCTATGCACCACAACACCTTCAAGAAAGCAATTGCCTCATAATGAAACGAGTTTTGTGCATCAACTGCATTACAGCCCAGCACTATTAAAATAGATACAATAATTTTGAAATCAAAATATATACTCAACCCACTATTTAAATGTAAACACTGATTGATCTAGTTAGTCCTCATTTGTCTTTAGAAAATACAATATGAAAACCACAGAACCTATACACGCATTCGATCAAAGTCACTGAGTTATGGGTTTACACACCAGAGAGGGAAGTAAAAGGTTATTTCATGCTCTTATTCAATCATACCCCTACTACAGAGAGAGAGAGAGAGAGAGAGAGAGAGAGAGAGATAGAGAGAGAGAGAGAATTACTGTTCTAAGAATAGACACTGATCGACAGCTGCTGGAATTGAATTGATTTCAGTAAAATACAATTATTTGGAATTAACTTAGAGAATTTCTGTCCAAACACGTTTTGAGAGGAGCAATAACTTGTTTAAATTGAAAACTAGTAAAAAATTGAGTAGGGTTTCACTATTACTGTTAAAAAAAAAACAAACTAAAAATTGAGAAGACGAATCTAGTGAAAACAAAAGAAATGCGGTGACAAGAAAAGAAGAACCTGGTTCGTGCGAGGGAGATAGATTCCATGCGAGGGAGGAGCATCGATTCGTGCGAGAGAGAAGCTTCGCGACGAGAGGAGAGAAAGGCGACAGAGGTTTGTGCGTTCTCTTGATTTCTGCACAATCTAGGGAAATGAGAGAACAATTAGGGTTTCATGGTTTGATCGATAGGAGATGACAAAAGAACTTACGTATCTGTTTTTCTAGTTTGAGTGAGTGGAGAGGAGAACTTAGTTTCAATTTTGGGATTTTGATCGAGAAGAGACAGGAGAAGAATAAGGGGTTCTGGTTTGTGCGCGAGAGACGATAGAATAATTTTGATTCGATTTGGGTCTAGTCTGATCGGATCGAATGGGTTAGTTTCGAAAGGGGCATAATTGTCATTTATTTATTTAGTTTTAGTTTTGCAGTATTTTATGACATAAAATATGTCAGAAGGGCAAATAGAGGAGACGGTCCAATTTTCGGGGGGCAAAATCAAGAGTTTGAACTTTTGGGGGATAAATGCCGCATTTCCTTAGTTTTGAGGGGTACAGAAAAAATTTTCCCTAATTTTCAACTTAAATAATTTGGGAAATACATCGTGTCGCCGGAGATATATATTGTAAATGTAATAAACTAGAGATTACAGAACAAACATTATTAAAGGACTACAAAACAAATAATTTGCTTTCAATTATTTTTGGCAAAGCCGAAAAACAATCATATAAATTCAAAGCACACTAAACAAATCAATTACTTCATTTCAAATGAGCATTTACAAGAGAAACATAAATAAAGTTGGGCTAAATTGGTGGAGCAGGTTGCTCCGATGACAGCTCTCCTGTTTTAACATCAGCACGACACATTGGACAGGTCGAGTGCAGGGGCGAAGCCAGAAAAACAATATAAGTGGGGCCAATCTATAAATTTTACTTGTTGAAGGGGCCATTCTACATATTTGTTCATACCTTTATGCAATTTACCTTGTGATTTTTAGTAAAATTAAAAAATGTGGGGAGGCCAAGCCCACTGAGGCCCCTGCCTTGGCTCCGCCCCTGGTCGAGTGTGATCCAAGCCACTTGTCAATACACTTCACATGGAACACATGCTTGCACATCGGAAGCTGTCTCACCATCTCCCCTTCCTTCACCGTGGCAATACAAACAGCACACTGCAACCAACCAACACCTTCATCACTGCCATTTAAGTCATTTCTGCTGTTTCGTTGGTATGCAAAACTAGGTATTTCCGCTATATCAGATGGACTTAGACCATTCTCAGCGGGATGGCTCTCCTCAACTGGCTCAGCCTCTGGTGGAGCTGAGTGAAAATAGTACCAGGTGAAGCCAATCATGAAGAGGAGGATAAGAACGGTGCCGACAGCGGCCCACACTCGGCTGGTAAATAAGCACAAAACAACTATAGCAGCAATGACTGTGCTCCATATCAGAAAGAGCTTGCTGCATCGCTCTGACCTGGCATCACTCGGCCGTCTTGGCCTAAAATGTACTTCAAACATGGCAAACGGGATTTGTTTTGCTTTTTAGGTTTTTGTGGTTATGGCTTTTTAGAAGTGAATAAGACAGTTTGACATTTTAGTTCGAATGTAGGTGCTATATATAAAGAAGCCGAATAATTGGGATGATATGTTATCTGACATTAATTTTTTTAGTGTTGTGTATTAGTGTTACTTGGGTCGGTATTATTTAGTGGAGTAGCTTTTGCCAAAATAGGTCATCCAAGATTAGCTTGAATTAGAATTTACACTGAGTCAAACTTTAATTTACGCATTTCTTATTTATTCGTCATTTAGGGACAGAATTGACATTACTTTTCTAATTGATTCTCACAAGAATTTAGTGGTGTGCTTGTATAAAAGACCGAGCATTGCTTTCCCACCTGTAAAAGGTATTTTAATTAATCCATTATATGTAATTCGTTTTATTTAATTGCTTTTTGTTTCATTCTTTAATTATATGTAAATGTAAATGTTGCTAATAAAATCTCCGGCTTCCTTGTATGTTATATATATAAGACGTGAGCAACATTTTTTATTTCCTTGTTTTTGTTATATAAAACGTGAGCAACATTTTTAAACTTTTATTTGCCATTTTCTGTTCATTTGCAAGAGATCCATTATGGATTTATGGTTGATGTCAATAAAATAAAATCTTATTTATCTGATGATCCGAACCTTACCATGTCCAATAACGCACTTCTGGATACTGGATATTAACTTGATATAATAATTATGCATATTTGAAACTAAATTTCTGAAGTTCCATTGCCATATATTACTGGATATAAAATATATATTTATTCTCTCAACATTTATGTGTCAAAGTATATTTACTAACTATCCATATAATATTGTTCAAATTGGGTTTTTCCTATATATTCACCCGTAGTCAATTAAGTTATTAATTTAACCATAAATTAATCTACATAGTAATTCAACTTTAATTTATTTAAATTTATATATTCACTACTATAAAATTTTTCCCAAATTGAAACCGTATGTCCATTTAATATTACAATTAAACAAGAAGTACAAAATTAATTTCATAAAAATAAATTTTCTTAAAAAAAGATTGAAACTTTAAAATCTATATAAATGATTTGGATGACACAAATTGTTTTCTCGTAAAATTTAGTTTATCTTAGATACTAATTGTGTATATCAAAAAATGATCTTGAAGAGCAAACATACATAATTTAAGTCGTTAAAATGTCTTGTAAATATGCTACTGTTTGTCGGATAAGGATAAAAAATATATATATATAGATTGAAAGCTCAAAAATTAGATTTCCTCCCTGCTAAGGAAAGCATATTCTCAATGTTCAATTATCTAAGTCAACTGTCTTGTAAATATGCTACTGTTTGTCTTGTATTAAGTCAACTGTCAGTTAACTTAATACCCAGTTGATAATTGAAGGCTCAAAAAATTAGATTTCCTCCCTGCTAAGGAAAGCATATTCTCAATGTTCAATTATCTATATAAAATATATATAGATTATAATAATCAGTGTTTGTTGCGTATTTTTGGCTGCCTTAACAAGAATTGGAGACGCATTCGTTGTGCTGCTTCATGTGATGGGTTCTTGGAAACATTAAAATGGTACTAATCCTAGAATATTAATATTATTCTTATTGGGATACTAATTAAACACATCAAATTATTTTCTTCAGACAAAAGTGATTTTGGATTATGATGTAGTCAAATGTTAGGAAATTTGTCTTTGATTCCCTTCTCTGTTTTGTTTTAGAAATGATAGAATATTGATAGAATAGCTGGTAAGTGGTTCCGTCGTTATTTTAGAAGTAATAGATTTAATTACTGATGGATGTGGAAGAGAGATAAACTTCATTTTACAGAGTGAGCTATGCCTCTATAAATAAATGATCTTATTAAAAAAAAATATTGATATTATTAATTACTTAACGCATTATGAATATTCTAATAAGAGGCTTGAATTATGTAGAGCAGTATTTGAAATTCGGAAGAAAGGCCCCAAAAAAGACTGATCATTACTTACCGGCTTTTACTGTACCAAAAAAGTGGCTAATTATGGATATTTCTAATTAAGCGTTCTAATTAATTTCTCAAATAACTAATAACCTAAGGAAATTAGCATTATAATTTGGCAAATTCAACTCACAATCTAAATGTATTAACGTAATATTTTGTAAACAATATATTTTTAATTTTACAATTGTTGTGTCAGGTTTAGTCCCATAAAAGGTACAGATAAAAAGGATTCTGGAAAACTTCTGACTTGTTCAAGCACATTTAGGTACGCGTCTTTAGGTTCTTGCTTCTTGGCACGTGGGTACAGGCCGAATGTGATTGTTCTTGACACAGCACGCATATGATGTGCATGTTTCGGAATGGATTTATAGATAAGCCCAATAGAAATAAAGTCCAAAACGTTCTAAACCCAGCAATGATTGGGCCTTGTGTTCATATTTGGAAAATATATTCAAATTCAGGCCTTTGAAACCAAGGCTTGAATTTTTTTACTTCAATTCAAATAGAAGATGATCAACTTTACATTATATAATTGAAAGTATTTAAGAATATTTTGTCTATATATATAGGAATCGGCACTTACATTACGTAGAAGAGATGAAAGTTATTTGAAAAGAAGAACAATGTGCAGATTTATACCAAAATGGTTATGTACTTCCCTTAGGATCATCCTAAGCGCGTACATATATTCATCGCGACATTGCCAGTATCTTGTATGTTTTTTGCGCCCGATTAGAGCATCACTCCTTAGTGCAGGTGCCTTCATTTTTTGTACAGTATTTGCATTGTGCTCTTGACAATGACGAAGCTAGAATTTCGTGTCAGCAGGATCTATAATTTTTTTTTGCTGAAAATAATAATTCTTAAATAAACAACTCTAAAATAATGTTAGATAAAAAAAAGTCATGAGAAATCAAATATATATTATAATAACAATAGAAAATCTAAAATAATATATTTAATATACAAGATAATAATTCAAATGGCTTACTTATTGTTGTTGTTGTTGTTGTTGTTGTTGTTGTTGTAATATACAAGATAATAATTCAAAAGTCAAGACAACAAAAAAATACAACAATTTCCTATGAATTTTTATTTATTTTTTCATAATTTTGCATAATTAGTTCTTTAGAAATCTCATTAGCACTTATTTTTCTCATTTTTAGTGGTAGTTTTTATATAATAACCGAGTTGTATTTTTTATCCTTTGTGGCGGCTTTTATTTATAATGTCCTAAAATTCACAAAATATTATACAGACGAATCACATAATATATGAGATTCGCGCTAGTATATATATGTTACAAATAATTTTTCATCTAAATATTTCGTTCTATTATAAGTTTTTTCTTAATAAGATTCATTGGGTATGAGGGAAGAAAACAATTAGCAAGGAAGAAATGCTATATGGGTCTCTATGCGATTTTTTAGGTGTTATTATGCAATTCAAATCAAACACGACATGTCTAGCTGGGTCCTTCAAATTTTTGAGATGGATCCCTTGTATATATTTTTTTAATTATAAATAAATGTAATATCAAGTAATTTTTTTTTTTTGAGGTGGGTCCAAAATTCATGTTGCTTCGCCTTAGGCTCTCGGTATGCTAGTCGAAGACAAGAGTCCCAACAACAGGACGAGGGCGCAGTATCGAACCATGCCATAATTCCAGAACCATCAAATCTGCAACACTTTGTTGGACTGCCGCCGTCTTTGATTGGTGCACTTCCGACATATGTCTACAAAACGGAGGGAGTTGATACCCTTGAATGCACTGTCTGCCTTAGTGGGATACACCATGTCGAGATTGTAAAGCGGCTTCCCCTCTGTACTCGCTTGTTCCATAAAGATTGCATTGATAAGTGGTTAGGCTTTCACTCGACATGTCCTGTTTGTCGAATCATGGTTAACTTAGATTTGAAGGCAGAGGTTACCTTAAAAGTAGGATGTTAAGTTCAGCTGATCAATTATAGAGCAACAGAACTTTCACATGAAGATCGGGGTAGATACTTCTTACAGAAACTCTGTAATATATTATGCTGGATTAAGGCAATCTTTTTTTTTAATATTTAATTGACGATAATTAATTTCCTGAGATTTTGAAATGCTTGCATATTGTGTATTTTTGCTTATTGATTTTACTATGCTTGAAAATTGCAATAATTTTGCATTCATATTGATATTCATACATTGTCAATTTAATTCTCCATAACCTAACTTTAGCCACTTGTGTTCTGAATCCAAACAGAGTCTAATTGGTCTGTAACTTGTATGAACATTCCAAACATTTTGTCATATTTGTTTCGGTGTTGCACTTGGAGAAACTTTATTAGACTCAAACTCGTATTTGGTGTCAATGAAGGATCCGATTCATAACATTTTAGAGGCCAGACTAATACTTAACGACTTGAATTACATGGTAAGTTGAAGGTTGTCCAAATTAATTCTCAAATTCATTGATAAAAGATTTGGACATAGTAGGCGGCTCACATAAGTTACTAAAAACTGCTATACAGACAGCAAATAGTTACATGTGAGAACCAATTTTAATAGACAATAAATTAGATACTTCCCTTGCTATCATCGTTTACATTGTGGCTTATGTTGAGCTTGTCACCAGAGACAGATCCAGCCACAATAAGAAATTCATTTTGTAAAGCTGATCATCACAAGAAGTTTCTCCTCTATTCTTCAGTACATCGAACAACTCGTGTATTATCCTCTGTTTATTCTGGTTTCTGTTAGAAAAAGTGTGTGGAGTCATGTCGTTATGGTTGGGACGGCCCGGTCCAATTCTGGAACGGCCCGGTCCAACTCTGGGACGGACTGGTTTGCTGGGCAAACGGACTGCCTTGTTGTGGTTGGGATGGTCCGGTCCAACTCTGGAACGGCCCGGTCCAACCAGTTGGGACGGCCCGGTCCAACTCTGGACCGGACCGTTCCAGACAACAGTTATGAATCTGAAAGGTCTGTTTCCAGGCTGGCTATTTATACCCCTCTCTTCTGAAGCGACTCTAAGGTTGGATTTTGTGTCTTTTGAGATAACCACCATCCTAGAGAGTCCAGAAAGAGGGAGGAGCCATCCTATTGCTGGAGAGCAATAGAAAGCACACGCACGAGTCGACAGGTACCTGGATTCGTGAAAGGTGACGCCAAGCCCTCTCTTGTGGTTGTGGTGTGTCAGTTGCGTACGGAGGAAGACCAAGAAACAAGGAGGGGTTGCAGAGAAATTTTGAGAAGAATCTAGACAATCGATCAACTTCTGTTGCGGTACATCTAAATTCTATACATGTAGAATAAGATTGATGTGCATATAGGTCAAGGACCGCCTAAAACCAACATTTTCATACATTGAAATAAAGCTACTTCAACAAGGCTGAATGAATTTCTTATACAGGCGGAGGAAACAAAATAAAAATATTAAGGATTAAATGGAGTTAAATACTAGTAATCACATCGGAGTAAAAATCACACCAGAGAAGAGGGTAGTGATTTTGACACTCCCTTTATTGATAAAACACTTTTTTATGACTAAAATACCTTTTGTTAAAACACTCCATGCATTTAATTCTTCACGCCGTGAGCTTTCTCTCTCTAGTTCATGCTCTCTTACTTGCCTTGTCTATTCTCTTCGGCACCGTAATCAGATTCAACAAAGTTTAACTTAAAATATTTTATATGAGTTGACTTAGTCCAACCAATTAATTCTCTCATCATATAGCACATACAGTACGTATAAATTTTGGTGCTATATACAATAAAAAGACCTACTGGTATACTACATGCTACATACAATAAAAAGACCTTGTATTAAAGATATATAAATAGAGATAAATACATGAATTATATAATTATAAGATATTACACATGTAATACTCTGATTTTTTTTATATAATTTCTGAAATTTGTTCCCTTTAACTTGATTATTTTATTTTCTCTTTTTGATTTATTTTATTGTGTAATGCTTGAAATTATTTGGTTGATCAAATATATTTAGAACTGCTAACAAGCATATATTTTGTCAAATACTAGTTAAAAAAAAATAAAAAGAGAGAATTTGTTTTTAGAAAGGCAAGGTTGGTTATATATAAGAGAATATCAAATTTGTTTTTAGAATACCAAGGTTGGTTATCTAGAGTGGTCCAGCCATTAATAAGTCTTTGGAATCTATTTCCTGAGTTTATTCTTTCATCGTTTTCTGCATTTCCCTTTCTTTCCCAAATTGAGCCCCCTCTCTCTTGCAATAACGCAGCAAATTTCCTCACCAAAAATCTAATAGAAAAAAACAAATCGGTGAAAATTCAGAAATTGAGTGTGGAGCAAGATCTCTTTCGTAATTTCCAGCATTACAAAATAACTGAAGCTGCTATTTTTTTTATTCAGATTCCCTTCAAGGATCATGATTAAGTAAGAATCATCATCTATTTGAGTAACTCTAAGCGATTTTAGTTCCTTTTCGTTGAAACTTAGCATTTATTTTTCTGATATGTTGTGAAAACTAACTTTGATTTCGAGTTAGGGTATTATGAACAGTGTTGACAATCTGTTGGAACTAAGTTCAAAATTTGGGGCAATAGCCATAGGTTTGCAAAATATATTTAGTACTAGAGTTTAGAGTACTATCAATTATTAAAGAAATTTTTTTTCCCTGCTGAAAATTTTCTTACAATCTCTTTGAAAACCAGTCAAGTGTCAGATCTTTAGAAAATTTAATTATCTTCGTTAGTTGATTTTAAGAATAATCTGAAACTGAATTTACTGTTGGAATTTCAGTTGTACTGAGTTTGCAACTGAATGTAGTTCGTTGCTATTTTTCTTTATTTTCTGGTAATTAGGTACTGAAATTTAAATTTATATTTCTTCTTTTATGTATTTATTACTGAGGGTATTGCTGGAACTTCAGTTTGTAATGCTGAAATTTTAGTTGTGTGCTGTTTTTATTATGTATTTTCTGGTAAATAAGTGCTAGAATTTTAGATTTTTGTTGCTGAAATCTCATGGGCAATTTTGATAATTATCGTATTTGAAAACTGAAACTCTACAACTAAACTTTAGTTTGCTATGGTGTATAAATTTCCAAGGGGCTTCATTTTGTTTTAAGCTGAAACTTATTTCTGAAAATTCCGTTTGTATTGCTTCTTGATTTGATTGTACTTAGAATTAAATAAATAGACAATAAATAGTCATAGCTTGACACAAAACAGGTGTATGGTTTCTGTTACGAGTATAGGGTGCCAACCTAATGAATTGCTATTGCTGCTTAACACAAATTAGAGTAGCTTATGTATATGATATATGGTACCAGTAAGGATGTTTGTAAATTAGGTATAACCAAGGTACTGGTCATTCTAATTCTGGTACAGATTGTTGAAAATGAATTATCATTGCTTCTTGTTTTGCTTGTTTGAGTAAGGACTTAACTTAGAACTTATTTGTGTAGATTGGGTCGAGTGTCGGAACTAGTGGGACCGATACTTCAAGAGAGGCACTAGGCTTGTTTGCTTGATACATGCTTGCTGATTTTGATTGCATTTTTAGGTGCGGATTCCACAGAACTTTGATTACATGTTAGAAATTAATTACTTGCATTGCATCCTTTGAATTGTTTGTAACTGCAAGCATATTCGCATTATATCGTGTTGATATTATTAAGCATTATCTGTGCATATTGAATGGTTATCCAACTTGAAAGAATTGATACGAAAAAGTTGATACTACTTGTGTGATTGAATAGACACTCGTTCTCAAGTTTGGAGTCGGGGAGTGGCTTCCCCGTCTGGCCAGACTCTGGTCATGAGCGCTTATAGTGCAGTACTTTATACGGTATCCAGTCCGTGGAGTGGTGGTGTTCTCAGCTTGTAGTATATTTATTTATCTGATTGTCTAAATTGTATCTGAAATCTGAAATTGGTCTTGATCCCCCTGAGTTTGGGGAGGGACGATTTATATGTCTGATTGATCCGTGATTTATGATTGATGATTACCAGCCTTGCATTGGAAGATACCAAAATTGAGCCGACCTTCTTGTATTATCATTCGTATTTGAATTTGAATTGAATAAAATGTCGGGCTCATTTGCATTGCATAAATTTGTAATTGTTGCATAATATGTTCGTACTGTTTGATTGTATTATCGTTTGTATAATTGCTATGTATTTTCTTTACTCGGTCGGTAATTAGTTCCGCAACATGTACTTGAAGTTCGTGTGGCTGGAACTGAATACCGCACCGAGATAAATTTTATTTATCTCACTCTTCCACTTTGTGGGTTCCAGGATTAGCGATCGGGGTCGTGTTTGCAAAGGAGTAAGCCATTCTGTTTATCACTTGGTAAGTACTATAAGATTTCCAGGTGTTGTGTAATTCAGTTTAGATCATACTTGTAAATTAGTAGATAATATGTCTGAATGCATATTGTTTTGGAGAGATAGCTAGAGTTTGACCTCTTATAATATCATCATATATTTTTATCATCTACAACCTTACTGTTGTAGTTGTATACTCAGTACTTGAAATGCATCTTTGGTAATGATAAGCTTTATTGGTTCTCTTCTTCTCTATATACATCATGTTTAAATCTTGGACTTGCTTGCATTTTAAACATGCATATGCTACTATATTTTGTATAAAGATAAATTTTTAGTTTCTAATTTTTGCCCATTGGAGCAGTTAAATTAGGTAGCAAGCATTAGTTTGTTCTTTTTGGTTTTGTACTAAAGCAACTAGCGTTCCTTGTGATAATTAGTATGTAATCTTCATGTCTTAGTTACAGGTATATACTCTAGGAAACTAGGGTCTGTACATTTGGAATGTTAACTTGGTGTGATTCTGCTTGAATATGAATTTGAAGCACTCTTGCTTTCTTTATATTTGTGATAGCATATATGTATGAAATTTCATTCTTTTGTATATTTAAAAAGAATAAATTGAATTGATGGCTTAATTAGTTCTCAACTCTTCTATATTATGTATAGCTTTTATGTTACATTAGGAAAATTATATATATATATAGAGAAGGGTTCCAATGCCAACATTTTGGTTGCCCCCAAATGCCAACATTCCACTATTTGGTTATTTTTTTAAAATTTAAAATAGAAACGTCAAATCCAAATCGGTCATCTTATTTAGTTCAATGACTGATGCATTTTGATATAAGTTTTGTAAATTTTAGAGTTTATTTGCTACTCTATCAAGAGGTAGAAAAATAAACGAACCTTATTAATTGTGATAGATTCATTCTAATACGTCCATGTTTTAGCCTTTGATGGAGTATCAAATAAACTCTAAAATTTACAAAACTTATATCAAAATGCATCGGTCATTGAACTAAATAAGATGACCGGTTTGGATTTGACGTTTCTATTTTAAATTTTAAAAAAGTAACCAAATAGTGAAATGTTGGCATTTGGGGGCAACCAAAATGTTGGCATTGGAACCCTTCTCATATATATATATATATTGAGATGATAATCTAGTCAACTTGTACACTTTGTATATTTTTTGTTAATTTTAAACTGAGCAACGTTTGTATCTTGTGAGGATTGTTTAGTTAGCATGTTTTATGTAAATCTGAAATTTTCAAAAGCTTTTATTTCTATACCGATCGCTAACTTTCTTTTTAATTAGAAAGGTGTTATTTGGGATTGCATCCCCTTGTATATTGTGTTGGCATGAAATTTTCATATTAGACACATTAGTTTTACTTTTCAAAGTGCATATAATTAACCTCGTGTATTAAATTCTGAAATCATATGCACTAGCAGGGTCTCGCGCGTTGCGCGATCTACTTTTTTTTCTTAATTTTTGTTGGATTTTCCAATTTCAGTGGTATTTATGGGCATTGTGGGATCAGTGTAATAGATTTTGCGCAAAAGCATAATAAATATAATAAAAACTATATTTATAAAAACTATAAAATGAAGCATAATAAAGACTAAAGGATCAGATAAAATTACAAAACATAGCACTTTTAAGGACCACCTAAAAAGAAAGATTAATTGTGTACATTGCCCAGAAATTACAGATACCATCATTTTATTTCCAGTATGACAAATCTTCCTATATTCATTCAGACCTAAACAAACAATGCCTAATTATTCACCATCTAGCAACACATCAGAATGCTATCCATAGGTACTTGTAAGCGGCACCAGTTCTGATGTGTTGCCAGGATCATAGCATTCTTGCACTTTTCAATTAGGAAAATAATGAAAGAAAAATTATACCACTTCCAAATAACTACCCCTATGAGCAGCAAGCATCCACACTACAGAGAAGAGACTCAAATTATAGGTGCTTTGCTTCCAAGTAGTCCAAATCACTTGAAACAATGAACCTGTTATTTTATTGTCCTGTAAAAAAATAGAAAATGAAATAAGTTCGACAGAAAGTACCGAAATAAGATGAGTCACTGAGAGCGAAGAGATCTATGAAATTATTAAAAAACAACAAATCATGCAGTCGAAAAAAAAAGTTTTCATAGTATATACAAATAAACAAAAATCAACTTGAATATTGCCTTGTGTTAAGCAAGGGACAATTGATTAACCGACAACCTAAGCTATGTTAGTTCAGAAATTTGTAATGTAATCCTTCAGAAAAGTTAACCTAAATTCACTTTATGTCTACCATAATTAATTGTTATTCCAGTATTGTAACCTTGATTTCTATATACATTAGTATAGCTATCTGAATGAGAACTATTATTTTCAAAATGGTAACCTAACATGAAGAGAAATGACATATTCTTACCTTGGCAACTTAAGCAAAGCATCTAGTGGTGTAACTTTTATGGGAAACAGTATGGCAGAAAACCAGTTGCTCAACATAAGCTTAGGCTGAGTAAGATCAAAACTTCTGTTCAAGGGGCATAATTGTCAGTATATATGAAAGGAAAATTTTCGAATAGAATAACACAATTAGTTCACAATTTAGTGTCATTAGAAATTGCAAAAGACTTGTTCAGTGCAATTTATAGAAAATGGACATACTGTATAAAGAGAATACACATACGATGCCATTTCACCGGTATAAAATATGAGATAAAATGACCTCAAATGCATCTGATTGTCAATCTACTGCACAAAAAAAATATTTAAAAAATCAAGAACTATAGAGAACCATAAAAAATAAATTACACAGTTGTAAGGGTTAGCTTAAAAACAAAAACTGAGCATAAAGACACGTAACATAAGCTTGTCAACAAAAGAGGCTGCAAAAAAATTCACTGTAATAATATAGGAACTAATAACAGTACAATGAGGAACAAATGGAACCCCTTATCTGTAAAAGAACACACAACCAAAACAGTAAAAAAATTGATAACAAACAGCAAACAATTACCACGCTCAGCTACTAATCTAGCTAGCAAAAAACCTATAATGAAGTAAAGAGCCAAAAATAGAACTAAGAAAATGAAGCATTACCTGAAGAAACAAACCACATAGAAGTATAGAAAATTAACTGGTAATCTAAAACACTGCAAGTTCGAAAATTGAAACCTGAACTTACAGAAATTATGTTTATCAATCTAACCTTGACTTAAGCCCTGCAAAAAGTAACAATGGAGAAATTAGAACAGAAGATGAATATATTCTGTAATCACCAAATCCTATAAAATGTTGAACAAACAATTGAGATTTAATTGGAGCACACAAACATGCACCCAAAGGAAAACAGCTAGGAGAACAAATATGATATATGAGCACTCTCTCAATTGTGGAATAGACAGACATAAAGAGGCCTCCAAAAGTACATCGTTGAGAGAAAAAAACAACCTGGATGTGTGCCCTCCTACCGGTGGTGTGTTCCCCTTGCTATCGGCTGTGCCAACTAAATATGCAATAAGACCACAACAGCTACAGTCAAAGGACATCAATCCCCCTAACCTGTATAGAAAAGGGGCATATTGCAATATAAAAATTTGCCCAAAAAATAGCAATTTTGAAATACATAGAAATTAAGAAAGGACACAACACTTAGTGATAATTTTGTCAAACACTTGATAACCACATATTGTAACACAAATGGTATCCTCAATTGATCAATGGCCCTTCTCGTAAACGTGATTTTTTCTCTTACATAAGCAGAAAAGCAACAAAATTATTTTAGCTAGGAACCTGTTAGCATGTCCAGAAATTAAGGGAATTTAAAGAATTTAAATGTAGCGTGCTAAATCAATCAAACTTGCAAACCAGGTGAAGGTGCTTACCTCGAAATGTAATGCGTCAGGGCTCCTTAACTGATTAGTAGTGCCGGTGCTTCGAAAATTACCAAGGAAAAAAAAACCCCAAATCTTTTATGTTAAATGCTGAAAGGGCAAAAAAAGTATAAGGCAATGAGCTTGTGAAAATTTTCATAGTCGAAAATTCTATAGCTATGATCGAGTTGCTGCTAAGCTTTCGTCTTTAATGGCTGAGTTGGCTTTTTCTGAAGCAAGAATATAAAACATAGATAGAACCTCTCTAGGGTTAAGAAGGCATATCATAAAAAGAACAGAAAAATTCACAGGAGAAATTTAGCTTTTAGTTTCGGAAAAAAAAACTCACTCGGAAATACAAAGGAAAAAAAGGAAGAGGGGAAAGAGCGTAGAGGAGAATAAGAGAAAGAAACTGGATCTGGAATTCCTAAGCCTTAGAGGTGACCACTAAGCCTTAAAATCGAAGAGCAAATGAGAGGAATTTAAGTTATGAGAGAAAGAAGGAGATAAAGACTGTACTCATCTGAAGGAGGAGCTGCAGATCTGGTTCTCATATGAGGTTGGCAATCGTCGAAATCAATGGCGAAGACTAAAGATGTTATTTCCCCTCCTTATCTCCGATGTTGGCTTGAGCAAAACGAAGAGAGAACAATAGAGAGGAGAAAGAGGGGATTAGGGCTCCATACAGAGAGGAGAAAGATGCGCGTAACAAAATGAGTATTGAGAAAAAGAGGGAGAGATACAGAGGGCTCGGAACTCTCCAGAAGAAGGAGAAGATCGTACATGTAGCTCACATGGGAGACCAGCTGCAGGATTTGAGGAGAGAGAACGCCGGATCCAGATCGGATAAATGTCAATGGGCCCCACCCGTCAGCCAGACTGTAGGCCTACAGTGCTTATCTACAGTGTCGGATCCGGATCTAAATACTCCGGATTAATATATGTTTCGATTTGCCATGTCATTTTGTCTGATGCTCATGTAATTCGTGTACTTTGTGTATATTAAATAATTACGCTTTAGTAAATCCAAACTACATATTTTGGATGTTTGTCTTATTAGTTTTACTTTGATTTAATATAAACCCATATATCAGTTTAAATATGCGTACTTGTATTTCTTTTATATAAGATGCTTATGTATATTTGATTGTCTGCATTGGTATATCTAAGATGCAAATTTCAAAATGTTACTCTTATCAATTTTCTACCCTTGTATATTTGTATATTGAGATACATGTAATGATTAGGTTTAAACTTTATACAATTGACTTTTTATTTTTTTAGACATGCATGTATGTTTACACTACAACAAAAAAGATTATTAGTACCGGCTCATTAGTACCGGTTTTTAAGAAAACCGGTACTAATAATAAATCATGGCATTTTCGTAATTGTCAAATATATTATTTAGTACAGGTTTTTTTTTTTAAAACCGGTACTAAAAATCGTCTAAAAAATAAAAAAAAACGTTTTTATTTTAGTACCGGTTTTTTATAAAAAACCGGCACTAAAGGTTTGAATTTATTAAAAAAACCGTTATATTTTTAGTACCGGTTTTTTATAAAAAACCGGTGCTAATAATCAATTAATTAGTACCGGTTTTTTATAAAAAAACCGGTACTAAATATTTAAAGAATAAAAAAAATGTTATATTTTTAGTACCGGTTTTTTATAAAAAACCGGTACTAATCTTCTGTTAAATCGAATTGAAACCCTTGAGTCTCTATCTCCTTTCGGCCTCTCTCAATTTCTATCTCCTTTACTCTCTCTGCACTCTCTACTCGCCTCCTCTTTGCACTCTCTACTCGCCTTTCCTCTCTGCACAGATCGCCGCTGCCCCACCTCTCCTCTCGTGGCTGCAATTGGCTGCAATCGACGCTGTCTCTGCACCTCTCCTCTCGTCGCTGCAATCGGCGCTGCCTCCTCCTCCTCCTCTCAACCTCTGTCTGCTGCCTCCTCCTCCTCGCCGCTACCCCATCTCAAGTAAGCCTCTCCTCCTCTCGTCTCTTATACAATGAGTTGATATTTTTCAAAACCTGCTTACTACTATAGTAACAATCTGTTTTTATTTTCCAATAAAAATTGCGTAAATAGAAATTAAGAGTATGATGATTCTCTGGTTAGTTTTTGTAGTAGTGTTCAATTCGAGTCATTGGATTGAGTTGCTATTGTATGGTTATCGTACTAAAATTGGGGAAGAGTCACTGCGCGCTTCAACAGTTTCAAATTGGAGCTGAAATTAACTATACACAGTGTGCTGGTACAAAGACAAACCATAGTGGTACCATTTAATTCTGAGTCAACATTAATTAGTTATGTTATCCATCGTTTGATCCGAGTCTAATCAGTTCAATTGGTTGGTCTATCAATTCTGAAAAATTGTTGGAGACAAAAATTATTGACAATTGCCAAATCCTTTTGTACTTCAATCAGCAAACAAAAAATTAAGGCTCAGGACTGGCACAGAGTGTGTCAATTATATTAATTATTTATTATTGTTATTATTTTGTGGAGCAGGTATGCTGGTGGTACTAGCTGCTGGAGCATCTCTTGTCAGTAACAGCAAGAAAACGAGTCGTCAATATGCTAGGTCGGTAATTTATGTCTATTTTTTGCATAGATGTGCCTCCATCTTAAATAAGAACATTGCAAATATAAATAAAGAAATTAGCTTTAATAAGCACAGCCAATATGATCTCCAAAGATAAAAGAGAAGAGAGGCAGGCAAAAGATGGGGAAAACTCAGGGTCAAAATGCTAATGTACTGTACCACAGATCCCAGAAACAAAAGATTTACTTCCATTATGTTTACATCATCATTTTGTAACTTAAAAAATTATCTATTAACTGTTCAACTGTATGTGCAGAATGCATATAAAGGCAGCGACGATAGCAATGGTATCGGGGGCAGCTCTACTGTTATGCAACACCCACCGTCCCTCGGCTGATGTATGTGAAATTCTTGAGAATGCACCTGAAGACGAGTGGGATTTGGCTGCCAAAGATGAGAGATGGAGCTGGTAAAGACATCAGTATTTTGCTTATACCGTACCAATACTCCAATAGGCAGAGTGCGTGGGCAATTAAAGAACAGGAACCCAAACTTGGTTATTGCTTCATATAGTATAATATATTGTTATTCCCATGATCTCCTTAGAATAAATGTGACTATATTTGATGATAGTTATTGGATGAATAGTTTCAGTCATGGAGTACAATAAGAAAGCTTGTAAATTAAATTAAAATTATATATGGGAATGACCTTGTAAATAATATTGATTGTTCAAAATAGAGGAGAATTTTACTTAGTATTTGTTATGTTCATGATTTAAAAGATGCAGTTTTAGAGGACGTTCCTCCATTTCATGGTAAAATATTAATTTGACTAGTGCCTTGGGAATCACAATGATTTGATTATTTCTTATTACCCAGAGATGAAAAGCTTAGTCTCGGGTACTAAATTAATTTTTTTTTAAAAAAAAGAATTTTAGTACCGGTTTTTTATAAAAAACCGGTACTAATTTAATTAAAAAAATGAAATTTTTTTATTCAATTTAGTACCAGTTTTTTATAAAAAACCGGTACTAAAATTCATTTTTTTTAAAAAATTAATTTTATAATTAAATTCGGATTTTTAACTTAATTAGTACCGGTTTTTTATAAAAAACCGGTACTAAATGTAATATTTTTAGTACCGGTTTTTAGTAAAAAACCGGTACTAATCGTGTTTGCCGCCACTTTCCACCACCTTCTAGTACCGTCTTATTAGTACCGGTTTTTTATTGTTTTTAGTACCCCCTATTATTAGTACCGGTACAAAATCGGTACTAATAACATGTAAAAAACCGGTACTAAAAGATTTAAATGGCGTAGTGTTATTAGTTGGGTATAATTTAACTTTAATTTGTATGTTAAGTAATAGTAAGCCTTGCGGATGCTGAGACATCCGTGGCGGGCACTCCGTCATGTATTGTTTAGTCTCTGTATGTGTCGGGGTGTCACAACACATATATATAACAAGGAAGTTCACGAGTAATAGACATTTCCACATATCTTTAAATACACAAATTCTTATTGAGATCTCAATTGGGAGATATCAATTACTAGTACTAGTCCGAGAATCTAACATTGTAAGTCAAAAGCACAAGACAAATCCATTATATCTAATAACCAACATTTAATTAACTAGCGTTCTTAAATGAGTACTATTAGACAAATAATTATAAATAAATTTTTTGAAACATCCAATAACTATCCAATATCTTTTCTAATAACTAAACTTCACAATTACATATCGTAATTAATCCATTCACAAAAACTATCATATGATGCTGTTGTAGGAACCATCATTATTTGGATCCACACTACTACAGATTTTGTTTTTTACGGCAGTGTTTAAGGGATTTTTTATGCCGGTACGTGGGTGCTGTAAATGAGAGGGGCCGTTAAAAACTTTTAATAACCGTCGTAATTGTCGCTCCCTCAATAAACACCCCGAACCTTTTTCTAATTTTCTACGGCGGTTCTTAATAAATAACATTCAAAAAATTAGTGACGTCACAATTTTTTAAGGCAGTTATTTATTAAAAACCGCCGTAGAAAATCTTATTTACAATTGTTTATTGTAAACCACAGCCGTAAACAATTCTTATTAATAACTTCCTTTTGTAAAAAACCGCCGTACAAGACCAATATATAATTAAAAAAATAATATTTCTGTTGCTAGTGGCTAGCCCAAATTAATTTGCTTGCTATAAATAACACATAAATATGTCACAATTTGTATAAACAAAAAATCGAAGAAAATTCATAAATTCACACAAAAATAGCATTAATTCACATAAATCCACAAATTAAAAATTAATCCAGAAATACAACCATTACTCATTATCACCATTAATTATCAATGGACCTAGAAATTTAAAAAAATTAAACAACTGATCTCGTCTTTAGGACATGGTGCATCTTGACGTTCCAAAACCTGCATGTTAACACTTCATATTAACAAAATCCTAAATCCTAATATGATACCAACTAATTAAGTATTGTTATGTACCAACGGTTAATTGTAGAGACTTCCATGTTTATTACTTTAAAGCATAGGAAGTAAACCAAAAATTACTTTAAAACATATAAGAAGGTTAACAACCAAAAGTTACAAAATCTGTAATAAAAGTTTCATTTGGATAGGTGTGGGAATAAGGGAAGAAGTGGGAAGAAGTATTGGAAAGTGTGTAACTTTGTGAAGAGTTTGAATTGTTTATAATTTTTTTCTTCCCTTCTTCCTTCTTCCTACTTCTCAACGCATCCAAACGGATGCGGCTTAAGATAAACCTAATGCAATCGGTTCCAACGGTACCATGAACTTGGTACTTGGTACAAAGCAAGGTAAAAATAGAAAAGCTCCAAAAGTCACATTGTGAGCTACTGTTATTTGTTGTGGCCACCTTTGATAGTATGCACCTACAATTGAAAAATGAAAGTTTCATGGGAATAAAATAATCCTTGTAAAATCAGTCACTTCTGCACTTTTTCTTTTGATTATTTTTTGTACTTGTTTATAATGAAAATACAAAAGAAGGCATAGGCAAAGTAGACAAGTAAAAACAAAGGGTATCATGTCTCTTATTTCTTCTTTACATGGAAAATCATACAAATATTGTATTTAACACAACTCATTGGAGCCGCCTTTACATAGCATGAAGTGCTGAACCTCTACAATGCTAAGCTATTCAAAAGTTGTACCAATTAGTACTCAGACTAATCACTTGGGCTCACTTAATCACTTGTGCCCAAGTCTAAATGTAATTGCCCTCAATCAAATTTTACTTGTGCTGCGCCTAATTACCTGTGGCACTAATTTGTACATGCAACGCTAAGTCGCTGAGCACAAATCATATAGCTAAGCAAAAACTCAGCCAAATTTATTGTTTTAATTAGTGCTCAGTCGTAACAAAGGTGAGCTATTTTATATTAACAGAAAAATTGAAAGTAAAACTATTGTAACAAAATGGATATGAAAATAAATAATACAAATTTAAACATAAAGCACTTCACCATTGGAATGATGATTCAATCACGCACCTGTCCCTTAAATTATACAACAATCGACAAAGAGGCCTGAGGAGCAAAAAATGATTCAATCACCCACCTGTCCCGACGTCTTTTGAGCTGTCTCGCCTTCTCTCCTCTCTGGCCTCTTGGCCTGAATAAATCTGTCTTTCTCTTCAATTAATGATTCACAAATCGAGAATTAAACTTAAAATATAGATTATATTATCAAAATAAAAACGAAGAGATAATCTTGCCTTGATTTATCTGTTCACCTTTTCATTTGCAAATGAAACGACCTTTTGCATTTGCCAATCCTCGTCAATCCCTGGTCTGCCCGCTTGGATCGTGCGCCTTCTGAGAGGAGATAAACTGATAAAAGATAACACGACTCGAATTCGATTGCACCGTTGGGTCGTGAAGAAATGAGAAAGAGACGAGGAAAGACGGATCGAAATCAGCGGCATCGCGAGGTGACTTTTGGTTCTGACCAAATCGATTTGGGGCTCTTCGTGAATAGAAAAATGAGGTCTAATATGATTCTAGGGCTGAGGAAAAATGCGGACAGCGGGGGAATGGAAAGAAGGAAAAAATTTTTGGGGAAAACTTTTTTATGAATTTGAAATCGAGTCAGGAAGTTTTTTATGAAATTTTAGGAGTTACGAAGCGGCAAATTTTTTTTTTTATGGCGGTTCTTTTAATACCAGCCGTAAAAGATCAGCGATTTTTCTTTTTTATTATTCTGCTTAATTTAACGACGCCTATTATTATTAACTGCCATAAATAAGTTTCTTCCTATTTACTAAAATGCCACTCCACATCTTTTACAACAGCTTTTTAATAAACCGCAGTAAATAAGGTGCCGTAAAAAATTTTTTCTATTGTAGTGCCATCTGCATTTAAATAAAGATAACAAGATTTAATAACACTAGAGAAGAAAGCAATTGTTACAATATTTGTATCAACGTTTGGACCCATCTAATACTTTTTTTTTATTCTGGTATTATATTTCTTGTATCATTAACTTAACAAGCAACCATCTATTCTATCTATATCGCTAGCGGTAAAAAAATATATATATTTTAAATTGAAACTAAGGCTACATATTAATCTCTAATAAACTAATTAAAAAGAAATTGAAAAGGTTTCATACCTACTTCTAATTCTATAGCCAATGTGCCGATAAACCAAGGTTTATCGTAATTCTGCTACAGATTTACCAAGGCTAGAGATTTATCCTAATTCTATAGCCCGCTAAATAAGTTTTTTTTTCTAAGTTATATACTTTCATAAGCTAAAAGAAAATTGAAAAGGTTTCATACCTCTTGTGATAAACTTGTAAAAATCAGGAACGTAATTTTTCTCCGAGTATTTGCATGTTTTTTTTCCTGTATACGGTGGTATTCAACGGCGGCTAGGCAATTTTATCTGTTATGGCAACTTCTTTAATACTTTAAATTGTCTATAATTGACAGAAGGTATTTTAGTTTTTAAAAAAATATAGGAGTGTTTTATCAACACAGGGTGTGTCAAAATCACTACCCAGAGAAGAGTCTTACATCGGATAAAGGGTCCCTTAAAAATTGGGCCCGGATTTCACGTTTTTGGTCCAACTAATCATTAGGAAAAAAAAATTTGTACTTTCTAAAAGTTTTGATGACCAATTCGCCTAATAACAGATCAACAGACAAATTTGTTATTTTGGTATAGTGAGTTGCTGAAGCCTAAAGCCTGATCAATTTTTTTTTTTTTTTACATGGGATTTCATTTCATTTCATTGGAAAATATTTTATCAAAACGAATAAATTTGATGTCATTTGATTGAGATTCTTGTAAATTAGATCGAACGAAATCTTGTAAAATCAATTCAAATGAAATAAAATCTTGCGTAAAAAATATCTTGACGAGGGCCTAAATATTTCCAAATGTAGAAAACGGCCGGTCCACTTGTACATAACTATTGTTGTAGAAACGAAAATACAAGTTGCAAACATTTTTTTTTTCAAATTGAATATTGTAAGCGGCATGTTGAAAACATAATTTTTTTTTTCCCGAATTTCAGCTTAGTTCCACTGCGAGTGTTTATCTCATACATTTTTTATCGAACACGCAGAGGTCATTCATTTTCAACAAGTGTATCTCATATACAAGCTTACCAGTTATATGAGATATCCATGAATAATTAAACCTTTGGCGTGAGAACTTGGGCAAGAATAGGTTCAACTTGACGAGCTTCTTTGGTTGTTTAGCATGAACGGTGCCTTGGCTATGCTTGTAGAGATGTTTCGGGTAGTTTTCAATTTCAATAGAGAAAGAAGTTAGATTTCAGTTTAAACTCTGAACTTAATATAAGAATTAAGAACTGCGATTTTCATAGAACAGTGCAGGCTTTCAAGAAACAGGACAATCAATTTTCGGCAGGGTAAGCACATTGCAATGAGCTTTAATTGAAACCAATCGGAATGACTTGGTTTGGTTTCGGGTCAAACCAACCGGTTCGGTCTGGTTACGCTAACACTGTTTCTGCTGATACTTGTAACGAACAGAAAAGTAACTTGGGAACTATGTAGAAATTAAATACACACTATATAAATATCCTAAATAGAGAATTCACTAAAATCAGCCGCGATTATATCTCAATTTTTGAGGTTCTAATAGCTAATACGAAACGTTCAATGTGTTTTCAATATTGAAATCTCATTGGAGGCCACATTTTATATTTTTCTGAATTCTTTTATTATTTTTTTGAGAATTTTAAAAATTGTTGTTATTGAAGGGTCTATATGAGTTTTGCTATGGTGAGTTGCAACTCACCAAAGCGTCCGTGAGTCGCGCTCAAAATTTCGAAATTAAGTTTAAAACGACCGATCCAAACCGTCTAATATGATCTCCCTATTGAATTCTCCATGCAGACCAAATTTTATATTTTTTCGAAATTTTTAAGTATTTATTTTAGATTTTAGAAAATCAGTAATCTAATTAGTTCTGAACCGTTCAAAAACAACAGTTTTTAAAAATCTGAAATAAATACTTAAAAATTTTGAAAAAATATAAAATTTGGTCTGCATGGAGAATTCGATAGAGAGATCGTATTAGACGGTTTGGATCGATCGTTTTGAACTTAATTTCGAAATTTTGAACGCGACTCACGGACGCTTTGGTGAGTTGCAACTCACCATAGCAAAACTATAATTGCTTAAATTAAGAATTTTGTAAAATATCAAAAAAATATTAAAAAAATTTAGAAAGATGTAAAATTTGGTCTCCAATGAGATTTCAATATGAAGAACATATTGAAAGATTCAGATCAACTATTAAAATCACGAAAATTGAAATTTAATTACAACTGTCAGACTCAAATGTCACTCACAACTGATTTTAGTCAACCTCAACTATCCAACATTCTTGAAAAATGATTTGATACTAAAAATACGAACAAAAATATCCGATATTACACATCATGGTAAGATATAATATATATGCAAGTTATGCACACAGTTTGATATTTCCTAAAATGTGACGGTAATGCTCCAAACAAATTATGGACAACTCCTTTTTGTTTTCATAAAGAAAATATTATAATCCCGTCATTCGTAGATTTTAGTGTTCAATAAATATAAAAAAATTTAAGGATAATTGGCAATTGCACGTTCGGAATTTAATTTATTTTTTTTCTTTTGGGAAATTTTCTAAATGCTTTGTGTGCTTATTACGCGATAGCGAGTGATCGACATATGCAGGATAGGAAAAGCACCCCGTTTTGCCCTTCCCTGGATATATTTTCACGTCATAGCAATTGATATCTGCCTGGTACACTATAGTCTTTTAAATATCTATCGTGCCGTGTCGTGTCGTGTCGTGTCGTGTTGCGTCAAACACATCGTGTCCAGATCATCTCTCGTATCGTGTCTTGTCGTGTCTAAATATTTCACGTGTCGTGTCGTGCCGTGTCTAAATCTTAAGAGATGGACACGACACGCTTAAAGACACGCCACTCCTCGTGTCCTCGTGCCATGTCGTGTCGTGTCTTCTTTAGACGTGTTCGGACACGTTTAACTTTTTGACATGAATATAATTTGTTTATGAAATTTAAAAATTATGTTTAATAAAATACGTCAAAAATTAAGAAAGTAGACGCACTCTACCATTAAATTAAAAAATTGATTAATTTATAACAATGGATTAATATTTTGAACAACTTTTTACCGGACTTTGTAATTATTTTACTAAAAAAAAATCAAACTCATGAAAAGGTACACAACTATTTTCAACGTCTTCTAAGAGGGCACACCGATCAGCAAAGTATTTTGACCTTGCACCTTCAAAGCTATGTAAATTTCAACGCCAAATTGTTGCTAGTCCGATCTGTTTAAACATGTGGAGAGAAATGAATATTAGAAACTTGAAAAATACAAGAACTGTAAAAAATTATTCTAAATTTTTGAGAAAATGAGTAATTTATACTATCCTTATCAAAATAATACAAGATATGACAAAAAATATTTGATTCTTCTTTAAGACAAATCACATGTAGATTTCTATGTTTAATTTGTGCATGGCTCTGGACCCTTCCACTTTTATTTGCGATTTAATTATTGAATCACCCTAATTATATTGTAATCTTTTGATTTTCAATTCTAATGATTTACAAGTGCTTTATTCGGAAATAAGTTTATTAATAATCATTGATTTATGATTAAATGTATCTTTGACAAGATTTATGGAAAAAATATAATAGTATGTACACAATTGAGAAATTCATTGTATTTCTATATCACTTAATGTGTGTCTCTTTTTCGTGTTTGGCGTGTCTGTAATACGTGCCTTGTCGTGCCGTGTCTCGTGTCGTGTTGTGTCGTGTCCAGACAATTCGCGTGCCATGTCGTGTCGTGTCTATTTCATCAAAGTTCGACAGGGCACGGTTTAGGACACGCCACGCGAAATTCTCGTGTTATATTCGTGTCTGTGTCTTACCGTGTCGTACCACCTCCGTGCCATGTCGTATCGTGCCGTGTTCGGACACGCCGTGTTATTTTAGAACACTAGTATACTGTATCCAATTATCCATCTATTCGTGTTAGCGATGGTGAGATAGGAACATGTTATGCTGGAATTTTTTTTCTGATTGTCAAAGGAAAAGATGCTCCGTATTATTCTGTACCCACAGGTACTTGTTTTGATTTAGGGGATTGTTTATTGTATCGTGACATTCTGTACATTTTGTTTTATTGCAATGTTATATTTATCATTAAATTTTTCTCTATATATCTTCAACTGTTTTAACTAATTTTTAAAAGATACAGTTATGCTATTGGAACTATCCTGAAATATGTTAAGAAGATCAAGATGGTTATTTATTAATTGTCAACAAACATTTTGATTTAGTTAGAAAATCGCGTAACAAATTAATATTAAAAATTATATTTTGACCAATAATAGATATTTGCAAATATGCACCAACAGAAAAAACATGTGTTCATTCACATAATAAGTGAATCCGTACGTACAACATGCAAGTGCATGTACATTTTTAAAATGTCTGAAAATTTAAATGAGAAAATTTTAGGGGTGAGTTCATTAGGGTGAGAATTTTGACACTATTTAATAATAACAATAATTATTATTATTACTTTTTTCAAGGGATAAGGATCATTAAAACCTCTTTTATTTTGCATGTTTTAATACCTATTAAGTACGATGGTTACTGCAAAGCAAAAGTCTCCCTAAGCTTAAATATCTCGTCCGCTTCATCTTTTGAATTATTTTTTCATTTTTTAAAATAAAAAACTTCAGGGTAATGATGAAATCAGATTTATTATTCTTTTTTAAAACAGTTTTAAAAGTTTGTATGTTCTTATAACTGTTGTCCATATAAAGGTATACCCTACAAAAAGAACAACTTTAATACTAATTAATATAGTGCGATTGCGGCTGAGACGAACGGCACGGGAAACACACCCTATTAATATGTAATTATCATTAAATGGAAACATTTTTGTATTGTAGAAAAAAGATGCCTTGTAGACTTTATCCATCTGTTTCTGTTTAGGCTGGCAACGAGTCGAGCGAGCTAACCTTAGTCCAAGTTTGATTTGAAATTAATTCGAGCATTGTCGAATCAAATCGAGTTTCTTAACGAGCTCGTCAAGCTAAATTATAGTACTTTTTATATATATTTTCAAGCAAGTAATATACAAATTAATTAATATTTATCAATTTTAATGTTATTTTTATTTATAAACTATTTTTTTTGATTTAATAAGAATATTTTAAATAAAAATAGCATTTATATGTAATAAATAAATATATTATATATCAACTTATGTACTAATATATATAAATTAGTTAACAAAATTATATTTCGAGCAAATTTCGAGTTAATTTCGAGTGAGTCGAATTTGCTTCGAGCCCAAATGTATTGAGCAAATGTCAAACCGGGTCGAATTTTTCTCGAGCGAGCCATGAGCCATGAGCTTTTTTGTACCGATTAATCGACAAATACTTCTTGTCATTTAGCGCGCGTCGTTTACTGTTTCATGAAATTTCTATTTTCTTTTTACAAAAAAATTCCAACACTATATTTATTTCATAAGTTTCATTTATTGTTGCCTTAAATTGTTTCAAATAAATTAGACAAATATCAACAAATATTTTTGAATTAGATAAATTCACATAACAGCTGTTAAGAATTACAAATATATTTTTAACTATAATAGACTATTGATTAAATAATTATAAGATGTCTTAAACTTTTTTGTGAAATGTTTAGGGACGAGTTTCTTAATTAAGGTGACTACTTTACGTATTTTAATATATTTTTCCCCTTTTTTCGACCTTGGGTAGGATCACTAAAACCTCTTTAATTTACATGTTTCAACACCTGTTACTTTTGATGGGTGCTTCAAAGCAAAAGTCTGCAACACCTGTTACTATATCTTTTCAATTGGACTTTTGGAGTAATTATGATGTGCCCGCGCGTAGAAAACCAGGACCACATACATACGGGAGACGGGCCTCATCCGGAGAATTCAGATGTGCTGCCCTGCGGAACACCGTGTAGTCCGGCATTTTAACCGTCTGATCAAGATTCAATGGACAATGAAGTTCCGTGTATGTAATTTAGATTAATAGGCCCGTAAAAAATGAACCGTCCGATCAAGATCAGACGGCTCGTACGCGCGCTACACGGTGTTCCGCGCTACAGCGCATTCGGGTCCTCATCCGGAAGTTCCATATTCTAATACTTTTTTTTTTCTTTTTTTTTTTCTGGTTGCTAGCTAGCTTTTCATTTTGACTTTCAAAGTAATTAATGAACTCCTATAGAATGTGAAAACTATGTATCAAGGAATTTTTAACATGCCGTATACAAACATTTCACATTTATCTTCAGTAGAGCTATCACTCTTCATGAGGAGAGTTGGGGTGAATAGATGCTCGATTTTTCGTATTCGTCTCATTCAAATATATATTTTTTATTAATGAATTAAAATAAGTTATTACTTACTATTATACCTTAAAATTTGATTAAATTGGCTCTAGGGATTAATAAAGTTTAAAAAAATGGCTTTAGGGATTAGATTCTATTATCTCAACATTCCACCAAAGTTAATAGTATTTTAATTACGATTATATATATTAATATTTATTATTCACCGAATTTTAATTTCTACTTACGAAATTCATATTCTTGATTGAATATATTTATAAAGCCAAACACACCTTAGATTTTTGTTTTATCATTCAATGAGGAGATTGCTGTGAGTCTCTCTATTTTTTAAACTGCTCACAAATTTTTTTTTCCCCATCATATCGTTCAATTAGCCTCACCCGGTCACCCCCACTTTCAATCCAATGGATCTACTTCATCCTTCTATGCGTACATTACTTATATAAAAAATAACAACCTCAAATGGACAAGTGGGCACAAGGCACACATGACAAAATTTTTTATTTCGTCGAATTTAAACGAGATTGGTCGCTGCATAATTTTGTAGCTAGTACTAGTACTCCTACGGGACTTGATGGATTAAGGGGGAAAAAAAATGGTACATATCAACTAAAGTTCAAATAAATATTCTTTTTGTCTCAAAATTAAACCAATAATGAAATTACCGTAAAATATAATTTCGAGAAAGAAAAACTTTACCTACATGAAAAACGATATAAGTTGTTTTATTTGTTTACCTACATGAAAATTTATTCTTTTTTACTATCAAAAATAAAAGAGAAAGTATATTCTTTTTAAAGTGTATAGCTCTTCTTCCTTGTTGGATTTTTTTTTTTTTTTGAAAGAATCCTTGTTGGTTCTTTTCTTTTTGCTGTGGTGTTATCTTTTATGTATGAAAAGGATCCGTGGGGAGGCGTCTTCTTCTGTAACTCCAGTACTCCACTCATTTCCAAGTTCCCCAAGGTCAAATTGCCTGAAAACGAATTACGAAGTGAAGAACAACTAAAATGGCAAAACCAATTGTGCAATGAGGTCCTTATCCATAATAAATTCACTAATTAAGATCGAAATAATTTGTGCAATAAAAAAAAACTAAGAAAATCTTTGGGAAGGACATATTCAATTGCAATGTATGTTCCAAAGGTCAAATTTGCTTGTTTCAAAAGGCCCTTCGTAATTTAAAAAATAAAAAAAGGCTTAAGGTAGTAAGATCAGGTAGAAGAGGTTCTGCTTTACAGTTACTCTTTTTTTTTTTCCTGTTTGTTGTTTCTCTGTGAAAGTTTACTATTAAATGGATGCCTATCTCTGGTAGTTTTCTTAAAAAAAATAAAATAAAATAAAATAAAATATATAGGGCCGTGATTATTCGTCCGTCATGCGTTCATCGCAAGGAAGGACTTTAACCAAATTATGTGACTCTTTATCTTGTAACTTTCTTGGAGGCATGCATGAAACTTTGTGAATAGTTATGACAACAATAACAACAATTAAGAAGCCATTTGGATGTTGTAAGAATTTGAGAAATTTACAATTCCTAAACATAAATTTATTGGGAAGTGCGTAACTTTGTGAATACTTTAGATTGTTTATAATAAATTTGACATATAATGTCACACCCCGCGCCGACACACCGACACACGGGGCGGGACGGTATCTTCTGCATCCATCCGACGGCCCGTCAACCTACGTCGCAAGCAGAAAAAAAAACAAAACGGATGTCAGCTACAAAGCTCAGTAACCGGTTATTTAACGACGCAGCTTCTCTATATTAGTTGTTAAAGCAAATTAAACATGACTGGATGTGATTCGGTGTACTTTCTTGAGGAATAGCATATAATATAATACGATTGTATCCACCTTACAAAACTCCAACCCTGCGGGAATAATTCCCGTGCCAAATCCACCCTACATGTCTCAATCCTTACTTAGACCTGGGGAAAAGGTCCCACGCCAAGTCCACCATATTGTATTTCCTGACCGTACCTGTGCTTAATCGATCCTACCCATCGAGTGTATACCTAATGTATAGACACCCGACCCTGGTTGCTTTGCAACCGCTCCTGCCCTCCACCGTGCACTAAGTGGGGGCTAGTATACACCAGTACTGGATTACTACTGCGGAGTTCCGTGGGGTAGTCCGCTTCCACACACCTAATGGTTCCAGCCAGTCCAAACAAAAGAAATATATATACCAAATGACCGCTAATCCGCCTAGAGGCTGAATAGCAGAGTAGATCAGTATGTGTTGCCCGTGATCACTATCATAAGGAGACCACCGGCATTAAGCTGGGGTGCAATCTCCCGATGATAGAAATCCCAGATAAAACAACTTAGCTACTCGGTCTCATTCTGTTTCACATTCATTATCCATTTTCAGTTATTCCGAATCACTTTTATATTTCATAATCAAATTTACTAGTTCCTATCAAAAGAATAACAAAATCTCAAAAGACATCCACACGTCATAAAAAAACAACCACAAACAGGCATACACATGCAAGCAAAGCCAAGCGGTAATCAAATCAAGCAATACGGAACTAATTATAGAGAAGTCCGGTTACCTGACTGAGCGATCCATAGCACAAGCAAATCAGGATGACTATAACTGCGATGTAGAACTCGAATTCCAAATGGCCGACTATTTAAAGCCAAGGTGGTATTCACAGTTTGCTTGGAAGAGAGAGAAACAAAAATGATATACGAAATGAAATGAAATGAAATGAGGCTGGGGTCTATTTATAGTGGAGGTCTGGCTAAAATGGTAAATATTCTAGATTACTTAATGGCTAAGTAAGCAGAAAGGAATTACTTAGGTATTATTTCTGAAAATATTAATACTATTTATAAAAATAACTGAGCCTATTTATAAAGATATTAATTATCAGAAATTATTTATATAAATATTGATTACTTAGTTACTAAAAATGTGGATATGATCAAAGAGATATTTTCAAAGTGGATAAACATGGACATTTTTCAAATAGGACCTTAGAATTTGATGTATTGCAAACAGGTCCAAAAATTCAGGGATATCACATATAAAATGTCCGAAATTTACAATTCCGGCACCATCCAAACTGCCCCTAATTTTTTTCCCAAACAAGTTGGGTTAGAATAGAAAGAAATACAAAAAGAGAACACATCTGCAAATAAATACTCTCTCTGTGAATCGAACTAAAGATCACTTAGTTGACGGAATAGAACGAAACCACTCGGCCAAACAACCCAGCTTAAATCTGATCAATAAACAGAGTATCGATCGGTTATAATAAAGTTCTAAAATAAAAAAATAGTTAAGCCAAACGTCTTGCCAATAGAAAAGGAATACTGTAAATGTAATAAACTAGAGATTAGGAAATACATCGTGTCGCCGGAGATATTGTAAATGTAATAAACTAGAGATTACAGAACAGACATTATAAAAGGTATACTAAACAAATAATTTGCTTTCTATTATTTTTGGCAAAGCCGAAAAACAATAATATAAATTCAAAGCTCACCAAACAAATCAATTACTTCATTTCATATGAGAATTTACAAGAGAAACATAAATGGAGTTGGGCTAAACTGGTGGAGCAGGCTGCTCCGATGACAAATTCCCTGTTTTAACATCAGCACGACACATTGGACAGGTCGAGTGTGATCCAAGCCACTTGTCAATACACTTCACATGGAACACATGCTTGCACATCGGAAGCTGTCTCACCATCTCCCCTTCCTTCACCGTGGCAATACAAACAGCACACTGCAACCAACCAACACCTTCATCACTGCCATTTAAGACATTTCTGCTGTTTCGTTGGTATGCAAAACTAGGTATTTCGGCTATATCTGATGGGCTTAGACCATTCTCAGCGGGACGATTCTCCTCAACTGGCTCAGCTGCTGGTGGAGCTGAGTGATAATAGTACCAGGTGAAGCCAATCGTGAAGAGCAGGATAACAACGGTGCCGACAGCGGCCCACACTCGGTTGACAAATAAACACAAAACAATTATAACAGCAATGACCGCGCTCCATATCAGAAAGAGCTTACTGCATCGCTCTGATCTGGCGTCACTCGGCCGTCTTGGCCTAAAATGTACTTCAAACATGGCAAACGGGATTTGTTTTGCTTTTAAGGCTTTTCTGGTTATGGCTTTTCAGAAATAAGACAGTTTGACATTTTAGTTTGAATGTAGCTGAATAATTGGGATGATATGTTATCTGACATTAATTTATATAGGGTGTGTTTGGATAGGCCGGGAATAGAGAATATGAATAAGGAATTTCGGTTTGCGTACTTATTTTTATTCTTGTGCAAAACAAACGATATAAGAATAAGAAATTTGGCCCCTTCTTCCTATACTAACAAAATCATAGTATAAAAATAAGGAATAAGAATAAACACGCAAATCGAAAATTTTTATTTTTATACTCTATTCATGGTTTATTCCGTTGCATCCAAACACACCCATAATGTTTAGCAGTGTTACTTCATACTTGGGACGGTAGTATTTAGTGGAGTAGCTTTTGCCAAAATAAGTAATCCAAGTTTGACTTGAATTAGAATTTACAATGAGTCAACTTTAATTTACGCATTTCTTATTTATTCGTCATTTAGGGATAGAATTGACATTACTTCCAACTTGATTCTCAGAAGAATTTAATTGTGTTCTTGTATAAAAAAAACCGAGCTTTGCTTTCCTACCTTAAAAGGTATTTTAATTAATCCACTATATGTATTTTGCTAGGTTACCCGGTACTTTGAAACATCAGCCATACCTGTACCGGGTACGAACCGGGTACTGGTACCGTATTCGGTACTTACCGGTACTGTCAATGGTCAACAGTTAACATTTTATGTGTTTATATTAGTGTTTATGATATTTATTTATATAAACTCCAAGTTTATATTATTTATTTGTGTAAATCCAAACCTTAACTACATAAAATTATGCTATATACATTATATTTTATAATATAATATAATTATAGATAAATAAATTATTCAAATAATATATATATATCGTCGTACCAGTACGAGAGATTTTTTAAAATTTTCGTACCGCCGTACCCGAATCGTACCGGGTACGGTACTCGTACCCGTATCCGTACCCGTACCAATGCAATATAGGTATTTTGTTTTATCTAATTGCTTTTTGTTTCAGTTTATTTCATTCTTCAACTATATATGAGATGTTCCTAATAAAAGCTCCGTCCGTTTTTATATTTATTAGTACTTATCGTAAGATTTTTAAACGTGAGTGCCTCATACAAGATTGAACATGAACTATTAATTATTACTCGTCATTCATCGTGACACCTTAACTGTTAAGCTATATTAGGCTATTTCATTAATTTCCTTGTTTGTTACATAATGCGTGAGCAACATTTTTTATTTCCTTGTTTGTTATATAAGACTAGTGTTCTAAAAAAACACGGCGTGTTCGAACACGGCACAACACGACACAGCACGGAAGTGGTACGATACGGTAAGATACGGACACGAACACGATACGAGAACTTCGTGTGGCGTGTCCTTAAGCGTGTCGTGTCTAACTTTGATGAAATAGACATGACACGACACAGCACGCGAATTGTATGGACACGACACGACACGACACGAGATACGGCACGGCACGACACGAGAGACACAACACGTATTACAAACACGCCAAACACAAAAAGAAGACGCACATAGTGTTATACAAATACAATGGATTCCTCAATTATGTACATACTATTATATTTTTTTTCATAAATCTTGCCAAAGATACATTTAATCATAAATCAACGATTATTAATAGACTTATTTTCGAATAAAACACTTGTAAATCGTTAGAATTGGAAATAAAAAAATTACAATATAATTAGGATGATTCAATAATTAAATCACAAATAAAATAAAAGGGCCCAGAGCCATGCGCAAATTAAAGATAGAAATCTATATGTGATTTGTCTTAAAAAGAATCAAATATTTTTTGTCATTGAAAATAATTTTGTACTTTTTCATGAGTTTGATTTATTTTTAGTAAAATAATTACTTAAGTCCGATAAGAAGTTGTCAAAATATTAATCGATTGTTAAAAGTTAATCTATATTTTAATTCAATGGTACAACACGCCTACTTTCTTAATTTTTGACGTATTTAACAAACATAATTTTTAAATTTCATAAACAAATTACATTCATGTCAAAAAGTTAAACGTGTCTGAACACGTCACGACACGACACGAGGACACGAGGCGTGCGTGTCCTTAGGCGTGTCGTGTCCATCTCTTAGAATTTAGACACGACACAACACGACACGAGAGATAATCTAGACACTACGTGTTTGACACGATACGACACGGCACGACACGTATTTAGAACACTATATAAGACGTCAGCAACATTTTTATACTTCTACATATTTTCAAATTGCTGTTCATTTGCAAGAGATCCATGATCCGAACCTTACCATGCATGTCCAATAACGCACTTCTGGATATTATCTTGATATAATATATTTGAAACTAAATTTCTGAAGTTCCCTTGTTATATATTACAACTAGATATAAACAATTTATTTTTTCTCTCAACTTTTATGTCAAATCTCGCGTTATTTCTAATAACAAAATGCATATGAAAGTATATTTACTAACTATATATCAATATAATATTGTTCATATGGGGCTTTTTGTATTCACCCGTAGTCAAATTAGTTATTGACTTAACTATAAACCTACATATGGGAATCCAACTTTAATTTATTTAAATTTATATATTCACTACTATAAACTTTTGTCCAAATTGAAACCATATGTCCTTTTAATATTACAATTCAACAAGAAGTACAAAATTAATTTCATAGGTGCGTTTGGATAGGTGTGGGAAGAAGGGAAGAAAGAAATAAGTGGGAAGAAGTATTGGGAAGTGTGTAACTTTGTAAAAAGTTTGGATTGTTTATAATTTTTTTTCTTCCCATCTTCCTTCTTTCTCTTCTTCTTCTCTCATCCAAACGCACCTGTACACTGCAATGTATGAATTTGTTGTTGTGATTTTTCGTCTAAGACGGACGAGTTGAAGCAAATTTCGCATCTTCTTCTTCTCTTCTTCTTCTCTCATCCAAACGCACCTGTACACTGCAATGTATGAAAGTGCCATGCGATGATTTTTTTTTTTCCGATTGAAAGGGTCAAATTTCGCAGTCCAATTATTGGCTGTTTTGTTGTACTGACGTGGCAATTTCTCATCAACAAGCGGAGAACGAATTATTTTTTCTTTTTAATTACCAATACCATGTCTCTAGGGCTTAATTTGATAATTACAAGGCGTGCTTATAATTATCAACTACTCGTACACATACTGAGGAACAACCTATCATGTGTTATTAATTAGGCTTGTCAGGGATGTCTCATATGTATATAATGTGTAGCTGAATGTTGATGTTTTATGGTTACCATGATTGTTCATAACCACGCAGCTATGATTGTTCATATTCTAGTGGTTTTCGGCTAATTATTGTTCAAGCATATCTGGATGCAAGATGTATGTAATGATGCAGTTTTTGTTTGTGGGCTAGAATATAGCCTATCTTGTGGCTCGGAATTTCGTATATAAATATCTTGCTACCAAAGTTCCTGAATGGCAAGGATATTAAATGCTCCGGGACACCATGCTTGTATAAAAGACCGAGCATTGCTTTCCCACCTGTAAAAGGTATTTTAATTAATCCATTATATATATTTCGTTTTATTTAATTGCTTTTTGTTTCAGTTTGTTTCATTCTATAATTATATGTAAATGTAAATGTTGCACGCGAACTGCCTGTTCGCGAACAGCGGCTGTTCTCACAATTCAAACATCAAGCGAACAGCAAAAAATCGCAAACTACCCCCTTGTTCGGAGTTTTTCAATTTTCACGAACTACTTGCAGGCTGTCGACGTCTTAGATGTTCGTGGGCTCTATTCATCGGCCGTTGTTTATCCCTTATTCGGAATTCTACCAAACACACCCATGTGCATGTTTCGGAATGGATTTTATAGATAAGCAGAGCCGAACACATTCTTAACCCAGAAATGATATGGCCTTTTATTCATATTAGGAAAATATATTCAAATTCAGGCCTTTGAAACCAAGGCCTACAATATAATTCGTTCAATCATTACTAAGCATACCAATGAGTGACCATAATTAATAAGAGCTCATTATTTGTATAGTCTCTATGGTCTGGTTTGGATGAGTTAAGAATAAAGAGGAAGAGGAAATTTTGGAAGATAAATTAGGAAGAGTGAAAAGAGTGTTATTTCGGACAGAAGGAATGTTATTTGGATGGTGAGTTAGGAATAAGGAATTGAAGAATTGAATTAGGAAAAATTGAGTGTATACCTCTCTAATCTTGTCTAATTGGAAATATACTCCTCTAATCTTTGAAACTTGATATATACCCTCCTAATCGCGTTAATATAGTATATTTACCCTTATTGAATATTTTAATGATAATTCAAATATAAAAAATCAAAATTCAAAACTTATGACGAAATTACCCTCTTCTTCTCGAATGGAATTGCTGACCCTTTTTATTCACGAACTTAGTCGTGCTGGTACGAAAATGAGATCCAGTTGTCGCCCTGTGCATTGAACAGTCTCCTCTCATCTGGAAGTAAAATTTCTTTTTACTTCTGTTGTATGACCCTGATTGATTTGCTTCCTTCTATCATAAGCTGCCGAAAAGATATGAATTTTCAAGTTACAATTTTCTTCCTCTAGTATCGTTGAGATACACAAAAGTTTGTCAAATTAAAATTAGTAGCTCTTGTTCATAACTTAAAATGAAGTCTATTTATTTCGAAAAAAATTCAAAGTTCATAAAACCTTTCGAAGACAGTTACAGGTAAATTCAATTTTCTTCATTATCACATCTCATTACGTAAGTCTTTTTTTATTGAATTTATTTACTTGATTTCCATCAAAGGTGTCGTATGTACAGATTTGAACGAGTTAAATTTAGATGCGCGCTGATTGTTAATTTGTCGTACCTTGTGTACACTGATTATAATTATTGTATTAATTGCAAAATAATAAATATTGATTGCCCTACAACTACAAGATTCACCAAAGCTTTGAAGAAAGAATAGTTTATTGTTGTCGCATGATTCTCAAATATTTCCAACGGGGCTTTCAAGATCTGCACAAGAATGCTCGAGAACAAAAGGGTCAGAAATCCCATTCGAAAAAGAGAGGGGTCGCTAGAAGAAGAAGGGTAATTTCATCATAAATTTTGAATTTTGAATTTTTATATTTGAATTATCATTAAAATATTCAATAAGGATAAATATACTATATTAATATGATTAGGAGGGTATATATACAATTTCAAAGATTGGAGGGGTATATTTCCAATTAGACAAGATTAGAGGGGTATACATTCTTAATTTATATCGCATGGAGAAATTAGCAGGAAGTTTTACATCGTGTGGAGAAAAAAATAGTAGGAAGATCTAAAGATCTCTTTGACAAGGAAGAGGAGTTTAAGAAGGACAATTTTGTCATTACATATAAAAATCAGTTTTTAATATTTAGAAATTAACTAAAATGGCTGAGTAGGTATATATCTAGTTTCATCAAGATTTGAGGGGTATGAGCCCAATTTTGCCTTAAAATAATCATTTATCTTTTTTTTTTATCTATTTATAACTTATTCGTTTGCCTTTTTTTATTGTTGTAGTTTATTCATTAATAATATTTTTATAATAAATTAAATAATAATAATAATTTAATATTAATTTAATATTATAATAATAATATTATTAATATTATAATATATTAATAAATATCAATATTCACTTATTAAAAACATAATATTCACTTATGATAATAATAGTAATTATTATTATTTAATAATCAGAATAATTAAAATAATTAACAATATAATATCATAATATTATCATAATAAGAGAATAGATATAGTACACTAATGTGCATATGAACCTTATGCACAGCATTTCTTAACTGTTAGATCGACTTTAAACTTCGTGCCGAGATTAAGATCAATGGGCGAGATTGAGGCGCTGATATTTCAGATAGCTCCGTTAGTTTTTATTGTCTCCGTCTATCGTCTCTCCTCTTTAATCAGCACACGAACCGTCTCCCCTCTTTAATCGCGCAGGAACTCTCTCTGTTCCTCTCCTCACAGCGCCAAAATTGATCGCACCTCTCTTCTTCTCTCTCTCGTACCCAGCGTTCGCACCTCTCCTAGGGTTCTCTCCTCTCTTCTCTCTCGCTGCACTCAGGATAGCTTGTCTGTCTTTGATCGCAATTGTCCTTCAAACCATATCTTGTACGGATCGGTTGCACAAGTAAGTTTAATCAGCATAGCTTCAAAATAATGAAATAGCATTTGTTAGTTGGTCCTTAGTTCCATTGGTTGCACTAATCTGTGCTTGAGAAATCATGTTGGGCGTTGGATTAACCAATCGCATATCTGTATATCCAGAGAGCATGGTGAATTAATCCATAGCTTAGTTAGTTGGTAATCTTATCCAGAGCTTGGTAATTAGATTAACCAATCCCAAATCAATCCAGAGAACATCGTAAATTTACCAATCACACATCCTTGTGTTACTTGTGCTTGAGAACTTAATTAAGAGAGGCTTGAGGAATTAACCAATCGCACATGGTAAAGTCCATACTGGTACTTGAAAATTAGCATAATTCCTTAAATCTAATTTCTAAAACTAGCATAATTCCTTAACTTGCCTGTGTTTATTATTGTAGTTTTGATTTTTTTTTATTTATTTTTTTTTTGTAACTTTGAATTGAAGAATCAATTCAGTGATTGTTATACAAAGTTATGTACCAATGAGTAACAAAAAATAGATTTTAGTGGTTAATTATATAGATTTGTAAAGAAGATGACATGAACTGAGTTGTCTTAATTTCGTTAGAGCTCACGTCTTAAAATGATGATATGTTGTTTTCAAAAGCCATGTCATGGAAACATGATAGATCTTCAGTAAACATATGTATCTCAGAAAGGTTCAGATAACTAAAACTAATTACTTCATAGAAGCATCAAACTAATTTAATTAAACAACAAGACCAGCTTATAGCATTTGATGGCCGATTTCCTCTTTCACATGCTCACACTGATCATGCAGAAGTAATTTTATCAAATGCTCCCAACAAAACTTACATATTAGTAAAGTAAAAAAACTGCAATTCATTCATAAATAAGAATGAAGTACCTATTCAAAATGACATCATTTGAAATTGGAAAAGAAATTGAGATAAATTGAGAAAATAAACCGAAATTTGTCAGAAATTATCCTTGAGTTGATAGAGGTGTCGGAGTGGCTATAGGTGTGGTCTCGCTAGAGTCGAGTCGAGTACTCGCTTATTGAGGTGTCAAATTCAGGATGCGAGTTCACTTCCAACAGAGCTTGTACGATTAGCCAGGCTTCATTAGAGCCTGGTAAACAATATAAGCCATTGATAAAACAATCAAATGTTTTTCGATTTACAAGTACACTAAAATAAGGTAAATAAATTTTCAATATGGATCATGGATGATATACTCCATTAGTCGACCTTAATTTTTCAATTGGTTTGCTGCATAATATTAATACTTTAAACACTGGGCAGTATCTCTATTCAAAAACAACGAAAATAATGGAATAGAAATACAACATAGGTTGGCAGGCAGGAAGTAAGATAAAGAACATTACCTGTAGCAATCAAGTCAACATATGAATCACCCAAGTCAGCAAATAAACGAGCAATGGCCTTCACATCTATTTCATCCTGAATATAATTATCACTTTATTTTAACGAGTCCAAAGAAAAGTGACAATTTCATCTAATTCTACAATTGTAGTTTCGCAATTTCATCTAATTTTGCACCAAAAAGAAAATCAAAGAGGTCTTGTGCTCACCTGCGTACAGAGTTCAGGAAGGTAGCCCCAATCCAAGCTGCGTACAGAATTTTGCAATTTCACCTATCGAAAGCACCAATAGGTTTCAATCTAGCCTCAATTTGTCAGGGTACCGAGGGAAGTGGAGCGGAGGAAGGGCAAGAGGAGGCGCCTGAAGGAGAGCGGAGGAGGGGGATTGAGGGCGTGAGAGGGTGAGAGGCGCGGACGAAGTGAGGAATCGAAATGCTCTGAGAGGAGGTACCGACGGGGATGGAGGCGGAGGCGGAGGCGGAGAGAACAAGTCTAGGTTGTTGGATTTTTTTTTTCCGAAGAGAGAGCATGATTCAATTCTGTGGGAAGTCAGAGATCGTGCGTAAAGGTCAAAGGAGATAGACAGTAGACGGAAAAATTTACAAAATAACGGAGCCATCTGAGATATCAGCGCCTCAATCTCGTCCCTCTATCTAAATCTCAGTCCGAATTTTAAAGCGGATTTAACAGCACAAAAATGCTGTGCATAAGTCTCATATGCACATTTGTGTACTATATCTATTCTCATCATAATAATAATATTTTGATATTAATTTAATATTATTGTTATTATTATTATTATTATTATTATTACATTATATCATAATAAATATCTAATTATTTGAGACATTAATTAAATAAAGTATCTAATTATCTTATTAATTTAATATTTTTATTGTTATATTATATAATAATAAATATCTAATCATTTGAGACATGAATTAAATATAGTAGCTAATTATCTTATTAATTTAATAATATTAATATTTTGATATTAATTTAATATTATTGTTATTATTATTATTATTATTATTATATTATATCATAATAAATATCTAATTATTTGAGACATTAATTAAATAAAGTATCTAATTATCTTATTAATTTAATATTATTATTGTTATATTATATAATAATAAATATCTAATCATTTGAGACATGAATTAAATATAGTATTATTATATTATAATATCTAATTATCTAATTATTTGAGACATGAAACATATTTTTTAATCCCTCTTCGCTCTTCCTAATCCCTATAATTCCACCAAATAGATGGAAGAGGCTCTTCCCACCCCTCTTCCATCTCGTTTGAATGGTTGATTTTTCCGGGACTAAGCCTCATCCAAACAAAGCCCTTAAGTTTCGACCACCTAGACACACTGCCGACGGCCCTAAAACTAACAAATAAAGGAAATTGTATGGAGATAATAGTTGAATCATGTATTTCGACAGAGCAGTACAAAAGTATTTTTCATGGCTTTTTATGAATACAATGAAGAATTAAGTATTTCATCATCAGTTACAAAAGATAGAACTTCACAAGTCATGACTCATGATAAAGCGTTACAACAATGCAAACAAGCTTTTGTTACTATTTCAATAGAGAACGTTATCATATTTTATTACGTATTAGGTACTTGTTTGGATATTCAAAAAAAAAAAAAAAAAAGGTACTCAAGTCTAGGAACTTTATAATTTGTCCACCTGTGAAAAACTATTGCAAGATTGTGATTGTATTAATTTTCTTCCAGCAATGCTGGTAGGCAAGAGTAAAAAATACATTTTTGTAACATACAGGCAGCAGCATATGCACAGAATATGCGTTTGTCCTCTTCTGTATATTTGTAACTAAAGATAGCAGAGTCAGACAGATTACCACATTAACAAGAAACCAAACAACAAATTTGCTGACTACTGAATATTGAGCAAATAACAAAAAAGAAACGAGAAATAAACAAAGAGCAAACATTAAAAGTACTACAACCTCTGTCAGTTTTCCTGTAAGAAAAACATTAGAAGTATATACTAAATCAACAAAGATATACACTAATATATATATACTGACACAAACAACACACTGTAGCTTGAGACCCCAAACTATACTGGTAGTTCTGGCTGCTCGGATGGCAGGTCCCCAGTTTTAACATCGGCACGGCACATTGGGCATGTCGAATGTGCGGGGAGCCACGTGTCGATACACTGTGTATGAAACACGTGCTTGCACATGAGAAGCTGCCTAACCAAATCGCCATCATGCACCGTAGCAATACACACTGCACAGCGCAAGCCTCCAGCATCATTTCCATTTCCATTGCCATTGTTGCAATCATGACCATTCGTGTGGTACTCAAAAGCTGGAATTTCTTTTATGTGTTTTGGGCTTAGACCAGCTTGAGCTGTCTGTTGCACTTCATTTGGATCAGTTTCTGGTAAAGGAGAGATAAAATAGAACCATGTGAAGGAGCTCATGAAGAGAAGGATTAGGAAGGTGATGAGAGAGGCATATAAGGGAGTGGCGAATGTGAACAAAATCGGAATGATTGCTACTACAGGAATCCATGCTAAAACGATCTTCATGCACCTGTCAGATCTGGCGTCTCTTTGTTGTTGCACTCTAAAATCTACCTCAACAAACATGGCACTATCTCAGAGTTTGGCGTGGAGAATGGATATCGCTACTTCGAGATTTTATTGGTGGCTAATTGGATGGCTTTTCAGAGATTGAGGAGGCATACGTACATGTGGTGGGGTAAAGAGTCGGAATAAATCCTGAGCGTTATCTGACACTTGATTATTTTATTTTGAGTAAGCTTCTTTGGTTAGGTGCTATCTTGACAGACTTCATGTTCTCATATTATAAGGGTTATTCTACTGGTCATTATCAATTTTACAGTACATGCCTTCGATCTTTCAACTAATTGAATAGAAGTTTGAACGTACTTCCTTTATCTTTTGATATGTATGTAAATTACATTTGTTAATGCATGATTCGATAAAATTAAAAAAATCCAAACAATCTCTAATAATAAAAATTAATATCATTATCATGTCAAATTGGTTGATTTAAATTAAAAATTTATGTTGAATGTTGAGAATATTGCATAACTAATAAAAATAAACAACTACGTAATACTCTTTTTTACTGATTTATTCGTTCGTCTGCTGGTAAATTGTTTTTATTGACACGAGGACAAAAGTCACAAAACTTCAGGCGGCTTTTAGTTTACTTCTACGCAAGTTATGTTTACGCAATTAGCTATGAATGTTAAGGAAGTATCAATTAGAGTTGAACTTGGTAGATTTACCATTTGCGTTATGATAATAGAGGTGAAAAAGGATGGCGATTGATTGCATCCGTATTTATTTTAATTACTCGTGTACGATATAATATTAAGCGGATATAAATAGATATATATTTTAAATAAAATAAACATTTTTAGATATCAAAGAATATATGCAACTTATTATCGAGTAACTTAATTTATCTGTGTATCTTTATCTATATATTATGATTAAACTGACAACTATGTCTTTTTTTTTTAGAATGATTGAGTGGCTGTCAACAAGAAACCGACAACTATGTTATATATCCCAAATGATCATAAATGAACAGCGTAATATCCTTCGCAACAATTTTTTAGTTACAAAAAATATATGTTGCTAATTGGATATTCACATTTATGGAAAATCTATAAAAAATAATTATTTACATTTATATATGATTTTGAAATTAAATGACATAATTATATCTATATCTGTAGAAATTTATACATATTCTTATTTGTATATATTTGAATGCCGATTACCCATATATCTGTAATAATCCGGACATATATGGAACAGGTATGAATTGAGTACTATCCTATCAGTTTTCACCTATATACGCGGATAACACTTGGATTTTCTCATTGTTTGTTTTATCCTCTTGTTTATTTTAATTAAGTCAATTCACTGTTAGGGCGGTGTCTCTGTTTTTGAACAATTCATTAATAAAAGAGCTTCCACTCTCAACTCTCAAATCTGGTTTTTAATCATACAAAAATAGTTTCTTAAGTACTGTCAGGTAGACGAACTGCCTTGTCACGTATCTAACATGCACATATGTTACATTAAAAGCAGATGAAGACACATAAAAGGGTGTCCACTATGTATATTAAAATATATATATATAATCTGCAATAAAATATTAAATTGGTGGAAAAACATAATTGTTTTCTTAACATAGAAAAAAGGCCGATTACATACAACACATTTAACCAAAAAAATTAGAAAATAATCGTCACTTTCACTTAAATTTTAAGGCACATCTTCAGTTATTGTATATTAATTATTAAATTTTAAATCAAAATTTTTTTTGTTTTCTAAAATTAACTATTATATATCGACAAATAAATTTTTTATAATTTGAAAACACGTAAGAATTATTTTGTGAAAAAAAAAGCTCATGTGCCACTTTTCGGTACAAAAGAAAACGAAGTCTTACAATTTAGATGATAGATATTTAAAAACAAAGACAAAAATCAAGAGCAATTGCACCAAGCACTACAAAGTACCAACTCTTTGGCTCTCAGTTAATTTACAAATTTAAATTATTGAAGTGTGTGTATATATACACACGCATAGAGAGAGAATGACTGACGCGCCATCGATGGCACGTGCCATCAATTTTCTATCGACTTATTTTTCGAGATCTAAACTTCAAACGGTCGATCGAAACTGTTCAAATTGATCACAATATTGAAATACCTTTCGAAACAAAAATTTTACATTTTTAAAATTTTTTTACTATTTATTATGATATTTTCAAATTGGAGGGCCTGAAATACTGTAATCATAATGTTTTTAAAAGTATCATAATAAATAGCAGAAAAAATTGAAAAAATATAACATTTTGTCTCCAAAGATATTTCAATATGAAGAACAACTTGAACGTTTTGAATTGAATATTTAAATTTTAGATCTCGAAAAATGACTTGATGACACGTTAGCCATCCTCTATATATATATGCGCTTATGATAAACATTTTTGTTTCAATCGATATCCATCGATCAGACAATTTTTTTTTTAAGGTAGTGACGAGAGTTTCATCCTACATTTTAACCAAAAAGTTTCGGTACAAATAAACAAAGTCAAAGTCAGAATCTTTTTATCCCATACAATTTGAAGTAGTCTAAAAATTACATCCTGACTCTTGTCATTTTTTGTACATATGACAGAATTTTTACGTTGGCTCGGTACAAATAAACAAGCATAATAATAATTAATTAAGTTTCCAATCCTAACATATTAAACTTTAATTAACTCACTAATATATAAATAATGGTTATATTTAACAATTAGACCCGTAAAAGCTTGAGTTGCCCCACCAGTTCCTTGATTAATTAATTAGTTTGTCATGACAACACACAATTTTTCTTCAAAAAAGAAATGTAATTTTGTACAATCTTTTTGTTGACAAATCCGAGCTAGATCAGTTTTGAATTTTCTGAAGTTCTGTCTAATTTCGGATCAGACATATGTTCTTTGGGTTGATTCAACTTTTGATATTTAAGGTTGCAATATGTCGGATCGTGGCGGGTTATGTTGAATCAGTCACTTCGACTTTGAACAATTGTCGGGTTAGAATTTCGAATCATCTAGTATTAGATTATATCTAGGACTCCGATAAGATCAAGTTGTGTTTGGATCGATTTGACTTTCAAGAGAAAAGAAAACCTAACTTTTTGTAAGGTGGGTTTTTAAATCCAGCCGAATTTTGTATCCTCTAACTATAATAATGCTTTTTAACTGATTGTGGGCACTAAATCAGCATCAACCACAGAACCTTCTGTTCTGTGAATAAAGGCGAAATATTTTTTTCCATGACAAACTGTGTCCAGCATACTGATTTGATCCCGGGAGATCCGTTACAATATTCCATCCTGTGGTCCTTCTAAATATTAAAACTCAACACTAATGTATCATTAATTATCATGCCATTTCTATGGGCTTAACTCAACCGTAACTAAGAAACAAAATGCAACTCTTCTTCGTTGTTCTCTTTTTTCCTCCTGCTTAAAACACTTGTCTGGGCAGCATTAGCATATATGACTAAAGTTGTTAACAATTATGAAAGGAACAGTATCTGCACTAGCTAGTGCGTAGATACTTTTCTACTGCTTGCTTGATGATAACATTTTTTACTTCAATTCAAATAGAAGATGATCAACTTTACAATATATAATTGAAAGCATTTAAGAATATTTTGTCTATATATATAGGAATCGGCACTTACATTGCGTAGAAGAGATGAAAGTTATTTGAAAAGAAGAACAATGTGCAGATTTATGCCAAAATGGTTATGTACTTCCCTCAGGATTATCCTAAGCGAGTACACAATATTCATCGCGACATTGCCAGTATCTTATATGTTTTTGCGCCCAGTTAGAGCATCGCTCCTTAGTGCAGGTGCCTTCATTTTTTGTACAGTATTTGCATTGTGCTCTAGGTATGCTAGTCGAAGACAAGAGTCCCAACAACAGGATGAGGGCGCTGCATCGAACCGTGCCATCGTCCCAGAACCATCAAATCTGCAACACTTTGATGTACTGGCACCATCTTTGATTAATGCACTTCCGACATATGTCTTCAAAACGGAGGGAGTTGATATCCTTGAATGTACTGTCTGCCTTAGTGGGATACACCATGGCGATATTGTAAAGCAGCTTCCCTTCTGTACTCACTTGTTCCATAAAGATTGCATTGATAAGTGGTTAGGACTTCACTCGACATGTCCTGTTTGTCGAATCATGGTTAACTCAGATTTGAAGGCAGAGGTTACCTTAAAAGTAGGATGTTAAGGTTAGCTGATCAATTATAGAACAACAACAGAACTGTCTCATGAAGGTCGGAGCAGATACTTTTTACAGAAACTCTGTAATATATTGGATTAAAGCAATCTATTTTTTTTATGTTTTTAATTGAAGATACTTTCCTGAAATTTTAAATTGCTTGTATATTGTGTAAAGTTTATTGATTTTACTATGATTGAAAGTTGCTTACATTCATAATTACAATTATCAATTTAATTCTCCATAACGTAACTGTAACCAGTTGTGTTCTGAAACCGAGCAGAGTCTAGTTGGTCTGAAACTTGTATGAACATTCCACACATTTTGTCATAGTTTTCCAGTGTTGCAGTTGGAGAAACTTCATTGGACTCAAAATCATATTTGGTGTCAATGAAGGATCCGATTCAGGAAATTTTAGAGGCCAGATAAATACCTAACCACTTGAATTACTTGGTAAGTTGAGGGTTGTGCAAATTAATTCTCTTTATTTTCAATTCATTGATAAAAGACTTGGACATAGTAGGCGGCCACATAAGTTACTAAAAACTGCTATACAGACAGCAAATAGTTACATGTGAGAACCAATTTTAATAGACAAGCAATTAGATACTTCCCTTGCTATCATCGTTTATGTTGAGCTTGTCACCAGAGACAGATTCCAGCCACAAGAAGAAACTCACTTTGTGAAGCTGATCAGAACAGGAAGTTTCTCCTCTGTTCTTCAGTATTCCAACAACTCGTGTGTCCTCTGTTTATTCTAGTTTCATACATTGAAATAAAGCTACTTCAACAAGGCTGAATGAATTTCTCATACAGGCGGAGGAAACAAAATAAAAATATTATGGATTAAATGGAGTTAAATACTAGTAATCACATCGGAGTAATATTAAAAAAAAAAATCACACCTGAGAAGAGTCTTACATCGGATACAGGGTCCCTTAAAAATTGGACCTCCTGTTAGTTTATTAATTTGATTTAGATGCTTTGTATGCAGACGTATTTAGCTCTAGGTACATTATATAGCCTTAATTCTAGATTACAAACATTGGTGCATTTGGATGCAAGAGAACAAGAGATTATTTCAGATTAATTTTTTATCTTGAATAAAAACAAGGGTCAAGATTTCAGATTAATTCTTTATTTAGAATAAAAGATAATTTAGACAAATTCGGATTAAAAATTTATCCAAATGACAGATCGTTTAGAAATAATGAAATATCGTTGTTATTTATTCTTAAGCATTTTAAAATACCATTTTTATTCACACCCATCGAAGAATCTATGAAAAATGCTTGTACATTTCGTTTCTGTTGGAATTTGGAAATCAATAAAACTTCTCCTTTATCAATAAAACATCTCCATGTTTAAACCTTATTTTGGAGAGGCTGAAAAGAGGGAACAAAAACAGAGGAAACATAGGGTGTGTTTGGCAACCGCCGGATAAGCTTATTCAACTTTTGAATAAGCTTTTCTCTCTTCTCTCTTCTCTCTCCTCTTATTCCGAAATAAAGAGTTTGAATAAGTTTTATTCGGAATAAGGTTTATTCAAAAAATATTTGGCAACATCCCGAATAATAGAGACTGAAATTTTGAAGGCTTATAAGAGGTAATGGGCCCGGATTTCAGGTTTTTGGTCCAACTAATTGTTAGAAAAAAAATTGTACTTTCTATATGTTTTGATGACCATTGACCAATTCGCCTAATAACAGATCAACAACAAATTTATTATTTTGGTATAGTGAATTGCTGAAGCCTAAAGCCTGATCAAGAACCCTTTTTGTAACATGGGATTTCATTTCATTTTATTAGAAATTTTTTTATCAAAATTAATTGATCAAATTTGGTGTCATTTTGGTTGGAATTCCCATATAATTAGATCCAACAAAATTTTGTGAATTCAATTCAAATGAAATGAAATCCCCCATAAAAAATGTTTTGATGAGGGCCTAACTATTTCCAAATGTAGAAAACGGCCGGTCCACTAGTACATAAGTACATAACTATTGTTGTAAAAACGAAAATACAAGTTGCAAACATTTTTTTTTTTTCCAAATTGCAGCTTAGTTCCACTGCGAGCGTATCCTAACGTTGCAAAGTAGTGTTTTTTTAAGCTTCTGACCAATTTATACTCTGTTTTGGTTCAGGTCCAAATTAACTATCTATATGAAGTGCTTCTAATTTAAGTTATCTTTTTTTTTTTTTTGATAAACAATTTAAGTTATCTTGATTGATACATGAGAAACAGATGTATAACAGTCGGATATGCACTCGTTGACATGAACTACACTGTTAATTTCGAAGAATAGACAATTTAGTTTCAACTTATAGAATCATAATTTAAAAAAATTCCAATGTCCTTCTGACAAAACCAGAAAATTTTCCAAGCTCTAATGTGACTAGCTATTTGTGAGCGAGCAATTAAAAAAAACCAACTATATCACAAAACATGCATGTTTATATACTGAATCGATTAGGACAAAAACTTGTCGTAAGCACAAGCGAAATTTTAGTTTAGGAATTTTATTGAACACAGAGAGGTCATTCATTTTCAACAAGTGTAATTGACAAATCTGCCTTTCAAGTGCCATTCAGAAACACAACACAAGCTTACCAATTATATGAGAACTTGAGCAAGAATAGGTTCAACTTGAGCGCCTTCTTTTGGTTGTTTAGCAGGAACGGTGTCTTGGCTACGCTTGTAGAGATGTTTCGGTAGTTTTCAATTTCAATGGAGAAGAGAGCGGGATGTACGGAGAGAAAGAAGAGTTTAGATTTCAGTCCAAATCAGCCACATTTAAATTTCATCGAACAGTGTTGGTTTTCAAGAAAGAGTAGGGTAAGCACATTGCAATATGCTTTCATTGAAACCAATCGGAATGACTTGGTTTTGTTTCGGTTCCAACCAAACCAACCGGTCCGGTCTGGTTACGCTAACACTGTTTCTGCTGATACTTGTAACGAATAGACAAAAGTTAATATCGCTTTGTACAAAGTAAATTAGGAACTGAGTAAAAAATACAGTACTATGTAAATATCACACATTCTTGAAAATTATTTGATAGTAAAAATAAGAACAAAAATATCCGACATTACACGTCATGGTTAGATACAATATGTAAGTTATGGACACATTTTGGTATTTCCTTCCAAAATGTTACGGTAATGCTCCAAACCAATGGGTGCGTTTGGATTGTTGGTAGAAAGAAGAAGTAGAAGGAAGAAGAAGAAAAAAAATTATAAACAATCTAAATTTTTCACAAAGTTACACACTTTCCAATACTTCTTTTCACTTCTTCTCTTCTTCCATTTTTCCCACACCTATCCAAACGGAGCTAATAATGGACAACTTTCTTTGTGTTTTCATAAGGAAAATATTATAATCCCGTCATTCCTAAACTTTAGTGTTCAATAAATAAAAAAATTTTAGGGTAATTGGCAATTGCACGTTCGGAATTTACTTTTTTTTTCTTTTAGGGTAATTTACTTTTTTAAAAGAATCCCGTTTTGTCGTTCCCTGGATATATTTTCACGTCATAGCAATTGATATCTGCCTCGTACACTGTATCCAATTATCCATCTATGTTAGCGATGGTGAGATAGGAACATGTCGTTATGCTAAGATTTTTTTTTTTTTCTGATTGTCAAAGGAAAAGATGCTCCGTATTATTCTGTACCCACAGCCACAGGTACTTGTTTTGATTTAGCCCATTGTTTATTGTGTCGTGACATTCTGTACATTTTTTTAAAAAAATTGCAATGTTATATTTATCATTAAAATTTTTCTCTAAATATCTTTAACTGTTTTAACTAATTTTTAAAAGATATTATGCTATTGGAACTATTCTGAAATATGTTAAGAAGATCAAGATGGTTATTTATTAATTGTCAACAAACATTTTGACTTAGTTAGAATCACGTAAATTATTAAGAATTATATTTTGACCAATAATAGATATTTGCAAATATGCATCAACAGAAAAAGCATGTGTGCATTCACATAATAAGTGAATCCGTACAACATGCAAGTGCATGTACATTTTTAAAAGTTAAAATGTCTGAAAATTTAAATGAGAAAAATTTTAGGGGTGAGTTCATTAGGGTGAGAATTTTGACCCTATTAATAATAACAACAATTATTATTATTACTTTTTTCAAGGGATAAAGATCATTAAAACCTCTTTTATTTTGCATGTTTTAATACCTATTAAGTACGATGGTTACTGCAAAGCAAAAGTATCCCTAAGCTTAAATATCTCGTCCGCTTCATCTTTTGAATTATTTTTTTCATTTTTTAAAATTAAAAACTTCAGGGTAATGATGAAATCAGATTTATTATTCTTTTTTAAAACAGTTTTAAAAGTTTGTATGTTCTTATAACTGTTGTCCATATAAAGGTATACCCTACAAAAAGAACAACTTTAATACTAATTAATATCATGCGATTGCGGCTTAGACGAACGGCACGGGAAACACACCCTATTAATCTGTAATTATCATTAAATGGAAACATTTTTGTATTGTAGAAAAAAGATGCCTTGTAGACTTTATCCATCTGTTTCTGTTAGTGACCCGTGAGATAGGAACGTGGCTATCTTAAAGATTTTCCAATTACTATATCAAAAGATGCTCCGTATTGTTTTGTACCGATCGATCGACAAGCACTTCTTGTCATTTAGCGCGCGTTGTTAACTGTTTCATGAAATTTCTATTTTCTTTTTACAAAAAAATTCCAACACTATATATTTGTCTCATAAGTTTCATTTCTTGATGCCTTAAATTGTTTCAAATAAACTAGACAAATATCAACAAATATTTTTGAATTAGATATAAATTCACATAACAGCTTTTAAGAATTAAAAATATACTGTTAACTATAATAGACAATTGATTAAATAAATATAAGATGTCTTAAAATTTTGTGTGAAATAATGTTTAGGGACGAGTTTAGTAAATAAGGTGATTACTTTACATATTTTAATATATTTTTTTCCCTTTTTTTCGACCTTGGGTAGGATCATTAAAACCTCTTTAATTTACATGTTTCAATACCAGTTACTTTTAATGGGTGCTTCAAAGCAAAAGTCTGCATAAAAATTAATTATCTCGTTTGCTATATCTTTTCAATTTGACTTTTGGAGTAATTATGATGTGCCCGCGCGTAGAAAACCAGGACCAGTACCACATACGGGAGATGGGCCTCATCCTGAAGTTCCATATTCTAATACTTCTTCTTCTTTTTTTTTTTTCTGGTTATCTGGTAGCTAGCTTTTCATTTTGACTTTCAAAGTAATTAATGAACTCCTATAGGATGTGAAAACTATGTGTCGTGACTTTTCACATTTATCTTCGGTAGAGCACTCTTTATGAGGTGAGTTGGGGTGAATAGATGCTTGATTTTTCATATTCGTCTCATTCAAATATATTTTTTTATTAATGAATTAAAATAAGTTATTACTTACTATTATACCATAAAAATTTGGTTAAATTAGCTCTAGGGATTAATAAAGTTTAAAAAAATGGCTTTAGGGATTAGATTCTACCATCTGATCAACTCTACATTCCATCAAAAGTTAATATTATTTTAATTACGATGATATATATTAATATTTATTATTCACCGAATTTTAATTTCTACTTAATTATGAAATTCATATTCTTGATTGAATACATTAATACATCCAAACACACCTTAATTAGAATTTTGTTTTATCATCCAATGAGGAGCTAGATTGCTGTGAGTCTCTCTATTTTTGAAACCGCATACAATTTTTATTTTCATGATCGTTCAATTTGCCTCACCCAGTCACCCCAACTTTAAACCCATTGCATCTACTTCATCATTCCATGCGTACATTACTTCATTAATTATATGGCAGAGCTAAGTTCAAGAAATGGGGGTCAATTGACCTCCATTAATTTATAAAAAAAATAATACTATATTTAAAAGTTCACTCTTGCAAAATGAAATATTTGATAGATATGCAATATTTGAACTCCATAAATATTCAAAATATATTCCACTAGTGAACCCCATATTGGATATGGAAAATTTATTCTTGATGGAAAAAAATTATTTATATAACATATATATATTAGACCGCCACAAATGTTAACTTTTTTTTCTCGAATATTAAATGAACTTTCACTTTTAGTAATGATTAGCACATGCATATAGAACTTATTAATTGAACTTGAATATGTACCTTACAATCTACTTTGTTAATATATAGATATTTTTTTGTTTATTTAATTGAATATTATAAAGATTAATCAATAACCATAATAATTTTTATGCATCGATTTAGTATGTTTTATTTTTGTTGTTTATTTATAAAATTTCATATTTTGACGATTTCAAAGGATGAGACTTCAAAGAATTAAATTAGAAGATAAAAAATCTATTATAAATTTATAACTTATAATTTTTATGAAATTGTTCTATATTTTGTATTCTAACAATTTTTCAGTAAAGTTTTTTAGTACTTTATTGGAATAAAATCGAAATGATTTGTAAAATATCTCCAGCAATTGTTAATGTCTAAATTGTCTATTGCACAATCAAAAGGACACTAATAATCCAAATAGCCATGGATGAGTTTTTCAAGGGCCATTGGATCCGTAATCAATCATAATGAATGATTTAGATTTGTCCCTAATAAAAACTCGTCCTAAACAGAATTTTTCCAATATACATATTATATGAATTTATTTAATTTCTTGCAAGATTAATGCTATAAATTATTGAACCCTATTGTCAAATTTTCTGGCTCCGCCACTGTTATATAAGAAATAACAACCTAACATGTAAACCTGTCAATTTCATTATGTTCCGAACGTTTTCGTTCAGTTCCGTCCAAACGGAATACTAAACGAAACAGAAAATAAGTTTCGTTTATGAAAACGGAACGGAAACGGCAATGAAGGAAATGAACGGAATACGGAAATGGACTAAAATTGGCTGAAATCAATATGAATTGAAGGACTTAACGTTAAACAGGACTGAAATTTATCTTGTTTGACGAAACGGAACAAAAACGAAATAGAAATTTCATTCCGTTACCAAAACGGAACGCAACGGAACATTTGATTTCCGCTTACGTGGTAGACGTTTGACAGGCCTACTACTCACATGGACAAGTGGGCACAAGGCACACACATGACCAAATTTTTTATTTCGTTGAATTTAAACGAGATTGGTCGCTCAACGAGATTGGTCGCTGCATAATTTTATAGCTAGTACTAGTAATCCTACGGGACTTGATGTATTAAGAAAAAGAATGGTACATATCAACTAAAGTTCAAATAAATATTTTCTCAAAGCTAAACCAATAATGAAATTACCGTAAAATATAACTTCGAGAAAGGAAAACTTTACCTACATGAAAAACGATATATATATAATTAGATTGATCCTGGAAGTTAGCTTTAAAAAAATGAAAGGATAAATTATCGGTAATTAGCTTTAAATTTGATTGATGGAATAATTCGATAATTATAAAATAATTGTAGAATATCTGGTACATATCTATATTCCTTTACATCAACGGAGTCATAATAATTAATAGGTAGTACAATTAAGTTTACAACTGAGGTAGTACGTACTTTGTCCAAGAAATTGGTGGCGCTATGATTATTAATGTATTTAAAAATTGGTCGACTTTGTGCTAGTCCGCTTGGCTATATATATATTCTCTATTAAATTGTATATTTGTATATTGGTACATAACTATATATATGGCTAGAATTTTTTCCAATATGTAATATTCAATTCAAGTTTAGCTGTACCCACGTACGTGTACTTTCTCTGTACCTTTTCCTATCCCCATCCAAACTATAAAAATTGGAAGATCCCCTTAAAAGGTACCCATCATAGGTTGTTGACTTTGAATTGTATTTCTCAACTTGTAAGCCCTATTTTGGTTTCCCATTACCACACAATCAATAGAGAACGCAAATCCAAAACTCTCGGCCATGCCTGATAGCATCTCCTCAACAATGAATGATAGCCATGCTGCTATCATATTGACTTCTCTCATAATCGGCTGTGTCATCCTTCTCGGTGTAGGAGCAGCGCTTATTTGTAGCAAGTGCAGGAGGATGCTACAAAAGTCGAGAAACACGGTTGCCGCCTCGCCGACCGAGTTACCCAAGATTGATCGGATCTGTGATCCTCCTTTTCTGTATAAGAACCAAAGTTCTGGAATGGTGCAGTGCTTGGTTTGTCAGGGTGCGATACATGTCGGCGAGATGGTTCGGCAACTATCGATCTGCAAGCATCTGTTTCACGCAAATTGCATCTCGACATGGCTACATTCAAGTTCTACATGTCCCCGATGCCAACGTGATATTCGTGCACCCGATGAAAGAATCATCGGTCCATGTTCATCGTTAGAGCCGGCTTGATTACCGCCGTGTTTCCGATGAGTAGTCCCTACTCCCTAATTGGTTCCATAGATGCCTGAATTAATATACACAAGCTGCCTGGGAAAACTGTTTACTTCAATGTCTCCATTAATTAGCCTTCAAAAAACAATGTCTCCATTAATTTTCGCCGAGAAGGTATTTGCTTAGACTGGGAGAAATTAATTAATCAACAGTGTGCTTCTTATCCCCTCAGCCCATCAGCCCATGCATCGCTGAGTTTTAGTGAACCCGGTGCACATAACTTTTGTACAACTCGTACGTACGGAGCTGTATCAATTGTTTAATTTTTTCTTGAACTTTACTACTTTGTTTTGCTAAATAGGTCTGACTTTTAGTTCCGCTATTTCCGCACATGGATGCGCGTGAATCCGTGATGTATGATCTGTATTTTCTTTGTACGGTTGTACCTTTCTATTTAGTATAGCAGATTTCTGTGAATAAATAAAATCATAAAAAAAATTCTGTATATATTTTGTTCCGAACTTCCGATATTATAAATTTGTCATTTCACAGAGTTGGTGGTTACTTACATGAAGTTTGCATTAAATCTAGCGTATACGTACTTCAAGGGTAAATTGGTAATTCTCTTATGTTGATAGCAGGAAAATTAAATTAATTTGGGGGTTCAAAACCTAAGATTCGGCTGAGGGATCGATGGTATTAAGTATTAGCAGTTTAGCACTTCTTGTTTTATTGTCTAAACAACGTATTTATTGTTCTGTTTTACAGACAAACTCTCGCCCTCTTTTATCGCTCTCTCCAGCAGCCTATTCCTTATATCGGTGAAAATCAAACAACGACGGAATAAGAAATTTGGACTTATTTCAGCTCTTATTCATATTCTAACAAAACCTTAATATTTGAATAAGGAATAAGGAATAAACTTTTCTCTATTCCTATTCCTTATTCCCAATTGAACCAAATACACCTATATGATTGCACCACTTTTAGTAATCTTAATGACCATATATTATTAGTCCTTAATTTGTAGTTAAACATCTTCTTCTATAAAATCAATTTTTTCGGAAGAAAAACAAATGAAAACATCAATTTTCAGTTAAATTAAATGGATTATGGGGACAAATTAAGGCAAATAACATAACCAGACCTGTGTTTTTTTTTTTTTGTAACCTTATATTAGTAAAAACCGCAATCAGTAAGATTTCCCGACAGATTAATCGTTAATTCATTTGAACTTTTTGAAGTACTTGTAAATATTACTTATAAAAGGCAAAGATAACAGCTTGACTGACCCCGCGCATTGTGGTTCCGAAATTTAAAAAAAAAAAATCTTTTACGTACATGGAATACTCTTTAATTAATACTGTATCTTTTCGTCAATAGTAAAGTGAAATTACTCATCATTGCAATCTATATTTGCGCATTGAACCTAAAAAATTCATATCAGTCATCTGGTAGTTATTTTTGTTTGGAATTGTATTTTGTTGATTGCTAACTTTTAAGAGATCGATATAGCAAAAAACCATTGTTTCCAAATGCATTTCAACGGATTTCGGGAGAGATTTTTATTTATTTATTTATTTATTTTGAAGATGAGATGTCTAATTTATTTCAAAATTAAATGTCACAAAAGACCCAACCGGGTTTCAAATTAACCTGTGATCTCCAATGAAAATACGTTGGTCTTTGTCACTATACCAAGAGCTTGATTGTTAGCAAGATTGTTTTTGTTATTTTTCAATATTGATCTTTTTGCGTTTATTTGAAGTGAATCATGTTCAGATTTTTTTTTTAATTAGAATTGTCCTTTCATAATAATTTAAGGTTAACTCCATTCTTTGTATTCATAAATAATTAAGTGATTATATCATTTTCTCTGAAAGTGATGAGATTAGTGAATAAGTGATTAGAGTAAGAATTCCATCATATAATATAACATCTGCACTAACTAATTAAGGAACATTAATTAAAGGATTAAATTGGTAGATGTCCCAGATATCTTCTTGTTTATTTATTTATTTTTGAGATGAATTGGAGAAGTGTTCTAAACTTATATATAGGACTGAACAATCAATAGTTCACTACAAAACACATGCACGACACGACGCTTTTGCACCTTCTTAAGGGACACAGGAGGAAATATCTCTATTACCAAATAACCAAGGATAAATTGGAAAAAATTCAATATAATATATTCAAGTTCCGATTTGTAAAAGAAAAAAAAAAAAGTCAAATTAGACTAGAAGATATTATGCATATTGGACTTGACCGATCTTATCCTTCATAAAATTTAACGGTATACAATGGGTGGAGGGGAAAAAAAAAAGTAGATAGAATGATATATGTGGATAAAGTCACAGCTACAATAGGTGAAATTTAGGCTTGATGCAAAGCACAAAGCCAAATGCTTTCTCGCTATGACTGTATTTTGCTCTAAATTATTTACTAACTGTCAGTAGCCTCTTACAATACTGAATTATTTATAAATATGTTTAATTCAGAGATAACCTCACTTTTTCAGCTCAGGAATCATTATAAAATCGATATTATAAAATATTTTAATATAATCAAACAAAAAGGTTATCTTTCAAGTAAAAGATTTAGCTTTATTGAAGTTTTAATAGATCTATAACATGTAAGACAAATTATATAAAAATAAAACTTTCTATGAACTATGTTAAGAAAAACCAATTAAAAAATAGTAATTTAATACGAACATTAAAATAATCTAGGTACAAATGTTTGAGAAAGATTATCCCTATCCTTACTTTATTGTTCGTACTGTCTAGATCCGGAAACGGTCATGATTTCCTGATCTAAATTCCCATAAATATGAACCTTTAAATTAATATACCTTCCTGGTTAGTACTGAACAGTAACATTTGCGTAGCTAACTCCATCTCTATCTCATTTACGTACAATTTACGCCGCTGTTCCCCGCCTGTCTATATCTCATTCTTTATGTTCGGTGACTAAAACATGTTTGAGTTTCTTGTCATTGTAGCAATATATTTTTTTAAAATTTTTAATATTAATGCCCACGAATTACCAATGGTCATATGGTCACGTGTTTTTGGGATTCCATAATTTTATAACCAATTTTTGTTTCATATTTGGATATGAAAATAATCTCATTGTTGAGGTAAAATCATCAATTGGTTCCACGATATATATATATCTGTTACAATGAGAAAGCCTTCAAAGCGCTTTGACTGGAGTCCCAATTAAACCCCGTCAGATCTCAATTTTGAAAGTTTAAACGACCGATCCGAACCGTCAAATATGATCTCCATATTGAAATCTCCTTGCCGACCAAAATTTTCATTTTTTTTAATTTTTTAAGTATTTTTTTCGGATTTTCAAAAACAACAATTTTTGTAGGGTTCTAAAAACAAATTAGATTAACGATTTTTGAAAATCCGAAAAAAATACTTAAAAAATTCAAAAAAATTAAAATTTTGGTCGTCAAGGAGATTTCAATATGGAGATCATATTTGACGGTTCGGATCGGTCGTTTGAACTTTCAAAATTGAGAACCGACGGGGTTTAACTGAGACTCCGGTCAAAGCGCTTTGATTGAATCCATTCTCCTGTTACAATTGCATAATCTAATGATGATTATGATGATGGTGCACAAAATCAATTGACGCACGACGAAGGATAATTCAGTCTTTTTATATTTTAATTTTAAAATATTTTCTTACATTTCTTCTTATTCTTGACTTTACATAACCAAATAAGAAATAACATGACGTAAGTTCCTTAAAGTTATTCATGACAAACACCATCTAAATTAGCATTAGTTATTCCGGATTATATTATACAATGTTCTAAATATTCTGTAAGAAAGGCCACATAATGAAAGCACATAGGATCTCCGGTGTAGAAAACACGTGGAGGACCAGCGTAGTGGGCCTGTCAGTTGATTTATGGGTGATTTTCTTTGCAGCCATACGAGTTGCCGTCACAATCTCTTTATATGCTTGAATTGCACACTGATTACATCATATATGTTTTATAGGAGACCACACTCTTTTGCGTCTCTTTGCAGCTTTTCTCCGTTACGTTTTTTTCGGATATTTTTTGTATTCATTTATGTGGAGCAATTCGTGCGGCAATTTGACTTTCGGAAATAACAATGGTAACAAAATTTATACATTGCTAGAAGAAACAAAGAAAAATGAATAGCAGTATATATATAAAAAAGAAGATAAAAAAATCAGTGCTTATAATTCCTAAATTCCTAGACTCTTAACAGACCGTTTGGATCGCTTAGGAACTTAGAGAATTTGGAGAATTTCTTATTTCTAGACATAAATTTATTAGGAAGTGTGTAAGTTTATGAAGAGTTTAAATTGTTTATAATAAATTTATGTTTAGGAATTGGAAAATTTCCAAATTCCAAACTCATCCAAACAGGCCCAACATTCGGTTACGAGGGGAAAAAAAAAAGAAGAAGACAAATGAGTGAAAGTATGCAATACACCATCTGCCTTACTGCCTTCGAGCAAGGTGAGGCTGTGAAAGACTGAAAGGCAAACTTGTCTGTTTGTCAACATCTTTTTTATGTTTTTTTTTACCCTAAAAATAAGACATCTTTTTTAACTATTTTTTTTTCTTGAAACAACTCAACAAGAAGAACAATTTTGGGTAATTCTTCAAAAAAGAAGAAGTGAAATTTGAAACCCATTAGCCCAGTCCATCTACAAAATCCACAAATAGGTCCCTTTCCGATTGAACCGTGAAAGAAAACTAGAAATCCGGAAGGGATAGTTGGTGCTTAATGGGTTTCCAATTTACGAACCAGAAAGTATTGAGAAATGTGTAACTTTGTGAAGAATTTGAATTGTTTATAATAAATTTACGTCTAGAAAAAAGCTATTCCTCCTATTTCCATACGAGCCAAACGGAGCCTTTATTCTTACTTCCTTACATAAACAAATCAAATCACAATGATCAGTAATGATTTTTTTTTTAAAAAAAAAATCCGATGCCAATATAAAACATTCTGCGTTGCATATTTTAAGAATCAACAATGATCTTTCCCATATATTAGTGTCATATTTTTTTTAAAAAAAAAAATCGGACACTAAAGATTTATAATTTGCTCCAGATTTTTTTTTTAAAATATAGCACTAGTGATCGAAAGCATTTGATTCAAGGGGGAAAAAAACGATATGTATGTGACAATATTAATAAATTTGCTCCAGATTTGCAACATTTTTTTTTCCTCCAGAATATATTACACTGTTGTGCATTATAAAACTTCTCTTATAATTTTGAATTTTGTCAAGAAAGTTGTGGTGTGGGAATTGCCACCGGAATAAAAAAATTATATGGGGGCGGGTTCATTTAATTGTTAAAATTAAGTTCACAAGTAAGGTAGTAACCATCTATATTATAATCAACTTTGTCCAACAAAATTTTAGTGCAAAAATACTCTCTTGTCAATAAAAATTAAAAGCGTTCGAATTCGTGCTAACATGCTACTATAGAGCTGTCAACGATATACCGTTTCGCCGAACGGAACGGAAAATGGTACGAATTTGCATTTTGTTTCCATAAACGGAACGGTAAACGGAATAATAGAACATACTGTTGCTGAAATGGAACGGTAAACGGAACGAATCATTTCGCTTCCGTTTCGACAAATACATCTGTTTACAGTGTAAATATACGTTGTTCCGTCCCATTCCGTCCAACCGAAACGAATAACGGAATGAAATGTCATACCGTTTACTGAAACGGAACAGAATACGGAATGGAATAGCATACCGTTTACTGAAACGGAACGGCAAACGAAATGAGCCGTTCAGTTGCCGTTGTAAACGTTAGACACCCCTGATGCTAGGCCATTGTATATTGGCAGCAAGAATTTCTCCAATATGTAATATTTAATTCCAGTTCAGCTGTATCCCAGGACCTGTACTAGGTGGTACCTTCTCGTCCTATTACATCCCAAAATATAATTAGAAGATTCCATTAAAAAAATAACCTTAATTCTGAGGTAGATGACTTTAAATTAAATTGTACTTCTCAAATTGTAAGCTCCATATTCCTTTGCCAATTAACAATAAACGCAAATCCAAGGTCTCATCCATGCCTGATAACAACTCTGTATCAATGTATGGCGATAGCTTTACTACTACCGAGTTGACATCACTTATAATTGGTAGTCTCATTCTTATCGGCGTAGGAGCTGCCCTTATTTATAGCAAGTGCAAAAGGATGCCAGAAACATCAGGGGACACGGTCGCCGCCTCGCCAACTGAATCACAACTGAATGAATAGATCTCTCCTCCTTTCCTCTATAACAGCCAAAGTTATTGCTTGATGTGCATGGATACAACATACAAGTCGGGGGAGAAGGTGCAGCAGTTGCCAATCTGCAAGCATTGTTTCGTGCAAATTGCTCCCTGGTGCAGCTACATTCAAATTCGACATTTCATCAATGCCAATATATATATTGCAATATTTGTGAACCTGACGAAAGAATAAGAGCACCATCATCAATGCCACCTTGATTAATTACTTCTAATATTGTTTTTCCTCGACATTTTGGAAATCCTGTAGGCCGATGAGTAGATCGTAATTGGTCCCATAGTAGATTTCCTTACAGATATACAGGTTGTCGGGAAAAGTTCTTTCAATGTCGTTATTAATTACAACTAAGAAGAGGTTTCTTGGAGAAATTAATCAACAGTGCTCATCTCCAAGGCATTGCAGAGTGTTTTCATACCTTTGTACAACTCGTAGAGAACTACATCATTTGTATAATTTTTGTTGAACTTTGCTACTTTGGTTTGCTAAATAGTCCTAATTCAATTTGGGACATGCGTGTGTGTGGTGTAAGATATCATCATATGAATTCTCCATTTGTATCTTCTATTTGGTATATCACAATTCTGTGAATATATAAAACTATATTAGACATCAACCAGATCAGTGATGTCAGTGCAGTAGACAAGGTACAAGGTATTTTAGCTATGTGCTAGTTTGCTATGTTGATTCTGGTATATTTACTGGATATTCTGACGTAATATTGTAACCAGTGTGTTGGGCCTTTTTTTTTTCTTTTGTTTTTTGAAGGCCGAATACCGATGAACAGTATGTTTACTAACAAAAAAATTATCAATTTTACAGCGGAAAGCAACATTGTAGGGAGCTATGAAAATAATGTAAAACAGTTAATTTGTTGCTTTTTTCCAGTAATGAAAAGGACAGAGCAGTAATCGAATTAATAAAAAAAAAAAATAGCAGCCACTACAGGAAACTGCAACAATAGCATCAACACTTTAACAATAGCATGGGACTTTTATCAAAGGCATCAATACATTTTGGATGCATACTCGGAAAATAATTTTATGTCACATGCATCAATTTTGCGGATGCTACCGAAAACAATTGCATCAATTTAACCAGTGCCAATTTATTTTTCGCTATTGGATGGGTTTTGTGGATGCAACTGATTTGTAGTTGCATGCAAACAATTGATGCTAACATACATATACATGTACGTACGTGTGTGTGTATATATATATAATTTTCTATTCAATTTGAATATAGAACCTGATTTTAATAATTACTACATGCTCCCCTAATTTATATTATTTTAAGTCGATGCGATTTTCTCTAATATGTATTTTTCTTATGTTACCTTTTAATTCATATATTGCAATTCCCTATCTAATGGGCCCTCTTTGTCGGCACCTGATGTTCCTCTATTTTTTTTATCTTTCTTTTTACATATGTCCCGTAAAATTAACTTTTCTCCTCAAATCCCTTTACTTTGGTTTTCCTGTTTCATCTCTATACAAAATCAGATCTTATAATCCACTAATCCTTTGGTTTTCATGTTTCTCCTCCACCAAAATCGACCAACCACTAGCACAAAAATGCATATTTGCACCAGGTTCTAAATTATATTAGCACCGGTTAGAAAACCGGTGCGTATGGTAGGGGGTGCAAATGGAATAGGTAACCGGTGCAAGAGCGGAGGTGCAATAATAATCATCACAAAAACCCTTAAAGATGTCTTTCACCACGACCATGGCTTTCTTACTGCCCCCGGCCACTACTTTTCTGCCCTCGGCCACATTCGTCGTCCACGAAATTCTTGCCTGACAGTTTAAAAATGGAAGGAATTAAGTTAGGTAGTTTAGGAATGCATTGCAAATGGAATGGCATCAGCCAACTTACCAGCACCACAGGAACCCTGCCTCCTTATTCCCGTTGTTCCCTCGCATTCACAAGCGCATCGACAATCGCCTCATGAATCTTGATCAGTGCGTCCTAAGCCAGGTATTATCATACCTAAGACAATAAGAAATATTAAAAGCTGAGAAAAATTAAATAGTGATATATTTTAGTTGAATAGACCCTATAATAAGAAATAAAGTTAGATTTAGTAGTTCTTTTAATACATATATAAATTTCCCTACGACATTTTTCAGATTAAATGGCTCTCCTTTTATTCATTCAGTTATACATTTGTTAATTTTTTTGGTGGTGTTTTCTTGGTTTGAATTGTTAAATGAAAGGACCTAAAGGAGTTACTTTCTGGTATTTATGTGTTAACTCCTCTAGACGTATGAACTGGTTGCAGAAACAAACAAAAAAGTAAGGTTCTTTTGGTAACAGAAACAATCCACTGTCATGCAGTTACATATCCATACAACTTTACAAACAAAGATGCATGAAATTCAGTCTAAATACATTACCAGACAACTGATGAGCCTTGACGGTTGAAACCAACCCATTTCCAAATGGCTTCTATGATTTTGACATGAAAGAAGATTCTAGAATCTTCATACAAAGACATTAACCAAATGAATTTATCATATCATTATCATCCCAGCAAACATGTACATCCTAGCATGACAAGAACAGAGAAAGACCAAAAAAGTACATTTTATAGAACCTATAAACAGGAACAGATGATAAAAATTAGACAATGTTGTAGTATATAAACATGTCTTTGAGACCTTAGATTTACCTCATAGTTTGAAATAAGGTCCGAGTGGCATAAACAAAGGCATTTTGCACATGCACTAGGGTTATAAAAGCAACCAGTCTGACAAAAAACATCACACAAAAGAGAGATCATTTATTTGAAAATAAAGAAAATGTCCTGATTATAAAAAGCCAAGGCACTTTATTCAGTTAATTTCAGAGTATCATTTGCTGACAGAGTATGGACATAGCTGAACATTATTGCATACATACATTCTCAGTCAAATCGTTGATCTTGAAAAGTGCAATCTCAACAAGTTCTGATGTATTAGTACTAATTCAACCTAACTGAAAATAATTACCAGAACACACCTCACGATTTTCTCCTCCATAGATTGCACATACGTTAATTCCATTTTCATGCTTCAATTCTGACGTCTTTTTTCTTGTATAAGAAGCAAGGGAACTTGTATGCCTACATATGAAGTATAATTTTCATATAAGAATATCAAATTAGGTTTTCAAGCTAAACTTGTATGTCATCACTTCAAAACAAATGAAAATGCTCTTCATCTTATAATTTCTAGATAATATAGATACAAATCCACTATTTATATCAGAATCAGCAACCTTTTTTTCTTTTGGTGGAGAGAGAGAGAAGATGCTTAGAGGAGAAGAAGTGAGAGGGAGGTAGAGGGAGGGTGCTCTTTGGGGCATTCCGTCAAACACCTTGCGCTCACAACTGGATGGATACAGTAAAGCGCCAGAACAACAGGCAATACAAACAACAACTGAAGAGCACTCGAAGCAAACTATATTTGTAGTGCACAATCCAACTAAAAAAGAGTGAATTTTGACGTAGAGAAGAACTCACAAGCTTGGCGTTGATGTCGTTGTCGCTATGCCCAGTTGTCGCCATGCCAGAAAGAGAGAGCAATCAAGCAAAACGACTTATGAGAGAAAGAGAGCGAGGGAGAGAGAGAGAGTAGAAGCAAAGTAGTTAATTGAGAAAATGGAGATTGGAATCGAGCCGTATCGAGCAGACAAAATTACTTTATCTTAAATTTTCCAAATCTTATTTCCCTCCTTCGTTCCTCCCAATCTCACTTCCCTCCTTTTTTTCCCTCCAAATTTTACTTCCGTCATTAGTTTTCCCTCCAAATTCTACTTTTCTTTTTTGTTTTCTGTCTAAATTTTCATTTTACCTCAAAAATTCAGTAAATTCGGTAAGTACAATGATATTATTTTCTTATGTATAATGACATTAATTAATACTTTCACTCGAATGTATGATTTTAATATTGTTAACCATAATATCCAAATTTTTTGTTAGATACGAATATGTTTTAATACATATACGATTGGATATTAAAGGATATTGTCAGATACGAATACAAATACAAATATATTTTGGATATTAAAACGAATAAGAGAATGGATTAATTTTAATATTTTTGTCATATGTAATCATCATGATAATAGAAAAAAAAATTAATTTCACATTACTAGTCCAATCAAAATGTTATCGTAATTCAATCTATCTTATAAAAGATAAGTATTGTTTGATCAAAAGTCTTCTCTGTAATATTAGAGGAGTAATTATATTAAGCGTCCTATGCCACTAAAGATACAAATAGACGAATTGAATATCTATCGGATATAGATAATATCCATATCTTTTTTTTGTCGAATACAGATATGGATCGAATAGTGCCAAAACCCTCCTCGTAGAATTAATAGAGTCAACATTATTCTTGTTCTATGATATTGAGTTACTGCTTAAACAAATTTTAATCTTCAAAAAAGACCAAATAAAAATTACAAATGTATTTAACGTGATATATTATAATAAAACTTAATGAGTAAAAAATAAAGATTATGAATTGAGATCATTAAATTTATAATATAAATTAATTTTAATTTAATAAATTTGAAATAAGATAAAAATATATAATATTAATTTCGATCATGTTAACCCGTGTTGCGTCTCTTGTCAATGTTTGAAAGTTTGAAATAAGACACAGCTTCAACACAACATGTCAAAACATTCGTATCATATTATTTTCTTGTGCATATCATGTTGTGTCGTACCAACATGCTTATATGTGTCATGTTGTGCTAATATGATCATGTTGTAACATTTTGGAGACTTCGAACCCAAACTAAAGTTGATGATTTGTCTAATCCACATATCGTTGGACACACAAATATATATATATATATATATAGAGATAGGGGAAGGTTCCAATGCCACAATTTTAGAATGCCACCAAATTCCACAACTTTACTTTTCATTAATAATTAATTTTTTTAAATTTAAATATTGAATCTAAACCGTTGATTTTGTACAACTTAACAATTGTTGCGTTTCTATATAAGTTTTTATAAAATTTAGATTTGATTTGATATTTGATCAAGAGGTCAAATCATGAATGTATTAAAATTAATCTGTCATAGTTGACAAGATTTGTTGATTTTTTTAACCTCTTGATCAAAAATCAAATCAAGTCCAAATTTAATAAAACTTATATGAAAACACATCGCTCGTTAAGTTGTACAAGATCAACGGTTTAGATTCAACATTTAAATTTAAAAAAAATAATTATTGATAAAAGTAAAATTGTGACATTTGGTGACACTCTAAAATTATGGGACCGAACCTTCCTCATTTTTTTTATGTGATAAATTAACAGAGACAAACTCATCAGATTAATATTTTTTACGCTAAAAGAAAGTATTTGAACAATTTTAACATTAATGTTGTATCCTTTCAAAATTATCAAATAAGTTCTATTAACCATTGCACGTTTATTTCATTACATTAACTTAAAAAATCAATTTTGTGCCATAAGAAAGATATTTGCACAATTGTTATCATTTGCTTTTTTTTAAAATAATTCCAACCCAACTTTGAATCTAGAAAAAAAATTCATATTTAGCGTTAAATTTTTAATAACCGTTATTATTGGAAGTTCTATACAAGTTCTACGATTAAAATTTGATTTCAGATAAGTTTTCAATATGAAAATTCAATCTAATAATTTGAATCGGCCATTTGAAATTTGAACATAAGAATGAAATATCATAGATGGACCACATGCATCCTATTTATTGGATTTTAGCATTTCTCAATTTATAAACCAATAAACTAATTTTTTTCTCAAAATGAAAATATAAGAAAAATCCAGTTTTTGCATATCAATTAATTAATTAATTGTATTTGAAATATCATCAAGCAATTATATAAGTCATTTATATCCGCCAACAATTACACCAAAAAATTTTACACAAACTTTCTCTACAATTGTGTAAAATTATAAGATATAAGTGTGGCCTGACAATTGCAATCAGTAGAATTCCTACTTTGTAGAATTTTGGCTCTAAATTTATTTCAATCTAGTGCGCCTGCTCTCCATATATCATATGCAAAATCTATTTCCTTCTCATTTATTTTCATTTTCCCTCTCGTCCCTCTAGGGTTTTTGTTCTCTCGTCCCTCCCCGCCGTCAGAGAAAATTGCTTCTCTCCTATTCCTAATTTATCTCACAATCATGTCACCCTTATAGAGGTACGTGAATGGAGGAAGAATGAAGGGATCGGGGATAGCGGCATTGTTCAGGGAAGCAGCCGCATCCGGAGGACTAGTGGCGGACGACGAAGAGTCGACGAGGCTTCAAGGCTCAGGTAAAATAGATTGCACACTCATCGGGCAGAGTAATAGTCTTTGTTCAAAAAGCGATGCTTTATTTTTCAGTAATAGTCTTTGTTCAAAAAGAAAGAAAAGTCATGATAGACGGAAGTAGAAAATCATCCCCGATCTTTCTGTAAATTAAATGCAATACAAGTGTCTGAAATTGATTTTTTTTCAGTAATTGAAACTGATTTTTAGTTAATTTATTTTACCAGTTTAGTCATTGCATTTTTTTACTGGTTCAGTTATTAGACTAACCAAGGGCATAGAACGATTAATGTTGCACATAATCGTTAATGTTAATAGATTGATTAATTTTTAGATTGTAAATTAGAAAAATTTCAGGTTTAAGCTGCAAAAGTCTGATAGTGTTATCTTTTGCCTCATTAATTGTTTTGTACTAGAGAGAATCATTAGATGATAGAATGTATATGTTAATAAAAGAATTTATTATGAAAGGAAGATGATTTTTATGCATAAATGTATTGAAGCTGGTAAAAAACCGCCTATTTGTTTTTGTCATGAAAATTACTATCATGATGTTTAATGTAGCTATTGGGATTTGATTAAATTAAAGTTTGGACATTTAAGACTTGAGAATTATAATTGCAAAAATAAGTCCACCAGGAACTCCAATTGAGAACAAATTAAAAGTGTTTTTGTTAGAGACGAGGCCAGCTCTTCGAGATCCATTTTCACACTCTCACTCTGATTTAGTTAATCTAATCATATTGTTGTTTTGTCGAATTTTACTTCAGAGCAAACTAGGAAGAGGTCAGAAAGACAAGGTTTAACAGGTCATGGCCATTACAGGTTTCCGGTTAGCTTCCATTCGCTCCTTTAAAAACTTTATGAAGTTATGTTCATCGTGTACCTAAAATTTTATAATTTATGTCAACTCTAAGCGAGGACATAAATGTAAAGCTTCAATATTATGTCACAACAAATAATTGAAAATTCAATTTGGTTGGCTTGCAGTGTAGTGAGAATGTTGTGCTGATGCATTGAAAGCTAGTGACCTGGCACATTGAAGGAGCGTTTGATATTTTCTAGAGTCAACCTTAGATTAGAGTTGTTACTAATGATGATGATGTTGATTATATTCCATTTTTTTGAAAGAGAGAAGGTACACAAGCTTATTCGAGACTGATGGAAGTGATGACGAAGAAAGATGGATTTAGTAGATTGAATTTGGGTAGATAATAGAATTTGGAGATTTTGTTTGGTACGTAATGTTTTTGTATGTGTATTATGAATAGTACTATTATATTTTTATTTTGGCATTCGGGTTATTTAGAAGTGTTTTGTACTGTATCAATGTAATTTGGTTAATTTGAAGTATTATGGATAATAAATGATTGAAAATGTTAATTTTAATGATTTTATATTATTTTTTGTTCTTGAAAATATTTTATATTATTTAATTTGTGATGCTAAAAGAAAAATATTACGTTCCCATATTATTTGCTAATTGAAAGAATAGCATTCGATTTGTGGATGCAAAGAATGGATCTTGGCATTCATTTTAGTTCATGCTAATAAAAATGGTAGCATTCTTTTTTTTTTTATGCAAAGAACATATATTGTCATCTACTTGGTTGATGCTAGAGGAATCAATTACATCTGCTTAATGGATGCAAAGAATGGACCTTAGCATCCATTAAGTTGATGCTAACAAAAATAGTAGCATCCGATCTTTTGATGTAAAAAAGATATTTTTGCCATCCACTTAACGGATGCTAATGAAACCAATTGCATGCATTTTACGGATGCAAAACAACAAGCACATGCATCAGGCATATAGATGCCACTGACAATTCCAGTTGCATCGGATAAATGCCCATGCTATCGAAAAACTGATGCTATTGAATCAGTAGCATCTATAGCAGTTGCACCATAAAAAAGCTGATGCCATAGATCTGTGGCATCAACAAACAGATGCAACTGGCCTCGATAGCATCAGAATGATTTGATGTACTTGAAGCAGTTTCCTGTAGTGAGCAGCAGCACCACCAACAACAACAACAACAAATAAATAAAAAAATTATAACAACATTTACTAGCGGCAGGTTTTTGATTAAGAAACAGTTTCGAGTTACACCGTTGTTACAGTAGATAAAATGCAGAAAATAAACGCCGATTGAAATTCTAAAAAAGTAGGATATTGATTATGGAAGGACTAAACCAGTAAACCTAATTACACTGGAACTACACAAATTAAGTGGCCTCAACAAAAATTCCTCTTATATTATTTTCAATGAATAAAGATGTCACAGAATTCAGCATTTGTTACTCTAACAAATATAATGGCTCTGTTCCTCTAACAAATATAATTTTTCTTAATTGTACTGCAGATATATTCAATAACTTTTCTTAATTGCACACAAGCTTTTAAATTTCGATTTTTTTGGTATGACGGTCCAGGTCCCCATGTTATTTTGGTGTTATTTCAATGTTATAACGGTGATATAACGGTGTAGTGTTTTTTCAAAATTTGACACACATCAATTCTATAACTATCAACTTATATGTTTATACATCTCCAATACTCCATACAAATAGCATACGGCCATACCAAATTCAATATACTGCAGTGTACCAATATTGAGTAGCAGTAGCAACTTGTACCAATTTAACAATAGTTCAATATTGAATACACAATTTAACAATAGTAGCAATAACAGCTTGTTCTTTCACCGAAATAACTGAAATAACGCGTTACGTCATTTTCTCAATTAAGACTATAACGTTCATGCGGTTTGACACAGAATACCGCTATTTCTGTTATTTCGCCGTTATTTCGGAGAAATTTAGAAGCTTGATTGCACATAATGTATTGCAAATTTGCAATCTTTTATATATATCATGTCGTGTTGACACCAATATTTCGAAAACCGAACCGAACCAGACCGGTCGGTTTAACTGAAAAAAATATGGTTTGACCACGGTTAAACTGAAAAACCGACTGATCCAGTAGCTTTCTCGGTTCGGTGATCAGTCCGATTTCAAAACATTGGTTGACACAAGACGAACGGTAACTTTGTGCTGTGTCGAAGCAGCACAACTGCACAGAAGTATGGCTATCAAACGTTAATAACGGAAGCGGAACAGGGTGTTCCGTTTTCCGTTCTGTTCCGGCACACGAAAATGAAATCCATTCCGTTTCCGTTCCGTTTCGTAAAACGGAACAGAAAACTGTTCCGTTAGCAGTTCCGTTCCTCATTTTCCACTGATTTCAGCCTATTTTCCATTAATTTCAGTCATTTTTCGGTAAAACGGAACATTAACGTGCAATACCGCCTGTTCCGTTTCTGTTCCGTTTTCTGCAACGTAACCAATTTTCCTTCCGTTTCATTGTGTTATAAGGTACCAAATTGACACCCCTACACAGAAGGGCCAACAAAACATATCTTATAAGGTACGTCTCATTGTGTTGCTGCCTCAAGTTGCGTAATATTCTTTGATTAATATTTTTTCTACATGAAAGTTAGAAAAGCTTGAACATTTTTAATAAAAAAATTGAATCACATATATGCATTTTACTTTTTACTGTATTTTATAAATTAAAAAAATATTTTTGTAATATTTATTCAAATTATTCTGCGTGAGCTTGTTAGGAGTTTCTCTGTGCATATAAAATTTTCATGATGCAATCTGGGTATCTATTAATCTATATCATTAGAGTTTGTCTTGTATCATTTTAGTACCGTGTTGTGCTACACCATGTTGGTTTTAATAGGAGTCGACACGGCACATAATTGCAGACTTGGCAAGAACATCAACTTGCGTTGATAGCAGGAAATTGGTGTCAACTTGTCTGCGGGCGATGACATAAATTTTTTTTTTTTTAAAGTCGGGAGGTGATATTAACACTCCTATTGGACATAATGTGTTTTGTTGTTAATTTATTAAAACGATTAAACGACGAATCTGATTATTTTTAATTTTATAGATGAACTAAGTGTTTTGAAATAATCGTTGAATTTAATTATAAAACTTCTATTGGACATAACATGAAATAAAAACATTGAAGGGCCGGAAGTATATAAGGGGAAAAAAAATTAAAATAGCAGTATTACTGTATTAATAAGAAAAAGATATAAAAGTCCAGTCTACATTTACTCATAATGGGTGCGTTTGGATAGGTGTGGGAAGAAGGGAAGAAGGGAAGAAGTGGGAAGAAATATTGGGAAGTGTGTAACTTTGTTCAAATAATAATCAGAAAAGACAAGACGTGCAGTTAATTCGACTAAATTTGAGCAATCCAAAAAAACATAAATTCAGACTAACGCGTTGTGCTGCTAAATATAAGTCATTTTATTCGAATTTACGAAACTATTTATCCATCTCGTATTTTTTTTTTAAAAAAAAAATGGCACCAGAAAAAAAACAATATTAGTGAATCTATAGCGACTAAATCTTTTTTTTTTGTCTTCTTTCCCCTATTTAATTTTATTTTTCATTAATCACGTTAGAAAATAAAATACCATAGACTCCAAGCCCTCAGCAGCAAAAAACATAAGCTTCAACAAGATTAATTCAGGTCAATTGTAATCCAAGAAGAGGGAGATTGAAGAAAAGGAAGTAAGATTTTCCAATGCCACTGAAAATCATCAACGACTATTTCAACCCATGTTAGGCATGTTTATATACATGTACATCTTTCTCATGGCTCCGATAATATTTCCCCTAGCCACCATGGTTGCTCTCCTTGTCATAGCATTAATTCTCAATTATAGAGATCACCTTAATCCAGCTTCGAATGATGAGTCGGCGATTCCTGACCAAACAGATGGAATGACGATAACACCGCCAGTGGTGTGTGATTCGCCGAAGAAAGCAATGGATCCATCTGCAATTGCTAGACTCCCCACATTCAGATATGAAAAAGAAGAAAAGAGCGCAAGCGTACAATGCATTATCTGCCTCACTGCCTTTGAGGAAGGCGAGGCAGTAAAGCAGTTTCCAAGATGCCGGCATTTGTACCACCCGAACTGCATCGACCGGTGGTTGAGTCATAATTACACCTGTCCAATTTGCCGGGACGGTGATAAGATGGATGCAGAAGGCAATTTCGTTAGTTGACAATATTTTTTTTCTATACTATCTTTTTTTCTTGGAACTACTTGATGTTTACAATTAGATGCTTTATTTAATACACCGTGTCAATTGAAACTAAAATACCGAGAGAGGAAATAAACGCTGTTGGAACACCTGCAAGTCTTAAAAAAAATTAAAAGATGGGACAAACTCCTATAAATGGTAGACTGGTAGAGCAAGGAACCCAAGCTGGCACATTTGGTAATTCATGTAAATCATGTTTCTTCTATCAATTGAAGAAACGAAATGTCCCATCGGGAAGCCTTTTTTTTACCCTGTTCTCAATTAATTTTAAAACCCACTAGGCCCAGTCCGTCTTTGAAATCCACAATTTGGTCCATAACAATTTAACCACATGATGAAAAATACAAATGTTAAAAGGGACCATGGGTCGAATCTTTACACATATGGAACTCAGTTTCACGGACCCAGACCTGTCAGGGCCCGGATGCCCTGCCTGTTGAAAAATTTTAATTACCTATATATAATTATACTAGCAGCAATGCCCGCTCAATGTGCGGGCGAACTATAATATATACATATATTACTTGGCACGGATATTTTATAACACTTAACGTGGGACGAACTATAATATATGAAAATATTTTTTGATCTGGCAGTAGCATCTAACCGTTCTTGGATAAATCATTTGTAAAAAAAGTTCAAAACTTGTAATACAATGAATAATGTGCAAATTATCCACTACAGAATTGTTCCGAAATTCATTTGTTTTCCACTGGTGTTTGTAACACTGTTTGCTATACAGAAAAGAGAGAAGAAATAAAATTTAACAATGTTTGTTATTCTTCACCCAAAATCAACAAAACCAGCAGCTCACATCGCTTTTCTTCCATCTAAAATAGTCTTCTTTCAGTTCTTCGAATGGCAATAAACCAGAGAAATGTTACAGATGCTCTTGCTTAAGATTCTTCTCAAATTAGTACCATCTAACAAGCTTGTAAACCTAGACACTGAAAGCAAATTTCAATCAAAGTCTCTCAGAGACTAACATATGTAGCCACCAACTGCCAACGAAGTCAAAAAGCATAACAAAATGAGAAAAAAAAGAATATCTTATTTTTTTTTCACTTGCACCGAACTGGCATATCAAAATTTCACCCATTCGACAAATAATTTATAATTTAAGAGTTTAAATGGTCAATAGTTTCTAAAATACCTCTTGTCAAGCTGTCCCCCTTCTTAGACCTTAACGTTTTCCTTTCTCTGCAAGATTTAATTCTTCACTAACAATACAAATTAACATCAATTAACAAAATCCCAAAATGCAAGGACAGTTAACCCCAAACATCAATACAAATTAACATCAATTTACAAAATTATGACCTTTTCTTCAGATTTGAAATTAAGGACAGTTAATATAAAAAATTACAAAAATGAAATGAAATAAATCTTTTATTGCAACAATTACCTGAAATGATAACAACCAAGACAATGCTCCACTCCGCACTTGAATTCCCATCAGAGCAGATCTGCACTCCAATTCCATGGGTCTGGCCATTGACCCATTAGACATTAGAGGGATGTTTATTCCCTGCTCTTGTTTTCCTGGACCCTACCCCTCCTATCGCATTTTTGTCATTATCTCTAAGCTGTTATCTTTTTCGAAGGCTGGATGACCAGAGGCCAACTGCAATTTTATTAATAAAAATATATATATATTTACAGAAGAAACATCAAGTTAAGAAAAGTAAAAAATGAAGTAAGAAAGAAAGGCATAAACCGAAAAAAAAATGACCGGTGAAAAGAGCTACTGTGAACCCAACACAGAGGACCAGTTACGCACTTGAGTCTCCACATCAAACAATATTTTGTGAAGTGTGGGGTTGTCGTCTAAGCTGTTGTCATCCTCTAAGCTTCTCCAGTTGTGATTGTGGAATTCTATCACCATATGCCGCTAAAAAAAGTATTAATTATATAAAAGAAAATAGAATACCTGGGTGATTGTGGAATTCTATCACCATATGCCCTAAATAAGAGGAAAAAAACAAGATAACATTTATCGGTTATATCAAATTATCTTTTAAACTTGAAAAGTTCTGCACAATTAAAATAATAAATCATTAAAGTAGCTAACTCTTAAACAACCTGCTTAAGTCAATTATTAAAGCATATAAATTTTTTCATGAGCTACTTATCAACAATATGGAATAACCAAAAACCCTAATAAATATTTTGATCTGACATCTTTTTAAAAAAATAATAAGGAAATTCACACAAAGAGTAACAATAACATAATTCAAAATTAGAGAGTAAATGACAAGAGCAGAATCCGTACCAATGATGTGGTACTGGTACACGGTGAAAGCAAAGAAAGAATATTATCTTAGCATATTTGTTTTCACAAAAGAAAAGAAATATTTAACCAGCTACGAGACATTTACTAAAAGGACTTCCAATTTTATTAAATCTGATTTTGTGTTTTTACTCAATTAAACATACCAGAAGATAGATAATATTTGAATCATCTACAATAGAATAAATTGCTTTGTATTCTCAAGAGACAAAATTGAATTTACTGTTATCCCCAATTCATGACAATTCCCTACTTCTCAAACTTAGCTCACTGAGCAAGAGAGAAAACTTAGAGAGACTGGCATTCTAGATACTTGATGCACTTTTTGTTCGAGTTTTGCCTGAGGGCAGTTTTCATTTAGGCTGGCTTCACCTCTTCGACATCCAACCTGGCAATTATTGTATATACTTAGTTTACTTTATTGCACAATTATACATTGATAAATCAAAAGTAATCTATAAAGAAAACAATTGATTGAAAATAAGAAATAAAACATTTGAGATTTAAACCATTTAAATATACCAGTAGAAGAAAGGTTGTTTTTTTGTCACAACATAGCCAACAAGCATAACAGTAGTGAGGGTTTTGACCATGTAGAAAGGTCCATATGTACAAACAACATAATAATTGTTACATTCAACTCTTATATGTAGCTAAATAACAAGAGAAACCAACTCCAAAACTTTCAAAAATTTGATAAATCTTGATTTACTTACAACCTTTAGCCAATTTTGCAATCAAGTTTTTGAGCTTTTTCATCCCTCAATAAACACTGACCTGAAACACGACAAAATAAGGATTTCGACTTGCAATCTGAACTCAAATGTTGCTTAATGTCGTTCTTATTTCGACTTGAGATCTGGTAATCCTTCTTATCGATGTTGGTGTCTCCATTTTTGTTCATTTCTACACAAGAACAGCAAAATCAGAATTAGAACTTTGAGATTATAGAATAGGAAGAAGGTATTAATCTCTTAAATTCAAAAGAAAGAGAAAAAAAAGCAAGAAAATTAAAGAAATTAAACCAATCCGGAAAGGTCATAGAGAAGAAAACCACGGAATTCTGAATTTCTAAAGCTTGCGAATTGGAAAGAGATAATTGGGATGAAATTACGCACCTTTTGCTTGAGTTCTTAAGTCTTCAGATCAATTATCTGACAGATCAATTATGCAGAAAAATGACTCCAAAAGAAAAATGCTAAGACCCAGTAAATGAAACACCAAAAATTGGTTGAGCCAATGTCGATTGGTGAAAGAAAAATCATGTTAGAAAGTATCGATATATGTAAATTATAAAGGCTTCAAAGAATCCTACTAATTAATATGAAATCCAATGCCCCTGGACGATAACAAGTCGGTGCACAACAAATTAACAAGATAATACGTAGAAAGTACATAATCCAAAGCATTCTAATACTATTACTTCACGCATAATTCTACCGGTAGCGAGCCAGTAATGTAAAAAGGCCAAAGAACTGTTCCATATTTGACAATTGACATCAAATTAAAAAATTAAACGCACCCAGGGGCTTCGCTTCTCTGGTCTTTTCCTGACTAAGCTTTGATAGGTCAACTCTTCCTTACATCAAAAGGAAAAAAATAGTTATAAAATGTCATCTCCAGAGTTTACAAACAAGAAATTTTTATTCCTATACACATAAGTATTGAGTATATTTTATCATATGATTTTTTTTATTTTAGCACTTTATTGTTTAGTTCATGACTTCAGTTCATAATTTAGAAATTACTGGTAAATAGTGCTAGTATTGCTTTAGTTCATGATTTCAGTTTTGAAGAAAAAAATAAAATTTTCTTATTAAGACTTCACTAAGCTTGACGTTGAAATAGAATGTTTAGGAGGTTTATTGCTTTTCTTATCACAACACCAATTTTGAGAAAAAAAAACAGAATGTTCAAGAATCTAGAATAATTCTACCAGAATATGCTATTTAACCTTTCAAGCATAATTCTACGAGTAATTATGTGCCCTTGCCTGAAAAGAAGAGATGAGGGAATGAAAATGAAAGAAGGTTAATTAGTAGATGGAAGAAATGAAAGAAACTAAGAAAGGTTGGTAGTGGGTAGGGTACCTGGAGAGCTCCAATGGAGGCGCAAGTGATGTCAAGGTGGATGCGTGCCTCTGAGGTCCTGTTCGGCGGTCTCTCTGGATTACTTAGCGATCTGTAGATCAGAATTGACAGATTGGAGATGGGAGGTGAGATGGAGCATGCGCCTCTCAAATCAGAAACCCTACGATCTGAAAAGGAATGAAGAAATGAAGAGAAGAGAAGTAAATGGATCTAATTAATCAAATAAAGTAGGGGTAGTAATTAGGTACGGAGGATTTGTGATTGGAGAAGTTGCGAATGAGAGAGAGAAATTCGCGCTGTGAGTCGAGGTTCGCCATGGCTGGATTGGATGAGAAGTAGCAAGGTTGCAGAATCCACTACGCCAGCAGTGTCGAGGGTGTGAAGATGGTCGGAGTCCGCAGTCATTCGTCTCGCACTCGCTCTTTCTCGCTAGTCGCTGCCACTCTCTCTCTTCTTTTAATTCGAATTTCAAAATTAAAAATTGAAACACTGGAAATTGGCACTCAAAGAAGAAGAGAAGGGGTGTCATGTAAAGATGCAAACGAGACAGCAAAACAATTCAAAACTTGCAACATTTGTCGGGAAAAAAAATGTTTTAGCGAAGAATCGAACTACGGTTCGAACTGACCAGCGCTCACGCTCGAATACCTTCCGATCAAATCAAGAGATAAATAATCCTTCCTTCTGAGACATGATCTGATCCATTTATTTAACAATCAACGATTTCGAGACATAATCTGATCCATTTATTTAACAATCGATGGTGTAGATTTTTCAGACCAAGATTGTATCCTGAGATGTTACATCCTTCCATTGGTGCTTTTAATATAGTAGAGATATATTCTAGTTTCTGGAATTTTATTTTCTGATTTTTCTCAAAAACATATAAACTTAATTTTTCAAAAATTATATAATAAATTAAATGTAAAATAATAAATTAAAACCGCTAATGGTTATTTATAATACTTCTATTATATGTACAATTCTACATAGATACTTATGATATTTATATTTTGTTTTAGTAAGATGTAGTACTTGAAAGATCAACGTCGACAAAATTCCAATCAGTATAAGTTGTAAGATGGAAACAAAATCAAAATACTAAAAAATTTTACTAGTTGGTAAGAAAATTTTCAAAATACGTCCATCTAATAATTTCATTTTATATTAAAATTTTAAGTTTTGAGTTATTAAAGTTTAAAAAATAGAGGCATGCTTAAAGCGCTAAAAACTGGAGTTATTATTATTATTTTCATTATTATTATTATTTGCCCTCTTTTTGGATAGGTGTGGGAAGAAGGGAAGAAGGGAAGAAGTGGGAAAAAGTATTGGGAAGTGTGTAATTTTGTGAAGAGTTTGGATTGTTTATAATTTTTTTTCTTCCTTCTGCTTCTTCTCTCATCCAAACGTAGGCTTTGGGTAAACCCTCTTATTCGCTTTGCGTAAAAGAAGGGTCTACCTAATTCCTAATTTTGCTATGCAACCATTTTATGACAATAGAACTATCAAAACAAAAGCACAAAATATGTATGAACATATATAGTATACTTGACTAACAATTTCCGTGGAATTGTCGATACGGTTTGCCAATGCAACACGAACCTCATTTCTCATTAATGAACAGAAAGGAAATATTAAGTATTAATGAATAGCTGTCTCCTTCATAGCCAGTTACCACAACAAAGATTCCATTCATCGGTAGGATTTGACTAACTGATGTTCAAGCATATCTTGTGCAATGAAGTTTCTTCTTGGTCCCCATCTATACAAGTCAAAGTCTCAAAATAGACTGATAAATTATATTGCAGTTTCCATGCAGCATTGGGTGTATATATTGCTCATGATGGACGAGATATTGAATTAGAACAGGACCGTATTACATTTGTACATACAAAAATTGTTATTATTATTTTCAGTTAAATCTTGTAAATATTTGGGGATCTAATTAACTTTTGAAGATATATAATAATTTGTGTCCAACATCATTTTTTATATTTCCAATCTCCGGCCATAAAATCTCGGTAGCAAGGTCAAATCATGTTTACCATATTATATATCTAACTTTCAAAAAATATTATATATCTAACTATTATATAGAAATTATGCGCTATAGCACCAATAATGCACTACATAACACCAATTATGCACTATATAAAAATATACAGATGAGACATCGCTGACGTGCCGACTAGAAACTAATAAATTGTAACTCTGCAATCTGTCGACGTATATTTTCCCATAAAAACACATCCAGTAATCAAAAGCTGTTGACTCATGGTAGTTATGAAAAAAGGAAATTGGTTCTCCTAGTTGATGAGGAAATTGCCATATGCCGGTAAAATAAAACAATGAATAAGAAAATCAGTTAAAGAAATTAAGGCACACGTACTTATCTTTGACCATTTCAATTAGAAAAAAACATCCCATAACATTTTCATTGTACTTCAGCCCGTTTATCTTCCCGGAAAATCACTCCACCAATTCATACTTGTACTGTATTCAGCCTCAACTCGTCCCTTTAGAAAATATCAAGAAGATTTGTCTCAGGCTTACCCATATTAATTTTATCCCAATTCTCAATCCAAATATCGCACAAAACATTGGATTAACATTTTGAAGACCGATCTCATTCCAATTAAACGTTATTCTGCAAAATATGGGCGATAATTGGACAGGAGCACAGAAGTTCTGGTGTTCGGCATGCATCGTATGGCTCATTTTCATATTTGTTGCATACCGAGACCATTTTCATGGCTCAGCCTGGTCGGCTATAGTAATCTTGTTCGTCGGAGGCTTTCCAATGATAACTTTTCTCATCTCTCTCGCAAGAAGTAAGTACCGGGTTAGTCATGATAGGCATCAACGAAGAGATGTTGACCCCCTGCCAATCGTCGCACCAAACATGATAGCAGCAAGAATGATTTCTCCTGAAGCACGGGAACCACCTCGCACAAACCTTGCATATAATTCGATTATAGATGCCCCCGTGACTTATGTGTACCAAAAAGATGGAAAGGCAGAGGAAAATGAATGTGTCGTGTGCTTAGGCCAGTTTCAGCAAGGTGAGATGGTGGCTAGGTTGCAGTTTTGTTCCCATTTGTTCCATGAGAAGTGCATCAATCCTTGGTTGCGACAACATAAGACATGTCCTATTTGTCGGTCGAGAGTGGACCAAAAGGCAGCTGAAGAATCTATGGTCCGACATATTGCAGCAGCAGTCTGATTTACATTTTTCTTTTGACAGTATATATATAAGTGTTCCTCTAAAATTTGATCATTTTGTTATTTGTACATGCAGTAGCAGTTAACTGTGAGGGTAACATATATTCATTTATGAGTATACCAGGTTTTGTTCACTTTAATTTAGTTTTCAATTTGTAACTGTGAGATTCTGGGTGTGTTAGGAATAGACACGGAAAACAAGTTTTTACTACACTAAAAATGCTCTATAATGCTCTAGCTAGTATATTGAAAATCCAGAAATAAAATCGATGGGACAAATGCCTCAAAGGTAAGAGAAACATATCAAGCTCAATTTGAACAAGAACATGAGTTACACAAGCGTCACAAACTGTGGTCCGCTTTTTTTTTTTTTCTATATATATAGAGTTTTGCTATGGTGAGTTGCAACTCACCAAAGCGTCTGTGAGTCGCGTTCAAAATTTTAAAATTTAGTTCAAAATAACCGATCCAAACCGTCTAATACGATCTCCTTATTGAAATCTCCATTCAGACCAAATTTTATATTTTTTTCGAAATTTTAAAGTATTTTTTTTAAAATTTTAGAAAAACATTAATCTAATTAGTTCTGAACCATTTAAAAACAGCAGTTTTTAAAAATCCGAAATAAATACTTTAAAATTTCGAAAAATATAAAAATTGGTCTGCATGGAGATTTCAATAGGGAGATCGTATTATATGGTTTGGATCGGTCATTTTTAACTAAATTTTGAGCGCGACTCACGAACGCTTTGGTGAATTGCAACTCACCATAGCAAAACTCTACATATATATATATACTAGCAGCAATGCCCACCCAATGTGTGGGCAGAGAAGATCAAAGTGATGTCAATTTTCACTATTGGGCGATCGGCGTTGCAGTTGATGAGGTTGGGTTTATTAGAATCGTGTGAGTACAAAATGTGAGAGTGAAGTGTGTTTGTGTTGCATCATCACAATGTGTGGGCAGATTTTAATATGTAATTGTGGCGGCTTTTTTTGACATTCCCTCGAAGAATAGAAAACGAACGGGTTTCCTCGAGAAAAGAGAATAAGCCTTAGATTCACCCCTCGTGAGATTGGATTCATGTTCCGAGCATCCCTTGGCGACAAGAGAGCCATAACAAAAGCCTATTCTTACGAGGGTTTATTATTTGTGTGTGGGTTCTTTCTTTCCATTAGGCGCAAACCCCTACTGTTAATTATTCCGTGGTTTCACACGAGAACCTCTGATTAAGGGATCTAAAGAATTATATGTAAAGGCTAGTGAAATTATTTTTAAAATGATTTTTATGTTTATGTGGGGTTTCATTTTTTTGACCTAAATCGGACTCAATTGATGGTACCGGACCTAATTAACGGGACCCAATTGAGGACATTTAAATATTTAATTCCATTATTATATTTTTATGAATTTTCTATCATTATTTTAGAATTTCATGAAATTTATTTAATTTTGGAAACATTTCAAAAATAGAAAAGACCATTAAGATGACATATTTTCATATCAAAATATAAGTGAATTTAGTTTTTTCATATTTTTAGAATTTTATGGATATTTTATTTAAATTTTTTCAGTTTTCTACTATTTTTAATGAATTTTAGAAGTTTTATGATTATTTTTCATTTTGTGATTGGTCCACTTAAGCACAAGAGTTGAGGTGTCTGCCACGTGGATCTGATGTGGCCTGCTGACGTGTCGACGCGCTGGCGGCTCTTGTTTGATCTGTGTACAGGTTGCTGACAGGAATACGACCCGTCACACGAGGTTTGGCCGCAGGGGATTGTTTGTGGCGACGGATTTCATCTCTTTCAAACCCGATTGAGGTGATTTTTGCAGTTTAGTCCCCGAAAATTTGCCGGTCAAATTGCGGCGACTCTAGCCACCATTTTGGTTGAGGTTTTTCCCGTTGGAATCATGAGACTGAGGAAAACACATTGATATAATTTTTTGGAGCCATGGAGGATTGTGCTGCCTGTTAGAACCTGAGAAAGCTTGGGCCGCCATTAATGGCGTTTGGAGCTCTCGGATCATCTTTGCTTACCATAAATAGGTTCTATGCACTCGTGGTTGTGTCCTGAAGTTAAATGTAAGGTCAATGTGGCATGGAACAACTTGGAGGAGGGTGAACTGAACTGAGGCATGTCGGCTTGAGATTGGGCTGATTCGAATCTGACTGTTGGGGCCCACAGAGAGATTTTCTTGTTCCAACAACATTGTGGATAGCTTCAGGGGGTCAAATATACCATGTTCATGTCTTTGTTTCGGCTTACAGCTTCCTGGTTGGCTGCGAAAGGCATTGAGGCAGAAGGGTGTGTTTTGGCATCCATCTTTGTTCAAATTCAATTACTTGTAACTCAATTTTACAGCAAAATGGTTTGATTTGACATTCAATTTAGGTCTGTTTAGACTTGTTTCATGTGTTCAAATCAACAGTAGATGTAAGAACAAGCAATTTGGCATTCGTCACAATTTGTCATTTTCAAATTTGATCATTTTAGCCACTGTTTTGAGTGGATTTGAATTTGAGTTACTCGGAGGCATGAAAATGAGTTGCAGGGGCTATACTGCACCATGAGAAGTATATTTTGATAATTCAAAGTATCATTTTGATATATTTCCATATAGTTTCTGTCCTTTTTGAAAATGAATGAAGGAACATCCTTGTGCTTGTCCAAAAGTCCTGAGAATTTGCAGGTATCCCCTTTAATATCCTTAATAATCTTGTGTTTAAAAAGTTTTGCAGAATGGTCCAGAGGTTTTGAGAAATATCAATTTATTTGAAAAGATACCCCTATTGTTTCCTTTTTATATATATGAAATTCTTTATAAAATTCTGAAAATTGTTCCATTGCAAATGGAGTTTCAAGATGTGAATCAAACGACATAGGTTTTCATGTCTGGCTAGGTCTCATGTGTCACCTCAAGCAAACCATTCTCTTTTTTTTTATTATTATTCCTTAAAAAATGAAATTTAGTTTATGCATGAAATTCTTTTAACACACATGCCTTTTCCTCTTTTTATTTACTGGGATATAACAAAGTTTTTCAGAAAATAGATTTACAATAGACAGCCTCGTTATTATACTTTTTTAGAAAATATGTTTTCAAGATGAATTAAAATGCAACTGATGCAAACATGATTTTCAAAAACTCACCTTGTATTATATTTATTTATTTAGAAAATCTGTTTTCAAGATGAATTAAAATGCAACTGATGCAAACATGATTTTCAAAAACTCACCTTGTATTATATTTATTATTTTATTTATTATTTTTTTTAGAAATAATTACTTAGTAATTTTATTTTTATGTATATTACATTATAAAATGTGAGTGCAACTATGCCATTTTCATTCACTGTTATCATTCGATGTCCTAAGCCTGAAACAATGAGCAGAAACATGATTTAAAATGTGAAAACCTTTTTTATGCAGACCACTATTCTAACAAATTTTTTTATGCAGATTTGATGAGATGAACACCTATACTATTTTTTTTTAATGAAAGTATGGACAACACTATTTTGAAACACAAATGGAATGCAAATGTGTTATATGACCCCTGAAAATGTACCAACCTATGAAAACCTAATCTTTATCACAGATTTCTTTTTAAATCCATTTTTTTGTTTATCACATTTTTTATGAAACATGAGTGTAACCACTTATTTACTATCATTATTGTTATATCCTAAACATGAGACAGTGCAAAATAATGATTTTACAAATGCAAAAGATTTTATGCAGACTCACTATTCCTGTGACTTAAATGCAATCCTGATGGATGAACATATACTTCACTTCCTTTTTTTTAATGAAAGTCTAAACAACATTTAAAGAATTAGGCTATATGCATACTTCATGAAATTCAGGTGTTCTATATGTCCCTGAAAATTAATACAATTTGAAAACCTCATTTTTTTTTTCTGAAATGCCTATTGTTCTGCAAAAACCTGAACAAAAAAAAAATCAACTACTAAACGTCTAAAACTTTATGATTCAACATACATTTTCAGCTAGTAAAATTCAACATACTAAATAAGTTATAAACATCAGAAAAAAAATTGCAAAAGAGAGTAAATAAGTTATAAACGTCTAAACCTTTATGATTCAACATAAATTTCTAGCTACTAAAATTCAACATACTAAATAAGTTATAAACATCATGAAAAATTGCCAGTGCAAAATCAAATTCTACCAATCGATCAACTCTGTAAAAGTAATTAATGTTAGGTTCACTTAAGCCAGTTGACACCTCTGTGTCCTTCTCTATGTCCTCTTATGAAGTCAATCCAGATGTCCTTTGCTGCTTGTATTTGGAATCATAAATCTCCTGCCTAAGTATCTCAGTTTCATACTTTATTTCTAATGCGGGATTTAACTTGATCGCTTCTATTTCTTCTCGAACCTTGCCAATCGCATGTTCAAATCTACGGGGTGCTAATTCCACCATAGTTTTTATCAAAGTTTCCAAACTTCGAACTTTTCGATATGGCCACTTCGGGATGCCTAGCTCTCTGCACCTTAATTGCAGTGTTGGCACAGACACCTTGAGCTCTCTTGCGGCATCTTTGATTGACAGTGAGAATTTTTGTGCTACATGCTCGAATTTCAGCTTCTTCCTCCTAGCTTTCTTCCTAAACAATTATTCATCATTAGCACATATGCTTTCATTGAATAAAAATTATTTTAGAAGAATTGTCCAAGTCATAATGATGAACACATTTAGTACCAATGACTAAACAAACTAACGTACAATAATAGTTTCATTCATTAAACAAACTAACACAAATTTATATGAACTGAGCAGAACTTGAGCATATCGCAATAAGTCCTTACTTTTTTACTGTTTTACCAAGTGCTATGACAAACACAACCTGCTAGTTCCATTGAATGACTCTAAAATATCAACTGTTATTGCAAGAAGAAATTGAAACTTTCATATATACTGTAATACCAAATCTAATTCAGAACAAAGTTGAACCTACAAGTTAATTGTCAGCCAAATATATAATATTGAAATTGTTTCTTAGGTTATCTGCTTTAAAAATCACACTATCAGATCTCAAGCAAATATTGTTCTCTATGTTTACAAAACTTTGTCTACATAATAATCTTTAAGCAATGACTAAGCTCTCAGAAACCCCAAATTCTAATGAGTAACTGAAAGGCACAAAAAGATATGTATACCAGTAACTGCAGTTATTGAAATACACTCATATGCAAATTGTACCTTCGATAGATATGCTCGGTTCGTCCAACATATCTATTGGAATGCAAAGTTTGACCCCTTCCTTGTCCAATCGTAGCATCCATTGTACTCAACGTATGAAGGGGTTGCATCTATTCAAACACAACGCATAATAAAGTTAGGTATAAAAAAAAATAAACTGTTATGATAAATGATAGTAAGTTCCCAATCGCATTTATTTGATAATTACGAATTCAAATTGGTATTTACCAGGAAAATCATGGGAGCATCCATGGTTGTTGAAACTTGTGTACCCCTAACAGCATACATGCCATGACTTAGCTTGTATATAGGCATCATAGTATTCAAATCCTACAATCAATCGGACAGGATATATGTATTATCAAGCCGAATTAATCGTTGAGCTAATATGTACCGGTATAAAAAAGAAATAAGAAAATAGGAGGAGAAATATGCATCAGTTCCAATTGAAGTAGTAATCAAAGGAATAAAAGGCAGATCAAATAAGAGGAGAAAACAATGGAGAATAGACAGATCGTGACAACCAAAACAAATAAAAGAGAGAGAGAACATAGCAATGTACCAAATGAAGATTGATTTACTACCTTGAATTAATCGTTGAGCCTCACTTGTGATATGTTTTATTTTACCTCACTAAATTCTTCTAGCCCAGTTCTGCCACAAGAAAAAAAAATATAGCAATTAAATTAATTTCTACCCCAAACTTATAAATATCAGAAATATAAGAGAAATACAAAATTATGCCAGACACTCAGATACCACCAAAACAATAGGAAAAATTTAAACAAAAGAGCTCGTACAAACAACTTTGTTAGTAGAATCCGTGCTAGGTAGCAACCCCTTTTCTTGAAAACTCTATTTTCAAATCAAATTGGTTTCATGTACTTTCATTTAAGGAAAGGTAAAAGAGAGTCCTCTAGTACTTACAGTGTATGACTTAAATGCTTTCATGGCTTGCCACCAAGTATTAAAGAAACCTTTTTGTAGAACTCTGGACAGATCTGAAAGTAACCAAAAAAATATTAGAGGCTAAAACAAAACACATATCAAAATCTTTATTTGATACAAAACTCAATGAATCATATTGATAATATTTTGAAGAACTGTATCAGACACCCTTATCTTTTATACAAATCCAGATTTTTAGACCAATCTAGATTCTTGAAAGTCAAGTATAAACATAACCTGACTTTTATGAAAGATAAACTCTAAAGTGTAAAAATCTTTTGTTATTAAGTTCATATACAAATATGCTATATACAAAACTTGTAATCACTAAATAATTACAAAACTGAACTTATTGTTTGCATCTTATTTCAAAACGATTCCAGGCCAGTTGAACTTAAACATTGCATATAACAAAAACAAACTTTTTTTTACTAATTAATGCTACTAAGTCTGTATGTTAATTTGTAATTACAAAAATCTGACAGTTCAGCTACATTATAATACACTTGTAATCACTAAATAATTACATCGAAGTAATTATTGGGTTCCTAAACCATTAGTTCCCAAACAAAAATCGCTACACAATTCCCTCCCATTACTGTTATAAATTCAAACCATTAGTTCCTAAACAAAAATCATATCATAGAACTTAGAAATAGTGCAGGAAAAAGGAAATTCAAAAGGCTTTTATTCAATTTTAACCAAATTATTCTTCATCTTGGATAAAATAAATGAACAATACAATCAAACGACATGAAAAACCAGGCTCCTATGCTTCACAAAAATGCAATTAAAATATCTCCAATTAAAAATGCAAGCGATTGAACCATCTTAATCATTCCAAAATGTAACACAACCAATGGACAGCTCCATTATCACAACAATTGGATAGTTACAAGACTATCAGGACCGCCTTGACAGAGCAACCGTTAGATAGTCCAGCGCATAGAAGAACACAAGGGAATCATTCTCTGGATAGCCAATGGCAATTTAGATAGAATTATGCATTTTTCTATTAATATTGTATTGTAATCTTTCATATATAAGAACATCTCAGATATGTAAACAAATTAGATCGATTTTGTGTCCAATAAGTAAACAGATGTAATCTTTCATACACAAAATCTCAGAAAGCTACTCCATTATCTTTACCAGTAACTTATCCTTTGTACCAGTAAACTCATTTTCTTTGCCAGAAACCTTGACACAAAATCAAATCGAATAATGAGAGAGAGAGAGAGAGAGGCACCAGTAGGCGAGGAGGTGCCACAATCTAGTACATACCCAATCAAAGAGGGAAGGAAGAAGAACACAGTATCCTCAGTCCAGTATCCTCCTTTCGCATCCTCCGTCTGGCTTGAACTCAACAGATCCATACAATCGTTTAAATAAAGATAGCGACGCAAGGTGGGCTTTCAAAATTCGAATTTCAGAATCAAAATCGAAACGATGCCTATTTCGAATTTCAAAATCAAAATCGAAAAAAATTGGTGCCGCGGGTTAGGGAAGTGGACAGAGATTGGCAAGGATGGGGGAGTGGAACTCTCTGTGGCGAGGGGAAAGTGTACGGAGATGCCGCGAATGATTAGTTCACGTTTGTTTGGGGTGGGGTGGGGGGTGTCGGAGGGAACAAGCGAAAAAAAGGAAGTTCATCGAAGGAAACGATGTGTCTTTTGCCCGAGTCTTTTTTTAATAACTTTCAAAATATTAATAGAGTAAGTCTCCCACGAGGAGTTTTTTTCAAAAAAATTAATAGTGTAGGTGCATGAAGCAGGGATCGAAGTCGGGTGGATTGTTCGTTCCGCTCGTGTTTTTTGCGTTCCGATCAAATGAAAGAATAAATACCTCTTCGATCGGAGATACCATCTGATCCGCTTATCAATCTAATGCTTTTACGATCAATGGTGTAGATTATAAATAAAAGATAATGAACGATACAGATTGCACAGACGAAGGTTGTATCCTAGGATGTTACATCTTTCTATTGGTGCTTTTAATATAGTAGAGATACTAGCAGCAATGCCCACCCAATGTGTGGGCAGAGAAGATCAAAGTGATGTCAATTTTCACTATTGGGCGATCGGCGTTGCAGTTGATGAGGTTGGGTTTATTAGAATCGTGTGAGTACAAAATGTGAGAGTGAAGTGTGTTTGTGTTGCATCATCACAATGTGTGGGCAGATTTTAATATGTAATTGTGGCGGCTTTTTTTGACATTCCCTCGAAGAATAGAAAACGAACGGGTTTCCTCGAGAAAAGAGAATAAGCCTTAGATTCACCCCTCGTGAGATTGGATTCATGTTCCGAGCATCCCTTGGCGACAAGAGAGCCATAACAAAAGCCTATTCTTACGAGGGTTTATTATTTGTGTGTGGGTTCTTTCTTTCCATTAGGCGCAAACCCCTACTGTTAATTATTCCGTGGTTTCACACGAGAACCTCTGATTAAGGGATCTAAAGAATTATATGTAAAGGCTAGTGAAATTATTTTTAAAATGATTTTTATGTTTATGTGGGGTTTCATTTTTTTGACCTAAATCGGACTCAATTGATGGTACCGGACCTAATTAACGGGACCCAATTGAGGACATTTAAATATTTAATTCCATTATTATATTTTTATGAATTTTCTATCATTATTTTAGAATTTCATGAAATTTATTTAATTTTGGAAACATTTCAAAAATAGAAAAGACCATTAAGATGACATATTTTCATATCAAAATATAAGTGAATTTAGTTTTTTCATATTTTTAGAATTTTATGGATATTTTATTTAAATTTTTTCAGTTTTCTACTATTTTTAATGAATTTTAGAAGTTTTATGATTATTTTTCATTTTGTGATTGGTCCACTTAAGCACAAGAGTTGAGGTGTCTGCCACGTGGATCTGATGTGGCCTGCTGACGTGTCGACGCGCTGGCGGCTCTTGTTTGATCTGTGTACAGGTTGCTGACAGGAATACGACCCGTCACACGAGGTTTGGCCGCAGGGGATTGTTTGTGGCGACGGATTTCATCTCTTTCAAACCCGATTGAGGTGATTTTTGCAGTTTAGTCCCCGAAAATTTGCCGGTCAAATTGCGGCGACTCTAGCCACCATTTTGGTTGAGGTTTTTCCCGTTGGAATCATGAGACTGAGGAAAACACATTGATATAATTTTTTGGAGCCATGGAGGATTGTGCTGCCTGTTAGAACCTGAGAAAGCTTGGGCCGCCATTAATGGCGTTTGGAGCTCTCGGATCATCTTTGCTTACCATAAATAGGTTCTATGCACTCGTGGTTGTGTCCTGAAGTTAAATGTAAGGTCAATGTGGCATGGAACAACTTGGAGGAGGGTGAACTGAACTGAGGCATGTCGGCTTGAGATTGGGCTGATTCGAATCTGACTGTTGGGGCCCACAGAGAGATTTTCTTGTTCCAACAACATTGTGGATAGCTTCAGGGGGTCAAATATACCATGTTCATGTCTTTGTTTCGGCTTACAGCTTCCTGGTTGGCTGCGAAAGGCATTGAGGCAGAAGGGTGTGTTTTGGCATCCATCTTTGTTCAAATTCAATTACTTGTAACTCAATTTTACAGCAAAATGGTTTGATTTGACATTCAATTTAGGTCTGTTTAGACTTGTTTCATGTGTTCAAATCAACAGTAGATGTAAGAACAAGCAATTTGGCATTCGTCACAATTTGTCATTTTCAAATTTGATCATTTTAGCCACTGTTTTGAGTGGATTTGAATTTGAGTTACTCGGAGGCATGAAAATGAGTTGCAGGGGCTATACTGCACCATGAGAAGTATATTTTGATAATTCAAAGTATCATTTTGATATATTTCCATATAGTTTCTGTCCTTTTTGAAAATGAATGAAGGAACATCCTTGTGCTTGTCCAAAAGTCCTGAGAATTTGCAGGTATCCCCTTTAATATCCTTAATAATCTTGTGTTTAAAAAGTTTTGCAGAATGGTCCAGAGGTTTTGAGAAATATCAATTTATTTGAAAAGATACCCCTATTGTTTCCTTTTTATATATATGAAATTCTTTATAAAATTCTGAAAATTGTTCCATTGCAAATGGAGTTTCAAGATGTGAATCAAACGACATAGGTTTTCATGTCTGGCTAGGTCTCATGTGTCACCTCAAGCAAACCATTCTCTTTTTTTTTATTATTATTCCTTAAAAAATGAAATTTAGTTTATGCATGAAATTCTTTTAACACACATGCCTTTTCCTCTTTTTATTTACTGGGATATAACAAAGTTTTTCAGAAAATAGATTTACAATAGACAGCCTCGTTATTATACTTTTTTAGAAAATATGTTTTCAAGATGAATTAAAATGCAACTGATGCAAACATGATTTTCAAAAACTCACCTTGTATTATATTTATTTATTTAGAAAATCTGTTTTCAAGATGAATTAAAATGCAACTGATGCAAACATGATTTTCAAAAACTCACCTTGTATTATATTTATTATTTTATTTATTATTTTTTTAGAAATAATTACTTAGTAATTTTATTTTTATGTATATTACATTATAAAATGTGAGTGCAACTATGCCATTTTCATTCACTGTTATCATTCGATGTCCTAAGCCTGAAACAATGAGCAGAAACATGATTTAAAATGTGAAAACCTTTTTTATGCAGACCACTATTCTAACAAATTTTTTTATGCAGATTTGATGAGATGAACACCTATACTATTTTTTTTTAATGAAAGTATGGACAACACTATTTTGAAACACAAATGGAATGCAAATGTGTTATATGACCCCTGAAAATGTACCAACCTATGAAAACCTAATCTTTATCACAGATTTCTTTTTAAATCCATTTTTTTGTTTATCACATTTTTTATGAAACATGAGTGTAACCACTTATTTACTATCATTATTGTTATATCCTAAACATGAGACAGTGCAAAATAATGATTTTACAAATGCAAAAGATTTTATGCAGACTCACTATTCCTGTGACTTAAATGCAATCCTGATGGATGAACATATACTTCACTTCCTTTTTTTTAATGAAAGTCTAAACAACATTTAAAGAATTAGGCTATATGCATACTTCATGAAATTCAGGTGTTCTATATGTCCCTGAAAATTAATACAATTTGAAAACCTCATTTTTTTTTTCTGAAATGCCTATTGTTCTGCAAAAACCTGAACAAAAAAAAAATCAACTACTAAACGTCTAAAACTTTATGATTCAACATACATTTTCAGCTAGTAAAATTCAACATACTAAATAAGTTATAAACATCAGAAAAAAAATTGCAAAAGAGAGTAAATAAGTTATAAACGTCTAAACCTTTATGATTCAACATAAATTTCTAGCTACTAAAATTCAACATACTAAATAAGTTATAAACATCATGAAAAATTGCCAGTGCAAAATCAAATTCTACCAATCGATCAACTCTGTAAAAGTAATTAATGTTAGGTTCACTTAAGCCAGTTGACACCTCTGTGTCCTTCTCTATGTCCTCTTATGAAGTCAATCCAGATGTCCTTTGCTGCTTGTATTTGGAATCATAAATCTCCTGCCTAAGTATCTCAGTTTCATACTTTATTTCTAATGCGGGATTTAACTTGATCGCTTCTATTTCTTCTCGAACCTTGCCAATCGCATGTTCAAATCTACGGGGTGCTAATTCCACCATAGTTTTTATCAAAGTTTCCAAACTTCGAACTTTTCGATATGGCCACTTCGGGATGCCTAGCTCTCTGCACCTTAATTGCAGTGTTGGCACAGACACCTTGAGCTCTCTTGCGGCATCTTTGATTGACAGTGAGAATTTTTGTGCTACATGCTCGAATTTCAGCTTCTTCCTCCTAGCTTTCTTCCTAAACAATTATTCATCATTAGCACATATGCTTTCATTGAATAAAAATTATTTTAGAAGAATTGTCCAAGTCATAATGATGAACACATTTAGTACCAATGACTAAACAAACTAACGTACAATAATAGTTTCATTCATTAAACAAACTAACACAAATTTATATGAACTGAGCAGAACTTGAGCATATCGCAATAAGTCCTTACTTTTTTACTGTTTTACCAAGTGCTATGACAAACACAACCTGCTAGTTCCATTGAATGACTCTAAAATATCAACTGTTATTGCAAGAAGAAATTGAAACTTTCATATATACTGTAATACCAAATCTAATTCAGAACAAAGTTGAACCTACAAGTTAATTGTCAGCCAAATATATAATATTGAAATTGTTTCTTAGGTTATCTGCTTTAAAAATCACACTATCAGATCTCAAGCAAATATTGTTCTCTATGTTTACAAAACTTTGTCTACATAATAATCTTTAAGCAATGACTAAGCTCTCAGAAACCCCAAATTCTAATGAGTAACTGAAAGGCACAAAAAGATATGTATACCAGTAACTGCAGTTATTGAAATACACTCATATGCAAATTGTACCTTCGATAGATATGCTCGGTTCGTCCAACATATCTATTGGAATGCAAAGTTTGACCCCTTCCTTGTCCAATCGTAGCATCCATTGTACTCAACGTATGAAGGGGTTGCATCTATTCAAACACAACGCATAATAAAGTTAGGTATAAAAAAAAATAAACTGTTATGATAAATGATAGTAAGTTCCCAATCGCATTTATTTGATAATTACGAATTCAAATTGGTATTTACCAGGAAAATCATGGGAGCATCCATGGTTGTTGAAACTTGTGTACCCCTAACAGCATACATGCCATGACTTAGCTTGTATATAGGCATCATAGTATTCAAATCCTACAATCAATCGGACAGGATATATGTATTATCAAGCCGAATTAATCGTTGAGCTAATATGTACCGGTATAAAAAAGAAATAAGAAAATAGGAGGAGAAATATGCATCAGTTCCAATTGAAGTAGTAATCAAAGGAATAAAAGGCAGATCAAATAAGAGGAGAAAACAATGGAGAATAGACAGATCGTGACAACCAAAACAAATAAAAGAGAGAGAGAACATAGCAATGTACCAAATGAAGATTGATTTACTACCTTGAATTAATCGTTGAGCCTCACTTGTGATATGTTTTATTTTACCTCACTAAATTCTTCTAGCCCAGTTCTGCCACAAGAAAAAAAAATATAGCAATTAAATTAATTTCTACCCCAAACTTATAAATATCAGAAATATAAGAGAAATACAAAATTATGCCAGACACTCAGATACCACCAAAACAATAGGAAAAATTTAAACAAAAGAGCTCGTACAAACAACTTTGTTAGTAGAATCCGTGCTAGGTAGCAACCCCTTTTCTTGAAAACTCTATTTTCAAATCAAATTGGTTTCATGTACTTTCATTTAAGGAAAGGTAAAAGAGAGTCCTCTAGTACTTACAGTGTATGACTTAAATGCTTTCATGGCTTGCCACCAAGTATTAAAGAAACCTTTTTGTAGAACTCTGGACAGATCTGAAAGTAACCAAAAAAATATTAGAGGCTAAAACAAAACACATATCAAAATCTTTATTTGATACAAAACTCAATGAATCATATTGATAATATTTTGAAGAACTGTATCAGACACCCTTATCTTTTATACAAATCCAGATTTTTAGACCAATCTAGATTCTTGAAAGTCAAGTATAAACATAACCTGACTTTTATGAAAGATAAACTCTAAAGTGTAAAAATCTTTTGTTATTAAGTTCATATACAAATATGCTATATACAAAACTTGTAATCACTAAATAATTACAAAACTGAACTTATTGTTTGCATCTTATTTCAAAACGATTCCAGGCCAGTTGAACTTAAACATTGCATATAACAAAAACAAACTTTTTTTTACTAATTAATGCTACTAAGTCTGTATGTTAATTTGTAATTACAAAAATCTGACAGTTCAGCTACATTATAATACACTTGTAATCACTAAATAATTACATCGAAGTAATTATTGGGTTCCTAAACCATTAGTTCCCAAACAAAAATCGCTACACAATTCCCTCCCATTACTGTTATAAATTCAAACCATTAGTTCCTAAACAAAAATCATATCATAGAACTTAGAAATAGTGCAGGAAAAAGGAAATTCAAAAGGCTTTTATTCAATTTTAACCAAATTATTCTTCATCTTGGATAAAATAAATGAACAATACAATCAAACGACATGAAAAACCAGGCTCCTATGCTTCACAAAAATGCAATTAAAATATCTCCAATTAAAAATGCAAGCGATTGAACCATCTTAATCATTCCAAAATGTAACACAACCAATGGACAGCTCCATTATCACAACAATTGGATAGTTACAAGACTATCAGGACCGCCTTGACAGAGCAACCGTTAGATAGTCCAGCGCATAGAAGAACACAAGGGAATCATTCTCTGGATAGCCAATGGCAATTTAGATAGAATTATGCATTTTTCTATTAATATTGTATTGTAATCTTTCATATATAAGAACATCTCAGATATGTAAACAAATTAGATCGATTTTGTGTCCAATAAGTAAACAGATGTAATCTTTCATACACAAAATCTCAGAAAGCTACTCCATTATCTTTACCAGTAACTTATCCTTTGTACCAGTAAACTCATTTTCTTTGCCAGAAATCTTGACACAAAATCAAATCGAATAATGAGAGAGAGAGAGAGAGAGGCACCAGTAGGCGAGGAGGTGCCACAATCTAGTACATACCCAATCAAAGAGGGAAGGAAGAAGAACACAGTATCCTCAGTCCAGTATCCTCCTTTCGCATCCTCCGTCTGGCTTGAACTCAACAGATCCATACAATCGTTTAAATAAAGATAGCGACGCAAGGTGGGCTTTCAAAATTCGAATTTCAGAATCAAAATCGAAACGATGCCTATTTCGAATTTCAAAATCAAAATCGAAAAAAATTGGTGCCGCGGGTTAGGGAAGTGGACAGAGATTGGCAAGGATGGGGGAGTGGAACTCTCTGTGGCGAGGGGAAAGTGTACGGAGATGCCGCGAATGATTAGTTCACGTTTGTTTGGGGTGGGGTGGGGGGTGTCGGAGGGAACAAGCGAAAAAAAGGAAGTTCATCGAAGGAAACGATGTGTCTTTTGCCCGAGTCTTTTTTTAATAACTTTCAAAATATTAATAGAGTAAGTCTCCCACGAGGAGTTTTTTTCAAAAAAATTAATAGTGTAGGTGCATGAAGCAGGGATCGAAGTCGGGTGGATTGTTCGTTCCGCTCGTGTTTTTTGCGTTCCGATCAAATGAAAGAATAAATACCTCTTCGATCGGAGATACCATCTGATCCGCTTATCAATCTAATGCTTTTACGATCAATGGTGTAGATTATAAATAAAAGATAATGAACGATACAGATTGCACAGACGAAGGTTGTATCCTAGGATGTTACATCTTTCTATTGGTGCTTTTAATATAGTAGAGATAGAGATATATATATATATATATAGTTTAGCTACGGTGAGTCACGACTCACGGACCCTCCGGTGAGTCGCGACCAAAACTCCTAGATCTAGATCAAAATGACCGATCCAAACCGTCCAATATGATCTCCCTATTGAAATCTCCGTGCAAACCAAATTTTTTATTTTTTCGGAATTTTTAAGTATTTTTTTTCGGATTTTTAAAAACTGATGTTTTTGAATGGTTCAGAACCAATTAGATTAATGATTTTCTAAAATTTCAAAAAAAATACTTAAAAATTTTGAAAAAATAAAAAATTCGGTCTACATGGAGATTTCAATAGGGAGACCATATTGGACGGTTTTGATCGATCATTTTGATCTAGATCTAGGAGTTTGGTCGCGACTCACCGGAGGGTCCGTGAGTCGTGACTCACCGTAGCTAAACTCTCTCTCTCTCTCTCTCTCTCTCTATATATATATATATATATATATATATATATAGAGGATTGCTAAAATGCTATGCATAACACGAATGACCTTCGTGCTACGGATTCGTTTTTGCATTTCATGCTTCAAACGACCGATCCAAGCCGTTCATTATCTTCTACATATTGAAATTTCATTAGAAACCAAATTTTACATTTTTTTTGAATTTTTTTACTATTTTTATCAGATTTTTGAAAATCACTGTTATTGAAGGGTCCAGAATTTATTAGATTAAGTATTTTCAAAAATCTGAGAAAAATAGTAAAAAAATTCAAAAAAATGTAAAATTTCGTTTGTAATGAGATTTCAATATGAAGAAGATAATGAACGGTTTTGTGATACTCTGTTAATTATGTACTAAACAAATTATGTGTAATAAAAATTTTGTTTTAATCCTAGTCAAATTTACTTAAATTCTAATCTTAATTTTACAAATAAGTATAATAGTATTAACGTATAACTTGAAATTGATATAAATTTAGCCAATATACTAAAATCAAATTAAATTGAATACAAAATATAATAAATAAAAGCTTGTGAAAATATAATTTTAGAAAATATTAACAAAAGCCTTACATTCTTATAACGCCTGAGAATAATTGAATCATAGAATTAGGGATTAAATCCTTAATATTTTCGGACCTTTGGATCATAGTAAATAATCTTGAAAATTTTCAATTCGTATGTTATTTGAGGCAGAATTTGGTAGCTTGGTGTCTCACTGGTTTTGCTATTTGAGGTATTCCTCTCAATTAATCATAGGTTCTACTCCTTTACTTCAATTCGTATGTTATGACCTCGTGATATTTGATATCAGTTTTCGATTTGTTTTCTGGTAAGAAATGATGGCTGGTTGGATAAATATGTCATGAATTTCTACTAACTGTTATACCGGTCATATACCCTGTAACTTAATAGGCACATATTATAAAGCTTATTTGGAAAATTTAGGTGTGGATTCTTATCTTATCTAATTCTGATTCAGACTCGTACTCAATAGAATTAACTTCTATTGTGGATGTTTAATAACACTGTTAAATTATATGAAATTAAGTAAACAATTTCTATTAATAGTATAATGTCAAACTTATTTACGTGCTGAGAATTATTCAAATAGAATGGAACTTGGATTTTTGGAATTCAATGAGTACATATAACATACATAATTATAATGGCAAAATTAAACAAGAAGAAGAATTGTTAAGTTTAGAATATAATACAAAGTTAATTACGTTGGTATTTGACTCCAATTTCTTATATGTTTTATAATATTATTTTAGAAACTGAACATAAGGTTAATTACTAGTCCACAAGTTAAATTAAAAGTACGTGGAATTATTACGTGGAATTATTCTTGACATATTATTCAAAAGTGTAATCTTTATAAAATATTAAAAAAAGTGTAGTATTATATAATAAATAAGATCATACTTAACTAGGTGATAAGAGTCTGGTTTAACTATTAGATAAGCCACAATAAAAATAAAAGAGGGCTAACCTAGATTTCGTTAAACTAGTATTTGACGAGATTAGTTACGTCAGGTAATCAGTCAGACTTAGCGGGACCGATAGAGGACGACTATTTTGACGAAGAAATAAAAGACGAAGCTGTTCGAAGACGTAGCTTCTTTTAAACCTCGTCAATTCCAGGTGTGGATGTCTTTTGAGATTTTGTTATTCTTTTGATAGGAACAATAAATTTGATTATGAATTATAAAAGTGATTTGGAATAACAGAAAATGGATAATGAAAGTGAAACAGAATGAGACCGAGTAGTTAAGTTGTTTTACTTGTGGTTTCCATTATCGGGAGATTGCACCCCAACTTAATGCCGGTGGTCTCCTTATGATAGCGATCACGGGCAACTCATACTGATCTACTCTGCTATTCAGCCTCTAGGCGGATTAGTGGTCATTTGGTATATATTAGTTTTGTTTGGACTGGCTAGAACCATTAGGTGTGTGGAAGCGGACTACCTCGCGGAACTCCGAGGTAGTAGCCCAGTACTGGTGTATACTAGCCCCCACTTAGTGCACGGTGGAGGGCAGGAGCAATTAGGGTCGAGTGTCTATACACTAGGTATACACTTGTGGGTAGGATCGAATAAGCACAGGTTCTGTCAGAAAGCACAAGTTAGTAAAGACATGGGATTCATTCCCATGTAGGCACATGATATAGTTAAAATTAAGGGCCGAGACAGGTAAGGTGGATTTGGAACGGGAATTATTCCCGCAGGGCTAGAGCAATGTAAGGTGGAAACTCTCGTATTATATTATATGCTATTCCTTAAGAAAACACATTGAATCACATTTATCTCTTTTCTTGAATAAAAACAATTAAAAGTCTTTCAGACAGGATTAACATGAATTTATATATAAGTTCTAATCTTTGGAATAACATAATCCCGAACAGGCTTACTTTATCACCAATCTGAGTATTCACGTAGTCACTCCACAAATGTTGTGGATTTCAGGTTCAGGTCTGACAGACGGTGAGAAATATCCTGTAGGTGACCCAACTGAAGACTGTGATGCCACAAACTACTAGTTTCTCTTATGTTATATATACTCTTTTTGTTAAATAAAGGTAGAATATTTTGTTGTGTAATAGTTGACGTTTTTAATGTACTGCACTAGTTATAATAAGTACATTTGTGGCATTATCTTGTGATCTATGTGATTGCATATTGTACCATGTATAGCCTTACGTGTATATAGCAGAGTATATACATGTGGCGGGGTTGTCCTTCCCGAATGACGGTTTGGTTCGGAGTGTGACAGGTTTGGATCGTTTGTTTGAAGCATAAAATGCAAGAACGAATCCGTAGCACGAAGACCATCCGTGCTATGCATAACATTTTAGCAATCCTCTATATATATATATATATATATATATATATATATATATATATAGAGTTTAGCTACGGTGAGTCGCGACTCACGGACCCTCCGGTGAGTCGCGACCAAAACTCCTAGATCTAGATCAAAATGACCGATCCAAACCGTCCAATATGATCTCCCTATTGAAATCTCCATGTAGACCAAATTTTTCATTTTTTCGAAATTTTTAAGTATTTTTTTGAAATTTTAGAAAATCGTTAATCTAATTGGTTCTGAACCATTCAAAAACATCAGTTTTTAAAAATCCGAAAAAAATACTTAAAAATTTCAAAAAAATAAAAAATTTGATTTACACGGAGATTTCAATAGGGAGATCATATTGAACGGTTTGGATCGGTCATTTTGATTTAGATCTAGGAGTTTTGATCGCGACTCACCGGAGGGTCCATGAGTCGCGACTCACCATAGCTAAACTATAGATATATATATATATATTTCGCATTACTAGCCTGATCACTTAACTGGTCTGAATGTATGAGTTACTTTTTCACAGGATTCAGAGAATTTTTCAATTTAGAAAACAAGAATCAATGGTTTTTATTCCCATAGGCCCAGCCCAGTCTACGAAATCCACAATCCTATGCGAATAGAATCCGAACGTCGAAAAAAACAAAAAAGTCGAAAGGGACCATGGGTTGAATCCTTAAGATATACTTGTGTGTCAATCTAGCTCTGCGACATCTTTTAAAATTTAATAATCCGTAGTATTTCTATAATAAATTAAATATAATCATAATAAGATATTCTGAATTTGGGGATGTTTGGCAACATCAAAGATCAGTGAGGTTAGGGGTTCAAGTTAGTATTTTCCGATTAGCGTTTGAGTGTAAAGTTAGTAGAAGTTAATTAATTGATTAATTAATTTTTTTTATTTGACTATTTATTGTTATGCTGATCTCGTTGACTCTAAAATTATTTGACGATTTGAGATCCACAAATTAGCTCATTGACCTGAAAATTAGACTAAACTTGCGGTTGCAAAACAGCCCCAGTGTTCGATTGAAATGAACGTTTCAATATAGAAAATTGAGGGGCTGAATGGAAATAGAAATAGGCTGACGAGGGGGGTCCATCGCCATGTAGTTTCTCCCAAGAAAGTTTCTGTGGACAAAACTGTGTAGCGTTTCGTGAAGTGATTAATATTTGTGTTAAAATTGATCCGACGAAATGCTATATTGTTGACTGCAGTAGCTTGAAATATGTTAGATTAGACGCGTCCCAGCCTGTTTTAAAATTTTGTTCTTCTATTGTTGTAGAATTGGAGCATTTTTTTTAATTTTCTGATTTTTCTTTAACAAATATAGAAGTTAAGCCCGTCTTGGGAGGAAGCCAGTCAACGGTTAGGTCTTTCTAGCAGAATATATCCTTATATATTCCCTAGCCCAATGGGAAACGAAATCTTCTAAGACTTTTTTTAAAGAAGTCCAGTGCATTTTTTTTATTTGAGCCGAACGATCACTGATAGATGTCTCGTGATTAATATCTGACACGTCGAGATTCGTGCGACCTGTAAAAATCAGCCCGTTCAGATTAAATCTAACGACTCATATCAAAAGAAGTCCACTACAATTCTTTTCAAGAAGTCTAGAGGATACTGGTCAACGCAATGGTTGAGGCACAAATATTTTCTCTCGGAGTGTTGGGGTTTGAGTCCCATTGGTGTGTGGCTTACGAGCATAAATTTTCTAAAACCCCATCTTAAAATTTGAGAAGAAATTTTCAAATAAAAAATTAAATATATCAACATAAGATAACACAATACGGACACGTTTTTAAAAACATTAAAAAAATTGTTTGGAAACACAAAAAAAAAAAAAAATGCTCTGGACAAATGCCTCAAAGGATGAACCTAATAAGTTACAACTTACAAGTTGCAAGTGCCGCAAATTCTGGTCCGACTCCTTCGCAGCATTAGTTTCCCCTTCTCTTGATGAACATGACTAATTTATCCATTGAATTTTCAATTTTAAGAACTTTGTGTGAACATCACTAACTTTGACAAAAGTCCATTGAAATTTTAATTTAATTTTAACAAAAGAATAATTGAATTTTAGAACTCATAAATTAGGTCCCAGTCTCCCAGAGCATTTAATATCCTTGCTAGGCCTGCCGACGGTATACCGTGTACCGTTTTCCGTGAACATTCTGTCCAAACGGAACGGTAAACAGATCTGAAATTTCAATACGTTTCAGTAATGGAACGGTAAACGGAACACGTTTCGTCATTCGTTTGGGTGAAATATAGTATAAATATACACGTTCCGTGACGTTCCGTCCAAACGGAACGGTTAACGAATCAGCTGGTACATACTGTTACCAGAAATGGAACGGCAAACGAAACGCTACATTCCGGTTCCGTTTGGCATGTTGTGCAGGCCTAATCCTTGCCATTCAGGAACTTTGGTAGCAAGGTATTTATATACGAAACTCCGGGCCACAAGATAGGCTATATTCTAAACCACAAACAAAAACTGCATCATTACATCTTGCATCAAGATATGCTTGAACAATAATTAGCCGAAAACCACTAGAATATGAACAATCATAGCTGCGTGGTTATGAACAATCATGGTAACCATAAAACATCAACATTCAGCTACACATTATATACATATGAGACATCCCTGACAAGCGTAATTAATAACACATGATAGGTTGTTCCTCAGTCTGTGTACAAGTAGTTGATAATTATAAGCACGCCTTGTAATTATCAAATTAAGCTCTAGGTAGAGACATGGTATTGGTAATTAAAAAGAAAAAAATAATTCGTTTTCCGCTTGTTGATGAGAAATTGCCACGTCAGTACAACAAAACAGCCAATAATTGGACTGCGAAATTTGACCTTTTCAATCGGGAAAAAAAAAATCATCGCATGGCACTTTCATTTGCTTCAACTCGTCCGTCTTAGACGAAAAATCACAACACCAAATTCATACATTGCAGTGCACAGTTGACGGCCTAAGATCTTCTTTAGGAAATAACCATGTAGACTTATCTCATACTAACCCATATTTGGTCCCAATCTATCCAAATGTCAAACATAACTTTATAATAAAATTTTGAATGCAGAGTTCATTCAAATTAGTCTGGATTAAGAAAAATATGGGCAAATGTTTGACAGGAGTACAGCAGTTCTGGGGTTTGGCATGCATTTTATGGTTCATTTCCTTTTTAGTAGCAGGTCAAAACAATTTTAAGAAGTCGGCTGGGTCAGCTATAATATTCCTGTTCATCGGAGGCTTCCCGATGATGCTTTTTCTCTTCTTTCTCGCAACAAGTAAGCTTTTGGATAGTCAGAGTGACCGATCAAGAGAGGTAGAACCCCAAGAAATCATCACACCGACAATTTCAGAAAGAGAAATTGCTCCTGAGCCACGTGAATCGTCTCACACAAACGTTGCGTATAATTTGAAAATTGATTCCCCTGTAACATATGTGTACCAGAAAGATGGGAGGGTTGAGGGAAATGATTGTGCTGTGTGCTTGGGCTATTTGCAACAAGGGGAGATGGTGACGATGTTGAAGTCATGTTCCCATTTGTTCCATGAGAAGTGCATCAACCCATGGTTGCGACTGCACAAGACATGTCCAATTTGTCGGTCAAGAGTGGATGAAAAGGCAGCCGAAGAATCTGCGGTGTAAAATATCACTTTTGGAGCTGTTGTTTATTTCACATATATGTTAAAGCGTGAGTATTTCTCTAATTTCTTTTGATTTGTTACATTTGTACAGGCAATTGTAGTTAATTGAGGGTAGCATCTTTCTTCTTTTTTGACAATACAGTGTTTGGTTTGTTTAATTTATCTATTAGTTAGTTTCCCCTGTAATCTGATGAATACAATAATTGGGACAATGTTGCAACTGAGGTTTCTCAATTTCTAACTATTTCTATAGCCTGAATTCTTTCTCTGTTCTTGTCATAATTTCCATCGCCTGAACCAGATAGACCGGACTACAGCAGTCTATATACGATATTTCGGGGCTAGGATCCACAAGAAATAAATAGGCCCTTGACGAGGTACTTGAGTACAGAAAACTAGCCAAGCTGGACCTGTCATCTAGAGAGAATGGTCTTAGTACCAGATAGACCGGACTACAGCAGCATCTTTTCACCCAAATGTTGTATCAATTCTAATTATGGATTCCTGACTTCAATAGGTACTTAGATTTCAATTAGTAAATCCTTGGTCTGAGCTAGTAGTAGTTTAGTTCCTTTTTCTAATCCTAGTGAAATCTTGTATTTCATTCACTTTCAGTTCAATCATTCCTTAAAGTGAAAGAAAGTTAAATTATGAGATTAACAGTAATAAATATATAAATAGATGAATTTGGTTTGATCAACCACACCTAAGAATATTAGATGTCATGTTTTTTGCATAAAAATACAGTTCCTTATTACAATATGGTCAAGTTTCAGGCTTCTGTTGATCTAAATTCTAATATACAAAATGAACTTGAGATCTTTTAATGCAAATGTGACGAAAAATTATTATTTCTTGTTTTATTTTGAAATCGTGCACACTCAATTTGATAATTGTTACAAATGATAAACTAAGTGTGCCTTTCTCTATTATTTACATTAAAAAAAAAGATTTTATCAATAAAGTGAAAAGTGAAGGTCTTTTCAGTAAAAAGACTGGTGATTCTGTAGAGATAGGAATTATTGCTTGCTTGTACAAGTTTCCACAGGAATCAGTAAATTTTCAAACCCAGTAGGCACTGTCCGAATCACATATGAATTCGTAACTATCGACGAAAATTAGAAATCTCGAAAGGGAGCATGAGTTGAATCCTTAGAAATACTAGATTTCATAGATGTGGCTCCGCCACGTCAATAATTGATGTATTTCTAAGTATTAACCGAGTCTAGGTATTTACGACACTGGTTTGGGGAGAGATTATTTAATTTGTGGATATTTCATTTTGAATTAACAATTTGATCACTGGCCTTTGGCGCTGCAATTGGAGACATGTTGTAGCTAGGCATCGCTCCTAGATGAAGCATTACTTCCACTTTTACAATAGCCAAAAAATAAAAAGAAAAAAAAATGCAAGATGACGAAATCTAAATTGAGTTTTTAAAACAAAATATTGGTCCTCAATTAGCAATAAGCTCTTTGATTTTGGTTGTTGTAGCTGTGTAATTAATCTTTTCTGAATTTGTTTAGCTCAGCACTTAAATCCCAATTGGAAAGTCATGCTTCTCTCAATTACTTCAGCTACTCGCGAACTCAAATTAATCATGTTAGACCAAACAATTACTCAACCCAGAATTTGATCAGTCTTAAGTCTTAACCTGGTTACTAGCTGTGCTTATTTAATATTAATTGCTTAGAACTACATTTTTTGTCGGTCTGCACGAAGACATTATCTAAATTTGATTCGTCATAATCTCGATTGGCTCAAAGGCACTGCTAGATTGATTCTCTCTCAAATGTGAGGTTCCTTAATTCGCCAAATTCTCTCTCAGAGGCGAGGTTCCTTATTCTCTCTTACTTTGTCCCTATGAATTCAGTATCATTTGCTTTTTTCCCGACTCCCGAGTTAGAGACACAATTTATTAACATACCCAGTGAACTAAATTAATCTCATTTCTAAGTAAATACCAGTTATTTTATTTTATTTTTTTTCTTGGCACATCTGTCGTTTTAACATATATTGATCTAAGTGCACGCATATTGACTGCAATGGTTGGAGTCCTTTTAAATGTAACATTATTTCTTACATAGTACTTTTAGATGTAATATTTGTGCCCCTTGTTGTAGGTTTAAATGAGCATTACTATATGGAAGTTGCAAAATATTTTATATCAAATTAATGCAGAAGCACAGATAGAGTTCTGATTGGTGAAATATTCAAATTATTACATTTGTACGACTTTGGAAGGGTATGCATATGTGTGACTTCTTAGATGATCAACATCTCCAAGGAAACTGTAAAAAACAGATGGCCTCTTCAATGAGCCAAGCTGAGAATTGCTTGTTTCTGATCCTCCTGAAGCACTTGTCAAAGTTTCAAGCTTTGGAAAATAGAAATCTAAGATGTCATACTCGTAGTTTTTCTTGCGACCGTGGTTGTGTAGTGTGTCCGATTACGGTGCGGTGTGACCACTGGTGTGTCCATGGGTGAGATGGGGTGCGGGATATGTGCTATGTGCTGTCTTAAATGTTTTCTGTTTTTGAGGTTGGGCTAGTGGGTACCAGTTAGGTTAAAGCAGGGTTGGTACGTTGAGCTATTACCGTATCAATACTGGTACTTGTTAGGAGTTTATGCTTCTTGCTGGTTTTTATGCTGGCATAGAATTTAAGCTTTGCTATAATTCTTTGTAAACTCTTTTTTATTAATGAAAACTTGCTAGCACTAAAAAAAATAAAGCTTTTTATCCACACTTCCTATTTTCGCTGCTACTTTTTTGAGCCGAAAGGAGTAGATATAAATGTGACTGTACTAGCTAAGGAGTAATACCTAGATTCACGAAAATATGACAGGTTTCACTGACATGAACTAGTGCAAAGTAGGCACTGGGGTTTTATAAGATTGGGACCAAAACTAAAAGGAAAAAAAAAATCAATAACAACCGAAGTCTATCAGAAACAAACGCTTTCCAATCAATTATTCTATAAATCAAAATATCAAATTATTCAGAAAGGAAAAATGATATGTAAAATCGTTAGAAACAAACCGTGATATGTCGCACCAGGATCCTCGACAGTCCTCCAAAAGGACTGTACCAAACAGCCATTTATTATTTTTAATTTAAAAATAAAAAATTCAAATGTTGGATCCAAACCGTTGATCTTGTTACGGGCGATGTGTTTTCATATAAATTTTATAAATTTTGGAGTTGAATTGATACTAGATCAAGTAATCAATAAATTAACGAACCTAGTTAACTACCACTGGTTAATTCTAGTACGTTCATAATTTGGTCACTTAATCAAGTATCAAATCGACTCCAAATTTTAGAAAACTTATATGAAAACTCATCGTCCATAAAATTGAACAAGATCAGCAGTTGGGATTCAGCAATCAATTTTCAAATTTTTAATTTTTTTAAAAAATAAAGAAATGACTGTTTGGTACAGTCCTTTGAGAGGATCCTGGTCCGTGATATGTCTATGAATGTACTACTCCAATAAAATTTGCACCAAAACCTGCATATGTTTGTTTCTTGTGTCAAGCTCTAGATCAATATGGCTTCACAAGGCAACTGGCATAATGTCGCTTAATTTTTTTTTTTAAATTGAAAACTACAAAACTGCACAAGATATTACATTACTAGTCGATACGCCAGCAACAATACAAAGCATCACAATCACAAAGGAACTTAATTCTTAAAACGATGAACTCACTAGAAACAGAGACAGCATTAATTCAAATTGCATCCATGTCCTATGATATGAAACCTCAAAGACAAACTCACAACTGATAGTAACAACATTTTAGATAATCATCATAATAAAATGATGACCATCAAGATTATTTGCTTTCTTTTTCAACTCTAGGCCTTAGCAGCCTCCTCGGAATCAAGACAAAAGTAACTAATGGTTCAAGCATATCTTGTGGTCCTCATATATACAACAATTTTCAAAGGCGACAGGAAAGTTAAGTAGAAAGCAGTTTCTCTGCAGCAAAATAATGGTCGACGAAATTTGACCTTCTCAATTGGAAAAATATCTTATATATAGCTGATGACACTCTGATCTGCCTTAGAAGATAAACCACTATATCAAACTGACATATCTCATGCTTACCCATACTTGATCCCCATTTCTCCATCAAAATATCACATATGATTTTGGATTAAGATTTTGAATCCTGGCCATTCAGTTTAGTCTGGAATACGCAAAATAATTCATGGGTGAAAGTTTGACAAGAGCACAGAACTGCTGGGGCTCCGCATGCATTCTATGGCTCATTTCCATAGTTGTTGCATACCAAGAGAATTTTTATGGATCAGCCGGGTCAACTATAATAATCCTGTTCGTCGGAGGTTTACCGATGATGGCTTTCCTTATCTATCTCACAACAAATAAGTATCAGCACAGTCACAGGCATCGTACAAGAGATGTTGACCCCCTACCAATAGTCATACTGTTTGAAATGATTTCAGAAAGAGATATTGCACCTGAACCACGCGAACCGCCTCACACAAATGTTATGTATAATTCAAATATTGATCCCCCTATAACATATGTGTACAAAGAGGAAGGAATGACCGAGGGAAATGATTGTGTGGTATGCTTGGGCCAGTTGCAGAAAGGCGAGATGATGGCGAGGTTGCAATTTTGTTCCCATTTGTTCCATGAGAAGTGCATCAACCCATGGTTGAGGAATCCATTGTCCGGCATATTGCAGCAGTTATTTAATGTCATATAATTTTGATGATTTGTTATATTTGTAGATGTATTTGCAGTTGATGGATTGTTACAGAATATTCCTTTATCAATTATTTGTGACAACGGACGTCAAACAGTGGATCTACCGATTTGGTGGTTCCACCGGTGGAATTTTCACAAGCCCCTTGCTCAGATTGGAGGGGACTCAGACAGATTTATGGGACCAACGCCTTGAGGGGTTACTCAAATTATCCAAATTGTACAGAAATTGAACTAATTAAAAATGAAATATGGATTCGGAAATAAAAAACGATGAGTGTAACATAGTTTTGGCTATTGAGCCTTACAGGAAATGAAGATACAGAAATTAAAATAAAATTAGCAGAAAATGAAAAAAGAAAGTGAATAAGAGTTTTAGATCTCAAATTAATTACGGCTAACCTAATTCCTTATCACTCGTTTCTTTTATACACTAGCAGCAGTGCCCGCTCAATGTGCGGGCAATTTTTTATTTGATATATTTAAAAAAATTAAAGACTTTTAGTATATATTATTTTTGTGTAATTTTTTTTTTGTTCTTATAGAATTCTTCTTAAAAAATTAGACCATCTTCAAACCGTAAATCTTAATTTCAGCACCATATATTTTGCTCAGTTGAAATTAGCATTTTATTTTATTAAAAAAAGAAAATAAACAAACCAGCTGAAATTAGTTTGCTAATTTGGTTAAAAAAATGTACAGTGAAGTTACTTTATTATTTTGATTCAAAAAAATTAACAAACCAGCTGAAATTAGCATCAATAAAAAATAATAAATTTCTTCTCATTGACTAATTTATTATATAGACTAATTAAAAACGATATATAAACGTCTATAATAAACAAGAGATGTAACGGGATTGTACAGGAAAACATACCAAAAGTAAAAGACTATCCAAAAGGAAAGAAATCAAGCTAATACGTTAACCAATTGAGACAAAATAAGCAAGTATTCAATAATATTTTAACGGCTTTGAATTTTGTATAATCATTTAGTGAAATTTTTGGGTAAGAGCATAAAACCCAAAACATAATTAATAAATTTGTATTTTAGATAACCTGGTGACATGTGTTTGATTTCATTTGATTTATGTTACCAAATAGGTTCCAAATAATGATCTCTCTTTCTTTGTTTCCTCAACGTCATTAGCTGGGTAGAATGAAAAGGCAATTAACCAATTGTAATAATCATATCATTTTCTCATATCATATTATTGATGGCCTCCAACTCCAAATTGGAAAAAAATCTTACTGAAAATAAAAAGGAACCAAACAGAAAATATACACAAATAATTCCAAACAATTTTTTTTCTCTAACGTAATTCATGACATACATGGAAAAAAAAAAGTCTAGAACAATTAACTATTCCTTATACAACTAAGTCTAGAACAATTAACTAACTGCCAAGTGTATAAAAAAAACCAATATGAATTGCCTACGGACTTTATTTCAAAAAAAAAAAAAACCTAGTTAATTTATACAGCTAAAGAACATTGAGAAGCTAATACCTAATATATTTCCATAATTTATATTGAAGTACATAATTAAATAAAAACCTAGTTAATAGTCCAGACTAACTTACAATGGAAAATACAAAATAAAACAAGGAAAAAATAGGAGCAAAGATTATTGAACTATGCGGGTATCAGCTATCAGGTTATAGCATGTTTCTAGTTTGTCAATGTGTGCCGACTGCGGAGCCCACAACTAATTATCAAGTGACGAAATTGCCCTTCTTCCATACAGATCCCTAAAGACTTTATCGGTGGTCCATTTTGAAAAGAACTTTTCCATCTAAAAATACATAGATGAACCAGAAAATTAATTAAAACCACATAATGGAGATCAAAGAGCCAAATAAAGAACAAATTCGTGATGAATCTACCTCAATCCTTGATAGCTCTTCCAGAGCATCTGTCTTTTTGTTTTTTTTTTGAAGCAAGGTCCTTGACGTTATTTATCAGTTCATTGCTCCTACTGCATTGCTTGTTTTAAATTATAGGTCATCCAAAGCTTCATGAGATGAATTGTAAGAAAAATTATGTGGAAAAATTTCCAGATTTATGAATTAAAATTCTTATGAATTCAAATAAAAGATTACCGATTATCATACCAAATTGAATAATCAGGAACAGATGGGGTTTTCATTTTCTGCACCACATTGATGATCTGGTTGTTTAGGTCTTCCAAATATGTTTGAAGGAAGTACTGCATATTTTTTCTAGCATCAAGCTGGCTCGTCTTAAGCCTATCAATCTCTTCATTTACAGACTAACAGAAAAAAGCAACATAAATAAAGATATAGATGAAGGGAAAACCAATTACTTTACCGGATGGGACTTCGTCTCTACGCTGGACATAAACTGATCATGGAAACCACCCAGTTCTTCCTTAGCACTCTCCCTCTGACCATCCATTAGTTGACACCTACATAATCATTCAGGTGGAAAAATAAATTGAGGTGATTCGTGAACTTAATTGAGCCAGAAGTTTTTTCAAGTCCTTGGAAATTTATGGGCTAATTTAATCATGTACCTGACGATCAACAACGGTATCACCATTAGAAATACTAAGTTCACCATCTGCTTGCGCATCAGATGGATGAATCACCTTCAAAAATGAAAGATAGATTGCAGGAAACTTAGAAACGAAACCTATTTAAAATCAAAAGGGAAAAAAAAAATTGTTAACCTAAAATGGCACCTCATGTATGTACCAGTATTCATAGTTCACAGACAAAACATTCACACCATCCTGTTTTTATTAAAAAACAAACAAAAGTTAAAACATGCAAGCTTTCAATCTTTAAGATATGTAAATGTTTCCTTCAGCAAGAGAGAGTCAAAATTAAAAAACAGCTTATAGTTTTTCTAAGGCACTGGACAGAAACAGACAGAACATATTGGAATAACTTACGGTGTGAATCACAAAATGCTCATCCAAGCTCTCCCGTGGAAGGCATCTCTGCAGAAGGGGGCGAAAAAACATCAATAATGCAAAATATATAACCTTTTAACTAACTCATGTTATTGACATGCATCATAAAATTCTCAATCTCTACTACTTATAAAGCATCAGTAGAACATGTGTAAACTTCGAGATAAAAGGGAGTTACACCCCTCTAATATCAAATATGGATCATTGATTTTGTTAATCTACTATGATCTACGGTTCAGATTCAAATGTCAAACAAAAAGGTCGACCTTCTATCAGAAACCTGCCTAGGTGCTGGGTTCTTGGTTCGTTCGCTCGATCGCGAGAGATCGATTCCGCACAGGGGCAAATTTTTTTCTCCGTCTTTTATCCTACTTTGCGTTGGAATAAATGGAAAGAGGAACCAGCGCCGCTCCATAAAATCGTTCCTAGGTTTTTTCATAACTCTCTCTCTCGCCGCCACTCCTATCTCCTTGCGCAAGCTAGGTTTTTTCATAACGCAATTTAATCTAAGTCCTTCTCTTTCTATTCTCTTCTCTTCGTTGATTGAAGGAATGGCGACGACGTTGGTCAAAGTGGCGTTGTTCGGCGGCGCCGCCGTCTACGCCTCCTTGAACAGCCTCTACAATGTCTACGTCGGTCACCGCGCCATCGTCTTCAATCGCATCCAAGAGATGGTCTTTGCACCGCCTGGAAGCGGGCTTGATGAGGGGAGCTTATTAGTGGAGGAGAAACTTAGAAAGGAGCGGGCTAGAGAGAGAGGGCTCGGGGTTACGAGGTACGAATGGAGGCCGAGGCGAGCCGCACGCGGACTGCACGGTGGTATCATTGTCCCCTTGGCTACCGCTCTTCTCTTCTCTCTTCTCTAGGGTTTGAGCAGCCCCTCTCAAAAACCTAGCACCTCTCCACTGTGCTTAGAGTTTTGTTCAGATCTAAGTGATTTTGGCTCGAATTATCAGTTTTAGTTCGGTACTTAATCTTTTATTCATTCTTTGCGTGCATTTTGCAATATATATATTTGGTTTATACTATATAGAAGGTTGGTGTTCAAATTTTTGTTTTTCTTTAATAGGCCTCGATTCCTTGGAGGGGCAATGGAAAATCAGATGAAAGAGGAGGAGAAAATTGAGAAGATAATCCGTGGGCTTTTGAAGCTCCCTGCCAACAAGAGATGCATCAATTGCAATAATTTGGTAATGCACTTTAATATTAATGTAATTGTTAATTTTACTTTGGAGGATCAAGGACTTGAAACAAAATTTGAGCGTTCTTTTAGAGCGTTTATCAACTTTACCTTAATTCCACATCAAAAGGGTGTACTTCAATTCAGAAACTTATAAACTGTACATAGGCACAATCAGAAGGATTTAGTTATTATTTCAATTTCTTCTGGTGCTATAATACTACTTTAACCAACTTTCAGTCTGTATAAATGAAACATTTGTCTGTTTGCTTGAATGTTTAACTTGAACCTACTTCTAAACTAGTCTCAATTGATATTTAAATCAAAACCAATCAAACAACATTTTGTGTGTTTTCTAAGTGACTATCAGGATCTAAACAAAATATTTTATATTGAATTTAATACATTTCATTTTTTGTCTGGTGCCTACTATGTCTTCCTACATGTTGTTTTTTTTCTCAGGTATATTTACAAAGAAAATTTCAATTTTACTTTTGATTGACTAACATATTCAAGTTTATTTTCTTAGGTGATCATTATTCTGTACTTTGTACCACTTAGGTGATCATTATTTTTTCTACATACAATATGTAATTGTTAGTTTCGTTAGTATTTGATTCAAATTGACTGAAGCAGATTGTTGGGGGACTCAGATGAAAATTTGTCATGTCTTCTATGCATTAATTAGCTTCTCTAAATTATTGAGAGAAAGGTGAGTATTAGTAGTGAGTAGTGACCTACAGTAGCATATGGTTTTATTTTTGACCAAGAATGAAATGACATGAAGCTATATGTTTTCTAATTATCTAGGCATCAGATATATATCCTGTACCAAACAAAGTCTTGATTATATTACATATCTCTTATGTGTACATTATAACAAATGACTATAGAAAAGACCGTCAGTTGCACTGCTAGGTGTTCGGGTGAATCCAGTCTGTTGCAAATACAAAGTATAAATATATTGTTTGTAAGTGGTTAATCAGTTCAGCTTAAAATTGTTTGGTTTTGATATAGATGCTTTTATTGGTCAGAAATACAAGAGGCGTGCAAAAGGAAACCAAAAGAATTAGACTATTTATAATTATTTCCATATTATTTATTTCCAACTTTTAATATGTTAAATTAGGAAATGTATTAGGATGCAACTATATATGATTGATAGAGCTGTAAGGAAAAGACAGAAAAGAAATAAACAATTAATCTTCTCCTTCAAGTATTCTCTCTATTTCTCTGTTGTGTTAATTAGGTCGAAACCACGGCGAAGAAAGCAGCTCGCCAGGGTAACGACCATAATCCTCAACCCTCAACCCACGATTATTATCTAAGATCCTCTACCCTACCAGAAAACCATAACAATTTGGTATCAGATTCCATGACTCACGTCCCGGGAGCTTCCGACCTCAAAGACATCAAGGATATGCTTGCAACCTTGCTCAAACGTCAGGATGCACAGGACAAACGTCAGGATGCCCAAGACCAGACTACAACAGCCATCCAGGCCCAATTAGCTGAACTGGACTCGCGCCTCCTCAACCCTGAAGCCCATTCTGAGTCACCAGAGGTGCATAGCAAGGGTCCTGTCTTCACGGGCACTGCTATACCACCACGTTATCACCGTGTAGAGTTTCCACTCTTCGATGGTTCTAGTGATTCTCTTGAATGGCTTTGTCGCTGCGAGCAATATTTTCGCGGTCAACGTGTCCTCGAAGAGGAGAAAGTATGGTTGGCAGCGTATCACATGACAGACGTTGCTCAACAATGGTATTATAAGATGGAACGCGGTGAGGGGATTCTTACCTGGCCGCGGTTCAAAGAGGCATGTCAACTCCGATTTGGTCCCCCCTTTCGTTCTAACCCAATTGCTGAACTATCCTTGCTCCGACAATCTAGCTCTGTAGAAGAATACACCAAGGACTTCTACCGGGTCTTGTGTCGTGCTGAACAACTTACACCAACCCATGAGATTGGGCTCTTCTTATCTGGCTTGTCTGAGCTCATACGGTCAGATGTGGAGATGGAAGTCCAGTTTCTCTGGAAACAGCAGTGAGTTTAGCGCGTGCAGCTGAGCGACACTACCAGATTTTGTGGGGTTCTGGCTTGTTACCTCGTCGATCAGTGCAACCGTTGTCTAGGAAACCAGTAGATGCTACACCCCTTCTTCCTAAACCACCTGAAGTGTTGCCGCTACCAGCTCCAATGGGATCAGGATCAGCTCAAAGGTCTTTCCGTCGCCTTACTGCAAGCGAGATGGCTGAGAGACGTCAAAAAGGTTTATGCTTCAATTGTGATGAACAATATGTGAGAGGTCACAAATGCAAGCGCTTATTCTGGTTGGAGGTCATGGATGATGATGACCAAGAGGATTCGTCTCGGCTGGATACCAACGAGACACCTAACATATCACTTCATGCTCTCACTGGAATTGGCACGAGCCAAACCATGAAGCTCCAAGTTCAGGTTAACAACTGCACCTTCATAGCTCTTGTAGACTCGGGCTCAACTCACAATTTTTTGAGTTCAACAGCCGCTTGTAAGATACCTACTGCCTTTGTGCCTCGCCCAGGCGTTCGTGTCCGTGTTGCCAATGGTGACCTATTGCCTACGGCTGGTTTTTGTGCAGCACTTCCTATCCAAGTTGGCCAAGAAACCTTTTGTGTGCCCTGTTACTCTATTGCATTGGATGAATTTGACATGGTACTGGGAGTACAATGGTTGCGGTTATTAGGGCCAATTCTTTGGGATCTCTCTGAGTTAACAATGACTATTCAGCGAGATAGCAATTCAGTTACATGGCATGGCATGCCGGATACAACTATAACAGGCCTGCACTCCCTTGCAACAACAGCAACTGACTTGCTTTCAGAGCTATTGAGTGAATTTGCAGACTTGTTCAAGGAGCCACAAGGCCTTCCTCCACACCGCCGCCAAGACCATTGCATTCATTTGCGAACTAATGCTGAACCAGTGGCAGTGCGACCTTATCGGTACCCTCATATACAAAAAGATGAGATTGAGAGACAATGTGCCACTATGTTGCAGCAAGGCATCATTCGCCCCAGCACCTCTCCTTTTAGCTCTCCGGTGCTGCTTGTCAAAAAACAAGACCAAACTTGGCGCTTCTGTGTTGATTACCGTGCTCTCAATGCTCAGACAGTGCGTGACAAATTTCCAATTCCAGTTGTGGAGGAACTGTTGGATGAGCTACAAGGCTCTCGTTTCTTCTCCAAGCTGGATTTGCGTTCCGGCTATCACCAGGTTCGTATGCACCCTGCTGATGTATACAAGACTGCTTTTCGCACACACCATGGTCATTTTGAATTTTTGGTCATGCCATTTGGTCTGACAAATGCACCAGCTACATTTCAAGCTGTGATGAATGAAGTTCTCCAACCCTTTTTGAGAAAATTTGTTTTGGTTTTCTTTGATGATATATTGGTGTATAGTCCATCTTGGTCTGATCATCTTTGCCATTTGCGTTCTGTCCTAGGCCTTCTACGCACACATTCATTGTTTGTTAAACAATCCAAGTGCACATTTGCAGATACATCAGTGGCATATTTGGGACACATTATATCACCTGAGGGGGTATCTATGGACCCACAAAAGGTCCAAAGCCATATCAGATTGGCCACAACCCACCTCAACCCGTGCATTGCGTGGCTTTCTAGGGCTGGCAGGGTATTATAGGAAATTTATCAAGGACTTTGGTCGTATTGCAGTTCCACTCAATCACCTCCTAAAAAAAGAAGGCTTTCAGTGGTCTCCAAAGGCTGAAGAAGCTTTCAAAGCCCTCAAGATAGCACTCCAAACAGCTCCCTCTCTCCAGATGTCTAACTTTGAAATTCCCTTCATTGTTGAGTGTGATGCATCCGGCTCAGGGATCGGTGCTGTTCTCCATCAAGGGGATCGTCCTCTAGCATTCTTTAGCCGTCCTATTTCGCCTCATCATGCAAAGTTAGCTGCATATGAACGTGAGCTCATTGGCGTGGTCAAAGCTGTTCGGCATTGGAGGCCGTATCTATGGGGCCGAGCCTTCATTGTTCGGACTGACCACTACAGCTTAAAATTCCTCTTAGACCAGCGCCTCTCTACTGTACCACAACACCATTGGGTGGATAAATTATTTGGTTTTGACTTTACTATTGAATATCGTCCAGGTCGGCTCAACACTGTGGCAGATGCATTATCCCCGCGTGACACAGAGAGCCTGGCACTGCACTCCATCTCCATTCCTCAGTTCCAACTCTATGACTTGCTCAGGGAGGAAGTCAACACCTTAGCAGCCTTTCAAGACTTGCGTAATCAGCATCAAGAAGGAAATTTGGCTAAGGAGTGGTCCTTTTGTGATGGTCTCTTTTTGCGCCAGCACCGCATCTTTGTGCCAGCATCTTCTTCTTGCTTGCAGCCCATACTAACTACAGCTCATGGTGTAGGGCATGAGGGTGTGCAGAAAACCTTACACCGCATTCGGCGTGATTTCTACATTCCTCAATTGAAACAGCTTGTTCAAGATTTTGTGCGTTCTTGTCCTTTGTGCCAACAACATAAGGTGGACCACCTGCACCCAGCCGGGCTCCTCCAACCATTACCAATTCCTGCTCGTATTTGGTCCGACATTTCTATGGATTTTATTGAGGGGTTTCCTAAGAGCCATGGCAAGTCAGTTATCCTCACAGTAGTTGACCGTTTCTCCAAGTACGCACATTTTATTCCCTTAGCTCACCCATATAATGCTTGCTCAGTTGCACAGGTTTTCTTTGAAGCTATTGTTAAGCTTCATGGCATTCCAGAATCTATAGTGAGCGACCGAGACACGGTGTTCACGAGTAATTTCTGGATAGAGCGTTTTCGCATGATGGGGGTACGCCTCAACTTTTTCTCAGCCTTTCACCCGCAGTCTGATGGCCAATCAGAAGTGGTCAATCGCACTATTGAAATGTATCTTCGTTGTCTAGAATGTGACAGGCCCAAACAATGGCTCCAGTGGCTGCCTTGGGCAGAATTTTGTTATAACACTTCCTTCCATACATCTCTGCGAGCAACACCTTTTGAAGTTGTATATGGTCGTGCTCCTCCACCCTTACTGCCATACACTGCGGGCAAGGCATCTGTCCAAGCTGTGGATCAACAACTCCAACAGCGTGATGAATTTTTGAGGGAGATCCATAATAGACTCTTGGAAACTCAGCAACGTATGAAACTTCAGTATGATAAGTTACATCGCAACCTTGAGTTCCAGCTAGATGAATGGGTATGGGTCAGAATGCAGCGCCGTCAGGCCACAGCCATAACCCCAGCTAAATTGACAAAGCTATCTCCAAAATTCTATGGGCCATATCAAATCAAGGAAAAACTCGGCTCTGTGGCTTATCGGGTTGAGTTACCTCGCGGAGCACGCATCCACAATGTGTTCCATGTTAGTTTGCTCAAGGCATTCCATGGGACTCCACCAACTGGACCTCCTCCATTACCTGACATTTTCCATGGCAAGGTTATTCCTTCCCCGGCTACAATCCTGCGATCCCGTTTGGCACGTGGCTGTCGTGAGCTTTTAGTTCATTGGCAAAACACCCAACCTGAAGATGCCACCTGGATTTCACTCGATGATTTCCGCACGAGTTACCCAACATTTCAGCTCGAGGACAAGCTGCTTTTCAACGAAGGGGGAAATGATATAGATGCTTTTATTGGTCAGAAATACAAGAGGCGTGCAAAAGGAAACCAAAAGAATTAGACTATTTATAATTATTTCCATATTATTTATTTCCAACTTTTAATATGTTAAATTAGGAAATGTATTAGGATGCAACTATATATGATTGATAGAGCTGTAAGGAAAAGACAGAAAAGAAATAAACAATTAATCTTCTCCTTCAATTCAAGTATTCTCTCTATTTCTCTGTTGTGTTAATTAGGTCAAAACCACGGCGAAGAAAGCAGCTCGCCAGGGTAACGACCATAATCCTCAACCCTCAACCCACGATTATTATCTAAGATCCTCTACCCTACCAGAAAACCATAACAGGTTTAGACTTTAGACTATGCTTTTGGTCAAAGCATAGACCATCGTGTAATTTTGGTCAAAATATAGACCATCATGTATTGATTGTACAAAGCTTTATAATTGTTTTTCATAAATATTTTAAAATTCTTGAAATTGGCTCTGCCAATGAAGTGCCGACAAAGCAGGACATCAATTGGGATTAGCCATAACTGCATCAGTCCACATAGGATGGTATGTTACAAGCACTTTAGATATCTAATTTTATTTTGTGTTGCTGTATTTCTTTGTATATATCTATTATTACAAGGAAATATTAAACTAGGTTGCTACATCCACTGGTCTATGGGACCTACCCTCCTGTAATGCGAAAAAAATGTTTTCTCTAGGTTGACAAATTATGTGAAAGCGATGAGCTGGTAGACGGAATTTGGCCAAGTAAGTTTACTAAGCTTGATCTTTTTGTTTGTTTCTAATTTCGTTTATTGACTATTTGCCTAGGAAGTCATATTTCCTTTGACAACGTACCAGTCAAGTACAACACATGATCATCTTGCTTTTTCCTATATTTTATTTATTTATTTCATATCAATATTATTAGGAGAAAATATTGAATTTGAATTATCAGCAATGGATTATTCTAGAGGAAGTCAGGGCTCTAGAACAAGAGGTTCATGCTCTTCCAAGCATGTATTATAATTGAGGAATGAATGTTTGATATCTCTATTGTATTTTAACTGTATTAGGTTTCAAAAGAATCGGTCATTTAGTTGCCAGGGTTACACTGCAGAGTGAAGACATTGAGTTGGTGGCTATCGACGATCCATTCATCACCATTGATTACATGGTAATGCACCAATATATAACATTCAATCTGTATTAGTAACTTAGTAGCATCAACCAGGACGGCAAGACTGATACCAGTATGTAGGATGATTGCACGTTGGCTGGTACAAAAAAAAAAGAGAGGATGAGATATGTCAAGATCTCGCACATTGTAGTACTATACTGGTACTGTACCAGGATCTTGTTCTGGACATGTTGTGCCCTTTTCTGGTGGAATCAATTCAATATCAACATTTTAGAACTGATTGATATTTGTACTTTGTTTGGTGCAAACTGTACAAACTTGTCATATTTGGAATATTTTAATAACCTGATGTCCGGATCTAACCAGTATTTTCTGAAATGTAGACATACAAGATCTCGTACATGGCCTTTGGAAGGACGGTGACATTTCGTCCTATTTGCTATATTTTTTTCTTTTTCCTTTTATTTCTTCCTTTTACAGTCATGCATACCAAAAAAATGTGAATAGATAAATTAACCTAATTTTTTAGGACAGAAAGCGACTTTTATCAAGTGTGATCTTCTATGATCAATAGCTTACCACATTTGTCTTTACACAAGTTTTATAATTTTGTATGATGGTTTGTTAATTAATTTCAATCTTCGGCCCTGATCTTTAGTTGGAAGAATAAAATTTGCATGAGCTGGAGGCAATGATCATTATACCTTGCCATTTATATACGACCTTCCCCTTAAAAATAAAGCTAATAATTAACAAATAAATGTACCTAAGACAGAAAAAAAAAGAAAATACTAACAGCCCTTGATAATTTATTCATCTCTAATTCTCTATAATGTCCTATTTGTCAGATGTGAATTATGCATATATGTATACTTATAAATTTGACATGACATGATAGGACATTAAAATGAACAAATGATTATCAAACTAAAAAAACATGCTGATCAATAAGGAATGAAATATTCATATTAGAACAAATATTTTTCACATATATATTTTAAGAAATGACATTAATTGAGAGGTTGAACTGTCATGTTTATCACTTTCTATTTTTATTGGATTTACTTTTTATTTATTTTATTCTGTCGTTTTCCATTTTATATTTTGTTGCCTTAATTTATTTCCTATGGTACTTTTCATGTATTTTGTCAACTAAATTTCATTTTGTGTCTAAATCCATTGATAATACCAGTAAGGACTCGTACCATTTGATTGTGCTTTACGATAATAATCAACAAGACAAGAGGCATACCATTTCTAATGTCGAAATTTACTTGCCCAAGTCAGTTAAGACAATATTGACCTTAAATATTGAAAATAAATAATATATCCATGTCAAATAATATTTTCAAATATCAAAGTCCGCCCACACATTTGGTGGGCGCTGCTGCTAGTAGCAACATAAAGAACAAGAACATTACTTGATATACAAACCTATGAATTAGAGAAAAGATAAGAATACTTGATAAAATAAACAAACTGAAAAGGACATAACTTAAGCTCTGACAGAAGAGATGATATAATCCTTTCCAGAAGGATTCATAACATTTGAAGGGATTCTGACGGTGTAAAAATCATCGTCCTCCAAAAGCCTCTGGAACCACCAAACATCATACCAAAAGAAAAATAAATAAATAAATAAATAATATGCCTCTCCATCACACAAAATAAGAATTAAAATAAGCACTTTAAGTTATAATGATTACTTCAAAAAGTCCCTTCTCTGTGTCTGAGATTGCATTCCTTGTAAACCGGAGCTTGGTCAGTGTCCGGTTGACAAATCATTCAAAAAGACATAGAGCATTAAAATTTAAAGGATCACAGTTCTAATTAACTAAACAAACAATGAAAACACAATTATACAAGCATTGTCATAAATTTAATTCTTTTCCAGCTATCAAATGTAACGAAAATGACAGGGCAATTTCTGCCTGGCGAACACAGCACATCACATATAAACCATGTTCCATTAAGTGCACTTGTTCAAATTTGAATTGATTTGTGCAGGGCTCAAACTTAGATGAAAAAGCTGGACAACCTGGCTCACAGTGAGTCAAATTACAAAGATCCTAGGGGCATATACAAATTCTGTACACAGTAGGGAGCGAATTCTATTAGGCAATGCATTGGTACCAACCTCCACGACAATCAGTTTCAGCCCTCCTGACGACCTCCTGGCCGTGGATGAGCTTGGCGGAGATCTCTGTGCAACACATCAAGACCATGTCGCTGAAGAAAGAGAGGAGAACATTTGGGGTGTTAACCTAGATCGCTCTTGTTCCTTGTGAAAGGACGCTCATCTCGTCGTCATCGGAGGAGAAGAAGTGCGCCGACAAGGGCGAGTTGAAAATGAATCTGATAGAAATTAGGGTTTGTCGGATCATGGAAGGAGAAAGAGGGATAGAAAAGACAGGCGGACTGAAGGAGAAAGAGGGGAAGAGGAAAGCGTGAGGAGGTTGGCGGCGGAACCAGCTAGGGTTTTTTCTTTATAGAGAAGAGATGTGAGCAGTGTAAATTAGGGAGCGAATGGGAGAAATTACTTCTAATGGGAATGAGGAAACAAACAGGAAGGGAGCGTATGAAATAAAAAAGGGAAAAATTTGCGCTGTTAAAGAATCGAACCGTCGCGCGCCAGCGAACGAACCTCCTAGACAGTTCCTGTTAAAAGGTCGACCTTTTAGTCTGATATTTGAATCTAAACCGTAGATCATAGTAGATTAACAAAATCAGTGATCCATATTTGATATTAGAGGGGTGTAATTTCTTTTTATCTCGAAGTTTATGCCTGTTCTACTGATGCTTTATAAGTAGTGGAGATTAAAGTTTAATCTAAAATAAAAGATAGAAGTCCCTCAAAAAAGTAAGTTTGGGAAACTTACAACTTTGGAAGTTTGGATTGTTCTTAGGCCTGTCAACGGCTGCCGTTTCGCCGTGACGTGAAATAATAACGAAACGGTTCGTGGCAGGATTATTTATGTCGTTTCGATAACGGAACGGTAAATGAAACAGGAGCTGGAACGATATTACACATACCGTTTACCGAAATTGAAAATTTTACACATGTCGTTTACCGTTTCAGTAAACGGAACGGTTGACGAAATGCTGAAACTATACCGTTATTTATGTGGCACGGTATACGAAACGACTGATTTCCCACGTGAAGACCACGTTTGACAGGTCTAATTGTTGTTCTTCAGTAATTTCGATGGTCCCCACTCCCCAGCTCACGGAAGTTCCAACTTTGGAAGTTTGGATTGTTTTGTAAGACTAGTTTTGGCTCCATTTCTCAATTTAAGTAAACTCCGTTAATCTAATGACTGTGGACCCCTTTGTATCATACACTGAACCCAGTGACCCCTCTGTCACTGTTAAATTTTTCCTTCCCATCGGGCCCGCCTATCAACTCCTCTATACCACCTCCTTTTCTCTTTCCGAGTCCTACACTGTGTTTGGTTCACAAGGAGAGGGTGGAAAGGAAAGTAAAAAATAGAGGAGGAAGGGATGGAAAGGAAAGTATTTTCCTTTTCATGTTTGGAAGAAATATTGAGGGGAAAAGAAAATTAATTTCCTTTCGGAGACACTAGGATCTTTTATTTTACAGATAGATTTTTTTTTATTAGTGTTGGACATTGTTGTATTGTTAGATTTAAATGATTCATTAAATCTAGTAATTTTTTAACAAGACTCAATTTTTATTAATAGTTCCTTAAAAATGTAGCAATTTGTTTTTAATAGACTTTTTAATAAGATATCATTTTATTATTATAAAATATTATTAATTATTTAATAATAAAATAATATCATTTATTAATTATTTTAAATTAATTATTCTTATTATTAATAATTAATATTACTTGTTAAATATTATTAATTATAATAATTAGTATTTATTACTAATTATGATTTTTTAATAGTTATGGTTACTTATTAAATATTATTATTTATTAATTATTTTAATTATTTGTTAATTATTAAATATTATTATTAATTATTTCTAAGGTATACTGTTGGAAAAAAATAAAGAGGAGCGGTGTATTGGATTGTATAAGTTATGTACTCTTAAAGCGTCTTATGTAAAAAGTGTTTGATGACTTAAGGATGCATAACTCATTTTTTAAGTCACAAACAAACAGGACCTGAGTGTTAACCACAAAGAATGCGTTAGCTTCTCTTTCTTTTTCTTTTCTTTGTCCCTAAATATTATTAAAGAAAAATTGTTTATTGCGAGCCGTCATTCTCGTGCTTTGATGCCCATTACATTTTGTCTCGAAAAGTTATTCCATATACCAATTGATTTTTATGTGGTTGCTTAAATGTCACGGAAATTCTCCTTTCGAACGCACATATACATAGATATACTTGTTGTCTACCATGGATTAATATCACTTTGCTGTGTCCATATTCCTCAAACAAAAAAAAATATAATAATAACCTAAACTAAAATATTATTTCTTGTGACCACTTATTACTTCTTTTAGGTCTCCATGCTTAATTAAGAGAGATTGATAAGCAAAAGTAAGAAAATAATAAAAATGGCGGAGGCAATAGTGAGTTTTGTAGCCGAGAAACTCGAAGAATTCATAAGAAAGGAGGCGAAGCTGTGGGGTGGGATTAAGAGCCAAGTGCAAAGGATGCAGAATGAACTGATGTTTATCAGGCGCTACGTGGCAAGTGCAGACTCCAAACGACGCAAAGGAGATGACGAATCCAAACTGGTAGAGCTTTGGTTGAATCAGCTCCGCGATGTGGCCTATCGTATGGTGTATACGCGTGTCGGGTCGAATTGTTGACCGTATTCGATGGTCAAAGAAATTAAATTATACACATTCGCCACGTGACGAATCCGGTGTGTATCACACACGAATCGCACGCGTGTACGACACGGAATACGCTATGAAATTATCGTATCTACGTAACATAGGTGGAAAGGAAAGTAAAAAATAGAGGGGTAAGGGATGGGATGGGAATGGAAAGGAAAGTATTTTCCTTTTCATGTTTGGATGAAATATTCAGGGGAAAAGAAAAAGTAATTTTCTTTCGGAGACACTATGGTGTTTTATTTTACAGATAGATTTTTTTTTATTAGTATTGGACATTGTTCTATTGCTAGATTTAATTGATTCATTAAATCTAGTAATTTTTTAGCAAGACTCAATTTTTATTAATAGTTCCATAAAAATCTAGTAATTTGTTTTTGATAGACTTTTTAATAAGAAATCATTTTATTATTATAAAATATTATTAATTATTTAATAATAAAATAATATCATTTATTAATTATTTTAAATTAATTATTCTTATTATTAATAATTAATATTACTTGTTAAATATTATTAATTATAATAATTAGTATTTATTACTAATTATGATTTTTTAATAATTATGGTTACTTATTAAATATTAATATTTATTAATTATTTTAAATATTTGATAATTATTAAATATTATTATTAATTATTTCAAAGGTGTACTGTTGGAAAAAAAATAAAGAGGAGCGGTGTATTGGGTTGTATAAGTTATGTACTCTTAAAGCGTCTTATGTAAGAGGTGTTTGATGACTTAAGGATGCATAACTTATTTTTTAAGTCACAAACAAACATGACCTGAGTGTTAACCACAAAGAATGCGTTAGCTTCTCTTTCTTTTTCTTTTCTTTGTCCCTAAATATTATTAAAGAAAAATTGCTTATTGCGAGCCGTCATTCTCGTGCTTTGATGCCCATTACATTTTGTCTCGAAAAGTTATTCCATATACCAATTGATTTTTATGTGGTTGCTTAAATGTCACGGAAATTCTCCTTTCGAACGCACATATACATAGATATACTTGTTGTCTACCATGGATTAATATCACTTTGCTGTGTCCATATTCCTCAAACAAAAAAAAATATAATAATAACCTAAACTAAAATATTATTTCTTGTGACCACTTATTACTTCTTTTAGGTCTCCATGCTTAATTAAGAGAGATTGATAAGCAAAAGTAAGAAAATAATAAAAATGGCGGAGGCAATAGTGAGTTTTGTAGCCGAGAAACTCGAAGAATTCATAAGAAAGGAGGCGAAGCTGTGGGGTGGGATTAAGAGCCAAGTGCAAAGGATGCAGAATGAACTGATGTTTATCAGGCGCTACGTGGCAAGTGCAGACTCCAAACGACGCAAAGGAGATGACGAATCCAAACTGGTAGAGCTCTGGTTGAATCAGCTCCGCGATGTGGCCTACCGTATTGAGGACGCCATCGACATTTTCTATATAGAACTGGAAGACAGCCATCCACAAGTTGAAAACACCCATAGCCAGCAGAAAAAATGTTGTTATTACCTCTCTTGCAAATTCAAAAACCTATGCCACAAGGCCATAAAGGTGCCTGGCCTCCATAAACTTGACACGGAGTTAGCGGAGATCCAAAAGGAGCTTGAAGATATCTTTATAAGTAAAGACAAGTACGGATTAACACCCCTTATAGACCAAGCTGGTAGGGGATCAGAGCCCGTCATCGACGAACACGAACTGTCTAAACGGAGACCCACCTACCAGGATGTGGACGAAACAGAAACAGTAGGCCTGGATGCAGATAGAGACAACATTCTAAAGCTGCTCCTCAGCTCAGAAGAAACACCAAGGCGTGCTGTCATCACAATTGTTGGTACTGGTGGTCTCGGAAAGACTACTCTTGCTCATATGGTATACAAAAAGTAAGTGTTTTACATATATTTTTCTTGTAAATTTGTCACATCCCGACACATAGGGCTTGACAATTCTCGCCGCGAATACACAATCTCTGTGCACCCGCAAGGCATTTCCTTACTAATTACAATGGTTAAGTTCCAGCTTACCAAGATCTACCACGTTGTCTCTTATGACTCGTTGAGTCATCATGGCAAGACAAATTTTGGCCTAACTTCGCTTGACTTGATCGAGCCTGTCTCTGCAACCTGGAACCCACATCCATTGTGGAAAACATGCAAATGCACGATGAGAATTAAAATTCTCAGTGCGGATTTTAGTTCCAGTACGTGGATTTAAGCTAAAATCCAAGTTCTAAAAATAATACCCATGAATAAATAATTTATCGATTAAACCTGACCGTAAAAATATTATCTGCATTTAATATAAACAAGGCATGCATGTGTCAATTTAAATGATATCAATTGCAATTCTTCACTTAAATCATGCTATCCAGCATATGACCATAATTGAAATCGGACAGAATCACAAAATCTGACTATGACAAAAGTCATATACATGTCGGGACTGAACACGTGGCACGAATCCCATCGCAGACAACACATGTCTGGATATGATAGGAAACTGAGCGTGTCAGGGGTCCGAGCATGGCAGAATTGAGCATATCATAAATCTGAACAAATCACAAATCTTCCCCTAACTCGAGGGCAGACAAAAGGGGATTCCAAATCCACATGTCATTAACATAATTTCATTATCATAATCATATTCACTCAGGACTCCTAACCCAACCGGTTGGGCAGGCAAAAGGAGACCTCTCCCTAACCCGAGGGCAGGCAAAAGAGACTCATCTCTAACCCTGGGCAGGCAAAAGGGAGTTCCAAATCCGCATAGCGCTACCGAACTGGCCGAAGCCGGGGGCCAACCGACTCCGGAGAGTGATGCATACATATCAAATCACACATATTAAGCATATCACATCATATCTCAGTTATTCATTCACATCATTTCATTTCTTTCAGTCAGATCATTCATAAGACAAATTTATCAATAGCAACGGCATTTCCAAATATCTGACTGTTACTTATCAAATTTCTCAAAACGGAGAACATGCCTTTCAAAATGCAGTTTTATCAATAATTGGGCACTATCATTTAAAATGCTTGAATACGGTCATGCAGGCAAACGAATTTCCAATATGCATATGAATAAACATATTTTTATTAATTACTTAAACTTTAACAAAAATCCAACGTAATTCCGCACCTAGATAGTAGAAAGCTTAAACGTAGTTTCTCGATATCTCATGATGATTCGGATGCTTGACGGCCATCATACTTGGGTTCTCTCCCTTAAAAGTTTGCTAGGCTTGATAGTCACGTGTCAAGTGATTCTAGTTCGCTTTCCTAATAAAGAAAGTGACTTTCTTACTAACCGTTAAATACTTAAAGTAACCTAAATAATCTAATTATTGGCGGTTCTTGGGTTACCATACTGACGGCCTAAGTTAACCAGACTGGTTGAGATTTGGATGGTTAAGTTCAGATTATTTATTTAGAGGATTCTGTTTTAAAATATATTACTAAGTATTTTGTCTTATTATTAATAATTGGTTTTGATTTTCCAGTCATTAAGAGTTTATATTTATTTTTATTATATAACTCATGAATTATATTTTAGAATGGAAATATTCACTTATTTATTATATAGTGTTTCTTCCAATATTCATTTAGTTGTGCTATATTTGATTTATTTCATTAATACTTAATTAATTAGTTTGCATTGCTTAATATTTATTAAATTATTTAGCTATTTGTTATATTGAAAATTTAAATAAGAAAATTATAATCCAAAAATCAAGAAAACAATTGGAAATATAGAATTAAGAATCGAAATTATTTGATTGGTTTGTTTGGGATCAGAAAGTCGATGAATAAACGTCATCGTATATGTTCTTGACTTCACTCAAACTATTCTCATCATCTCCCGAAAAATCGAATCCCACTTAATTAAAGGAATACCCAGTTATTGCTAACGGCCTTTCCTATAATTAATTATTAAGCATACTACTAATTAACTTAATCTTTGATTAAGTTTAAGATTAATTTTTAGTCCAATTTTCTGCACTAGGCCGAGTTTAATAGCCCATAAAACAAGTTCCTGTACTGGGCCAGTATAATTTTTCTTTTATTTCGGCCAAGGCCCAAAAAGTCAGCCCATAAGGCCCACAAACACACATGGCTAAGTCAGGTCAACCTGACCCAGTTGACCTGAGCCACGCTTAACGGGTCCGACTTGGATCCGATATGAAGGGTCTGGATCCGACCCGCAAGGACTGTAATTTTTATCCAGAGGCCCCTAAACTCATTCTATTCACAATCTAGTCCTTTTCCTCACAAAGAGGCCCCAGAAATTACAAATAAGCCCTTTTTTCTTCACAGTTTAGTCCCTGAGTTAAGTCACAGCGTACCAGTATGGTATCAGTGGTACATCGAGTGTACCAGAGGCTGATACCAAGCCTCAAATCCCATCGTCAACCCTCACAAAGGTCTCCATCCACGAGAACAACCTCAAATCCCAACAGTTTGGCTTAAGCACGGCTAATAGAGTTATAACTCACAACAGTTAGGGTTTCAAGCATTAAAAATCCAAAATTTGGGGTTATCAGACTACCAATTCCACTGTTCAAGGTCAACACAGCATCAATTAACACTCAACATTCAAATTTCCCAAACCAGGTTTCATCCCAATTCGAAATCGAAAATCTCAAAACTCAAATCGAATCCTAACTCAGAGGAGAGGGATATACCTGAGATCTCCTGCTGTCGTCCTCTCCCTCTCTTTCCCTTCTTCCTCTTTCCTTTACTTTCGGTGGAACCCTAACCTCCCAGCCAAGGTCCCAATGGAGCTCGAGTAAGGCATTTATAGGTGGAGCAGCAAGAGAGGAAAAGAGACGGCAGGGATCTCCACAGCACGAATCTCCTCAAGGGTCAAAGCTTCAACGCTTATCCACCTCTCTCGTGGATAAGAACAAGAGGAGACAGCCAATAGGAGGTGATCGACTGTGGCATAGGGGATTGGCTAGCCACAGTTCATCCGCCCCAATTTCTCGAGAGGAGTTTCTCGTCGGAGAAGACGAGAGAAGAGAAAGAATCGGACGGAGCGAACAAAGAGAAGGGAAAAGGAGAGAGAAAGGAGATGGTGCCACGGTAAATTCTGATTTTTATTAAAAATTTACCCATTTGATCCTTTGTGGCAGAGACTTTGTGGCCAAGGGTGCTGCAACTCATATAAAGTTATTTAATTAATTGTTTTCATTCAAATTTAATTAGTCTGATGTTAAATTTCAATATTAATTAAACTTTGATTTTGCTAGAATCATGTAGATGATTTTTAGAAACTACACAAATTAAAAGATTTCGATTTCAAGTGAATTTTTTCTGTTACGACTTAATTAATCGTTTGAGATTATTAGTTTTAAAATTTTGTTTATCTTAATATTATTTTTAAAATTAACCTAATTGTTATAATTAAACCAAATCTGATATTTCTACTATGTTACAAAATTTTATCTTCTACTTCGTTCTTTTGGGTAGTAACAACTATCATGATAATTTTGCTTCCGTTGATTAATTATTTAACTTACCATTACCACCTGTATTATTATTAATAATTAATTAATTAATTATACTTACTATTTTATTTAGTGGATAAAAAATGATTTTTTTTTCCATTACAATTTAAAGGTTATACAGCTAACTTTTCACGATCGAACTGCCAATCGGGGCCTAGTGATGCTTGAATATTAAAATGTTAAACAGCATCCTATACTAATACTACTTAGATTAAGTTTATATATTCTTTATATATTACTATGTATGTTTAATTAATCAATTTACATTATTCAACTGGATGAACTAGAATTTTTAAATTTCTCTTTCTATACGGAAAATATTGAAAATTTCTTGACAAAAAAAAACATTTGGTTTTGTTCTATATGTAATGGAATTAATTATCTTATGGTTATATGAATTTCAAAAGTCGAAATTTGGAGTCGTACTGCTGATTAATTGATAATGTGCATATTATGATAGTCCTAAATTGTCTATGATTTTTTAAATACGTGTCGTGCTGTGTCATGTTGTGTCAAACACATCGTGTCTGGATCATTTGTTGTGTTGTGTCGCGTCGTATTTAAATACTTCATATGCCATATCATGTCATGTCTAAATTCTAAGAGATGCACACGGCACACCTAAGGATACGGCACATCTTTCATAAAATATAGTTATATACTTATGTTTATAAATAAATTGGACATTGAAACTATAAAATTATCCTTACAAAATAGACAATATAAAGATTTTTCTTATTGTTTCATAAATTTACCATCTTTAATCCTTATTATAAACTTGTTATGTCTCTTGGGTTATGTCGTGCCATGTCTCGTGTCGTGTCATGCTGTGTCTAGACAATTCGCTTGTCGTGTCGTGCCGCGTCCATTTTATCAAATTCGGACACAACACATCTAAAGACACCGCACGCGTAAGTTCTCGTGCCGTGTCGTGTCCATATTTTACCGTGTCGTGTCCATATTTTACCGCGTCGTGTCGTGCCGTGTTCAGACACGTCGTATATTTTTTAGAACACTAATCACCCATCCAAAGTTTTTCTTTTTTTTTCAATGAAAATCATAGTTAAGCCCTAACCTATTGCAATCGAAGTTTTCCAGCCCCTACCATTCTTTTATTTTACGTTAATTTCCTCTTTAGTTTTTAATTTCTGGCTCACTTCATGTTCCTGATAGTGGCAAAATTGAGATAGGTTTTAAAAGGAAAAAAATGCCTAAATATTAATGGTAAATTATGAATCAGTCAAGTCACCACAGAAATCTGTCATTGTTCTGATTTTCCCTTATTCTGAGGAAATCAACAATAAATCATTGTAGTGTTATATAATTGTCTAAATTCTTAGTTAAACTAATTGTTTTTTTGTTATTTTTATATCCAGAGTGAAGGCATATTTCGAGTATCATACAATACTCTCCGTCTCTCAACAGTATAATTTAAATGATCTCTTGGCAAATATTCTGGGAGAGTTGGTTGATCTAATCAAAAGGTTGGAAGTTTCCGATCCTGAGAAGCAAAAGGTGCTTGAATTAATAAGCAAGTACGATGGTTTTGAACTTAAGAAGCAAGATCGTGCTTTTTTTATTAGCAAGCTAAAAATATTATTGAGTGGGATAAGGTACCTAATTATTTTAGATGATGTGTGGGAGGTTAAACTGTGGGATCGAATACAATATGCATTGCCCGATTACAAGAATGGAAGTCGAGTATTGATGACTAGCAGATCTATGGATGTTGCTAGATTAGCTGATCCAGAAACAAAACCTTACGAGCTCGTCTTCTTAAATGATACGGAAAGTTGCGACCTCCTCCTAAAAAAAGCATGTTACTATAAAAATCCTATTGAGGTTGAATTCTCTACTGACCTCCTTGAATTAGCAAACGAATTATCTAAAAAATGCAACGGCTTACCTTTAGCTTTGATAGTACTAGGTGGTATCATTTCAACAAGACATCAAAGTTATCATGATTGGAAAAAATTGTTGGACACAATGGATTGGGGCCAAGAAGGTAGAGACTGCATGAATGTTCTAGCTATGAGTTATGAAGACATGCCTTATTATCTAAAACCATGCTTTATCTATCTTGCTTCATTTCCAGAAAATTATCAGATATCAGCTAAGATTCTCATTAATAAGTGGCTCGCAGAGGGGTTCATACCAGAACAAGGAAAGAAAACACTGGAGGAAACAGCAGAGATTTTTTTAGAGCAACTTTATGAAAGGTGTGTTTATTCGTTCTACTTTATTATCATTATGTTGTAGATATATTCATATGTATTAATATCGACAATTGGTAAGTTTTCCTACTCCGGATCATAATTGTATGCAACATTACAGAAAGAGAATTTTTTTTCATCTACGAGACTATTAAATTTATTTATTATGTATAAGACATTTATACATCAAAATTTTACAAATCGATACAAACATCAAAATAGAACTACTCTTTGGTATGAACTAAAGAGAGCTTTTTATTTTCCCTTCGAAATATCATTTTAGAAGTAGTGGTTCTTAATTGTTTAGTAAATTCTAGTATACTATTTTATTTAAAATTGAAAAAATTGTTAACACAGATTCTTTCCTTAATTTTTTCATATATGTTTTCACATATTCGGGAAAGAGTCAATTATTTCTATTTGTAAAATCACTTATTTCTATTTGTTGATTTTACGTATACTAATTAAATCTTCATCAGATGCCCTCAAAATATTGTTAATAAACCTTAATATTGAATTTTCAAATTAAACAACCTACGAATTATATCTAGATGCAATTTTTTTGTACAAAAAAATGTAGCTTATTAATGATAGGAATGATCCTAAAATTATTTTGATTTTTTATTGGGTTTATTTCATGTTTGTTCCGATTTGGGATAGAAACAATTAATGTTCTAGCGTCGTAATTAAATAAATTTAAATATTTCAGGAGTATGATTCAGGTATCAAGGCGATACTCCAATGGTTCAATCAAATATTGCCGAGTACATGATCTTCTTCATGAGTTGGCGATGCTTGAGGCTAGAAAGGTCAACTTTGTCACGGTTTTCCAAAAATTACCACAAGGCAGCCATCCTGACAGAGTAACCCGTCGTGTCTCGATTCAAGCTGATGAATCTGTCGACGATTGTGGCGGATTTATAAAGTGCATAGGTTCAAATACCCGTTCTTTGATATGGTTTGACCCAAGATTAAGAGATTCCATATCTTTAATTGATTTTAGACTACTACGGGTTTTAGAAATTGAGGGTGCCACCGATGGTTATCAGCTTCGGGGACTTGACAGATTGATTCACCTAAAATACTTGCGAATTAGCAGCGAATTAAAATTGCCAAGTGATTTTCGGTGGGATCGTTTGAAAAACCTCGAGACGCTAATTGCGGACGTGGAAGAACAAGAGGGCTTATGGTCAATCCATACATTGAGGCATGTAATATTGCAAAACGATCCTCTTGACGGACCACCAGCAAGTGCTGACTTGAGAAATCTCCAAACCCTTCGATGGATCTCAAGCTCCTGCTTAAAGACGTGGCATAAGAATCAACTTCCCCTATTAAATAACCTACGAAAGTTTGGGCTTGAAATTACACACGAGATGGAGAGCGTGGAGTGGGAGATGGTAGGCTATCTACTTGTAACTCTGCCGTATTTGCGTTCTCTCAAAATTGGCGGTGAAGGACTATTTAAGATTCCAAAGGAGATTGTTTACCCAAGGGGACTCCCAAATTATCAGAAGCTAAGAACCATTTGCTTGTGGGGCCGTTGGTCTGATAATATCACTGTAGAGGCTAGCTTGTTCCCACAACACCTCATCAAACTCGGTCTTGGAAATTCGCAACTTGCGGTCGATCCGATGCCAGAGTTGGGAAAGCTTAAGAGCCTACAGAAACTTAGGCTAGGACATTGCGTGTATGTGGGGGGAAAGGAAATGGTATGTCCAGCGGGATTCCCTGCCCTTCAAACCCTGGTCCTTAGTTGTGACCACACAGAAATTTTCACGGTGATGGAGGGCGTCATGCCGAAACTTAAACACCTCGATTATTCTTCAATATATCTCAACTTGAACTTGCCACCTGAGCTCGAACACTTGAAAGACTACTAATGAATTATTATTTCCTTAAACACGGTCATTCAATATAATTACGTACTCCAGTTACTTAATTTTTATAAATTATTTAAACTTTCATTTTTTTTTTTTTTGTTCTAGCTGAATCGATCGATTCTGAATCTCTATAGTTCCTTCATGTTGCATTAATTTTTAATAATGAGGTACTGTTGATTGTGGGTGTTGGTGGGTTTGATGATGTAATTGTCCCAAATTATTTGGACAATTTTCTTTATTTTGGCTTATTATTTTTATTTAATCAAAACAACAAATTAAATTCGTCTCCGTTTCCCCTTGAGAATATTATGTTTTATACGTTATACGAGACGAGGAAGGAAGGGAATAATAAATTTTGTTGTCAATACAACGAATTAGGTCCGAAAAAATTAAAACTAATGTTACTGTTCACTTCAATTTCGATAATAACTGTAAAAAATTTTAATATTTTAATACTGATGTTGTAGGATCGACATCTTGATTGCCGATTCTACAAATTGCTTGGATCAGCATCCTTGTCACATTTATCTTTTAGCCCTCAATTTTTTTATTATTACAAAACATATATTAAAGATAATTTAAACTTTTATAATGAAATGAGTATATATTTCATATATTTTATATATTAAATACATATTATTGTATATAATTAAATTATATGAACATAAAATGTACATATATTTGTATGTACATTTATTTATACATTAAAAATTTTTATATATTAATATCTACACTTAATGTAAAACAAAATTTTTTATTAGACTATTTAGTAAAAATAATAATTTTAGGGTCATCGGTGAATAAGATAATTAGTTTTAGAATCTTGAGTTTAGAAAATCCTTGATCTAATTAGTTATAGAATCTCCAAAGATAATGTTTTTTTTTAAAAAAAAATTTGTTAAATTTTCTTAGAAAAATATAAATTGGTTGGTAGCATGAATTAAATAGTAAAACAGATTGAGCAGTTCCAATCGATCGTTTGAGACTCGTAATTTAAAAAATAAATAGTCCGGAATAAAAGATCCATCTTTATTTTGTAAAGTATTAAGCCAACACTGTCAAACATTATAGGGGGCGTTTGGATCGCTTAAAAATTGGGGGAATTTGAGGAATTTGTTATTCCTAGACATAAATTTATTGGAAAGTGTGTAACTTTGTGAAGAAATTTGAATTGTTTATATTAAAATTTATGCCCGGAATTTGGGACGCATCCAAACGACCCATAGTTTTTTTTTCCTGTGGAGTGTGTGTTGACATTAATATGACTCCTTAAATCTCGGATGATGTGCGGTTTCTTAAGTGTAAGAGGTGTAGCGGGTTGTCACTGACGATATGTAGGTTGAGGACTTGAGGTTCTGCGACTCATTTAGGCCACGTTTTGTTATTTCGGCCGCAGAGATGTTGTACGGCCTACGAGTACGAATAGCTCAGAAAGCGAACTTCTGAATTTTCTGCGTCTTTTTTCTTTGTGTATGTGCGCTTCCAACTGCTGACCAATGGGCCCTACTCTTTCTTACTTTCAATATCAACAACAAAGAGACGGAACAGACGAAGGAGCAGGTGCCGGACAGTCAGTGAATTACAATCTTAGCGTGTCGTGGTGTGCCGTGTCAAATACAGGTGTGTTTAACATCGTGTCGTGTCGTGTCGACACGGGTTATATTTGCAATCGTGTCGTGTCGTGTCGTGTTGAGTGGAGCAAAACGCCAACACAACACGGAAACTGATACGACCAGTTGGTAACCGTGTTAACACGCCACGTCACAGTTGTGTCAATCGTGCCAAACCGGTGTTAGAAACTTATTATTTTTTTCATGAAAATTGCCAAAAAATATTAAAAATTATTTAAAAAAATGAATTAAAATTTTGGGATTCATTTTCTACATGAAAATTGTTCTATTTTTATATTTCATGGGCCGTTTGGATCGCTTAGGAATAAGAGGAATAGCCTCTTTCTAGACGAAAATTTATTTCTAACAATCCAAACTCTTCACAAAATTATAAACTTTCCAATATTTTCCACCTAGGAATATGCTATTTCTCCTATTCCTAAGCGATCTCCATGATAAAATATTATTAAAAAATAATAAAAATAAGATATGTTAATTGGTAATCTATTGGTTAAAAATTATATATTTTTATTATACTTTTTGTTTGAATTTCAAATAATTTATCACTATTAATTTTTATTAATTTTTATGTATTGATATTTTTGTGCTATGTTAAAATTTTGAATTTAAATATTATAAAAACATGTGAAATTTCAAATCAACCTTAGCTTTTTTTATAATTCATTTAATATTTCTATACTATTTATTTAATTTTAAATTTTAAAATTAATAAAATATATGAAACCGTGTTGTGTCGTGTTGTAACCGTGATGTGTCAAATCTTACCGTGTTGAACCGTGTCGTGTTAAACTTTGTCATTTGACTGAAAATGCCAACACGACACATTTTTAACACGCCACGTCAACACACCCGTGTCGTATTAAATCCGTACATGTGGCGTGTCGTGTCGTGGTAACATGGGTCTGTACCGTGTCATCACACCAAACACGCCACAATTTATAATTCACTATAGAGAGTGGAGACGGACAGACCAAATTCCATCCATCGTGAGCGGAACAATAAATGAGACCGTTGGAATTTGAGCTTTACCTACAACACTTTTGTAGCTTTAGCTTTACTTATAAATGTTGCTCCAAACCCCCTTCCCCTCCTCTCTATCAATTCTTCCCCTAACTGTTCCATGTCTCTTGCTCTCCACTCCCCACTACTTTTCTAATTCCTTAATTCACCATTATCACAGTCGTTTCTAAATCCTCCAAATTATACACTTGACAACCCTACTTAAAGGAATGATGAAACCTGGGCAATATCTCTCCCCCCAACAGCTATCTCTTTCTTCTACTAAAACACTGGACATGAATCCACCATACCCCTTCCGTACTGCTAGAGCAAACACCGCTTGAGCCCACATCACCCACTACAGGAAAGTGCAGCAGTTGCATGGGCAATTCTCAATTGCATCAGTGGAACAAAATCAGTTGCATCAGCACATATTTTGCATCCGCATGACTCATGCAATAAATATAATTGTATCAGGACTACTAATGCAAATGATTTTTACTCTGTTGCATAGACAAGACTCATGCAACTGAATAACACTTGCATCAGGTTACACCGATGAAACTAATTATTAATAATTCTTAAGTCTGATGGGTCAATTGTGGTGAAGGAATTAAATCCTAGTACCAAATAAATTTGTACCTAGACCTAACCTCACTAGTCGTCAAAGTTAAGCTTAGGGTCGAACCCACAGGACGGATTAACGAATACTAGACTTGTTGTTTTTCTGAAGCTAGACAATAGAATAAGATAGAGAATGTTGCAAATTAAAGAGACTAAGTAACAAAGCAATCAAAGTTGATATTTTTGGTTGTTTTCTTTTGTTCTGAATAACAATTTAGGGAAGGTAAAATAAGGTAGGAAGATTTTTGAGGGTTTTTCTTTCGGATATAAAAAGGCGTCTTAGGGGTCAGGATTCACTTAGGTTTAGCCTTCGAATTGCTGGATTTCTCGCTGATGCATTAAATACCAATAAATCGAAACATACACTCTCAGTTCGGTCCGAACCAGACGAGTTCGGTCCGAACAGAGGTCGATATGTTGGGTTATGACTATATAACTTGAGTTTTAACTTTATGAAAGGCTTAGATCGGCTGTAGCTATGTCTCCTAATCCTCAACTGTCGTCTTTTGGTCTAGAAGTTAGCACAGGACTCTACTTTGCCCACATAGGTCAAATAAACCTAAACTTTCGTGTCGGTATTTTAAGTAACTTATGTCTAAATTATTGGTCTTCTTAGGGATATCTAAGTTGCCTTTCAGCCAACTTAGAAGCTACACCTTTCGGTATAAACTAATTTCCTCTTTCGAATCGTCAATTTATCCCAAGTACTTAATTTGATTCCGATTGTCTAACCTAACCTTGTAACTTAACTAAACAGGCCTTTATTTAGAAGTAAATCAGGTCCAGGCAGGTAAATCAAACAAGCAATAATAATAATTCTCAATAATAAGATCATAAAGCCAAACAGTCAAGTTATATCAAATCTTAACACCAACCTAAACCTAAACTACATCCATACCCTAAGACATGAAATAAATTACTCTAACATGTTCTCAAGACAGCAAATAAACATAGTATAAGCATAATAAAGATACAAGCCCATAGAAGCAGGAAATAAAAGCATAAAGGAAAATAAAGTCTACTCCTTTAATGCCAAGACAACTTCTCCTAGGCAATGGATGAGAGGCGAAATGGTGAGATCTGCTCCTCGCTGCTGCCGTCGCTTCAAACAAGTCGTAGAACACTAGGGTGATGATGGAATTTCCAACTAGGTGGCTCCTTCTCTCTTTTTGAATCAAAAGTGTCTTTCTAGAGGCAGGAGAGGCCTTTTTATAGCACCTATGTTGCTTGGGGGCGAGGTTAGGGTATTCAGAGCATCAAAAGTTGCCAAAATACTAACTTCCATACAGGAGAAACATGCCATATTCTATCTGTTCGACCTGGAGAGATGAGGTTCGATCCGAAGGAGATAGGCTCGACCTGGAGAGGAGTAAAGAAGTGCAAGGAGGGCACTTCGGTCCGAGCAGATTCAGTTCGATCCGAACTGGAGAGAGAGATAGATCAAATAGAGGTGTTGGGGTCGAACAGAGCAATGGTGAGGTCGAACAGAGCCTAGGAATGAGTCATCTAGGTGGCATGTGGCCCGCATGTCGGTCTAGAACGTGTCCCCATGCCAGGAATGAGTCGTCTGGCGTGCATGCTACCATGAAAATCATCAAAACCCTGTAAAAACAAGTAGAAGCAGCAGCAGAGCCAAATCCTGGGAAAATAGCAAGTAATTGTCAAACAATTTAATGGTTTGGGTATAATTTCAGTGCCAAGTACGGTCAAAATACCAATGATATCGAGGATATCAAATTGCATAGGAAAAACCAATGTAATTGGACATCAATTGCATAGGCGAAGTTGTTGCAACCGATATTTTAAGTTGCATATGCATGACCGATGCAACAAAATATGAATTCATCTTAGGACAAAATGTGTGAGTATTAGGTTTTTAGTGATTCAAAAAAAAAAAATTGCGCATGTGCTTATGATTAAATAGGTTTTGTAGTGTGCATATGATTAAATTGATTTTGTAGTGTATTTTATTAAAATGTACGTACTTGAAAAAATTAAAATTAAAGCAATAGAAAATCTAATTAAAAATTGATGAAATCAAGAAATTAGTACATATATATGAATAAATTTGAATTTAAAATTTTATTAACCGATTAATATTTACTTTATTCATAATTATTCTTTTTTAGTTTAATATATCCATTTTTTTATACGTATCATTTAGTTATTTTTAACAAAGGACATGTTATCATATGTTGACAATTTAATAATTAATTGCTTGCATATGGTGGATGTATAAAAATTGGCAAAATAAAGTTTCAATTGGGAATCGAACTCTGGATGGCTAGTTTAAAACTCAATCTCCTTACCAATGGACTACGCCACACTTTTGGTTAAAAGACTTTGAATCTTTAATATATAATAGAAAAATAAACTATTTTCCTTCCACACGTTCTTTCCTTGCATTCGTTTGCCCTTTCTTTCCAAATCCCTTGTGTTTTTTCTCTCTTCTCCATGACTGCACGGTGAAATTAAAAACTTAATCAAGGCTGCCGTTGCCACCTGTCTGCCTTGGTGCTCAAATCTTGTAAGGTTGTCTTTATTACTCGTCGGTGTTAAAATATCAGGCGTGAAACCCTGTTTGCGTTGTTATTTCTAGGAGTATTCCCAAGGTATAATTTCGATTTCTGTAACGATTTTAATTCTTTTTTTTTGTTAATTAATCCTAGATCGAAATTGCTTACAGACTTTGAACTTATTATAAGGGCTTGCGTGTATGTTAATCCTAGTCAATTGCAATATTTATAGAGTTTGCTCTGATTTGATATAGAAGCAGAATATGTGTATGTATATTGTGTAGCGCCTTGAAGAGGAAATTTGTCTAGGTGTAAACACCTCAATAGTTTTAGTGACAAAGCCTGAGGTTAATTACCATCAATTATGTTTTAGCATAAGTCTAATTAGGTCTCTTATATTTCATTTCAAGCTCTGATTTTCCTTATTACTTCACAAAATTCTCAATGCTACCCGTTATATTAATAGTTAACTCTCCTGACTCCCCTTTTGTGAAGGGGGGCCACGTGACAGAGGTTTGACTACCAACTCCTGCTATCTCTCTACTACCTACAATTGCTTTGTCTCCTGCTCTTTGTCAATTGCTCCTGTGTTGCTTCACGTCTAGGTAATGGATCTGGCAACTAATTAATTTTTTTTTATCAATCACCAATCAGTCCCTTCCCAATCAACCATCAGTGAATTAATTTTTGCACACCAGGAAATTTGTTGATGAAATTTTTGTCTTGGGCTAGAAGCAAAATTTTTGAAAACTCACTGTTATTCCGTGACCTAAATAACATAACGTTATAGGACAATAATTTTTTTAAATTCAGAGTAAAGGTTGAAAAGTATTGCGGCATCAGCCTTTGGGATTTACAGTTTTTTTAATTCTATTGTAAAGACCTTAGATTTATTTTATTTCATGATTGAAGAAATTGTTAGGTGACCTTTAACTAGAAGAAATACTGGATAAACCTACTGGTTTTAGTTTTATGGCCTTTATAATCTATGCATCTTTATCAATTATAATCAGAATGGTTTATCTCAAATAACTGTGTCTTTTAAAGAACAGAATGATAAATATAAATTGAAATTTTATAGTATGCTTGCAAATATCAATGATTGATCTAATGCTTACATTATTTACCTTGGCTTTTCATTTAGTGCAGTTAACAAGCAAGTTAGGTCAACATACTAGATAAATTTCACATTTTGTCTAAGGCATTGGTCAACAAAAAAATTATAACGTGAAATGAAATTGCTGGTGCATAGAGTAGATAAAAACTTGACCAATTAATAGTACAATGGTACAATAATTTACATATCATTTCGGTACATTGCAGGTTAAAAATGTCGAGGGATCGTAGATGGATGTATAGAAGATTTCTCAATGGAGATTATAATACTGATTTTTTGCTTGGAGTAGAAAGTTTTGTTGAAGCAACCTTTAAGCATAGTGCAAATGTACGTGTAAGAGGCAATAAGAAAATGATCCGCTGTCCTTGCAAAGTTTGTGACAACACAAGGTTCAGAACGGCTGACCAAGTTACTAAACATTTGTGTAAGAAAGGATTTACTCTCTATTACACTTGTTGGCGAAAGCACGGCAAGTCAGATGTCGACGAGGGCTCCAATAGATTGTCAGATAATGAAGGAGGGGAGGAGATGAATAGGATGAATGAGATAGTGTTAGATGCTGCTAGTCCAGATTTCAATCCGGACGCAACAGATCAAAGTGCTCCAATTCACACCGCAGCAGAGTTCTATAAATTGCTCGAAGCAGCAGAGAAGCCTTTGTGGGAGTTGGAAGCTAGTGAGACCAATTTGAAGTGCAAAGAATCTCTATTGTCGGTCGTGTCTGAATTGTTGAATTTGAAATTAGACTTCCAACTACCTAGAGAATGCTTTGATCGGATGATATCAATTATTAAGAAGATACTTCCTGAGAATGACATATTACCTCCCAATTTCTATGAGGCTAAGAAGCTACTACGTGGGCTTTATTTGAAGTACAAAAAAATTGATGTGTGCCCCAATGATTGCATGTTATATTACAATGATCGAAGTTTAAAGAGAAATGTGATATCTGTGGTGAGCCTAGATACAAAAGTGACACAAGAAAGAAGAAAGGAAAACCTATAGCACAAAAAAAATTGCGTTATCTTCCTCTAACACCGAGATTGCAAAGACTGTACATGTCTTCAGCTACTACAGAGCACATGCGGTGGCACAAGAGCGGCATCCGCGAAAAGGAAGGAGTCATGATACATCCGGCTGATGGGGAAGCATGGAAGAGTTTTTATAAGTCAAACCTTGATTTTGCACTTGAGGTTTACTTATGGCCAATTGGCCATGTTACTCTGTCTCTGTAAGTTCCCTTTTTATTTTTTTTTACTGTACCACAATTCAATTTTTCTTTTTAATTTTTAATGGATTGGCTCAAGTCCCTTTCTCGTGAAAAAAAAAAATTCTTGACTATTTTTTTTTTCAGCCCAAGTCGAATTCAACATCTTCTAGAAAAAGGAGGAGGAGTGTTTAATAATGAAGATGAAGATGGAAATGAAGATGAGAGTGAAGATGAAGATGAAGATGAGAGTGAGGATGAGAGTGAGGATGAGGATGAGGATGAAGATTATGACGAAGATGAAGACGAAGACGAAGATGATGAATATGAAGATAATGATCGCGACAATGTGCCAGATGTTATAACTATTGCTAGAACTATCTTTGATAAGAATGAGTTTGATGCAGTCGACTATGATGAGTCTCCTTTAAATTCTGATTTTAGCGATGATGAGTAGCTTATATAGGTGATTCTGTTGTGTTTTCTTTTGTTGGTACAATTGTTGGTTCTTGAGACTTTTGGTATAATTTTGGGTTGGGCTATCTATTTTACATTGTTTTTTTTTATGTATTTGTTTTGTGTGGTAATTTTAATAAATTATTTTAGTTATCTCTTATATTTGGTATGTGAAGAGTGGTATTTCTTAACTATTAATATGAATGTAGATATTATACAACTATTTTATTGGTAAAATCATGTAATTGTTTTATCAAATATATAATAATTCAATTTCAAAGCCTCATTTTACTGTAGAAAGAGCTCAAATCCTACCGGCTCTCTTTCCTGTTCAAGGTCTGATGGATTTCATCATGTCCGTCCGTCTTTCCAGGCCCTTTTCTCAGCTTGGTGCTTGTGGTTTTCTGCTGCAATTGCTTTGTTGTTTCCCTGCATCGCTCCGATCTTTCCTTTGTGCGTGCCCCTTGTCTTGCCTTCCGCCTTCGCCGCACCTGATCTGCTCCCTCTCTTTTCCGGACGTAGTTGTTGGCTTCTCTCTTCCTTTTTCGTCGTTCCCATGCCTCGCACTGTCGTGATTGCTGTTTGTGCGCTGTGGAAGGTCCTGAGTTGGCCTCTTTTCCTGTGCAGGATCGTTCTCTCTCCTTCCTGCGTGCCTGTCTTTCTTCTCTCTTCTTTGCCGTTTGCTTCTTCCTTCTTTGGTCAGCGATTTCTTCTTTTCTTTTAGGCTTTTTTTTGCCTCTATTTCATCTGTACTGTTCTGTGCTGTTCAGCGATGTCTTCCTTCCTGTCATGCGTTCATCTTTTCACTGCTTTTGCTTTTTTTTTCAGGTTGGCTGTCGTTCTTCCTGGTTGGTTTCTGCGCCTCACCAAGGTATCGTTGCCTTTGTTGATGTTGGTTTTGTTTATTTCCTTTAGTGCCCTTTCCCAGTTAGTTCTGCTGCAGGTCTGGTTGTTGGCCATTTTTTTTTTGGGTTATTGCTTCAGTTTTTGTTGTTCAATGCTGCTGTTGTTTTTTTATTTCCCTGCCTTCATGTCTGTCTTTTTCATTTTAATTTTGCGTATTGTTTCAGAACTTTGTCGGCAGCCTTTTTCAGGCCTTCTTCCCATCTGTATTCTTCATCGCGTCGCTTCGCTCTGATGGATTGTGAATCTGCCCTTCCTCTTCCCTCGCTAAGTTTTCTTCGATCATTATTTCTTCTTCTTCGAATTTTTTACAAGTTATGCAGAAAAATTGCAGGATCGCAGGATTATATGGTCCCATTTGAAATTGTTGTTGTACTTTTAGGAGTTCTTTTTTCCTTTTCTATGGATCACATAATTGTTTGTTGCTTTGTTCTAGGACGATTTCAAGCCAGCATTAAGGCAACTCTTGGCAACTCATCCTGGACTGGAGTTTCTGCGGGGCACACCTTAATTTCACGAGAGATACGGTATGTTTTTTGTCAATTCTGGCTCATCTGTACTGATTGACTCTGGCATAATTACTTTTCAAGTTATTGGATATTGACGATCATGAAATCTCGCTTTTTTCTGTTGTATCTTAGTTCTTTGAGGATTAATTAAGCTGTGTGCCCACAATATATATTAAGTTCATGATTTGTTATACAAGGAGATCTACTGATATCCTAGTATGAAAGTCTGATTTTTGTGATGTTAAATTTACTGCAGCGGAGACGGTAATATACAGGATATATTACTTTACAAATATGGGAATGGTCGTATAACTCTAAGAGACCTCAAGCATGGAAATTTGGTTGCTGCCATGCAACAACTAGATGAGGAGGAGGATATTAACAGAGTGTTAAGGTAGTTTTATACTTGAGAATTTTGTCTTGACATGAATTATCCAATAGCGAATTCCCGGTATTTGAAATACCATGGTGTTGACTGTCCTGTGCAAATTCATTCTCAAGGTTTGAAGCAACAAGGTCTGTCCTAGGCAGGCTCTGATTGGTACCATTGTTTCCTTCTTCCCTGGCGTATCTTCCAAAGAAGAAAAAAAAAGAAGCAATTATCTTTCCTTCGTTTCTCATGAAATATTAGTACATCTCTTTGTATGGCTTTCAGTACAATTTTCATAATTTTTTTCCCATTTTGCCCCTATATTCTGCAGCCTTATTTTAAAACATTATTGTTTACAAATCAAATGATATATATGCTGGGTAATGGTTGTGCTTCTAGGTGTTAGCTGTGTATATATAAATTATTTTCTCTCAACATACTGCCTACAAGATCATATCTGATTTTTATAGTTTCTATTATTGGATTTTATAATCTGATATGGTACTACATCCAGTACTCTTTCATTTTTTATATGGTACTTTCCCTTCCCAGTATCCTCTAGCTGGTATAGAAGCTTTTTACAGAGTTGTTATATGTCCTTTTGCTTTTGTTTTATTTTTCTCTTTTTTCGGTGATTTACTATATGTTGCCTTTTTACAGGGACCTGCTGCAGCATCTGTCAAAAAGTATATATCAGTAGTTACAAATGGGTCAGAGGATGAAAGGCATGTTGTTGCTCCAACAATTTTCGTAGAAGCTGCAGTAAATATTGGACGATTCCCACATGTATTTCATAGAAGCCTCATTCTTTTTTACTTGCAGTTTTCTTTGAATATGTTAAAAAAAACAATCTATAGGTGGACTATCATAAAGGTCAAGAGTAAATATTGGAGGTGTTCATGATGCAGTGACAATTAGGAAATGCTGGAGGGAAGAGAGAAAGACCTTCAAATATTTTCCACAATAATGTGTTTACGATTCATTAAATTGATTTGGAATCATACTAAATTGGTGCATTTTCTTTTGTAATTTAGGAAACTTCTCTGGAAAAAGAATAAGACCAGAAAAAATTGCTAAAGCAGGAAGCCCTTCGATTGGACTTAAGCCTACAAGGAGATATCCCCTCAGGGTGCATCTATATTTTCGAATTTTTGTTCATGTTGTTAGCTTTAAATTGGCTAGAACTGTTTCTGGTCCTCAAGCTCCCAACTAGAAATATTTCAAAGAGTAATTTCATTTTGCCAAAGGCTGCAAATATTGTGCCATCAATATCTGTGAAATAATTTTCTATTTGTGTTTGTTTTTTTTTTGTATTTTTTAAATATTGTTTAGGCTATATTAATTATTGTTTATGTTTTCTGTTGTGTCACAGGAGAGGCTGATAAAAAAAAAATATGCACTTTGGTTATCTCAGCGAGTTGTAGATTTAGACAATGGACTGCCGATCTTTAAGCATGTGACTTTAGGTTTGATTTAAGATTATTTTTTAATTTTAGATCTGCCTTATAGGAAATATGCCTCAAATAATGTTAGTGAATATGGATTATATTGCTTCATGTTTGTCTGACTGCCATCGTGGCTGGAATTGGGTGTAATAGGAGTCTAATTGAGTTAAAACACATTAATGATCGAAATTAATTTATGTTCTTGCTCTATTTTCAAAGGTACATTCAAAGGATTTTTAAACTTTTGCTCTTTATGTTCTCTGACCTTGATTGGGATTTAAAAGTATATATTGTGCCAGTTAGGTATGAACATGCCATTTCAAAAAGGTTTGACATTTTGAGTTATTTACAGCTTTCGATTTTTGGACTTTTGAACTTTTAAACAGTTCTATCTATTTTGCTAGAGTATATGGCCATAGATACATTTTGTTTTCAGATTTCAAGAGCATTAATTAATGCTAATTGATAACAACTTATGCGTTGATGGAACTGTCAAATTGGTGGAAGAGGAGCACTGAAAAATCAATTAAAAGCAATATCAGTTAGTTACTATATCTTAATAGACTTTCTACTATCAACCTATTTCACTCTTGCTCGGTTCTTATTTTAGTTTTGTCTTGCAATTTTGGTGAAAGAAAGCAGTTAGCATTACAGCTATAAAAAAAATGAGCCGATTAGAGGTTTGACATAGTGATTGATGTTTTACATCAACCTGAATATCCCTCTTATTTATATTAATAATTTAGATTTGCAGAGATGCATGTATGCAGTTAGAGTAGTCATTTCAATAAGTTTAAAGAAAGTAGGATGTGACACGCTCGAATCTTTATTTCTTTCTAGATCAAAATGCATTTCTAAAAGATCCCTTTAGTCTTTCCATACAGAAATCACAAAAGGACTTTTCTTATAGCTTATATCATGCATCTATCTAATCAGTTCAGGTTTGTTTCGTCTTTCAGGAAAAATTGCAGAGCATCAACACTGTCTGTTTGCCGATAGTGTTGAATTGTAAGTCAAATGTCTTGCATATTGAGTGACGATTGTTTTGATACATTGCATATTTTAGGTATTGCGATGTAAGTTGCAGGTATCCTCAGTCAGGAGATGATACTGTCATGGACACATAAGTAATTGGGTTAGCTTATATTTGCTCTATGGTTTATGAAAATCTGTTAGAGATATCTTTCAAGATAATAATTCATCCAAAATATTTGTAGGACTAAAATGAAAAGTCACTGATTGTGAATTGATTATTGCAATAAGGACAGGTTAGATGGGATCTAGTTTCACGCAATTGTGGAAGCAAAGACCAGGTAGAAATCTCTTTCAAGGGAAGCTGAAACACTTCCCTTCGATATGTATTCGCTTACCTCAATACTGGTACCAGGTTAAATATTTATGTTGAGCATTCCATGCCTTTTGTCTCTTAGGTACAGGTTATTTGTTTGGCTTGATACCTTTTTTGATTAACAGGGATGAAGTATTTTGTAAACGATTAGTAGTGAACAAAGCTTTTAAGGTAATAATTATTTAAAAATTTATTTCTATGCTGCATGTTAAATACAATCTTGAGTGATAGAATTTTTGCTGTACAGGGTGTTTGCTCAGAGGTCCATGCAACGTTCAGATCAAAAAAAAATAAAACATTCCTGTATCTGGTGGCTCATTGTAAAACAACTAAAAAATCTACTTAGGTAAATTTTCTGAATATGCTCTCAAATAATCCAGGTTGATTATTTTCTTAATCTTGATGATGTCCATTTTTTTTTTAAATACCAGTAAAATCAACAAGAATGTCAGAGATTGTTGTCGGCCATGGTTATTCTTGAGCATTTTAAAAGGTATCACCATTAGGCCATGTTATAAAATATTTTTTTCTTTTAAAAAAATGGCATCTCACGCTATATTAAATGTCTGTGTTGAGTTCAAAATGGTAAAGTCAAGAAGAATAAGGTGACGTAGTTGCAACTCAATTTATGTATGCAACCTTACTGCATAGATTATAATAAATGACTTAGTGCTTGTAACCTCTAATTTACCCTTCAAGGTATTTTACTGTCATCCTCTTTCGTATGTATCTATGTTTTAAAAAAGAAAAAGCACTAAATGATGCTAATAAATTTCTTAATTCTCTTGCCTGAATATAGCAAGAAAGTAAGAAACTGATACGACGGCTGCTCGCCCCCAAAAACAAACTCGATCCATCGAGTTAGCTTCTTTTTCGTTGATATGCCTTAATTCTCATTATAGTCCATGTATGAATTATGGAAACAAATTAATGTCGTGCTAACGTAACTGCTTTGGACAATCAGCTACTAAAAAAAATAAATCTAAGGTAAGCGTTTCCTTTACCAATTTGAGGAAATGCCAAGAAGGTTTATATTTTTTTCCCTTTTTGTAAATTTCGTTTGTTGGGAAATTATTGGCATAAAACAGCAAAGAGAAGACAAAAGGCAGGTCGGGATGGAACTTTGCTTGATATGTTGGCATTTTGTTTGATCGACTGTTCTATGCCTTCCTATAGGAGGTCAACATTAGATTCAAACAAGAAGGATCCTAAGAATAAAAGCGTCCTTGCTGGAAATGCTTTGTCCTGATTGGATCTGTTTATTATTTTTCATTGAATATGTGATGTTATCTGATTTGTCGCTCCTGAATAAAAGTGGAAATTTGTTTTTTTGATAAACTGTAGGTTAGTACTTAGTACAGCTTAAAGAGATCGATGGAAGACTGCCATAAGCTATGTATTTTAATTTCCTTTCTTATATCACTGCTTGACAATTTATTGGAACTTGAAATGTTCATGTATTAAGCATGCACATCTTTATTGTTTCAACACTGATTCAGGTCAAGGACATATTCCAACGCATGCTATGATCTATTATATCCTTTTGTTCCTGCTAATTTCATAGGCATCCTAATTCACTTCCAAAATACTGCTTAATTTTTTCCTTTAAAAAATTATACTAAACCAAATAATATTATTGCTGAGAGTTAATCTTACATCGCGCGGAGCGCGATGCATTAGCTAGTTTATTACAAATTTAATTCACTTAGTGAGTGACGATATCTGTTTGGGCCCCTTGATAGAGTTGGATCGTATGCGCGCAACTAGGCGATCAGCTCTAGATCAAGAAACGTATAATCTGCAAGAATGACACATTCCTATCTTGGATTATACGATGATATCGTGTGACATAAGAATCAAAATAGAGAAATACTTTTATTCTCTTATGCAGAATTTAAATACTGTAGCAGTACATTATTTATATGAATTGGGAATCATAACGTGTTGCTAGATATCGCTTATGATTATTAGAATTAAATAAATATTTAATTCCATGTCCAACATAGCATAAATCCTCAAAGGGTCACACAAATAGGACATTAATCACACAGTGCATTATTTATTTATTCACAGCAGTAAGTACTGTGAAAATATGATAAGATTGATCAATTAATTATATACCGTTGCAGACCGTTATAATTAATTAAGTCAATGGATCATATAGAAATAAATTAATGCATTAACTAATCCTAAAATAATTATTAGTGAGTTAATAATTAATTTAGTTCAACACTTTTTTAATATAAATGGTTATATTAATTAATTGGGCCGTTATTTGGTAGCAAATAGATAGCCCAATTAAAGAGCAAATAAATGAGGCTTTAATTAATAGAATTAGAGACTAAATTGAGTGGATTAAGTGGCCCATATAGGCCCATTTCATGGCTGCCCAATATGGTGGTAGATGGGATGACATAGTTGTAATATGCAAGAGGTCAATTAGGTTTTGTGCTTTATATAAGGACCACTTATGAGAGCCTCCACCTAGCTTTTCTCTCTCCTCTCATTCCTCCCATGGAGGCCGCCACTTTCATCCTCTCTTTCTCTCTTTTGCTCATGTGTTGAGCTATTTTCTCTCCACTAAATCAAGGTTGTTGATTGATGCAAGAGAGAAAACCATAAGGATTATGCTTGTTCTTTGGGTATGCTAGCACGTACCTTGTAGAACGTGATTAATCCTCCTTGGTGGACTCGAGGGTGGCTACTAGACGTGGTGGAGATGGTGGAGAAGGCACGCCATCGATTCCCATGCCTTGGTCGAGCCCTGCGAATACGATTTTCGCGGGAGGTACAATTCCTATACCTTTCTGGCTTTCTCTTTGTGTTGAATTTGAACTTAAGCACTAGATCCCTTTTGCTTGTGTTTTAATTAGATTAATTAAGTGTAATTAGTCACAAAAATTAAAATTAAGCATTTCCTAACAGGAACAAACTTATTTCTCATTTTTGAAGTCGCCATCGCGTGAAAGTATCGGGTATTATGATCCCCAAGGCGCAACCATTTGACTCTAGCTCTTTGATGCCACTTCATTTCTAGTAAATTGGCTAACTCATATGTTTTTTTCCTTTAAACAGGACCTTAGGAGTTAGCGTTTTGTGCTCCTCAACAACATCTAAACATATGATGAAGGCCTTCGCATTTTTCAAGCAAATAACGGGGTAAGGATAGTTGTTAAGGTGCCACTCCCTTAAGGACTTGTGTAGCAGGTCCGTTTTTTGCAAGAAAGAATTAAACGCATCGGTTGCCTAGAAAGAAGCATTCCACACATGAGAAATGATGGAAGTACATTGGGGGTTATTGTGCCAAAAAAGTTCTAAACGGAATGGCTTAGGTCTAGTAGGAAGCTGCCTACACTTGAGAATAATAGGGCATTGGTCAAAAGTTGGCGCAGGCAACTGTTAGAAACTCAAGTTCTTGTGCAATTTTAATTTTTATTAACGATTAATAAGCATTTAACAATTGCGAATAACGGATCTAGTCAAACAAACGATTTAACACTTAAAGCAAGAAGTATAGGAGGTTACCTCTTCTAGTATCGTAACTAGAAGGTTCGAATCCTTTGCTTAGGAGTCGATGGAGTGCTCACCACCACCACCACCTCGTTGGCCTCGAGTCCACCTAAAGCCTTAACCAAGTTCTAGGCTCTTGTACTAGCAAGAGCAATAACAAGACTAATCCCTTGTTGCTCTTTCTTCACCAAAAATTAACTATTTAATTTTGTGGCTAATATTCAACACATGAATATCCTAATGAAAAACAATTGAACTAAGAAAAATTTCAGATCTGAAAATCTTTTCTTTGATGGACAGTGGCGGCCACGAAAAAAAATGGGAAAAAGTGAATAAACATTAGGTTGGATTTTTCGGCCGAAATCACCTTTCCTTTTTATATCACCTTTTATTTTTGCCTAATCAAATTTTGACAAAAACAAACGTCCCATTAGGCCGGCCAAAATATATGGGCTCTGAGTCCATTACACAAATCTTAATTTGTATATTAATCAATTATGAATAGCCCACCTCAATTGCTTTTCGTTTGGACTTAATTAGACTCATCAAATTAAAGTCTATACCTTTAATTTAATTCAACCAATTAAATTAAAGTATGTTGAATAAAATTCATTATCAACCTATTGATAATTATTTTGGGATTAGCTTATGCATTAAATTATTTCTATATGATCTCTTTGAATTAATTAATTATAACGGTATATAATTAATTAATTAACTTATCATATTTTCGCAGTACTCGCTGGTGCGAATAAAAAAAATGCACCTATGGTTAAAACTTTATTTGTGTGACCCTTTGAGGATTTATGTTATGTTGGCCATGGAAAATAAATCGCTATTTATTTCCATTAATCATAAGCGGTATCTAGCAACACGTTATGATTCCCAATTCACATAAATTAAATACTGTACCAATACAATACTCCAATCCTGCATAAGAAAATAATATCTTATTGTTTTGATTCTTACGTCACATGATATCCTTGTATAATCCAAGATAGGAATGTGTCATTCTTGCAGATTACACGTTTCTTGATCTAGAGATGATTGTATAAGTTGCTAGCAAACAATCCATCTCCATCAAGGGGCCCAGTAGATATCATCACTCATTAGGTGTACTAACGAGGGACATACGGTTATCTTGATGACCAGTTTCTCCCCGCACAATTCAAGAGAACATAAATAAAGTCCGTATAGCAGCCTTTATCAGGAATCAGCGTTAGACGATATTTATTGAACCTATCCTCATGTGGAGAAACTGAACCATCTCAAACTCAGAATCAAACACTTATGAAATAAATAATGACACGTAACACAATCCATATATTTATTTCATTGGGTCATGTCCTGTACTATGTTCCAGTAACATATACATATACAATTAAGTTTGTAACTCCTTACTTATGATTTGTAGAACTTAATCATCACTTAACTTATATACTAGCCTTTTCTGATAATTAATGTTCCTTGTTAATTATCAAGACTATGGACAGTTTTGATTTATTATTGTCATTTAATCATAAATGAACTACAGTGATCCACAATTCAGATCCTCAACCTGAATGAACTGTCAATAATAAAATCAGGAACAAATGATCAAATATCATCAATAACATAAACTATAGAAGTAGCCATAATATGATTGGCTTCTAGGACATATCTCTAACAGCAACGGCTGAAGGGAGATGTGAGGATAAGCTGAATTCCAAGAAGAAGAGAGGAGAGTTTTGTCTAGTTTGGGAAAGGTAGGAACTGGTTGATGATTGGACCACGTGTAACTTCTGTTGGAGAGAGGGACACTACAGGAAAGTGAAGCATTTGCATGGGCTGGTTGCATCCGCAGTATTGATGCAACATGCGTTCTGCATCAGCTATACGGATGCAATTTGGCCGATGCAACTGGTTTCCTTGCAAATGCTCGATTGCATGAGCATTTTATTTGCATGGGCGTTTTTATTTGCATCAGTTTAAACTGATGCAATGTTGCATGGGTATAACAGATGCAACTGATGTGTTTTGCATAGGTTTTGTCAGATGCAAATGATTCTATTTGCATCCTCTTTACTGATGCACTTGACTTCTTTTGCAATAGTTAGACACATGTGATTGATAGTTTTTGCATTCGTTTTGTTGAGGCAATTGATTGCTTTTGCATGGAATTAGTTCATGCAACTAACATCTTTTGCATAAGTTATACCTATGTAACTGACTTCTTTTGCATGGACTTACCGGCTCGATGTACTTTTTTTGCATCTGTCGTTGTGATGCAAATAGAGTATTTGACATGGACTTAATGGATGCGACTGACTTCTTTTGCATCTAGTAATTTATTTAAGCATGGACTTAGCTGATGCAATCAGTTGTTTTGCATTCATCCCTTTGATGCAATTGGACTATTTTGCTTGGAATTAGCTGATGTAAGTAAATTCTTTTGCATTCGTTAATATGATGTAATTGACTCATTTTGCATATTCTCTCACGATACAACCAAATTCTCTTTTTAAATGCCATTGATTTATTTTGCATACTCTATAATATCAACATTTATATTAATTGTCTTATTAATTGTGACGAATATCATGTAAATAACATCCAACAAAAAATTATTTTAAAACACATAACACAATCATCATATCTCAAATTGACCACATAACTACAAACAATATATAATTTATTAGAATTACTACACAAATATTCAAATATCAGCCCACATACATAAAAAGAAATATAAATCAAATCTACCGCCAAATCCAAAATAATAAAAAAAAATCACTAAGCTAATAATTACATCAAGTTGTGAACGATTTTTTCTGGGACATTTTTTCACCTAATCGTTGTATATCCCTATTTTGCCATAGTATGGTTCTCTCCTGTGAACACTACATAGTCTGATTCATAACCTTAGCTCTTGGCTCCTCGACTGTAGCTTCCAAGTCCTCATTCTGACTATGGCATTTTTTAGTAGCATCTTCTAAATGGCATCCTACCTAATAAATAAAAAGAATTAATAATTTTAATCGAAGAATATAAATATAAATATTTGATTAAATTGCCTTTCAAGAACTAGAATTATTTCAACAACACTAAAGTCGCTTTCATCATATTTTATATTTTATATTTTAATTTTAACTAGTAACTAGATAAACTAAGGTACAACATTTGTATACAATAGATTTACCCCTTTAATAAGATATTAATTAACATCCATATTATGGACTAGGAAGAAGAAATGTGGAGCATGAATTTGAAAATATAGTTACTCTCCATACATAGCCATCGTCGTGGTCATCATGGTCACCGTCAATATCATCACATAATATTCTCTAACTCTTTTATTCTGCAAAATAAAAGTTTAAAACTAAAAATTAGAATAAACAATTTTCCAAATGAAATCGGTATCCATGTGATAATAATTGTAAATTATAAACAATTAGTATGGACTACATATTCGCCAAGTAAATTATTTTAAGACTCAAAACCTTATAGAACTGGAAAAAAAAATAAGTTATACCAATGACATTTTTTAAATAAGAGCACAATAAAGAAATTAGTTATCTAAATTGAATTATAATTTATTTTCACTTAGCGTGAACTAAAAGTCTAGGGAGAAACAAAGAATGATATGTAGAAATGGAGAATGGAGAAATATATCAAACGAATAAACAATCGAAAGCAAAAAATATTGAAAAAAAAGAACTCGAAATCAGAAATAACAAAAGGGATGAAAGAAATGCATTGCTAGCTACTTGACGAATGAATAGGGCAAAGAGAGAGGGAATAGATATATGGAAGGATATTATATTGGAAAGTCAGTGAGCAATGGAACCTAGTTATATTTTTCTATTTTATTATGTAATTACTTAATAGGCTGCTTGTGTAATAAATGTCACGTACCAAATTTTATATAAATTGGCGCAGCATTAATATTCCTTCTTATTTTATCAGCCAAATAAAAAAAGAGATGGAAAGTATACGGAATGGGAAGTATATAAGAGGAAACAAATCGGTAAAAATAATCAAGCGAGGAAGAAATGCAATGGTTATTGCACCAACTGAAGCATAAATTGAGGATTGTATTTTGAAATTTTATAAAACTACCATATGCAACCTTTTTTACAATATTTTGGATGGGAGCTTGTGCACTAAAATAATTATTGATCTTATTGAACATCCTACCAGAATATGACCAAATAGACATGCAAAATAAAAAAAAAACATATATTACTATACTGAACAAAGAATAGTATTAAAAATTTAATTACCAAATAGTACATTGATATTTTTTTAGCTATGATAAAAATTTAATTATCAAACTGCCCAAATATATATATTATAAGCATGCAATATAAATATTTATTTCATCTATTTTAATTATTTTATTGAATAATATCGACATATAAAGTATAATTAAATTCTCATGTAAATCTTGTGAAAGAATAAAAACAAATATCATGTATACATGACTCCAACAAATTTTAATAGTAATAGTGTGAATGGTGATATATTTCACGAATAAATTTTTAATATGACTTTTATAAAGCACGTTATAGATTTAGGCCATATTAAAAATATAATTTTTTTTTATATTATAGCTCATATCATACATATATGTATGTACGACTAAAATCTAGAAAACCATATGGGAGTAGAGAAAGCAAAGTTCGTATTGAAAAAAAATAATAGTGTTAAATTTGATGTCTAAATTTTTAAAATGAATTTTATAAAACACATCAGGCAAAGTTGGTTTTGCGAGTTTCTTCAACTGTAATGTACCGACAACAATATAATAATCTTTTATGCTCTCTTTTATTAATAATTTTTTTAATACATTTTTTTCAAATATAATAGCTACAGTGCATCACCCATTTGTGCATCATGAATTTCTTTATTAGCTATATCTCAAAATAATGAACCAAATGATAAATATAATTTATATTGAAATTTATATCTCAAAATAATGAACCAAAGAGAAAATAAAAGTTTGTAATAAAAAAATTCCTTTTATTTTGCGAGTTTATTCAACTAAAATATATCAATCTCTATCTTATTAGAATTTAGAATTCATTTGATACTTGATCAAAAGAACGAAAAATGAACATATTAGAATTAATCAATCGTCGTTAACAAATTCTTTCATTTTTTACCACATGATCAAGTATCAAATGAACCACAAAAATTATAAAATTTTACAATGACACATCCATCGTTATAATAAACAAATTTAACAGTTCAAATCAGACATTTAATATTTTTCAATTTAAAATAAAATAAAAAATAAAGGGGTGGCATTAATAATTAAATATATCAAATTCATAAAAATATGTTATATTAATTAATTTTCCAAGAATCATACATAAGTATAGAAATACAATGCGCAAGTATAATTTTAACAATAGTAGTGATAAATTTTACAAAATAATTAAAAAAAGTGAGTTAGTAAAGAATGTCAATCCATATATTGCATCCTCTATAATTTCTTTTATATTAATAAACATTAGATTCTATTATTATGAAATATTTCCCAAATCAAACATAAATCTCTTTTGCGTCATCATTTGTTAATATATAAATAAGTGAACCTAGGATATCATAGGGTAGTAAGGAAAAAATATATATTTTGGAAAAAAATTAATAATTGCTGCGAGAATTTTGTATATATTTTTAATATAAGTTTTTGTAATATACAATTTAACGTTCCAAAATAATAAATTCTATCTTTTCGTAGCTATACCAAATTTTTGTATGTAAATTAAATATTAATATTTTGTACTTTATTATTTCTACATATTTTTTCAAAAAAAAATTATTTTAAAATAATAACAGTACACAAATGCTTGCATATCATATAAAGTCATTTTTAAAAGGTAAAATCGAGAATAATATTTGAAATGTGTATCACATTTTTTATTTGACCCTTTCAATATGAAAAAAAATATATATGAATCTTTAGAATTTTAAATAAAAATGCAATTATTTTACATTTTATAGGACTTCTTGCAAAATGATTCAACATTTCATGACATTATTTAAAAAAAAATGTATTCATATATTTTGAATTATTCTAGTATTAATTTCTACATCACAAGTCATCAAACTTTTTCAATATTTATTGAATGACAATATAATATTAGGTATCATCTAATAATTTTACTAATGCTTTTGCTGGAGGGAGTCCTTCTAATGCTCTTGTCTTCGAATTTTGAGTTTCAAATAACCGACCCCAACTTTTTCAATGTGATCTTAATATTAAACTCTAGTAAAAGATAATTTTTATACTTTTCTACATTTTTTTACTATATTTATTAGATTTATGAAATGAGTTACTTATAAGAATGTACTAATTACATTTGCATTATGAAATCTAAAATAAAATGTAAAACAATAGTGGCTTGCTTTGCTCACTTATTCGATACTAGAATAATTAAAAAATATAGGAATATATATGAGAATGGCTAACGCGCCATCGATGGCACGTGCCATCAATTTTCTATCGGATAATTTTTTGAAATTCAAAAGTCAAACGGTCGATCCAAACCGTTCAAGTTAATCAAAATATTGAAATACCTTTGGAGACCAAATTTTACATTTTTTCGAATTTTTTTATTATTTATTATGATATTTTCAAATTGGAGGGCCTGAAATACTCTAATCATAATGTTTTTAAAAATATCATAATAAATAGCAAAAAAAATCGAAAAATATAAAATTTGGTCTCTAAAGATATTTCAATATGGAGAACAACTTGAACGATTTGGATTGACCTTTTGAATTTTGGATCTCGAAAAATGACTTGATGGCACGTTAGCCATTCTATATATATATATATATATATATATATATATATATATATAGGAGGGTTCCGGTGCCCACATTTTGGATGCCCCCAAATGTCCCAAAACACACTTTTTTACTATTCTTACAAGATATAAAATTCAAACTTCGAATCCAAACCGTTGATCTTATTCGATATAACTAGTGATGCATTTTCATATAAGTTTTATAATTTTTGAAGTTTATTTGATACTTGGTCAAGATATTGAAAATTGAACGAATGTAGTTAAATATGATAGATTAATTCTAATCTGTTCATATTTTAGCCTCTTGATCAAGTATCAAATAAACTTCAAAATTTATAAAACTTATATGAAAATGCATCGCTAGTTATATCGAATAAGATCAACGGTTTGGATTCGAAGTTTGAATTTTATATTTTGTAAAAGTAGTAAAAAAGTGTGTTTTGGGGCATTTGGGGCATCTAAAATGTGGGCACCGGAACCCTATATTTTACAATGTCATGAAATGTTGCATCATATTGCAAAAGTTCTACCAATGTAATAATAATTGCATTTTTATTCAAAATTTTAAAGATTCAAATATTTTGTTTCATATCGGAAGGGTCAAATAATAAAATGCTACATACATTTCAAATATTATTCTAGTATGTAGTGTCATTAATTTTGTTGCCGTTTAAAAATGACTTTTAAAAATGACATACAAGAATTAATATACTTCTATAATTTTAGATTAATTTTTTAAAATTTTTGGTAAAATAGATAAAAATAATAAGCATGAAGTATTTAGTATTTACTTTACATATAACTATTTGGTATGGATATGAAAAAATAGAATTTATTATTTTGGAACATTATATTCACGAAAATTGCAATCTTCTAGAAATATGTATGAGTTGTTCAATTGAAAAGGACAAATATTTGGTCATTTTAGGAACTTAAATAATTAATATGTGAGAATGGAAATTAATTTATTTGACAGCGGGAAAATATAAAAGTGATTCCATACAATATTGATAAATTTTGGCAATAAATCCATAGGTTTCAATAATTCATCATGACCATTATTATATACCAACTTTTAAAAACTTAATTTAAATGGAAAAAAAGTAACTCGCACAACTTAATTTCTAGTGTTTTTTATGTTAAAATTCACGAACAAAAATTAACTTTTCATTTCTTAGTACACTATATCATAAAATTAGCAATTAAATTTTATTCTAGAGATCAGTGACTCTGTGGGAGTCCAGCATAGATGATCAGTGACTCTGTCGTTATTCTAGAAATAACTCTATTTTAAAGAGTAGATTATGCCTCTATATAAATAAATGAACTTATTTAAAAAAATGCCACTAATCTTATTAACAACAATACATAACCTATTCAATCAATCATAGCTACTTAGACAAAAATATCTTCGAATTACTAAATTTAATACTCTACACCGTTTTATTCAATATATAACTCATATTCAATTGCATTGGCCAAGTCTATGCAATTGAAAATATTAATCCCGTTTTACTCAATATATAATTAATATTCAATTGCATTGGCCAAGTCTATGCAATTGAAAATATTAATCCCATTGACATCGCTAATGCAATTGATATTCAATTACATCAATTTTACCTGTGCAATAAAATGATAGAGACCCATTTGACTAGAGCGAGATTAACATTCATTTTCATCGGTCTAAGTCTATGCAAGTGTTATTCAATTGCATGAGTCTTGTCTTTGCAACAGAGTAAAAATCATTTGCATTAGTAATCCTGATACAATTAAATCTATTGCATGAGTCGCGCGGATGAAAAATTTGTGCCGATGCAATTGATTTTGTGCAATTGATGCAATTGAGAACTGCCCATGCAACTGCTCCATTTTCCTGTAGTGGGACATCAACCAGAGCCAGGTCATCAATGAGAGTGTTGAAAAGTTGCATTGTGTTGAAGTCTAAGCAGATGGTGGATCTCTCGTGAGACCAACGAACAACGTTGAAGTCCCCTGTAAGTAGCCAAAGTGAAGGAGCTAAGGAGGCTACGTAACGCAACTATCTAATGAAAAGGGCACGCAAAGGTGCAGGATGCGGGCCATACACACAAGTAACAAGAAAAACAGACCCCGACCTCGAGTCTTGCAGTAAGGCAGAACAAGTGTAATTAGTAACAAAAGAGTTAAGCTAGGTAAAGAAATGTTTCCAAGCTATTATGCACCCTCCCCTAGTGTGTATAGCATCCAAGGAAACTAAATTGGGATCAAAGAACGAAGGCAAAAAGGAGCGAGCATCAAAAACATCAAACTCGGCTAGCTTAGTTTCCTGTAAACACACAAATGTCTCCACGTGAGGACCTAAACAACTTTTGTCTTAACCAAGTCTCCTAGACCACGGACATTCCAAGAAATCACATTCAGGGGTTTAGAATTCATTACAAACAAAAAGCTTCATTCAAAAAGGAAAACTGAGAAACATCTCAGGCTAATAGGATATTGCTTCCTCATCTGAAGAAGCATCCAGCCTTAAGCGCTGGGTTGAATCAACTTGTGGGCAGAGAAACTCATTGGTGACCTCCACAGGCCCAGCATCGTCCTCGTCAGTAATAATGGGCCCTTTAGATCCCTTGTGCTTAACAGGGCTGACAAGCTGATGGCAATCAAGAGAGTTAGCAGGAATAGTATTAATTCTATTACGCACTAAAGGCTGGTCCGATTCCTGTACATTAGACTGGGCCAAGAAGTAATTACTAGGTATCCCAATAAGGCCCAAAACATCATTAACTTCAGCATATGAAAGAGGGACCTCAAAAAAAAAATTGGAGGGTTCAACTACTGCCAACTGGGGTCCTCTGCTACTGGCAGCAGAAGTTTCCAAAACCGTGCTCCCCTTAACTATATTTTCTAAATCGTTTGGACCACAAGAAGTCTCATTCAGAACACAAGTGTTTCTAACTTTCTTTGGCCTACCCCTGCCCCTTCTCATCACTAAAGACACAACATTAGACTCAGGAGCACGACAAGGTGAGGTAAAAATGAGCTGGACTAGTTCAGAAACTCTGACTGATTCAGGAAAAAAAATCAGCTGTTTAAGAAATTAAAACTGAAGTGACAGAAAGAGAAGAGGTTGAAATAACCTGCGCAGCCATATATAGCCCTATCAAGAACCAAGGCTAACTATCTGATCCTAATCCTCAATAGGTAGTAGGTACATACATTGAATCAACTGATCACATGTTAACCCAAGACTAATCGTGTGACATCAAGAACCAAGGCTAACTATCTGTTGTTTTACCAGTATAATCACTCATTAAGTATATTGAAAATCATATCGAACGGGCTGATCTAGAATGACACCATCACGGAAAAAAATTGCTTTGATAATGAAAAAAAAATGAAATTATGATTATTTACGAGTTATAGACAATTATCTGAAGAGAAATATGATCTTGTTTAATTAAATGAGGATAGTGCATTAATGCAACCACAATTAACAAAAAAAATATTACAAAATACAAAAAATTAGGAAATTAGGTTTAAGAGAGAGTTTCCCTGAATATTAAATTTTTTTTTGGTCTAATGATCCGTTCCATGTTAGACATTTTTTTCTGTAGAATAGTTGTTTGAGCCTTCTATGATACTTTGAAATATTCCAAATCATATATCAGTTTTACTAATAATTCGTATGGTATATAGATGAAAAATCATGCTATGTTTATATTATTATGTAAGAATGGCTAATATATATATGTGATAGACATGGTAATACGAAACTGAGAAAATTAGTTTTATAACACAATTTACTTGATACTCGAATGCATATTCTAAGTCTCAAACTTTATTTATTTATTTTTAGATTACACTAGGCAGATGCTATTTAGGAAAAAGAAAGAAAAAAAAAAAAAAAAAAAACGAGAGAGGCAGGAAACGAAAACCATAATACAACCATAACACTCAAACAAATTCCAATTCTCAAAACTTTACAGGGAGTTTAGACTATAGATACTACAACCATAACAATTTAACCTTAAGGTCATATACCGTTAAACTTCTTAATTCCAATTTCAGCTTAAATTAAGATAATACATTTTGTTTTCTTCGGTACTCTTTTTCTCAAAAGTCTCTTGAAAGACCTCTCTGTTTTCTAACGAACAATTCCATTATACGTTATCACACATCACATTAAATTAGTATTGAATTATTCCACGCCAACACCCTTCAAACATTATTTTACCAAACTGGGACGATTCTCTGCTCAGAGAAATGGCAAATAGCTTGCCAATTCTTCGAAATTAGCATTGACCTTATTTAACAAAGGAAGATGTTCCCTTTCCTCTCTCACAACCAAAAACCTCAACCTCTTTGCAATTTTTTTTCAATTCTTCCCTACCAAAAGAGGATGCTATGACACTAAGTTGATTTCGTACAATTGGGAAGGTAACAAAACATGGGCGACTGTACAGATGTCTTGCTATGGTTTCCTTTTGCTCTTGGTTGGATGCTGAACATAATTGGACTGAGCATATCAACAGTTCATAAGCGGCCAGTGCTATTTTGGATCTCCGCTTTCGCCCCTATAATTGTCCCGGTATGCGTCTACAGCCTAGTCATTCTAATATCGTCATTAATTGACCTATTGGGACTTCCTCATCAAACAAACACAAACCAAGCTACCGCAACTGTTGCTGCACTACAAGAACAAACTTTACAAGCTGAGCCACGGGAACCACCAAACACCAACGGGGCACAATCATTCGATATTGCATCCCTTCCGACGTACCTTTATGACAAGGAAGCTGTTGAAGGTGGTCTTGTTTGTCCTATTTGCAAGGAATTGTTTGCGAAAAAGGATGTTATAATTCAATTGCCATTATGCACCCATTGTTTCCACAAGGAGTGTATCGAGGCATGGCTGCGAACAAACCTCACATGTCCCGTGTGTCGATGCAGAGTTGACATGGAAATTCCAAGAGAATTAGCTATCAGCATTGACTAGCGAATTGGAGTACAGTTTATATCTATGCATCCTTAATTGTATATTCAATGTACAGTTTGCATCCGTTTTTTAATTTGATTTTATTACTAGCACCGTTTGGATGCGTTGAGAAGAAGGTAGGAAGAAGAAAGAAGGGAAAAAATAAATTATAAACAATCCAAATTCTTCACAAAGTTACACACTTCCCAATACTTCTTCCCACTTCTTCCTTTCTTCCCACACCTATCCAAACGGAGCATTATTTTCTTTGCTCTCTTCGTTTTGAATTCAGAAATAGAGACACCGTAAAGTAGAAATCCAGTGTACTCATCAGAGCGCAACAAAATTCCAACACTATGAAAGTAAACACCAATTAATTAACTGTAATTCTTGGAATTAATTCATATGGAGTACTGAAGACCCTACTTTTGACTTTTGCACATAAACAAAGAAGCTGTCAATGGCAAATCAATTCACAAGCATGCAACGGGCTCTGCGTGATGACCCTATTTTATTTTTTATTTTTTTTCAAGTCTTTAACAAATTACTATATATATTTACATCGTATTGTTTGGAATATATTTATATATAAGTTCAATCAGATTGATCAATACATTTTACGTACATAAAATCAGATCCCAATTTCACACATATTTTATTGTTTTCCTCTTCTATTGATCCAGGTGGGGAAACTAGGAATATATTGCTTTTGGCAATTCCGTAGATAATTAACTTTTTAAGGACCATATTATTACATTAATATGTTTAATAAAAATTACAAATATTAATTAATGCGAAATAATTAAATTAAAGAGAAAAAGGTAATTTGATGTATTGACTTGCATCCTCCATGAAATTTAAAAAAAAAAAATCACAGAAAGCGAGCATTCCAGAAAGCATGACATGTTCACATTTACATCGTCATAGTATTAATTTATTAGATTAATATAATAGATAAAGCCTTCCATTTTATTAGCCTTTTAATTCTACGCTTAATTGGGAAAATTCCGCCGAGACTGCTCTACATAGCAGATAGCACGTAATACTGAACTTCGGAAAAGTCATTCTTATATCAGGCTAAAACAATATGGACATTCTAATATCAAATAAATAGTCAAGTAGATAAGACGGTACGGCTGTAGAATGACATTAATAAAGATATCATTTGAGTCTAAGAATATTAATCATGTCGATATCAGTATCAAATGTTTAAAATATTGAAACAGATCGAGACATTAATTGTATATAAAATTTGCCCATCCTGGCGTTTTAAATATTTGACATATTGATGAAGAAGATTAGAAAATATTGCTGGGATAAATGTAGTAGATAACGATATTGCTGAAGATCAGAAGCTGTGTAATAACTTTTAGCTTGTTTAATAAGGCATTTTTCTGATATTTCAAAAAAAAAAAAATAAAACTTTTAGCTTGTTAGAACAAATGACGAGGATAAATAAGGCATTATTCTGATATTTTTTACTGAATCAACACGGGCATATTTCGTTTGTTCTAAAATTTTGAAAAAAAATCCCTCAAAATGTAAAAAAAAAAATGTATGATGAAATGAATTTATCAGTGCACTGGAGCGCACAGCCACATGCATATAGGCCATAATTGACACATCAATTGCTGTTTGCGCATGCCCACTTCATATCCTTTAACTGGATCAATTTTCTATAGTTTTGGGCTTTATAGGTGTGTTCCGACGAAGGAATAGCCTATTAAATTATATTTACGACGAACATATTTGTTTAATGTGACCTAGCAAGCTTAATTTCCGAAATTTAGTTTTTAGGTAATCTTCGTCAAGAATGAAAAATGAAATAGTTCAATCTCTATATGTTACGATTTGAACCTTATTCTATACTCATGATTTACTATCCTAATTTTTTTTACTTAATTAATACTAACTTCTCACTAACTAACAAGACTTTTATTTCATTTGCCTGAAGACAAATCCCATTTTTTTTTATTTCTTTTACGACCAAAATGAAATAAAAAATTATAAAATTGTTCCTGCTCACCGATTAATTAGACTTTCATTTCATGTTCCACTAATTAAACTAATTACTTTTTTTTTCTTTCCGAGAATCGTATAATTTGAACTTCTCAATTTGAAATCTAATCAAACTTGACTGGAACGATTCGTGAAAGTGATTTGACCTTAGTATTTATCATATTACAGAGGGAGTTGCTGTCGACTTAAACTAAAATTTCCCTTTTTTTTTGTTGGCTGCTCTTTAATTGTATATCACTGGAATTATGTACCCAGAGATTTATTTCCTTTGCAATCCAGCTAGCTAAGAATACAGGAGAGGACAGCTAAGACCACACTAGAGAGAAATATATCGACTAAGTAAGAAGCCAAGATGAAAGCTAACTGTAATCTTTATTATAATAAAAAAAATAGAAAAATCGATGTTAGTGTGAATACGAAACTTAATTTATTGTTGGTCAGATATATGGTTCGTTATACATATGATATATTTTATATACAATAGTTATTTTGGAGTTGTATAATCATTTTGAATGTACCTAAGTCGTACATTTAAAATACTTTGTCAATTTAGTGAAAGTTAATACTTAATAATATGGGTATATGGATGAAAGATCGTGCTATGGTTCATATATGATTGCTTGGCACATGTTTCATGTGATGTAGGCAAATAAAAGAGAAATTAAATAAGAAATTATGAGGAAGAAAAACAAACACCTTTAATAATAAATAAAATAAACATAATACGCGACTGTTTATTCTAACTCTCTAAATACATGGGGTTTGGATTAAAACGGTAACATTTTAGCTTTGCGGGGCCCCATATATGCCCTAAAATTTCTTATTTCCAGTTGTCCTTAAATTAAAATAAATATTTTGATTTCATGGAAAGTACATTCTCTCTGTTTTTGTTCTTTTTGAATTTTTTTCCCATCATTGTAATTGATGAATAAGAAAGTACATTTTCTCATGCCCTAAAATTTCTTATTTTCAGTGTTCCTTTTCCATGTTTTTCTTTTTTACCATGGGATTTCATTTCATTTCATTTCGTTGGAAAATTCTTGATCAAAATGAACGGATTTGATATCATTTGATTGGAATTCCTTTGTAATTAGATCTAACAAAATCCTACGAAATCCTATGAAATCAATTGAATTGAATTGAATTGAAATCTCATGAAAAAAACATTTTGATCAGGGCCTAAATGAGATCTTTGGGATGTGAATAAACAATCAACAGAAATTATTGAAATGGCCAAGCCGAAATCGAACGTGAAAAAAATGAAATTGCAAAATTAAATTACCGCAGAATCTCTTGCGTTAAGAAGCGAGGGGTTCTCCTCGAGCATTCTGTCGAGACCATGGAGAAACCCATTTCGTGCACAGCATTGGATGGTCTCTAGTTTAAGAGGTCTCATTTCATTCCGAGATCCTCCATCCTGCCTAAGAGATTTCATTTCGTGCACAGCCATGGATGGTCTCTTCTTCTTCTCTTCTCTTCCTCGTTGTAAGTGTGGACCGAGAAGGAGAGAGGGAGTTTGAAATCGCTACCCCTTTGAACCAGGAATGTCTTCGAAAGGATCTCTATCGACTCCTTCAAAAGGCAAGGAGACAAAAGAGAAGCTCATTTTTCCATTTTTTTGTGCATAAATGTGGAGATCTGCGCACTAATGCACTGTAGCAGGGAGTTGAGAAGAAGAAGAAGGTTCTAGAATCGTTCAGGGGAGTCGACCACACCAATCTCCAATGACTAAATATAGAGAGCGGACCCATTGAAGAGGAACACTTATGAAGCTGTAGCCTGTAGGAAAGAAAAACATGGAAAAGGAGGATAGGAGATCCAGAAAGCAGATGTACGGAGCATTGACCAACTTCGGAGGGTCAGGATCAAGTGGAGGAAAAGAAACAACCGTTGCGATTTGAGCTTTCTCTATAGTGATTTTTCAGTTTGTAATTGAAATACTTATAATTGGGGTATAACCCAATTCATCGGGTGTGTTTGGATGGAGAAGAATAAGGTTTGGATAAGAATAAGGATCAATTCCTTATTCTAGTGCAATCCAAACAACGCAAGAATAATGAATTTGGAGGTGACATCTTCTTTTTTGAAACCAATCAGGTCAATCAGGCCATAAAATGATAATTTTCAACAAAATAAATAAAAAAAGGAATTTTGAATGAAAAAATATATAATCTCGGTTCTTGAAGAGATAGATAATGCAACGCTATTGATATAGACATGGAAATTTCAAGAGGCATATTACTAAACTTTGACTAGTTAACCGAAGTATGTTTTCCTGATATATTTACACTCTTAATTGTTTAATGAATATACAATTAATATTTATTAACTTTACATTTGTTCTTTTCTGCTTCTTGAATTAGGAAATAGAGATACAACAAAGTAAAAATCAAATGTACCAATCAAAACATATGAAACATTTCAAACAATTAATATGAAATAAATAATCAGCCAATGCCAAATCAATACATCAGCATGCAATTGCTCTGGATGTTTATCCTGTTTTTCTGAGCGTTTTATAGGAACTGATAAAAATTGTTTTGTAATATACATAAATATAAACAGATTAATCTTTAAATGTTCTCTTCTACAACAGAACCTGGCAATGTATGGAGATGTGGAAGTCGCGGCTGATGCAAGATATATACAGTTCCACAGGAATTGCTTGGAGTTTGTGATCTTGTGCAGGAGGCTGTTTTGCTTTTAGAACAAAGAACTGATTGTGTTCCTGGTGTTTTGTGTTTTGTTCGTAATCCAAATGGTGACGGGGTATTGTTTTGATAGATAAGACTGGAATAATGATATCATTAAACGTTGGTACCAGTGCACCATAGAAGGCTAAGTGTGTATTCTTTTGCAGTTCGCTAGAATTAGAGCTGTCAAACGTGGCTGATGGTCACTGAATTGCCCCTGACTGTTATCGTTTCGTTTAATTATGCGGCACAAATTTGTTTGCCATTAACCAAATCGTTTATCTACCGGTAAAAAAAATCCATTATGTTAATTTTTTCGTTTAAGTAAACGACTAAAACGATTTTAACGTTTAGTCGTGTATTAATTTGACAAAAACTATTATTAATCAAAATTTGACAGACTTGCAGGACTAACATGCCCAAATTTTATACATCAAAATCTGACCCAATAACATATAATCATGTATTAATTTGATACGTAAAAAATTGACGCCATTACACGAATAAGATGTCCAAATTTCATACTTCAAGATCTAACCCAACATCATATAATCATGTATAAATTTGATACATCAAAATTTGACAGAATGAATATCAATTTCATAAATAACAACATATCAACAAAAAATAAAAAAAAAAAATCACAATAGAAACTTGCTCATCATCAGAAATATCTAGCTCATGATCAGATGGATCATCAACAAAAACCATGTTATCTGGCTATCTGCTATTATATACAAAAATAAACTAAGATATGACAAAATCACAAAATAAAAAGTAAAAAAAATGTTAATAACATATTGAATTAAAATTTAATATTTACCTTAAGTTAATACTGTTGTTCCTCTTTGCCAATCATATTTTTCCTTCTTTCTTCTTCTATGCCTCTCTTTCTTTCTCAGCCTCTTAAGCTACTGGATTTCTGGGAATCAACAAGAGTTCGTCACATACTCAATACAATACACCCATCAGGCTACCAAATCTAACTAGAATTTAGAAAAAGGACAGAGAACACAAATACACAATCATGAGTTTTACTCTGAGAGAGAGAGAGAGAGAGCATATCTTGGAATAAGATTGAAGAAAATCTCAGATTGATTGAAGCGAGGCTGATAGAGGAGAGGTCAGCGCGTCGGCGATGAAAGCACGTGAGAGAAAGAGGGAAAAAGAAGGATAGAGGAGAGGAGACGAAAAATGAAAGCAGCGACGCTCTACTGCTCTAGGGTTCAGTCAAGGGGTATACCCCTGCTATTATACAAATTCTAAACTCGTAGAATGTTATACGGTAGTGTTAGAGATATGTCCTAGATGTCAATCAGTTGGTGCCTATTATATTAGTTTATGTTATTGATGATGATTGATCATTTGTTCCTAGAGAATATTATTGACAGTCATTCAGGTCGAGGATCTGAATTGTAGATCTCTGTAGATCATTCGTTAGAATGACAATAATATCTCTAAAGAGTCCATAGTCTTGATAATTAACAAGGAACATTAATTATCAGATAAGACTAGTATGCAAGTTAAGTGATGATTAAGTTCTACAAATCATGGGTAAAGAGTTACCAACTTAATTTCATATGTGTATGTTACTGGAACATAGCACAGAACATGACCCAATGAAATAAATATATGGATTGTGTTACGTGTCATTATTTATTTCATAAGTGTTTGATTCTGAGTTTGAGATGGTTCAGTTTCTCCACATGAGGATAGGTTCAATAAATATCGTCTAACGCTGATTCCTAATAAAGGCTGCTATACGGACTTTATTTATGTTCTCTTGAATTGTGCGGGGAGAAACTGGTCATCAAGATAACCGTATGCCCCTCGTTAGTACACCTAATGAGTGATGATATCCACTGGGCCCCTTGATGGAGATGGATTGCTTGCTAGCAACTTGTGCAATCATCTCTAGATCAAGAAACGTATAATCTGCAAGAATGACACATTCCTATTTTGGATTATACAAGGATATCATATGACATAAGAATCAAAACAATAAGATATTATTTTCTTATGCAGGATTGGAGTATTGTATTGTATTGGAGTATTGTATTGGATTGGAGTATGTATTAGCCGATATTATTTTCTTATGCACGAAATAACGATAACGAAATAGCCTATTTCGTTTACCGTGACGTTTGTGTGTCTAAAATATCGGCTATTTCGTTTGCCGTTTTATTTCATTAACAAAACTCATTTCACTGTCGTTATTCGTTTCGTTATGGAATAACAGAACGGCATAACGTATTATTTTGTACCGTTGACAGGCCTAGCTAGAATTCGCTAGAATGCTCTTTTGGGAGTGATTAATGAAGGAGAAATATGTACATAGTATATACTTTTTCAGTATAATGAATAGCGTGGATGCTCTCCAATTGTTTCATAAAAACATTTAAATTAAATGTTTCAGTTATTCTGTTCGTATTGACATGTTTTATTTTTTGTGCAGCATATTAACATGTTAATAAGTAGCAGCAAGGGGAAATGTTAGATAATACAAAAGTAGAAGTATGGAAACAAATATAAGAAAAGAAAAGGAACCAAATGCATTGATTAGTTATAGCATATATATATATATAGAGAGAGAAAACATATCGTGTATACTAATGTACGGAAGGTTCGGTGTATACTGATCCGAATTTTTGGATCTGCTTCAAAATGACCGATCCAAACCGTCCAATATGATCTCCTTGTTATAATTTCCTTACCGACCAAATTTTATATTTTTTCGAAATTTGTAAGTATTTTTTTTTTAATTTTAAAAAATCGCTAATCTAATTTTTTCTGAACCGTTCAAAAATAGCAGTTTTTAAAAATCCGAAAAAAATACTTAAAAATATCGAAAAAATGTAAAATTTGGTCGGCAAGGAGATTTCAATAGGGAGATCATATTGGACGGTTTGGATCGGTCATTTTGAAGCAGATCCAAGAGTTCGGATCGGTATGCACCGAAGCTTCTGTACATTAGTATGCACAATAGATTTTCTATATATATATATATATATATATATATATATATATATAGGTGGGATAAGGTGCCATAGATGGCAATACCATAGATTGTCTTTTTTGAGTCATTTTTTAAAGATCTGAAATTCAATCAGTCAATCCAAACCGTTCAAATTGATCTACATATTGAAATACCATTGGAGACTAAATTTTATATTTTTTTTAATTTTTTTGCTATTTATTTTGATATGTTCAAATTGGAGGGTCTGAAATACTCCAATTATAATGTTTTTTATAAATATCATAATAAATAGCAGAAAAATTCAAAAAAATGTAAAATTTGGTCTCCAAGGGTATTTTAATATGGTGAACAACTTGAACGGTTCGAATTGAGCATTTGAATTTTGGATCTCGAAAAACGACTCTATGACACGGGACCCTCTGTGTCCTCTATGGCACATTAGCCATCCTCTATATATATATATAAACAAACCATAGTAATCGTGCATTCCAGAAAGCACGGCATGTTGACATTTGCCGTTATTAATAAATAAATAGAGCATTCAATGCGCTTAATTTTTTTTTTTTTTGTTCTTTTGTTCAATTAGGATAATTCTGCTGAAACTACTATGTGCAACAGATAGCAGGTAGTACTGAACATCCGAAAAATGATTGATATTTCCAGCTAGAAAAATCAAAGAATATGGAATTCCAATAAAACAAATAGTCAAGCTAGCTAGGTTGCACAGATGCTTCCAAAATACCCCCACACTCGTATAGGATATGTATCCTATACGGATTTGCATGAGATACACATGCTATTTTGGATATGATACTTCACGTGACAAATTCTATTATTTTAATGCTTTTACTTGTGGATTCGATCATAATTTGTCAAAATACGCGTTGGATTCGTTTTTTTTTTTTTATGTTTTGGACACGTTTTTGGATGGAAACTTGAAAAAAAATGGAATGTAAAAACAGAATACTAGATAACATAGCATATACACTATATGGTAGTTGAATGTAAAAAATATCAAATATTTTGATATATAATGTAATTTTTTCATTATTTTATATATACTCTTCTATTAAAGTTTTTTTTTTAAAAATGATGTTTCATCGCAACTGCACCATATCGAATGCAATACCTGCACCCGTGCAACAAAGTAGTTCAGTAGTTTAAGCGGTATCACATTTGAATGACTTTAAATATTGTATATGATGGAATTAAATTTAGATTTGTTATTATTAATTAATGAAATATAAAAAAATTTAGTTTACAGAAAATATTTAATGTATACTAGACTAACACTTTTACACGAAGCACAAATTAACATGACTTTATTTTCTACTACTCATTGTCCAATGACAGATTTATCTTTGTTCTACAATTGATAAACTGACGCTACTCCATTCCCCAACCAACTCATTCCCAACCGAAATTATTTAATATAAGAATTTAGACACAAAAAATTTTAATAGAAAGAATTATTTAATTTTTTTTAATAAGAAGAAAGTTCCTACCCGGTTTATAACCGCGTAAAGTATTTCTCCTTTTTACCCATTTATAAAACGCGTTCAATGGCTTCCAACGCGTTTCATGAACGAGTAAGAAGGAGAATAAATCGTCAGACCTTCCTACCCGTTTATAAAACGAGTTGGAAGCCTTTTAACGCGGTTTATAAACGCGTAAAAAGTTTGTTATTATTTTCACTCCTAAACGCGTTTTATGAACGTGTTTTATTTGTGTTAATTTTAAATTTTAATATTGGACCTTTTCAGAAATGGAATAAAATTCTGATTCAGTCAAGAACGGAATATATAATCCGTCTTTAGCATATATAGTATTCTTATTTATATTTCTTGGGAACATTAAGTATGGAATGAAATTTGAAACTTCGTCCTTTCTATATTTTGAAGTCCAATTATTAATATAAATATTGTCATTAATATTCCCTATATGATTTGTTTTCTTAATTCAAAAAAATGACAATATTAATATCGGCGAATAATGTACAAATTCGAGAATATTAAAACAATGACAATATTAATATCCGCGAATAATGACAATATTAATATCGACGAATAATGACAATATTAATTCAAGGTAGTTATTAAAACAATGAATTAATATCGGCGAATAATGACAACATTAAGGAGAATATTAATATTGTTTTAATAACAAACTTTTTACGCGTTTATAAACCGTGTTAAAAGGCTTCCAACTCGTTTTATAAACGGGTAGGAAGGTCTGACGATTTATTCTCCTTCTTACTTGTTCATGAAACGCGTTGGAAGCCATTGAACGCGTTTTATAAATGAGTAAAAAGGAGAAATACTTTACGCGGTTATAAACCGGGTAGGAAATTTCTTCTTATTAAAAAATTAAATAATTCTTTCTATTAAAATTTTTTGTGTCTAAATTTTTATATTAAATAATTTCGGCATTCCCAACAAATCAAATCTAATGTCGCGCTACACGGTGTTAAAAAAAATGAGAGAAACGAAAGAGAATCATTAAATTAATTTTGAAAGATCTAGATTGCTGCGCTACACCAGATTTGCTTCCTTCACCGGAACCAGATCCTCTGGTCTGCCGACCAGAGAAATCCTCTGGTCGTTTTTAGATCTGAGCCGTCTGATTTAATCTTAATGGCTATGGATGTCCCGTGCTAGTACCACGATTGATAGGCTCGAAAAAATATTAACCGTTGAGATTAAATCGGACGGTCCAGATAGAAAAACGACCAGTGGTCGTTTGTAAAAAACGACCAGAGGATCCGACTCCTCCTTCACCAACCAATCCCTCTTCCAAGTTCCAACTAAAGTCAGTTAGTCAACAAGGCAGGCCCACCGTCCCAAATTTCCCTCGGGCAGAGCCCAAATTTCGGCCCAGATCCAAGTAATCGTGAAGCCATTCGAAATCAGACACGATTGGCGTCTTTCTTTCACGAATCACGAACAAGAAGCAACTCTCCCTTCAGTCCTGAGAGATTCCCAAATAGTCTTCTTTATTTTCGTTCTTCTAAAATCCATCCGCCTATACAGTCTCAACTCTCAACCTATCCACGCCGTCAGCGGCGCTGTTCTTTCTCTCTGTCGTTGGCTCGTTGCGCCGCCGCCGATCGCTCTCTAAGACATTTTTCTCTCTCCTATCGTCGTGTAACGTTATCGCTATAACACTGCGGATCCTCTTTCTTCCTCTTAGCGCCAACTCCGTTACTGAATCATTAGGTAATTTTCTTTTTAATTGTGTGCATTTTCATGACTTTGGTTTTTTGCAAAGGGATTGATCGTCGTGATAACGAAAAATCTTTGAATTTATTTGATTCATTGTACAAGAAATTGGGCTTCCTGTAGGTGGTTTTTTATAAAGAGGTGTTGGGTCAGTTTTCAATGTTCTAAACTAAATGATAAATTTGTCACCTTCAGAACTTGGAAAGACTTTGGTGAGACTTTCAAAAGGAGAGAAGCAATTTTTAAGGGGTGAAATTGAACAGAATCTCAGAGTTTCAAAAAGGTACGTTCTCCCATTCTAGGCTGAAACACATATGGCCATACGAAATAATGTCACAGAATATCCAAGATCTACTAAACCTAAACATCAGCCGTCGTCTCTCCTCCGGTCGTCTGCGCCTCCGGAGTCGTATCCTCTAGATGGTTTAACAAAACCATCCACTGGACGTTTTCGGATCTGAACCGTCCGATCTAAACAGACGGTCGGATCCGAACAGATCAATTCTTTCGTCCGAAAATAAAAAAAAAAAGAAAAACGCAGTTTATACGGTGGTCTTCGTATACGTATCCTCAGAATTCCCTTCTTCTCCAAGACTCCAACCTTTTAGAGAGAAAAACAGAGAGCGAGAGAGAGAAAGAAGTAAACCTAATTTCTTCGGACAGTTGCTCCTCAGCACTTAATTTGCTCCGCCTCTCTCTCGTTGGAGCCTGGCAGGCTATAGGTGAAGTGGCACAAATCTTAGCTATTGTCTGGGAATTAGGAAGTGGGGTCTCTATTACACAGGTCCATAGAAAGGCAGTCGATGGAGCACACAGATTCGCCAACCTGGCCAGAAACACAACCATAAATTACAGGGCTGTTGCCAGACTTCACGAAATGGCCCAGCTTGTAAGAGAACATAGTGTTACAAGAGCAATTCTGCCAGCAGGTGCAGGAGGCGCATCCTGGAATTTTTTTTCTCTTTAGATTGTTTTTACTTTATTGCTGTCTGTTTTTCTGGTTTTTCTTTCCTGAGTTTTCTATTAGCTGTAGTAGTTTGTAGTTCCTCTTTTTTCTTTCTTTTCTCGTAAGGTTGGCTTTTAGGGGCTTTTGCTTCAGGAGGGTGCTTTTTTATCCGTGATTGGTACTACAATTATGTACTTTATTTTATCTTAATGATTAAGCCTACGGGCGTTTAAATTCTGAAAAAACAAAGTTTGTACTCTATTCTCATTGGTTAAAGAGTAGTTAGTGTCTTAGTGGATTGAATATATTTTTGCACAAGTCAATATCTCAGTGATGTACACAACTGGTACAAAGAATTGGTACCTGACACATACCAGTTGAGATTGAAACTTAATTATCTTTTAACAAGCACAACTTGCAACAAGATTATCTCCCTGGATTTCACTTAAAGACTTAGGGTGTGTTTGGATGACTAAGGAATAGGGTATAAGAATAAAAATTTTCGATTTGCGTGCTTATTCTTATTCTTGTGCAATCCAAACAACACAAGAATAAGGAATAAGGGTCCTTATTCCTATACTAACAAAATCATGATATAAGAATAAGGAATTTGAATAAGCACGCAAACCGAAAATCCTTATTCTTATATCATATTCCTTAGTCATCCAAACACACCCTTATAAGTTAAATCCACTTATGACTTATTGAGTTTTGCTTTATAGCTCTATGATTAAGCTTATTTTAACACCAAAATGATCTTTACTTATTTCCTATCAATTGAAAAACTATCTAAAATCAATTATTAAAAGTACCAAAAAAACCAAAATCCTTAGATAAAGAAAATTACAAGAGCATTCTACTTTTACCAAATTCATTTGCAAATCAGGCTTTCATTTTCGACAAATCAAGAGTATTTTTTCGGCGCATACAACACATGCAATAAGATAATTAAATATAATATGAATGTTAATAAAACGACCTCAAGTAAAATAGAAAGGCATAGATATAGTTACAACGAAACATAAAGAAAGTAATCTCAGTAATATAGCACAGGTAGCATTGATCATTTAGAAATTATATTGTTAGAAGTCAGAAAGTATGGATCTTTACAAACAAAAAATACAATCCCTTAATAGCAAAATATTTCTATACCAGAATATAACACATTCATCAACTTTTAACTCTTTAATAATAACACAATCATGAATTTTACAAACAGCAACTTTACAAATTCAATAAAATTTGTAATTCCACGAGTGCCTAAAACCAATTTGGTTCACTTCAAATTTGAGTTACAAACTAGCTATTGCATCGCGCTCCGCGCGATGAAAGTTGAACCAAAATTAGTTTCGTCTTTCTCCATTTTTACTCAGACCACCTCAAGTTCCTCCAAAGATCAATTTTCTCCTCCAACGAAGTGCTTCGTCATTACCTCATATGTCCTTGAGTCGCTCCCAAATTTCCTCTCTGCCTCCTAATGGGCATAATCTATTCTGAACATCCTCGGACATTGCAGATTATAAAAAATTGCATAAGCTGACCAATTATCATAGAATAAAAGATAAAAACTGAGATGCTCTCAGAGATATATTTAGAATATTAAAGTCATTGATACTTAGGCAAAGCAATAATATTGTTTCATGAAAAAAATTAGTACTTTATTAATAAAAACCTTAAGTTAGCAAAACAACAAATAAGCACCCCTTCCATCACTGTTTGAATTTTTAGAAGCAAAAATCCCTTGCAAGAACGATCTCGATCAACAGTTGCTTCTATAACCAATAGAATTAAAGGATAAATTATATCAGGAGTACACCTTTAATTTAGCTGATAACCATTTTCTTCCTTTATAATTGTGTGAGATAAGTTAGCTCTATACATTTGGTGTTTGGATGTCTGAATTCTTCCCTTCGTGTAAGACCTATGGCATAGTTTCTTGGGCTATCAATAACTACACATAAGTAAATAAAATGTTAGGCATCTCATCGTAATCTTCAAATTAGAAAAAGAAATGAAGATCTATCAATTTCAGTTGAAAAATAGCACACCTGTTTATAAATACTGTCATATTATTGAGTTTATCAAATCAGTTCAAAAATAGCACGGTTGTTAAATAACACATAAGATGATAATAGAAGTTGGCAGAAAAACTGGCAGAATACCCTTAAAATTTGTATCAATTGTGGATCTAAACCTCTAAAAAGTCACGATGCAAATGTACTGCATAAATCAAGTCCAATAAGAAATGATAGAGGCACTCTTTGCAAATCACTTGCATTACTACATAAATTCAGTTCAATAAGAAACGGTATATGCCACGAAGCCCTTATTGGACGTATTGAGTCCTATTCTGTGTACCTCTATTGTAAACATATAAAAAAACATAAACCGTAAAACATACCAGATGTCTAAAAAAGTGCGTGGATCCTGAAACTGCAACCACTCTAGCTCATTGTAGTTTTTCGAAACCTGAAAGTTCATAGCACATGCAAAAAATAAATAATTTGACATAGCTTTATATTACTATCCTTGTTAATTTAATGCATATATTTCAGTGTTACCCACATCATGTCATTAACCCATTACTATGTAATATGCTTGCATGAGATAATTGGCATAAAACCCACCAAACATAACATAATATCCACCGAAAAGGAATCAACATCTGCACAATAAATTAAAAACAGTTATTTTAACCGCACAAAGGAAGCTTCAAATAGGTACTTAAAACGACACTTAAATTTCTAAAGAAAGAAGAAAGATTAGACAAATAAAGGGATCATAGATTTCTTTGACCCCCAATAGTTCATCACACTACTATTTTCATCTCTAAAATTTTTTAATATCTAACAAATCGACATCTGGAAGGATAACTCAATCAGTTACCATGCATGGCTCGATTTAAATAGTCATTTTTCTGAAGCACGACCTGCTTGCCAGAGGTAGAAATTGTCATCATAGTACTCAACATGATAAGATTAATAGAAATTATGATTATCTATTATTGTTGCAAAATTAGCCCTCTATTTGCATCCCAATTGATATGACCACCCAAATTAGTCTTCAGAGGTAATCAAAGGGAGGGGTAGTTCAGGAAATGCTTTCAATGAAGATACTGCAGAAGTAAGGAGGTAGGTAGGCCTATTGGTATGAATAAGATTTTTTTTTTAAATAATTTTTTAACACACCTAAAATATTGTCAAAAGGCTAATTTTCAGATGGGCCATAGTGTTCACCGTTCAACATCCATACTAAGTAAAAGGAAAGAATATTACATTAGACAATTTTCATTATTTCTCACATTGCAATAACTATTGAACATTATAATCTTCATAGGTTCATGCAATAAATGCTGGATCAAAAATCCAAAATTGGTCCATTATTTCTTTTTCAGCAAAAAATTATTAACATGAACTTATGACTGTTATGGTATGAGGTCCTCTACTGTAAATAACAATTTTAATTTAACTTAATTATGTCAAACTTGCTACATAACTACATAAGCAAGATGCAACAACAACACACATTATTAATATCTAGTAAGCAATTACCTCATGAAGCAAGCAGCAACAGTGTACAGATCAGATCGTCGAAATTACGTTTTAGCAATCAGCATCTACCTGCTCCCACAATCTAACAGTGAAAAATACAGCTTTTGCCTTGAGCATATAACAATGTTTAGAATACCAGTAAGTTGTAAAATACAGCTCCTTATCTTCAAGCAAACTGTAAAATTTGTTGTAAGAGACTGAACCAAAGAATACGATTTCGCCTAAATTAGGATCTTATCATCCATAACTGAATAACCATATCACATTAATTCGACAAATTTATGTTTGTTGCGAGCACTAATCACAGGTACATTGAAAGCAGTCGATAAACTAAATATAAAAAATCTGAAACTACTTACAATTTCGATTGTATACCTAGATAGCATGCAGAAGAAAGGAAACTCTTGAAGAAATTAAATACTATTCCTAAGTGAATACCTTCAGCAAACAGGAGAAGGGTGAAACTCAATCGACCTTGATAGTCTGTGAAGAAAGAAAGCACATCATCAACCAAGAAAACATAGAAGCAAATGAAGAAAGGCGTCAATTTCAGAAGAATCGAGCAAAAATGAGAAAAAAATTAATTTAATTTTGCAATACATTTTCATCTAATCTCAACAATGGAATCCAGTCTGTAAATTTAGCCCAAATACCTAAATATTCCTCCACTCATTTTGATTGTAACAGAGAATGTAACATCAGAACATTTTTTTAATATTTTTTAATATGTATTTCATGAATGACTTAAATCAAGCATGCCTAAATAAATAATCTTGCAAGCACATTATTTTTCAGCTATTAATAGCTACACACTTAGTCGGCCATTGTAACAAACGACATTTGATTTGACAAAACAGCTTTAAAAAAGCTCAAATTATTATATGTTAAACCCAATGAAACAAATCCAACCAGCATATCCCAAAATTTACCATAATATAAGCTTTTGCTCGTCAAAGACATTCTTACTTATAAAAGCTCTTGCTGATCAAGCATTTCTAGCCAAGTACCTATATAGTTTTGACAACATAACAGGAAAGTCTTACTGTAACGCACACCTGCGACCACAATTGCTAACAATTAGAAAAAAAACATAATGTTGGATTTAATGAAATAAGAAAGTACACTTGAAGATATGTACCACTGAGTGTCCTTTAATTGGTTGATTGAAAAAGAACCAACAAATCCTATATTTGAAATTTTCTATCTAAAAAATTTAGCGACCAATTTCTCCAAAATAAAAAAGTAACCAAAGTAGTGGGAAAAAAACCACAAGCCTTGCTTGAATATAAGGAAATTAAAAAAGAAAATAGCAGCCAGCACAGCAAAAAACATACCTTTGATGGCTAACACAGCAGATTGAAGCAAGCGATAATAGGTAGATAGCGGAAGCAGTCCCAACCATGTACCGTTTCGAGATGAGAACAATGCAACAACAACCAGCAAGAGCATTGCAAAAGAAAAGAAAGGGAAAATTAGACTCACATCAAGCAACCAAACGGATATGCCGGTAAAAACTATGTAAAAAGCACATAAATAAACTACCGATACACGTATCGGACAGAATTACACCGAAACAATCCCAGCAATTAGATGAAAGAAAGAACGCAGCAAACCAAGCACATAATAGAATACCTAACACCATAAAACTGACTGGAACTATGCTTAGCAACACCTACCAATTTACTATGGTCTGAAAGAGGGAAACGCAGATAAATGGTACAGATCAACCCGATAGCCTCAAACAATAGAAAAGCAAAAACAATTAGCAGCACCAGGTAGTGCGCAGCTACACCAACAGACAAAAAAAAAACAGAAACTAAAATTGGAGAAAAAATAGTACCGCAGCAAATGCAAGAAGCGAACAGAAGGAGGAAAAGGCCAAAGCATCCGCCTGCAAGCAAGCCCAGGCGAATCAAACCTGCAAGGAAAAAACAGCAGATATGTAGGAGGAGCTAGGAAAAAAATACTCGCAGAACAACAGTTCCACCCTTCTAGAGGTAGTACCTGACGAACCACGCTGATCCGTGCAGAGCAAAGCGACCGCAAGGTAAGGGAGGGCTGGAGGCAAGTACTCCGTAATGGGCAAAAGGGGAGAGGTAGATCTGCTGCGGCGAAAGTTTATTGATATGTGCAGAACAGAACAGCAAGGAGCAAAGAAACTGCGACATAAGACCGGAAGAATACAGCCAGCTCAGCGCTAGCCCACGCGGAGAAGTAAGACCAAGAACGAAGGGCTGAGATGAAGCGCCTGAGAAGGAATGAACAGCTGGATAATTCTACAGTTCCCTGAGGTTTGAAATTGAGGTATTTATGATGTCTTGTCACTATGTCACCAGTACCTATAACAACAAAAATCACAAATATACATTATAAATAAAAATACTAGCGGCAGATAAACATACCTGAACACACAAGGAAAATTATACAAATTAACCATGAAGCACCCATGTCAATTGGCTGCTATGATGGAATTTGCATGTGTTTGTTCTAGGCCAATTTATCACATTAATATTCTGGTTATTCAATTCTTTTTGTTGGACAGCAGAGACATGAACAGTAGGTTTCTATATGAAAATCATCCATAAATGTTTGCTGTTAGTTTTGAATACAAAACACTCGAGGTCCGTAAGCACCATAGAGTAGTGGGTTGTTCATTCCCAGCAAAAAATAGAACTATACGTGATGTAATTTACTTCCACCTTATGATTCTTCTATCTTTATCATTAAAATTGCAGATACTAATGGCGAATTTGTGAATGTTTTAAGATACCTAAGAACGTTGTGCCAGCTAAGAGAGCTCGACCTGATGACTTTTTTGATGATATCCCAGAAGAAGCCAAGTTGGCTGAGTCAAACCAAGTCAACCAACCAGACAAACCTGAAAAGGGTGCGTTGCCCGGAGAGAGAGGCGGCGAAGAACTAGGTTTGCTACGATTTCTTGCGACTTTCTTCGATCGCCAGAGAAGATCGAGAGGAGATAGTTATGGAGAATCGATTTCGTGCAATTTGCTTCGACGAAGAAATTAGGGCTACTTACTCCTTTCTCTCTCTCGCTCTCTCTTTTCCTCTCTAAAAGGTTTGGAGTCTTGGAGAAGAAGGAGATGCTGAGGATGTGTATACGTATACGAAGACCACCGTATAAACTGCGTTTTTCTTTTTTTTTGGACGAAAGAATGGATCTGTTCAGATCCGACCGTCCGTTTAGATTAAACGGTTCAGATCCGAAAACGTCCAGTGGATGGTTTTTATTAAACCATCCAGAGGTCAGAGGATACGACTCCCTGCGCCTCCTCGCCCAGTCTCTGTCTCTCTCCTTCTCACCCTCTCCTCTCCTTTTCTTTTCTGCTCAGTCCGGACCTCCGCCAAAAGAAAAGAATAAAGTAGAAAGATTAGTGCCGCAGATCACTTACCTCCTTCGTTCCGCCCAATACTCCGGCAGTTATCGAGGTTCTCTCTCTCTCTCTCTCTCTCTCTCTCCCCCTATTGTCAACATTTTTATTTGAAAGACTATCTGATGGCCGTACTAGAAACCAGTTTCGACCCATCTATGTTGAAACTGGTGTCATCCCTCAGGTTTGTATCTACCTGTAAATACATAGATAGATACCTCCAGATTTGAGAATCTTTCCAAGATGACTGTACTTGTAACCAATGTTGCAATTTGCAACATTGGTTATTGATTGAATCACTGATATGTTAACAAGATAATATTGCTCATTGATTGAATCACTGATATGGGGCATTTGCCTTTTTTTTTATTTTCCTGAATTTGGGTATTTTATTATAATGAAATTGTAGCCCTTCATAAGACTATAAATAAATTTTATATCTTTTGCTTTCTGTTATTTCCTTTTTTATGTAATCATTTTCTTATAGTTGGTATTTGTTGTATGAGGAACACACACAGTAATTGATAGACTTGCATATTAGATTGTGTGTTACTTCACGACAATTTCCATTGACTTAGTTTCTTTTTATGTATGTCCTTTTGATTTGTGTTTTTTGAATTGAAGATTACATGTAGAGATAAATGTGATATGATACCTTCATAATCAGAATAATTTATAAGCTTGTAGCTAGTATGCTTTTTGCTTAGTGGTTGGTATGATTTCAAATTAACAGCTGTTGGAAGAAGAATCATTATAAGGGTACATCAGGCAATTTACATATCGAGTATCAAGTTGTTTTTTGCTTAGGTATCGTATGGTCAAAATGTTATTTAGTTATTTGATTGAATATTTGCATGAACCAGATAATAAATTTTTGTTCTCTATTCTTAGTTATTTCTCAGAAATACCTGGTATGATGCTAACATAATTCAGGTGCTGATGTATCAGTAATTGCACATGTAATTTTTTTTTTTTTTAATAAAAGCAGTCATCTTATGTAGGTCCAGGTCTTTCTCAATGGTAGAAAGATTACTGCTTTCTCTGGTAGAAGGAACTTTCTACTTTTAAGGTACTTCCCTAACAGTATATAGGAGGGTCGGAGCCCCTACTTGCCACCCTATCATCCTGTCGCCGGATCCAATGCATTAGCTTAGTTTAAACTAGTGACAGTGTTGGCACCTATACTATGCTTTCTGTTCGTACAGTAAGAAGAATTTGTGCAGCTGTTGATGCATTAGCCATTACTGTTATTGTTGCTGGTATCTCCAAATCAGTTAAAAAAAGAGATTTTGCCAACTATGCACATTCGGCAAATCACCACCCTGAGAATTTCCCCACAATCGCCTCTTGCAGAGCTGCCCTCTTGAAAAAGGGCAAGATTCACCAGCCAAAACCTGAAAGCAACAATAACACGGGTCCTCAAGATAACACCAATGAGCCTGCTATTATAAAAATAAAGAAAGAAAAGGACCCAGATAAACTTTTTTCCTTGTTCCAATCAAATGCTTGTAACCAAATTGTAGTAGAGAACCGAGTCATATTTGAGGATACAGTATCCCGCTTAGCTGGTGCCCGCAGGTCTGACCTAATTGAGCAGATTTTGGAGCACCAGAAATGTTTACCCCAAGGTCGAAGGGAGGGTTTTGTAATCAGGATTATTACTTTATATGGTCGGGCCCGCATGCCAGACCATGCTATTAAAACTTTTCAGGAGATGCATTTGTTTGGTTGTAAGAGAACTGTAAAATCTTTCAATGCCACCCTCAAGGTTCTTGCCCAAGTTGGTCGGTTTCATGAGTTGCGCCAACTTTTCGATGAGGCCCCTGAGATATATGGAATTCAATTGGATGAGATATCTTACAATACACTTATAAAGGTCTTGGGTGAGATGGGTAGTTTGGAGTCAGCTTACAGGGCCATGATTGAAATGGGTAAATCAGGTGTCGAGCCTGATGTTGTAACATATACTACTCTGATTGCGGCATTTTATAAGAAAGGCTTGCGCAAGATTGGTGATGGTATATGGAATTTAATGAGGCTTAGAGGTTGTGAACCTACTCTTGCCACATATAATGTTAGAATACAATTTCTGATTAATCGATGCAGAACTTTTGAAGCCAATAGTTTGGTGCGCACCATGTATAAATCAGGGATAAAGCCAGATGAGGTGACATATAATCTGATAATAAAGGGGTTTTTCATGATGGGTGAAGCTGAAATGGCTAACATTGTGTTTTATTCGATGAGTAGAAGGGGCTGTCAACCAAATCAGAAGATTTATCAGACAATGGTACATTATCTTTGTGAAGAGAGAGATTTTGGTCTGGCTTTTAGATTTTGTCAGAGAAGTATGGAGAAGAATTGGTTTCTCGATGTTAATACAATAAAGAAGCTGCTAAAGGGACTAACTGATGTCTCAAAAGATAGAAATGCAAGTGAAATTATGAGATTAGTTGTTGGAAGAATCCCTCAATATTCATCAGACGAGATTATGTCATTTCAAGAGATTATATCTCACGGAAGGAAATTGAAAGAGACTGAAAATGGTTCCAATTTTTTTCGTAGCGGCTAGGGTTTCAATTTGTATTCCTTTTTATGTCTCTATTTTAAACAGAGGAATTTGTTCTTTAATTGTAATTAAGGAGCTAGAGGAATTTTACCCTGTAACTTCAAATTATATCAAGATTGGAATTATACAAGCTCTAGTTCAAATTAAAGATGGATTGTTCATTTATTCTCTGTGGGCTCCGTTTGGATAAGGTGTGAGAAGAAGGGAAGAAGAGAAAAAGTATTTGAAAGTGTGTAACTTTGTGAAAAGATTGAATTGTTTATAATAAATTTATTCACTTATTCCCTTCTTCCCTTTTTTTTAAATGAAATCCAAACGGAGCTACATAGAAAGATAACTAAAGGCTCTTCACTTAGCACAGAACATGAGCAGAGCGTTGCTGCATTCGGAGGTTACAACACTTATGAGAGAAGACCTGACATTGTGACTAACTTGAAATTGAATTTATATCTTGTCAGAATCATAAATTTATCAGACGATGGTGCACAAGTTTGGGTTGGTGCATAGCAATTCAATATCTTCGAGGATCTAACCGAAAAATGTGTGAATATACCCCTGCGCGTGAGTACAACAATATGCGTTAAAGGGTGACCATATATAACAATTGATTTAATATATTTTGTCGATAAGCACAATGATAGTTTTGTAAAATACAATTGTTATACTAAGCATTAAAGAATCAGGGGAATAAGGATCATCCCCTTATTTCATCATTTTCATTATTCCCGGCGACACTTTATTAATAGAAGACGCGTTTTCTAAAAATGGAAAAAAATTCTCATCCCCATCCAGTTATATTCTATCCCCTCTTTCCTTTTTGTTCCCTCTGTCCCTCTGTACACGTTTTCTAAAAATGAAAAAAAAATTCTCATCCCCATTCAGCGATACCATTCCCTCTTTCCTTTTTGTTCCCTCTGTTTTCCTCCTTCCCTCTCACATTAACTACAACTACAACAATTACTAATACTAACTACAACAATTAGTATCCGAACCACAACATTTACTCATATTAACTTCAACAATTAATATCCGAGCTACACTTACAACAATTACAAATACTAACTACAACAGTTAGTATTCGAACTACAACAATTACTCGTATTAACTTCAACAGTTAGTATTCGAACTATATCAATTAATCATATTAACTTTAATAGTTAGTATCCAAACTGAAACTGTTGAAGTTAATATATATAACTGTTACAGTTATATATGCCAACTTCAACAGTTTAAGTATGCCAACTTCAAATATTACCTTCAACATTTAAATATGCCAACTTCAACAATTACGACATTAGCTTCAATATTTATAAATATTAATTTCAATGGTTATGAAATGTGTGAGAGGAGAGGGGGAAGGGTGGGAGGGGCGTCGGGGAGAGTGAGGGGGGAGCGTACGCGGGAGAGGTTAGGAGGGGGGGGGGGGGAGAACGTACGCGGGAGGGATGGGGGGGGGGACAGGGGAACAGTCAATCTGGCGCTCATCCTCTCATCCCTTGGACTTCCGAAAATGAAAGAGACTTTTCCAACGCGGTTTCTAAAAATAAAAAAAATAAACGCATCTGTAAAGGATGAAGGGAATGATAGAAACGCTGGGATGATGCTAAGTAATTCCGATTAAAAAATTAATTAATCAAAATTATACATTTAATTTTTTAAATAACTATTTTATACACCGACGAAGGAAATATCATGTCTCCCTGAAAACTGCACGCAGATACGCAGCTGATACCAAAGACCATATATATCATGTGGATGATAACTAGTGCTAATATCGCGCGTTGCGCGATTGCTTTTCAATTACGTTCATTGCTAATTACATGTTTTAATTATAACGACCATGCCTAACTAACAGGTGCCATCAATATAACTATAAATTTATATAGACTAATTATTTTATTATAATAGCACCATGCTATTATAATACTATGTACTATGTTGTAATTATGATACTATCCAATATTGTCAATGAAAACAGTATTTTAAATTATAGTCGATTAGTATACATATCGTCATTGACTTCCCTTAAAAAGAACATGCTCTTTTAATGTAATACTCTCATGAAACTACAACTAAATTTATTTTAAAAATATAGAAGAACCATCTTAGCTGACTAATAGAAGTGTTTTAATTATTATATATTCATTGTATCAAATATAATTAGATAATTACCATTCAAAGAAAATTATGAACTAATTAACATTACAAAGAGAGAAATGCACTATTAACTCAAAAGGGTAGAATGAGGTGCAACCATGAAATGATCTATATAAAAGGATCGATTCCATTAACAAAATGTAATAAGGAGAAAGGGTATAAGAAAAAAAAATTACATATGACAATCAAATAAAGAAAATTCTTACTCCTTGACAGTCGACAGCAATACTGCTCCAAATTCCAAGCAAAGATTGCTTGTCAATGGCTCCGTTTGGATGTCTTCTTCCCGGAATAAGGAATAAGGAATAACCACTTTTTACCAATAAATTTATTTCTAACCATCCAAATTCTTCACAAAAGTTACACACTTCCCAATAAATTTACCCCTTCCCAATAAATTTTTTCCCTTCTTCCTTCTTCCTACCTTATTCTGGTAAAAAAATTATCTTCAAACTCTAGCTTATGCTGTTGCAAAGTCTAATAAAGAGAATAAGAAACTACAGAGAATTAATTTTCTCACATAAATGCTGCCACAACTGATACCAGCACATATAAGCTAGAACTGTGTAATAAGATGTTGGGTATTGTTAAGGGACTTCAACAAAATAAAGTATAGGCATTTTGGAATTTTAGTCTCTGAATATAAAAAATAATACATTGAAAATTTGCAATCATCTAACCATGAGTGAAATAAATATAAAATCATACCAGATTTTTTTTTTGTATAGATCCTAAATGCTCTAACCTTGGAGAGCTCAACAGGTCATTTATGCGAGGAAACCTGAAGCACATTGAAAATTATCAATAATTAATGAAAAAGTGTCTTCATAAAGAAAAGAATGAAACTGATGATTAGAATATTTAAATAAATATCGCTAATTTACCGATAGGCACTCTTTAGATAACTATCTTTACATTTTCTTAATTTCTTTGCAAGTAGTATGTGCTTGTTACGAAGAAATTCAAAAGGAAAAAAAATTGCATACCTTGCTCTATGAATTGCAGCATGTGCTTAACTGAATTGATGCAACTTTTGACTATGCCGTAAAGTATAATCTCTCCACATTCTATTTTTTTTAAAAGAAATCCCAAGTTAAACATAAATAAGTGAAGTCTAACAGTATAGTAAATTTTCAAATAGTGTTTAAAAGCTTAGAACTATATGAACCAAATAAAAAAAATTCAGACTGTAACATCACTGCTCCAAGACCAGAAAGGAGTGATGAATATCCTGCCAATTGTTTTCTTCAAGCACAAATAACAAAAATGTCGATGAACCTTTTTCAAGTGCAGGAATACAAAAGAGGAGATGTTCTTCAATAAATAATAAATAAAAAATACTCAGATCTTCATTTGGCAGCAATTAAATAATAAATGTCGATGAACCTTTTTCAAGTGCAGGAATACAAAAGAGGAGATGTTCTTCAATAAATAATAAATAACAAATACTCAGATCTTCATTTAACAGCAATTAGCAGGATAGACATTTGACAGCAATTGGCAGGATATACAATCCATTTGTAATAAAAAAATAAATATTTTTTTTTGCATTTTCTGCTAGTCAATCCTTAGATCTTCATTTGACAGCAAACAATCTCAAAGATATAGTAGCCATTTTCTCCTCTTATCATTAGGAACTGTGTAGGCAATCAGTAACCCGAGTGTATTAATATACAGATTGGATTGCACCTCCATATTTTAAATATTGAGAGGATATAGCATTAAGAAAAAGACAAACGTTGAATGCATGAAAGAGAAAGACAAACGTTGCTGTCCAACAGAACAAAATTCATGCCCCACACATTATCATTTTTTGGATTGACAGTTTCCCACATTTTGAGGACTCTAGCATGAATAATATCTTAAATCCTCTAATTATTTATTAATAAAGAAACTTCCATGAATAATTTACTGCTACCCTCCAAATATAAGACTACTTTTTATCCATTCCTAAACATATTTTCAAAAAACCAATATAAAAAAAACAAATAAAGAGAAAAAAGGCATCTGCTCTTTCCCTGAAGATAAGTGAGAACTAATGGGAAATCTAATCTAAATAATATATAAAAGTTAACCTGCTCATATTGTCCAAAGTAAGCTCATCGTTGAACAGCTTTTGCAAAGCTCAATATTTCATCACTGGAAACTCTTCTACGTATCAGGAGGTAACCACAAATGCAACACCAATAGAAAACAAAAAATAAAATCAACCCCAAAATGTAACACTAAATGTAGCCGTAAATATCAAAAATTCAAAATATATAACCAAACTTTCAACACGACCTTGTTTAAAAACTGATCAAGATCTTCAGCTGTTTGTTTGAACTCCTCACTTCGTGAAGCCTAAACCTCCTTTGCCATTTCTTTGGCAGTATCTTGCAAAAATTTGGTATATTCTATTTTTCCTTGGAGTCTCCTTTTTAAAAGTTCCTGCAAAACAATGTAGACATATGCAAGACTAATATGAGAGGACCTCAGTAACATCATACCAACATGAACCAACAATCAAATATTATAAAAGTTTGAGCTTCTTGCTGGTCTTTATGATTAAAATTAATATCAGATAGTTATGGAAAGGAATAAAATATTTTCCTTGTCAAGAGATATCAATTTACATATGTGAATTTTAACTTAATTCTATGGAAGGAATAGCCACAACCATGTCATATTCAATGCATCAATAAACATAACAACATCAAATCTTAATCGAATCCGTACCCGGTAATGATTTTGCCATCTCAACATTTAGTGGCCTGCCACCAACACCAACATTATTAAGGGCCAGTGCCGATGTGACCTCTTTAGGCTTCGAGCACTCAATGAAAGCGAAGTGCTTTAACTCAGTTATCAAGCAATCAGCCAGCATCGCACAATAGCCAGAAAGTTGCTTAAGATGCTCAACAGTTAATAGGGGGCTCAAGTTGCTGATCTGGATAGTTCTTTTCAATAGGTCAGCCTCAGCCACCTACTCAAGTGAGCCTGTTGTCAGACACATAAAGAAATATGATATTACATATAGCGCAGTAAGTATTTGCATAGTAAGATAACCAAACTCACATATAGTTCACATGTAGCATCTAGTTTCTCCCTAGAATGACATTGTAAGACAATTTGGGCCTTTATTTCAAATCCCATTTTGATTCCTAAAAATTTGACAAATCACTTTCAATCCCTACAAAGTGGATATGGAACAATAGGAACTATAACTCCTTAACAACATCAAAACTTATCAGAGATACACCCTGACATTGCTCCTACTAACACCAAGAAATAAAAAAAAAAAGAAAACATCAAATCACCTGGACCTATAGCATCCCCATCCTCTGGCTTCTGCAACTGGATCTGAGCTGCGTGAGCCACAATGGCCTGAGCAGCGGCCATAGCAGCAGCCGAGAAGCCCATGAGGTTCTTATCCATGGTTCTGCCAGCCGTCGACAGCACATGCATCAACAAATGAGAAATATGATCTTGTTTGACATGGTTTAAAAACTCGGCCGAGTCCGATCCAACTCGCCCGAGTCAGAACAGACTCGGCAGCAAACGAGCCGATTTTTCCCGAGTCAGATCGGAATCACAAGAAAAAAAAATAGAGAAATAAGGGGTAGAGGTCGAAAATTGCAGCAGCCACATGAGATTAGCTGAGATCACAAGAGAAAGACGACACGAAATCAGCAAAAAATAGAGGGGAGAGAGAGATCAAAGTGTCACGATTTGAGCCTCGAAGAGTCGGGAGGAGCGATCACGGCGGAACAGATGAATGAAAAAGAAAGAAGAGACGATCCATAGGATCTTTTGTGGCAACAACTTAACAGCCCTTCGTGTACAAAAATGAAAAATATATGCATATAACATATATATATGACTCGCTTTATCAAATATTGGTGCTATTAATAGATTAGTTTAAAAATACCAATGCACTTTATTCATTTACATCGCTGAATTCATCAATTTCCAACATTATTTGACTTATTTAGCTGTAGTATTGTTATTTTGTACATTTTTTTAGACGAATTAATAAGTATTTTCTTTGTAGAATTAATAATTAACATTTCTAAAGCACACTAGCATATTGTCTGAAATATAGGATTTATTTAAAAAATAAGAAAAGAGACGAAAAAAATGCTATACATTATAACTTTTTGTAACTTCAATAAAAAAATATGGATATTTTTGCAAAAATATTTTAACTAATTTTTTTAATATTTTTTTACTGATTTTTAAAGTCATTAAACATTTTTTTTAAAAAGCCGAGTTTCCGATCCGAGTCACCCGAGTTTTTCCGAGTCATCCGATTCGACTCCTTAATCCAACACTCCGAGTCCGAGTCCGAATCCGAGTTTCAGAACCATGTTGTTTGACATTCATAAGACTTCTGGCTTCCGATCCAACCTTCATTGTGTCCTATAAAAATGAGAAATATGTTGCTATATCCGAAACCAAGATAGACAGTAATCTATGTAGGAAAATCAACCTAATCTGAGTTGAATGTGTTATTTTCAAAGAAACATAAAAGTACCTCGCATTCATGGCGATGCTCCCGTGCTTGATCAACTTCTCTACCGCTCTCCACAACTCAACCCTGATCTGAAATCTCACCAGAAACGATGATGAGAACGTTCTCCTAAAACCAGCGGCACAAAAAAAGTTCCAGAAATAATAAGTAAGATAGAGGAAAAAGAGATAGAGATGCTCAAAACAAAACGGTACTCATCTGAAAGAAGAAGAGCCGATCTATTCATCGGTTCATCCCATCTCGCTAGGCGATGGCGGAAGATGCGAAAATTCAGCGATGAAGGGCAGCGCAATCTTTGAGCTGCCTTGCCTCGGGAGGCGTGCACGCCAAGATGGGAGAAATGAGGAGAAAGAGCCTCTTCACGCGGAAATATCCAGAAGCCGAAGATCAGACGGATGGATGCACTACAGATCGAACAGGCAAGATCAAACGCAGAAGACAGACGGTCCAGATGAATTACTGTACTAACTACAGTAGAAAAGGCATCCCACGCGCAACTCACGCCGCGCAAGCTTTATATAATTTTAATTTAATGCATAATAAATAATAAATTGTTACCTAAGCAGTTGAGCAAAATGGGTTGGCAAGGGAACACCTCTTGTAGTTGTTGTGGTCAAAAAGAAAATATTGACCATTTATTCTTGTTTTGCTCTTTCACAGATCAGTTTGGTTATGGTTAGGACAATGTCAGGACCATTTTATCAATTGGGGGTCTATGTAAGATACTTTTGAGTTTGCTTTAGCAGTTCAACCTAGTAAAAAAGAGGCTTTCCTCGTTTTAGTGCCATGTGTTGGAGCATTTGGCATATGAGAAATGATATGATTTTCCAAGCTAAAAATTGCAAGACTACTAAAAAACTTGTTACTAATGATGCATTCTTTTGTCATGTTTTGGACAAGTCTGACAGATGATCAAACCAAGAGTTTTCTTTACCGCCGGCTTCCAAATAACTAGGCAGAAATTCCCATACAGATGCAAGCTCCAAATACTCAAATAGGAGGTCTCCCAAGCATTGAGAACTGGTCAGGCTGGAATATGGATCAGTTGCTGTTAGCTTAAAAAAGAATAATGTTGATTGAAGATTGTTATGTGTGAAGCCAAACAAATGGGCCGTAGCCCATGTTGGCCCATACGGAAACAAAAGATGAAAAGAAGGGGGGTTACGGAGACAGAGAGAAAAATTAGAATCGAGTCATTCTCTGTGCGCGTCTCCAAAACAGAAGCTCTCTTGTCTCCCTCCTTGAAGCTATCTAGGGTTTGTCATTTTCTCTTGTATCTCTTGTTAATTCCACCTCAAATAGTGAGTGAGAGTGTGACTGAGAGAGAGATGAAGGTTGATAGCTTGATGATCTCCAATGTACTTGTAAGAAAACTCTTGATTTAGTGGATTTGCACCGATCGCTCCCGTGGTTTTTCCCTTTCGGGTTTCCACGTAAAATCTTGTGTCTTTCTTATTTTGGTGACAAGTTCCGAGAAGGAGAACATGGATGTTTGGGTATTGGATTCGGGTGCATCATTCCACATATGCTCGGATCGTTCTTATTTTGTCAACTACAAGGATGTAGATGGTGGGAATGTCTATCTTGGTGATAGTCGGCCATGTAAAATTCTTGGAGTTGGTGATGTTGAGCTTGAGCAAGCTAATGGAAGGCGATGTAAGTTGAGCAATGTGAGGTATGTTCCCAAGATAACCAAGAATCTTATCTCGGTGGGTCAACTTGATGATGACGGATTTGTTGTATCTTTTGGTGAGGGATCATGGAAAGTGTCAAAGGGTTGCATGACATTGATGAAGGGACACAAAGATGGGAGTTTGTACACTCTTCATGGAGCGCCTCGAAAGGGTGTTGTTGCTATGGCAAGTGAGCATGGTGATATGCACATGTGGCTTTGTCATCTTAGTGAAAGAGGTATGAAAGTGTTACAAAGTGAAAATTACATTCCTTCTTTTGATTGTTCATCTCTTGAATTTTGTGTTCATTGTGTAATGGGAAAACAAAAGAGAGTGAATTTTAAGAGGAATGAGTCCCATAGAAAGGTGAAACCATTGGAATTGGTTTATTCCGATGTGTGTGGTCCATTTAATGTCAAATCCCTTGGTGGTGCTAGTTATTTTGTTACTTTCTTAGATGATTTTTCTAGGAAGTGTTGGATTTATCCCTTGTCCTCAAAAGATCAAGTTCTTGAAACCTTTAAGAACTTTAAATCTCGTGTTGAAAAAGAGAGTGAAGACGGTTCCATACACTCCACAAGAAAATAGGGTCATTGAGAGGATGAACCGGACCATTGTGGAGAGGATTAGAAGTATGTTGTCTCACTCGGGTCTTCCAAAATCATTTTGGGCCGAAGCGGCTAACACGGCGGTTTATCTCATAACCCGATCACCTAGTGTGGCATTGGACGGTGGCATACCGAAAGTCGTATGGAGTGGCAAGAAGATCTCTTATGGCCATTTACGAACTTTTGGATGCGAGGCTTATGTGAAAATTCCTAATGTGAAGAGGAATAAGCTTGATGTCAAGTCACGAAGGTGTGCATTTGTTGGCTATGGCGGTGATGATTTGGGTTATAGGGTGTGGGATCCTATTGAGAAGAAGACAATTAGAAGCCGAGATGTCATATTTCGTGAAGATGTGATGTTCATAGAAAATCATGAGAAAGAGCAAAGTGAAAAAAGACATGTGGAGGAGCATGTTGATGCTAGTGTTGCACCCAAGATGCTAGCGGATCCTCAAGTAAGTGGTCATGATAATGAGGATGAGAGTGAGCCGGTGGAAGCGCATGAGAATGAAGGCATTGTTGAAGAAGAGCACACTAATACCCCGATACAAGAGTTGAGGAGGTCAACTCGAATTTCAAGAGCTACACAAAGGTATTCACCTTCCTTGTATTATGCTTTGTTCACGGATGCGGGTGAACCCGAGTCATTTCATGAGGCTATAAATTGTTCGGAGAATGCTATGTGGCTTGGAGCAATGGTGGATGAAATGAACTCGTTGCATCTCAATGAGACTTGGGAGTTGGTTAAACTTCCTAAGGGAAAGAAGGCATTGAAAAATAGGTGGGTATTTGTGTTGAAAAATGAAGCCGATGGTTCTAAACGGCATAAGGCAAGGTTAGTAGTCAAGGGCTATGGACAAAAACATGGTGTTGACTTTAATGAGATATTCTCTCCCGTTGTGAAGCATAGTTCCATAAGGGTTGTTTTGTCATTGGTGGCTAACTTAGACTTGGAGCTAGTGCAACTTGATATCAAGACGGCTTTCTTGCATGGTGACTTGGATGAGGAGATCTATATGTCACAACCGGAAGGTTTTGTTGATGAATCAAACCCTAATCTTGTGTGTAGATTGAAGAAGGGGTTGTATGGTTTGAAGCAAGCCTCTCGGCAATGGTACAAGAAGTTTGATACTTTTATGCAAGAAGAAGGTTTTGAAAGAAGCGGCTATGATCATTGTGTCTACATGAAAGGAAAGGTGGGTGGTACTTTCACCTTGTTGTTACTTTATGTGGATGACATGTTGATTGCTAGTAATGATCATGATGAGATTGAGTCTCTTAAGCTTGATATGTCTAAGAGGTTTGCAGCCAAGGAACTTGGCGAAGCAAGGAAAATATTGGGTATGCGGATTCATAGGGATCGGGAGAGAGGCAAGCTTTGGTTAAGTCAAACGGAGTATGTTGATAAAGTCCTTGAGAGGTTTGACATGGTAAATTGCAAACCGGTGACTACACCTTTGGCCGGTCATTTTAAATTGTCTAAAAAGAATTCTCCAAAGAATGCTCAAGAGAGATTGAAGATGGAAAAAGTTCCATACTTATCGACCGTTGGTAGCTTGATGTATGCTATGGTGTGCACACGGCCGGACATTGCACATGCAGTGGGAGTTGTCTCTCGATATATGTCTAACCCGGGATGGGAGCATTGGCAAGCGGTGAAGTGGATACTTCGGTACTTGAAAGGCACTCGTGGCTTGCAGTTATGTTTTGGAGGAGATTCTAAATTAGCAATTGAAGGGTATGTTGATGCCGATCATGCGAGTTGTAGTGAGACAAGGAAGTCCACGACGGGCTTTGTCTTTACTATCGGTGGTGGAGCCGTTAGTTGGATGTCTCGACTACAAGACATTGTTGCTTTATCTTCCACGGAATCGGAGTATGTCGCATTGACCGAGGCGGTGAAGGAAATGCTTTGGTTGAAAAGGTTGCTTGCACAACTTGGGTTGAAGCAAATGGAGTATGTGGTACATTGATCATAGAATGCGGCATATCACTCAAGAACTAAGCACATTGATGTGCGATACCACTTCATTCGTGATGTTCTAGACCATAGGCAACTAGTCGTGAGAAAGGTTCACACGAAGGAGAATGTTGCCGACATGTTCACGAAGGTGGTGCCTCCCGACAAGGTAATGTTTTGTAGGAGGCAATCCGGGTTGGTTGAATAACTCGAGTGTGTTTGGAGCGAGGTGCAAGGTGTATGCTTGTATGATCAAGTGGGAGCTTTGTCTTCAAGTGGGAGATTGTTATGTGTGAAGCCAAACAAATGGGCCGTAGCCCATGTTGGCCCATACGGAAACAAAAGATGAAAAGGAGGGGGGTTACGGAGACAGAGAGAAAAATTAGAATCGAGTCATTCTCTGTGCGCGTCTCCAAAACAGAAGCTCTCTTGTCTCCCTCCTTGAAGCTATCTAGGGTTTGTCATTTTCTCTTGTATCTCTTATTAATTCCACCTCAAATAGTGAGTGAGAGTGTGAGTGAGAGAGAGAGGAAGGTTGATAGCTTGATGATCTCCAATGTACTTGTAAGAAAACTCTTGATTTAGTGGATTTGCACCGATCGCTCCCGTGGTTTTTTCCTTTCGGGTTTCCACGTAAAATCTTGTGTCTTTCTTTATTTTTCTTGTGTTTGATTGTGCTATTGTTGTTTGGTTCTCAAGTGGTACCATCATAGCTTTGTTCTTGCGGGTTTGTTTTATGTCCGTCACGTGTTTGTCGAAATTACTACCTCCTTGTTTACTTGGCTTCCGCTGTGCCTAGGCACCTGAGAGCGTGTCCCAACAAAGATTAAGTAACAAGCCGCGTTATCAAGTTTAATTTGTTATTGGGTTGTTCTGTTAAACATTGTCAGTTGTATGTAGTTATTTGCGTTCATGTTCTAATAATGGTACTCAGGAGTTTAATCGGTGAAGTTTAATGTTTGGGTTAGTTCTTAGCTAGCTCAAAATCGGTTTTACATGTTGATTCTGGATGTTAGTAGTTTCTTGTTAGTGTCTGTAATTTGAATTGTTTATGTTCAATGGAAACGGGCCCAACGGCCTTTTCTCAAAAAAAAAAAATGAAGAAAATATCCGGGAACATACAATGTAATGAAAGAAATAATGGAATGACGACGTCAAACTCATCGTTATGACCAAGTCTAGTGCTCTTAATTTATATATCATAGTCCTATTTCGATTAAAGTACACGTACACCTGTTAAGTGTTAAGCCTTATGAAAATAAATGTTGGAGCATGCCAAATAGATGTTGTCATTGCTACATGGATGGTGAATCTGTCTCTCATTTATTCAATCATTGTGTCTTCTTCCTTCATTTCAAGTCTCTTATGTTTTCTAATTCTTCGGTGATCAGGGCTAGAGCTGACTCAGCAATCCCAGTAACTCATTCTGCCATTCTGGTAAATCCTGCAATTAAAAGCAACATGAGGGATCTTTTTTGCAATTTCCTTCTTTGTCATTTGGAGGGAGAGGTGTGCTAGAATATTTAGAGATATCAGCAAGAATCCCTCCGACTTGATTCAAGAAGCTCTTTCGGAATGGAATTTCTTCAGGAGGAGGACGTTGCTGCCATCTAATTAATGACTAGTTGGATACTTCAAGATATCTTTTTTTTTTTTCTTTTCTTAGCTTTTAACTTTCTTTTTGACCCGTTTGTTTTCAGATTAAGTTTTTGACTTTAGCTTCAACTTTAGCTTCTTGCTAAAGTTTTACTTGTATTTTTTGGATTTATTTTAATATAAGATAGGAGTTTGACCTCTATTTTTCTTTAAAAAAAAGTGTAAAGCCTTATTTTCAATTTCAGCTTTTAGGGGCCGTTTGGATCGCTTAGGAATTTGAGGAATTTGGAGAAGTTGCAATTTCTAGGAATAAATTTATTGAGAAGTTTGTAACTTTGTGAAAAGTTTGAATTGTTTATAATAAATTTATGGTAGGAAGATGAAATTTTCCAAATTCCTTGGGAAATCCAAACAGCCCCTTAAGTCTTAACAGCCTCGAAATGAAACGTTCAAGTATTTGTAAGGTTTCATGTGCGCATTCTTTATTTCTTAATACATAGTATACGCACCTTAATTTATCAAAACATTTCATAATAAGCATATTCTTAATAATTTTGCCATTTGTTTTTTTAAGTACGAAACCAATTGCTAGCTAAATATTTGCTGAAAACATAGTTGTTAAGGAGTTTAATTGTGCCTCGCTATATTCTATCAATATATTATTTAGTCGCTGACCAAATGTGTCGGTATACCGACTATAATAGATTGTGGGCCCGATAAATTCTGACAATATATTATCTGGGTCACTGACCAAAGCGTCAGTATATCGACTATGATAGATTGTTGGTCCTGATAAATTCTAACAATATATTATATTATCTGGGTCGCTGACCAAAAGCGTCAATATACCGACATAGTAACCTCTAAATAGAGACGTACTTACTCTCTGAGTAAGCCATCAGACAAGAAGTCATGCATCATTGTACCAATAGAAATATAATTAGAGACTCGTTAAGTAATCTGCGTCCGTCGGACTCAGATATTTATTATTAGTGGCTAGGTTATCGAGATCGCTTAAGTAGTGTCTCCAAGTGGACGCATAGGGCTTTTCGTGTCTAGAATACGTACGCCTATTCGTGAAGTGGATAACTAACTTTCTAGTAGTGCTCCAAGCAGGGGCGAAGCTATGTGCTTTTTGGACCCACCTCAAAAAAAATTTAGACATTACATTTGTCTGTAAATAAAAATAAAATCACAAGAAGTAAGGGACCTATTGATATCGTTAGTATTTGATGGTATTGGGACCATACTTAGCACCTAAATTACATTCAAACCATTAAATTAATTGATAAAATGCTATATGTTTCCAAGAATTGGCTTTGTCGTTGTCTCTCTTCTTATTTTCAGGGTTCTACTTGGTTTTTGATGGATTTACAAGCTCTAGATGGTTTCCGGCGCAAGACGAATGCTAGACGACTCATTCCTAGCACAAGAAGACGATTTTCAGACTACAACTCGGACCGAGAAGGAAGCAACTCGGACCGAGTTGCACATGCCTTGACTCACCTGTTTTCAACTCGGTCCGAGTTGAACACCGACTTATCTCATATGGCAAGTTTTCATGCATGGAAATGATATTTTTTGGTAGTTTTTCTTGCCTTGCCGTCCTATATCTCTTTCCTTGTGCGTGGAACCATTATAAAAGGCTCTCCCTCTGCCTGAGAAGGGATCTAAGCCTCCACAATTGCAATTTCTCCTTTCCAAGCTTTGTTAGCCACAAAAACCCTAAGGAACCCTAATCTCTAAGCGACGGCAGCGAGAAGAAGTTTCAGAATTCATCTTGCATCACCCCACTGCCCTAGAAGACGGTGTTGAAGCATAGAGGGAGTATTCAGTTTATTCTTCCTATGTTTTCTTCTCTATTTTTGATGGGCTTGTATCTTGTTATTTATACTCTTGTTGTTGTTTGTTCTAGCACTATGTTAGGCTAAGTTTGAGTAGTCTTAGGAGTAAGGGAGTAGTTGAAGTTTAGATAGCGATATTTGACTTGTGATGTTTTGTTATGACTTGTGATTTGTTTAATGAGTAGTCTTTAATTGCTTGTTTGAACTGCTTGTGATTTCTTAATTAACTTCTAAATGAATGGCCACGTTTAGTTAAGCCTAAGTTAGGATAAGCAAGATTAGTTTAAGCCAAGTACAGGATAAATCGTAGATCCGAAAGGGGAGATTAATTAACACCAAAAGTGTTATTTTTAGACAGTGCAAAAGACTTCTAAATATCCTTACGAAAACCATTAAACAAGTTCAATCTAATTGTCTTTCCTATACCAAAAGTTGTAGGTTAATTAGTTTGATTAGAAGCGGTTGTTATTAAACCATTCCTGGCCCAAAAAGCGATTGTTGAGGGTTAGTAAGTCTAGGTTTAGCCAACCAATCCTTGCATGATTCATAACAGACCAAATCAAGTCAAATCGAGCCACCTCAGTTCTCAACTCGGACCGAGTTGAAATGTTGTTGCCTATAAAACTTGAGTTTTTGCATGAAAGTGTTGAACTTTGAGTTTTAGAAGTCCAAACTAAAACGAAACCTAATCCCTAGGACGTTTTTATACTATTTGAAAAACCAAAACAATCATTTAGATTTCTTAATTATTTTAATTCAAAAAACACCCAAAAATATTTATCTTAGTGCATGTTTATTTAATTAGATTGTTTTACAATTAAATCCACTCCTTTTTAATTGTCTAGCTTCAGAAAAAGAACAAGTCTGGTATTCGTTAATCCGTCCTTTGGGTTCGACCCTAGAACTAAACTACAAACGACTAGTGAGGTTAGGTCTAGGTATACAAATTTTATTTGGTACTAGGATTTAATTCCTTCATCACCTATCTCAAAAATTTAAAGGACCTACGTGAACATGTCGTGTTTGATTTGGATTGCATAACGACTCCTAAAAAAATCACATAGGGATCCAGGTAGCATTTGTTCTTGTTGAATCGCCTTCTTTTTTCTTCCATAATGAATCTCATTAAGACAAATCGTAGAATAAAATGGAATATATTTGGATGAATAATTATTTGTAGCATAACTTTAGGACATAATAAAGAAAAACTACCATAAAAGATTAAAAATGTTATTAAGATATTATATAAAAACATCTACTAAAATTCAAAACACCTATCAAAAAAATTCTAAGCGGCACAACAAATTTGAAATACTATGATTTGTATAGTGGCTGAACTCCTTTCTGTGCCTAGCATATTTATATATTTATAATATAGAAAACGAAGTGTTCAATAAGATTTCTAGTAACCTATTATACAAAATTATGAGAAAATGAAAATTCATGGGGAATTGTTGTATTTTTTTGTCTTGATTTTTGAGTTATTATTTTGTATATTGGATATATTATTTTATATTTTTTGTTGTTATTATAATATATATTTGATTTCTATTGAATGTTTTTATGTTACATTATTTAGAGTTATTTATCTAAAAAATATTATTATACTATGTTTATATTAGACATTACATCAGACATATATTTTTAGAAAAAAAATTACGGATCCTACTGACACAAAATTCTAGCTTCGCCGCTGGCTCCAAGTGTTTGCCTCCTAATATGTTGATGGCAGAATTTTGTGCTGCTATTGTTGCTTGGCTAACCTCGGCATGGGCGTGGGCGGAGTTCGTCAATTTCTCTTATTGTTTCTTTCGCATGTTTCCGTTTCGTTCCGTCCAAAACAGAACAAAAATGAAAGAGAAAATTATTTTATTTTAAAAAAAGAAACAAAAACGAAATGCAATTTTATCAACGTTACCGAAACGGTATGGAACGGAACATGAAAATGAACTGATTTCAATGAAAAATAAAAAAGCGGAACAGAAAAATGTTTTGTTTTCCAAAATAGAACAGAATCGAAACAATACTTTTGTATCGTTACCGAAATAGAACAGATCTGTTCCGTGTCCGTTTTCCACATTTGACAGCCCTAGAACGTAGTACCTGCAACGCAATCAAAGAATTATGCCATCACGTGATCACGAAGACAATTAAGCTCATCTGTATGACTAAGTCCAGTGCTCATAATTATATGTTTCGAAATGATATAGGAATAAGAGTCCAGATTTGATTAAAGTACATGTACATCTTTTATAGACGTAATGTTTAATTTTAATTTCCGGCGCCCTTTGACATCCTCGAAATGATATTTATTGAAGTATTCGTGAGGTTTTCTATGTAAATTCCTAATTTATGAGTACATTTCATATTAGGCACATTCTTAATTTGCCAAATGGAAAAAAAAATGATTCTTCATGTGTTAAGCCAGTCGCAAGTGAAAATATAGAGAAATATTTGCTGAAAACATTCTAATAAGGATCAAATTTTATCGATACAAATTTTCATATATAAGAAAGAATAACTGTTACAGTTTCGCTGAAACTGCCCGAAGAATTGTTTAATTTTCTCCAAATCAGGGAGCACAATTCACATTTGTAGGACCAGTATTAAACTATTAAAAAAACGATAAAGTTATTAATTACACAAACGGTATAATTTATATTCCTTAATTTAATGAAAATTATAAGAACTACAATCATACAATTTTGTTCTTTTTCTTGACAGCCACGTCTATCGAGCATATCTATAAAACACAATCATACAATTTGGCAAACGAATGCTTTCATAATTGTAAGTATATCTCCACACATGACTAGCTAACCGGTGCTAATCCAATTTATAAACCGGTGCTAAATCCCTTTTTTCTGGTAGTGACTGGTGGTCAAACTATGTGACATTAAATTGATGGGGCAAATTAAGAAGTTTCGCCAGGATGCTGTTTGCATGTGCCAACCAAACATTGGAAGACCCCATTTTATGTTGAATTGGTCAACTTTCTGTTTTTTTAGTGGGTCAATTCATCTCTAAGAGATTCCTTCAAAGCATTCTTATAATTAAACTATCAATTGTATGACCAAACAAACATATAAATTGGAGTAAATTAAGAATATTGTATTGTTATAGTCAACCCTGAGAAGTATTAATAATAATTAATGTGCTGTTATCATATGAAATATTTCTTGCATACCTTAAGAATCTCCACCACATTGCAATCCGAGCCGACTTCGCAACTCACCTTTCCCACACTTCCTTCAACCTTTTCTTGTCTCCAGCCAATAAGGCAATTAACCCTTGCCACCAGTGAGCAGTACTGCATCAAACTACAAGGCTTAGCTGCACATGCCGAACTCTCAAGATATTTGCCTTTACATAATTCAGACAGTTGCTGGACCAAATTTTAGTTTACTTATCATTGGTTTGTGTTGGTCGAGCCCTAAGAGTTTGCCGATACTCTTTTGGATTTCAACCTGCAGTTTTATTCCAGGAACTATTTGTTGGCTGTTACTACTTAATAAAGTGATTCCTCGTCGCCCCGTCACAGCTATTGCAACCAACATAAATCCTTCCTCTAATACACCAACAGGTGCACTAGAAGAATCAGAAAGCACAGGTAATTATATATTTCAGTATACTTAATTAATTCCTGTCAAAATTGGCTATTATTCCTCAATTATCCGAACTTAGAGGGTGGTAAGTAACTAATTAATTTTGGCCTAAAATTTAATAACAAAGAATTATATGCTATGGCATTGCCTGGCTTGAGATGCATTCCTAATGATTAGATTGTGCAAGGTGTTCCTGCATTTGCCAGCACTATGATGCATTTTCCTAGTTATTTCTTTACTTCCATTGTTGATGACAAATTAGCAATTATAAAGTTCTCGTTTTTTTCTTTGTTAAATTTATTATTTTAAAACTAAGGGTCTGCATGATGCAATAGGTGAGACACTCGATCGACATGAATCGAGGAATATTGGGAGCATATCTCCTTCAACCATTCTCTGCTTTCCCACGTACACTTATTTAGAAGGTGCGAGCAAAGAAGACCAACATTGTTCACTCTGCAAAGAGTTGTTGCAAGAAGGGGACCTAGTGATTCGGTTGCCTGTATGCATTCATTCATTCCACAAAAATTGCATCGATGCATGGTTAACAGCAAACATAACATGCCCTGATTGTGGACTCAAGTTAGAGCCCCTCCCTGGAGAAGTAGCCATAGTGATACAATGATGAATTCATTTTCTGTACATATATATGAACAAAAAAGTAATCAAAGATAATTGATCTATGTACTTGAACAATTTGCGATGTTTGCATTTAAAAGGGAGTGATCTTATTTCATCATTTCCTGAAGTGATCACTAAAAGCCGCAGGTTCGAAATCCCACCGAAAACCTTTTGTATGATATTTAATTTCGAAATATTGTTGAAGGGTTTAACCCATCTTAATTATCTTAAAAAATATATATAACATGGGCTTAGCTCAAATGTTGAAACAAAACAAGAAGAACTTCTTTCAAAGCATGTGGCATGTGTCAACTCTTTTGAAGCTTTTGGGAGCCTTCCAAACGGTATACTAGTTACTACATAGTACTCTGTATATATTCGTGCAGCAAGTTGACTGAGGCTCCGTTTGGATGCGTTGAGAATAAGGTAGGAAGAAGGAAGAAGGGAAGAAATTTATTGGGAATGGGTAAATTTATTGGGAATGGGTAAATTTATTGGGAAGTGTGTAACTTTTGTGAAGAGTTTGGATGGTTAGAAATAAATTTATTGGTAAAAAGTGATTATTCCTTATTTCTTATTCTGGGAAGAAGTCATCCAAACGGAGCCTGACATTTGACCAAAAAATTACTGGTTATTAAACAAAACGACTATCTAGTGGAAATGCTAAAGATAAAGGTGCAGAAGGATGAACAAAGCTGGAGAAAGAAAAAAAAATTGAAGGCATCTAAGAAGAAATGAGATTCTACAACAAAATCAATGAAACAAATAAAAAAGGTGCAAAATAAAATGAACACAAAAGACTTCCCTGAGAAAGGAGCTGAGAAATGATTTGCGCAACAGTATTATTGGTCAATCCATGCCTAAGACCCGACTACATCTTGAAGACGTTCGATTTTTTTTACCTTGATTTAAAAATCAACCCAAAACCTTCTTGCACGAATATTGAGAAATTTTTTTTCTAAAGACTACTTCCCCGACTTCCTTTTGTTTAGAGCTTCTCACATTCTCTTATATTACATCTTATTCTTTTTTCTTTTCCTGAAGTTCAAAAAAAGTAATACCATTTGTTTTTCTAAAGAAAAAGCGTTGAAGCAAATGAATGCTTAGAGGAACGCGCTCAATGTTATTCGAATATATATTTGTTACCAAAAATTTAGGACTGAAATTCAATTTTAAATATTATAGGGACTTAACTAAATAGTTGAAAGTTGAAACCTTGAAAAAACACGGAGTGCGTTTTTCAGATTGTACGTGGAGCCCACTAACCAATCAATCAAATCGACAATACGCTACACATTCGCCACATGCCACAGATAATCTTAAAGATTGGCTACTGCATTGCTACGATAATTTTTCCAAAACAGCCCAAAGTCAAATGGTCTACACTAAACAATTCTGGGTCTTTTGTTTTAGAAACCGCCTGAACTAAACAGATCAATGTTCTAAACTCTTAAACTCTTATAACTTTTTTTCTTTTAACGTACCTAATCGGGAAAAAAAACATTAAATTTGCAAGGCATACAGAAGTTTTTTTTTTTTTTTTTGATGAATCATACTGAAGTTTCTTGATATACATGCATATATGATATATGTAGTTGGGTCTAACGGGAACATAATTTGCTTGCCATGCTTATCGATTGACAATTCCATACTGACATACGTCGGGGGAAAAACAACTTGGAATACAATTTAATTTTTTATGCTTCATATTCTAAAATGGATTTAAAATAATTCATTAATTTACTCTCCAATTCTTGATTCAAGAGATAATTCTTCATATGATCGTAGACATAGTTTGAATTCTGTTCTCCAATTTTATTTACTTGACAACGAAAGGCCAAATCATTTATTTACTTGAAAAGAGAGAGAGAGAGAGAGAGTGCAAGCAAGGTGAAGCTACAAAAACATGTTGGGAATAGGATAGGTCGCTATAGGACATGCCCTATCCAGGTTTGAAGTTCATTTATTTTTAAAAGAAATTTTTTTTTTAGAAGAATAAATGGAGATTTATTTTTAAAAGAAATTAACTATAACCATCACGAAGAAAGTCGTCAAACCATAAAGGCATAAACTCCATCTCTCAGTGTTTTTTTCAATTCACAACTATTTAATTTGTTAAATTTGCACTGTTAACTAAATATTTATCATTAAATTCATTAAATTTGAGTCAAGAAATGAATATATATCTCCCAAATTTTTATCTTATTGAAAAATTCTCTATTAATGTAAGATATTTACAAATCAGTTTAATTAAAATAAAAGTTCTTTTTTTATGCTGTTTCCATGTATTTTTTTTTTAGGGCCTGCAAAATGCTGACAGATTTTTATTAAAAAAAAAAGAAAAATTTACAAAATAATTAAATCATATACCTGTGTATCAAAATGCCGTTTCCACGTATTAATGAAATAGTAAATAACTACACTAAAATTAATATCTGTAATGATATAAAGGAATTTCTAGAATTAATTATAAACTTCTTGCATCCCAAAGCATGGTAATAATTGCAAAAAAAATAATCAATTATTAATCATTTTAAGTGATGCAGATGACAAGGTCCAAATAAAACATCTCTTTCGACCAAAATTATTTTCTTATATAAATTATGGAATTGTAACACCGTAGAATTTTCAGATCTAGTACATTTAAGTTAATTAGATTAATCTTAAATATATACTGAAATAAATACAATTTTATAATTAGTAACCCTAAAATAATTAATTAAGTAGCAACAATGAAATTTACTCAAAATGAAAATCTTTTAATTTGTGTAGTATCTAATAGTAATCTAAATGATTCTAGAAAAATCAAAGCTCAAATTACTATATTAATTGAGCTTAAATCAGATTAAATCTAATAAGAAAAGAATTAAATAAATCAGTTTTATGAGTTGCATTTTTGCAGCATTTTTAATAAAATCGAAACCCCTTTCTTTCTCCCGTGTCATTTCTTTCTTCCTCGTGGGCTCGATCTTAACTCTGCCCTTCTCTCTTCTTCTTCTCCGAAAAATATCGGAGCTCAAAAATCGAGGTAGACGGAACGATTATGGCAAGCCAATGGAATCCGTCCACCTATGTCGGTTTTTCCTTCTCCGTTCTTATCCTCTTGCTTAAACTGAGTGAGGCGGTGGGAGAGTTGAATCTCTGACTTTCGTTAGAGACGTTGGATGTGTGAGTTACTCGATCACCACCGTTCCCTCTCTGTTTCCATTTCTTCTTTCCCTCTGGTGCGTCGCCTATAAATAATAACTGTGAGTTGGATCTTGGTTTTGTTGTCGGTTTGCCTAACATTAAGAGAGAGAGGGAGATGAGATTTAGAGAAGGTAAAGAAAGGAAATAAAATAGCTTGAGGTATATTGTTTTTCCCTCTTTCGATTTTGAGTTCCATGGTAAATTTCTGTAAATTCGAAGCAATCCTAATCCCTATTTAGTATGGAATTGAAATGGAGTTTAGATGATGGTTATGAAGGAAATAAGTTAATTCTGTTATTAGTTGGTTAATGGGTTGTAAGCCGATAGTAGAAGTGATTTAATTTGGTTAAGCCAAAGGAAGAAAGGAATAATTGGTGATGTGCTTGAGTTGCCCAGTAGTATACCCTTCCTGTATGCTTCCAATGTTGGCACAAGCTGTGTAGCAGTCTCAATTGAGGCTAAACGACTTCTGGTACCATTCTGATACGATGATGTTAGGGTTCAGGGGCTGAATTGTAAAGAAAGTTGGGCTGAGGACCTGTTCGTGAGAGGAAAAAAAGGATCTAATTGTGAACAAAAAGGACCTAAATATGAAATAATTTGATTCAGGGTCCTTTTGGAGAAAAGTGTATAGGTTGCGGGTCGGATCTGTCTGATGGTTAGCGGATCCTGTCGGAACCGTGGTGACTGGGTCAGGTCAACTGGGTAAGGTTGACTTGGCTGAACCGTTTCTCGAATTAGGCCTTTGGGGCCTGGATGTGAGCTGGGCCCTCATTTTGAATTGTGGCCGATGAGATTTCGTTGGAGTGGGCTTTTCTTTGAGCTGATGTCGTTTTAGATTGTTGCCTATCGGACTTTAATTTATGGACTTAATTCAAACTTATAATCTAACATTAAGGTAGTTAATTGTGGGCTTAAACAAACAAATTAATTAATTAAAGGAGAAATCATTAGAAATAATTGGGTATTCTTTAGTTAGGTCGGATTTCGGGAAATAATAAAAATAGTTCCGAGTAAAATAAAAAACAAATACATTGACACTAATTCACCGACTTCTGATCCCAACTTAAAACAATTTAATTGACTTTCAAATTTGATCTCCTATCTCCAATTGATTTTCTTGATTTTAATTTTCTAATTTAAATTTTCTAATTTTTCGATACTTAAAATATAACAAATAATTAAATAATCAAATAAGCAAATGTTATAAATATTAAGTAAATCAAATTAGTTAATCAAGTGTTTAGAAATATATTATGTAATAAATAAATGAATACTTTAATTCTAAAAATATAACTAATAATATGTATAATAGAAATAAATGTAAATTCTTAATAACTGAAAAGTCAAAACCAATTATCAAATAACAAAATAAAATACTTAATAATATATTTTAAAATAGAATCTCCTAACAAGGAATTTGAACTTGATCATCCAAATCTCAACCAGTTTGGTTAACCTAGACCGTCAGTATGGTAATCCAAGAATCGTTTAGAAATAAGTTACTTAGGTTACTCTAAGTATTTAATGATTAGTAAGAAAACCATCTGTTTTATTAGGGAATCGAACTAGAATCAGTTGTCACGAGACTATCAAGCCTAAAAGACCATCAAGCAGGGGAGTAGGGTGATCGTCAAGCACTCGAACTATCATAAGATATCTTGGAGCTACGCTTAAGCTTGCTATTCAGGTGCGGAATTACGTTAGATTTTTTTAATGTTTAAGCAATTAATAAAATATATTTTTATTCATATGCATATTGTAAATCTGTTTGCTTGCATGACCGTATTCAAGCATTTTTAAATGATAGTGCCCAAATATTGATAAAATTACATTTTGAAATGCATGTTCTCCGCTTTGAGAAATTTGAAAGAAATACAGTCAGATATTTAGATATACCATTGTGATTGATGAATCCGACTCATGAATGATCTGACTGAAATGATATGAAATGGTTTACTGTGATATGCCATGACATGCCTAATATGATATGTATGCCCCTGGTCCAGAGTTACATCTCTCATGTCGGCCAGGTAAGGGAAAGATCCTCATGCCACCTTGTCAAGGGATGTAATCTCTCATGCCGGCCAGGTAAAGAAAAGATATTGTATGATTTTGCATCACTCTCTGGAGTCGGTTGGTCCCCGGCTTCGGCCAGTTCGATAGCGCTATGCGGATATGGAATTTTCTCATGCCACCTGGCAAGGGATTTGTCCCTCATGCCGGCCAGGTAAGTGAAAGGTCTCATCATGTGTCCATATGGATGGGAAAGGGGACCTGAGTGATTATGACTATGAAAATTATGTGAATGAAATGTGATATGTCCTGACTAATGATATGCTCGGACCGTTGACATGCTCAGTTTCCTATCATATACAGACATGTGTTGTCTGCGATGGGATTCTGCCACGTGTTCAGTTCCGATATATCCAGGATTTATGCCTTGTTAGATTTTGCTATCTCGTCCAGTTTGATTAAAAGCATATGCAAGAAATCATTTTTATTTGTGACAACTTTTTAAATAAAAAAGTATAAACTTTTTATAAAAATTGAATCACGCATGCTTTATTTTATTTATGGGTATTAATTTTAGAACTTGAATTTTAGTTTAAATCTACGTACTGGAACTAAAATCCGCACTGAGAATATATTTTTCACTCAGTATTTTTGCATATTTTCACAATTGTTGTGGGTTCCAGGTAGCAGAGACGAGCTCGATCAAGTCAAGCGAAGATTAAGCCAAAAATATCTTGCCATGATGACTCAATGAGTCTTAGAAACCTAGCCTGGTAAATCATGGTAAGTTGGAATTTAAACCTTGTAACTGGTAGGGAAACGTCTTGCGGGTACACAGAGATTGTGTATTCGCGGCGGAATTGTCATATCCAAATTCAGATCCGCTGCCGCGCGACACAGCGTGTCGCGCGGTACGCTGGCCGTCTGATTAAGATCCAATGGACAAGAGAGCCCCGTGCATGTAACCTAGATTGATAGGCCCGTAAAAAGTAAACCGTCCGATCAAGATCAGACGGCTCGTAGTGCGCTACACGCTGTGTCGCGCAACAGCAGAGTCGGATTGGTCATATCCTATGTGTGGGGATGTGATAGGAATGAAGTTAGCATTGCTTTCGTCACAAAGTTGCTTCACTGACGGTGCATCCGACGAGGAATACTACGATAAGTTAAAAAAATTTGTTTAATTGATTTCCAAATAAGGAGGCAAAATTCTGGGAATTGCTTTTGACAAACGGACTTTTGCTTCTTGCAACATAATATTTTTTTAAAATGACTAAATTATTCTTAGTATCAAGTAAGATTTTTATACTCAAGTTTTACCCTTAATTTACTTCCTTAATTATAGTTTCCTTTTCTTCTAAATTTTTCGCTAAGAGATAAGTATTCTCCTTATAATAATATTTTAAGAAATTTAGAATTGGCAATAACCGTCCTTTATTTTTTTTTCTAAGAAATTTGGGATTTGCTTCATCAACAATTTTCTTTCAAATTGCTACGGTGGCTAGCCAATATTGTTGTTTCGTTAATTGTGCACGACTTTAATTTTCTGACGACTTCTTTTGCATGCAAAATTCATTAAAAATATTAAAAATTTAATTTAATGTATACTGGTTGATGATCCAAAGCTGATGCCAATGTGCTAGATTGTGCAAAAAAAAAGTATAAATAAATTGTAAAATTAGAAAATAGCAGTCAACAATGATACTTATTATATTTTAAATGAATAAAAAGTAAAAGTAAATTAAGGGCCTACTGAATATCTTTAATTGCTAAATAAACCAAACGAACAGAACACTTGAATTGAAATGATTGGCCAGATCACGTAAAAAGCGTTTGGGTGTTTGTTTTTCCTTTATTTTTTTAATAAAGAAAGATGAACTCCCAGCATTTTTTTTTTGTCAATTCATTTGCAATAACCGCCAACATTTTCAAATTGATCAGAGTGCCCCTTCGTAAACTCTGGCGTTGATTATCAAGATGCGGGAACAGACCACTCTCATTGATTACGATGGATGGTCGAAGTGGAGATGATAAACGAAGATGAAGAAGCCATCGGTAAAAGGGCAGTTTGGTCATTTGAAAAAATATTATGTTGCGAGAAGCAAAAAGTTGGTTGTCAAAACAATTCCCCAAAATTCTGCTCCATATTAATTGGGTAAATTAATAAAATCTGAAGACGTCGTTGGGGGATTAATTTAAAAATATATAATAGTTAATAGCATGACCATAGAAGCTTAATAATATTTCTTACTCTGTCCAATAAGAAAGAAAAAAATTATTCTTTCTTATCTTTTTATTTGGACAAGTTTATGAGGCATTTATGAAATTGTCTAAATAATCTATTTGCGCTAATAATTTATTTATTATTGAAAGTTCTACGAATTTCTCACATTGTTCCCTGTCCTATAAATTAGCGAATATTGCAACTTGTTATGCAAGTAAATAAAAATAATTAATACAAAGCCATTTGGAAGATCAAGCCATCTCCTTCAAGTCATACAACTTAACCAAATTCATCTTTCCCCTTTTCAGCCTAAATCATTTTTTTGGTAAATCAAGTCTAATTAAGGATAAAGCATGGAATTCAGCATGCATTTCGGTAGTGTTGAAATTAATACAGACGCTTCAATATCATGTCCGATTTATACAGGCTCTTTTTGTTCGTGGAGACTATGGCCGATATTGGATTAATGTGCTTTTAAATTTTAATAGTCCTTTTATTGTATTTTTCATACGTGGCACCATTTACTCAAGCCCTTCACATCTTTCGTGGCTCTTGTTGGGACACGCTCTCAGGTGCCAAGGCACAGCGGAAGTCAAGTAAACAACGAGATAGTAATTTCAATAAACACGTGACGGGCATAAAACAAACTCGATAGAACAAATCTATGATGGTACCACTTGAGAACCAACAACAATAGCACAATCAAGCATAAGAAAATAAAGAAGAGACACAAAATTTTACGTGGAAACCCAAAAAGAAAAAACCACTGGAGCGATCGATACAAATCCACTAAATTTTTTTGGAAAAAAGTGGGGAGCGCCCACCACTCTTCATATGAACAGCATCCAAATTGTAGACAAAAAACAGAAATTACAATCCACATGTTTAACCATAATACTCACCAATACTTGACCCCTCAAACTAACATAAGCATCAACGCCTCTGTTTAAACAAATCCACTAAATCAAGAATTTTCTTACAAATACATGGAGATTATCAAGCTATCAACCTTCCTCTCTCTCTCGCTCACACTCTCTCACAATTTAGAAGTGGAATTAACAAGAGATTCAAGAAAAATATCTAAATCCTAGATAGCTTCACCAAGAAGACAGATCACCAAGGAGACGGAGAGCTTCCAACAGAGACGCGTACATAGAGACTCGATATAGGGCTGAAAACGGTAGCCGTTTCAACCGTTCTTTCGTTTCGTTTCGTTCGAAACTGAACGATAACGGATAAGGATTTCAGTTTCGTTTAAGGAACGGAACAACCAACGCAAATAGAAATATTGTTTCGTCTCAGAACGAAACGATTAGTGAAACTGGTACGTTTCGTGGTCGTTTATTTCGCGCATTTCGTCTAAAATTTTTTTTATGGTTTTATTATTAGATTTCAGAGGACCTCAGCGGAGAGATCGAGGGAGAAATGAGTAAAATTAGATTTCTGTAGCGTCGCTCTGTCATTTCTCCGCCGAACACAGTCACATTTATCTCTCTCGCCTCTACACCACCGAGTACAATCGCCGTCGAGAGCAAGAGGTGATTATAGTGTCTCCTCCCCCTTTTTCGCGTGACCTAACCTGTCATTTCTCTATCTCTGTTTCATACAAAATGCATAATAGCTTATTTTCTTACATCTTAATAAAATGCAAAACAATTAGGTAGTCAAAGACGGTTATAACCGTTTTGATCGTTCCCATCAACGGAACAATCAACGCAACATGTGCTAAACGGATGCAACAATCAACGCAATAAGTATAAAAATTTCGTGCATCAATGCAACGGTTAACGAAAATGACCACTTTCGTGGTCGTTTTCCACGTTATGCACCCCTAACTCGATACTCTCTTTTTCCGTAATCCATCCTTTTTCTCCATCTCATTTCCATGTGGGCCAAATGGGCCGAGCCCATTTAGTTTGGCTTCACACTTATACACAACAGCTCTTCTGGTTTTCGGTATTCCTCGGTGGTCCGATTGCTATCGGCTTTGCTTTGTACGGGGTCTCACTTCATATAGGATTATTGTTACAGTTTGTAAGATCATTGTTATCCCCTCTACATCAACTAAGTGCTTATCCCCTCTACATCACTAAGTGCGTATGGCGTGTTTTGGGTTTCCTTTCTTTTGTATAGTCCGTTTATTGTGTACTTTATCTGTGCTATGATATTTTCAACTCCTACTAAGCATCTTCCGTGGCTCTTCTGGACTTCAGTGGTGGTTGGTGGTCCAGTTGCTCTCTACTTAACTTTGTACGGAATATATATTCATGTAGTTTTGTTCATAAGATTGTTAATCTCCGGTTCACATCATCCAGGTATTTTCCTCAGTCTACTCCCTATCTAGAGTTCTCTATAATTAATTATTAACTTTTGTGAAAAGAATTTCTTCTGCATTAATTGTTTCTATTAATTATTTGATTTTCGGGTTGGTGGATCTTGTTATCGAGCAATCTTTTTTCTCATAGCGGCCATGGATACAATTTGTATTTTGGTTCCACCAAGTTCCAATTCAAATTAAGGATTGACTGTTCAAGTGTTCATTGTATTTTTCTTTGTTATCATACAAAGTAGTAGAGGAAAACTAACGGGTGCAATATTCTTTTACTTAGCAGTTAGCACAGGACAAAACCAGAGTGCGACTGCAGTTAATGGTACAAGTACAACTCCAGCAGCAGGATCCGACTTGAACTCTGTAGTGGTGGCTACTTAATTAGCACTGCTAGCTGTGACAATGGCAGTTTTTTAAGAGTTTTATTCCATGATGTTTTCTATCTACTGGTGTTTGTAGTTAGTGATCATGGTTATCTCTTATTTTTCTTATTTTGTTTTCTTTTGTGTGTATGGGCATCCAGCTGATCCTGGTTTTGTTGCACTTATGACCGTTTATTGGGTTTATTGCTATTGTCACGGTACTGGAACGGTGAACTTGTACCGGTTTGAGTCTTTGGCTGTTTGAAGTTTTTGTTGGCAGTTATTTTGGTGTTTTTGAATCAGAATTGAATTATGTAATGTGAACTGTGTATATATTATGGTGTGAGATGGAAACAGGCAGCTGATTTTTTAATTGCCTCATTTCATAACACACAAAAGCAAATCAAGTGGTCAACGACATAGATAGCGTTGATTTAAGGGTGCGTTTGGATCGTTGGAAGAAGGAAGAAGAAGAAAAAAAATTATAAACAATCCAAACTCTTCACAAAGTTACACACTTCTCAATACTTCTTCTCACTTCTTCCCTTCTTCCCTTCTTTCCACACCTATCCAAACGGAGCAAGGTGGAAGGGCCTTTGGAAAACCAAAATACAGGTACAGCCTACAGGATTTAGGCATTCTATAGTAATTTCCCACAGCACATAAGTTTCAGAAAAAGTTAATCACTGAGGCTCTGTTTGGATTGTATGAGAATAAGAGTAGGATTAGTTATTCAGGATTAAAATTGTTAGTCTCAAATTCTTAAGAATAAGCTTAATCTCAGAATAAAGAATTTTGTTTGGATGATGTAGGAATAACAATGAGTTTTATCTTTGACCGTTTAACAAATCAAAATCTTAATCTCACTTCTTATTCTAACATCTAGTCAGATTAATTAATCTTACTCTAATTCAGAGTAAGCCCTTAATCCTAGACTGTTTGGATTGTCTCTTAATCTAGATTAGCTATTCAAAATAGCTCTTATTCTTGACTATCAAAACAGAGCCTAATTGTTCAATTTGTTCTGAAATCTGAATCCAAAGGCAAGGCCCAAGGTTTATAAAACAAGAAATTACAATAATTTGGGCCCTTGGCCCTTTTCTATAAATCTTTTTTCGTCGAAACATGAACCGAACAGATCGCAAATTCGCAATCCTTAAAAATTTTTGTTACATTTTTTTCCCACAAGGATAGCCGCCTATCTGCCTATCTTTAATTTAATAGACAAAAGTATTCCCTGCCAATTATTACTAGTTCGTTATGTTATTGGGGAGGGAAAAAATTAGCTCGTTATGCTGACCGATTGATAATTTCCCGACACTTCAATTAATTTGGGGGCCAAACTATTTTCTTTTATCTCCTGTGTTCTCGAATACACATTACTTGATTCTTTTAGTTTCATCTTCTTCTTATCTCTACTATATTAAAAGCACCAATGGAAGGATGTAACATCTCAGAATACAACATTGGTCTGAACAATCTGCACCATTGATTATTAGATAAATGGTCTAGATTATGTCCGATTAATTGATGAATGGACTGGATTAGATCTCCGATGGAAGAGTGAATTAAACTTCTGTCTGGAGCGCTGGTGGCCAAGTGCGCTCGAGCGCTGTTAGTTCCTCGAACCCAGTTCGATTCTCCGCAAAACATTTTTTTTCCGACAATTTTTTTTTTCAAAAGCTGACATCTTTTCATCCGCACCCATTCGTCTCTTTTCGTCTTCGGAATTAAATGAAACAAATTTACCGATATTTGAAATTTTAATTAAATTCAATTTTTTTGTCCCTTCCATCATCTAAGAAGCCCCTCAACGAAGAACCCTCCTCTCTTTACGGAGCAAAACCCTCCTCTCTCTGCCTTCAAGCAAAGATTCACTGGCATCGCCAGTCGCCACGAACAACAGCGCCATCCTCTGCCGTTGATCCTCCACCCCTCTTCTCTGCCTTCCTCTTCTCAGTCTCCGCCTAGAGGATCTCTTCGTCACCCCTTCACTCACTATTTCAAGGCACGTACCACTTTGAATAGCTTCAATAGGTACTTAATTGTGTTTTTCTTGTCGCTATTTTCAGAGTTGAATAGCGGTCTGGGTTGTTAAATTATTCTAGGTTTACTTAATTACGAGTATTGCTATGTTATGCATTGCTAATTTTTCTTTGCTGTGTCTTTTTTATTACAATGAGTGCTTATTATTATGACAAACGTGAGTGGTTTTTTAGCGATACAATCATCTTCTGAGACTTATTAGACGATTGAAAAAGTAAGAAACTGAGCTTTTTGCTAATCCTAATTTTGTAGATGAGCCTGAAAAAAACAGGTTGCAAAATGAAAATGCAATTGTAAAAGAGACGGCATGAGTACCCTTCAACGTTGTGATTTAATCTTGAGAAAGAATTTCTTATCAGTTTACAGTAATGCTTCTCGACTAACATCAGTTTCTTCTTTAGGTTGAGTATGATGCAAGGAAAATCCAATACAGCAAATTATTAGAAGTCTTTTAGGCAAGTCATGATTCCAAACAAGTTTTAGGACAGGGGCCTGATGTAGGCAACCAGTACAGGTTTGTGGTTCTACTTTTCCTTTCAATTTTTAGTGAATCTTAAGGAGAAATAGTTGTCAGCAGTTGCAGTTTTTAAGAATACGTTTGTGCCAAACATATACGCCACACTGGTACCATGGAGGGAGATAGACGGTACCAGTGTCAGTATAAAGGGATTATTTTTTTTTTTTTTGCTGGCATATATGCATATGTTGACACTTGAGACTTGAGATTGTGATGTAAAATCTACTTGCTTTCATTTTAAATGCAAGTAGTAGAGCATTAAAGTTCAACTGATTTCCAAAATAAATATTGTGAAATGCAGAATGTTCAAACAGGGCTAAGATACTTGTGTACATCTTGCCAGGGTGCATGCAAGGGTAAAATTGGCATGAAATAAGAGAAACTATAAAAATTTAGGACTTGGGGGCATAATACTGTTGATTTCTCTAAAAGAGGACAGTCACCACAATATCCTTGCAAACGATACAACGTTTTCAACATGCTACTGAAAATCAACCAATACAGATTAAACTGAGAACAAAAGAATTCTAAATTCTTAACTGGTAAATATCAATCTCTTGACCTCCACTGATGGAGAATAAAAAATAAACTTAATTAGGAAAATATTTAGTCATTAATATTTTACTTTAATTTTGGTTTCAAACAGGTTGGATGTTGGACATGGAAGAGAGAGGTAAATCTAAAGAGATACTGAGGAAGCAAAATTTAATGTGCAAATTGTCAATCATAATGCCAGGTCGATAGTTTGGTTTCATTAAAAATGAAGTGTTTTTTTTTATTGTGTTATTCCTTTGTATCATTTGGCAGTAAAACTTCTTAAGTTTCAACGATCTCTGGCACAAAGCTTGCTTTTGCCTTGGTCGGAGATTTGTTTGTTCTCAGTATCTGATATCCTTTGTCTCGATTTGTTTTAGTTAGGTATTTATCATCGTTGCCTTTTTGCCTTCAAATTTTAGGATGCCTCACCACCAAATTATATCAATAAAGAATAGCTGCATTGGCGATTGTGAAATGCATTGTTATTGCTTCAGTTACAGCATAGGACAGAAGATGGAAGTTGTCTTAGAAAACAAAAAGATGTAATTTTTGAATTTGATATCATTGGATCAGTGGTTAAAAATAAACATTTAGTTCACATGAATGGAAAAAATAGGAATTTTGACCATTGATAAATTTATTATTTAGCAAACTCATAATCTTTATCAGAAATTTCTTTACTGGTTCATGAATTGTTCACCGGGTACATTGGCGATTCATAGCAAATAGGAAATATGCATATTGGTACACGGTGATTCACTGATTGCATGGCACATTAGAAGAACAGTAATTTTTTTTTTTTTGAAACAAAGCTACCCAGAAAGGTGTAGCCAGCATTACTAACTGTTGCCAGAAGTGTTTACAAGAAAGTAAGTATGATCACTGGAGGTGATACCGAAAAGTAAAGAAAAAGCAGGTTTAAAGAGAAGATTAGAAGAACCGTAAATTAAGGTTAGTTCTTGTCTATTACTCTTCGGCAATTCTGCTGAATTTTAGTCTGCTCTTGTCTAATTAAATTATAATCTTTAGTCGGCTACGCATCATGGACAGAGTTCTAGAGCAGAATTATAAGATAATTCAAGATTTTAAATCTCAAACAATAATCTTCCTCTCTTGGTGCAAATTAATTCCAGACACACCAAATACGTAACGTTGAAGTATAACATTGATCTTAAATGTTGAAAATGGACAACATATTTATGTCAAAATATATTTTTTGCATATTAAAATCCGCCCACACATTGAGTGGGCATTGCTGCTAGTTAATTCAAAAGAGAAATTATTCTGAGGGTCATATTCGTATTAATTCTTTCCTCCATTTAGCATTACATTGCTGCTATTTAGTTATACTCTTCTACTGTATGTATAGTCTGTACGTAGACTACATCTAATATACTTGAATAATGACATAGTAAGTAGCGGTATTTATTTATTTTTAAATAATTTTTGAAGTGAAACTAACATTTTTTATATATTTTTTAATTAAAGCGATCCAGAAAAGACAGCCTGCTTCCATTAAGCCGAATTTTTTTTTATAATTTATTTTTATTTGTAATTTAATTTTTCTGGTGACTTGGTGTGTTAATTGCAACTACTGCTTGTAATGGATTCTCCTTATTTCTAATAAAAAGCCCACGGGCCGATTCATCAAAAAAAAAAAAAACAGAGATTTGAAAACTAAAAGTAATGTTATGGACCTTGGCGCTGGAGATGACCTTTGACATCTGAGATGGCAGAATGCTAAATAGGTGGGATGCCACCTATCAGCTGTATTACTTGGTCTAAATTTTAATAAAGGCTATAGTTTTAATTTCCAAAATCAAATCGAATTAGACCCGATGTTCCGCAATCCTCCCCCAAGCACATGACAATAAACTAATAAAAATAAGGCAAAATTAGGTGCACATCCTTCTATTTTTTTAATTTATTTGGTAGTTTCTCCTTGAAAATTTTTAAATTTTGGATAATACTCCAAAAAACCCGCTATTTCCGAGTATTTACACCTATATGTTCCTATTGGGGTCAGTTTGGATGTGTCCCAAATTCCGGAAATAAGCAATTTCGGGCATAAATTTTTATATAAACAATCCAAACTCTTCACAAAGTTACACACTTTCCAATAAATTTATACCTAAGAATAGCAAATTTCCCCAATTCCCTCAATTCCTAAGCGATCCAAACGCCCCCATTAGTTTTTTAAAAACAAAGAGAGAGGTCATAACAATCCATTTTTTTTTTCAAATTACACACATGAAATTTGAACTCTTAGGTCCCATTTGTTTGCAGCATAAGAGGCTGCATAGTGAGTTATGCAGCATATATATAACCAAACATCTTTTGCATAAGGTTGTATAAGGAATTAAGGATGCATCACTTATTACATCTAAAAAGGTTGTATAACTTATGTATCGAATTTTTTTTAACAAATTTTCCAACAATTAATTCTCACCAGCCCTTTAACATGTGATTTACAATTAAGTTAATTACGAAGGTGTATTGAAGTGGGAAACAAAGGGAATGTGGATCTGGGTTTTGTTTAGAATAAAGTATAATTCAATAACCTTCATATTAGAAGATTGGATTAATTGGTTTTATGCACTCCGCAAAATAGTTAATTAGAGATATGTCACTGTTAGATTGCTAATTAGATTATGCCATCATCAAATTGTGTAAATTAGATATATGCCATTATCTTATTTCTAAAATGATTAAATGCTAAAAATGACATCCTGAAATCTCTCATTATTTTTAAAAATTCCCAAACCGTCCCTTTAATAAACTCTAAAAATTACGGTTACAAAAAAAACACTAAAATTTTTCCAAATGCTACCTCTGTATAGCTTGGCATAATTTATACCGCAATCATTTAGATGATTGTTATTTTTAAAATTAATAATCTCCTTTAGTTTGACGTTAAAAAAAATATTCACATTGTATGTTAATCGGTGTAAAATATAATTTACCTGACATTCTCATTATTACAATTCTCCATCCAAACATATAAATATTTTTTGTTTGAATTATTTTACAATAAATATAGTAGCTTGGCCTTGAATTGAAATACACACATTTACAAAACGTCCTTAGAAATCGTTTTATATCAAAATACATGATATTTTTCTAATTTCAAAGTTTTGTAGTGGCATAAAACTAATTTGTCATTTAGTAATGACATTTTTCTAATTTCAAATTTTTGTAGTGGCATAAAACTAATTTGTCATTTAGCGATGGTATTTTTCTAATTTTAAATTTTTGTAGTGGCATATTTAAAAGGGTAAAATCGGCAAATGAATTTTTCGGTGGCAAAAAACTAATTTTTACTATTTTATAATGGCATAAAACTAATTTGTCATTTAGTGATGATATTTTACTAATTTCGAATTTTCAGAGTGGCATAAATCTAATTAACCTTAGAAGATTTTGTAGTTTTCATATGTCGTGGTTTTTTGTTGTTTCACATGAAGGTCAAAGAACATTTGTTCACATGAAGGTCAAAGTATATTTCAATGAAGTTGCTAACAAATCATTCAGCACTGAAAGCTTGCAAGCATCTAATGATATAGCATATATCAGAAAACATTTTTGTTACAAAAATAACGAAGTGCCTAATTATATTCACGGATAAAAAAAAATACCATAGTACTGCAATTAAAAATAAAATAAATTACGTATATTACTCAATAGCACAAAAGAAATGCAACGACGGAATAAATTGTATAACTCAAATTCAAGGTCGACATTTTAATTTTTTTCAATAAATATATGCATGTTTTAAGTAAACACTGCATTACATAACACTACACATAAGCACTTATGTAAGCTTAAGTTTGTAATTTCTCACTCCACAACCAAGCACCCCCAAAATTTTGCCACAAGAGGTTCTTAGATAATGTAAGAACAAATAAAAGAAAATCAAATAATAAATACTACAGATTGGAGAAGTGTTTTTCAAACCGACTTGACCAGGTAGTTCAACTGGTTTGACCAATCGACGTCAGTCTTCAACGATTGCCTCCTTCCTCACATACACTTAATTAAAAGGGGCAAACAAATTAAGAAGACCAACATATTGTTCACTCTTCTGCAAAAGGATGGAAACAAAATTGTTTTCTGTGATATTGTCAACCATTTTGGTAATTTCATTCGGATGCTAATATTAACAAACTATACACAAAATTGTTTTCTTGTATTAAAAGATGCAAAAACACATAAAATTTGTAATACGTTTGAATTTTAAATTTGCTTGTTGGATGCGCTCTTTCTTATATTATGGAAGAGTGGCGGCTCCTCACTTTATTTTTGAAAAAAAAAATAAAAGATGCAAAATAATATTTTTTTAGAGACTTAATTTTGACAGAAACCGTACGTTAAAAGCAAAGATGGAAAAGACGACCAGGTCATATTGTTTTGTCAGAAGGTTGGAGCACAGCTGACGTCACGGCCGGACATAATTATTTTGCTGCTGCACCACTAATTCTAAATGCCGGATGCAATTACATCTTAGCATGATTAAAATAGACAAAATTGGGCTCATACCCTTCAAATCTTTCTTAATTAGATATTTACCCCTCAAATCATTGAAATCGGCCTCATACCCTTCAATTCATGATAGAACTAGATATATACCCTCCTCAGCAAATTTCATTAATTTCTGAATGTAAAAAAACTGATTTTTACGTTTCAAGACGAAATTGTCCCTAACTTTTTTCCAAACCTTTCGTCTTCCTGTTAATTTTATCCATAGATATTCATTTTTTCAATTCTGGTGATTTTGGCCACGACAGACTATGAGACTAGATTTGTTTGCATCATAAATGAGTGGGGAAGAAGGGAACTTTATCAAAAAGGGCCTATGGTTTTATTAAATCTGATTTTTTAAAAAATTCATTAAGAAAAACATGTTAGATAGGAAAGCTTATATAAGAATAATCATCGAGCTCATCTAGGAAAGCTCATTTAATTGCAATTCCAGAATCGGAAACATATATTGTTATTGATTTACTGAATAAGAAATATTTAGAATGGAAAAAAGTATTATATCTGGACTCACTGGAGTAGCGAGAAAATGAAAGGTCGGTTGATAGAGGAGAGGAGTTTGGGAAGGGGCAATTTTGTCATGAAATATAAAAGTCAGTCTTTTAAATTCAGATATTAATTAAAATTGCTGAGAAGGGTATATATCTAGTTTTATTAATAATTGAGAGGTATGAGACCAATTTTAATAATTCGAGGGATAAATATCTAATTAAGAAAGATTTCAGGGGTATGGGCTCAATTTTGCCATTAAAATACGTTAAAAAAATTATATAATTTAATGATTACCAAGTCTTTCAAACGAGTTATAATATAAGAGTGTCTCACATCTCACGAGTACAGCAACGTACGAAAATGGCGTGCAAAGGGAAATTAAATTATGGAACTCCGTGATGAGAAGCTATCAACCTATCAGACTACGAATAAATGTTTAGCATAACTTAGCTGATCATATAATAGAAAAAAATTGCTTAAACTCATTACATCGCTCTCGTCACCATCATCGCAATTTTTCCATCACCAAAACAAGTTGTGATCGCAAATTTAAAATTAATAATACATAAAATAATCATTTCGTAGTCAATCCTTAATAGGACCAATAAGTAAATTCTTAGTTTGTTCTTTATTTTAGGACCAATGAGTAGTCAAGACTTACCTCATTGGCAGATATATTTGGAACAATTTAATTTATTGAAAATTATTTTGTGATGCATGGACAGAAAATTTGAGCACGATAAATAAGCTCATGACAAAATCTAAAATGGATAGATTAAATTCTATGTATAAAAGCAATATCAGGTCACAGTTTTCTAGTATATGTCGACAATACGGACCTTTCATCTCCATTTTCCTCACCGAGGAATGCATGCATCCTTGATGTACATGAATGATAACGGTCATCTGCAGTTTTATCATTTCTGTCATTGTTAAATATAAAGTGAACATATACAGCAAACAAAGTGAACATATAGACGATCTAAGTGATATACTTACAAACAAATAAGTGTTTTCATCATTTGTTCAGAATTTTACATGCATATTCAACATATTTTCATTGAACTTATTTGACTGTATGTATTATTCACTTAGATCGTCTATAGATGTATAATTATATAAAGTGAAGGCAGGAATGACAAAACTGCATATGGCAGTAATCAATTTCCCCTTGATGTACGAATTGCATTTATATAGTCAGATATCTGCATTGTTGGTAAAATCATTTTTGTGGGATTTTCAATTATATATGCTCTGGCTTTACTTTGACTAATTTCTCGGATAGCGATACAAAAATTAGCGGGCCAGGCGATTAACAAAAATGGTGCTCCAATTAATTAGGCGATTAATTAAAAAGAGGAAGTGAGCGGAAATTCAGTGATATATATTAAAGAGATGGTTTAATTTTTTGCATGAATTTATTGTTTCGTTTCAACGGTTAGGAGTTGACAGAATTTTTTTTTTTGGACGGAATATCTGTGTAACGGTTTATTTATAAAAACCGGTACTAAATGAACTTGATAATATTTGGACGTTTTTGTGGTAGTGACGCTTGATCAACATTTCATCAAAACTTTTATTCGCTAACGTTAGGAGCGATGGAACAAAAGGACATAATACTGAATTATTATTATATTTTTATTAATTAAGTTACTCTGTCTAAATAGGAGTAGTAATTTAAGACCTCGTGTCTGCACTCTGAACTATTTTCATTTTCTCGAAGTTAAATTGTAGTGATCACTTAAAAAGTTTTACTAATTGATTTAATTCTAATACAAGTTCGGTGTCTTAATTAAGTGAGTTAAGAAAGACTAAGTTCATGCCAAACAATGTCATTTTCTTAACTTTTACTATTTTTTTTTCAGCGCAACAAAAATAATTCCTAGGTATTTTTTGAAAGGCCAAAACAATCCAATAAGCCCTCAATTATTGCACTCCCTACAAAATTCTCGTTTACTAAACTAACCATTATCTGTTATGCGAAGTAATAATAATAATAATAATAATAACGGGAACTATAATACGCTTGTTTTCAATAGAAAAATAATAATACCTGCAACTCAATGAAAAGCTCTTTTGTCCAAAAAAAAAATAGAAATAGAGGAAGAAAAATCTACGAATAAAAAAGAAACGATTGGAACAATAAATACATTTAAATGGAGAAGAGGAATTAAATATGTATATAGGTCTCGTTAATTATATCAAATTTTGGAAATAAGTATTTAATTCGAATTGCTTTCCACGAATATAATTAATGCAACCCGTTTTTCCAATATATATATATATATACTAATGATATAATATTGTGAGGATCGAGCTTGAATGACCTTGACACCCAAACGCACGTATAATTCGATTATAATTTTTTCTATTTGAATGATTAATTTTGGTCAGTTAATATGTTGTTCATATGTCAAAATCTTGTTCTGTACTTCTAAAATCTTGATTTGTGAGAACTTTAGAAATTTGATGTCAGCAGTAAAATACAAACGTTTGCACATTATCTAATGTCATTTCTCTGAAGATCCTAATAATTAAAGTGAAAATATAAAGTATAGTACGTAATTAAGATTTGTTAATTAGTCTAAAACATTTTGATATACATTTCAAATAAAGGAAGTTATAGCAAATGAACGAACAAGATAATAAAATATAATTTAGACTATTTCAACAATACAAAAATATTTAGAAAAAAAAGCTCTCCAAAGAAATTCCCATTCTTGAGAGTTATTAATGGACTCCGAAGAAGTTTCCTTCATCGGTACCATACAAATCTCCAGCCAAGGCCATTTTGAAATCAATCCTAATTAAGATTTAGGTATGGCCGGCATTGGCATAGATGCAAATGCAAATGCTTTATATTCCTCTTTCACATATTCCGTGTCTTCTTGTTAGGAGTATATTGCCAGTATTTGACATCTGTGCTTGTTAGGAGTCCATTTATTGTGTTTTTTGTTTGTGGCGTCCTTTACTCAAGTCCAAATCATCTTCGCGGACTCTTCTGGAGTTCGCTAATTATAGGAGGAGGTAATACCATCTACCTTGCTTTGGAGGGGATATCGATTAATATTGCATTGTTCCTTCGGCTTGTAAGATCATTACTCTGCAATCAACAGTGCCTAGGTATACTTAATTATATCTCAAACTATTTCTTATCTATATTAATTGTGTTTGTTAATTATTTACTAGTGCAAATACAATGTGATTTTCTTTAAAGCCTGGTTCACGATTACCAACAAACAATTAATTAAACAATATATATATAAACGAGTTCTACTAATAATTCATGGTTAAAAAACCCAATTGAATAATTTATGATTTTAAAAAGAAAAAAATGTGAGCGAAGTTATGATATTACTTAATTTGTTGTAAGAAGAATCTCTCGGTATTCATGTAACATAACATTTTTAGTCATTCAACATATATATATAACCATAGGAATTGATGACATCGATGAGGAAGATGAGGATGGCATGGGTTATTGGCACTATTGGGAGACCTTGGTTGTTAATAGTCCGTTTATTGTTTACTTTTTGTGTGGCATGATTTACTCAACACCTAAGCATATTCCCTGGTTCTTCTGGACTTCAATCTTTGTCGGTGGGAATGCTTCCATCTTCCTGGCATTGTATGGGATATCCCTTCACATAGGGTTGCTCGTTCTGTTTGTGAGATTACAACTGCATCGTCTAGGTACTTAACTACTTACATCTTGGTCTAATTTTAATATGACATTAATTTTACTAATGCAAAAATAATATGACTTTTTCTTGAAATAATATGATTAGCTTATATAGTTGTTTGATAAGAATCAGTCGGCATTAATTAATAACGTACTATTATGCCATTTCAACATATATATAGGTGTCGATGACATGGATATGAATGAAATCACTTCGTCTTCATATTTATCGTGCTCTGAATTTTGTTGGAAAGTGTATGGCCATTTTTGGTTGTTCGTGCATATTCATAGTCCATTTATTGTGTACTTTATCTGTGGCATGATTTACTCTACCCCTGTTAAGCATCTTCCCTGGCTCTTCTGGACTTCGGTACTTGTCAGCGGTCCAGTTCTCTTCGTGATTGCTCTGTTTGGGATATCACTTCATATTGCGTTGTTCATACAGCTCATGAAATCATTATTCTCCAACAAATTACATAGCCCAGGTACTTGTCTCCGTCTATTATATATATCAAACAAAATTTTATATTTTTATTGTTCATTTCTTCTCTACGGCTGTGTTTGGATGAGTCTAGAAATATGGGAATAGATTATTTCTACTCCCAAATTTATTATAAACAATCCAAACTCTTCACAAAGTTCCACGTTTCCCAATACTTCTTTCCTTATTCATCTTGGGTGTGTTTGGATGCAACGGAATAAGGCGGGAATAGAAAATAGAAATAAGAAATTTCGGTTTGCGTGTTTATTCTTATTCCTTATTCTTATACCATGGTTTTGTTAGTATAGGAATAAGGGCCCTTATTCCTTATTCTTATGTTGTTTGGGTTGTACAAAAATAAGAATAAGCACGCAAACCGAAATTCCTTATTTCTATTCTCTATTCCCGGCTTATCCGAACACACCCTTTATTTCCAAACCATCCAAACGAAGCCTACTATAGGGGTCGTTTGGATCGCTTAGGAATAAGAGGAATAGCATCTTTCTAGACGAAAATTTATTCCTAACCATCTAAACTCTTCACAAAGTTACACACTTTCCAATATGTTCCGTCTAGGAATAAGTTATTCCTCTTATTCCTGAGCGATCCAAACGGCCCCTATAATAGTTTATAGTAGAGAAGGTAGTTTACAGTAGAGAAGGATAACTAACGGTCAAAAGATGTTTTCACTTAGCACAGGACGAAAGCAGACTGCCGCTGTGGTTGATAGTACAATTTCAGTGACAGGAGCTGGTTTGAAGTCGATAGTAGTGGCTACTTGATTAGCCCTGGCACAATGGAGCTGCTGTGATGACGACGGTTTTCAAGTTTTCTATTCAAATAATGTGATTCTTTCGCTTGCAAACAGGGAGTTTTTTCCTTTTTTTTGTTTTTTTTTTGGGCGGCATTTTGCTATTGTAACGGTATTAATGTTACTATGAATGGGTACCGGATTCATTTTTATCGGTTGGTCGTTATTTTATTTTCCTATTTATTTATTTATCTGAATCATAAAAAAAATCTATATGATTTTTACATTTTTATTTTACTATTATTTTTTATTATAATTATTTTTTAAGACAAATTAAGGTCTGGCCACCCAACATATTTTAAAATTAAATGTCTATAAAAGACCTTTCAGCCGGATTTCGAACCTGTGACTTTCACTCAAGGTACATTGCTCTTTGTTACTAGACAAAGAGTTGATTTTCGCATCTTTTTTTTATTATTGACATAAAAGCCCCTGATTAAGCTCCAAATATATTATTAATAAAAAGACTTACAACCTATGGATAACAATACACATTTATTTATCTAGTCTAGTAGTTACAAAGGAATATCAATTCAAGAACCCTTAATAAATCTAGCTATTAATTACGTACTATGTAAGAACACAAAGAAATAAATAAAGTACACAATTATTGAAAATTAGCATAAAATAGAGAAAAACAAATAGAGATTCGAGAGAGACTTCCAATTGGAAAATATCTCCTTCTCCACGGATTTGTTTTAATGTCAGTTTAACATCAAATGAGCCATTCATGTTTGTTAAAAAACCTAAAAAACAATCAAATAACTAGAGCAATAATATATATAGTCACGAACGATTTATTTATTTAACCGTTATGTTAAAGAAAAAAAAAAGAGCGTCAAAAAAGAGGGGCAAGAGCGGAGCCAGTATTTGAACTAAGAGTCGGTCAAGGCTGAGATCCAAATGTCAAGATGCTGAAAAAAAAATAGTGATAAGAAACGATATGATGAAGTAATTAACAAATAGTTGTTAATGGCTAACAGCAAATGCACCACTTACGTATCAAAAAAGAAACTAAAATTCAATACAAAGATTTTTAAACATTGGGGATCCAAACAGTGGGCTTTCTATTTATTTATTGGGGGCTCAAATACAGAAATTAACTAAGTAAATTCAATATAATACAAAATTAGTCATAACTTTTGATTTGAACATCGGATTGGGTTTAAAGCACACTTTACAAAAATGGTCATAACTTTTGATCTGACCATCGGATTGGGTTGAAAGGACAGGAGATTCATGACTCAGAGACCGAAAAGATATGCAGCTATGCTACATTTGGCCAAACCGTCAGATCGGATTTACGGTCTGAACCTTCCTTTGACTTTTGGACATTTCTTTATAATTTTGACAATTTTAAGGTTGTTTTAGTATTTTTTCTTTCTAGTGTTTTTGTATTGTCTATTTAAGACAATTGTCGTGGCTTGTGACAGTTTAATTATGTTTTAAGAATTACAATTTTATAAAAATTTTGAATTTATGTGATTTCAGAACCAAAATCTCTTTATTTTTGTATTTTTCATCAATTTTCTTTATAGTTCATGCATTAGGGATGTGTAAGCCTCCTTTGTCCCTACTTTCTCCGCCCATTAAAAAGGTAGAAAGATGAGAAGTTATTATAAAATAGTTGAGAAGAAAAAAAATGACGAGAATAAAGGAGTAAAAATACAACGTGAAACACAATTATCAAATTGTGGAAAACTAGGAGAAGAAAAATGATGACATTAAAAAAATAAATTTAAGTGTGCATAATTATTATTAACAAAATAAATTAATAACAATAAAAATTACAAAGAGGATAACGGGATGCCGCTAGGTTTAGTTGTTCTTTCTATTTGCTGTGTTTCTGTTTGAATAAATAAAACTCAATAATATGTAATTTTTACACTTGTTATTTTGAAAAGTATAAGAGAGACATGACAATGTCTAGTTTTGAATACACCTAGGCTTCGTTTGGATAGGTATGGGAAGAAGGGAAGAAGGGAAGAAGTGGAAAAAAATATTGGAAAGTGTGTAACTTTGTGAAGAGTTTGAATTGTTTATAATTTGTTTTCTTCTCTTCTTTCTTCTTCCTATTTCTTCTCAACGCATCCAAACTGAAGCCTAGATCCGCCGGTGCAGAGTCGGTACTGAATCAAATGGATAGCTTTCTGTACTCCAAAGGATATACCTAGGGACGGAGCTAGAAAATTTCATAAGGGGGTTCACTAAATCTTCAGTCGCTTTGTGGGATCAACAGGATAGTTTTTTACGTTAACTTGAATCCCTTTAGGAACTTTTTTTTTTAATATTTGACAACCGCTGTCAAAAAGTATCTGTTAAGCGACTTGAGAGATTGAAGTACCATCTTGAGGTTGGCGTCTTTTCAAAAAAATTTCCATATTCAATTTAACAGAGAACATTAAAAAAGAAAATTGTCCTAAACATTTTGAATTAAAAAATTAAAATTATTATATTGTTTGATAAATATAACAGAAAATAACTTTATTGTTTTCGTCATTCAAATAAAACAATACAAATTTGAAATTGACCATGTTTTTGACTTGTTTCAATTTTCAAACAACAATTTAACTCGCAAACCGGACTTTTGATATGTTATAATCAGGAAAAAAAATTGATTTGATTAAAAATAAGATAAATTTGAAAAGTAATACCTTTTTCTCTATTGTTCTGGCAAAAAGAGGATTAGAGCAATCAAGTCCTGGATGAAATTTTTTCCATCTCATCTCGCAAGTTGAAAAGAGGATAGAATCGCTCGAGCTTTGCTTCAGTAAAGTAAAATTGCAGAAAGAGGAAAGGGCCAACTGGGCGTCGCTGGATATATATTTTTTTCCCTTTTTTATTAAAAAATTGTCTAATATTTTTCTGATGTGATTGACTAATTGCACAACTATTATCTAATTGGGCTATGAGGCGCACAAAGAACTAAGGCAACAACAATAAGTGCATCTTTATTTGGTCATATTAAATTGACTTTTTTTTTATTATGGCAATATTTTTGCAAATATAAATTGTACGATATTTCCAAAAAAAATAAACCTCACAAAAATTGATGCTATAAATTATGTATGGGGTTCAATAATGATAAATTATCTAAATATTTATGGGGTTCAAACCTATGATGCATATAACAAAATTACACTTTATAACTATCAAAATTAATATTAGTAATATCATTTTTTTAAAAAAGGGGTGACATTGACACCCCTTTATTGAATGTAAATTCGTCCCTGGATATACCACTATACAAGTCCCACGTACGTGATATATTTATTCACAGGTCTGAGCCAAATTTTATATGTTAATTTAGTTATTGCTTTTTTTTGTTTTGGTAATTAACAAGTAGGCCGTGTCCGAGCCAATTTATACTGCAATTAAAATTTATACATACAATATCAAGTCATCAACAACAAATTAGTGTTGATTTATGCTGAAAGATCTTTGGGGAATTAAAATATAGCTACAGTTTTTAGGTTTTCCATAGGATATTGCCACAGCATAAAAGTTCCAAAATAGATATGCGGACCATTTCTATTGGAGTTGAATCCTAGTATACATTTTTTTTTTTAAAGAGATCGACCTCCTGAACCAAACAGACATAGTATTATTAATTAACGAGATGTAAATAATTTTAAATATTACTACTATTAATTGACGAGTTCAAAATAATAATTTAAAATTATATTATTAAAAATTTGATTGACTAACTAAGGTGACATTAATTACTTTCGTCAGAAATCTGCAGCACAGCGCTGACGTTGTGTTTGATTGTGTCCGAACAGGTATATTTCGCTGCTACAGAAACTATTGTTGATGCTATGAAATATTTCAATAGATTACAAATGAAATTTGTTTATCTGACTTGGGACATAAGAATGAACCTTACTCCAAACTGCATTGTGTAAAATATATGAGATCGACCCTCAAAAAAATTGTTGACCCTCAATAAAATATATGAGATCATCTGATAAAATGCCATCTAATTAAAGGGCAGTTAAGTAAAAAATAAATAAACAGTTAATGAAAAAGACTTGGGACGTGACCCCTACTTTTCATATAAAAATAAACAATAAATAGTTGTATGACTCCGTCAGAAATTAGAACATTTATTTTATTTCGTCTAGGAGTATATACATTTTTTTTTACAGAGATCGACCTCCTGAACCAAACAGAGATAGTATTTTTAATTAACGAGATGTAAATAATTTTAAATAATACTATTAATTGACGAGTTCAAAATAATAATTTAAAATTATATTATTAAACATTTGATTGACTAATTAAGGTGACATTAATTAATTACTTTCGTCAGAAATCTGCAGCACAGCTGACGTTGCGTTTGATTGTGTCCGAACAGGTATATTTCGCTGCTACAGAAACTATTGTTGATGCTATCAAATATTACAATAGATTACAAATGAAATTTGTTTATCTGACTTGGGACATAAGAATGAACCTTACTCCAAACTGCATTGTGTAAAATATATGAGATCGACCCTCAAAAAAATTGTAGACCCTCAATAAAATATATGAGATCATCTGATAAGAATGCCATCTAATTAAAGGGCAGTTAAGTAAAAAATAAATAAATAGTTAATGAAAAAGATTTGGGACGTGACCCCTACTTTTCATATAAAAATAAACAATAAATAGTTGTATGACTCCGTCAGAAATTAGAACATTTATTTTATTTCGTCTAGGAGTATAAATTCTACGATTTCTTTTTAGACGGGGGCATAAATTGTTCTCGTAATTTGTTATTCATAATTATCTTTTCGTACATTTGGATAGAAGTTTTTGAAGACTTAATTTCTGAATTAGGGGAAAAAAAAATCTATTACCGCCAATAATCCATATACTACTTACTACTTGTTCATAAAAGCATCAATTAAAGGGTGAAAATAATTTGAGACCAGAGCAAATATGAAATTATTGATTCTTAAAATCTGGTTTAATCCATGGTTTATATGGTAGTCTCAAGTGAAAATCAAATGGACACTCATTATTTAAAATGAAAAAAAAACTAAATTATTACTTTTACAATGTCTTATTGTCTAAGATGTGTAGTTCTATATAAAATAAAAATAATATCAGTTTTTTTTTATTATGAAGATTAGTAGATTAATTTTTTTCTGATTCAATGGTAGCTTTCGCCTTGGATTCTTACTTAGACTAGGAAACATTTCCATCAATGTGTAAAGTAAATAAGAATTTAAAAATATATACTTACACTTCAACAAAAATTGAAATCAACATATCAATATTTGAAACATAATTTAATTAAAACATATATCGTTATAATAAAAATAGTTAAAACATTATAGTTGATAATATCTTTTTTGTGTGTGTGTTTCCTTCTAAAATAGAAAAATTAATTATTATTGTAATTAATGCTCTTTTCATTTTAGAGATAAACTCAACATTTAATATCATTTGGTCTACCGATTAAACCAAGCCATAGATCAACTTGAACAAAGACATAGGTAGTTGATACACGCTACATCTAGAGTTGATATACTCTTAGATTTGTATGTTTATAAGCACTAGCAAATGCAACCATCCAATGTGTGGGTAAATTTTATAAATTTAATTGTATGAGAATAATTTTTTACTATTTGAACTCAAATGACTTAGATTAATAAACTGTTATAATCACAGTATGATAAATTCAATATATATATGTTCAGATTATATATAAATATTTCATAAGTTATTTTATTTGTAGAACTTTTTAGAAAAAAGCACTGTTTTTTCTACTTTGTCTATTTGTTTGAGATTAGAATGCCCATATTTTTTTTTAGCTTGATATAAGAATCAGTGAATCACTTTAATTTCCAAAGTTCAGTATTACGTGCTATCTGCTTTGTAGAGTAGTCTCGGCAGAATTTTCCTAATTAAGCGTTAGAATTAAAAGGCTAAAAACGGAAGGCTTGATCCAATCTAATTATCTAATAAATTAATAGTATGACAATGTATGAACGTGGAAATAAGACAATATAAACATGTCATGCTTTCTGACAGCTCGCTTGCTGTGGTTTATTTATCAAATTCAGCACAACTGCATAACTCAATACATCAAATTACTTTTTTTTTTCTTCTTTATTTCAATTATATCGTATTAATTAACATTTGTATTTGCTCTTTCAAATATAAATATCTACATAAAAAGTTAATATCTATGGAATAACCAAAAGCAATATGCTCCTTTTTCCGCTCTGGATTAAAGAAAAGGAAATATCTTGGGAAACAATAAATCTGGTAGGAGCTGATATTTTGTTCCAAACAACGTCCTTTGACAGCTGCTCTGTTAATGTGCAAAAGCCTCCAGTTGAGTTCATATGGAGAATTACAGATGAGTGGCGTCTTTATATCTGAATTCAAAAAGAAGAGAGCAAGAAGAATATTACAATGGTAATAAAATCAAATGAAAAAACCGATGCAAACTGTACATTCAATATACAATTAAGGATGGATAGACAAAAAGTATATTCCAATTCACTAGTTAATGTTTATAGCTATGTTTCTTGGAATTTTCATGTCTACTCTGCATCGGCATACGGGACATGTGAGGTTCGTTCGCAGCCATGTCTCAATACACTCCTTGTGGAAACAATGAATACATAATGGCAATTGAATAATCACATCCCTTTTTGCAAACAATTCTTTGCAAATTGGACAATCAAGACCACCTTCAACAGCTTCCATGTCATAACGGTATGTCGGAAGGGATGCAACATCGAATGATTGTGTTCCGTTGGTGTTTGCTGGTTCCCGTGGCTCGGCTTGTAATGTTTGTTCTTGTACTGCAGCAATAGTTGTTTGATGACGAAGTCCGAATAGGTCAATAAATGACGATATTAGAAGGATTAGGCTGAAGACGCATACCGGGACAATTATAGGGGCGAAAGCGGAGATCCAGAATAGGACCGGCCGTTTATGAGCTGTGGATATGCTCAGTCCAATGATGTTCAGCATCCAACCAAGAGCAAAAGGAAACCATAGCAAGAAATTTGAACAGCGGCCCATCTTTGGTGCCTTACCGATTGTAGGAAATCAGCTTGATGTCATAGCTAGCATCCTCTTTTGTTAGGAAAGAATTAGAGGAAAATTTCACAGGAGTATAGAGATTTTTGGTTGAGAGAGAGGAAAGGGAACATGTGTTAAATAGAGTCAATGCTAATTTCGAAGAATTGGCAAGCTATTAAGCTATTTGCCATTTCTCTGAGCAGAGAATCGTCCGAATTTGGTAAAATAATGTTTGACGTGGCATGGACTAATTTAACAATAAACTCCATGTAATGTTTATTGTGGGCCAAAAGGTTAAAATGCTGTGGTTGTATCTACTAGTCTAAACTCCATGTAATGTTTTAAGAGTTGGAGTAATATTCGAGTATCAAGTAAATTGTATCTTGAAAATTATTTCTTGTAATATCTTTTCAGTTAAATTGTATCTTCACGTCGCATATACTAACTATTCTTAAATATAAACCATAGAACGCGCAAGCAACTATTCTATAAAAAAAATGTTTAATATATCTAACGGATCATTAGACCAACAATAAAAATTTAACATTCAACGAAACTCTCTTAAACATAATTTTCCAAAATTTTTAGTTTCATAATGTTTTGTCAAAAATGGTTGCATTATCCACGATTCATTAAACAAGATCATATTTGCCTTCAGATTCTTTTGACTATATCTCTAAAGAATCGATCATAATTTCAGTTTTCTTTTTTATTATTAAGGCTTCTTTTTCGTGACAATGTCATTCTGGAACAGGCAGTCCGATGTGATTTTGGAAATACTGGAAAAGTTATACCCTTTTATAGTGTGCATAATAACTTTTTGTATCACTGTGTGAGTTGATCCATTTCGTTGGCAAAGCGTCTTATTTAATGCATCAGCTACCTTAACTGAAACGATAATTAATCTCTTGGTACATAATTCTAGTAAATAGACAGCCAAATCCCCTGTTTTTAATATTATTCTTTTTTCTTTTTTTTTATAAATTTATGTTGTTATTTTGACTACAAAATCTCAAATGCAATTTACACCTCTACAAAATTAGAAACCATTTTATTATTTGTCATACCAACAGATACCATCGATTTATCTGACAAACTGAAGAAGTTTCCGCCGTCAAAATAAATTTAATATATATATATTGACTTTCATTTTGTGGTCGTAAGCAAACAAAAACAAAATTAGCGATATGGGATATTTGTTAATTGGGCCCAAATTTCGACTGTGAGACCATCTAAAATAGAAAATTTGTTCGGCTAGCCTCGCTAATTAAATCGTTTTTTTCTATTAATTTATAAACGGATAATTTATAAACTAAGTATTATTAAGCACATGAAACAAAAATTATTAGATGAAAATCTTGTTTTCCGTTATTTACAACAGATTTTAATGGTTTGTCAATCTTTTGTAACATTTTCTAATGTTATTTTTCTGTTGGCCAAGTTGCTTAAAGGAAAAACAAAATTGTGAGTATTTTCTGTATAAATAAACCCGTCAGTAGAAAAAGAAGTACATTTGAAATTAAGGGAAATTTAGACTAATTAAATTTCATCTAATGCTAAATGGATTTATTTAATGGAGCCTCGGAATTCTGAACCCAAAAAGTTCTCTTTTATATCAGAACTTACCTTTAATCCGTTTAAGGAAAAACTTTGCTTATTTCGATGCCTTAATTTGCAGAAAGCAAAGCCTGTATAAAACTGTAAAGCATGTTACGAATAAAATCTGATTAGTTAAGTTCTATATAAATTTGTCTAGAATCAGCTTTTTGGATTCATATCCCAATTTAGCGTTGATTATTTATCACTCAAGTACTCAACTACTGAACTTTTTTTTTTAAGATAGAAACTTGGTAGAGGCTACCAAGTTGGGAATAAAAAAGACTTAAAAAAGTACAAACCAAGCAACTGAAGAAATAAAACTAAAACAAGGAGCTAAAGACTAGCAGTTTTTGTAGAACAGGACACTTGTGCCAGTACCCAGTGCAGCAACCCTTCAACATTCCTCTCCTCATTTCTGAATACACAGAGCCCAAGTAACCGTTATCAAGATCGTTGCTTTGAGGTTAGCATTGCTGGAAGAGGCAGATTGTAATGCATGAAAGATGAAGCAACAGATCCTTCACATCGGCATAATCTGATCTTACAAATGCTGGGAAATGATTCTTAACTTTGCTCCATCATTGGACAGCAAAAGCACATTGACAAAACAGATGACAAGGGGTCTCAAGGAGTTGCAGTCAGCACAAAACTCCACTACTGAACTTACCGAACCAATTAAACCAACTACAACAAGTAAACTTCTGTTTAATAATAAAAAAATCCAAACAAATGCAAAATATTTGGCAGCAGAAAATCCGAGGCATGCTGTGTCACCAACTCGATCGGAAATAAAATGTAAGGTGCTTTTGGTAAATACCTTGATATGGTACACTCGAATCGTTAGGAAATAATAATTTGTCTCAAGCATAGTTAAATTCGAGTTATATAAAAATAAAATGAATTTGACCATGTTTGCACAGTTATAACTTTACATATTTGTTTGATTTTAGTAGTAATGACCAGGATTAGTTTGAGCCTCTTGTCTAATTTAAAATAAACCAAAAAAAGGGAAAATCAGTTATATACCCCTCAAATCATAGCCAATTGGAAATATCCCCCTCTAATTTTTAGATTTGGAAATATCCCCCTCCAAACATATGTACTATAGATATTTACCCTTCTATCACTTTCTTAATTTTGAAAAAACAATTTATAAAATTTTAGTCGAAAATGCCCATGTCTTGACTTTTCATCTTCCCTCTATTTCTCGTTCTGGTTAATAAACACGCTTCAAGCACTCTAATGCTACTGATAAGGTTCTGACAAGATGTTTACCAAAAAATCTAGTAGTTTGTTTCATGGAGGGGGCTAAGCTAGTAGCAGTTTATGATGTTATCAAAATCGATTGTAAATTAACAATAAAATAATCAATGTATTTCGTTTCTGATACAATATCAATATAAATTACCAAAATTTCATATTTTTAAAATTCTTATTTGGTCGAATACGCAAGGACGTTCAAAAGATTATTGGATGGAGGGATTAGCCTCTTTTCTTATTTCCAAAAGGTGTTTTCCAAGTTTCTGTAGTTTGAGTGAAAAAATAAATTATTATTGTGCACGTACAATTACTCAAAAAGAACAAAGACAATATGAATTTTGACTTCAAGTTTTCTTTCTCACTGGCCTAGTTGTATAATCTATTTGGCAAAAGATTATAGGGGAGTCTAACCTTAGTTACAACTTACAAGCCAAGCCATTAGGAAAGCTTCGTAAATGATAGAAATAAAATCGCCTGGTAATGACTAATTGACTATATTTGTTTCCGATTAAACAGAACGAGAAAGAACAAAGAAGGAAGATGTTGTGTGTTTGAATTGTTGGAAGAAAGAAGAAGAAGGAAGAAGAAGAAGAAGAAAAAAAATTATAAACAATCCAAACTCTTCACAAAATTACACACTTCCCAATACTTCTTTCCACTTCTTCCCTTCTTTCCTTCTTCCCACACCTATCCAAACGCACCCATGAATCGTCAGAATCAAAGGGCATTTTCGTCTAATTTTTTCTAAAAATGATTTTTCATAATTAAGAAAGTGAAAAAGGGTAAATATCTATGGCATGTATGTTTGGAGGGGAATATTTCCAAATCTAAAAATTAGAGGTGGATATTTCTAATTGGCTATGATTTGAGGGGTATACATCCAATTTTCCCTTAAAATAAAGAGTTCAAATATGCCGAAAACCATACCACTATTCTCTTCATTTTTAGGAAAGAGACAGCTGGAGACTAACCTGTCCGTGTCGCTGGAGGAGAAGATGGAACCGACTCTATTGATCAACCTTTTTCTTCTCTTTTGTCTTAATTTTTTAAGAGAATTCCTTTTTTTTTAAGATAAATTGGGATTTTAAGTCACCCAACTTATTTTTAAATTAAATGTCTATGAAATTAAAATCCCTAGCCAGGTTTCGAAATTGCGATTTTTTTTTAAGAGAATTTTTTTTTAAAAAAAAAAATTGAAAGAGATTTGAAAGCAGTGGGTTTGAAATTGAGCAAACTGGAGAAAAGAAAAAAATCGAATCGAATTCATTATCTTTTTTTTTTAGGGTCAAAATCGAGTTCATTATCAATTTGTACACACCTGATTGAAGTTGAAAGAGGCTAATTTTTATTTATTGTGTTTGAAGAGAACCTCGGTGGAGTTATGAAGATGAGGAGGCTTCTGACGATCGATAAGACAAAGAGGAGATTTATTTTAATTAAAGGCCCAAAAAAGATTACATATATATATATATAGTTAATTTTAAAACGACACAATCAGACAAAATAATTGAGAGAGAATAATATAGTCAGAATTTGATCAAGATCGTTAGATTTCAAATGATCGATCAATTTGTTCCTTAATCACTTTGATTCAAACTAAACTAAAATACATACCTAACCTAAATATTTCATCATTTAGAATAGGATAAACGATAAAGAAATTAAAATGGATTGGCCCGGATTACACAGACAGGGAAGGGACGAAGAGAGATTTACTAATTACGAAATATTTGATGTGGATTAATCTGTTAGCAGTAATTTTGCAAGTACATGCTAATAGTCCTTTTTCTTTTCTTTCATTTGTATTTTTTTTCTTAGCCTCAGAACAGTTGTTTCGAGCCTATTTCTGTAGGTTTGCTTTTATTTAAGAAAGAAAGACAAATTATAAAAATTCTAGTAGTGCATTTTGAGGAATAATTTCTTGGTTTTCAAAGAACGCATGCTTCACGTTGTTTGTCAGCACGTACAAGTATGAATATGCTCCCAGAGAAAAGATTTTAAATAGTAAGAGAAAAAAGTGCATAAGTCAATGGGAACAAAAAATCTAATCATCATCGACTTTTTTTCTCATATATGTTAACATTTTTTTTTCAGAGCAAGCCGTCAAATTAAGACTCCTTTATAATAGCTTTAATTTTTTCACACTTCCAGTTTTATTAAAAGATTGATTATATCTTCTAAATTTTCACCAATCAGATTCCTAATGAGAAAATATCTCAACCCAAACGTATAGCAAATTCTGAATTATACACTCGACACATGTAAGATCGGGGAGGGGCACTTGCAAGAAGAATAAATTAATTAAACATGGCCACAACTAATGGACCTGTAATCAATATTAATATAACTAAACTTTAATTAGGAATTAGAGATTCGAAGTGGTAATAGAAAAGGGTAACCAAGAATTGCTATTTGCTGATTAAGAATTAAATTTGGATTTTATTGAAGGATAAAAATATAAATAAATATTCAAAATACTAACAAAGAGTTGGCAGATGAGTATACTGAAAAACAGTTTTTCTCTTTAGATTTATTCAAATAACGTCACGTTCGCTTGATCAATTAGACATTAAAGATTCTAATTAATCAAATAACTAAGAAAGCAAATAATTTGAACCACTGAAAAAAGAAAGAAGGAAATAATAGATGTAGCTGGCTCTGCAACCCAACTCCTACAATCAAGTCTTAGAGAAATGTGTTATTATGTTCTCCTTTCTCCAGCTAAATTCCATTTGACAAATCAAGAACGAGCTGAAAAATGGACAGGAATGATGGATTTCCATTGGCAGACTGCTTTCGCCGAGCAAACATGGCATGTTTCTGGATTCAAGTGCTAATTAATATACCGACTATTATCTTTTTCATATGCGGCATGGTGTATGCTAGCCCTAGTCATTTACCAGTACTTTTCTGGGGTTCTCATATCATCGGTGGTACTGTTGTAATCGCACTTTGTTTAGTCGGGATTCCTCTCCATGCGGCAGTGTTGCCGTATTACATGAAAAGATTGTTCTCTCGACATAGTCATTCGAATTCTGAACAAGAGACAGCACCAGTTCACCGTAGTGTCTCTGCCACTGGAACACAATTGACGCCTCCAAGTCTTCCAAGGGCTGAACCAAATGGGCATGAAAATATAAGTAAGTTAATTTCTGAGTATTTCTCGTCCAGATATGGTTTCTTAATTAAGTCATAACAATTTAAGAAGCCGTACATGCATATTATTAAGATTCAAATTCGAAGAAGCTTTCCTACAAATATTTAATATAACTCTTGAATAATTTTTATTTACCAGAAAAAACTCACTGCTTTGGGTCTTGATTCATGTTACTATTATGTGTACCAGTTTTTGGGTATTTTTCCTCCTAATGGCATTTTTGAAGCTTTTATTATGCTCTTTACTCTACACTAATGGTTGGGAGCAATAAAGGTTAAATCAGTCTTGAGATGAAATTAAGAATTATAGCACTTGTTTTTAATTTCGAATAGGAAGAATTAAATTGCAGCATACCATTTTTTATCATAATCGCCATGTCAATAGATACTATAACCTCTCCTTAATTTCTAATTAAAAACCAGCTTATATCATTTAATTTTGATAGTTGATCAGGCAATGCGTGCAGTTGTTGTGATGCTGAACCAACGAGGCCAGAGTCATGCAACCAGTGAAAAAACATCCATAGAGATCGGGGAAACCAGTAATACCAAAAGGACTAAATCCTCAACCATTCCCAGTATCCCTACATCATCGATGCGTGCACTGTTTAGAATACTAAACCAACAACAAGATCACACAAATGGTATCAGTGAGACATCTCTGGAAGTTGGGGAACCTATTAACACCAAAAGCACTAACTCCTTGATCATTCCCTCTTTCCTCACATACTCGTATTCGAAAGAAGTTGAAGAAGACGACGAAATTTGTTCAATCTGCAAAGCTGTGTTGCTTGAAGGGGACCAAGTCACTCAGCTGCCTTTGATTGTACAGTCATTTCACACCAGCTGCATTGTTGGCTGGTTGCAAACGAATCTGCCCCAACCAGACAACATCACCAAAGATATTGCAATATCAATAGAATGACAATTTTGTTATTTTCTTCTCTTCTGTATTTTTTTTCTCAAATATTGCAGTTAGGTGAATGTGTAAATGCGTAAAGGATTTCATTTTATTCTATCTTTGGCGGTTTATGAATTTTTATATAAACACTAAAACCTAATCAGGGCCCAAGTCTGGTATTCAAGATAACCTATTTAAGTATCAGTTCACTCTAATTCATTTTAATTGCAACATAATTTTTTATTTTTGAAAATAAAAGGATAATTTTACTTAGTAGATAATTGAATGTATATTATGCAAGTTCGTAATAAAAAAATTTTATTCATCAAATTTTCAATTCTTGATATATATATTCGATCTGATCTTAAACATCTCTATATTCGCACGTTTGACAGGTACAGCCATGGCCACTCAGCATTATTTTTTCCGCTGGACCAATTGTATTGGACTTTGGAAATAAAGGCTCAGTCGAATCCTTGTCCCAAAAGATTTAGGCCCGATCAGAGTGACATTTTTTTAACATGAAGTTTCATTACGTTTTATTTCATTAAAAATTTTTTGATCAAAATGGATGAATTTGATGTGATTTGGTCAGAATTTCTATGTTATTAGATCCAACAAAATCTCGAAAAATTAATTCCGTTGAAATGGAATAAAATCCTGCGTAAAAATCATTTTGATCAAGGCCTTAGTCATCAGATCAAAAGGCGAACAAATAAAAAAAAATACATAATTGTACTGTCATAAAAGAAGATGTTACCCTCAGTCAACTGCAACTGCATCTACAAAAGTAATTAACATACCATCATAATTTAGAGGACAACTTAAAACTTTCCCTAAATATGAAAATTTTTTGACGGGTGTAATATGTCAGGGTCAGACAATAGATTCTGCAGCTTTCGTTTCGTCTAATCTGAACCGACAAATCAGACATGTCTTATGCAGTTGCAGCCATGGATTGATGCACTTCTCATGGAACAAATGGAAACAAAACGGCAACCTCGCCACCGTCTCGCCTTGCTGCAAATACCTCAAGCAGTAAACACATTCACTTTCCTTAGCCCTTCCATCTTTTTGGTACACAAATAATGTTACTAGGGGGTTGGTATTATTCGAATTAGGTGCACGGTTCCTCTCCGGTGGTTCGCGCGGTTCAGGAACGATTTCTCTTTCTGAAATCGTGCTTGGTCTAATGACTCGCAGGACATATCTTGATAGATGACTAAGACAATCCAGAAGCCTACGTGCTATGACAACGATGATCAAAAGCATAATCGGAAAGACTCCAAATCTCCAATGCACAGGATTATTAGATCAAACATGCGCGCCGTAGAAGAATCGTCCCGATCATCTAATGCCAACCAAGAGCAAATGAGCCATACTATGCATAGAATACCCCAGTACTTTTCTCCATCTGTCAAGCATTCGCCCAATTTTTTCTTAATCAACAGGTACTATGAATGAACTTTGAATTCAAAAACTAAATCAAAGTTTTGTTTTATATTTGGATGGAGGATTGGATTGGGACCAAATATTGGTAAAGTATGAGATAAGTTTGCTAGATATATCTTTTAAGGTAGACATGCATTGTTTTGAAAATGGAAAGAGATGACTAAATTAAAGAAAGAGATGAGAGACAATTTAGGAGGAAACTTAATTGTATTACTTGTTATAAGTATAACTAATTTTATTTATGGCAATCTAATTCTTTAAAAAAAGTAAGTTAAATAAATAAAACTTTCATAAATATCTTATGGGCCGTTTGGATCGCTTAGGAATTTAGAAAATTTGAGAAATTTTCTATTCCTAGGCATAAATTTATTGGGAAGTGTGTAATTTTGTGAAGAGTTTGGATTGTTTATAATAAATTTATATCTAAGAATTGAAAATTTCTCAAATTCTCACTTCAATCCAAACGGCCCAAAACACCCTTTAGGGAACTTCTAATATGGACAAAAAACATTTAGATTGTCCATTTCGACAGTCAACCGGTCAAGACATCGATTTCATATCAATCTCCAATTTATCTCCATTAAGTTCAACAACAACCTTTTTCCGAAAGGGCAAAATTGTCAATCTACTATCTAGTTTTCTGGATCGAAATCCTCTGCTATTCACATATTTTAGTAAAATTTTAAAATTTAAATGTTGAACCCAAACCATTGATCTTTGACGGTTTTTTATATAAACACTAAAACCATGGCCACTACATTATGGTCTTTACATAAACTTTTCTAGCTAGACCTTTTTATTTTTGTTGAAACTTGTTCTATTGCTAGATTTACTTTTTTTTTTTTTTTTTGACAGACTAGACAGAGGCTATCTAGTTAAGTAAGGAAAAAAAAGGAAAAAGAAAAACAAAAGAAGAAAAAGAACGAGAAAGAACAGCACTGAACTGCTTGCAGCTGAGAATCCCTTTAACAATATTTTCTGAACATAGTTGCTTCCCCTACAATCCAGTCATGGATGACATTCAGCGGTCGGCTCTCTTGTCTGAAAACACGGTTATTGCGTTCTAACCATATTCCCCAGAATGCAGTTGCAATGACCGTCTCTTTGAATGACTTTGGTGCTGTCAGCTTAAGCATTTCAATTAAGGCTTGAGAGCAGTTGCTATCTTGATATACCATATTAGTGCCAATTGTATGTCCCAATTTGATCCACAAGGAATTGGAAAAAACGCAGGAGAGGAATAAATGTGAGGTGGTCTCCCAAATACTCTGACCACACAACACACATTTTTCCTCAAAAGGTATTTTCCTTCTTCTCAATTGCTCCTGAGTCATTAACCTGTTGTGTGCCAATAGTACCAAGAAGCATTTAATAGACGGTGTCACTTTTATTGTCCAAATTCGCTTTAGAGGAAAGGTTTGCTTGCCTGCCATGCTGAGAGCTTTGTACACTTGATGCACTAAATCTAGCAATTTTTTTAGCAAGACTCAATTTTCTATTAATAGCTCCATAAAAATCTAGCAATTTATTTTTTATAGACTTTTTATGAATCTTGCTAAAAAAAATTGAGACTTGCTAAAAAAAAAATTGTTAGGTTTTTAAAGAGATAAATTGCTAGGTTTTTAAAGAGATATTAATAGAAAATTGAGTCTTGCAAAAAAAAAAATTAGATTTAGTACATCAAGTAAATCTAGCAATATATCAATGTCCAACATAAATAAAAAAATCTAGCTACAAAAATCTATGTAAAGACTATCTTTCTTATAGTGGGCTCAAGTCTGGCATGCAAGATAACCTTTTTTTTTAAGTAACAGTTCACTCTAATTCATTTTAATGCCAACATCATTTTTTTTATTTTTGAAAACAAAAGGCTAATTTTACTTAATAGACAAAATTGGAGTATAATATGCAAGAAATGTGTAATTAAAAATTTTATCCATCAAATTTTCAATTCTAGATATGTATATTCTGATATTAAACAAAATCTCTATAAAATTTTTTTAAATTATAACTTGATTTGAGTTGATATAATAATGTACTGTTAAAATTGTCCAAAATAAATCATTGTGAAATTGTTCCTTTTCTTTATTAAATAAAGTTTTGAGAAATAAATTTACAATTACAAAATTTAAAACGGATGTACACCAAATTTTGGGAACCTTTTAGATTTTCATCAGTACAATCTATCATTATTCATAAGCATTCTCAAGAATATGAGCACTCAAATCTGAGTTGCTAATCGATCAAATCTCTCTGGAAGATCTGGACCGTTCATTTTGGTTTAGATCCAAGCCCCTTCAGTTAAGTCGATTGTGATAGTATCAAATTGACCAGAACACCTCCAGATCGTATGGAGAGCATCCAGTGACCTCACTATGGACATGATCTAGGTAGGTACCATTACTGTAGTCGGTGGCCATGCACGTGCAGTTTTTTAAAATCGTGCGCTCTTGGTGTTCGATTATTTGCTTGAGAGAGCTTTTCTTTTTGGTCAAATGTCCCAAGGACGACCCAATGCCTCTCCTTTGTCCTTGTTGTTACAGACTTCCTTTCTAACGTGTACCGGTACAGATGTACCGCATCAAATCGATCATGAGTGCATGCCATTGTAATTAGCTCAAATAACTGGTCAAATGTTACGTAGGATTATGGATCTGATCAGAACATTTTCATTACTAGTACCTCAGGTGCTTGATAAAATGCCTAAGAGCTCGTTACCCTGGTGCCGCCAACTGCACTGCATCCATGGGATCTGATTTCTACCAACTTTGGATCTATTATTCCAATTCTATATGTACATCACATATGTATGTCTGTGGCTCTTTAACCTTTGCATCAACAGTACTAATTGCATGATATTTCAGAGTGTTTATGTCCAGATGGCTCGTTGGTGCAGCAGGCACTTTTGCTTGCTTAATGTCACAACACCCTGATGCTGATGTGGATTTGTGAATCTGATGGCCAATTCAGTCAAGACGGTAAGATTATTCGGCCATTTTGGTATTGGAACGGCCCGTCCTAATTCTAGGGCGGCCCGTTTCAGACTCTGCGCCATATTAGGAAATAATCTAATTTTGGTGGGATGATTTTGCTTAGTCTCTAAGTCATTCAGTTATATGGTAATAGGCTAAATATGGCTGTAAAGAAAAGCAGAATTTGGTCCAGGGATGTGTTGCCTTTTATATGTGGTTATATTTAGAAACATTGCCTAATTCTGATGGTTAATTATAGCACTGTTTGGAGGCCAAGAAGCCTTTGGCTCTCTATGGCTCCGTTTGGATGGGTGCAAGAATAAGAGAATAACTTCTTCCTACTTCCAAATTTATTATAAACAATTCAAACTCTTCACGAAATTACACACTTCCCAATACTTCTTCCTTTATTCCTCTTATTCCCACACCATCCAAACGGAGCCTATATAAAAGGGTAGGTCCCCAAGGGACAAGACAACCACATTGCTTGCTGTATACATGCGTTGATAACAGTCATCTTCTACCTCTCTCTCTATTCTTCCATCATATAGTTAGAGAAGGTGCCCTAGTTCAGGTACAAGGGTACCAAGGCGTGTTTTGATTCTTTGGAAGACCTTTTCTCCCGTCCTTGGTGTGCACAACAATAGGAGATAAGGAGCGTAGACGTCAGGAGACACCAACAAGTGCTCAACATCAAGTTTCAGACCATAGCAATGGAATTAGGTAAGCTTCCGCTCATGATTAAGTTTTTTGGTGTTTAAGAACAGTCTGGTCTATGACCAGAACGGTCCGTTCCACTGCTAGTTTTGCGAGTTCATGTTTTATGGGTTGCTTATTTCAATTGCTAAAATTGTTTATTCTCTTTGACTTTAAAGCAAACCCAACAAAAATTGTGTAGCAAAGTGTCATATGCCACGCATGACAAGTGGTATGTCCATAAATAACAATAAGATGAGCCATGGAATTGGTATTATTTGTTTGTGTGTGTTGTCCATTTTTAATTGATAATAAATGGCTACTTGGCCAATTTGTTGTGTAAAATAAGGAGGTTCAATTGGGGACAAAAAAGAGTGAACAAACCTTCGTCTATTTATGCAATATAAGATTGATGTGTTTGGTACTGCAAACAAGTAATAAATATTTGGAATGACTGTATAGCAACATGAACCTTCTTGAGTGGAACTCGGGACTTTTCACAATTGTTAGCCTTTCTGTAATATATTTAATTTCATTGCAACTCCTTCAGATAAATATGTTAGCTTGTCAACTCCTGGTTAGAACGAAAGCTTCATGAATTTACATTATAATTAATTCTAATGAAACAGGTCCCAAGACGAAAAGGACGTTTCTTTCAGGTTTCTAGAATTTTTTTTTTCTTTACTCAGCCCGAATGAAAATGACTTTTGAAAGATATAACTCCATATCAGTATATCACCCTTTTTATTTTTTGAGCACATTTAAAATTCTAAACTCGTATTTTTTAAATAATTAATGGCCCTATCTTTTTAAATGTAATTATCCGGTGACTTAGGAGACTTTCTTCAACATGATGCTTTTACTAAAGTGCAAGTTATTGTATGACATATCACATTATGTTTTCTCTTCCACTTCTCATTGGAGTGCAATGGATATCAGTTCTAGAGGGTTGTTCTAGTCTTCTAGATGTTTTGTTTGACTATTCCATGCTTCTGTTAGCACAGCTGCTTCTGTTAGTACATGGTATTGAACTATTGATTATTAAAATGAGATTAGGTTCAGTGCTTCTTTTCCTCATTATATAATAATCCTTCTCGTCAGTTACTTGTCTTGTTTAGTGAAGACTGGTCTGAGATCCTGTCTGGTTGGGATGTAATAAAATAACTGAGGATGCTTCCATTCTAATATATAAGAACCAGATCCTTAAAGTTGCTGATCGTCATTTTGAACATATTGTTTTATTGAAGCTGCTGTGCTCTTTTAGTTTTAAACTTTTAGGTATGTCCACAGAAAACGATCAAAATCCAACACTGTATGAAAGATGTTGTTTCGCCATGGTTTCATCATTAGGCTGGGTAATGTTCATCGTTGGTTTGTGCTTTTCAAGTCCAGACAGGCAACCGATCCTATTTTGGCTCTCGGTCTTAGCTCCAATTCTCATGATTGCCTATATCAACTTGATTGTTTCATCAATCAACATAATAGCCGTTTCAATATACCAGTCATTTGTTGGAAATCGTCAACTATTGCAGCTGATACTGTTCGGAATAAAGGCGATGCTTGGACGGCGGTTAGAAACAAGCACAATGGCTGATGAAACAACAATTCATGCTTCAACATGGCCTCAAGAATCAGAAGAGCCTCCTGATTCAAATAAATCAGTTGGTCAGTTTTTTAATCTCCATCCAACATACCAGTATGAGGAAGAAGCAACTGATGACGGGCCGATGTGCTGCATCTGCAAGGAGCTTTTCGAACTAGGCGATGGTATTTTGCAATTACCAGTGTGTTCACATTTTTTCCATGAGACTTGTGCCTCGAAATGGTTGCAAATGAGTATGACATGTCCGATCTGTACATCCAGAGTAGATACAGGCATGGATGAAAGTATAAAGTGAAAGAGTTCCTAGAATTTTTTTTTTTTTCTCCTTTATGAAAAGAGAAAATGGAGAGTTTTGTTCTATTTAAAGTGTTGTTTCTCTTTGCAATCCACAGAAAGAAAGAAAGGTTTCTCTGTCTTAGAAGCAATGGCGATCGCTTTTTCTAGAAGGATGAGGGCATATGAATAGTTTTTACCTAGTTTGATTTTGAGTTGCATAAAAAAAATTAGTTTACAAAATAAGGGTTACTGCTTTGTTTCTGAAAAAATTAGTTTCCTAGTTTGAATGCAAGTTACAAAAAAAAATAAAAAATAACAAATATTTGTTAAAATAAAAATTAGTTGAATGCAAGTGTTACAAAAAATAAAAATAAAATAAAAGTTAGTTGTTAAAATTAATTGTATGTTCTAGAAAAAGCCAAGTTCCGCGTGCTAGTTAAAAGAAATAAAAAATAAAAAATAAAATAAACAACTGTATAGTTAGCTTTTGGTGATTTGTCGCTAAAAAGTAAACATTTAGTTCTAGTAAAAGAACAAAGTTAAACATGCAATTTAATAAATCTATTTAGTTAGTTATTGGTGATTCTCACATTCTTGTCGGTAGTTTGTGTCTCCTCGCTATTAAAATATAACTAGTATAAAAAAAATTAATTATGATTTCAGGACTATAATATTCAGAAGAGAAACAAAATATATATTTTGCGGGATAAGTCACGTCCGTGGGTAAGCCTTATTGATTAACAAAGAATTGGTGACAATCAAGTCGAAAATTAAGTTAAATAGTGAGGCTGCATGCACGATAATAATATATTGAAAATTGAAAATAAATAGCTGAGAAAATAAATTTTGATGGGATTCCATTTGGCAAATCCCAAGCATGATATTCAAATACATTTCAATCAAGACGGAAATATATATTTTCTATTGTGCCAAACAAAATTAATTCTTAATCCAAATATGTGTACTGGGTACATATAATTTCTTAGCCGTTTATAATGTCAAAAAATAATTAATGATGTGTAAATACAGTAGTTTGTATAGTATGTGTAGTTTGTGAATGCGCAGTACATGTAAATACACCGAGGGTATGTTTAGATCACTTGATAATAAAGTAAGGATTAACTATTCATAATAAAAAAATATTTCTAGATGGTTGATAATACACTATTGGGGATTAAGAGTGTGTTTTTTTTAAATGATTCTGAATTTGGAATGAAATTTTTAATCCGAGTGTTTGAATTGTTTTAATCTGTATTAAAAAAGTTAATTGGAATAAAATGTTAATCTGAAATAAAAATAATTCAAAAGCACTCGATTAAAAAATTATACTGGATTAAAAAATATTTATAAATAACACTATTAGTCCAATTAAATTTATTCTCAATAGTCTATGATATATTTTTTATTCTGAGGAAATATATTAATTTTATTCTCAATTTTATCCTCAAGTAAACCTAAAATTTGTTGTTTTGGTAGTCGAATGACGTTTTTTTTCTTGAAAATATGGTGTTGTTCTTGTTTGGATTTTGTTTGGGTAATTCTTTTTTTTTTTTTGAAAGATTCTTGGGTAGTTTATAAATTATCAACTTGTACGTGTGTCTGTCTACATACACTTTGTTGGATGTCTCCCGATTTTAACTGATCAATCAAGATGTACTGGATTGAAAGATATACATAGTAAAAAAAATCATAATGTCAGTTTTAAACAATTAGAATACCAACACGTTTAGTGCTCTGTTCCTCGTCTCTGCTTATGGCATCAGCCTATTTATTCCTTAATTGGTCTTTCTTCCTTTGACAGAAAACTCCAATTTTAAAATTAGAAGAAAAACACATCTGATAAATAAAAACTGGATTGGCCTTTCAGATCAGACTTCTGTCGACATTTTCTAAACACTATAATTGCCTCTGTTGTCTCCAAATTCACATATTCTGGCCGTAAAATAAAGAAGTTTCTTAGAAAGAAAAAGAGAATTCTGCTACTTCTGCACAAATAAAGAAATATTAGAACTTATTGTCATGATAAGATCACATAATTTCAAATTTTGACCCCTAGACATCCAACATATTCTTGCTCTAGGAGAAGTATAATTGTACTATTTCTACCTTTTTTTTATACTCGAAGTGATACACTAACACATTTCTTCAAATTGACTTTGCTGACAATGATGTAGCCTGGACAGATTAAGGTTATATAAATGTAACAGAAAGCATATTACATGCTACTATCTAAGCTTCTCTGATTTCCAACTCATTTTCTTAATCAACAATGCCTATGCACAATCAGGAGTACTGGTCTGGTAGTACAACCCGCATATCGGTTGGGTTGATCTTTTCTTCCCCTTTCCATAGACCACTTCTGTTTTGGTTCTCTCTTTCTTTTGTCATTCCCCTTGCAATACTCTACATGATCGTAAAAATACTTGGCTTGATCATAAAATCTGCTTTTCTATTTTTCACCATCCTAGCAAAGCTATACGAAAGTTCGAATCCAGGTGCATCTCTTGTAACATATGTATATGAGAAGCCTCTGAGAGACGACAACTCAATGTGTTCAATATGCAAAGAAGATCTGCAACTAGGAGATATGATGAGACAGCTACCAGTATGTTTACATTCGTTCCACGAAGCATGCGTCGACCGGTGGTTGAAGATTAGCCTGACTTGCCCAATTTGTCGATCTGAAATTGTGTAACTTGCTAACGACTATCTATGGCGGTCGAAATTATCCATAATCAAAGCAATCTGAATATGGATGAGTGGATGGACATTCATGTGGATCTCAATATATCCGATAAAATATAGCCAAATAGATTTTATGTACACATGCTCATCTAGTTTTCATTAACAATTGAACAAAGATAAAAAAAATTAGTTTACGTTTTTTACAGCCTTATTTTATGCAGATGATTGTCTTATCATAACAATTTTGAAATAATGAATCGCTTAACTATATTCATGTTATTCATTGAGAGTGAATAAGAACTTCATTGATGATAAGGTTTTAATATTCCTCCTTTTCTAAAAAATAAAAATAAAAGAGAATTACTTATGACAATCAGGAGACGTGCAATCAAGTAATCACACACACGCGCCTCCTGAACCTCACGTGAGTCGCTCCCCTTCCCTCACCCTCTCCTCCTTTTACCTCTTATTTTGCTCCCCTTCAAATTTATTTTTATCTCATGTACTCATCTTTGCCTTCAATTCTCTATTCAGATCTCCTTCGCCTCTTCTTTCCTCACCCTCTACGGCTCCACCTCCTCCGCCTCTACTCTCCCTCCCTCCTCCCGCATCGTTTTTCCTCTATCTGTCATTACGAGTAGAGAAAAAGAAGGAAGACGATCAGATCTGGTATAGAAAGGGCGGTGTGTTGAGATTGAAAAGGGTGAGAAAAGAAAAGATTTTTGATCTGGTTCTACTACGGTTTAGGAGTAAATAACTAACTATAAGGGAGTAAATAACTAATACAGGGGAGTAAATAAAGGAGTAACTAATATAGAGAGGGACTAATATCTGCAATGAGTAAATAATATACGTAAGGAAGTAACTAATATATTATAAGAGAGTAAATAATAAGTATAATAGAGAGTAACTAATATGTTTAAATTTGTAGTTGATTAAAATGAGTTTCTAATACCTATAGGGAGTAAATAATACACGTAAGGGAGTAATATATTATAAGAGAGTAAATAAGAAGTATAACAGAGAGTAACTAATATGTTTAAATTTGTAGTTGATTAAAATGAGTTCCTAATACTTGCAGGAAGTAAATAATATAGGTAAGGGAGTAACTAATATAGCTTAAGGGAGTAAAATAAGAACTATAATAAAAAGTAACTAATATGTCTAAATTTGTAGTTGATTAAAATGAGTAACTAATATTTGCAGGGAGTAAATAAGAAGTATAAGGGGGTATTTAATACATGTGAAGAGTAAACATTCAGTTCTGATTCTGCTATTATTTGAGAGTAACTAACTAGATATAAGGAAGTAAATAATTGGAATATGGAAGTATTTAATACATGTAAGGAAGTAAATAACATTCATATATGATTCTGTTATTGTTTGGGAGTAACTAAATAAATACAATGGAGTATTTAATACATGTGAGAGAGTAAATAACATTCATTTCTAATTCCGGTAATGTCTTTTCATAGGGTGCGTTTGGATCGTTGGAAGAAAGAAGAAAAAGAAGGAAGAAGAAGAAAAAAAATTATAAACAATCCAAACTCTTCACAAAATTACACACTTCCCAATACTTCTTCCCACTTCTTCCCTTCTTCCCTTCTTCCCACACCTATCCAAACGCACCCATAGAGAAGGGAGGGCTGACGGCGAAGGGAGGGTGCGACGACGATGTGCGAGAGAGAAGGGGCGGACGGACTGCTCGACGACGACAGGATGGTGCGACGGCGACGGGCGACGGGATGACGCGAAAGACAAAGTGCGGACGGAGGGATGCACGCGAGGAGGTGAGGCAGGGTGAGAGCGACGCGAGGTGATTGATTATTTGTAGAGCGACACGATGCGAACGAAGGGAACGTGTTTTTTCTTTTTTTTGGACAGCGTCTTTTTTTCCTTGTTGACATATGATTGTTTGTTTGATTGCATGACTGCTTGATTGTACTTATCAGCTACGAAAATAAAATAACACAGTGACACAAAGGCACAGGCCCACAGCCCACAGAGGTCTATGCATTTTTTGGGCCTGTTAGAGAATGGCATATCGTCTTTAAATTGGCGGCCCAGTTCGCATGGCCTGTAAATTTGCCGAATGATATATTGATATGTTTCGCTATGTTTTTAGTTCTAGTTTAGTCCAGAAATTATTTTATATAAAAATTTATACTCAAAAAATTTTAATATACAGAATTATTATTTTTTTTTTAATAAGAAGAAAGTTCCAACGCGTTTCAGAAGCGAGTATTTGAGTTCCCCTCCGTACGCGTTTATAAAACGCGCTCCAGGGCTCCGAACGCGTTTTATAAACGCGTACGAAGGAGAGATGCTGTCCACTTTATAAACGCGTTTTATAAAACGCGTTGAAAGCCTTGGAACGCACTTTATAAACGCGTTCGAAGGTGTATTATTTAATTTTTAGAAAAAAAGTACAAGCATGCTCTGATAAAGACTGCAAAAGACATGACAAGATTTGATTTTACAATGTCATCTTTGAACTACTGAAATTATTTATAAAAGCAGCCATTGTTGAATTAGAATGCACAAACACCCACTACCTCCTTCTTGTTAAAACCTTCAGTACAATGGACAAAGGAAATTGCTCTAACTCAAATAATGATGTTCCAAACTATCGAAGAGCAACCCGCATTGAGTATTGGCCAACTTTCTACCATTACCCTGCCAATAGAAATCAACCAGAAAACGGAGAATACGAGGCAATTTGTCGCTCTTGTTATCGCACTTTGAAATACAACATCCATGAAGACACGACTGAAGAGGGAGACGTGCTCGAGTTAAAAATACACTACCAATGGCACATTAATGGTGGGCCGGAAAGGGAACATAAGGAGTACCAGGAGCGGCGATGGCGGGAACACGAAAAGAATTTGAATCGAGAAAGGCGATATGACTGGTACAAAAAATATTACACAGAACCTCAACCCATCCCCCAACAACAACCGAAACCCTATCTCTCGTGTGAACCAACTCACTGGACCGTTTACGAGAAAATATACAACTTTAATGGAGACCACACAGTGACATGTACAAGGTGTGCTCAAGTTTTCAATTACAAAGAAAACATATTGCGTGACCACTACCATGAGCACAAACGTCACGACGAGAATGAACAAAGAGCTCGGGACATAGAGACGCAGAGGATTATTAAAGAAAGAAATGAAGAAATGGATCGTAAACAAAAAATTAGGGAAGAAGAGGCAAGGAAAAAAAGGCTCAAAAAATCAGAGCAAAAATTGAGAGAAATGAATAAGAGGGATGAACTTCGACAAATTGCGACAAGCCGAATGGCAGAGATAGAAAAAGAAGAAACCAAAGCGGCTTTTTGGAACGAAGCCGCTCAATTCGTTGACAACAGTGTTCCGAGTAATCAACAAGAAGATGATGCTGCTTTTTGGAACGAAGTCGCTCAGTTCGCTAACAACACTGGTGCGAGTAATCAACAACAACCGAATGATGAAGATGAGCAACCATGGTGGGATGAAATTCTACAACATGTAGATAGTCAAAATCTCTAAATATTTATATGATTGTAATATTTATGTGTTTTATTATTATGGTTGTTAATGTACTTTAGTTGGAATTGTTAATGCAATGTTTTTATTTTTATGGTTGTTTTTTATTTTCCTTTATTTTTTGTAGTGCTTTGCACTATAAGTTGTGGTTTTAATGTGTTGACGTTCAATGGATAAAAGTTGTTGTTTGGAGTATTTCATTTATTGGCGTTTCAATACATAAACGTTTATGTTTCAAGTAGTGCTTTGCACTCTGAAATTCCAAATCATAATAATACACAAGTCAATCATCACAAGTCATAATAAGCAATCCAATAAATACACAAGTCAATCACAAGTCATAAACGAAAAATAGTCAATCATCATCAGTAATACACAAGTCAATCACAAGTCCATAAACGAAAAATAAACGATCCGTCCATCATCAGTAATACACAAGTCCATAAACAAAAAAAACTGTCATCATCAGCAATAAAATCAGTCCATCATCATAACTAACGCCGCCGCCTCCTCCTAGGTCCTGAAGGTGAAAATCTGTCAATCACCCTCACCACACGCCTATCTCGTATGGCTGGGGCAGTAACATCTCCCGAGTCAGTGGAGTCCGTATCCCCATCGTCCTCCTCCTGGCGGTCCTCCTGCTGGTCCTGCTGAGCCTCCTGCTGTATGGGCCCAAACTCAACAGGCTGCCCATCATCCTGAGGAGTCGCTATAGGGACATAATCACCCTCCTCATCTCCGGCCGTCCGCAGTAAAGTGCTGAACGAGTCTGTCCCTCCCATACTACCCAACGGAGTGCCAAATGATGGAATAGAAGAAGGCGTAGGCACTGACAGAACAGTAAATGGAGGAACAGTAAATGCAGGAAAAGAGGAAGGCATACCAAATGGTGCAAAGGAGTACGGTGGAGGATCCTGAGGCTGGAAAATGCCAGTGGGATCCTGAGAAATGCCAGCAAACTGCGAGGTCGATGCTGATGCACTATGCATGGATGGAGTAGGACCTGAGGCTGGAAACTGAGTAGGAAAGAACGTGCGTGGTCCTAAAATATCATCTAATCGCCCGGTATTCAGTCGACCATCCTATAATATTAAAAAAAACAATGTCAATATAAATAAATTAGTATCTAAAATTGAAACTTGCATATGAACGAATACTAACCGCATGCATCAGATCCTCTGCCTGAAGGTATGTGGGTACAGTCGGACGTGCAGAAGAAGACTCGTCCCCAGAATCTGGTATGTCCTCAATATTTGTTGGAAGTCCTCGCTGCTCCAACAAATCCTCCAACCTGTAATTTATAAATTATTGAATTTAAAATACAAAAACGCAATCAAAAAATTAAATTATTTAAAATTTCCTCAGAGGGATGGAAGCATCATGCAACTGCGAACGACAGTTGGCGAGAATTGCCTTTCCCACCCTTCTGCACCCCTTCTTCACAACCAGTCCCAATGCATGAAGTGCATTCTTCAGCGCAGAGTTGCCCTGCAATTTACGAGAATAATGACATATTGCACAATTCCATTTACCAATCATACATTCCATATTTAAAAAATTAAGATGTACCGTATTGCGAAGTCTAGACCCCATGTTTGTGTACTGCCTCTGAGGAAGAGGCAGCTGCTGAGTGCGCTGGAGACGTGCCTCGGCATCCTCTCGTGGCGTGGGTCTCTCGGAGGCACCGTATCGCCAAAACCATCGGAAGTACCGCAGCGTATCAGTAGCACTCCAGGATCGAGTCTCCAGCTGGCGTGCCTGTAATGCCTCGTCAGTCCACTCAGCATGTGCACTCGCAAAAATGGTAGCAAAATCTGGGCGATCTCGATAAGTACCGTGCTGGAAACCCAGCAGGTTCTGTGTCACGTCCCAACTCTGTTAAAATAAACACGTTAGTTCTTTACTCTAATTAAATTGAAGTTGATCGTATGATAAATCAGAAAAATATAGCAAACGTACCACAAGTAGTGGAGGAGGAGTAAACTGGTACAGTCCAAACTGATGCCTACAACGGTCGGGGTAGTAGTAGGCAACAATGTGGTAAAAAATCAGCGGCAACCGAACATGCTCCGCTATGGAACCAACCTGTGCTACCCGTGGCATGACAGCCCTGTCGAGTACGTACGGAAACCAGTTGACGTCTTCAACGTTCAACACGGCTAGGTAGTCCCGTGCGTTCTCCACTGCCCCGCGGTGCTGGCTCTGTGAGAAAGACCGAGCTTCGCCCAATTTCCTGAAAATTTTGAAGGTTAGGATTGATGTGTTGTAATTTGCATAAAATTATTGAAAAATTATTATAAGTTATTACATGCCAAACGGCACACATGAATCTAGGTTAGGCTGTCCTAATCCACCGATAGGAGCAACCTCTGGGCGACAAACAGGGAGGTATGACCATGCCCAAAACAATAGTAGCATCCAAGGTCCCGTCACAACCTTGAAACGCATGGAGGCACGGTCCAGAGCACGATATAGACAAGCAAGCGTGGCACCTCCCCAATTGAAGTCCGGAACTTCATTCAAATTGCCCTGCATTCAAACTCAATTCGAGAACATTGAAAACAATAATAACCATGCAAACAATTTTGCTATAATAATTGTGCTATAATAATATTAGTCTTGCTATAATAATTTATATTTTTTTAAATAACAAAATTAAATTGCTGGTTAATTGTGCTCTATTTTTTTAAAATAATAAAAATAAATTGCTGGTAAACAAATAAAAAAATTATTTAAGTTAAGAAAATTATACCGATACAAGCTCCAAATAGTATGCTGGGACGGAATTCTAAGAAATATCTGGAAACATCAACGTCCCAAATAACTCTAGAGCAACTGCACGCGTGTATCGGTCTAACTCCTCATCAGTAGCACCTGCCTGTGGCGCTACACCGCAATTTTGTCGCAACCATTTCAACTTGATGTTGTTGCCCACAACAACATCGCCCCTGCATTGTACAAATTTAAAATAATCAATACAAGTAAGCAATGCATATACTGAATAGCAAAAATCAATATTGCACTTTATTTTTTTCACTTACTCCCTGCTACTCCTTTCTCTGTGCCAGTCTCCCAAATCTTCATGAGGATAAAGATTTGCACGAATCTTTTCCTCCCAGGGCCCTCTCGTATTCGACCTAACTGGAATGCCCGTCGAGCGCAAACCATATAAGAAGGCAACATCCTGGTAACAATTACAAAATACGTTAAATTCGTGTCATGTTAATATTGCAATTCGTGTCATGTTAAGTCAAAATTTTATGTTAGAATTAATTGTGAAAATTAATACGAAAATTATATTAAAAAATTTAATATCAAGTTTAAATAAATTACCTGTAGAGTAACGGTCATCTCTCCAACGGGAAAATGGAAAGTATGCGTCTCCGGACGCCAAAACTCGACCATTGCCTTCAGTAATGGCATGTCGACGTTGACATGCTTCACCTTCGTAATGTGACTGAGCCCCAGTTTGATCAGCCTTCCCTCAATCCGATCGTCCACCTTAATCGTTCGCTTGTGCGATCTCGTCTCCAAATGTGTTTCACGCTGCATTAACACGAAACATAAACCGTTGTATTAAAAATACAATTTATAAGCATTTATAAGCATTTACAATAAATACAATTTATTAGATTGAACATAAAAATATTATAAGCATTTACAATAAATACAATTTATAATACAATTTATAATACAATTTATAATACAATTTATAATAAGCATTTAATACAATTTATTAGATTGAACATAAAAATTTATAATAAACCTCATTTTCAATTAATTTTTTAATACAATTTATAATAAGCATTTAATACAATTTATAAGTCTATTAAGAAATCTAAATTATTAAATCAAAAAATATAAATTAACATAAAACAATCTATTACCTCCTCAAAAGACAAACCAACGAGATGCTCGTTATCCGTAACAAAAAAAACCTGTTGGTTTTCTGCGTTGGCCGGTTGCACAGGTGGATTGACATTTTGCGCGATCGGACGGGCTGCGCGACGCCTACGTCTTTTTGGCCGAGGCTGGGTGGAGGCTGCTTCGGTGGGGGGTGCTTCGGTGGGAGGTGGTGAAGCACCAGAAGGACCAGCCTCATCTTCTGCTGAACTCATCTGATTCAAATAATATAAGAACAACAATTTAAAACAACAATGAATTTAATATTTTTTCAATAATCAAAACGAACAAAACAAAATTTTTTTTTCTATGTAATTGACATTTTCACAATAATTACTGATCAATAATCAAATAATTTTATCATAATATGTTAAAATTTTTCATGCACCATAATTTACGCCAATAAATTTATACATAATTTTCAATATACAATTCCAGTTATTTGAAACTATGTTAATTTGCACCATAATTTTTCTATATAAATTTCTTTTTATTTCAACAATTTACTAACTAATTCCATTTCAACAATTTACTAACTAATTCCATTTATACATAATTATCATAATTATCATCATGCATCAATTAATAACAATTATCAACAATTTCATCAATTATCATCATTCATCAATTATCAACAATTTAATCAATTTTCAATAATTCCACAATTTCATCAATTATCATCCATTATAAATAAATAATTGATCAATTAACTAATTCAATTATGAACAATTCCACAATTTAATCAATTATCAACAATTCCATCACAATTTCATCAATTAACATCAATTATCAACAATTCCACAATTTCATCCAAAATACAATTATCAACAATTATCACTATTTCACAATTATCAACAATTTCATCTAAACCCTAAACCCCTAATTATCCACAATTTCAAATACAAAATACAAAATGCAATACCTCGTTGTCGCAAGTTCGTCGCTGCCGCTTCCGCTGCCTTCTCCTCTTCTCTTTCTCTCGCGGCTGCCGCTGTCTTCTCCTCTTCTCTTTCTCTCGCGGCTGCCGCTGCTTCCTCTTCTTCTCGCCCTGGCCTGGATTCCCTTCTCTCCTTCTCTCCTTCTCTCTTTCTCTCTTTCTCTGGTGAATGAAAGGATGGCGAACAGAAAAAAAATGAAACGGCTAACTCGATTTTGAAAGAGACGACCTTCGTACGCGTTTATGAAACGCGCTCCAGGGCTCCCAACGCGTTTCATAACGCGTACGAAGGTCTGACTCGTCTCAAAAGTCGTAACGGAAGGCCTGAATTTATTCCCCTTCGTACGCGTTTATAAAACGCGTTCGGAGCCCTAGAGCGCGTTTTATAAACGCGTACGGAGGGGAATTCAAATACTCGCTTCTGAAACGCGTTGGAACTTTCTTCTTATTAAAAAAAATAATAATTCTGTATATTAAAATTTTTTGAGTATAAATTTTTATATAAAATAATTTCGGAGTTTAGTCGGGTGTCTTCTTCAGTGACATATCAAATTGGCAAATACTCCAAGCAAGTCCCACTTTTGTAGTTTTTTTTTTTTTTTTACATCGTTCCTTTGGATAGAAAACAATCATCTATGTGGCATGCGTATCTATTGACATGAATTTCGCTTCTAGATAACCTAATTGCAACGGCAAGTTTGGTTGGTTTTTTTTATTTTATAGGAAAGATATGTTGCACAACTCAAGGCACCTATAATTTTTTTTTCCCAAGCCCCGTACAAAGTGGTTTTTTTTTTTGAGGGTCAGCAATTGCTGACTTCGAACAATTAATGAATGCGTTTAATCTGGATCGTCTATTGAAGGGTGACTCGATATCTGAACCGTATATGAGTTAAATTCGCTGTTGTTTACTGTTCCAGGAACAGCGCGCATAGTTTGAAAGTGTATGCTCAAAACTGAAAAAAACACAAGGCATTTATCAACTTTAAACTTTAAAGTATCATCATACACATAATAAATACGTGATGTTTGATACTTTGATTTGTGCGTTTCAGTTTGTGACTTGTCGGTTCCTTTTGCGTCTCCGCCACTCATTTCGGTACTTTGGTGTTGGTAAAATGGTTTTCGCGCATAGCTGATACGCTTGGGTTTGTTAAGTTTGTGTTTTCTTATTATACTCTTTGTTTTCACATTATAATTTTTTGTTGCAGGTTGGTTTTGTTGTTGCTGCTGCTTGGTGCAGCCAATTTTCAGAATTAAATTTTTAAAGGAAATATTTTATTTAGAAAAAAATATGATCTGCTATATTTAACATTTTTTTTCATTTTGCAAAAATTCGGACATATTCTCAGTCAAAGTACGACAGAATCACGAACTATCTGTTCAAACTCTACATTTATTTTAAAAAATTAATTATATTTGTTGTATATCTATATGTATTAAATTGCATTCCATTTATCCAATGCATAGTGGATTGGTGGAAATTATAGTTTGCTCCAGCCAAACACAAATAATTAATAAAATCAGTTTTAACGTCCCAAAATTTTATTAGAAGCTATATACACAATCCCACTTATATAGTACCCCCAACATTTATTCATTGATTATATTAACATAAATCCCTTAAACCAACCACCGACATTTATATTTAACATATCATTAAAATAATGAGATGGGCTAAAATCAGCCACGACTGACGGATGCAACCGTCAGCTACGATCAAATCTCAATTTTCGAAATTCTAACAGTCAATCCGAACCGTTCAATGTGTTCTCCATATTGAAATCTCATTTGAGACCAAATTTTATATTTTTCTGAAATTTTTTAGTATTTGTTTGATATTTTACAAAATTCTTAATCTAAACAATTCTGGACCCTTAAATAACTATGATTTTTAAAAATCTCAAAAAAATAGTAAATAAAATCAGAAAAATGTAAAATTTGGTCTCAAATGAGATTTCGATATGGAGAACACATTGAACGGTTCGGATCGACTATTAGAATTTCAAAAATTGAGATTTGATCGTAGCTGACGGTTACATCTGTCAGTCGTTACTGATTTTAGCCCATCTCTAAAATAATTTGCTAAATTTGGTTTATTCTTATCTTTTATTATCCATGACAGAACTGACGTCACAACATTAATTGCACTAAGTTCAGAATTATTTGAATAGAGGAGAATTAATTATAGGTCCAAAACCTGAGATCCGCAAAAAAAAAAAAAATGACCCAGTGTACTTAATAGTAAATGCAAATTATCTAGAGAAAATAAAACGGTTTAAATTTTATCAAGATTCGTGCAATCAAAAGGGTATATTCATCGTGCCCTTGGAGTTCTTTCACCGAAGATTGTCGAATCTTACTAGTCCCTTGGAACTTTCTCGATTCTTACCAAATCCATAGCATGTTGATCCTGGTACTTATATCTCATCTATAATAGTAGGTGCATTAAATTTTGCGAGGTCCTACACTGTTGCACAGACAGATGTCTCACTGGATCTGGGCTCGTAGCTCGTTCATGCTACCCGACTAGGGGTTTGAAGTTCAACAGCAATTCGAATCTGCTGACGCGCTACACTAGGTGTCGCGCATCCACGACCGTCTGATTTTGATCGTATTTTTTACGGACCTATCAATCTGTTACATGCACGGGGCTCCTCTTGTCCATTGAATCTTGATCAGATGGTCACAGGATTTCCATTTAGTTCAACAGGGCAACGAATATCAACGTTGAATTTGGGGATATCTAGAGCTGCCAAACATCTCCAAAAGTCACGAAACACCCCTCTACTGTTTTCGTTTCGTTAAAGAGAATGGCACAAACAACCATTTCGTTAATCGTTTCGTTTTCGAAACGGCACAGCATTCTGTATCGTTAATTGTTCCACTTCAGAAATTACACATAAAACAGTTTGAAATGAGACTGAAACGGTACAATCTTCTGTTTCGTTTGCTGTTTCGTTATTGAAACGATTCGAAATCAAACTGCCACTAACTGTTTCGTTTGCTTGTTACGTCACGGAAAAACGATGAAACAGCAACCGTTGACGGCTCTAGAGATATCAGCGTTGAATTCGGGGTTTAAAATATGTCTATCTAGTAAATTCTTAGATTTGCATATGAATTTCAGAGATGAATTTGCTAACTCTAGGGATATCAGCGTTGATATAGTAGGTCGACCTAGATTTGAATATCTTATAAATAAGTATATCGTGCATCTTCATGCATAGGAGAATTAATATTTTTACAAATTGTAAATCTAAATTACCTTCTCTAATGTACTTATTGAAATATTATATCAAACGGTTATTTTAAATTTTATATTCTTTGAAGTTTGTTTACTATTTTATTTGATTTTCATAAAACAAGCTATTTTTGGAATATTCTTGAAATAATTTGTTTTCAAAAGTGATGATCACTTTTAAAAATTTCGAAAAAAAATTTAAAATTTGGTTTTCTATAAGTTCTCAATATATAGATTAGATTATTTAAATTATACTTACAATTTGCAAAAATACCAAAAAATATCATGATGCATATAAGGCCCTAAGCATCATTAATGCATGATAAACAACCTCATATCGAGAAATTTGTAATTCGAAATAGGCGATCACAAAACGAGTAATTAATTTATGTCACTACAAAATTTTTTTAAAAAAAATTGGCATTATGCTATTAGCATTTTTTTTCCCTTAGAAATTCTTGGTAGTGATGTTATTGACTGGTTGAAATGACTATGTTTTCGTTTTAAATATGGTCGAGTCGTTTGCTTTAGTGGCATGAATTTTTAGTATTCTTTAGTGACGTAATTATTTTTTTTTATTTTGTAGCAATATTTTGAATAACATCCGTCAAAAATTGAAGTAGTATATATCAAATTTAAAGCATTTTTAAGTGAAATTTCATGGGCATATTTCGAATTATTTATTTTTATGATGGCATATTTTAAAATTAAAATGTTTTGTCATGGCGACAAACTTTAATTTCCAAATTAAAAAAAATCTAAATTGATTTTTATTCTTTTCTTATAACTAAAAATGTTGGTTTTTGTAGATATTATTATTTTCTTTGTTATTTCACGAAATTTGAACAAGATGCGGATAGATAACAAGTAATCATAGCATTAAAAAAAAAAATCTATTATTTAATGATTTTGCATTACCGACGAGCAGCAACTTATATAACCATGGATAGGTGTGGGAAGAAGGAAAGAAGGGAAGAAGTGGGAAGAAGTATTGGGAAGTGTGTAACTTTGTGAAAAGTTTGGATTGTTTATAATTTTTTTTCTTCTTTCTTCCTTCTTCCACATTCTTCTTCTCTCATCCAAACGCCCCCCATAGGAGTTACTATGTCACAAGATATGATGAAGGCCTTGCTGCTTTATAAATCTTTGAGCCTAGGAATTTTAATTTTGTAAAAACCTAGATTTTGGATAACGATAAGATTTAATAGGAAACACCATGATTTAAAAAAATAACTGTAGGTTTATATAAGGAGGGCCCCAAAACACATCATCCCAAGTGGCCAAGTTATACTATGCTTTAGCCTTGCAGCGGTTGATCCACTTGGGATGTGAGTTCCAGTAGTCCCACCAAAAGTTGCCAACTCCGTATAAAAAGTAAATGCTTAGATTATTCTTTTTCAAAATCCCCTTAAAATAGTTATAATGATATTGTAACTCAAATTTAACTCACCTCGGTACTTTGCCACCCGTCCTTCAAAAAAAATTTAACTCACCTCAGATATTAAGGACACTACATATCGTCCCAATTGTATTAATTTTTAAAAATGTTTACACAGAAAAAAATTAATCATAGTAAAGATGTGGTTATTTTTCGTGGAGACAGTTGTCATAAAATTTATTAAGTATAGTCTAGAATATGGACTTGTAAGAGGCAAAAAGGAAATGACAGATAAATTGCATAATTTCATAAGAAGCAATCTTTGTGCTGCCTAAGGTTTCGGCACATGTGATTGTATGTCAGAAACATAAGAATTATTTTTTTCAAATCAGGAAACACCCATAATGGAAATGTTTATAATAATTAATAAAAAGTAAACCATAAATTTATGTTTTTAATATGAAATTGGAAGTCCGGTCCAGCATTATTCCAGAAATGCTCATTGACTCCGTTTATGAATGTAACTTCACGAACCGGAAAGCACTCCATAAATATCAAACGGAAACCAAATCTAATCTTTAATATTAACTTTCGTCTCTAATCATTAACAAACCAAAAACTATCATTTGTTTTCCTTCTCTTCACATTCAAAACTATCCCTGAAACCATGTGTCTACACAATTGGGAAGATTGGTTCCATTTTTTCACTGGATTCGTTGCTTTTATCACATTCTCTGCTGGATTGGTTCTATCTTCCCCATCCCAAGTACCAATTCTCTTCTGGTTCTCCCTTTTCGCCCCCGTCCTCGTCCCGCTTTGCATGTATTTACTCTTCTTTTCGGGCATCGGAGCACTGTACGCGATCGGGAAGACACTTCTGTGGCTGAAAAATCCAAAGGGTCAAGTTCACAACTTCCCAGCCGAGATTTATGAAGCCCCTGATATTTCGGATGGATTTCACTATGAATCGATACTCGAGTCTCTACCAACATACTCGTATCAAAAGCAACCGAAGGATAGCGACAGCACATGCTCAATATGCAAAGAAGAAGTGCAACTAGGTGAGGTCATGGCGCTGCTACCGGTATGTGTTCATTCGTTTCACAAGACATGCATCGACCCCTGGCTGGTAACAAACATGACCTGTCCGATTTGCAGATGCAGAGTTGATCAGGAAATACCCAGAAAGTACTTGTGTTTTCTGAATATTGAACTGTTTTTCTTGTTTATGATAGGTGTAAAATTGTGTTTTCATTCTTACATAGATTTCTTTCATGAAGAACCAGATGTAAATAATTCGAGGTTATTATATATCTTTGTGTTATTGTGTATAAGCCCTTTTTCATAAGCATTTGGATAGTTGGATTCGGACCAATGTAGATTTGCATATTTGTCCATTACAAACTACATTGAAAACAATATTAATTAAATAAGGAAAAGATTTCTGCTTTTTGTGTTCAAGTTTTCGAGCTTGTAATAGTTCTTAACCAATGTTTAGCACATGTTCTTTTTCTGCATTACATTCTTCGAATGTTTAAACATTTTGTCGATCAGATACATAACCATTAAATATTAAAAAAAATCCTCCAAAGGATGTAATATATTGGCAACCTCTTATACTCCCAGAATGGCGAGAGTTGATTTTTTTTACTGTTTCTTTCTTTTTTTTTCTTTTTTGATGAGGCATGATCACCATAGCCACACGCTTGCTTTGCTTACTAGGTCATGTTCTTCAATGAGCATGTGTCTTGTGTGTTTCAAAAAATAAATAAATAAACATCTGTCTTGTCGCCATAAATATTGATTTACTATTTTTTAGATATCATTTTCTTATAGAATTTACAGTATACTTGTTGGCGAAGTAGCACATATTTACTCTTCTTTCTTGTGCAATTAAGCATTATTTAATGTAAGAAATAGGAAAGTCAGAACAGCATCAGAGGATATTTTCTTGCTTGTACTGCTTCGTCCAAGTAATTCTTTATTTATAAAATAACAAAACATGATAGTGAATATGACAAGAATTAAGCAAACAACAAGGACCTCCTCAAGCCTCATCTTGATGACGTCAGAAAATCCCTAGATCCAAGCATCCTATCATATCCAAACAGACATCCAAAAGTATATCCACAAACAAAAGCGAAGAACAAACATTACTCCCAAATCCAAACAACTTCTGTTGTGATTAGGGGTGTCAATACCAGCTGTTTCGCACATTATACCGTTCCGTTCCATCTAAACAGAATGAAAACTCATTTGATAAACGGAACAAAAACAGAAGAATATATCATCTTCTTTTCATAAATGGAATCCCTTTTTAGGAAAGCGAAACGCGCATAAAATGAGAAATTACAATGTAAAATGAACGTGAAACTAAAACGGAACGTAATTTTTTTTCTATTTAACAAACGGAATGGAAATGAAAGATGTTTATTTATATTATCTAAAATAGAACAAAAACGAAACTAACCTGTTTTGTCATTTGTGAACGTTTTGCACGTTAGATGCCCCTTGTTGTGATAATAAACCAAATTTAATGACCCAGGACCCAATAATATTTAAACTGAAAGCAACCGAAATAAAGTTTCTCGAAAAAACTGAATTTTAAAACGACCCAACCCAAATAATTTGGTCTCAAACTTAACCCGGACCAAAGCCTAATTTAAGGCCTTGGAAAGATTCCATTCTTTTGAAAAAAAAACAGTTATTCTTTAACCATGTTTTTTTCCCTGATTTCCTAGTTATATAATCTATATAGTATAAATTCAGTATCTACTTTTTTTCTTCTTTTGTTGGTTAATGAAGAACAAGAATCGATAAGCTCCTTTCATCAAATAAGGACAGATTATCAGTAAAATTTAGAAGACATTTTCTACAGAAGTCATATTAACACATGGTATCCAAACTGTTCAAGTCTATGCAGTATCTCAGAGTTTCATAGCATTTACTGACTAAGAACTGTTCAATAAACCATAAAAAATCCTAAATATACCAAATTGCCAAGATTCAGCCAAATGGGTTAAAAAATAAAGTTACTTTTTCACAATAAATAGGTAAAAATTAAAACTTGCAATTTTGAAAATTACATCCAACAATTTGTGCAGCCCTCAATTATATATCACCAGTTCACCACTGAGTCACAATTTCCATTTGTTCTTTGTTTTTTGGAGATCAAGCCTAAAAATAGCCAGGTTTTATGACACTGCATATCACACCTTGGTTTGAAAGTTGAAACTTGCTTTAATAGAATTCTCAACAATTCTAGATATATGGTAAAGACAGAACTCGTTGAAAAACCTACAGATGTTGCCATAGACCTAAACAACTAAGCAAAATTTAGAGTCATTCATCAACTTCTTTTCACAAAGAAAAAAAAAATTCTACACAAAAAAACTACAATTATTTTCTTTTGTTTTCAAAGAAGAGCTGTTAATACCACGTATAAAACACCAACAAAGGACCAAATTGAACAATCCCAGCAGGATATGGAGGGACTGGAATTTAAATCAGCATAAGGACCCAAGCCGACAGTTGATCCATTGGTCGCACTTAACACGCTGCCACTTTTTGAAGATGAGCTGCAAAAGTATCAAAGATAAATCAAGTGTTCTTGACAATCATTTAAAGATACTAGTAAAATGTGGATTCTTAAAAACCTCTATGTAATTAAAGATTTTCAAGCAAACAAAAAACTCAGGTCACAAATAAGAGAAGATATATTTACGATACTAAGAGTACAGTTGGTATGAGTCTTCTAACACACATCTCATATACGTACTAATTCACTTTTTTTGCTGGATTTTAGGCAAAATAAACCCCACTAGCTTGCTAATTTTAATGGAAATTTTGGGGTCACCCACTAATGCAAAGTGCTCTTTTAAATTACTATTTAGTGAAAGCAATAATAATAATTTTAAAATAATCCCACATTGGTACTGACCTGGAGGGAAATTGACAGCTTCCATGACCTATGGATTTTTCAACATAAAAGGTAAACCAATATTAGAAAAATCAAGGAAAATGTACATAAAAATATATGTTATAAACAAATTACAGCATAAGATTCACATTTATTTTGTTTTCTTTACCACAATACCACCAATTTTACATCCCTTGTAGGTATCAAGACAGGAAAAATACCTCATTGAATTTACCAGTACCAAATACAATAAACAGCTCCACAACTAAGAAATGACACAGACCACTATTAAATCGACAAACCTGGATTCAACGAGATCAAAGCGGCCGTGCCGGAGAAGTTGCATGCCGCCTCGGCCCCGCCATTCTTAATAAAATAATCATTGAAAGCGTAGGAAGCATGGGACTGAATATCATCCGGATCGAAACATGACCCACCTTGCTGTATCGGCCGGCAGTCTGCCCCACCGGGCCCACACGCCCAGTCGATTGCCGCCTGGAGGGCATCATCCTGTGCATTATTCTTCGCCACACACCAGAGATCTCCTGCGGCCACACCTCCGGCTCTCTCCGTGTGCATTGCGGCTGCCAACGCCGAAACGAGGAGCAGAGAGAAGATTCGAAGTGTAGATTTTCTCATTTTTTTAAATTTTTTAGGGGGCTGAGTAGAAATTGACTGATGAGGAAGTGAGAAGGAAAGGAGAAGGAAGATGAGAAAAAGGACGCTTTTGTAAAGGGATATTAAATTGGAGGGTTAAATAGGGAATCTCGAGAGATGCAAAATGTTACCGTTGGAGGTGTGGCAGCTCAGGCGAAGAGAAGGTGAAGCGAAGGGGTTTTGTTTGGTCGAAATATTTACGAGAGGTTTACTCAGAAGTCGGATCAGAGACGGTGTGTGCTGCAACGAAGTGAAGGAGTGAAGTAAACTGTTCGTTTCTATACGGGATTTAATTTATTTTATCCAATAGGAAAAGGACAGGTCCGCGGGATTTGTAAGAGTACGTAAATTCTTCGTGTAGGGAAAGGAGTGGAAAGCCAATCGGTGCTCGGAGAGTGGGAGCTGGAAAGAAGCAGCGAGCAGACAGAGGCCCGGTTTTGCATAGAACTTTTATTTTCGCAGGACCTGGAGCATAGATGTATAAAATGAACCATTGAATGATGAATAGGGAAGTTTACACGTGTGCATCTCTTATTTGTGGGGTGGTATTTTTACGGACATGATTCTAGTCCAGCGAGACCTCCGCCGACCATTGTCTTTTTGTCTTTACCAAACTTTATTTTTTATGATGGCATTAAAATTGTTAATTAATTATTTACGGAGAAGCTAAACAGTGAGCCCATTCAGTGCACCTGAACAAACCGGACTGAGGTAGAAAAAGCACCTATGTTGCATGGGTAGGTACGGGTACGGCGGTACGAAAATTTTAAAAAATCTCCGATACGAGTACGGAGATATATTTATTTATTTAAAATATAATGAAAATTTGTATACATAAATTTTTTTAAAAATTTGAATTATCGCAGTAAATCATCAATATATTTGAATAGAAAGTAAAAGTTATTTCTATCATTTGCAATTGTAACTAACATTTCAGGGCAACCAAAATAAAAGGGATTGTGAATGTTGCAATGGATTTGAGATATAAACAATAAATCTACCCAGTACCCATTATTATAAACGATGAAGACCTAGGAGACAAAAACAATAAAGGCCCAGTGATGGATATCCGGTTTTGAAGTACGAAGTTAGTCCCACATGGAATTTCAATGTTACATGTAGCTCCTATATATATACTCATGACTCATCAAGGCGTAAAAAATTTAAAAATTAAAAATGAATTAGGTCGGATAATTTGGTAGCTTCCTGCGCGGACATAAGGCACGAGTCTGTTTTGGTCAAACGTACCGGTCGGTCAAACGTACCGGTCGGTCAAACTAACTAAAAATATTCCGTTGGGCCACGTGGCGTACCCGGTTCGTACCGGTACCGTACTGGAGGTGTACTCGTACCTGGTTCGTACCCGGTACCGGTACTACTCAATTTAACTAGAAAGGCACTACTCAATTTAACTAGAAAGGCACTAAATTTCTTTTTCAATTATCGGCCCTTTGGATCAAGTGAGAATTTGAAAAAAATTTTATTTCTAAACATAAAATTATTATAAATAATTTCAACTCTTCACAAAATTACACACTTTCCAATACTCTATATTTAGAAATAAGAAATTTCTTCTATTCCTAAGGCTCCGTTTGGATAGGTATGGGAAGAAGGGAAGAAGTGGGAAGAAGTATTGGGAAGTGTGTAACTTTGTGAAAAGTTTGAATTGTTTATAATAAATTTTCTTTCCTTCTTCTGTTCTTCCTTCTTCCCACACGTATCCAAACGGAGCCTAAGCGATTCCAACGCCCCGGAAAGTTTTTAAGAAAAGTTTCAAAGTTTCTGAAAGGAATAAATTCAAAGTTTCTGAAAGGAATAAAAAGTGAGAATTGAGTTTTGTCCATTGTCAATAAAAATATTCGTTGTATATTTTTCCAGATTGTACATAAATAAGTTAAATTGGTCAGACAAGATATATATTTTATTGACAATAACTTGTTTACGATCATAATCATTAATAACATGTTTATCAATAATTTTAAATTTAGAAGTGCATTCGTAATTTACAAAATTATAAATTTGAATCAATTTTTATTGTTCTCAACTAAATTTGACTGCCAATATATCCATAAAAATGTAATTTAAAACAATATAGATAGTACACATCATCAACGGTGGATCATAACAAGGATTAGAAGGTGCTATAGAACATTACAAGAGATATCCAATTAATTAATTGTAAAATATTTTTAAAACATACACAGCATTACAATTTACAAAACATCCAAAAGAGAACTATATATGAAATACACAAACTTGGATATTTTTTTAAAAATAAATTGGAGTTCTAAACCACCCAATTTATTTTTAAATTAAATGTCTATGAAACACCTCCAGTCGGATTTCAAACCTGCGATTTTTCATTCAAGGAGTCAAAGTGCATTGCTCTTTGTCACTAAATCAAGAGCTGATTCTCATAGAACTGGATATTAACGATCTCACCCTTCAAAAAAGTGAAATTTAAAAAATAACAATAATCTGTGGTATCCTCACGTTACATTCTACGACCAGCCGAACTTATAGTCTAGCACATAAACAAGTACAATGGAGAATGGGTACAGCAGATACGCCACAAAACAGGTCCACAGAGGGAAGCTGGTGCGGAAGCTTGTAAAGAAACCCATCACTATGAACGCAATTAGAATTATAAGCACTTCTGATGAAAAATCCCATGTCAGATGCCTCACGTAGACCACTGTCAGGAACACCGCTAAGCACATTATGTTGTTCATAGTAACTCCTCCATAGATCTGTAAATGAAACATTTCCAACAATTTAAGTAAAGAGTAATGAGCAATACACATGCAGACTGGATGAATACCAGCCTGTAGGATTAAAATACCGGCTTAACAAAAGCATTCACCATTTTAATAACTCACTGTCTACACATATACTTTACTAAATCAACATACTTGAGTTACTTACTCATTAAAATACTTTTGTGCTCTTTCCTTATTCATTTTTACTGATCAGTTTTACCACAATTATCAATATGGAATACATAATAATAAATGAAGCAAAGAAATAAGTTGAGATGGAAGTGCAAAATGAAGTCAAATGAGACAAATGGTACACTTCTAACAATTAATTTTCCATTTGATAGGTTTATAAGGTTTACAGCCAGTATATTGTCATACCTCAGAGAAAGTCAAGGAAGAAGTCTTTTGTTTCTTCCTACTTGCAACAATAATGGCCGAGACAGCCTCACCTGAATTTGTGGCCAGCGGCAATGCAATAAAAGATATAAAAAAGGAAGGTATGTTTGTGGCTTGTGAAAAATTATGAAACGTGTCTACAAGAGGGTCCGCAATAGCAACTGACATGACTGTGCCGACAAATAAAAACAGGATAGCTTTCAAGGTCGTCCACTTTTTGTTCACAATAGTTTCTTCCTCTCCATCCTCACGGTCTATCAATGTGTTGTGCTCATCTCTAGTTCTCTGAAAATTTAATTTTGAATAAAAACAATTACACTATGAAAGCACTAATTCAACCTAATCAACAATCCAAGGGACACTATATTTGATAGAGAACTCTGAGAAGCAATAACAAAAATTAAATTGAACTAATGTAGTAGATTACCTGATACCAAGACAGTTATCACAATTCCACATTACCTGATACCAAGACAGTTATCACAATTCCACATTACCTGATACCAAGACAGTTTGTTGGCACCGAAACTAATGTAGTAGATTTTAGATTTAAAGCAAACAGGAAAAAGCAGAAAATTCCATATAAAAAGAAATTGCAACAAGTGTCACATAAATTATTACCTGGTGAAATTCACTTACAAAACTTTTTGAATTATTGTCAGATATCGAGACATTGCGCCTTGCTTCTTTAAGCCATTTTGAAATGCCTGCAATGAACTCATCTTCTTCAATTAAATTATTCTCTGAAGTGTCGAAATCCTCCATCACTTGGTTTACAGCGAGTTCTTTTTCCAAGCACATATCCTCAAACTCGACACCAACCAGAAATGCATGCAATTCGTCACGTGATATTTTTCTGTCATTGTCAACATCTACTGCGCGAAAGAAACTGTGGAAGGAATACAAAGAGTTAATATTTCCTAATAAAATGACAGATATATAGTTTGTATTTGATGAAATAGCTTAAATTAAGCTATCACACAGAAGAAAAGAAATACTTATTAAATCATTTAGACAAAAGTTTCCATGCAATTAATAGCAACATTTTGCCAAATACCAATTCAGAGAATAAATTTCATTTGGATTAAATTGTAACCAAACCTAATCATTTATAAATGGTGCTCATATATCAAAGCACATTTGGGATCCGGCCGCTTCCAGATTTGGCCACACAAAGTTAAGCTGAGATCAAGATTTAAAGATGCTAACTTTGATATTGCAGAAGAATCTGGTGATCCATCTTCTCTTGTGAACTTGGTAAGAAATTTGCTCTCAATGTGGTGCAGAATTCCAGACATCAGTAGCTTGATTCTCACATACTCTAATCTTCTCTTCTGGACCCATGGCTGAAATATCTGCCCCATATAAATCAAAGATAGATTAATACATGTCTATTTTCTTGACATGCTAGGGACGGGAACAGGAAGAATGAATCTTATATGAAAACTGAAAAGCAACATGAGGCTATTTCTTATTTCTTACCTGATAAAAAGCGTAAGCCAAGACTAGTAGCACCGAAAGTACGAGGCATATCAATAAAAACACACGCTGAGCAGAGTTAAACTTGAAAACTTTTGGCAGTAGGATAAGGATGAAGGGTAAAACAGAAATTCCCATGATCTTTGCCGCATCGCTTGTCTGCTTATCAGTGGATACACCAGATTCTGTGCATACCAAGAGCATTGCCATAAATTTTTTGTTTCAGAAAAAAGGATATCAAAGAACCAAAAGAGATGTTAATGAAAATGTCATCTAAATGACAGGGAAATTGATACAAGGTGAGAGAACAGACTTACTAGTTAGATTAAACCCCTTGGTATCTTGTGAATCAATAGAAGTAGAGTTCTCTGAAAGGTCACATTTTCCAACAACAACACAAGTTCCCCAAACAAGAGTCAGAAGAAGGACTGTTGACCCAGCAAGGATACCCATCCCAACCAAAACCTGACTTTCGGCTGTTTCTTTGCTCCCAGAGAGACCAGAAGCTGTAGACGAACCATATCATTCATTATCTATCATATGAATTTTAACAGTTAAATTATAGTATTAAATCTCATAATATATAGTCTATTTATTAAGAAAGATCTATCTGTATGTCAGCGACTACTTGTGGCTGACAGTAATGGTTATTTGCAGCAAGCAGGCATATTTTCTTTGCTTTTTTCTGAAATTTGTATGTCATGGCGTTAAAATTGTCATTAATTAATTATAAGAGAGAAGCTGAAACAGTGTGGCCATGCAGTGGACACTGGACCCTGAACAAACCGGACTGAGCTAGAAAGAACTACGGCACTAAATTTCTTCTTCAACTATGTTCAGTCTTTAGAAAAGTTTCATATTTTCTTGGGGAGATAAAAAGTGAGAACTGATTTTGACCATTGTCATTGAAGATATTCGTTGTATATTTGACCATAGTGGCCCCATAAATAAGATAAATTGGTCAAACAAAAAATAATTTTTATTGACAACAAAACTTGTTTACGAATTACGATCATAATTATCAATAACATATTAACATATTTATCAATAATTTTCAATATATATAACAGTACATTCATAATTTGGCAAATTATAAATTTACAGCAATTTTTATTGTTCTCAACTAAATTTGACTGTCAATATATCCATAAAGATGTAATTTAAAACAATATAGATGGTACACATCATCAACGGTGGATCCTAATTAACAAGGATTAGAAGGTGCTATAGAACGTCATTCCAAGAGATATCCAATTAATTACTTGTGAAATATTTTAAAAACATACACAGCATTACAAAACATCCAAAAGAGAATCATATATGAAATACACAGAACTGGATATTAACGATCTCACCCTTCAAAAAGCGAAATTTAAATTTTAAAAAAGGATAATAATCGCCACCCTCAAATCTATGGTATCCTCGTGTTACATTCTATGACCAGCCGAACTTATAGTCTAGCACATAAACAAGTACAAGAGAGAATGGATACAGGCTATACGCCACAAAACAGGTCCACAAAGGAAGTTGGTGCGGAACCTTGTAAAGAGACCCATAACCTAAGTTACCTTGGTACTTTGGAACATGAGCCGTACCCATACCGGTTATGAACCGGGTACTAGTATCGTACCCGGTACATACTGGTACGGTCAACGGTTAATGGTCGACAGTCAATGTGTTGATATTAGTGTTTATGTCTTATTTGTCTAAACTCTAAATTTATGTAATTTATTTGTGTAAATCGAAGCCTTAACTAAACAAAATTTTGTTATACACATTATATTTTATAGGCAAAATTGGGCCCATACCCCTGAAATCTTTCTTAATTAGATATTTACCCCTCAAATTATTAAAATTGGTCTCATACCTCTCAATTCTTGATAAAACTAGATATATACCCTTCTCAGCAATTTTAATTAATATCTGAATTTAAAAGACTGACTTTTATATTTCATGACAAAATTGCCCCTTCCCAAACTCCTCTCCTCTATCAACCGACCTTTTTTCATTTTCTCGCTACTCCAGTGGATAATACTTTTTTCCATTCTAAATTTTCTTATTCAGTAAATCAATAACATGTTTCCGATTCTGGAATTGCAATTAAATGAGCTTTCCTAGATGAGCTCGATGATTATTCTTATATAAGCTTTCCTATCTGACATGTTTTTCTTGATGAATTTTTTTAAAAAATCAGATTTAATAAAACCAAAGGCCCTTTTTGATAAAGTTCCCTTCTTCCCTACTCATTTATGATGCAAACAAATCTAGTCTCATAGTCTGTCGTGGCCAAAATCACTGAAAAAATGAATATCTATGGATAAAATTAACAGGAAGACGAAAGGTTTGGAAAAAAGTTAGGGACAATTTCGTCTTGAAATATAAAAATCAGTTTTTTACATTCAGAAATTAATTAAATTTGCTGAGGAGGGTATATATCTAGTTCTATCATGAATTGAAGGGTATGAGGCCGATTTCAATGATTTGAGGGGTAAATATCTAATTAAGAAAAATTTGAAGGGTATGAGCCCAATTTTGCCTTTTTAGGATGATATAATATAATTATAGATCAATAAAATATTCAAATAATATATATATATATATATATATATATATATATATATATATATATATATCGTCATATCCGTACTAGAGATTTTTTTTAATTTTCATACCGCCGTATCCGAATCGTACCGGATACAGTACTCGTACCCGTACCAATGCAACACAGCCCATAACTATGCACACAATTAGGATAATAAGCACTTCACATGAAAAATCCAACAAGTGTCACATAAAAAGAAATTTCAACAAGCACGTCCCGTTGAAACTGTCTCACCAGAGTTTTATCAAATAAGTTGTATTTTTTGTTTTTTTTAAAAAAAAATAAGTGGAGAATCTCGCCCGCTTTTCTTTTATTCAAGAAAAAGCAAACCTTTATACATCTAATTTGATCCTTAATTTAAATATATCTTTTTTTCCCTTCAATTGCTTCCATCATATGATTTCCACATATTTATTTTCTTGTGCAATATCCTATTTGTGAAGACATTAATGGTGCCATATATGATATGTGATCCGTGTAAGACATATATATATTTTTAGTGTAAACATCTTTTACTTTCTTATTCTCATTTCCACGTTATGGTGCTTGATTTGTAGGCTCTATACCTGTATTTCATTCAATAAAGATTAATTGTTAAATTTTCATTTTTTGGATTAATGAAAACTAAGATGGCGCATTGGCGGCATTGCCATCTGAGCTTCAAAAGAAATTTTGTGCGTGTAGTTATTGGGCTAAATCCTAGCTTTACTATGGCATTTTCTGACCACACATCAACACTTCATCAATCTTACTACTTGAACCTGACAATCTATTAGCAAGTATCTTGCTTATTGAAATGTTATTACAAAAAGTGCTTTAAAAATTAATATTTTCCATAGCGAATCAGTAGATCGTATGCTAATGGGATCATAAGATGTGCAGTGAAGCTGACATGGTCTAAATATTCCAAAGCAAGCACCTTTCTTGATTTCAAATTCAAATGGATCTTGTTGTCAGTTTGAGAAAAACCTAGAGAGAGAGATGGATTGAGGGAGAGGCGAGATTGAGAAGAGGCAGAGAAAGGGAAAAAAAAAGGGTAGCTTGAGGTATATTGTTTTCTTCGTTTTAGATTTTGAGTTCCATGATGAATTTCTGTAAAATTTGGGAGCAATCTTAAATTAAATCTTTATTAAGGTTAAACAGTGGTTTAGTATGGAGTTGAAATGGGTATAGATGATGGTTGTCAAGGAAATAAGTTACTTTTTCCATTAATTTGGTTAATAAGTTATAGGCCAATGGTGGATGTGAATTGGTTTGGTTAAGCCAAAGGAAGGAAGGAAAAATCGATGTTGTGCTTGTGTTACTCGGTTGGTATGTCCTTTCTGTGTGCTTGCGATGTTGGTACAGGCTTTGTACCAGCCTCTGGTGCACTGTTTTCCTCTCTGGTACCGCTCTGGTATGATGTGGTTGAGTTACAGGGATAGTTGTCTAAAGAAACTTGGAACCATGGACCTATTTGTTAATTTCTAAGGGCCTATTTATAAACAAAACGGTCTCAATCACAAAGAATGTAAGTTCAGGGGGACTCTGGATAAAGCGAGTGGGATTACGAGTCGGATTTGTCCCTTTGGTTATCGGATCTTGCCGGGTGAGTTGCAGATCCGAGAGGTTGGACTTAAGTCAACTGGTCAGGTTGACTTGGCCAAGCCATTTTGCGAGTTAGGCTTTTGGGTTGCTTTTGTATTAGGCCTCTTTTAATTTGTGGCTGGTTTGGAATTTGTTTATGTGGGCTTAATTCCCTTTAGGCCGAGAGTAAATTTTAAAATGGATTTGATAAATTGGACCTTAATAATAATAAAAACTTAATCTAAGATTAAGTTAATTGATTGTGTGCTTAAGAATAAATAAAATTAATTAAAGAAAAGACCATTAGAAATAATTGATATTCTTTTAGTTAAGTCGGATTTCCAATTTCGGAAGATGATTAAAATGATTGAGTGAGATCAAGAACAGATACATTGACACTAATTCATCGACTTTTTTATCCCAACTTAAAACAAATTAATTGACTTTTGATTTTGATTTCCTATCTCCAATTGATTTTTTTATTTTTTCATATATATTTTTTAATTAAAATTCTCTATATTTAAAACACAAGAAATAATTAAATGGTTAAATAAGTAATGTTATAAATAATTCAATAATTATAAAATAAACCAAATTAGTCAATTGAGTGTTAATGAAATAAATTAGTATATAATAATTAAATAAATATCAGAGAAAGATTATAAAATAAATAAATAAATATTTTAATTCGAAAATATAATTAATGATTTGTATAATAAAAATATAAACTCTTCTTAATAATTGGAAATTCAAAATCAATTATTAAATAACAAAATAAAATACATAATAATATATTTTAAAACATAATTCTCTTAATAAAGAATATGAACTCAACCATCAAAATTTCAACCAGTCTGATTAACCTAGACCATCAATATGTTAATCTAAGAATCGTTTATAAATAGATTATTTAGGTTATTCTTAGTATTTAACGATTAGTAAGGAAGTCATCCAGTTTATTAGGAAATCGATTTAGATTCAGTCACATGAGATTATCAAGTTTAAAAGACCATCAAGCAGACAAACCCAGATATGATGATTGCCAAGCACTCCAATCATCATAGGATATCGAGGAACTACACTTAAGCTTAAGATTCAGGTGCGGAATTACGTTGAAGTTTTGTTAAATTTTAAGTAATTATTAAATTATGTTTTAAATTTTTAATGCTTGTTACTTTATGCGATTTCATGCCTTGCCAAATAAGATATGCTTTTTAATCATATGCATATTGAGAATCTGTTTCCTGCATGACCGTATTCAAACATATTTAAAGGATAGTGTCTAAATATTGATAAAACTGCATTTTGAGATGCATGTTCTCCGTTTTGAGGAATTTGAAAGAAATACAGTCAGATGTTTGCCATTGTTATTGATGAATCCGACTCATGAACTATCTAACTGAAATGATATGACATGATATGTATGCCCCTGGTCAAGAGTTATATCTCTCATGCCGGCTAGGTAAGGAAAAAATCCCTCATGTCACTTGATCCAGGGATGTATCTCTCATGTCGGTCAAGTTAAGGAAAAATTTTGTATGATTTTGCATCACTCTTCGGAGTCGGTTGGCCCCCGGGTTCGGCCAGTTCAATAGCGCTATGCAGATGTGAAATTCCCTTTCATGTCCAGGGAAAGAAAAGTGTCTCTTTTGCGCCCTAGGGATAGGGAAAGGTTTCCTTTCGTGCCCAGTCGGTTGGGATAGGAGACCTGAGTGATTATGATTATGGAAATTATGTGAATGAAATGTGATATGCCCAGATTGATGATATGCTCGGACCCCTGACACGCTCAGTTTCCTATCATATACAAATATGTGTTGTCTGCAATGGGATTGGTGCCACGTATTCAGTTCCGATATGTGTAGGATTTATACCCTTGTCAGATTTTGCTATCTCTTCCAGTTTTGATTAATAGCATATGCAAGAAATCATGTTTGTTGTGACAAATTTTTAAATGAAAAAGTATAAATTTTTTGTAAAATGGAAACACACATGCTTCATTTTATTTATGGGTATTAATTCTAGAACTTGGATTTTAGTTTAAATCCACGTACTGGGAACTAAACTCGCATTGAAAATTTTATTCTCACTCTCGTGTTTTTGCATGTTTTTCCACAATGATTGTGGGTTCCAAGTTGCAGAGACGGATTCGATCAAGTTAAGTGAAGTTTAAGACAAAATTGTCTTGCTATGATGACTCCAGGAGTCATGGAAATCCAGCCTGGTAAATCATGGTAAGCTGAAATTTAAATCTTGTAATTGATAGAAAAAAGCCTTGCGAGTACACAGAGATTGTGTATTGGCGGCGGGATTGCCATACCCTATGTGTCGTGGTGTGACATATTTTTTTGGGTTATTCGCGTGTCTACTTTTATTAATTATGTTTGTTTAAATCGGTGAATTACTTTCAGCACCGATCAAGACAACATTAACCTTAAATATTAAAAATGAACAACATTTGTGTCAAATAATATTTTTATTTTCACATATCGCATATTAAAGTCCGTCCAAATTGACGTGTTTAGATGTTGGGTTGAATAGGCCATTTTTAAATTTGAATGTTGGATTTATCGCTCCTGTGTCTCAATTAGCAATTCACCTCCTTATTTGTCCATATACATGAAATAGGAATAAGTCCCCCAATTAGCAATTCAATCCTTATTGAATTTGCTTGTTCCTTGTTTGGGTGTTGCATTGCACCAATAAGCATTTCAATTTTGCAACCCCAATAAGAATTGAGATAGGCTAAAATCAGCCACGACTGACGGATAGATCCGTCAGCTGCGATTATATCTCAACTTTTGAGGTTCTAATGAAAAATCTGAACAGTTCAATGTGTTCTCCGTATTTAAATCTCATTAGAAACCAAATTTTATATTTTTTCTGATTTTATTTGCTATCTTTTTGAAATTTTTAAAAAACATATTTATTGAAGGGTCCGGAATTATTAAGAATTTTGTAAAATATCAAATAAATACTAAAAAATTTCAGAAAATATAAATATTTTGTCTCTAATGAGATTTCAATATGGAGAACACATTGAACGATTCGGATCGACTGTTAGAATTTCGAAAATTGAAATTTGATTTTAACTGATGATTTCATTCGTCAACCACGACTGATTTTAGCCTATAAATAAAAATTTGGACAAGTTTCCAAATTTAGCAATTCATTTAAAATTACCAAGAATTTTCAAATCCTGTACATACCAAGAATGAGAAGTGCATCCGGCAGCGTGCGGAGGATGGGAAGAAATGACCCACCGACGATTCCCGGGCCGAGAATCTCAAGTATCAACTCACTGCCAGCAGAGAGAAATGTTGCTGCCTTGAACATGAGAAACCCATAAACAAAAATCAGAAAAAGGTTGCCTAGTACTGTCTCAGTGCAAGGAAGGAAGCCATAGGTTCGTCCGCAAGCGGCGGTTGACTCTCCACCGTTGGATTTGAGAAGTCGGCCTAAGTGGAGAGAGTCTGGGTGTCGGATCATTGCGCTGGGAGTGAGGCGGGAGTATACGGGAATGGTGAGAAGGAAGAAGAAGACGAGAGAGAGGAGGTGGTGGTGTTTTCTCTTTGCCATTAATTAGCTGTTTTTTTTTTCTTTTGAAAGAAAAGCCACTTGGGCAAAGCTTAAAACAAAACAAGCTCTGATTACAACAACATAAACTAATAAAGGAGGGAGAGGCGGGATTCCCTGCGTGCTTCTCAAGCGGATCAAAAAGCCATTAAAATAAAAATAAAAAAAAGGAAAAACGGGACAGATTGCTCGTCCTCACACACCTGCACCAAATGGAATTTTTGCAGCTGCCGACAGCCCTTCAAAGCTTCTAAAGTCTCTCTCCATCTTTGCTGAGCAATTCAAGTGTGGCCGCCAGGAGCATTCCCATGAGTTCCTCTGACATGTGATCGATACCTGTCACACTGCCTATATAAGGCTGTAGAAGGCAAGGTCAAGTGGCGGGTACAACCGCAATGGTGGGGCCCCCAATAACAGTGGGACTGTGATGAGGGAGATATTTGGAGGGGCACTGCAGAGTCAGGTGAAGTGCATGTCCTGCAAGGGGGAGTAGAACAAGACTGACGAGATCATCGATTTGAACTTGATTTGTGCCAGAGTAATTCTTTGAAGTTTGAAGGATGCACTGGCGCTGTTTTTTTCAACCGGAGATCTTGGAGCGAAGTAACAAGTACAGTTCCTTTTGCCACTGATCAAGTACTTTAGGATTGAAACCAGTGGTGGAGTAGAATTTTTTTTTAATGGTGGTCCTTGCAGCATAATTAAAAATTAAATAATGAACATGATATCAATGTCCCATAAACACATTATTTTCTCAAAGATGATTTTTTTAACTATGGGGTTCAACAATGGAGTTATATTTATATTTTTATGGGGTTCAAATGTATGATTTCTTAAGTAAATTATTTAAAATAAAAGTACATGTAAAAATGTTGATGGGACAAAAAATTATGGGGGACATTGCAACCCAATTGGATAAGTAGGAAATTGGATTTTATGAAAGCCTAAGAACAGTGCAAGTGAGATCCTTTGAGGAGAAATTGAATATCCATTGATTTTAATTGAACTTGTATAATTGCATTTACAGATGTAAAAGGCAATCGGTTGCCACTTGCCAAAAAGCAGATGTTTGTGTCACAAGCCCCAAATGTTCTTTGTCATACAGCTCAAGATAGTAAGAATGGTACAAAAGGTAGTAAGAAGATGGTACGAGCTCTGTACCAGTTGGTACATATGTGGACGTAAGAAGATGGTACGAGTTCTTGTCATATAGCCCCATATGTGGACATAAGGAAATGGTAGGAGCTCTGTACCAGTTGGTACCATGGAAAAATCGGATACATGTATGGGAACTTAAAGTCCAGGGACCGAAATCCCTTCAGTTCTGATTAACATTTCAACTTTATTTTCACAGGCATCAAGAAAGAAGAAACGAGGAGACAAAGGTCAGGGTTTCTGCAGAACTTTGGTTCTCTTTTTCCCTAGAACTGGCGCACTGATGCATAGAGAAAACGAACAAGTCTAATTAGGATGTTGCCACTTGTATATCTTTGTTGGTGATATTATTTTACGGACATGGCTCTGGTTCAGTTAGATTTTGCCGAGCATTGTACGTGAAAGTCTTTACCAAACTTAAATTTTTATATCATGGCGTCAAAATTGTCATTAATTAATTATAACAGAGAAGTTGAAACAGTGAGGCCATGGAGTGGACCCTGAATAAACCGGACTGAGCTAGGAAGCACTACGGCACTAAATTTCTTCTTCAATATGTTCTGTCTCTTAGAAAAGTTTCATAATTTCTGGAAGCAGTGGAAGGAATAGAAAGTGAGAATTGAATTTTCACCATTGTGGCATTGTCAAATGTCAATGAAGATATTGGTTGTGTATTTGATCATATTGGCCCCATAAATAAGTTAAATTGGTCAAACAAAAAAAAAAGTATTGACAATAAACTTGTTTAGATGGTAACACTATTAATGGCTCCGTTTAGATACCGTGTGGGAAGAAAGGAAGAAATTTATTATAAACAATCCAAACTCTTCACAAAGTTACACACTTCCCAATACTTTCTTCTCACTTCTTCCCTTCTTCCCACACCTCATCCAAACGGAGCCAAAAACATATTTATCAATAATTTTCAATATATATAACAGTACATTCATAATTTGACAAATTATAAATTTACAGTTTTTATTGTTCTCAACTAAATTTGACTGTCAATATATCCATAAAAATGTAATTTAAAACAATATAGATGGTACACATCATCAACGGTGGATATTAACAAGGATTAAAAGGTACTATAGAGCATTCCAAGAGATATCCAATTAATTACTTGTACAATATTTTAAAAACACACAGCATTGCAAAACATACAAGAGAGAACTATATAAAATACACCGAACTGGATATTAACGATCTCACCCTTCAAAAAAGCGAAAGTTAAATTTAAAAGAGGAAAATAATTGCCGCCCTCAAATCTGTGGTATCCTCGTGTTACATTCTATGACCAACCGAACTTATAGTCTAGCACATAAACAAGTACAAGAGAGAATGGGTACAGGAGATACGCCACAAAACAGGTCCACAGAGGGAAGTTGGTGCGGAAGCTTGTAAAGAGACCCATAACTATGCACACAATTAGGATTATAAGCACTTCTGATGAAAAATCCCATGTCAGATGCCTTACGTAGACCAGTGCCAGGAACACCGCTAAGCACATTGTGTTGTTCATAGTAACTCCTCCGTAGATCTGTAAATGAAACATTTCCAACCACAATTTTAAGTTGAGGGTTAATGTTCAATATACAAATACAGTCTAGATGGGTACCAGTTTGTTAGCATAAGGGTACCGTGTTTAACAAAAACTTGAAACCATTTTAATAACTCTCTAATCTCTATTCATGTATGCTTTACATCCATCTTATTGAGTTATTCTTATGTATTGTTATTTGGTTTGGAAAATTCATTATTACAATGTGGAAAATATAATTTTTGTAGAAAGCTTACAACTAAGTTAATTTGGAATTGTACAAATTGGAGTTGAATCAGACAATAGGTACACTTTTGACAATTTAATTTCATAATTGATAGTTGAATGAGATTGCCAGTATATTTGTCATACCTCAGAGAAAGTCAAGGAAGAAGTCTTCTGTTTCTTCCTACTTGCAAAGATAATGGCAGAGACAGCCTCACTTGAATTTGTGGCCAATGGCATTGCAATAAAAGATATAAAAAAGGAAGGTATCTTTGTGGCTTGCGAAAAATTATGAACAGTGTCTACAAGCGGGTCCGCAAAAGCAGCTGCCATGACTGTACCGACAAGTAAAAACAGGGAAGCTTTTATGGTGGTCCACTTTTTGTTCACGACAACTTCTTCCTCTCCATCCTCACGGTCTATCAATGTGTTGTGCTCATCTCTAGTTCTCTGAAAATTTAATTTCGACCAAAAAAACAATTACACTATGAAAGCACTAATTCAACCTAATCAACAATAAATCGAACTAGCAAGATCACAATTCTACAAATTAAGTGAACTAATTGGTGAGGCATTTGCAACATAGCAGTTAGCACCAGATACTGATATCCAAGACACTTTGTTGGCACCAAAACTAATGTAGTAGATTTTAGATTTAAAGCTTACAGGAAAAAGCAGAAATTTTCATATAAAAAGAAATTTCAACAAGTCTCACAAAAATTAGTACCTGGTGAAAATCACTTAGAAAACTTTTTGAATTATTGTCAGATATCGAGACAGTGCGCCTGGCTTCTCTAAGCCATTTTGAAATGCCTGCAATGAACTCCTCTTCTTCAATTAAATTATTATCTGAAGTGTCAAAATCCTCCATCACTTGGTCTACAGCACCTTCTTTTTCCAGACCCATCTCCTCAAACTGGACTCCAACCAGAAAAGCATGCAATTCATCACGTGCTATTTTTTTGTCGCTGTCAGAATCTATTGCGCGAAACAAACTGTGGAAAGTATATCAAGAGTAAATAATTTTGTACTAAAAATAACAGAAATATTGTTTGCCTCTGAAGAAATAGTTAATTCAGCTATGTCACAAAAGAAAAGAAATACTTGTTAAATCATTTGGACCAAGGTTTCTGTGCAATTATAGTAGTACATTCAGGTTGGTAGTTGGTACATGCCCATCCCAGGTACGTCCATCATTTTACCAAATACTGATTCAGGGATAACATTTGATTTGAAGGAAATTGGTAACCAGACTTAATTGATTAAAAAATGGCACACAAATCTCAAAGAAGAGTTAGCATAGAAATCCTCCACTATCTGGTTAGACACTAAACATTAAGTTGAAGATAAACCATAAAGTCAGCTGATCAACATCAGAAATAGTATATGGTATCTTGAACTGGGACACAAGTTAAGTTGAGACTAAATATTAAGATGCTAACTTTGAAATTGCAGAAGCATCTGGAGATCCATCCTCTTTTGTGAGTTTGGTGAGAAATTTGCTCTCAAAGTGGTGCAGAATTCCAGACATCAGTAGCTTAAGTCTCACATATTCTAATCTTCTCTTCTGGACCCATGGCTGAAATATCTGTGCCACAAAATAAAATTTCATAAAATAAATTACTTACATGTCCATTTGCTTGACGTGATAGGGACAGGAACAAAGAGAAGGAATATGATTTGAAACCAGAAACACCAACATGAGGCAATTTTTTCTATACCTGATAAAAAGCATAGGCCAAGACTAATAACACAGAAAGTATGAGACATATCAATACAAACACACGCTGAGCAGAGTTAAACTTGAAAACTTTTGGCAGTTGGATAATGATAAAGGGTAACACAGAAACTCCCATGATCTTTGCCGCGTCACTTGTCTGCTTGTCGGTGGACACACCAGATTCTGTGAATACATGATCATTGCCATAATCTTTTGGGTCAGAAAAAAGGAATTTCAATAAACCAAAAAGAGATGTTAACAAAACTGCCATCGAATTAACAAGGAAATTTATACAAGGCAAGAGAGCAAACTTACTAGTTAGATTGAACCCCTTGGTATCTTGTGAATCAATAGAAGTGGAATTCTCTGAAAGGTCACATTTTCCAACAACAACACAAGTTCCCCAAAGGAGAGTCAAAAGAAGGACGGTCGACCCAGCAAGGAGACCCATCCCAACCAAAACCTGACTTTGGGCTGTTTCTCTGCTCCCAGAAAGACCAGAAGCTGTAGATAAAACATATCATTCACTATTGATTGTATAAGTTCTAACAGTTTAATTAGAGTATTCAAGCTCATATATAGTCTATTTATTAAGAAAAATATATCTGTATGTCAGCAACCACTTGTACCTGACAGTAATGGCTATATGCAGCCAGAAGGCATATACAAGATGTAACTTTTCTTCGCTTTTTCTGTATTACTTTCTAAACTTAATCACACTAACGGTTCTGTCTCCCTGTTTTGACAGCCTACTGAGCCAACATGATTTAGGAGTTGTAGTCCTATCACAGTGCCATAACTATGTAATACGCCTACCACAGTATAGTACTAATAGAAGCTTCTAGATTTAGCAGTCTAGCAGCTTCAACTGCATTCTTATTGATGAATTGGCGTAACAGATAATATATGTAAACAGAATCAGCCATAAGGTGCCAAGTATTCAATTGAATTCTGGTCTATCCATTTCTCACTTAGTTATGTAGAAGCAGGGATCAAAATATTGTGTAAATTAAATATTTTCAAGCCCATCGACAAATAACTTGCAGTTTTGCATCGTCTTTCAAATTAAAATAAAAAGATTTGGCGGTTTTGAAAATCATTTTGTGGTTGTTTATAATTTTATATAAAAATAAATGTTCTCCATTTTAATCATTCCAAAAGGGCAATATTTAGTGCATTCAAAGATTATGCTTGCTTTTACAAGATAGGAGATATCCATATGACGTGCTGACAAAAAAGGAAAGCAGTTATATTGATTAATAATAAAATTATAATTAATCCCCAAAAAGTAAAAGGGTCCATTAGAACTTTATTCCCTTCAAGCTAGCTTTATTTTCCTCTAAGCTATATAAAACTATGCAAAAAGGGGTTTAGAAAGAGAAAGCAGGCAAGCAGCATTGTCCAAGTCAAAAGAGGGAGTGAAGTATGAGTTAATAATAAAAAAAATTTAAAAATCTATGGTGAACAATCTGCAGGGACCATTTTCACAAAAACTTGTGGGCTGGAATAGAAAAGTTCCATTAATTTTGAAGTTACACACTGTACACGTTACATGAAGAAGCTGAACCGGATAAGAATGCAAGCTCAATAAATGCTGTTGATTACCAAAAAAACAGAACCCAATGGAATTTATTGGGCAGTTGAAGATCTGGAAAGTTCAATTTGGAAAATATCCACAGCAACAAATTAAGAAGGACCAATTAATTACCGGTCCCACCAACCTAGAAATTCAGAAAATTTGGCAAAAATAAAGGAAAAAACCAGCAACTAACTCGGATGCAAAATTTCTAATTTTTGTTTGGTACAGAAAGAGTTTTCGCATGGCCACATTAACATGCAAATTTATCGCCCATTAATTCAACGCCATTTGATAGTGGCTACGCCACCAAATATTCAAAAAAATTGCCACCAAAAAAAAAAACAATCATACTCAATTACTCCCACTCCAGAAGAACTAAACAAAACCAAAACCCCTTTTCCCAAAACTTAAAATAGGGAAAAAGTAGTTATTCTATCAGTAAGGCAAATGGTAAAGGTTAAATTTGGTGAATTTTTTTTCAACTTTGCAACCCAATAAAAATTTGGACAAATTTTCCAAATTTGGCTATTCAATTAAAATTACCAAAAATTTTCAAATCATGTACATACCAAGAATGAGAAGTGCATCCGGCAGCGCACCGAGGATGGGAAGAAACAACCCGCCGACGATTCCCGGGCCGAGAATCTCAAGCATCAATTCACTACCAGAAGAAAGAAAGGTTGCTGCCTTGAACATGAGAAACCCATAAACCAAAATCAGAAAAAGGTTGCCTAGTACTGTCTCAGTGCAAGGAAGGAAGCCATAGGTTTGTTCACAAGCGGACTCTACACCATCGGATTTGAGAAGTCGGCCTAAGTGGAGAGAAAGTGGTTCTCGGATGATGGCGCTAGGAGTGAGGCGGGAATACACGGGAATGGTGAGGAGGAAGAAGAAGAGGAGAGAGATGAGGTGGTGGTGTTTCCTCTTCGCCATTAGTTGTAGTGGTTGTTGTTGAAGGGAAAGTTTTTCTCTTGAGAAATCTTTTCAGGTACAGAGACAGAGAAGAGGAAGAAGCGAGAGTGGTATGATTTTAAGCACCGGGTTCATGGTGGGAAGTGGGAACGGCTTTTTAGTTTTTAAGAGGAAAATATGTGCTCTCTTTCCTTATTCTCTTGTCAATCATACGCCTTTCCGTTTCTGTACATTGGTTCTTAATTCTCAAGTTACCGAGTAAATTGCAAATCATTGTTCACTCAAAAAAAATCACAAATTATTATCAAGGCAAAAAGTTTTTTTTTTTAGAAACTAGGCAGTAGCATCAAGGTAAAAAGTTAATGAGTTAAAATGTCAAGAATTATTTAACCATTTAAATTTTAAACTAAATCAAAAGATTGATCTGACATTTAAATTTTATCAAAAAGAAATATTTTATAGCTAGAGTTGTACCGCGGCATCATTTAAATTTATAAGTTTATAATTAGTCTTAAGTGTAAGAATCTCTACTACTTATATACGTACGGACTATAGATGTATTATACGTTAGATCTAGCATGTAAATATGTGTTTCTGTCGTTCGATCGATTTAATCTGTGGTCAGAATGTCAGATATTAATTGTCATACGAAGTAACAATATATTTTGATTTTTCATCTAATAAAAAAATAAATTAAATAACATATCTATTTGTATAGATGTTAGATTTAGCAATATATTTTTATTATCTAATATTATTTTATTTTTTTATTTGCCCGAGGGAATCTTAAGTTAGTAAAAATAATAAACATAATATATACAAGTGTCAACTGTCAACAATGTCAAATCTCAATTGAATAGATACCATTAAATTAATTACAAATAATATGTACATGCTGTTATGACGTGAATGCTGATTTGGATATCTTAACTTTTTAATTGATGATAGTAGTATGACAAATTTGGTGTATAATTTTTATTGAAAAACAACATTGCATTTCTAAAATTTTCCGAATCAAAGTATAAATACTAAATACTAATACTTTAAACTTTGGTATAATTTACTCTTGAGTCATTTCCAACTTTTTCCCCAAAACTTTTTTAAATTTATTTATTGTTCGAGATGACAAAAATTGTGAATGAATTTTGGTAACATATCATCCCCTGAATAAGCTCAATTCCCCCCCCCCCCCCTTTTTTTTTGCATTGAACATCGGCATGGAAAATTAGTAAGAAGGTTAATCTTTTCGATTAGGTGATAAAAACGTTGACACTAAATTTGTTCTACTTGTAAAATAGCAAGGACAAAAATAAATGTTTACGTTATTGATTGTATCATCTTCTTACCTCCTTTAGGCTGCCACAGAAGATCTGAAATAGATAGGAGCGAGTCGTTATCCTACCTACGGCTCGTACTTCTTTTTAATTGATTATTAGGGAAATTCATCTTCTTTAATTAATTGTCTTCGTAGTTATCCTCATATTTAAAGTATAAATTAAAACAAATATCAGTCTCATTTTTTCCCTTTTTTTACTTATTTGGAGTATGGCAGTCTTACTATCAGGATTCATGATTCTTGTAATTTTTTTTGTCATATAGTTTGAAATATAGATATATATTTATTGCTCGACAAATACAATTAAACATAGAAAATTTAATGTAATTTAAATAATTTAAAGTTAGTTATATTCTTTATATATAAGTTTTCTTTAAATAGGTAAATTATAGTGCAAATCACGGATATATGGCAATTCGAATCTGCTGATGCGCTACATTAGGTGTCGCGCACCCACGACCGTCTGATCTTGATCGGACGGTTCATTTTTTACGAGCCTATCAATCTGTTACATGTACGGGACTTCCCTTATCCATTGGATCCTGATCAGACGGCCAGTGTGGCGTGCTACACCGGCCTGTGTGGCAATTTCAATTTGATATATGGAAGAAAATATTAAATTTCCAAGTTGGGAACAACAGATTTGATATTTTACTCTAGCAATATATCCGGAAATTACCCGATTCGGAATGAGCTTTTTTGGCGTGGCCATTAGTACGGAAAATGAAACAGTAGAGGTTTTTTTTTTTTTCCTCCTACTTTTCTTACCAACTCATTGCGAAAGGTGAACTCCCAATCTTCTTAAAAGAAAAAGGGGTGTACTACTGTACTGTACTCCGTTTCTTGTTTGCTAACAAATTATAAAATGAAGCATTATAATAAAAAAATCACACTATGAAAGGATGATAATGATGAGCCGGATTTGCACTAGGTCTGTAAACAATTTCGTCTAACTTGTCCAGTAGTTCCAATCCTGGTCCTATTTAACGGAATTGCTTAGGACCATCCCTAAGACACTATCATTCTCATCATCCTCACGCGTACGTAACTAACTCCTCCCTCCTCACGCTTACACGCTCTCCCCTCCCTCCTCCTCCGTACGCTATCTTCCTCCCCTGCTCCCTCCCACGTACGCAGTCCTCCCTCCCCCTCCTCCCTCCCACATACGCGGTCCCCCCTCCCCCTCCTCACTCCCATGTACACCGTCCCCCCCACCCTTCTCCTCTTCCTCCTACACACTTCATAACTGTTGAAGTTAATATATTTAAATGTTGAAGGCAATATCGTAATTGTTGAAGTCGGCATATTTAAATGTTGAAGGTAATAGTTGAAGTTGGCATATTTAAATTGTTGAAGTTGACATATATAACTGTAACAGTTATATATATTAATTTCAACAGTTATATATTTATATTAACTTCAACAGTTGCAGTTCGGATACTAACTATTGAAGTTAATATGATTAATTGATATAGTTCGAATACTAAATGTTGTAGTTAATATGAGTAATTATTGTAGTCCGAATACTAACTGTTGTAGTTAGTATTAGTAATTGTTGTAATCCGAATACTAACTGTTGTAGTTAGCATTAGTAATTGTTGTAGCTCAGATATCAACTGTTGAAGTTAATATGAGTAAATGTTATAGTTCGGATACTAACTGTTGTAGTTAGTATTAGTAATTGTTGTTATTGTAGTTAATGTGAGAGGGAGGTAGAAAAACAGAGGGATATCGCTGGGTACAGAGGGACAGAGAGAACAAAAAAGAAAGAGGGATGGGATATCGCTGGATGGGGATGAGAATTTTTTTTTCATTTTTAAAAAACGCGTCTGTTATTAATGAAGTATCGCTGGGGATGATGGGGATGATAAAATACGGGGATGATCCTTATCACCCCGCCTATTTAATATTTATCCCCACCAACTATTTATAATATTTTTTAAAAAAAATATGACCATATATTTTAAGCAACAGTTGGAACAAGTAACGTTTCAACTATATAACGTAAAACATAAATTTTACAGTATCGCACAATTAAATTAACATGATGAAATATTTTATAAAACAAAGAAAAATGCATGCTTTAGTAATAATATTTACAAAAACAATATTTACTATTATAGTATTATATCATATTGTACCGGAATTATTAAGCTTGAAAAATTCGGACCCACCTTAACACGCCACTATACACATCATGATCGGATTATTAAGCCGGGGATTCGGGATGGCGGAAACTTAACATCCATTCATTGATTCAATGGGACCATCTCTATGCAGTGACTGCAGTGCTTCATCATCAATGATAAAATGTCTCGTAACTAATATGAGATTTAAATTTTAACCGTTGAAATTAAATCGGACGATTGTGTTTCATCACTGCGGAGAGTCTGTGCATTAGTACAGAGGATATTTATCCATACTTGGATATTGGACCATGTAGTATCATATCCTTTTCAGTTAAAAACTGAAAGTATACACATCAAATTAATATTATCTACTTATGCGACATTTTTATTTTAATTAAGATAAAAAAAAAGTCAGAGTTACAGTGGTTACGTTGCCAAATGATATCGTACATTTTGAGTGAAGGAACAACATAACCAAATTAAACATCATAGCCTCCGTTTGGATACGTTGAGAAGAAGTAGGAAGAAGGAAGAAGGAAAAAAAATTATAAACAATCCAAACTCTTCACAAAATTACACACTTTCCAATATTTCTTCCCACTTTTTTCTTTTTTCCCACACCTATCCAAACGGAGCCATAAACTTGAAAATAAAAAAAACTATAAAAAAAGCTTTATACTAGGATACACGCATTATTTGGGAAAAAAAAGTGAATAATTCACCAAAGTACCAAACGGAAAATGAAAGACTATAAAATAGACTGTGAAAACACACACATATATATAATGGCTAATGTGTCATAGATGGCATCGAGGGTCCCGTGCCATCTATATTAATCAACTGGTGTATTAAATAGACAGTGTATTGAAGAAGGCTTAAAACCTAGGAATCAAATAAATTTATAAACCTAAAACTAACCTCACTAGTCTTTTGAAGTACAGCTTTAGGGTCGAACCCAAGGGACGGTTTAATTGATTACCGGACTTATCCTTTTTCAAAGGCTAGACAATAATATTTTTGTGGAGTTTTGATGAATTAAACGTAAAGGTGTAAGTAAAGTATATATTTTTTTGTTATTTTGTCTATTAAAATAATGTAAACAACTAAAGTAAAGTTTTTGGATTTTCAAACAGTATAAAAAGCGTCTTAGGGTTCAGGTTTTACCTTGGTTTGGACTCTAGAACACAGAACTTATCACTTTCGTGCATCAAACTATGTTTTTCAAGCGTTCACTTCTCTGTTCGGTCCAAACAAGGATCTGTTTGGTCCGAACAGAGTGTGAAAGTGTGTGGTTTTGACCTTTTATGATATTTTATGCTTTGTGCTAGGGTTTGTTGGTCAAACCTAGATATTCTAAACCTCAGTTGTTGCTTGTTGAACTAGAAACTGGTTTAATCACAACCTAACCTAATTAACTCGATTGGTTCACAACTTTTGGTATAGAATTCAATCAACTTAAACTTGTTTGTTGGAGTTAATAAGGATATCTAGAGGTCTTTTGGATTTGTCTAAAAGTTACACTTTTGGTGTCAACTAATCTCCCCTTTCGGATCTACGATTTATCCCTAATACTTATCTAAATTATCTTGATTAATCTAACTTTAGAACTTAACTAAGTGCGGCCGTAAATCTAGAAGTTAACTAGACTTTAACAAATTAATTAAAACAAGCAATTAACATAATTCTCAACAAAACAAATCAACAAAACATATCATATCATATTGAGTCAAATCACAACACATCGAAACCTAAGTTACTTCCCTACTCCTAAGACAACATAAATCTAGCCTAACATGAAAGCAAAATAAGATACAAACTTCATCAAATCAAATATCAAGAGAATGGAAGAAATAAACCAAATATCGCTTCTAATTCAAGATACCGAACGTCCAGAGCCGTGGTTGGGTTGATTCTGCCGCTGTCGCGCCTAGAATTGCTCCAAAGATGATGTTATGGTCGTGCTATGATGCAAGAGGTGGAATCCCACGCCTTTCGGCGCGAGAACGATGGTGGAAAGGTGCCAAAACGTGGTAGATCGTGAAATTTCGTGTATGGTGGGTTCCTCTCTTTTCTTCTGGCCTAGGGGAGCATAAATAGTGATCTTCTGGACTTGGAAAGGAGGCTAGGGCGTCATGGCAAGAATTCATACCAAAATATTGAGTTTCTATGCTTGAAAACTTGCCAAATGCACTATGTCGGCTCTCAACTCGGACCGAGATGGCAATTTAGCAGTTTTCTGTCTTTCAACTCGGACCGAGATGGATCCAAGTCGGACCGAGAAGAGGTAGTATTTCAGCCATAATTCCTTCACCCGAACTCCGATCGAGGCGATTCAATAGGCGTTGGATAGCTTAGGATGAGCTCTTCAATGCTATTGATTCCATTTGACCAATTGTTTTCTCTTAAATCCACAATTTTATGCATTAATTGAGTTTGATCCACCGAGTTCCTGCAATTCAATACAAAAACCACAACAGTATCCAATTCTAGACAAATATAGCACGAAGCACAATTAATATAGGGATTTGAGTTACCATTTAAGTGTAAAGTTCGGCCAAAATGCACATATAAATATGAGATATCATGTATATATATATATATATTTTTCTTTGATTTTTTTATATATATATAGAAAGCCTTCAATCAAAGCGTTTTGACCGGAGTCTCGGTTAAACTCCATCAGATCTCAATTTTGAAAATTCAAATGATCGATTCAAACCGTCTAATATGATCTTCATATTGAAATCTCCTTACAGACCAAAATTTTCATTTTTTTTAATTTTTTAAGCATTTTTTTTTCGAATTTTCAAAAATCGTTAATCTAATTTGTTCTGAACCCTACAAAAATTGCTGTTTTTTGAAAATCCGAAAAAAATAGTTAAAAAATTAAAAAAAATGAAAATTTTGATCGGCAAGGAAATTTCAATATGGAGATCATATTTGACGGTTCGAATCGGTTATTTGAACTTTCAAAATTAAGAACTGACGGAATTTAACCGGGACTCCGGTCAAAGCGCTTTGATTGAATCCTTGCCGACCAAAATAGTTTACTTCCAATCGATCCTAAGTAATATTATATCAACTGGTGTATTAAATATTTGCGTTGGCAATGCTCCCCGTCATAGATGGTAGCGTCGCTTTCGGACACCAGTCGGAAAGGTACTGAACCGTGTCCGTTCCGCGGATTTGCAAAGAGAGCGACATCTGTAGGAAAATGAGGTGGGGATTCAATAATTTGGATCGACGAAGGGATGCGTTTTGTACTTATTGTCCTTTTATCTTCTTTTCCCTTTCTCTTTCTCATGTCTCCAAAGATATTTTATATTTTTATTATGAGATGAGAGAAATTCCTTCGGCTCCCTCAAATTTATTCATTTGTAATTTATATAGATATTTTCGAGCTGAGTGTTCCTTTTCGTTAAAAAATATCATTCTTTTGTGGGTGTCAGAATTATTTTTTTTTATCAGCTTTTTAATTTAAAAATTATGAAATTATTTTTAGGTTCTAGAACATTCCATATTTTTGTTCTAGGGTGGAGTCAAATAACTCTGATATACATATATAGAGTATCGATTCGATATTTTATAATTTATTATTATGAGGATTGTCAAGATAAATAATCATCACATGACCGTGTCGCGGCTTTTTCGTCATTATTCTCCTCGAAGGAATTTCTCGAAGAACAATGGGAACATAGCCTTAGATTCACCTCCCTTAAGGTTTCGATCTCTATGGCGGGTATCTCTCAACACAAGAGAACCCTATACAGAGTCGCTACTTAAAGAAGTTTCTTGATTTAGCAGGGTCCTTTCTTTCCAATAGGCGCAAGCCCCTATTGTTAATTACCCCGTAGTTGTCTACGGGAACCTCTGATTAAGGGACGTAAAGGGTGTTGACGTAATGGGCTAAGAAAAGAGGCTTATGGAGTGCTATTAAGGAGGACTTAATTGATGGTACCAAATCTAAAAGACGAGACACAATTAAGGATCAACAAAAGGTTTCTAACTGGACTAACAGAGAAATAGATTTTTGGTTTAGAAAAGGTTTTTGGTTGATAAAAGAGAAGGCTTCACTTGAGGTTATTTCTGGTAAACTCTCGGGGCTATGACTGGCCTTCTTGTGAGAGTGAAAAGAGTTTTGCAACCTTCGGGGCCTCTTGGGCGGCCACGACAAAAGTTGGTTCTTTTACAACCCTAGGGACCATCTTCATCGGTCTTCTTAATAAGAGTTGGTTCTTTAACGACCCTAGGGACCATCTTCATCGGTCTTCTTAATAAGAGTCGGTTCTCGGGACCATCTTAGTCGGTCTTCTTGTGAGAACGAAAGCAGTTTTGCAACCTTCGGGTCCTCTTTAATGGCTACTCGACGAAAGTTGGTTCTTTTGCAATCCTAGGGACCATCTTCATCGGTCTTCTTAATAAGAGTTGGTTCTTTAACGACCCTAGGGACCATCTTCATCGGTCTTCTTAATAAGAGTCGGTTCTCGGGATCATCTTAGTCGATCTTCTTATGAGAACAAAATGGAATTCTTTGGACGAAGGGGGCCCGTAAGAATTCATTTTCTAAGTCATCTAAGGTTGATCTCAACCTTAGTGAGGGACTATTCCTCATACGAAGAGGTTTCGGCTTTGACTTTGGGTTTCGTGTTTGGACTTTTAATTTCTGAGATTTCGCTTGGGATATTGGTTATTTTATTCACTTTGGCCTTTTGTAGCTTTGACTTTTGAAAGTACTTTTCAATTTCAAAATACTTGATCTTGGAAGATATTTGACTTTAAAAGATATTATTTTCGAAATCATTTTAGACTTTTGAAAATATCCATAATTGGGCATATTTAAATCTTGAAAATAGTATACTTGAAATCTTTTAGACTTTTGAAAATACCCTTTTCTTTTTACTCGAGTATATTGTATTTAGCATTTGAAAGTAGCATATTTGAAATCTTAGCTTTAAAGATACATAGTATTTTATAAAAGGGTTTATTTCATTTTCTAAAATTCATTTTTAAAGTGAAAATACTTCAAAATACAAAAGGGCGCTACTTTGACATCTTTTCATATCAAAGTATCAGTGAAATCGGTTTATTTAGGTTTTTAGAATTTTATGGATGTGTCGTTTGTATTTTTGGGGTTTACTACTATTTTTAATAATTCTCTAAAGTTCTGTGGGCCTGTTTTTTTTTCTATTGGTCCATGTCACCAGTTTTCGGCTGAGGTGGCAAACAAATTTAATTTCTGGGGATGGGCCGTCCTCTAGTTTCTCCTTTATGGGCTCCAATAGTTATTGGGCCGACACCTCTTTTGCTTTATTCTATCTCACACCTCATCTGTCGACAGGGGTTTGGTTCATGGGTTTTACGATTCCACTCGCCACAAAGAATCAATGAAGTCTCGCGCGCAACGGCTCGAACGAAGAAGGCGGATCTTATTTCCTTCGTTGACGGGTCTGACAGGCGACGGATCTGAATCCGATAATGATTCCGACCACCAAGACCCATCGGAGTAAGCTCTGGAGCATCGTGTGAACGAGAAGAATACAGCGGTGACGTTGGTTTCTCTCACACTATCTTCGTTAAGTGGGTGAACCAGTGGCGCAGTGAAAGAGGGACATAAGTAATTTGGTGTCAATACATTTGGGGAAGCCTCACCCGTACCAGACACGAGTTTCTTAGGACAGAGAAACAACACAAACAACATTCAGATGATCAATTTTATATTAACTAGGCTTAATTAGATATACAAGTCAAGTGGTATGTGCAAGTGCTGTAAAATAACCAATGTCCGATATGCTAATTGGCCTCAAAGTCAAAGGGGACAAGATGAAATAAAGTTAGGGTCTTTTAACTAACGCATGATAACTGATACCTATGAACAATTATCAATTTACACTTCACCTATTAAACATTTGGCTTACATATTTATATCAAGGGGCATTTTTATAATTTACTCAACAGTTCATTCACCAAACTACAAACCAGTCATTGTTATCATCTCATAGGTCCAGATTTTGCATTTACAAGTAGGTCCTCTGCTATTCCTATTGTTACTTATACACACAGTATACCTTAATATAAATGAGGTATCACATAATTTAGTGTATACTCAACTAAGTACATAACAGGCATGACTGACAATGCCCATCATATACCTAATTAAAGCAACACTACTTGAATAAGTGTCCCAAAGCCAGGCTAAGAGACAATCTTAATCAAGTTCATCCAAATTACGTTCCTCATGCGCCAGGCGCAATCAGATTGTAACTGGGGCACAATTCAACACAGGATTCATTTATTGCCTCCCTTTTGCGCCATGCGCAATCAGGAAATCAATAAAGAAGTCAGGGATCTAATGTCAGGTTTCATATGACCAATCTTCTCATGCGCCATGCGCAGTTGAAGCTTAGTCAAGCTCTTAGCATCTAGCAACATAAGAGAACAACATTTCAGATATTAAAAGAAAAATTCAACAACCTGACCAAGAAAGGAAGGCAACTTTTAAACTTAACAGATACAGCTTCAAGATCGTTTCTTTTTAGCATTTACCTTGTGCAAGAATAGAATATAATCAGATTAGTTTTGAATAATGTCAGATTTTTAAAGGCATAATTGCACTTCTCATGCGCCATGTGCAATTAAAGTCACAATCCAGTAAATTTTCAGAAATAAGTACCCAGGATACCTAATCTCTCATGCGCCATGCGCAATCAAGGATTACCTACAAACTAGCCTATTTGATCTATCTCCTCATGCGCTGTGCGCAATCGGATCTGACCAAAGAAACGGGGAGAAATAGAACAAGTCTAAGCAGATCAATTAGGGACACTATATTCAAATCGTTAACCAGAGATTAAAAGGTGCAGATCAAGAATTAAAAGTATCAAGCAAGCAACACTATTTCTTATCTATTCCTAACACAAGTCAGAGAAGAAACGAGAAGATAACGAGCTTATTATCAAATCAAGAATGCAAAGAAGAGGAAAGCACAAATCTCATCCAATTTCATCAAAATACCTCAATGATCAATCAAGAACCTCAAATTCGAGGTACAATTTACCTTTTACACTTACCTTTCTCCCCTGCCTTGATTACAATAGCTTCAGCAAGCTTCAACTGCTCCTAATTCTTCTCTTCTAACTATGCCTACCAACTATTCGACAAAATGCCTTACTCTTCTTTCTATCCTAACCTAGTCTATAGGTGTTGAAAAATGGGGAATTTTTGGATTGCCTTTGCTCCTCCTGGAACCGCTCCTTCGGCCTCCTTATATAGGCAAAGCCTCTACCTCTCTTTCCGTCTAGATTCAGTGAACCAGCTCTTGGACCCGGCGGTTATGCGCTCTCTCCTCAACGGATTCTGTTGAGTTCATTCATCCCCTTCTCTTTTCTTTGCCTTGGCTGTACTCGGTACACACTGAATCGTCTCTCTGTCAATGAGGCTCGTGATTTCTTCTGCCTTTAAGTCTTCATGCTCCATGTGCACTGAGACATTCTTTGTGAAGGAGTCGAAATCGAACTGAGACGCGTCGCCAGCGCCCTTCTTCCCTTCAATCTCCGTGCGCTCGGTTCTTCGTAGGTCGCGCATGATGTCGCAGACTGTCGTCCATGGAGGATGGAAGAACGAGTCTAGGCACCCATTTCCTGTACGGAGGAAAGTTTAAAACAAACCCAGTACCCCTCCGTTTACCATGATAATGGATTTGTCCATTTTTCTATTTTGCTGAATTTTCATAGGCTGCCGAAAGAAAATAAATTCTTTGGTGGTCTTTCCATGAGAATTTCTTCATGAAATTTTATACACAGCCTCATAAAAATGTTTAGAATCCATTGATGCCAAAATTTTTCTGAAAAGACCCCTCCGCCTATTTTATTTAATTTCTCCAAAATCATGGGCCTCTTTGCATAACATGGATATTCTCTAGCTCCTTTGATCATTCTGAAAGCACCATAATTTTCCTCATGCTTCACTGGATTTTTGGGTATTTTTCCATGATTTTTGGGGTCCGTTTGATATTTTTCATGAATTTTTCAAACTTCTCGTGAATCGGTCTGTGTCGCCAATCGCGAAATTTTAGGGTCAAACAAATGCCCCCACCAGAGTAGGTTGTGAGGATCTTGGGCAGAACAGCGTACTCTGGTGGCCCCTTCTTGACCCCTTGAATGCAGTTAAACTGGTTGCATGGTGGTTTTGTCGAGTTTTCGTTTGAACTTGGGTTTGATTGTGTTGAGCTACACTTGCCTTAATTTTGGGGCCTTATATCTCTTAGTTGTCGGTGGGACTATAAGGTTTTGTATTTCTTGGTTTGGTAGAGGCTCGTGAGAGGAGTATCGTGGCACAGGATCAGGTTGCGGTTCATGGTGCTGCTGCAGCCTTTGCTCTTCCTTGCCTCTTCTCTTTGATCATCATGTCGCGGATCTTGGCAATTGTTTGTGTGGCATGGATGCACTTGTGACTTGTGATATTTGGTTGATCTTGTGCTTGACTGAGCTCTTGCATTCGAGCTTCTCCACGTACTTGCTTGCAAAGCAACAAGTAATCTTGCTCTTATCTTACTTCTTTTCTCTTCTCAACAGCCTGATTAAGCTCTTGCGCTTGAGGTTCTCTTTCTCATCCTTCTTTTGTGATATGACGGGTACTTCGTCATTCTTGCGCCTGATTGGGCTTCCACGTTCAAGGCCTTCTTCTTGCTTGACTTTCAGGTTCGAGTAATCTTACTCTTACCACTGCTTCTTTCAAGAGATACGGGAATTTGGCCCATACTCACTTTTCCTTCTTTCTTTATTCTTCTTACTTCTTTTGAAATCTCGAACGCACATAGATCCACTCCACAATTTAGGTTAGGGTATTTGGCCCGCTCCTGTCTTTCCTTGGGCCTGAACCTACATGGGCCTTGACTCCTCTTTTTTGTTGTTTTCTTCTGACATCGGCCTTGAGTATTTCCACCTCTTCTACGCCTTCTTGACTTCATACCATTTCTTTTAAGAATCAGTTTGAATGGTCTTCTTCCACTTCTTGCCACCACGACCTTAACTTTCTTCACATGTTCACACGTTCGCCATTAACTCCAATTGCAACCTTTCCTTTGCCACGCCTATATAAGCATGTCCTTGCTCTTTTCTTTTCTTCATCCAAGTTCACCGTACTCTTTCATCTTCTTCTATACGTTTCCAATTTCTTATCACCATGTCTTCTCTTCCTTCATCCAAGCGTGCCAGAGGAGATTCTAGTTCTTCTGCCTTACGTCTGGACTCCACTTTTCCAGACTGGTCCCTTACCCCCGACAATCGCTATCTCTTCCGCGATGAAACTGCCTTCCTTTCTTACTACAACGACATGGGTAACGAAGAGCGGCCAGTGGCTGATTGCTACTTCTTTCGTCCTATGAGAAGGATTCCAGTGGAGCAAGTGAATCTTATCAGAGGTTGGTTAGATTCATGGAGTTTGGGCGGTTTGGCTGACTGTGACCATCCGTACCACCCTAGAATCACCCGCCTCTTTTATGCCAATCTTAGGATCTCTTTCAACCATTTCGGCACTCCTTCGGCTTCTTCTTATTTGTTTGGTCGCTTCTTCCATATCACCACTGGAGATTTAGCCAATTACTTGCAAGCCACCAACACCGCCAACAGCTCAACCGTTTATGCCTTTCAACGATGGCCTCAGGGTTTTGGTAGTTATCAGGAATGTCGCCAATGGTTCAGGGTGGCGGCTCCTGATGTAGAAAGGGTGTCTACTTTCCATTTGCCCGCTCTTCATAGGTATTCTTTCTCCTTTCTTCTTCATTTCTCTTTATCCTTTAATCGCCTTCTTCTTTGGTCGTGTTTCACATCAACTCCTTTTATTTACCTCTTTTGTCATGACTTCTAGGTTTCTCTTCTTGGTGGTTAATGACATCATCTTTCCACAAGGAGTCATGACTCATCTTGCCAAGCCTGGGAGTCTCTTCTATCTCCGTAATCTGATCCAAAAGCAGTGGCCTATCAACCTGGCCCACATGATCCTCTTCCACATGCACCAAATAGCGATCTCTGATCGAGAACCGCTTCCTTATGGTCATCTTATTGAAGCTCTCATGCTTAGGGCTCGCATCCGTGTGCCTGACATGTTATGGGGCAATCGTACTTCTGATGCTGACGTGGCACATCCTTTCAACCTTCTTCTTTCATTGCCACTTATCGGATGGGTTGAATCTTCAATGGGCATGCTGGTTCCTGATCCCAACCAACCTGTGAATGACTACATCTTGCTTCCTAATGCGGCTCCCAACCAATATGGCCCTATAGAGGTTGATTCTCTGCCGGATGACACTTCTACCATGATGGCTCTTGATGATCCTGCCCCTGTCTCGATTCGGGATTTGATTGATCAGCGCTTCAGGGAACTGAATGCCCGCATGGATGCTTTGGAAGAAATGCTTCAAGCTATCTCCGCAACTCTTAACAACTTGGCCGGTGGAGGAGCTGCGGTTGTTGGTGAGGTCGTTGCTGCCCCAGAATGAATGGTCATCTTGCTTGACCCTGCCCCAGTGTCTTCTTAGGGCGCTTTTATGTCTCCATTTTGTATCCCTTTAGTCGCCATCAGTTGTTGTTTAAGATTCTTTTGTATTAGGCTTCTTTATGCAATGGTTGTAGTGGTGTATCTTCTTTTGATGAATGAAATCTTTATCTTCTTCTTTCCATGGCATCTTCACTTCCTTTACTCTTCCTTTTGCTTGACATGTGCACTTTACGGCTGTTCCACTATGATAGGATACGCGTCAGTGCCCCAGCATGACTGATTGTTGACTCTTGCTCCCGTGCAATTGATTACTTGCTCTTGCCCCAAAGCGGTTAATCATTGGTTCTTGTCGCAGAATGATTGGCCATCAATTGCTGCCCCGGTATCGACCTAGCATTCTGATTGTCGCCTTGCCCCAATGTTGACTTGTCTCTTTAGTTCCTTACTTGTCCCGATATTCTTCCTCCATTGGTGAGCGTGATTTGAACTGCTGGGCTTGCCTCAATAAACTTCATAAGTCGGTTTGTCAAAAATCACGAAGATTTTTAGCGATTTCGGGTAAATTCTCACACCTGCGTGTATTCAGAAAACCACACAGGATTCCTCAACACGGGTCATTCGTCAAAAGCCACACAGTCTTTTGACAATATTAGGGTAATTTTCACAACGGAGGGACGAATCTCTTTTCAAAAACTCATCCCGTAAATGATTGGTTAATCAATGAACACGGTGAATGTGGGCGATTGGAGCACGGCTTGTCTTTGTTTTTCATTTTCAAGTTGGTGTTTCGATGCACACTTTACAAAGCGCGCGGGTCTTTGTCCTTCACCTTCAGGCTAGAGTTTCCTTCACCTTCAAGTTGGATGTTTCCTTGACCTTCAGGTTGGATGTTTCCTTCACCTTCGGGCTGGATGTTTCCTTCACCTTTCGGGTTAGATGTTTCCTTCACCTTCGGGCTGGATGTTTCCTTGACCTTCAGGTTAGATGTTTCCTTCACCTTCGGGCTGGATGTTTCCTTCACATTCGGGCTGGATATTTCCTTCACCTTCGGGCTGGATGTTTCCTTCACCTTCGGGCTGGAGTTTCCTTCACCTTCGGACTGGATGTTTCCTTCACCTTCGGGCTGGAGTTTCCTTCACTTTCGGGCTGGAGTTTTGATGCACACTTTCAAAATATGCGGTCTTGAAAATTTCATGCTTTGTCTTTCGCTTTCTTCCTTATTTGGTCTTCCTTTCTTCTTTTCCTTTCTATCTTCTTTGCTTTGCTTCCTTTTTATTTCCTCTTATTTCTTCTTTCTTCTCTTTTTTTTTTCTTTCTTCCTTCTTTTTTTTCTTTCTTCTTTCTTTTTTTTGTTTTCTTCCTCTCTTTTTTTTTCACTTTTCCTCTTTTGCACTTCTAACTTGGTTTCCCGGTTTCGATTCCGGATCTTTATTTCTTTTTCATTTTCCTTATCCCTTTCTCTTTCTATTTTTTGTTTTTGACCCGGTTTTCCGATTTTGGTTTCGGGACTTTATTCCTTTATTTATTTTCCTCCTACTTCCTTTCTTTATTCTCCTTATCTGAATTTCTGACTTGGTTTTCCGACTTCGGTTTCAAGACTATTTCTTTATTCATTTTCCTCCTACTTCCTTTCTTTATTTCATTTTTTCTTCTCTCCCCTTTTATTCTTCCCTTTTATTTTCTTTTTCTTTCTTTGGATCTACTTATGAGGTGCAGGGCTTTGTAGGATGTGTTTGGGGAGTTGAATTTCACCTTTTCCATACTTTTCCTCTATCCAATCTTTGAATACCCAACAATCTTCGGTTTTGTATCCCACCAATCTATGGTATGCATAATATCTTGGGTTTTCAACTTCTTTCATTTCACCGGGACGTTTACTTATTGGCAACTCAAGTCCCCACATTATGGCCAAAGGAAATAACTCCTTCACTTATCCTTTCTGAATGAATAAGGTTTTCTTCTCTTTTCCATTATAGTGATACGTGGTGGAAGTGTCTTTGGGTTGTTTCTCTTATCGGTTATTTCGGGACATGGTCCTTTGGTTGATGTCTCAGGCAGATTTCCCTCGCCATCGACTGCCTTCTTGAATGAATTCAAGAGTTTTCGTAGTCCATTATCAGATTTCTTGTGGGGGGCAGGCCTTTGCCTATATTCATTGGGTATTTTAATCTTTCCTTCCCAAATTCCATCTTCAACCCAATCCTTGAATATGTAACAATCTTCTACGCTATGCCCCAGTATTCTATGGTAAAGGCAATAATTTGGGTGACCCTCTTCTTTCACTTCTTCGGGTCGTTTGCATCTAGGTAAATTTACCAGTCCATCCTTCATGACTTCTTTAAAGATCACCACGGTTTTGTCTTTCTTAAAAGTATAAAGTTTATTCATTCTTTCCTCCAAATTATCTTTTGTCTTGCTTGGGCCTTGATTATGACCTTGTGGATCTCCTTTATCGCCTTTCTTAGTATGAGTAGGTGTTTCACAGTTCTTATTCTTCCTGATTGACGTTTTCTTCACATCTTTATCTTTCTTTGCTGATGTTTCTTTCACATTTTTACTCTTCTTATTTCTATCATCGAGGGGATGAAGCTGAGTGATGGATTTAGACCCTTCTCCTTTTTCCTTACACTCGCCCATTCTCATGGTACTTATGCTCTTTTGTGGTAACGGCACTGGGTAACACCCTTTTCTTTCAAATTTGACTTTATGAACATCTCCCCGAATAACCTTTTGTTTTCCATCCTTGAGATATTTCAAGCACTGATGTAGGGTTGATGGAACTATGTGATTTTCATGGATCCATGGTCGACCCAGAAGAGCTTTATAATTTGTATCAACATCAATCACGTAGAATTTGATAGATGTTTCTAATTCTTCAAATTGCATTTGCAAAGTAATTGTCCCCAACGCCTTCTCTGAGGTTTCATTAAATCCATGTATGAACAGTTTTTCTTGGATTAAGCATTTGGTGGGTATGGCAAGTTGATTGAGAGTTTTCAAGGGCATAATGTTGACAGCCGACCCTGGATCAATCAACAAGTGTCTTAGCCTGGCTCCGTTTGTTTCACCTGTTATGTATAGGGGATCATTGTGTTCCATAGCCCCTATTACTAAGTCTTCATCAGTAAAGGTAATGGAAGCAATTTGGTCGGCATATGATGTCCCCACCATGTGTTTACTCATGCATCGGTATGAGCTCTCATCATCGCTTGATTCTTCACTATGAATCTCAATGACATTGCATTCGCTTTCACCACTTTGAGACATCATCTCGTGAGGGGCAGGCTCTTGCTCAAAACTAGGGTCAAGCATCAACTTTTCCTCTTTGATCATTTGCTCGGCAATATCCTTGAACACATAGCAATCCTCAGTCAGATGGCCCACCATTCGATGGTACGCGCAATATTTTGAGACATCAATTTTTCTCCTATTTCTAGGTGCTTTTCTTTGAGGCAATTCTAGTCTTCTATCCCTTAAGATCATCTTGAGAATAGCTTCCGTTTTCTCCTTCTTGAAAGAATATGGCTTACTTAATAGTTCAGACATGGGTATCATGGTATTACTCCTTTGATTGCCATTTTTCCTGACCTTGTTTCCATTAATGGAGGTTTCATAACTACTTGCACCATTGCCTCTTTCTTCTTCATCGCAATTGGTGAAAAATTTTGGCCCTTTAGGTGGTCCAATACGTGCCAGCCTTGTCACTCGAGTAATTAGATCTTTGTAGGAGGTAATATCACTTCCCGAAAGCGATCTTTGTATCCAATCATCTAGATTTCTGATCAAGAACTCCACCGCCTCCCTTTCAGGCATCTGATGGGTGCAATTTGTGCCGAGACACAGCCAACGATTGATATAGTCAAGAGCCGTTTCTCCCAATTTTGGTTTTTCATTTGCCATATCGGCCATGGTGATTTCTTGTGTGACCATTGCAAACTTTGAACGGAAGGCTTCCTCCATTTCCTCCCAGGTTTCCACTGAATCATTTTCAAGAGAAGCGTACCAATTGAATGCAGCACCCATCAAGCTTAGCGGGAACTGCCTAAAGAGAAGCGCCTCATTATTAGAAGTGTTCCCACACATTAGGCGAAATTGGATCAAGTGCTGATCGGGTGTAATGTTTCCCTTTCTCGTGCCATCAAACAAGTTGAACTTGGGCATTACATAACCTTCGGGGTACAAGATTTGATCATATCTTTTGGGATATGGCCTTCCACACTTCTTGCGATGGTTGACAAGTCGCCCCGCTCCTGCGGCTTGGAGCTGTAGGTTGACCATCTCTTGAATGACTTGTTTGGTTAAACCGGGTTTTCTTGCCCCAGTTCGGCGCCTAGCTTCGGGCATCTCGTCTTCGCTTGACTCATATTTTGCCCTATTCCTCCTTCCCTTGAGGCGCCTTTGATATCCCCTTTCTTCTTCCTCTTCTGACGATTCATACTTGTGTCTATTCTTCCTTTCTTTGGAAAGTCTCCTCCTGGGCCTTTCTTGCTCTTCGTCAGAAGATCCATACTTACTCTCATTCTTTCTTTCTTTTGAGAATTTTCTCCTATCTCCTTCTTCTTCTTCATTAGAACACTCATACCTACTTTTGCTTCTTCTTTCTTTAAGTACTCTTTCTTTGTACTCATCTTCTTCTTCACTAAAAGAATCCTCCTTTTCGAGATCTTCGAGCAACTTCTTCTTTTCTAGAAGCTTGTACATTTTTTTGAACATCTTTCTTTCTTTTTCTCTTTCATCCATCATAGCCGCTATCTTCTTTTCATTTCTTTCTATGATACTCATCAACTTCGGCCTTTCGCCCTCGTTCCAACGATCTTTACCATTCACATCTCTTTCTTCATCTTCTGTCGGACCTTCTCCATTTAGAAGATGGCTTGAAGAGGCGCAATCTTGCTTATCTTTGCTATTTTTCTTAGTGAATGGGATTTCTCCATCACTAGCCATATTCACAAAAGCGTGCATTTCATGCTCTTCGCTTATCTCCACCATATGAACTCGAGCGTGGACCACAAGTTGACCATCCTCGCGTGCCACATGTCTCCTTTTATTTCTTGGCTCTTGATCTATCTCCATTGGTTGCGCTTTCTCTTTGGGTATCCACATCTTCTTGGGTCCCAATCTCTCCTTTATTGGTTTAACCCTTTGCCCCAGTCTTTGGTGCACGGAGGATGATCCCGTCTTTTGACCTTTGGGCCCCAGTCGATTGCGGGCTGATACTCGCGGGAATGCCAATCTTTCCTTCACCGATTGCCGGTTTTGTGGACTTCTTCCCCTAAATTGTGTTTGGTATTCTTGAGGGAACTCTTCCATGGTCTTGAGTATGGCCACGGGCGAGTTCTTTCGCACCAGACGGAGCGAGGCGAAAGGATTGCTCACTGGCAAATTGGGCCTTGTCTCCAATTCATTCTTATAGGCCCGTTGAACCTTCCTCATTGTTCTTGCACTCTGGGAGACTGGCGCATACACCTTCTTCACAACCATCTTCTTGGGAGGAGAGCGACGGTTGGATTGGCGTCTTTGAGAAAAAGGGGTTGAGCTTGAGTGAGTCCGCTTGTGAGGAATAATGGACCATTCTTCTTCTTTGGCAACATCAATCTCCATGGGATCCTCCACGGTGTTGGAGACTTCTGTCACTTCCTCGAGCGGTTCCTCTACCACGACCTTGGCTAGTTGAAAAGTACCATCGCTGACTTGAACGACGGGCACGTAGGAATGTCCAAACGGCATGCCTCCGATTGTGAACTCGTCGTTGTAGCAGATCGGCACTCCTCCGATCTGGAGAACTCCTGTCGGCTTGAAAGCGTGGATGGGTGCGAATGCCATTTCAACCTGCAATAACACCAACTCAAATGTTACCGTTAGGAGTGTTCATTAAAATTTCCTTAGCCCTTACGTCACCCTTTAAGCCTCAAAGATGAGAGGAGAAAGAGGTCCCACCGGGCGTGCCAGAGAATCTGTCGCGGCTTTTTCGTCATTCTCCTCGAAGGAATTTCTCGAAGAACAATGGGAACATAGCCTTAGATTCACCTCCCTTAAGGTTTCGATCTCTATGGCGGGTATCTCTCAACACAAGAGAACCCTATACAGAGTCGCTACTTAAAGAAGTTTCTTGATTTAGCGGGTCCTTTCTTTCCAATAGGCGCAAGCCCCTATTGTTAATTACCCCGTAGTTGTCTACGGGAACCTCTGATTAAGGGACGTAAAGGGTGTTGACGTAATGGGCTAAGAAAAGAGGCTTATGGAGTGCTATTAAGGAGGACTTAATTGATGGTACCAAATCTAATAGACGAGACCCAATTAAGGATCAACAAAAGGTTTCTAACTGGACTAACAGAGAAATAGATTTTTGGTTTAGAAAAGGTTTTTGGTTGATAAAAGAGAAGGCTTCACTTGAGGTTATTTCTGGTAAACTCTCGGGGCTATGACTGGCCTTCTTGTGAGAGTGAAAAGAGTTTTGCAACCTTCGGGGCCTCTTGGGCGGCCACGACAAAAGTTGGTTCTTTTACAACCCTAGGGACCATCTTCATCGGTCTTCTTAATAAGAGTTGGTTCTTTAACGACCCTAGGGACCATCTTCATCGGTCTTCTTAATAAGAGTCGGTTCTCGGGACCATCTTAGTCGGTCTTCTTGTGAGAACGAAAGCAGTTTTGCAACCTTCGGGTCCTCTTTAATGGCTACTCGACGAAAGTTGGTTCTTTTGCAATCCTAGGGACCATCTTCATCGGTCTTCTTAATAAGAGTTGGTTCTTTAACGACCCTAGGGACCATCTTCATCGGTCTTCTTAATAAGAGTCGGTTCTCGGGATCATCTTAGTCGATCTTCTTATGAGAACAAAATGGAATTCTTTGGACGAAGGGGGCCCGTAAGAATTCATTTTCTAAGTCATCTAAGGTTGATCTCAACCTTAGTGAGGGACTATTCCTCATACGAAGAGGTTTCGGCTTTGACTTTGGGTTTCGTGTTTGGACTTTTAATTTCTGAGATTTCGCTTGGGATATTGGTTATTTTATTCACTTTGGCCTTTTGTAGCTTTGACTTTTGAAAGTACTTTTCTATTTCAAAATACTTGATCTTGGAAGATATTTGACTTTAAAAGATATTATTTTCGAAATCATTTTAGACTTTTGAAAATATCCATAATTGGGCATATTTAAATCTTGAAAATAGTATACTTGAAATCTTTTAGACTTTTGAAAATACCCTTTTCTTTTTACTCGAGTATATTGTATTTAGCATTTGAAAGTAGCATATTTGAAATCTTAGCTTTAAAGATACATAGTATTTTATAAAAGGGTTTATTTCATTTTCTAAAATTCATTTTTAAAGTGAAAATACTTCAAAATACAAAAGGGCGCTACTTTGACATCTTTTCATATCAAAGTATCAGTGAAATCGGTTTATTTAGGTTTTTAGAATTTTATGGATGTGTCGTTTGTATTTTTGGGGTTTACTACTATTTTTAATAATTCTCTAAAGTTCTGTGGGCCTGTTTTTTTTTCTATTGGTCCATGTCACCAGTTTTCGGCTGAGGTGGCAAACAAATTTAATTTCTGGGGATGGGCCGTCCTCTAGTTTCTCCTTTATGGGCTCCAATAGTTATTGGGCCGACACCTCTTTTGCTTTATTCTATCTCACACCTCATCTGTCGACAGGGGTTTGGTTCATGGGTTTTACGATTCCACTCGCCACAAAGAATCAATGAAGTCTCGCGCGCAACGGCTCGAACGAAGAAGGCGGATCTTATTTCCTTCGTTGACGGGTCTGACAGGCGACGGATCTGAATCCGATAATGATTCCGACCACCAAGACCCATCGGAGTAAGCTCTGGAGCATCGTGTGAACGAGAAGAATACAGCGGTGACGTTGGTTTCTCTCACACTATCTTCGTTAAGTGGGTGAACCAGTGGCGCAGTGAAAGAGGGACATAAGTAATTTGGTGTCAATACATTTGGGGAAGCCTCACCCGTACCAGACACGAGTTTCTTAGGACAGAGAAACAACACAAACAACATTCAGATGATCAATTTTATATTAACTAGGCTTAATTAGATATACAAGTCAAGTGGTATGTGCAAGTGCTGTAAAATAACCAATGTCCGATATGCTAATTGGCCTCAAAGTCAAAGGGGACAAGATGAAATAAAGTTAGGGTCTTTTAACTAACGCATGATAACTGATACCTATGAACAATTATCAATTTACACTTCACCTATTAAACATTTGGCTTACATATTTATATCAAGGGGCATTTTTATAATTTACTCAACAGTTAATTCACCAAACTACAAACCAGTCATTGTTATCATCTCATAGGTCCAGATTTTGCATTTACAAGTAGGTCCTCTGCTATTCCTATTGTTACTTATACACACAGTATACCTTAATATAAATGAGGTATCACATAATTTAGTGTATACTCAACTAAGTACATAACAGGCATGACTGACAATGCCCATCATATACCTAATTAAAGCAACACTACTTGAATAAGTGTCCCAAAGCCAGGCTAAGAGACAATCTTAATCAAGTTCATCCAAATTACGTTCCTCATGCGCCAGGCGCAATCAGATTGTAACTGGGGCACAATTCAACACAGGATTCATTTATTGCCTCCCTTTTGCGCCATGCGCAATCAGGAAATCAATAAAGAAGTCAGGGATCTAATGTCAGGTTTCATATGACCAATCTTCTCATGCGCCATGCGCAGTTGAAGCTTAGTCAAGCTCTTAGCATCTAGCAACATAAGAGAACAACATTTCAGATATTAAAAGAAAAATTCAACAACCTGACCAAGAAAGGAAGGCAACTTTTAAACTTAACAGATACAGCTTCAAGATCGTTTCTTTTTAGCATTTACCTTGTGCAAGAATAGAATATAATCAGATTAGTTTTGAATAATGTCAGATTTTTAAAGGCATAATTGCACTTCTCATGCGCCATGTGCAATTAAAGTCACAATCCAGTAAATTTTCAGAAATAAGTACCCAGGATACCTAATCTCTCATGCGCCATGCGCAATCAAGGATTACCTACAAACTAGCCTATTTGATCTATCTCCTCATGCGCTGTGCGCAATCGGATCTGACCAAAGAAACGGGGAGAAATAGAACAAGTCTAAGCAGATCAATTAGGGACACTATATTCAAATCGTTAACCAGAGATTAAAAGGTGCAGATCAAGAATTAAAAGTATCAAGCAAGCAACACTATTTCTTATCTATTCCTAACACAAGTCAGAGAAGAAACGAGAAGATAACGAGCTTATTATCAAATCAAGAATGCAAAGAAGAGGAAAGCACAAATCTCATCCAATTTCATCAAAATACCTCAATGATCAATCAAGAACCTCAAATTCGAGGTACAATTTACCTTTTACACTTACCTTTCTCCCCTGCCTTGATTACAATAGCTTCAGCAAGCTTCAACTGCTCCTAATTCTTCTCTTCTAACTATGCCTACCAACTATTCGACAAAATGCCTTACTCTTCTTTCTATCCTAACCTAGTCTATAGGTGTTGAAAAATGGGGAATTTTTGGATTGCCTTTGCTCCTCCTGGAACCGCTCCTTCGGCCTCCTTATATAGGCAAAGCCTCTACCTCTCTTTCCGTCTAGATTCAGTGAACCAGCTCTTGGACCCGGCGGTTATGCGCTCTCTCCTCAACGGATTCTGTTGAGTTCATTCATCCCCTTCTCTTTTCTTTGCCTTGGCTGTACTCGGTACACACTGAACCGTCTCTTTGTCAATGAGGCTCGTGATTTCTTCTGCCTTTAAGTCTTCATGCTCCATGTGCACTGAGACATTCTTTGTGAAGGGGTCGAAATCGAACTGAGACGCGTCGCCAGCGCCCTTCTTCCCTTCAATCTCCGTGTGCTCGGTTCTTCGTGTTAGAAAGTGTGCTAATTTTCATTTTTATGCTAATTACCAATTAATTAACCAAGCAAACATAGCACACACAAGATCTAGTACACAAGCTATTCAAACACACGAGAAAAAGGATTGGAAGTATACCTCTCTTGGTATCGCAACCAAGAGGCTCGTTCCAATGCGTTGGTGTCGGTGGCGTGCTCTCCAAGAACCTCCACGCCGTGCTCCTCGAGTCCACTAAGGAATTAACCACCTTCTCTAATCAATTATGCTAGTAATTGAGAGAATTGTGCCTAATTCCAAAGCTTTCCCTTTCTAGTTAATTCTCCAATTAATTTAGTGGAAAAGCTTGCTCAACACATGAGCTAGGTGGTGTGTGGAAGAGAGAAAGGGAATGAAAAATTCTGAAATTTTTCTTCCCTTGGTGTGAGGTGCGGCCAAAGAGAGAAGGAGAGAGAGAGGTGTGTGGAGGCTTGGGTTTGCTCCCAAAGAACACCCCTTTATATAGGCCACTCAACCTAGCTCTCATCCAACATTACATGGACAAAAATACCCCTTGCCCTAGCCGCACCTACCTACCTCCCTTTGTGGGTTGGGCCTCAAGTTGAGTTGAGCCCAATACTCTTCCATTTAAATGCACCTTCCATTGGACATTAAATTAACCAATTAATTTAAAGCCCAATTAGCTCAAATAATTAAATGTGTTGATTATAATTAATTATTAACTATTTAATAATTAATATGGAATTAGTCAATGCATTAAATTATTTCTATATGATCTATTTGACTTAATTAATCATAACGGTCCATAACGGCATACGATTAATTAATCAACTTATCATATTTTGCAAAACCAATTGTTGCAAATAAATAATTAATGCACGTGTGGTTAAACACCTTATTATGTGTGACCCTTTGAGGATTTATGCTATGTTGGACATGGAATTAAATCGCTATTTAATTCCAATAATCATAAGCGGTATCTAGCAACACGTTATGATTCCCAATTCACATAAATAGTGTACTGCTACAATATTTCAATCCTGCATAAGAGAATAATTAGTTTCTCTATTTTGATTCTTATGTCACACGATATCATCGTATAATCCAAGATAGGAATGTGTCATTCTTGCAGATTATACGTTTCTTGATCTAGAGATAATTGTATAAAGTTGCATGCAAACAATCTATCTCCATCAAGGGGCCCAAACAGATATCGTCACTCACTAAGTGAATTAATGAGGGACATACGGTTTTCTTGATGATTAACTTTTCCCCGCACAATTCAAGAGAACATAAATAAAGTCCGTATAGCAGCCCTTATCGGGAATCAGCGGTAGACAGTATTTATTGAACCTATCCTCATGTGGAAAAGATAAACATCTCAAACTTAGAACCAAAATCACAACGAAATAAACAATGACACATAACACAATCCATATGTTTATTTCGATGGGTCAAGTCCTGTGCTATGTTCCATAACATACACATATGCAACTAAGTTGGTAACTCTTTACCTATGATTAGTAGAACTTAATCATCACTTAACTTGCATACTAATCTTATATGATAATTAATGTTCCTTGTTAATTATCAAGATTATGGACCGTTTAGATTTATTATTGTCATTCTAAAGAATGATCAACAGAGATCTACAATTCAGATCCTCAACCTGAATGATCTGTCAATAATAAACCTAGGAACAGATGATAAAATCTCATCCAAAACATAAACTAATAATTAAGTCATTAAATTATTGACTTCTAGGACATAACTCTAACACTTCGTAGGTCGCGCATGATGTCGCAGACTGTCGTCCATGGAGGATGGAAGAACGAGTCTAGGCACCCATTTCCTGTACGGAGGAAAGTTTAAAACAAACCCAGTACCCCTCCGTTTACCATGATAATGGATTTGTCCATTTTTCTATTTTGCTGAATTTTCATAGGCTGCCGAAAGAAAATAAATTCTTTGGTGGTCTTTCCATGAGAATTTCTTCATGAAATTTTATACACAGCCTCATAAAAATGTTTAGAATCCATTGATGCCAAAATTTTTCTGAAAAGACCCCTCCGCCTATTTTATTTAATTTCTCCAAAATCATGGGCCTCTTTGCATAACATGGATATTCTCTAGCTCCTTTGATCATTCTGAAAGCACCATAATTTTCCTCATGCTTCACTGGATTTTTGGGTATTTTTCCATGATTTTTGGGGTCCGTTTGATATTTTTCATGAATTTTTCAAACTTCTCGTGAATCGGTCTGTGTCGCCAATCGCGAAATTTTAGGGTCAAACAGACCGCTTTACATAGGTACATCCGTATATATATGATTTCGATAGCAGACAGTCCGAAGACAAGTGCATGCTTTTTAAAGTTTTATAAATGCCAATCACAATTTTGGTGTTTTCCCCCCTGTTTCTTTTCTTAAAGATCAATTTTTATAATCAATTTTATACTCGCGTCAAAAAAAAAAAAACGAAAATTTGATTATAGCGAGGTGTAACGCCACTCAACGGGTTGGTTTCATCAATTAAAGTCTGAGCTCATTCATCAATTAAGATCTGAACTCTACCCATGTTAAAATCTGAGTCACCCACCAATTAAGGTCTGAACTCTACCCATATAAAATTACCAATCTAAAGTGTAAAATTTGTAGACTAAAAATGCGTCGACCTCTTCTCAATAGCAACTCCTTTAGCAAGACAGTAAAAAATCTTCTAGCTATTGCATACTTTATTTTCTGGAGGGAAAGGTGTAATAAAACTTTCAAGGGCGTTTGCAAATCTCCACAGGATCTGGTGACTGAAGTGATCGTTGAATGGAATCCTTGAGATAGTATTTTTTTTATTTTATTTCTTTCTTTTTCTTTCTGGTAGGAATCATTTTTTTTTTCCGTTAGCCACTTGCTAACCTTTCCTATGTACGTACTTATTTCATTTTTGGTTTAATTTATAAAAGGCAAGGACATGACCCTTGTTTTTCTTCAAAAAAAAAAAAATGTGTCGGCCTCTTAGATATAACCTGGATCATTGATTTTTAAAAATTGATTTGATCTATACATAGATGACAATTTTTTTAAAAAGTACTTTATTATTGATTTTTTTTATCTGAAATGAAAGAACATTAATTGAAATAAGAATTGATTTTTTTTTATTTTAGAAAATAGTACATTTCACTTAAAATTTGTAAAAAAATTTGTTTGCTAAAAAATTATATTGTTATTGAATTATTTTTTATTTTAATATATTGATATTTATTTTGTTAAAGTGTAATTATTTTTTAAATTTTGGTTGTCCGTACATGAAGTGAGTACATAACACATGGAGATATTACAAGTAGAACACACAACACAAGTCGCTTGACAATCTCTTCTTTCCATTTGTCGGCAGCGAGACTTTTCTACTATTTCAATTTTCAAGCGATCATCAACTCGCTTTTGCCAAAAGATCCGGCCCTGCTCTTCTACTTGGCCCATTTAGGAACCGCTGTCATTCAAATTGATTAATAGAAATTGATTTTTGTGGTCTGCAGTTTTGTCGGTTGCTATCATGTGAACAAAATAAACACATAAAATAGATAAGATAGATATATAAATAATCAAATTGAATATATACAAATAAATTGAATATGCATATAAAAATCTGAATAAGGATTGACAAAATTTTTTTATATGTTCACTTTGATCAAATATATGTTTTATGTGTTCGCTTTGTTCAAACAATGACAAAATTGTAAATGGAAGTTATCATTTTTCTGGATTAATAGATAGCTCTTTTTTGGAGAAAGGAGGTATGTGGTGTACAGGTGCGTCTCTAATAATAACAGTACATAACGCACCATTCATGATGCGACAGATACTAATTTTTTAACAAAAAAAATATATTATTGCTGTTTATATGATGTATAATAAATAAAATTAATTATACAAAAGCAAGGGGTATATCCTTTTCCCCTTGGGAAGGCATTGCTTGTCGGACAGTGAAGGTTTTGTTTGTAGTTTATGTGTAAGAAGCTAATTTCGAAAGTATGATGCCAGCAGAGCTGATTGCTGATAGTGGCTACTGAAATGAAATTGTTTAAAAAAAAAAATACAAAGACTCACCCGTAAAAGAAAGAATATGCTTAGGCAAAATTAAGGGAAAACATGATCTGTTGATGCATGTAGCTAGATAAATATAAATTACTATCGTTATGTGTTAAAGCTTAATTGTATAGAAGATAATAGAACAAATAAACTCACAGTAATTTCAGAAAAAAAAAGAGAATAACCTTAATCACCAACATTCAATTTACAGGAATTACAAAAAAAATAGTTATCTCTTTCTCTCCTAAACTTTTAGCACGAATTCTAACTTCTCTCAGGTTTCAAATAAAGTTTAGAAATCCCTAATTTATAGCCTAAGTCTATTACTCGGATAGGTTGGATCAAACTTGTGTAGAGGCCGAACCGACGTTCTTTCCTTCTATTAATCCAAACCCGCAGTGCTATCTAGGACAGCTAAAAAATACTCCACCAGGCCAAAGCTAAACATAATAATACTATGTAATGATGCCAAATGGATTATTCTGAGTTGAGATTGGGTTCGTCTGAGTTGGGATACAACGTGCTAAGAGCCTTTTGGAGGGTAGGAAGAGATAACATGAATAAAAAGATGAGTACGTAATTGCAATTAGCAGCTTAGCCTCAATGTTATCTTGCATGAAAGAAAATTAAATCAAAATTAAAACAGAGGTCACGGCATCACTGGACGTCTCCAACAAAAAGTTGAACACTATTGAGGACAATACTGGACGTCTTCAGTATAAAGGAAAACAATAGAAAATCAAATAAGTGAATAACCAACTTTTCATTCAAAACGTTGCAACACTGTTGAGGACAATACTGGACAGTTCCAGCCAAGAATCGCTATTCAATGAAGATTAATCAAACAAACGAATCAAATCAAAATATAACAGTTGGCTAATATATGAATCTAACCTAGATATTAGATAGTTATGATGTACCTTAGTGAGACTATAAATATATATATAAAGTCTCTTTTTACTTTCTCTGTAATAATTAATCAAATAAACGAATCAAATCAAGTTTATTGTCTCTAATCTCTCTCTATCAGTATCTCTATCATTTTGCCTAAAATAAATATATAACATCACATAATGATATATTAAAAAAGGGACATTTAATGGTGAATTTCTATGTGGCCTTTATAGTGCTGAATTTATTTTTGGAGGTGAATTCTTATTTATTGATCAATTTTTATTAGTTCTTGAGTATTGATATCATGCACACTTTTATAGTTAATAATTAAACCAAGTCACTTTACACTGTGTTTGGTTAAAGAAGGGGAATGGAAAGAGAGGAGAAATATAGAAGGGAAAGGGATGGAAAGGGAATTATTTGATTTTGTTTTGTTTGGCTGATTAATGAAAGGAAAGGAAAAACAAATTTCCTTTCCTCCTTTTTCTTGTTTGGATGGTCCAATTTAACAAAGGTAAAATTAAACAAATAAACTACAAATGACCATTATATCCTTCTCGATATTTAAAATAATGAAATGTAATTAACTAAAGATAATAAAGCAACAATAGGTAAGAACATAAGCTCTCCAATATATTGTCATTTGAATTTTGTGCATACAATTACAAGGAAATCAACAATGCTTTTACGGCCAGAATTGATACAAAGTACAAGCAATTACATTGGTTTGCGTTCACTATATATAAATATTGCATCTTAAATGTATTTACGGTGGTAGCACTAACAACTAATAACAGCACAACTTATAAAAATAAAGTCTCTCGCCTTCCAATTTACCCCTCACGAGTCACGATGATAGATATTTACCGCATTGTGGGGAAAAGGGATGCATACCCAATTTTTTCCAAACCGAAATGGTATCGAAATTGGATCACAATACGTAAGCACTAACTCATCACCTGATTGATTCAAGTTGGCTAAGATAGTAATTTTAATAAAGCACACTTGTTATCGATTCAATTCAAATCTTGACCGAGATCTTCATGCCCTCAGCACGTTGAAGAGAAAGCTCGATGGGTTCAATCACCGCCTCTAGGAGATGAGGTGTTTGCCTCTTCCACCTCCTAGAGCAACGAAAAACACAACCTGAGTAATTCGTGCAAAAACTTGAACGTGTATTGGCTCTTGTGAATAAGACATAACAAAAAAGCACACGAGAAGAGACATAAGGATAATTTAGTCTTTTTGTGCTTAGGGGTCTGCGCTTGATTTTTCTTCTCCTCCGTTCTCCTCCGATTTGGAGGGAAAATAAGTTGCATAGAAAGTAAATTGCGCAAGGGAAACCGATCCCCTCGCAAAAAAAATTCCCTTCCGACTTTCCTCCATTTAAACACGATAAATTACAATGTTCCCTTCCCTTTCCATTCCCCATCAATATTTCCTTCAATCCAAACATAGTGTTAGGGGAAAAAAATTACCAGTATACGCATCGCTATTAATTATTGATTAGCGTATTTCTAGTATGTGTCACAACTTGGTGGCATGTACATATGTAGGGAGCATCCCACTTAAAAGAGCGACACTGAGACTGAACTACAACATTGAACAAAATTAACCTCAAATTATATTTAAACTATCCGAACTGTCATTGTTTATCTTTTGTATTATATGATATTTTGCGGGTACTCCCACTAGTTTTACCATAATCGGTTTCCTTCAACATCTCATTGATTCTTTGAAAATAAATATATTTAAGATTAAATAAATTAAGTCGGTAAATATATGTGGTGTGTTATGACAATCTGAATGCGCATATATTAATGTGAAAGTTTCATGCGTTTCACAAACTAAACAGACCCCCGGCAGGCAATGATGGTGTGAAGTTAACATCATGCGTTTAGTGTGAACTGTGTGAAGTTTAAAGAGAGAATAAGGAAAGAAAAATTGACCCTGATGGCATTAGGTGAATTCTAATACGGTCCACCATGCAGTCGCCACACAAACTAATATGAAGCACTGGTTGATGAAACATAGGTTGTGTGACTCGTCTCCTCCTCCCGAGTTTGTGAGTTGCGGTCCAATTTGGGCTTGACAAGATTGGAAGTCTTAAGCAAGAACGGGATCATCGAAGAAGAATGTGAATTAATATATATATTTTCAAGATAAAGATGGGTCCAATTAAAAGATTACGAGTCGGATTTCAAATTTGCAATCTTCATTAAAAATGTGTTGCTTTTTATCACTAGACCAAGAGTTGATTCTTTAAAATTAATATTTTTTGAGACAAATTTTAATTTTTTTGTTTGACAATTTTTTAACATTAGTTGATTTCCTCTTTTTTTCTTGTATGATTGCATGTCGGCCAGCGAAGGTTTTATTAAGTATAATATCCTAATTTCGAAATGCATGATGCCAGCGAGGTTAATGAAAAATTGGTTGCTGAAATGAATTTGTTCAATAAAAAGAATAAACCACTGAGAAATGAAGAATATGACAAAACAAAATTAGGGGCAAAAAATAATCAATAAAAACAGGAAGAGAAAAACTAATACCATTTTTTTTTTTATCGTGAGTAAAGCTTGTAAAAGAAAATTAGCTTTTCATTGTTGATCTCGATTTTCTTAATTTATATAACATACATGTATACAAAGTTTAACCTTTTAGTTGTTAGATAGAGAAGTTTAATATGCACTATAGTGCATAGGGTTTTCTATGCACCACGGACTTTTTCAGGAATATTTTTGTAAATTGATAAATCTAATTTAACCAATCTAATCTACATATTGAAAATCTCATAGCAAACCAAACTTTACAATTTTTGAGATTTTATTACTATTATTTCCGAATTTTTTAAAACATGCCATTTTTGGAATGTTGTAAATAGTACAATATTAAAAAAATGACGTGTTTTAAAAAATTCGAAAATAATAGTAATAAAATCTAAAAAATTGTAAAATTTGGTTTGCTTTGAGATTTCAATATGTAGATTAGATTGGTTAAATTAGATTTGTCAATTTACAAAAATACCTCTGAAAAAGTCTGCAGTGCATAGTGCTATATGCTGATATGCACTATGGTGCATATTAAACTTTCTCTACAAAATGAATGTTTTACAATAATTTTTCACTATTAATCGAGTTTTTGAATCTGCCAGTCTCCTGTGATCTATAAAAGATTTTCAAAAAATCATTATTAAGAACACCATATGTGAACTTAGGTGTCCAGCACATGGTCAGTGACTCCGCCGTTATCGTAAAGGTAACGGGTTCAATTTTCGCTGGGCACGAAAGAGGGATAAACACTATTTCATAGAGTTGGGCAGTGGGCTATTCCTTTATAAATAAATGTCCTTATTTTTTTTTAAAAAAACACCATTTGTAAAATGATGATAAAATTAAATGGTATAAAATCATGAAAAAGTTTAATATGCGATATAGTGCATAAGAGTTTCTATGCACTATGGATTTTTTTTGAGAATATTTTTATAAGTATAACATTCCAAAAATGGCATGTTTTAAAAAATTCGAAAAAATAGTAATAAAATCTAAAAAATTATAAAATTTGGTTTGTTATGAGATTTCAATATGTAGAATAGATTGGTTAAATTAGATTTGTCAATTACAAAAAATTCTCGATGCATACTGGATAGAAACTCCTATGCACTATAGTGCATATTAAACTTTCTCTAAAATTTTTGTTTAGATTTCAAATTTGAAACTATCAATCTTATATATCAAGATAGTTTTCAATCAATCTTATATATTAAGATAGTTAGTTTTTTATTATCTTAACAATGCTACATCATATAAATTTTCAATTATTTGATCATAATTAACCAACGGAATATTTTCAAGTCGAACAATTTCTCCATTTTCATAACGGGGCTAATAAGGATCATTTTCAAGATCCATCATCTCTAGTAACGTTTTTTCTATTTTTAAAAATTATCCCATCATCCCTCTGGTCACACGTTTTCTATTTCTGAAAATCCAGCGCTCATCCTTTCCTCCTCTGTCGTTTTGTTTCCCTCCCTCCCGCATACGCTATCCCCCACCCCTCCCCTCTCTCCCCTCCCACACATAACCGTTGAAATTAATATACATAAATGTTGAAGTTAATGTGTAATTGTTGAAGTTAACATATTTAAATGTTGAAGGTAATATCGTAATTGTTGAAGTTAATATCGTAACTGTTGAAGTTAATATATATATTTATAATTGTTGAAGTTAATATATATAACTATAACAGTTATATATATTAACTTCAACAGTTACGATATTATCTTCAACATTTAAATATGTTAACTTCAATATGGAGTGTGTGTGTGTGTGTGTGGAAGGGGACAACATATGGTAATGAGTTAGTTGTAGTGTGTGGGAGAGGGAACAACGTACACGTCGTTAGGAATAGGCACTGAGATAAGTTACTTACAGCGTACGCGTCGCTAGGGATGATAGTCGCTGGATAATTAATGAGTATACTGGATAATACGAACATGATGAGAATGATAGAATCTCCTAAACAATTGGGATTACATAATTCTCTCTTCATTTACAAATAAATACAAGAAACTAAATTGTAATACTTTCCCAAACCTAATTTCCAATATTTGTACTACTCAACTAATCAAACATTTCCAATTTCCAATTGTACTTACAATAACGTTACAGAAAAAGGAAGGTAACCGCAATCTAAAATTTCCAAAATTACATTCTGAAATTTCTAACGTTAAGAAGAAGAAGGAAAAAAAAAAAAAAAAAAAGGAAAGGTAGAGCAACAAACAAAGGAAGACAGGAAGTAGTCAAACCCTTCCTCTCTCTCTCCGTCGCCACAATCCTAGAAATCAAATAAACAAAACCTCGCTCTTTCGGACTCTCTTCCGACAATGTCTCAGACCCCAGATTCGGACTGCCCGCTTCTACCCGAATCCGCACCGGATAAATCAAATATCGACCCGGAATCCTTACCCGTACCCATACCCGACTCCCTTCCGACGCCGATGGATATCGCGGTGCCTGAGAACCCATCGGAGTGTTCTAATCCCACCCGCAAACCCGCTAACAAACGCAATAAATCGAAGTCCCTTTCTAAGAAGTACCTTGCCATGGTAGAACAGAAGCTCTCTTTTTTGAAAGAAAACCTAAACCCCATGCCGTTCTCTCCTCTCTCTTCTCTCCCTGACCTCTCCAAGCACGAAGCGCTCTTTCGCGCTCTTGGTCTTTGGGATTTTGCGCACCTCAACCTCGACCAAGATCTCCGTCCTGACCTTATCGCGTCTCTAATTGCTTTTTATGATCGGGCGGGTCGAAAGAGTCTGGTAAATGGGGTGAAAATCTCTGTCAGTAGAGCTGATTTAGCGCGGGCGCTTTCTCTCCCTCCTAAGAAGAAACCAAGTGAGGAACCAGAGGGTGATCTTTTCCGGTCTGACGAGGCGGCGTCAATCTTGTCGGATTTTATCTCAAGTTACATGCTTTTTCACCTACAGGAGGATGACGACGCGTGCATTCTTCCTGACGAGGTGGCTGAGGCTACCCAGCTGGTGAAAGAGGGTCGGCCCGATAAGGTTTATTGGGCAGATTTAATTTGGGTTTTTGTGGAAAAAGAGCTAAAGAAGGTGCCTGAGATAGGTACCTGTTATTATGCACCATACCTCCAGCAATTGATCAAGTACCAACAACCCCAATTGCTTGAAGAGGTACCGACAGAGCCAAAGGCTGTGCCTGAAGTACCAGAGGTAGAAACCTCAGCTGACGTTACAATGGAAGAAGCTGAAGATGAGGAAGAGGATGAGGATGAGGATGAGTATGATGACGAGGATGAAGAAGAAGATGGTGTAGAGAAAACAAAATCCCTTGAGGAGTTGGCAGATGTGGGTACTGATAAAGCTGGTGAGCCGAGACCCGTACCTGGATCTGGCTTGAGCCTGGGATTGTCTGGTGAGGAAAACAGTGGCTTTGAGGGCGGACCACTTAGCTGGGGGGCCATGCAAGACAAAGGCGAGGAAGGTTTTGGGCACTCTCTCCAGCCTTGTGGGTCGAGTGGGTTTGGGTTTGAGAGTTTGAGCAAACCCGTTATGGATGGTACAACAGAGGTTGATGAGGAAGGAGAGCAGTACATGCGCTCTTTTCAGAGGATGGACTCGTCGACTGATCTCTTGCAAGCTATGGAGAATGTCAGCAATGTGAACCTGTATAATACTGGGTCAGATCTCAACAACCAGGATCTGAACTCTGGTGATTTCTTGTCTATGAGTGGTGACACAACTAACAATGGCTCATTCTTCTTTACGGACACTGGCAAGGAGCAGCTTACAGAGATAGATGAGGATAGGGAAGAAGATGATGAAGATGAAGAAGAGGAGGACGATGGGATCCACATGCAAGCTGCCAAGCGAATGCGAAATGAAACAGGTAACTGGACCTATGGACAACCTTCTGCTTTGGAAGAATCCATAGAGCGGTTCAGAGCAATCTACAATGAGAGAGACCAAGCTGCCCTCAATGCACAAATGCAAGTTCAGTACCTTACAAATATGATTCAAGAGAAAGATCAGGTGATACACCAACTGGAAAGGTCCAGATATGAGAATCAGCAGAAGTACACTGCTGAACTGTCCCGGTACGAACAAGAGATGAATATCATGGTGCAGCTTGTATCAGGTTATAAGCGGGCACTGAAGCAGAATCGGCATGCCTTTTCTCAGTACAGGAAGAAGCATCCAGAAGGCAAGGAGAGGGAGAAGCCGAAGTATGGAGATGTGCCCAATGGAGGTGGTTTAGTTATTTGCACTAAGGAGCTTGAGAGGCAAAAACTAGAAAGAGAAACTGAGATGAAGCAGGTGGCGCTTGGTTTAATTTCACAGTTTCAGAGAGAGTGGGTGGAGAAGTTTGAAGGCTTCGGGACCCGTGTATCACACTTGGAGAGGAGGGCTGGGGGTCTTGGTGATAGGATTGAAGGCTGCAAGAAGAATGATGAGTGTAAGGCGAGTTTGCCCTCTGCTGAGGGCACTGAATTGTAGGTTAGAAAAGGGATGTAAATGGTTCTCTGTGTGTATGCATATTTATGCTAGGGATGATCTATGCAATGACTGGATATCTTGTTAGTTATTAGCCTTTTTTTTCCCTCTCTTTTCTATTATCTCTTATTCAAGTAGTAATCTTTTGTTGTTTGGCTAGCGTTATCTTTCCTTATGTTGTTGATTTTAGCTTATGCCAAACCACAGCTATATTGTTTGGTTCAGAACTCCAGATTATCATGTGTTTAAAGTTGCCAGCATATGTTGTTAAATACAATTTCACCTCTTCTATTATTATGTCATTTTGATGTATATTGATATGCTGGAGTATTGTTTGTTTGCACATCTTTCATGTAAGAAGTATGAAATATAATACCTCGACAGGTTTTGAAACAATTTGATTGATGAATTTTTATTTCTTGATGTAGCTCTTAGTTGTCTTCATTTTTTTGATATAAAATGTCCCTCTACTGGAGGGCTGTTACACCATTGTTTCAAGGTGCTTATTGATGAGAGATTTCTTCGTTTTTTGAGGTTTAATATAATCCCTGATGGTATTTTGTGCTTTGCGAGCTAGAAATTTAGTAAAGTCATGCAATTCCAGAAACAAATGGTGAGCATATCAGAACTAAAAGTAGGTTTCAGAGCTTGACTTGTGTACCATAGGAACTGTTTTTAATTTAGTTTTAGTTTAGTTTATAACTTTGGTTTGAGGCTTTTTGGGCATTTTTAATTGAGACTTAGCTAAACCTAAGCTTGATTTCTTGCCTAGATGGCTAGACACCCAAAGGAAGCCTTGGAACAGTTCTGTTAAGGTCCTGTAACCTGTATGTGGCCTGAAAGACGTGTTTGTCCAGTATTTTTATGGTTATGAGGCTATGTAACCAATCATGATAGCATCCTGTGAGGCCATGTGAATCTCAATTGCCAATATGGGTTATCTGTCAGCTACTTTGGTATGTTATCTGAACAGTAATGTTACAGTGTACATATTTTATAAACTAAATTATAATACAAAACCATGCATTTTTAGTACACCGAGAAGTTTGAGGAGGGGAGAGGCGGCATAGTGCATATGCAGAAAGAACATTCTAGAAGGGAATGGCTTCGACATTTGCACCATGAACCTTAAGAGGCAGAAAAATGGCGAGAGAGATGGGCATGAGGCTGGCAGCCAGTCTGGTTGATTGGGGCAGTTTGACAGAGAGTCTTGAAAAATGTTGAAGAATTTTTGCCCGTGTGTCAGAGTTGGGAGGTAGGTCAAGGGGCTTGGTGGAAAAATACAGCGCTTGGAGGAATGGCCAGTTAGACCTCTGTAGAGTGTACCAACATGGAGGTTAGTAAATTGATATGAACAGTTATTAATGTCTGACAGGGATATGGGCTTAAAGGCTCAATTCCAGCCCAATAATACTCATAAAACCCAGACAGCTGATGGCAATCGCCAGATGATATGAGCCAAGTGATTCAGCAACCATAAGCAATGGATCTGGGGACCATATCATGAACCTAGTTTCCTAAACCCAGTGCAACCATAGATGAAAGACCTTGACGCCAGATATCATCTAATCATGGACCTAATTAAGAACTTAAGATGCTTAGGAACACAGTGTTATGTTTAAGACTCTTTTTCAGTGAAGATTCATTTATTTGAATGCAGTTAATAGGACAGCTCTTATGGCTATTCCATTGGAATTGCCATTGCATGCTTATTTCAATACCAGTACATAGTCGCGTCCCATATTATCTGAATTTACTTAGTTTCAGGTTAATTTTTGGGCTTTGTCAAGGTCAAGTTCTTGCCTAGGAACCCAAAAGGATCCTATTGCTACTTGTTTACTGGGTTGGAACAGTTCTGGTTAGGTCTGGTTGCCTGGTATTATGCTGGCCTGCCCTGTGTAAAAAAAAAATAATAATAAAAAATAAAAATACATTAAGATATAAAAAAGGGAGGATCTCAAGTACAAAGCTGAAGTTGGGGTAATATACAGGTAAACCTGACTGACTGGTACAAATGTAAGATCCAAATGTAGTTCTTAGACTCGATGTAGGAAGTTCTTATAAGTTTATTTTTCTCCTAGGGGGGACACAGTCACATGCCAATGGTTATATCTTGATTGTCTCAAATAAACAATTGTATTATTATGTGGGCTCAAACAAAAGGTAAGAAATTGGTATTTTCTGGGACCAGCTGTAATATTTGATTTCTTTCTTTTTTTTGCCCTTATTTTGGTTCTCTTTTTCACGCTTCTGGTAAGATTTGCAACAGCTGGAGCATGTTGGATAGGAGGGACATAAGGCCAATTTGAAACACATGCCTTCAGACTGGCATGTCCATTGCTGTTTCAATCTCTGACGAATCAACCAATCAGAACTGATCTAGTTTCTCTGACACCATGAATTAGTACATTTAAACGAATGTCCAATACATTTACTAATTTGATATTGTTAGGATTTTATACAATATATCAAAGTTAATAATAATAGTGCACTTGATGAAACTGTTGCTTCTTTATTTTCTCGTTCCTAATTTATTTGTAGCTAAAATGACCCAATGTCATAGATTCAATTGTCAGGGTCAGAATTGATAGACTACCAAGGAAAAGAAAGGAAGGGAAAATTGGTTTATTTCAACGTCCTTAAGATTTTTCGGCCATTTAATGAGATTGGGTCTTTCAGAAAAGAGGGAATGGAAGAATATATCAATAGTAATTCATTTATTGTTTTGATCTAGTCTGGTAGGGTTTGTGGGCCTAGTACTAGTGTCTAGTGTTGTTGGGAGATTTATAGAGGGCAAGAGAGCGACCCAACTATATGTCAACCATGCCCATGACCGTGCAATACAAAATCACGCCGTACCAGAATTAATATCTGAATTAGAAGACCCACTCAACATTATAGCACAATTATTAGATTGCTAATAGTAGCATGCGTTTTCACATTTATTTACCCATACTGTGTGTCAATTGGTTTTTCCTCTCTCCACCTATTGAGAATTTTTTTTCTCCCCTTGAAGCATAATATATACAAGGTGCAGGTACTAGACCTGATTGCTGTAGGTCACCTCCGGTTTTCATTTCCTTCAGACTTCAGTTCTAGTTTTGTCAGGTTCAAATATTGGGGCCATTGGCTTTTCAAAATGCCTCAACAAATAGCGTGTTGTAAATTTATTACTGGGAAACTGTTTAAGCATATTTGTATTTTTGTAGTTAATTCTGTCAGGATGTGTTATTTATATTCCTTTTCTCTTATCCTTTCTTTTTCTTTTGCCTTTTTGGATCCTTAATTGCATTATTATTTAGAAAACTTCAAGCACCATGACCAAAACAAAAAAAGAAAAAAAATCCAGAGCGTTCTCATCGATTGTAGCGATCATGTCAAGTTTGCTTTCGGTTGAAACAGGTAGTGTCATCCAATTGTTTTTCTTCTTTACTCTTTTTTCTTTTCATCTCTATTCATCAAGGCATAATTGAGGTTAAACCTTGTGCACCTCAAAAACTCCCAAAATGTACTCTTTTTTTTTTTTATCTTAACTGTATCAATCAGGTCTGAAGCCACCAGTATGCATATGTACATAAATTTAAAAAAATAAGAATAAGAATAATAACTGAACGTTATTAAAGGATAAACTGGCTGTAAAGCTAGGGAAAAGTAGGGAAGAAACACAAGGAATGAATGCATGAGATCGAATTTCCCACAACCCACATGGCCACAAGCAGGGTGTGGGCTGCATGCTGTCTCTCCTTCTCTCCTCTCTTTATTCTTATATTTTTTTTATATATAGTTATATATATATATATATTTGTTTACTTTTATTGTGCCACATTCTTTGCCCATTTTTCTCTATCATTCCCTTCTTTCCTTCGAAACCCACATGCACTGTTGATTCGGTTTCTTGCTAATCTATTCTTGTCGAATATGTGCTATTAAAAGATAACCCAGCTTGTAGTTGCATTGTCTTCTCTGTTGTATTACACCATCACTACTAGAGACCTGGTAAATGCTGCTTTCTTTTTTACTTCAACAAATTTGGAGGAAGTATTTCTTATTTATGCGACTTAAAATGACAAACGTCATGGTTTCTATAGTGAGCATCTTTGGGCCACCAGTAGCTAAATTTGTCATGATAAATATCAAACCATCCACTACTTTGTTTTTGCACTGTTGCACTCTCTATATAATTTTTATATAGTTTAGTTACTAATTTGATAATTACATTCTAATTCTGTCCCGTAACCTAGAAAAGACGTCTTATAATTTAAATTATGCTAGTCATATATGGTCTTACCACTCTAGTAAGTACTTACCGATTTTAAATTCATTCTAGTTTGTATTTCTTATATGGATTGTATTTAAGATTTATTTTGAGGACTACATGTACAAAAAGGACAAACAGACCCAGAAAAGGTTGCAGTGTTATTGATGCGTGTGAATGCAATTGTTTGTATACCATGTGCTACGGACTATTGTATTCGGTGGGTACAGTGGCGGAGATAAGTGGAAGGGAGGGGGGTCAATTGACCCCATTCAAAAAAAAAAATTTTGTAACTAACATATAAAAATATGTACTTTTATGATGAAAAATTGTATGGGTGTACTAGTTTGAACCCCATTAAGTTTATACTTGATTTTATTGGTTGAACCCCATCAAAATTTTGAACCGTTATGGTTATATGATGTGAACTTATAATTATATATTATTACATGTATGAATCTTGAAATTTTATTGAACCCCATTTTTGAAATTTCTGGCTCCGCCACTGGGTGGGTACAAAATTAACAATTTCGTACGTTTACTGTTAAATAAATAAATGAAGTAGCTGCGTTTAGGTTGTACATTGACTTTCTTTGCATGTGGATGTGATTGGTAAAAATGCCTTTACTCTTAATTATATGTATGCTTTTATCCAACTTAATTTTCGTAACAAATTTTTACATATCACATCACATATAAGAAAGCTAGAACATTTACAATTTAACCCCTAGAATTTCTTTAACCCTGTTTTCATCCTGCTGAGTTAGTCTCTTTATATTACTCAGTACTCACTATATTAATTTAATTGAAGAACTATGGCATGAGTGGAGCCTACTATTAAAGAGAAACACGGTTCATAAAGTGATATAACTAACTGCAAGTACAGAGCTAGTAACATTCTTTTTTTTTTTAATATAAAAAACTTTACAACATGTGATACAGCTAGATAAAATTTGATGGGCACAAAAGAACACTCCCAACAAATCCTTAAAAATGATCAACTCAATTACACTTGAGAAAAGAATCACAAAAATGTTAAAACAGGAAAGAAAGAAAAAAGAATTAAATTACACCAAAGAATGCAGCTTAATTAAGCCATCTAACACCACCAATGGTACAAATGCAACCCTCTCTACTTCTAGAAGGATGTTGGATCAAACACACATAATCACAATTTAGTCCCCATAGGAAGTCATAATTTAGTCGACTTTCAAGCCGCAAGATTGACGTGCTCCTTCTCAAATTGAATCTGCAAAGGATCTGAATCATTGTCGGTACCAGTCACTTTCTTGAGCTTATTCTGCTGTTGGTACACTTCACGCAGTCTTTCAATTTCCTTCTTTAGCGCCTCTTGATGAGCTGCATTGGTTATGTTTTTTCCTTGCTTAGTATACAGCATAATAAATTGCAAATTTGTGAGGGATTAAAATTATAAGCATCTTTTTAAGCAATGTCTATCTTTACATGGCTAAGTAAAGTTAGTTGGGATCATCTTATATATATTGTTTGAAGTTGAAAATGAAAAGAGATAGGGAGGAAAAATGGTTATTACCATCTTTGAAAATCTTATCTTGTGCAAGAGCAGCAATCCTCTGTTTGAGATGGCTATTGCCTACAGTTAATAGTGAACGCTGGTGATCAAGAAATGCAACTCGTGGAGACAATGCAGACACTTCCATCTGTCGAAGTAATAAAAAAAGTGCACAATCGTTAATTAAAATTCATGCATTTAATTGGGTTTTCAGAGATTTTGATTCCGCTTGACCAACTTGCTGGTATTAGATAGTTCTTAGTTCTCCCATATTTTTTATCAGCATAAAAATTGATTTCCTCAACTCATTTTATTCATAGAATTAAAAAGAAAGGAAACCAACAACCCAAAATTTTTATTTATTATACATGACAAATCATTGGGGTGCTATGTCTATCTTTACTTTTTGTTTTTTTTTTCTTTTTCAGAAGTAGAATTACCTGTAATGTAGTTACACTGCGCTCTAGTTCAGAGATGTATTGCAGCTTCCTCACTCGTGACCTCTGTGCAGATTGTCTGTTTGCCAAGATTCTGAATAAAGGAAAAATCCATTAGGGATTAAATTCTAGTACTAGGACAATCGATTTCTTTTAAATTCTTTCTATTATTCGATATTAAAAAAAATAAAAACCAGAGTTTATCCAATTCAGTTGAGATATAATACATTGATTTCTACTCAATTCCATTAACAAAGTATCCTATTAAATTAAGTTGCAGCAAGCAATTACATGTGAAGCCGATGCTGCAGACATGCTAAATCCTTAATTAATGCCATATGAATTATGAACTAAATTAAAAAAAATATCTGAGTACAATTAACAAGAATTGGAAAAAACTGATGGACTCTTCATGCACTTTACTCCAAATTGAACCTTTAGATGGACGTAATTAGCTGTTTACAACAAGGGTAAAATACTCAAGTTGATAAAACAATATATGCAACATTATTACCATGAATGCATGTGACTGCTCGTGCATTGCCAGCTTATTTTGTCTACCAAATTCTCAATGTCAAATTAAATTTTAAATTCACTGACCAAACTCTAACAAATTAACCATGTAAGAATGTACTTTTTATTTGTCTATCCTGTAGCTTTAGAAAAATAATGTCAATATTTTGGATTATAGAAATTTAATAATTACATGTCCTAGAAGGCTAGAACTAAAAAGACTTTAAAAAAGTTTTGAAGTATGAAATGAATAGTCTTGACCTGAGAACATGAATTCATACCTAGAATGCATGTGTTTTAAATAAATTGTGAACGTATGTACACATACATTGAGTTCTGGGTTCTCAGTTCTCACCTCATACTTGTGTGTATTTGAATAAAAAAATACATATATTGTTGTCAGACTAATAAAATAGAATAATATTTTTCAGAAACCGGACAGACATAAAAAAAAAGATTTGAAGAATGAATTGTTTTTATTTTCCCGAAGTGTGATTCCGTACCACGAGTCCACGACTAGAGAATTACGGTGGCAGATACCAATACCATCATACCAATAGGAAAAATGTACCTGCCAGTACCTGCAATTGTACATTCGTACTACATGTAACTAAAATGTACTAATCAGCACGGCACCTGACCTAGGACATCCTTACCGGTCGGTACATCATTTAGTTGGATTTTTATAGACAATTTAACTTGAAATAATTGGTACATTGTCAAATAATTTACCTCTTAACCCTCTTAGGATCCACAATTCCTGAATCGGCAGCCTCAGTTGCCGCGTTCAGTGGTTCGGCCTTAACATTTTGGGGCTCCTCAGACCCGCTTCTGCTATCACTCTCCGGCTTTGTGTCGACGAGAGAAGCCGCTGCCATTTCATCTTCATTGTCAGCAAACATGGACATGAGCTGCTCATCATCAAGCCGCTCGAACTCCTGAGGCCCGTCAAGGAATGCAACCGAGTCACTCGCCGAGCGGCGATGAGCCCCACGTCTAACAGCAGAGAATTCAAAGAACTCGTTGACCCATGGCGCCATTGTGGGGCTCTTTGGTGGCAGTTGCGCCATGTTGAAAGAGAAAGGTTGATGGATAGAAGACTAGCTAGTAGAAGAAGAGAAGAGTATGTGTGTGTACTTGTACTAGGTAACTACTTGATAGGGGTTGGTTGCTAGAAGTCAGAAGTGTAATGCGAGAGCTTGATATGGAAAGGGATTAGAAGTAGAGCGACTTGGATTTGGATTTGTAGTTTTAGGAGGTGGTGGGTAGTTTGGGAGGAGGTCACATGCAAGGGAAAAAGAGACAGCTAGCAACAGCTGGGGGAGGTGTAGAGAGAGAAAGAGAGAGAGAAGGTGGTGGGGAGATGGGAAGAAGAGAGAGAGAAGAGGGAGAAGAGAAATTTAACTGGAGGAATCGGCGACCACGTGCTGACCTGACCGTAGCTTTTTGCACGAATTTCAAGTAGGTAGGAAAAATAGTTAGGCCTATGATGATATAAGCAAAGTTAAAGCGTGTGTTACTGTTTCATTGTTGATGACAAAAGAAATAATCAATAATATGCATTCATTTCAGTGTCTAGTGTCTCGAATTTTTACTCCCGTGTAATTTTCTGTTTTCGTTATTTTTTTCTTCATTATTAATAGTATTATTATTATTATTATATAATAAATAAATAAATAAATAGTATTATGGTACATGTGATTAGTAAGGTGGAATATAAATGTACTTTATATATTTGAGGATTATTATCTGTCAACTGAGACAATTTCACCATGGACTCTCACCATATGAATGCATTATGTTGTCAGTAAATATTAATTATTTTTTTTATCAAATATAAACTATGTGAAAATTTAGCATACAAGAGTAGGCAGCAGTGGATGACATCACGGGCTTTTATTGGGTAGACAAGTAGGGGTAAAGTTGTCCCATGATAAAAATCTCGTTCTTTTTTTATTTAGGAATAAGAGGAATAATGGAAATAGGCGAAAAATATTGAAAAGTGTGTAATTTTGTGAAAAGTTTGGATGATTAGAAATAAATTTTCGCCTAGAAAAAGACTATTCCTCTTATTCCTAAGCGATCCAAACGCCCCATAAAATTTTAAATATGCTTAACCGAATGTGAATAATTATTGAAAGAAGTTAGCTTAATTAGCACATTTTAAAAAAATGAAAATGTTATTTATAGTACCATAGCTTACTAATATGTTACATGTAAATACAGTTATTCATTAAACATATATATGATATGTTTTTGTTAGTTCTACACAGAGAAAACTTTTTGATATAAACTTTTACATGTAAATTGAAAGCACATATTTGTGCAAGTCGGTGCTTTTAGTAACAAACTTACCAGCAGTAGCATATTACTAATGATGCTACAATAAATGTTCTTGGACTAAAAAGTCAGTAGCTTGTAACAGAAGTTGTGCTAGAAATTTTATAAACACTAATAATTTGAATTTATATTATTCGAATACTTTAAAATTTCTTAATTTGTATGATGCTAACTAATTAAATATAATTTTAGTGCATCTACAACGCTATCCCGAGACGTGAAACTATCATGCATTATTTTTATATATTTCACCCTTCTTTTTACATACTCCATTGATTTAAATTTTAACAAAAGATAAGAGGGAAGCAGAGTGGGGATTAAATGATGTCTCCCCATGTGCTCTGCTTGTATGACATTCTTTCCTTATCCCCGTTGAGGAGATTATTTCACATGCACGTCACATGCCTCTCTCTTCTCTCTCTTCTTGTTGCTTTCATTTCCCCTACTAGTTTATTCCCTTTGTTTCTTATATGGCCTTTTTATTTTATTGGTAGCTCTCCCTCAGATCAAACTTAGTAATGTAAAGCTTCTAGGTAGCTTCCATTAGACCACTAGCTATTCTCGCATGTTATGGCGAGTAATATGTAAATTCTGCACATGTAATTGAATGGAACACAGATCCGAATGCCATAGGTTTAGATTAGATAGCTTGTTAGGGGTACTTGTATACTATTTTATTAGTTATTACCCAAGGATGGTAAATATTTTATGATAGAGAAATAACCATCTTCGCACTTCCTGGAAATTGAAAATTTTTAATCACTTTTCTCATATTCCAAAGAGAATGTCAGCCTTCAATTTCATCTCTTGCTAGGATTAATTTCGCAACTTCTTATCTTGTAAACAGACGGTGAATGTTCTACAATGTATATTTTTTCTTTGAAATTTTTAACTCTTTCTCTATCAACAAAAACTTAATTTACACTTCAAATAATTAGATTTTGATAATATATTAGGTTACAAATTCGTTCACATGGTGATGCATTCATGGAAGCATAAGTTGTTTCTACATTATAATTAAAGATGCATAATTGGTGCTTTATGTTTTAAATTTTTTTTTGCCATGGTTGTTAGGTCAACTCTGACCATAATCCCTTGTGATGCATACTGCTTACAGGCTCAACTATCCATTGCAGTAGGTTGACCTAATAAGATAAAATCATTATTCTGAAAATCTAATTATATAGTTTTTTTTTTTATTGCAAGAACACAATGGTAACCGGAGTATCGTATGAGGATGCAAGTTGGGTCTACTGGTTAACTAGCTTTCACTAATTTAGGTCAACAAATTCATTTGAGAAATTAAGATTAAAACTGCTAAGTAAGAAATACAATTATTTGTTCACAGATATTTCTCTGAAATAAGCCAAATAGGTATTATCCACTTCTTTGAATAATATCCATACCTAGACTATTTGGTCCTTTATTCGATGAATCTAGAGAAGGGTATTTTTGGTTAAGATAGAACTTAACATAAGTTGAATCGTTGAAATACTACCCAACGGGAAGATGAACTGGGTAGGCATGATGAGTATTTTTGTCCAAAAAAATCATACAATGAAATTTTAATATATAATTTAACAGAAAAATTAGTTATATAAGAGTATATATCCCAATTAAGATAATTTAAAGGGTAAAAACAATTATAATAAAATTAAAGGATAATTTTCTGAATTGTAAAATTTGAGGAGCATTCACTTTTTTTTTAAAAAAAAAATAATTTTGTTTTATCTAGCTATGTCTTTTTTCTTGTTAAAAAGATGGAATCAGTCTTCATCGGACAATGCGGCTTAGATATCACGGAGAAGCATCATATTAAATACTTGTACATAAAATTTTCTACATGTGATCAACAATTGAAGGGGGGAAAAAAAATCTCTCACCAGTAAAACTTTTCGATTCTCATTATTCTAAAAAAAATAACTTTAATAATATTACAAAAAATCTCAAAGTCTTGAAAGACTCCTACAAAAAACACTAAAAAAATGCTAAAATTATCTACAGATGAATCATATATATATGTCAAAACATGTAATCATGCCTTTACATCTACCTATATTTACTTTTACCAGCAAGAATGGGCTGAATCTGCAACTGCCTGTTAAATGCCTGATTAAAGAGAACCCGTGTTTGAAGGGCCGAAACAACCGGGATCCATGCTAATATGGCGATCGGAGCAAAGACTACAGAGCCCATGCCATAGTCATATGCATGTGCAATGGCTTGAATTGGCTCCCATATGCTGTAATACTCTATTCTTGGCCTCAACACTTGCACTATCTGCATCAAATAATAGAAAGGTTACAAAACTCTCAGTAGTGGTAACAGAGATTAAAATAATTCAATGCCTTTGGATTGGTGTTCAACTCGGTGATTTGATATACAGGTACCACATTGCACTATCTGAAATCAGTTCTTTTGTTAGTACTTTACAAATACATTCAACGCTGGCCTAGCTTGATAGAAACCTATTTTTTTCCTTTCTGGAATCCGTATTTTTCCTAATAATGTTGGGCAGGGTAAAATGAATCCTTTATATGCACAAGGTGGCCGAAAATGCAATGAAAAAAAGGCTCAATCTAGACCATCTTACTTGTACTAGTAATAGTGCAATCTTGGTATAGACAAGATAAATGGCTAGAAAAATAAGCTTTGGACAAAATAAGCCCATTAAATTATGCTTGAACATACCGATAATAAACCCCACCCAGTTGGGAGAAAAGCAAGGCAGCATATAAGCATGTCCATAACAGAAAGCTTGCATACAGTATAGAGAACGGCTAAACTAGTTGATACTGCTAAAAATATCACAAGCTTAAAAAATCTAAATACAAGTTGATGTTCTGAGCTCAGCCTTCTTCGTGCCTCATAAACAACCTAAAAGAAATCACATACATCATTTTTACTTCTTCAAAAAAGAAACAAAATATTTTTACACAAGTGATGGCAAAGATAGATTCTGTTATTTGACAAATTGACCTCTTACACTGATAGAGTCCAAGTTTATGGACAAAAGACATTTAAAATCATTCTAACTTGATTTATATGGACAAAAGAGTCCAAGTTTTATTGTTAGTCTGACATGGAATATACCGGCAATATTATCTTCCTTGGTTGACTTGACCTTGCATTTAACAATTGTCTAATTTCAAATATTGAGGAATACTGGTCATACTTGTAAGACCAGCGAAATTTTAGGTAGCAAATAAAAGAAGAAATAGGACAAAGTTATAACGACATACCTTAACCAGCACAATAATGGCGATTATGACAACCCATGAAAGTAAATACACCAAGAAAGTCTTATTATCCCCTGATATATCAAGGTGGTACACGAGACCATACTGGTATATAAAGAATCGAAGAGACAAAATCACTTCTAGAACCTTTGAACCAAGACCTGAGTGTCTTAGATGCGCATTTTCGCAATTCCACCATGACTCCCAACTCTTATCAGGCTGCACTCCGACTCCGCCTGGATTCCTCATCCAATGGTTCCAGTCAGCCCAATCTTCTACAATTTTCTTCCATGCAAAGCCCATTGGGTTAAACAAAAATGGTGTGAAAAGCCATGCAAGTGCCATAAACCAAGTCGAAAAAGTCGCCATCAAATAGGCAACCCCAGACTCATATGACTTTCTAAAAAGATTATATACAATTAGCAAAAATGCGAGCTCAAATCCTTTTACAAAGTGGCTCCGTGAGTAAAGCTGGTAATTCTCAGTGAAACTCGCATGAAAAACCACAAATTTACGTCCAGTAGGTCGGTACTTGGCACCACCATGGAGTATAGTACGGCCAAAGTAGTGGGCTTTGGTGCCAAGGGAGAATGTGAAGAAAACAGAGGCAAGTTGCATTTGCATGAGAATGAAATCAGAAAAGGCAACACGAAAGCCCTTTTCGAGGCATAGCTCCATAACCATAGGGAGTCCAGTTAGGAGTCCCAGTTGGAGAAAAGACTGAGAGCCGAGAGCAGTTTCCAAGGATTTCATGTTTTTGGTTCTGGTTTTTATTAGCAGGGCCTGCTCCAGTCCACTGAGAACGAGGTAGAGTTGACCATAGAGAAATACATACACCACGATTATTGAGATCTGCAAATTTGTACTTGATCTCAAATAAGAATTTAAAACATAGAAATCAATAGGTCATTCTTTATGGAAAAATAGCAACAACATGGGAAATAATTCATCAGCCAATTGTATGTCTTTGTAAGTACTTTGTTAATTCGTTCTAAATCTTAAATAATTATTATCTCAACTGTTTAAATAAAATTGTGTGTTTGCAGTAGTTGCATTCATCAATATGAGTAACATGAGAGAGATATGTACATACAAGGCTATTGAAGTAAAACCCGACAGTGCTGAAATAACATGAGAGCATGCGAAAGAAATCAAAACCATGGCCAAGCCGGTAAATATCACGACTTAGGGCTTGTTCACTATTGCCATTTGTGACCTTTGCTTCAAATTTGGAAATTTGATTTAAACCAACATCACGCCCCTTTCCCACTTGTATGTACTCTTTATATGTTACATTACCACGGCGCAGTGTTGAGTTGTATCCTATAGAAGAAATGGAAATAGGATGTAATAAAAAGACTGAAATATCCAACATCATGTCTATAAGTATTCTTCTATACGATAGGCAGGCTGAAAAGAATAAATGCTCTGTTTTTTGAAATAGCCATTTTGTTTTTTTGTACTCGATGAATAAGTACATCTAATAATACACATTTTTTTCCTGGTTTGGCCTTTTGAGTTCTAGTTAGGAATCAGGAATCTGACAACAGCAGATAAGATTAGAGAATCTTCAAGAACCTTCCATATTGAAAATTCTTAAGTCACTTCGTCTAAAGTATAGAACACTAATATGTTTGCAAACTAAAACAAATGTTTCAAGTATTTTCCTTCATTTTTTTAAAATCAAGTGTATTAGTTTCTTATTTATTTTTAAATAATTCGTTCAAGAAAGCAGGACAGTGTTCTGACAATGTATGTATTATTTCCCTTTGAAACACAAAAATTTAACAAGACAGATCATTACCAGCAAACACATCCTCGCTTAAATTAATCGTTTTAGAAGCTTTGCTAATACCACCTTGTGTCAGATGAAAAAGCCTATCGAAAATATCTGGATGCCCATAGTGAAACCGTACCCTTTGTGTGATGAAAAAGAAACTGTTAGTCAATGTATATCTTAGAAGATGGCATCAGTGGTAAGTCATTTAAAATTTTATACCTGAGAGGGCTTGCAAGAAATCTCTGGCCAATGGTAACAAAGCTGGTCTCCTGGTATGACATGAAGCCAGCAAGTGATGAAACACTGAAATATCATACATATTCCTTAAGAGGTTTTGCTTGATTCTTCTATAGAGAACTCAACTGGAAACAGTAAGTCTTGAACGAGTACCTGCCGGTAAATATGTGTTCTCTTAATCCAAGAATTGTTGGAGCATGGCTTCCATGATGCTGGACAAATTCTTGCAATACATTTCTCATTTTATAGGCTTCTTCCAGATAATTGTCCTTCAAAGAAGAATACAAAGAAGTGATATATACAAATTTATAATAAGTTTCAAATATCATTTGTGCCCTAAAGAAGAAAGCATACTTGGTTCATGTCTATTGTCTGGAGAGCCTCTCCACGTGTGAAAATGACGGCATGGTTTTGGTTCTCTGGTTTTCCTTCTCCAATGATTGGCGGACCTGGTAACTTAATTCGGTATATTTCCTGTATATACACTAGCCAAATTAGTTCCAGATTGTAATACCATGCTATGCTCCATCAAGATAAGCTCAGCAATGCATTTAGAAAAAGGGGCCACTATCAAGAAATCACCTGATCGAGATTATTTTCTGCTTTGATTAAAACTGAAGAATAGAGCTTATGAGGTTCACCACCTATCATTACTTCTTTTTCTTCAATATAAGCAACCCGCAAAGCTGGATGCCTTCAGGATCAATAGGTAAATAAATGGTTATTAAAGTAAGCCAAGCTCCACATTTACCAACTTCCCTTAGTAAAACTAGGCTAACCTTACAAATTTTAGGATAATAAAATCTCAACATCTAATTAAACAGACGTATTTATGTTTGTTGTTCAACAGTTGATTAACAAGTTTCTAGATACAAAAGGGCATAAGTTTTTTCCATGAACAACCTGGGACTCTTTAGCTAAGTTTCATATCTTTTTCCTCCGATAAGTTTCTCTTTATAGTGTAAACTACCTTGTCATAAGGTCAATAATATCCTGGGCATGAGGATCGCCATTAGCCTTTTGTTCACCGAATTTCTGACATGATATTACATACGTGAATTTCATATCGGCCAAGGCATCCAGCTGATCTGACATGCATGGCTGTCCATTTTTATGATTTTGTCCCTGCTGGTCAATTGCAGTGTGGCCCTTGTATATATCTGGCTAATAAAAAAAATGTTTTCCATTTGTAAGGGTGCCAGAATGCTCCGCTTTTTCTGCTGCCAAGAGCTAACCTACATAATTTTTTTTTTCTTTTTTTTGCTTTTTAACTGTCATCTACAAATCTTATAATTTAAAATTTACAAAAGCAAATTATCCTTGGAAACTCTTATTCAATTTGAGAAGGTATGTACAGTAACGGGCATGACATTTCAAAGTCAGACAAGAGGTAGTACCAAGTTTTAAATTTTTTTTCCTCTGCTGCCAACTTTACCTAACAATAAAGTTTTTAAGCTCTATTTTTTTTTTTATTTGACAGAACTTTTAGCCTCAACCAAGAAATAATGACATATAATTCATCTTTAGTACACTCAATCAAGACCAAACAAAATCAGGTGACAAAATAATGACATATAATTCATCTTTAGTACAAGAAATATAAGTCCTTTTTTATAAAATAAATGAAGAAAAATACTACCTTCTTCACGCTGTTCACTTTTATCTAAAAAAGCTTGCAGTTTCAGTGCCTTCCTGTAGTACATCATTCCTCGTACTACATATCATTAATAGAAAGGGATCTCCATCAGCATGGTACAATAAGAATTAATTAATAATTTAACTTGGCAGTTTAATTCTATATTTTTTTACCTGTGCGACTGAGTGTTTGGCCACGGAAAGAAGCCCAGTACCTGACCTCTTCACTTTTTGGGTCTGCCCCAAGCCTTTCTTTAAAGTTTTTCCATTCATCTAGGATCAAAATGGATAAATAAATCACAGTTTTAAACTTGGATTAACTAAAGGCTTACAAAAAAAATAATAAAAAAATCACATATGACCTAACAAGGTGTAGCAAAAACATAATATGATCCACTTTAAAATTGAAGCTGGTACGATCTGACCCAAAAAAAAAAAATTGAGAGATTGAAAAGGCCAACTATCACACCCAATAGCAATGCAAAACATCACAACAAACCTTTTAAGACAACCACACCCAATTGAACCCCAATTAGAGGCACAAGTACTTAAATTAACCAAAAATGAGGTGGATGAGGCTGAAAAACCCTAGAATAAAAATAAACTCAACCCTGAACAGACCCCATGTGAACAACTAATGTTTGTGGTAATGCATCATATGCCCCTACTTTCACACAGACCAATATGTATAACCGATGTTCGCCTGCTTATGTTTCTCAAATTAGGTCTCTACTAATGTTACTAACCTGGATATATTTTTTGCATGTAAGTTAAGATGGAGTTGTTGGATGAGCCATCTTGGATTAAATGAAGCTCTTCCTCAGAGAAATTTACCTCCTCCATGAAATATGGGGTTATCACACTAGCCCAGAAAAAAAATACAACTTTAATTTTGATTTTTCTTATGACTTGATTGTTAGTCAAATTTAGTTTCCAAAATTTTATGGAAATTAGAAAGCAGTCGATGGAGCTTTGAAAATTAGTACCTAAAAGAGAGCATATTGCGAACCCTAGGTGCGAATGGCATATCCATGAAAAGTGATGTGGCAAAAAATGATATTCTTCTCCGGGCTTCTAAGTTTGATGGTACATCCATGGCCTTCTCCTTGGTTGTAAGCAAGAGGTAAAGTCTTTTGACCTGACAACAAAGAAATCAGCATGTTGGTTTTCTTCATTACACACTTCAAGAAAAAAAAGGGTCTCAGCACAATACCAGGACTAGTTTAAAGCTCAGCATTAAGTTCCAGCCCAAAATGAAAAAAAAAAAACCTTTGAACTGAAAGTTGTACCCGTTTGATTTTAGTATTAGTGCAAGGAACAGGATGTACCTGCTCTTTTAGTGGATCATCGTTTGGTAAAGGAAAACATATTGAAGTTGATGTGAAGAGTTCAGGTTGGTAATCTCCAAATAAACAAACAAAATCTCTCTCACATCCTGCCATGCATGATGAGTTCACAACTTCCATTATTCTGCATGAAAAAAATGCAACTATAGTATTAGATTTGGAGGAATTGCAGAGATCAGGATGACCGTCAGTACGGTATAAGGTCCCCAAATTGTGTTGTAGGTTGATATTGAGATTTGAATTAGACACAAGCGTTGCATTAAATATCTGCTATTATTTTTCAGTTTAATAAATTTTCTTTTTACTTTAACTTATTGTTCATCAAGTAAACATTTCACCAGCTGGACAGGTTATTCAATTTTGAATGTTAAAATATACCTTGGTGTATCGCGCACCAGATCTTTGATCACAATTTCAACAATATCTTGGAGCAAAATTGTAACATTGTACCTGCTTTCTACTTTATTTTCAAACTGGATGGAGAACATAACAAACTTAATTGATAACTCAGTTTCATATATCAAACATATTACAAAATGAAAACAATAAAAATAAATCTTTTGAATTTTAATGTAGTAATCACCAGAGTTTGAACGAGATGTACAAGCTTGTTGCACAATACTGGTAGCTGGTGCAAATTGATATCCTTCAGTAGGTTTGAGTTTTCAATACTTGTTTCAACATGTGTATATATTGCCTTCAGAATGCTGAATAAATATAAACGCAGTTTCATGTAAGATGCCAACGAACAATAAAAATTTACCAAGAGAGTCGATAGGTATTTTGCAAGCATTCAAGTACCACATATATTTTTTTCTTTTCATGTTTCCTCATGGCTTGTATGGATATTAAGGTTTACTCCGTCTTTTTTGAAGGCTAGAATGATAATTATGACTTTTAAGTGTTGAAGTAACTTACTAGTCTAGAAAAACACACTAAAAGTTAACAACTAAATATCATTATTTGAATTAACAAAATGATCAAGACAATAGAAGAAGAGTCCAAAGAGCACACTGCTAAAGTCATGGCACATACTCTAGACCATGCACCACAATCCCAACAGGGAACCAATAGGAAGAGATTTGACAGTTAAATCATAAATGTACCTCTTTTCTAGTTCTCCAATAATAAGAAAATCTGAAATATACTTCAACGAGATGTAACACTCAGTAACAGCACAAAACATGTAATCATCTTTCATAACCTTTTGGTAGAGTCTCTCACACGTCCCAGTAAATTCAGCAGCCATATCAACTGCTGTTGAAAACTAAAACCCAATACAAAAAAAACTTCATTAGATTTTTCTTTTTACTTCAAACTCAATAATTGAGGTAAATTTACATAGTAAAAAAAGGCCGAACAAATATAAGTAAACCTTAGTTGCAAGTAGAAACAGAGGCCAGCGCACTAGGCCAGAATTCAACTCAGTTGATAAAGGCATTGTCATCAAATCCATTTCTCTTTGGAAAAAAATAATAAACTGTTAATAGTGATTAAATTAACCTTTAAAATATTAAGAATGGGAAGAATGAACCGAAATTTCTAAGAAGAAATAAAGATGGAAAAATTTTTGACCTGTTACTTATTAAGTCCTCTGAGCGAAAGCTACTTATTATCTCCTTCCAAACCAAAGCAAATTTGGCAATATCATTCCTTTCTACCTTCAAATCCTGGTCCAATAAAGTTCCATCATATCAGAAATACAGAAACAAATAAAGATAAGATTAATAGGGTTCGTTTAAATATGTTGGGAAACCAAATGACGGATGGAGAAGAACAAATAAACTCGATGAAATAAATGACTCAGCACTATATGTATAAACTGGGGCAGTCGCCAGTTGGGCAGTATTTCTGACTAAGTATGGGTGTGTGCTTGTTGTCCTTTATTTATTAGAGTAAGGTTAGATTTAATACCCCACATATGGCAGTTTACTCCAAACAAAAGCGAAAAAGAAAAAAGACAATCAGGTCAGCCAGAAAACTGACCTTAAAAAATTTCTTTTCCAGGAAGGTCCCAAAGCTGGTTTTCTTTTCCTTAGGTGAAGACCGCGGCACGAGAGAGAAATTAAAAACAGCAGGTAAAGTGTTAAAGCGACTTCTCACCATACCCATTGTGCGTATCTATATATATATATATATAAAAAAAACATAATTAAATAGTTATATCAAGCAATTATAAATTTATAACCAAATCTGACATTCTAATTTTCTGCACAAAGAACAACCAAAACGAAAACAATTGGATTCTCAAGCAAACCATACTCATTATTTACTAAACTTGAGTATAAATCCAACACCTTTTATGTTTGTAAAGATTAAATTGTTTTAGGGTTTTCCAGAAAGTGAATCAAACTAATTAAGCTAATAATTTAAATAATCCTGATTAGAAGGTATAAATAAGCACCTCTGAAATTTTACAATAAGTGCTTTAAGAAAAATTAAGATAAGAAAATGTTCAGAAAGAAAAAGAAATTCAACTATTGAAGTCCCTGAACAAACAGAAGGCAACATTACCTCACCAAGGTGATGAACAATTCCATACATGCCACCAAAGACCGTGCAAAATATAGAGTACCATATTTGTGTATCCATGAAATAAACCTGTTCATCAACAAGAAGATAAATAAATAAATAAGCTGCTTTATGAGACTTATATAGTTTAAAAATAAACTATGATAATTTTGAATATTACTCACAAGAATAATGGGTGCCCATATCGCGAGGATTGCACCAAGATTGCTTTTCACTGAAGCAATAATCAAAGTTATGTATCAGTATGGCGCTCAGCAAAATACCAAACAATTTGATAAAAGCACTACTAATGGTTAATGGAAATTAATTTATTTTTTTATTTAGCTGGTTTTGATATAAAAAAAATTTTGGCAAGAAGTCCATGTTAAAGCATTAAGCACCTGACAAGCAAAAATAATCTAAAGAGAGTATAAATGAAAAATTTGACATCTGAGGTACATCCTAATGCAAATATACAAGTAAATAACAAATTAAAGAAACATGTGAATAAGAAAGAGAGAAACCATGGGGAAACAACTCATGCCAATCATACTGATGCACATTGATCTTCATAATCTGCTTGGTGGGCCCTACTAGCGGTTTTATCTGCTTACCAGAAAGAAAGAAACCAAGAGGAAATTAACAGAAATTTCAACAAAACAACTGCAATCAATGCTTAGTTTTGAGATAGGTGAAGAAGTTATTGAATATTAACCTCAAAATAGTAACTGAATAAAAATTTGCTTGACAGAAGCATAATCCAGAAGACAGTATATCTGAAAGATATGAAGAATAAGATTGCTTTACAAAGAATCAATCAAGCCACTTAAAAATTAGATTAGAGATTTTTGTAAAAAAAAATTACTTTAATACAGATACTTGGCTTTCTTGCATCCCTCGACCAACATATAACCTGGGCTGCATGGAAATACTTTTATGAGAACAACAACAAGATTATAGATAAAAGACTAGTATAATCAATATTTTTGCCATATTTTCCCAAGTAACCAGACATTAGTTACCAAACATTCCCCATTAGGAAAAGCTTTGAAGTTCCAACCTTTAAAATCAAGGTCAAATTATGAGAAGTAACTGTCCCATGTTGTTTCAAATCTACCAAATTGTTTAATTTTTTAAACATATGATAAATAGGTTTAGTTTATGGGATGAAAAAAAAGGGCAAAAGAATAAACTCAGAATCTGTTACCTGACACAACCAAGACAATAACTTGCATACAGACCAACTCGAGGTCTCAATATAGCTCCCAACAGCTGGTACAAGAAACAATGCCATGCCAATTACATTTGTTGTCAGATAGATCGCAACAACCACCATGTACTGAGAGAGGCACAGCCTTCCTATCACATCTTTAGCCGAACAAACAGGGTACTTTTTTGAAATGTTATAAGATGCCGGCAGTGTAACTGTCCATATACAAGCTGCTAAGAGCTTAACACCATATCTTAGTTTATGGCTGTAGCCCATGGTGTGTCTTGCTTGCCATAAAAATACTATGTCCATAACCACTGAAAAGAATAATAACAAAGAGAACCCAAAAGATATGAAATTTTGCAGAGTAAGAAATTAATCCCTTTTTTCCTAGTGGTTTGAACTTTGAACATAAATACCCCATATAGCTTTACTATTTAGTCATGAAGAGAGCAAATAGTGATTTGGGAGCGACTAATTAGGCGTTATTCAATTACACTAGGACCCTAGATACATGAGTACTTACAAATCCTAAAGTTATGGCCACCATTTTGAGGAATATGAAGGGGTAAAGCTGTGTTTATGAAAATCTTTTCATGCCAATTCTATTATGCATGGCCGCTGAAAAAGTAAAATGGAAAATGGAAGGTTAAACTAACAATACCAAATACTATTAAAGCTAAGTAGGGGACACGTTTTTTTACACATCTACATCAAAAGAAAGAATTGTCTCATTTGTTTCAGGAAATCTAGAAATGACCTTCATATTTTATGTCTGTTAATTTCCAAAAGCTGCCCAAACTTCCCCTCATTTCTATATCTTGAATGGATACAAAGGTTAGAATGGAGGAAGCCCTGGCATCTTCTGAAGTAATGGAATGGGGAAATGATGGCTTAGACGTTTCTTTTAATATCTTATGTAAGCATGCTCTCCAAAGAAATAAATTTCATATGCTGAGTGAATTTAGTTGCCAACCTTGTATAAGTCTCAGAGCAGCATTTGTTATGAAAATACTTAATACATCCTCAAAAGTTTGTGGGTCGAGTAAATCAACAGGAGAGTCTAGTTCATTCCATGCCATAATTATCATCACCTGACAGATCAAAGATAAAATATCATTAAACTCTATCACAAAGTAATAATGTTACGTTTAGTGGTCACAAACAGAAAATAAATGAGTGAATGATAAATTAAACAACCTGGAGAGCTAGCACAAAAAATGTCCACATTCGATCAAAGCTCCTGAAAAGGTGCCAGAAAGATCGTACCTCAACGAAATTTGTCTTTCCAAGCCAATTTTGTTGACAGGGGTTTTCCTGGATAATTAAATAAACCACTCATGAAAAAAATAATTACTGTTTTACACTAAGATATAAGTAGTCTTCCTGGTTTGTACAAATATCTATGCATAAAAACCGGTACCAGGTTTATACAGGATAAAAACAGATTGTTCTGTGTCAATTTAGTATATCCCAACATCCAATTTTCTTTTTCTTTTTGTAAGTTAGTAGTTTTGTCAATCAGTAGTTCAGACTTCAGTACAAGGCAGAACATTCAATCTTGCTTTAGCCACAGTCATTTCATATTAACTCTTTGTGAGCAGACATATAACTTATTAAATTAATGAAAATAGCAACTAATAACAACTAACGCCCAATATTTTTGAGATAATACTTGGCGTTCATGAAACGATTGTCTTTGTTTGTATGTATATTCCTTATTATGACAAATTATGCCCCTACCCTACTGATATATCTTGTCAACACATCAAAGTATCAAACCAGGAATACAAAAAAATAAATAAAAAAAAATAGTAGCAGTAAGATAGACATTTTAGCCCTGCTTTTAGTGTCTTGTTTTTCAGTTTTTTTCCCTTTGTGCAAATGACCCAAAAAATGCTGCTTATCAAGTTAAAAATTTAGATGGAGCAAAATAACAGGATCCGATCCTATAAATAATAAAAAAATAAACTAAGACCTGGGAGTTGATACTTGGATTTGGGGGAGATTCTGAATTTTTGGTGATTGGTTTAGGGGAACTAATTTTCGTACAAAAGAAGCTACTGTTGGTGCGCATCGGCCAACCAAGCTTGAAACAATCAACTGACCTAGAAACACAACAGATAAATGGTCAACAGAAAAAGGACATCATCTTCACAAAAACCATCACTGTCTTAACTTTAATTACTCTCACCAAAAGAATTCATTGATGTCATCATAGTTTCTCCATTTGGAGTGGTCGGCGACTCCATTTCTGTTCTTTAGGGCTTCCTTCATCAGAGAAAGTAACATAAGGTTGTCAAATTGAGCTAACCAAAAGGTTAATTTATACTGTTTAATTGATCTAAACCCTAAAATTGGGAAAAAAAAATTGGAACAGTACATGTTGAAAGTCACCTTCAGTTCATACCTATAACAGAGGCACTGCAATATGTGCATTAAATAAATATTCTGTATGTGAGGACATATTAAAAATCTGTGTATTTAAGAACTATAATAGAATATGCACTGTGGTAAGAGAGTAACCTCCAGTCCATTTCTAATATTTTACCAAGACAATAAGAAAGGTTACAATATGAATCCACAGAATTTCAAGAGAAAAGTTCCAGCAAATATGTATTATATTTAGTCTTCAATATTTAAATGCACAAAATCTTAAAGATTACACTGATATAACCCTAGATTCATTCATAGATTCTCTCACTCGTTTGTCTGGTATATATAATATTGTGCAAAGTGATATTAAATTAAACCTCTTGTATGACTCGGTATATGGGTGTGACTACATTGGTAAGGAATGATTCAGATTCCCCTCCATAAGCTGGTCGTACTTTCTCGCCTGTATTCAAGCTTACTGCACCAGAAAGTACTCCATAAAGTTCATATGCCATCTGAAACATCAGTGAGAACTCACAATCATCAAGCAATAATCAATAAGAAAAATATATTATCTTGCATGTAAATATCTGGAATAGTCTTCATCATACAACAATTTTAAAGGAAAAATGAAATTGCAGCTACTTATGAAAAAAAAAAAGGAAAATAAAAGAAAAGGAATATTACGTACATGATGAAATATGTAGCACAAGCATTCTGGCATTAGTCTAAGATTTGATGCTTCACCCCAAATAAGGAAATAAAGAGCTATATATAATAATTTATGCTGCTGCACCTCTTGTTTCACAGAAGGTAACCTATCAGAACCAACCAATGCAGTCCATCAATATGTGCAAAAAGATGTCTGCATGTGTAAAATGTAATAATATACTAGACTAAAACTTTACCATATATTGCTTTTACGGCTCAAGAACTTGCACCAGTTCAAGTAATTTTTGAAAACTTTCATCAATAATTCATTTACTGCTCTGTCATCAAGCTAACCAGCAAAAGAATGTAATGATTAAATTACACAATAAAATAAGAGCTGCAAACCTCAAAGAGAACAATTTACATCATAAGGGTCTATAAGTGGTACCTTTGTCATAACAGAGGGCTTTGGGTTCAATCTAACTTGCATATTAGCCAGTAGGAGAATTAGATGCTCTCTTTGGTTTGCTACATTTCCTTTCTAAACAATATAAAAAATAAAAAAAACTAAGTAAGAACACTAAAAAGAGATTTTGGTATGTTAGTAGCATGTATACAAGTCCAACACACACAAACTAACCATCTTAGCAAAAAAATTAAACATTAAGCCTCCACCAATAAAATACAAACTTACCTTTACTCTCTCTCTCTCTCTCTCTTTTGAGGGAAATTCCAGCCACAATTTGTAATATTTACAGAAGATCCCCCGATTTTCTCATGGGAACTAAAGCCTCTCCAAAAATGAGAAGTGACTAGTGGACTATGATAGCTAAGTGTAACCATAATGGTGTTTTGAAGTGCAAGTACTGAAGTAAAGATTTTTTTTTCTTATCAAATTAAAAATAATGAAAGAAAAGCATTGTATTTTTTTTGTAACCCACTGACATAGAATCCAGGCTCGGCCACATGGGGTGCGAGATTTCAGGTGGCATTGCAACCATGGAAAACACTTGAATTGGAATGGTAGACCCCCATAACAGAACAACTAGTTCTTAAGTTCCAATCAGCTTTGTACCATACCAATATGTATGGTAGTATGGTACAGCCGTACAGGTATTGGACATGATGAAAATATACATTTGTTGTACCTGAAAGCCAAACCAAGTTTGAAGCCATTCAAGCAAGTCACTTGCAGTAGTTGTTTCCTCGTCACTGTTAACAGAAGGCAATCCTCTAACATTATATACAGCAGAAACTGCGGCTTTGATCTACAAAGATGAATGAACAAGTTATATGACAAGTTGACAACTGAAAGTTTACTATATTCTCATGGCACAAGTCACCATTGTAAGAAACAAAAAGAAAAGGGACCTCTAAAAGGTGCATTATAGGTTGTTGTCGGCCTCTAGTATGAAGCGGTAGAATATTGTACCGGCCATATTTTTCTTCAAGACTTTCACCAGCTGCAGAACTCTGTAAAAAAAAAAAAAAGTTCAATTGCAAAAAAAAAAAAGAAAAAGGGCAGTTGATACGCTACTTTTAAGCAGAATTAATATTGCACCTCTTGTGCTATTCCTGAAACAACTGCTTTGAGAACTTCTAGAAGAACTGCGGTGATCTCATGATCATTTGATGCCTTCTTTCTGCAAAGGAGAGAGAGCTGTATTGCATAAATATTCTACAAGTGGAGCAAGTAGCAGTTGGTACCAGAACTGATTGCATGCATAGGCACCGGCATTGAGCCTAAGGTAAATAACTCCTTATGTAGCATTCACAAAAATAAAATTTTCCAGTAATTGCCATTAGTATTCATCAAACTATGGAGGGAGAAAAACGGTTATAGAACCTTTCATAGAAATTCCTAAGCTCTCTAGCATCACTCTTCTCCTTTCGCAGTGGAGTAGTCGCCTTCCAATCCTGTTATACATTTTAGAGATTTTAAATGTGTCAATGTCAACAAACTTAAATATATATATATATATATATATATATATATTCCTACCAAATCTGAGATACAAAATTGTAGTTTAAGGACCTGTTCAAGCCGTCGCAGAAGTGCAGTCTTGAACTGACGAACACCTCGACCATTGGATAATGGATCTATTATATGGGCCTTTTCAAATGCATGAAATCGACCTGATATTTGTACAAAGGAACCAGTGTTACATTCTTTGATAACTTCTTATAACAGCTATTCAACCAAACAGCTCTGAGGCGACAACAGAAACAAAAACTACAGTATCTATTAGACTATTACATGTGCAAACAACATCAATTCAATCAAATAAGTAAAAATGTACATATTTTTTCCAGAACCCCTCTCAGAAACATTTTTACAAACACATCTAAGGCATGTCAAGATACATATTTCACTCACATAAGTACGCAACTCGAGGTGACTCGGCTTCGATCTGATTAGCCTTACGAAGGAACGGTCTTATCTCTGACACAAGTGTAGGAGGCAATTTCTCACTGTCAAAGGGCTTTACCACATAACCACCCGTCGCACCAGTCTGCGGTGCCCGACTGGAAGAGGACGACTGTCGCCAGAGGCGGGTTGTAGAGGTGGTACGAGTCGGCCGGTGAGAGGGACCTATAGGTATGATCTCGTCCATTGCAATGAGCAGAGAGAAAGGGGAAGGTGAGACTGAGAGATTGCAGTGGCATTTGTAGAAATTTGAAAGTTGAGCTGGTTAAGTATTTGCAAGAGTTTGTTTGCTTTCTCTTTCTGGCTTTAGTCTCTTTTTGGAGGGTGAATGCGGGGTGGGCGTTTCTTTTGATTTTCTTTTCTACTTTTTCCATTTTTGATTTGATTTTGTTTAAAGTTGAGTTGGGTCGTGCTTTTTGCTCTCTCTCTCTTCTGTGTGTGAGAGAGTGCGGGAAAAAGGAAGGAGATGGCTTTTTTGAATGGGGCGGGAGTGATTAGTGTCTAATTAATTATAATTTTATGTTGGTTAGTCTTTCAATAAAGTTATTTGTTTTTAGCGCAAATTGCGGTCTTACGAGTTTTCACTAATTTCTCCTGTAGATGGTTTACAAGATTAGAACAACTGATTGCTGCGTTTTGGATCAGGAATAGGGTGCAAGCTGTACATCGTTTATCGTTTTCCGTGCACGTTCCGTCCAAACGAAATGATAAACGGGTATAAAAATTCAATACGTTTCAATGTTGGAAAGGTAAACGGAACACGTTTCGTCATTCGTTTGGATTTGAGTGAAATACAGTGCAAATATACACATTCTGTCCGAACGAAACAGTTAGCGTATCGTCTGGTACATATACCATAAACGGAACTGCAAACGAAACAGGTCATTTCATTTCCGTTTGAAAAGTTAAACAGGCCTAATCAGGATTGGGTTCCATTTTGGGTTTTTAGAACAACTGACCGCCATTTTGCACAGTAACACAAAAAATAAGTTGCAAGTTGTAACAGAAGCAACGTAAGACCGCAATTTCTCGTACAGGTTTGGCCTTGGTGATCACAAACGCTCCATCAACCCCACACGGACAATTCTATGCAGGAGAGTCTGTGGTTAAGGATATTTCTTTTTATGTGGATAATATATATAATTTGAAGATGACATAAATTACAGAAAATTAGACTTGTAAAAAAAAATTTTGCTGCTTGCAACTTTAGTGAAAATGTGTTTAATTTTGATATTTTTGTAAGTATCAATAATGTAATTTCTTGATAGCATATAAAAATTAAAAATAGAGATCTTTCTTCCGTTCGTTTAATTAAAAAAAAAAAAAACATGATTTGTGTTCCATAAAGATGGCTGCCAACTGCCGACAAGATGTAGAGATATATGTATACACCTTCATCAATATATATATAGAAAAGCAAATGATATCACAGCAAAAGTGGGATTGATCTTCTTTTGAATATATTTGTTATGTGGTAGTTAGCATTTGACCTTTAAAAAGGGTATAAAAAAAACTTAATTAAATTTGTTGAATCCTAACATATGTTTTATAGCCACTGAGCTCAGTGTTAAAATATTTGAAAGTTTATTTTTAATCATATGATAGGTTGAATATTAAAGTTGTCGATTGTACAAAAATCCTTTAGTCATTTTTAAATAATTCAACAAATGCTGCTGTGAATTAAAATTTACAAGAGTAAATTACAATGTAACTTAAATCAATATTGTGCATTTAAAATTAGAGTAATGCTGGAGTCAAATATGATTGACATCAAACGTGATTCGAGTCTCAACTATTAAAATTTCAAACGACCAATCCAAACCACTCAATATGATCTCCATATTAAAATCTATTTTGAGACCAAATTTATATTTTTTTTAATTTATATGTAATTTTTTCGCATTTTTTAAAATTGAAGGTTCCAAATTTAATTAGATTGAGAATTTTCTAAAATTTAAAAAATAGTAAAAGAATTTGAAAAAAAAAAATTAGTATCTAACGAGATTTTATTATGGAAAATAAATTTAACTGTTCAGATTGGCCATTGTAATCTTGAAAATTGAAATTCGGTGGCATTTGACAGGCTTAAGTATTAAACGCGTTTGACTCTAGCATTACTTTTTTTAAAGGCAAAATTGGATATAACCCCCTCAAATCTTCTCTATCCGGATGTAACCCCTCTAATTTTCAAAATCGGATATAACCCCCTCTAATCTTGTTAACTAGGGATATAAACCCTTCTTATTATTTTCAGCAATATTTTAAATAAAAATCAATATTATAATTTTATATAACCAAAATGTCCTTGCTCTCTGTTAAACGTATTGGATCCAGGATTGCAGTCTCTAGTTTTGCGAAACAGTTACATAGAGCCTTTGTTTTGCAACAATATCTCTTCAACGAGTCTTCTAACTCTTTAATCGAAGTATTGTTACTTTTCTCCATCATAATTGTTAATTCGTTTAATTAGGTGAAGGTAATCGTTATATATAAAACATCTATAAGGAGTTTGCATTGGTACGTGGCAGTAAAAAAAGGGAAAAAAAAAATAGTTCAGAAACATTCATCAAATCATGAGAATGTAATTTTAATTAATATAATCTTTATTCAATGCTTTCAGGAATTATCAAACCACATGTGCATGTGCAAAATCTCTGAACTTGACAGTGAAAGAACTTCTCTTGATATTTATCTCCATGGGCGTGTGTCAAATTGAAAGATTTTGGCAGCTTTCTTTACAATCAGATAATAGGAGAAAAATAGTAATACAAGATGAATAACTTGACTTCTTGTAATTATATTTTTCAACATTATCAGATTTGTAAAATGAACATCTCAAGTAACTAAACCGAGTCTAAAGTATATGCATGAGCTTTGGATCTACAATTTCATTTTTTGTATTGCGTGAAACTTGCTTATATATAGTTGAGACACTTGAGAGTATCTGACAGCACAAACGCAAAAATTTTGGAGCCAAAATGCCAAAAAGAAAAGTTGAAAAAATACTCTTCAAGTGCAACCCCTCTATATGGCTGAAGCAGGAAGATGAAAGGACAGAGACAGCAAGGCTACATCAGTCATTAAATTAAATTCTTCATTAGTTTTATGTAAAATATAGCTGAAAATAATGAAAAGAGTTTATATTCCAAATTAACAAGATTAGAGGGGGTTATATCCAGATAGAGAAAATTTGAGGGGGTTATATCCAATTTTGCCTTTTTTAAATTTATGTACAGAGATGAATGATAATTATTCAAGCTTTTCAAAATTTCCGTCCACCATAAGATTAGCCTTATTTTAATAAAAATATTTTCATAATATAACATATCAATCAAGTTCTACTTATAGGTTATAACTTTTGCTTTTCAAAAAATAAAATCAGATACTAAAGATTACATATTTTAATTAAAATTGGAGTCACACTTCTAATTTCTAACTTCATTAAAAGTTAAAATCTTAAAAAAGAGAACCAGGCTTTGTTATTGTAATTAAGCGTTTCGTTTGTCAAGTAAAAGTGTTGGGTTCGAAACTCAATTTCGAAGATTTATTGTAAATATTCGAAGCTGACATTCGGGTAATTCTTGGACTCAACCCAAACACTTGATTGCTTATATTAATGATTTACTTTTTGTTGATAATTCAACTAAGTCTTAATTAATAAATAATAAATGATAAAGTCTTGTAATAAAATTCTTCATCCATCTATTTGAAACTTATACCAACATACATCTCAAACTCTCCCAAAAATAAAATAAAATAAAAAATCAAGGAATCATCTCTACTTTCTAATTTCTGGTGACCTGTACTAGTACACTGGAAACTTGAAAGGACAAGAAATTACAGATCCAGAGACAGCTTAGACCTCACTGCTTTTGGATGGATCGCTTTTTTAGTTCTTTTCCAAAAGCAGCATTGCCATTGTCAGCTTTAATTATGCTTAGTGCGCGGTAATTACTGTCATCAGCCCCCCCCCCCCCCCCCCATCCCACCTTGCTCAAAATTTTTTATCTTTCACATTAAGAAAACGTGGTCTTCACCAAGTAAAGTTTTCCTATCATGTTTTTCCATTGTATGACTAGACAAGATATATATTTGTACATTTCATCGCATCGCACCATGAAAGACCTTGAATTAATATCCTATAAAAGAAGAGGGTGAACGAAAAGTTGAAAACGATAGTATAATAAAATTAATTAAATGAGAACAAGTATTCGGTCTAAATACAAAGGATAAATTATCTTGAGTGAGTGTTGCGAATTAGAAACACAACTCGACATTTAAATTTCAAAAATAAATTAAAATATGATTAAAAAAATATTGGTGATAGATTACCCACATCATCAACAAGATATGACAAATAATATAAAATAGTCATCTAGATAAATCAAATATTGGTGATAGACTAATTACGTTTGGTGTATATTTTAACTGTGTGATAGATTTTGTACAAATTGGTAGCTATATGAACGAAATAATAATTTTGAAATTTAAGGACAAAAAATGACAAACTTGTTGATAATTTAGCGAGCATTTTTAAATTTGTATAGTAGAAGATGTATCGTATAAATTATCTTTTTCCATCACTAATGCAATTATGAAATGTAACGCACATACTTTGCCACTAAGGTATGATTCCAGTGGGGCAACGTGCCTTTTTAGATATGTACTCGTACAGTCGTACAGTTGTACGCTTTTTGAATATGTTGACAGTTTACCCCGCTTTTATTAGAAATAATATTAAAAAAAATCCTGAATTAAAAAAATAGTCCTAAATTAAGTTTTAAAATGTTATTTGCGATATCAGAGTTAATATCTGACTTCCAAAATCTGTGGCGACTTTTCACAGATCGGCACGAGAAAAAAAATAGAAAATACATATTTTTTTCAATTCACACTTTCACAGACTTCTAAAGTCCGAGACTAGAAACTTGATTTTTTATACTTTTACAATTAAGCCCTCATATTTTCTACATTTACTAATAAATATAAATGGGATTATAAAATAAACTAAAACTAATAATTTAACATATATAACTATGTATAATTATTGAATTTTGATTATTCCATGCAAATAGTAAAGTAAGGGTTATTGAAGAACAAAACCAACAAAATTTTGTAATTTCTTGAATTTGTTCACCAACAATCATGACTTATTATTTTAATAAAATAATTGAACTCCAATAAAAATAAATTCAAATGATGATTTTAAAATAACATAAAAATTTAATTATGCAACATATATCTATTTATTTTTATAAGAGTATCATACATATATATTTTATTCTCATATAATTCATATTAATTTATATTCTGAGTTATATATTTATGGGACAATTCCTTTTTCTTTTCTTTTTTTTTTTTTTTTTTTTGAAGAATCATATATGTACAGATGAATTGGAAGAGGCAAGCAAAGGAATTACTTAAAGACTAGATTTAGCATCCATTCATCGTAAAATCAGATCGCAATGTGTTTTTCACTCCTCATATATGTCAGTTAGGACTTGTGTAGTTACTGGGAAATATTACTGATATTAGTTTAAACCAATATTTCTATTTTCTAAGCTGTATGTACAGTTCCATACTACGCAGTTCATAATTAACTGTGGCTTGCTGTTTCTATACCCGATATAGGACCTCTTTGTATATGGGTACATGTACTCTCACCTCATTTAGATAGGATATTCTGATATGTCGACACTGTTATTTATTTTTTAGAAATAATAATCACGCTACTATTTCAGCAGGAATAAAGATTACAAATTTACAACACAACTGGTACCAAAATGGTACCACTACGTAAGCAAGTACAACACAAGTCTACAACAGATGTCCTTGCAACTAAATAAACTACTGAGCTAATAATTCAATTCTAATTTAAATTCAATTTCAAACAAAGATACTAAGACAACTGAGCTAAAAAGCAACAAATTACCAGCATCTCCACTGCATAAATGTATTCAAAAGTATTATGTACTTGGAAATACTGAAAAAAAAAAACCTTGAATAATTACAATTACTTCACACTTGCCAGTCGCACAAATGAATTTTAATCGAAATAGACAAATCTTAAACGCTATCAATCGAAACAAAATCTCCAAATTGATCTCTGGACCAATTCCTAAGGTTAGGTCGTTGCTCAAATATGTTGCTGATTGCCCCCAAATAGGTCCTTGTATACGTCGCCCAATTTAGATATTGAAGGTTGTCTAGGTGGATTAGACCAGGAGGCACTCTGAGAGGAGCACAATTCATCACACTGAGCCGTTTTAGCTTGGGCATGGCACCCATCTCTATTTTCCATTCCTCCAGCATTAACGATTCCAGAACCAGCTCCTCTAGCAGCACAAACCCTCCGGCTGAGCATTGGATCCGAAGGGCATTACGGGTTGAACCCATATCCGAAGTGTTGTTCTGGGTGGCCAGTGGATTCTCTACTTTGCTTGCTCCATATATCTGAAGGGTATTAAGGCTTCCTAACTTCTCCAACACTGGCATTGGATCTGATCCTAATTTGTAACCTTTAAGTTTGAGTTCAATAAGGTGCGGCGGTAACATGTCATTGCCAAGAACCAATGGAAACATTTCTTTTGGCCGATTATTTATTAAAACTAGAGATTTTAAGTTCTCATAAAATGGGAAAAATCCCGTACCTATCTTTTCTAAGTCAATAATATTCCGTTCCATCTTAAGATAAACAACATGCTTTAGTTTACCTAATAAGATCTTAACCTCCTTCTCTGGTATACCATCTATATCGATGCCTAACTCGCGCAACTCAGTTATATTAGGCAATTCTGATGTCTCCCATGATTCATTATATTTCACGTCTGTGAGAGTTTGTAGATTCGTTAGGTCCCCCCATGTTGCGGGCCCTGGGGTCATCCCCGATGTAATATGTGACAGTAAAACATGCCTGACGCTTTTCACATGCCAAATCCACCTAGATAAATCACCATGCCGTGATGATCTGAGATCAAGGGTCTCAAGATAATTCATGCTCTTTACCCATTTTCCAAATTCAGGTTCGTTGTGTCTAATCCACGGGGTCTTTAGCTGAAGATATCTCAAATGAGGTGATCCTTTAAAACTCTGTAATTTAACTTCCCCTTCTATGTTACCTAACACTCGAAGCACTTTATATTTGGAAAAGTCCAGCTTTGATGAGTCACCGAAAAAAAGCAAAGAACGTACATTTGGGCTTGCATAATTACCTATCGGTTCATTGACATCTGAATAATGGATCGCCACACGGCGTGCCTTGGTGCAGTACTTCCAATCATCTGGCTTTGAACACACCATAAGAAAGTTGATCTCCTTTGCTTTTTGGACAGCCAGATCTCTCAAGACATCATGTACAAGACAATACTTGACGGAACCATCAGGAAATCTTTCTGATGCTTGAACCATGCTCCTGCCGTGGACATCCAATGTGAATAAATTTTAGGGCTTGTATAACAGTAAAGACAACCAGAATAAACACTAGAAAATAATTGTTCAAATAGAAAAAATCTACAAAATTAATACTAATTTTGGGGTGTAATTTGCAAATAGTGGGCTTTTGGTTTGAATTTGTAAGCAGTGACTTAAGTTGAGGTCTTAGATTGGCTATGTAATTGAAAATGATTCAAGAACAACAAGCAAATAAAACTATTTATGAATAAAAATGGTTATCCTTCAAAAATCTCAAAATATACCAAAAAATAATAAAATTCGGCTTTGTCTTAAAAAAAATTTAAAATTGTAAATTTTGGTTAATTTTGATATTTTGATTATATCGAACAGCTTGGATCAACTGTTCGGACATATAAAAGACATGATATTCATATTTAAATTCAATGAAACTGCTAACATTAGTACATTACCGAAATAATTGAAATATTGACAAAACTTCGTTATTATTTCTTTCAAAATTTCGAAAATTGTTGTTATTAGAGTATCCAAAACTAATAAGAACAAGAATATACAAAAAAAAATAGAAAAAAAATGTTGAAAATTGTAAATTATGGTTTCTAATAATATTTCAATATTAAGGACAAATTAAACGTGATTAAGATCGATCATTTGAAACTTGAAATTTGCAAAATAAGTCCGAAGTAAAAAGGACGAATTACTTCAGAAAATACCATAAATTAACCATCTCATATATATATAGACTTATAGATAATGACAATATTTCGTGAATTAAAATAAGCTTGTACTTGAACTAGTTTCATGAATCGAATGTCATATGATGGATATGCATCTTTAAATTTCATAATCTATTCAAATATTGTTACAAATCAAATTTTATATCTTCCAAAATTGTTAACTCTTTGAAAACCTAAAAAAATAAAAAATATAAAAAATTGGTCTCAAATGGTATTTGAATATGAAGAACACATTAAATGATTTAGATCGATCATTTGAAACTAAAATATTGAGATTCTCTAAAAATCTTAAAAAATGTTAAATAATCAGCATAATTTAAAATTTGATTGCTAACAGGATTTAATTAGAGACCAGATTAAGTGATTAGAATTATCATTTTAAAACTTGAAAATCGAGATGCGATTGCTAAAGCATGGATAATATGTGCTTTACTAAAGCACTTTAATCATTCTCATCTATATACAAATAAAGAGTAATCAAATGACAAGCCATTTTTTGCTTTAAAAGTTTATGTTTCCATTTTATTTTAAACGACAAATCAAATTGAACTAACTGATACCTTTGCACAAGATCTTCTAGGAAGCATGCAGCTGTTTCCTCTAGCGTTCTTCTTTCTTCTTGGGGTATTAGTCTCTCTGCAACCCATAACCGTTGTAAAAGCTTAGCCTCGATTTTTTTGTCTTCAGGAAAAGCAGCAAAATATAGGAAACACAACTTCTTAGCAAACGGCAAGTTGTCATAACTAGTAGCTATAATCTTAATACACTCACTCCCATCATCCTTCCAACTCATCGTTTGCAATAAATCATTCCATGCATGAAAATTGTATGCTCTTGTCGATAATAGACTGCCTAAAACAACCAATGCAAGAGGCAGACCCTTACATTTTGCTGCAAATTCTTTTGCAAGACTATAGAGCTCAGCATTTGGACCATCGGAAAATTTATGCCTTTTAGGAATTGCCTTTTTGAGGAAAAGTTCAAGACTGTGTTTGTCATCTAAAACTGGAAGTTCATAATGGTCATATGTGGTATCAGCTCTCTTTGCAACATTTGCAAACCTTGTGGTAATTAGTATTCTACTCCCATTTTTTGTATCAGGCATGACTTTTGCTATTTCGACCCATAATTCTTCTGTCCAAACATCATCAAGGACAATTAGGTACCTTTTCTTTTCAAGAGACTCCCATATTAGATTGCCAAGCTCGATCCCATGCAAGCCAGTTGGGTCAATAGTAAGATTTTGTGCTATCTTTCTCAAAACGTCAAGCAAGTCATACTTTTGAGAGATAGTTATCCATATAGACTTGCCAAACCTTTGCAGGACATCATTACTGCAGAAATAAAATAGTTTACGAGCTCAATATCACATAAGTATTCAAAGAATTTGAATGATAAGTAGTAAAAATTCAAACTACTGTGTGAATTTTCTCAATGTTAAATTAACGAGCAAAATTAGTGATAAAGGAGTAAATATGCAAATTTAAAAGTTTAGAGAGGTAAATTTTCGGATTGGTAAGCTATTTTTAGGTTGACAACTACATTAGTAATAATAATTATGTAGATTAGAAGAAATGGATGATCAGTGTACCTGTTACACACCTTGCGAGCGAGGGTGGTCTTTCCAAGCCCGCCAGGCCCTACAATTGAGACAACAGTGAGGCTTCTATTTGTTTCGTCAAGCAAACACTTGACGATGTTATCTCTATCTGTGGCAAACCCAACAACCTCTAAATCACCAATTGGAACTAGCTTAGGATCATATTGTGGTACTTTATCCTTACCCAAACTATCGATTCGATATTTTCTTTTATAGTCTTCAATCTCGCTCATCCTCTCCTGGATCAATCTTATCTCCTCTTGAAACTGGGAAATGAATGAGAATTGTGTGCCTCTTTTTGCAAGCCTTTTAAGGCGAGCCCTCATGCCCGGGAGTTTTTCCGGGCATTCCAAGAGAAAGATGTCAACAACATCTTCAATCTGGTAGGCAATATCCATGATATCATTTACCCATCTCATCTGCCTGTGATCAACTATATGTTTCTCGTCGGCATCCCTGATAAACTCCTTAATATAGATCAGTTCCCGGCTCAACCTCTCAACATCTTTTCTGATCCCATGTAGTGGCTGAAACTTCTGGAATGCCTTCTCAACTGCAAACTCTGCGAGCTTACCCAACACGGCATTCAGTAAAACCTCTGCCATTAGATAGTTAGCTTGACAAGTATTTGGTTTTTCAGAAGGAAAATAAATAAACCTTGGAAGATTAGTACGAGCCCGAAGACTCTAACGAGATTTTCTCCTTCCCGGTCAAAATATTTACGCGAGAAAAAGTCTTTTAATTTGCACGCAACAGCCCAACAGGGCATGTGGCTGGGGCCTGCTTTTTTTGTTGTTTCCCAAATGGCAAAGTGGCAAACAATATATCTTTCAGAATCATTATTTGCTTGTTTGATTTTGTGACCTTTTTTGCGTGTCAATTTCGTGGAGTCGATAAATGAGATGATCCTGTCAATTCCGTTCCAGATAACAAAACAGAAATTATGTTTCGTTTCCGTTCCATTTCGGTTCCTTGTTCATTTTCCATTGTAAATTCCGGATTGCTATTCCGTTTATGTTCTGTTTGTGAAAACAAAAGTCATCTGCCATTCTGTTTTCGTTCTGTTTAGACGAAACAAAACAGAACGGAACAGAACAAGTGCGAAACAACACAGTATTAACACCCCTAGCTACCTCCACCTACCGTGGGAATTTATTATTATGAGTATCCATCAAATTATTTTTCTTTTGGCGACCTGCTTGGTCTATTGCTCATTTGGATATAACCCCTACAATCTTCTAAATCGGATATAATCCCTTGAAATCTTGTTGTTTCTGAATATAGGGACCGTTTGGATCGCTTAGGAATTTGAGAAATTTGGGAAAGTTGCAATTCCTAGGAATAAATTTATTGAAAAGTGTTTAACTTTATGAAAAGTTTGAATTGTTTATAATAAATTTATGATAGGAAGATGAAATTTCCCAAAATCCCCCGTCAATCCAAACAGCCCCATAAACACTTTTCGTTGGTTTTAATAAAATTTTAAATAGAATACTTCACCTTTTAAGATACATGACCAAACTATCCTTCACCTTTCATCTACCCCAAATCCTTCCTTTATTTTTATGACTAACGATACTATAATTTCCGATTTTTTTTTCTATAATACTGATTATACTTAAATCTGTTCTCAACCACGTAATCGTTTCCTTCCAACAAAAGGTATATCACCAATTCGTCATTATAAGTCACTTAAAATAGAGTAGTGAAAGAGTGCAACAAGATTAGAAGGAAAACTTTCCAAAAAAAAAAAATAGAAGGAAAAAAAGAAGGATTTAGATGCTCCTCTCCTTTGATTCGTTTCATTTAAGTTATTTCAAATACGAAAAATTCACTCATAAAGGCCCAACACAGAAGTTTGAACGCTTTTGTAAATGGTCGGTCAAGTTCCTGCAATTTTCATCTCTTCTCTAAATATAAGTCATATTTTCTTGTTCACACAATAATCTTTTATTATTTTTGTGTTCACGACAAGTTCTTTATTTACACCTTCGTAAATTAATGATTTGAGGAGCCAAGTTTAATTCAAAGAGGAAAAGAAACAGAGGACTCTATGCCAGGCGTGAGTTGTGGTCTCATGTCAAGGGTAGTTTAGTCATCTATTTAAAAAGGTGAAATATTTTATTTAAAATTTTATTAAAACTAATGAAAAGGGTTTATATCCAAAAACAACAAGATTTCAAGGGATTATATCCAGTTTCGAAGATTGTAGGGAGTTATATCGAGATGAGCAAGATTTCAAGAATTTATATCCAATTTTTCTTTTTTTTAATCACTCAAATCATTTCTAACAGTCTTATTATCAAGTTCAGTCTAAGGCTAAACTTACATCGTCAGATTCTATGTAACAACTATAAATTTTCTTACGAAACGTTTCCTCAGTTTTATAATTAGATAGAAAATCATGATTACACACTATACATCGTCAAATAGAAAATTATTAATTAAGTTATATATACTTAATATATATGCTTGCCAATAGCAAATTATTAATTAAGTAATATAATATTCTTTTAAGTTACACTAGATATATGAAAAGAAAAAAGATTTTTGGCAAACTAGTTTTCGAGTTTTAAGTAATATAATATTCTTTTAAGTTACACTATATCAAACTAGTACTCGAGTTGTGAAATGGACGTCTATTGTTTTGTTTTAAAAAGAAAAAGATTTTTGGCAAAATATAGCTGACTTAAGAGATCAGTCCACACACAGCTTTTTGTTGGGTTACAATTGCACAAAGAAAGAAGGCTGTGTTTGGATGGTGGGAAGTGGAAAGAAGGAATAAGGAATTTTTTCAATAAATTTATTCCTAACCATCCAAACTCTTCACAAAAGTTACACACTTCCCAATAAATTTACCCCTTCCCAATAAATTTCTTCCCTTCTTCCTTCTTCCTACCTTATTCTCAACACATCCAAACGGAGCCGAAGAGAAGTAGGACACATATGGTACATTTGGTTCGGTTTTGAAAAGAATAAAAATTTTGATAAACCATGGTACATTTGGCAAAAATGTAGCTAGACTTAAGAGATCAGTCAACACAGCTATCTGTTGATGGGTTTAAGAAACACTAGCCACCACTAGACCTGTCAATTACTGAACGTATAAACGTTTTAACCAACGTTTTAAATACCGTACCGGAGATCAAATCGGCCGAGCTATGGGTACGGAGTTTATCAGGTAAATCAGTTATATCGGTCCCAAAAACCAGACAACATCATGTTATTATTTTAAATACATAAATATATTGAAATATCTATGAAAAAAAAAACCGAACGTCGTCATATTATTATTTTAAATATCTATGGGTGCGTTTGGATAGGTGTGGGAAGAAGGGAAGAAGAGAAGAAGTGGGAAGAAGTATTGGGAAGTGTGTAACTTTGTGAAGAGTTTGGATTGTTTATAATTTTTTTTTGGCCTTTTTCCTTCTTCCTTCTTCCTTCTTCCTTCTTCCAACCCCATCCAAACAAAGGCTATATTGAAGCACATGCATATTATTATTATTATTATTATTGCTTAAGCGCCTACATTAATTTAATGAAGCATAAGGATTAAGTTTCAATATAATTTTTTAAAACTACCCTGCATTTCAAACTAAAGCAAGAAAGGTAATCCAGGTATTTTTTATTAATTTATTATTATAATTCAAAATTTTTATGGGTGACAACGTGGTTGGAGGCGTGATTTTAGAAATTGTGCTTTCCTTTTTTTTCTGCTTGGACAGTTGGACGAATTGACGCGCTGAAAAATTTGAACCAGCGAACCAAAATGACCAAACTGAACTGGCTGGTCGGTAGAGGTTTTTATCCGATTTACCCAAAATTTTCCCGGTTCATCAACCATCCGGTATTTAATTGTAATCCTACCGGATCAAGGTCCGGTTCACGATTTACCCGGTTGAACCGGCCGGTCCGGTAGGATATTTTAAACACTGGTTTTAACGTTTCGTATAAGCCCAGCGTAACATTAAACGGAGCAAAAAGTTATTACGTTTGGGCCGACGTAACATAAATGAAAATGGGCCGAAATTTCCGTTATTAAACAAAACGTAAACGTAAGGGCCCACTTACATTTTGTTTATTTACGTTATATCGTAAATGATTGCAACAGGTTGGAATATGTTGAATTGCAGATGAATTGCAGAGAAATCTAGGGAGCAAATGGATTAAACCCTAGATTGCGCCGCTTAGCATCTTTCTCTCGCATGCTTCGTCCTCCCTCTTTCTTTCTATCTCTCTAACACACTGCCCGTGGAAATAGCGTTGTGGACTTGTGGTCTGTGCAACCTCGTCGATCTCTGGTTAGGCAACAAGAAGCAATAGCAATCATGACTCAAGAGTATTGATGGAGGATTGCTTGTATATATGGATCCTGAAAGAGAAAAGGGGATAGAAAAAAAGAAAGAAAAAAGAGATAGAGACATAGAAACAAAGAAAGAGCGAAAGAGAGATGAAAGAAATAGAGCAATGGTTATTTTAAGGTAAATATTTGAATGATTTTTTAAATTTTTACAGTGTTTTGTTGGAATTTCTTCTCCTGTTTATAACTGTTCTTTCTTCTTTTTTTTTGTGGTTTGAAAGCTGTTAATATGCTTGCTCGTTTGCTTGTTGGATTTGGAGGATGTGTTGTAATTTCAAATTTGTAGTATGTGTTGTAATTTGTAAACTTGCAATATGCAACAAATTGGCTTACTAGCTTGTTGGATTATGTTGTAATATGTAGTAGTTAATTTGCTACATTTATTATATTGTCTTCTTTGCATTTATGAACTATTATTTGGATCTAAGGTAGTTTATTTGGAGAAAAAACGGAAGCAACATTTATAACGTCTTTAACGTTTCTGACGTTTAAAAAAATGAAACATTACGCGGAAGAAAAAATTCTTACGTTTAATAAACGAAACGTTAAATATTAGAAAAAATATTTCTGTTCCCTGAACGGAACATGAAACATAAAAGGTTACTTACGTGTATGTTTTGAACATTTGACAGGTCTAGTCACCACGCAAAGAAAGAGGACAAACACAAGAGACAAAATTATGTAGACCAAATTATTTCTCTAGGGCTGCAAAATGATAACGAAACTAAGGTATTTCGTTAAGCGTTTCGTTTCGTTTCATTGAGGAAACTAATCGCTAATTTTGTTAACTGATTCGTTTTGGACGAAACGATCGAAATCGATAAAATTTTCGTGATTTACACATGGACGAAACCGTTTAATTATTTCGTTAACCGTTTCATTTTTTAAACGCAATCATATTCCTTAGCTGTTTCGTTACGAAACAAAATAATAGTTGAAATGGCTTCTATTTTCAGCCATAGATTTCTCTCTTAAAAATATTGAGCAAAATAGCAGATTACATGAGCATATATAGTTAAAAAGATAGGGCTTGTTTGGATGGTATGGGAATTTGAAAAATTTTCAATTCCTAGATATAAATTTATTATAAACAATCCAAACTCTTTACAAAGTTACACACTTCTCAATAAATTTATGCTTACAAAATGGAAATTCCTTAAATTCTTAAGCGATCCAAACGGCCCCATAGATGTAACAAAAGCCCAAAACCCAAATAACCGAATCGCCAATCCATTTATATTTGAATTTGAACGAACTCCAGCAGGGGCTGTTTGGATTCATTGGAGAATTTGGGAAATGTCATCTTCCTAGCATAAATTTATTATAAACAATCCAAACTCTTCACAAAATTATATACTTTCCAATAAATTTATGTTTAGAAATTGGAAATTTCTCAAATTCCTAAGCGATCCAAACAGCCTAAAAAAAATGCGTTCGGACGGATAGCTCGATGGAGTAAGGTAATTCAACTATAAGCGTGATGGTCTCGCTTTTCAAACGATTTTAGGTATGACATCAATTTCCAATAGATTATATGTATGATGTATCTAATGGTGAGAGGTGACCAGGAGATGGATTTGCTTAGCAGTTAGCACCGGAAAAAATTACAACTAATATTAATGTTAATTCGAATTTCGATAGTAACAGTTAAAATATCGAAATTTTACAAATAACGCCGTTGGATCGTCATCTGGATTGACGAAATCGCAAAACCCTTGGATCGGATGACGATCTAAGGTTGGATCATCATTCCAATTGACGACCAAACATTTATGCAAATTAATGTATCATGAATAGTATTATTATTCCATTAATGCATGCCAGTTTTGAGAGAAATTCTATTGTGGGAGAAGTATTGTACGGCACAAAATAACTCCATAAAGATAGTTTTGCTATTTCAAATGAATTATTTGGAACGAAAACGAATATTTCTCTGACTTTGGCTTTTTCAAATGACTTATATTTTAAACGAAATGTTTCCCATCTGGGGAAAAATGATCCAAAAAAAAGAAAAATGAAAGTTATATAGGTAAGTGGTTGCGATTTTTACTAATAAATTATTTCGCAAATTTTCAAAATATATACGTCCAAGTACTTTTAATTTTTATGAACAGATCTAGAAATATTAGAAGAAAAAAATTATATTGAAATGGTTAATTATTTGACTAACACCAAAAGTTGGTCGAAATTGTTTTATATTTTTCATATACAATATAAAATCAATTGATGTAGAGATGCTCAATGTTGCCAAAATTTTTTTTTTTTTTGGATCGGCAATTGGGATGCGATCCAAATAAAAAAAATTGGCTTATATTTTTTATGTGAAATTTACTTTTTAGCCCCTAAAATTTTTATTATTACAAAATATATAATTTGTGATTAGAAATTAAACATAATTAAAACATCTATTATAAAAAAATAAGTATATAATTAAATTATACATGTTAAATACACAATATTATATGTCTGTAAAATACTTATTTATATATATTATGTATTATATATTTTATATATTAAATAATATTAATATCTACATTTAATGTATAACAAATTTTTTATTGGACTATATTGTAAAAATAATAATTTTAGGGTCATCGGCGAATAAATTCGATAAAAATATATTTAATTTTTTCGCCTATGGTCCCAAAATTATTATTTTTACAATATACTCCAATAAAATTTTTTGGTTATACATTAAATGTTAATATATATATATATATAATTAAATATAATTTATATTGTGACATGTGTATTACTATCATTCATATTTAATTTTACATGTACATATTTGTATGTATATTTAATGTATATAAAAAATCTTATATATATATTTATACATTAAAAGTCTTTTACATCTTAAATTATGCATGTTGAATAGTTTAATACATATATATTATGTATCATATATTTAAATTATACACAATAATATGGAAAAGATATAAAAGACCAGAATAATTTGAAATACAAACTATCTTTATGGAGTTATTTTGTGCCGTACAATACTTCCCCCACAATAGAATTTCTTTCAAAAGCTGACATGCATTAATGGAATAATAATACTATTCATGATACATTAATTTGCATAAACGTTTGGTCGTCAATTGGATTGACGATCCAACCTTAGATCGTCATCCCAGATGACGATTCAAGGATTTTGCGATTTCATCAATCCGGATGACGATCCAGTGATTTTATTTTTAAAATTTCAATTTTTTAATTGCTATTATCAAAATTCGAGTGAACAGTAACGTTAGTTGTAATTTTTTCGGAGTTAGCACAGAGTTATTCAGGAGATTTTAAATTTGGTTCTCGTATAATGGCCGGTCCAACTCTATAAGGGTTTTCAAGGCCCAATAATCAAATCCTCCTTTTGAATTTCTTTTCCTTCAACCACTTATCATTCATTCGATTTTACTAAAAAAAAAATAGCAAATATAACCACTCAATGTTGCGTAAATAATTTTTTTTTAAAATATACTTCAACAAAAAAAAATTTGACATCTCAATAAAAAAATAATTACAAAGAATTATCTATTTCTTAATAAATGAAATTATTTGAAAAAATTATAGATGATGAAATTTTACATATGTTCTCTATTTTAAAAAAAATGAATATTATTTAAGTTAAATAAGTTTTTCATATGTGTTGTGCTATTTTTCATTTCTAATTTAGTGGCAAATTTTTTTTTATTTTGATGAGTGCAAAACCAATCCAGATGATAATTTTTTTCCTTATTTAAAGTGAAGAGTCAACAAACTTATATCTATCAATAAGATTCATTTATTGATTTAAACAATCAATGATCAAAATGCATAAAGTAAACTATTGTTACACTTTTGGTTTAATTGTTTTAGCCTTGAATTTGTGCTTTTATTGATTTAAACAATCAATGATCAAAATGCATAAAGTAAACTATTGTTACACTTTTATAGTGTTATTTTTAAGTGGTCCAACGTCTAGATTAAATTCTTATTCCTAGGGTGTTTAAATCATCTTCTTAGTGTGGATTAAGAAAATAGTTGGGACCACTTTTTAATCCGGATTAAAAAGATGATCCAAACATAGGAATAAAAATTTAATCTGGATGTTGGACCACTTAAAAATAACACTCTGTATCACAAAAAAATTTATTCTTGATCGTTTAGAATTAAAAATTTTAATCTCGAATAACTAATCCTACCCTTAACATTCTTTTAAACTTGTCAAGTCCGTGAGAATTACCATTCTTTTCCAGAATGTATAATTGCAAATGCTATATCACTGGGTATAAATGTTTCAATTGGAGGTTAGCTGCTAATGCACGTTCGGTACTATTGTTTACCACAATGAAAATAGCCTTTTATATTTTCTGTCAAGAAAACTGTACGAAATAAATTATTAAATTTTGAGTATCAGGAAAATGATCGCAGATCGATGTCAATTAAACAAAACAAAAATAAATCCCAAGATTTGTTCAATACAGTATAAGAAACAAAAAATTGCTCTTTTATGGAACCTAATTAATATGTTAGCAAAATCTAGTAATTGTTCTTCCTTCATCATCATATAAAAGTTTTAAATATCCATATTATGTTACATTTATATCATTGCCACAAAGGGCTATACACTTGCTCCATGTATGTGTACTCTCCTACAAAATTGTAAGCACTAGCATGAATCTCTCTTTGCTCCCCAATTACTAGCTCCTCATCTTCACCCATTACATACCACCCCTGACCTGTGGGTCCCACGGTTGCCATATCCATCTCCTTCCATGCATACAGGGCATCATCACCTACATCATACATCGTCGATTTCAACTCGTCATACTTATCAAAATCAAAATCTACGCATTCAAGGCCTCCATCATCACTATCCATGTCGTTTGGTCCTGTCGTGGATTCACCATCACCGACCACCATTAGACCTGAATCTGACCCGATCTCTGCTTCAAATGATTGGATAACAAAATTCAGGCGCTCGTTTTCGCATTCATCGGTAGATGGCACATCATCTAACAGTTCCATTAGAAGAGCGCCATCAATCTCTGGCAAGTGAATTCTTTCCATGTTGTAATCTTCTTCCATAGAGATGGTGAGGTTGTCATAACCGTGGTTTGGAATTGAATCCATGAAATTGAGCAATTGAACTAGAGAAGATAGAGAGAAATTTAGGTCAAACGATGCAAAATAGGAGGTAAGAGGAGTTAGAAACTGGAGTGTTGGTTGATGGAGCGCTGAGTTACTGGACACGTATATATATAGTCTCTTTGGTCGTTGTAATTTTTTAAAGGTAAATGAGAAAATAAATATCATAGTGCTGTTAGATAAATGTCTACTGGGTTCTTTTTGTGTCTCTCTAGCGACGCATGTACAGTTAACAACGGTTGAATTGTTTCTAAGGGAGGATTATCACAAAAAATAAAAAAAAAAAAGCAAAGGTTGTATTTTGTACACGGCACTTGAACCAATGAGCCCCCATAAAAAGTCAATGATATGGAAATATAAGATCAAATAATTATTTATTCACGCCTAACGGAAGAAAAAACTTATTCTAATGAAAAGTAAACTTTTTCCGAGATGTCAAAGACGACCTTTAATAGTCAATTTATTGCAAATCAGCATAATTATCAGATGATAGTTTATGTTGAGGAATTTTAAAACGAGAAGAAATTACTACAATAAATAGTTATTGCAATGTTAATTTAAACGAATTTATCACTACGCGAAATTTTGGCTTCTCTAACGGTTAATAAAAGACTTCTGTAACGGTACACGAAACGTTACTGTAGCCCCCGTTACAGAATGTCTAATAACCGTTACAGATCTATAACGGTTATTCTCTAATAACCGTTACAGTAGCCAATCTTCTGTAACGGTTATTATCTAATAACCGTTATAGTATTATGCAAGGGAAATCTGGTATAGCTTTTTGGAGAACATGTGTAACGGTTATTCTCTAATAACCGTTACAGAAGCCACTCTTCTGTAACGGTTATTATCTAATAACCGTTATAGTATTATGCAAGGGAAATCTGGTACAGCTTTTTGGAGAACATGTGTAACGGTCATTCTCTAATAACCGTTACAGAAGCCACTCTTCTGTAACGGTTATTCTCTAATAACCGTTACAGATAATGTTTATAATAAAAAAAAATGAAATTATAATATTCTGTAACGGTTATTCCTTAATAACCGTTACAGAAGGTCCTTTTTTTTGTTTCGCTTTTTTTGATTTGGCTAGCCCAATTTGCTAGCCGAATTGGTACCAAATTGGTACCCAATTTACATTAGATAACACATGCAGCATATTGTTACAATTCAATCCAGTACTCCAAGAGATGCTTATCTGAACACTCATTAAAGCACGCAACTCTTCATATGATTACAATTCAAATTAAAGCACGCAACTCTTCATATTTTCAGTTTCAAACTCATCATTTCTACTATAAATGACCAAACTGTAGAACCCCACGCCTTTTCAGTTTCAAACTAATTTCTCACTTCTCCCTCCTATCTCTCTACTCAAAAACCAACCATGGAAAACCTTGATCCCATCAGAGTTGATGAAGACGACATCACTGCTCCGGCCAGTGCAGAGATCACCAAATCCATTGTCATCCAAACCATGGAAGGTGTAACTTTGCTTGATGTCATGATAGAGATGAGAAGACGCCTCCCTGCAGGACAACACAGAGTGACAACACTCCTAGAAAACCGATTTCTCATCATCGGCCCCTCTGAGCAATGGCGCGATGAGATGTTTAGAAAAGGCACTATTGAAATCACATATGGAAACAACATGAGGCGGCCATTTCCCATCCTCATTGATCCTCCAAGGGAACTAGACCCCAGAGCAGATAGTGTGAGGCTATGGGTAAGAATTGCTGATCTTCCATTTGGATGGTGCTCATGGTATGGAGCAAACATCTTTTTCCCTTTTGGTACAGTTTTACATGCTGATGCACCAACATACATGGGTATAGATGCCAGATTTGCTAGAGTAGAAGTATTGGTTGAACATAGGGATAGAATACCAGCCTCTCGTGCATTTGAATTACACAGAAGAAATGGAAAAATTGACCTACTTCGTGTTCAGTACGTAGTTGAGGAACCACAAATCAGAAACCCACGTCATGAATACATCAAAGTTTTGCCTAGGATTGAATGGTCCCCTGCTGATGAGGCAAGACTGCAAAGTATCAATCCACCTGATAGGGTTGATTCTGGCAGTACTACAACCATGCGACAGAGCAAGAGAAAAGCCAAGAAAAAGGCTGCAAAAACCACAACCCCCAATAATACTCAAGCAAAAAAAAGGAAGATAGATGAGGTCATCCCCTCAATGATTACTAGATCACAAACCAAGGGAGGAAGCAGAACTAAGGAGACAGGAGTTCTCATTGGAGACACCAGGGTAATCAAACCTACAAGCTCTACTTCTAAAGGAAAAGGAGTACAAGAAGATCTTGAGGCACAGTTCAGGAAGGAGATGAAACAGGCTAGGAAAGAGAGCCACAGAGCTCAACATGAGGGCCCAGGGCACACCAGTGGGCCCAGTGTACCCCCTGGGTTCAACCTAAGCTCTCAGGAGACTGATACTGATGAGGATGAGGATGAAAAAACTGACACAGAGAGTGACAATACAACTCCTACTGAGGACCAATCAGTCGATGAACTCATGAAGACACCCTCAGAGGAGCCCAGCAAGATGTCATTCTCCACAGAAGGTAACTCTACATTTCTTTCTAGTAACAATATGTGCAGAAGTCCTAAATAGCTTAGAGAATAGCTTCTTTCTAGACAATATGTTCAAAAGCCCTAAATAACTTCTATAGTTTAAATCCTACATAAATCCTAGTTTAGAGAATACATAAATCCTAGTTTAGAGAATACATAAATCCTAGTTTAGAGAATAGCTCTACATAAATCCTAGTTTAGAGAATAGCTTCTTTCTAGACAATATGTTCAAAAGCCCTAAATAACTTCTATAGTTTAAATCCTACATAAATCCTAGTTTAGAGAATACATAAATCCTAGTTTAGAGAATAGCTCTACATAAATCCTAGTTTAGAGAATAGCTCTACATAAATATACATTTAACTTTTTCAATAATTGCACTGACTTGAAAACAGACATGGAAAAAACCTTCATGGATTTGGCAAAGAAGCAGGAAGCAGCAAAGAAGAGCAATGGCTCCACTGATGACACATCCTCTACCTAGATGCTGCCCTTTTTTTTTTACTTCTCAGTTATTTATTGTTGTATTGTACTGTTAATGGCAAGAATTGTGTGATGTTTAGATGTATGTTTGTGATGTTTAGATACAGAATCAAGCTTGAAACAATATAAATTGCTCTTTAGTAGAAAGGTTTCTATTGACATTTGACATTTGTGGCCAACAGGCAATTTGATTCATGCGCATACCAGAGGTCAATAATACATATGCAAGGAGAAATTCAAAACTTAACACACAAAATTTCTTCATGTACACCTCTGGTATGCAATTGGCAGACACTATTGACCATAGCATTGTTTGTCAGCCTATGTAAATTGCATTGTTTGTCAACCGTAATTCAGCTCAATTATTAAGCTCAATTATTTGTCAATTACAACTTAAAAGCAAAAGGAAAAAAAGCAGTTAACCCTAAATCGCATATATATGAAAAAAGAGGAGTTTATGAAAGTACCGAAGAAATATAAAATTATCCAGTTTTCGATCGATTCGTTGAATCTGCTCTCCTTCTCCTTGTCGTTCTTTCGATCGATCCGTTGAATCTGCTCTCCTTCTCGTTCTTTCGATCGATCCGTTGAATCTGCTCTCGTTCTCATGAAAAAACCGAAATAAATAAGGAAAAAATATGAAAAATACGATACAAATTTTTTGTTTTTTTACCTCAAATCTGCTCTCCTTTTTGTTCTTTTTTTTTCAGAATTTTTATAAATTTTTTGCTATTTTTTGGAGTGAAACAGAAGGGATAAGAGAGGTATTTCTTTGAATAAAATGAAAAGAAGAGAGAAAGGAATGCGGCTGGGAAGACTTAACCTAAATACATAACCTTTCTGTAACGGTTATTTAAACAAACCGTTACAGAAGACTTATTACAGAAGATTGGCTTCTGTAACGGTTATTAGGTAATAACCGATACAGATAATGTTTATAATAAAAAAAATGAAATTATAATATTCTGTAACGGTTATTCCTTAATAACCGTTACAGAAGGTCCTTTTTTTTGTTTCGCTTTTTTTGCTTTGGCTAGCCCAATTTGCTAGCCGAATTGGTACCAGATTGGTACCCAATTTACATTAAACACATGCAGCATATCACACATATATCAAACATATATATAATCATGCATATTACACAAACAATAAACAAAGTATTTAGTTTGCCTCACAAGTATCAATCAAATCAGAATCTCAATATCAGAATCGTACAATATCAGAATCTCAATATCATTAATAGCTTAGATAGAAGTGCTTGGTTTGTCTTAAATTTGGTCAGAACGTACCTGAATCATCAATATCAGAATCTCAATATCAGAACACCTGAATCAAGTTGTAGTCTTCCGAAGAGGTGCTTGGTTTGTCTTAAATTTGGTCATAATTGTCAGAGAACTTCTTCAATTCTTCCTTTAATCTCTTTGCCTTCTCCTCTCCCTCCCCCATCTATTAATACTCAATCCCCTCTTGCTGCCTCTTCCACTTCTCCTCCTTTTTAGTTCTTTCTTCAGATATGGCAAACCTTCATGATTGGCAATTTGTGCCTATGAACAGTGCTGCTGAGTTTGAAGATCTCAGACCTGATCATTTAAATGTGTTTTACTCTCCTATACAAGATCTTGACCCTGAAAATGAAGTTCTGCACAGAGCGGCGATTGTTACATTCCAAGCAGAAGGATTACTTCCGCCTGATCTTGAGCACCGCTTGGGATTCAGACTTGCACGTCAGTTTGGTTTTGCAGTTCACCAGTATCGTCTCTCTCCAGTGCACCCAACCTCTGGAGATTTTCTTCTGGTTTGCCCAAATCAAGGGGTCAGGAATGAAATCTGCAGCCTAGGTGTCATTTACCTGCAGAATGTTAGATTGGTTCTAACAAGGTGGACTGAGCGTGCTGGTACAGTTTATGAACCTCCTCTTTATCGTACCAGAATCAGAATTACTGGTCCCCCTCTTCATCTCTGGAATAGAAGTGCCATTAACATGCTGGTGTCTGGGTTTGGTTATCCAATTTTCACTGCTCCTCACTTCTCTGATGGGATCTTCCTTCATTTGCGTTTGCTTATTAAAGGAGCTCATCCCTCAGAGATCCCTCATCATTTGGTTATCTCTGCAGACCCTCGAGCTGCCAGAGCTAGGGTACATATTGAAGGTTTTGAACAAGTTGGAGGGCCCACTGAACCACCTTTTGTAGGCCCCGGCAGGCCTTGGGTGCCTCCTCCACCTCCTCCACCACCTCCTCCACCACCATCGACTGACACCGATTCAACTTCTACTGAATCAGCTTCTGTTGCTCCTCCTACTGGATCAGCTTCTGGTGTCTCCTTGCCAGTACATTGTGCTACTGGTGATCCCTTTTTAGCCATTGCCTCTTCAAGTTTTCTGCCTTGGTTCTTTAATGCTATTAATGCCTCCTTTAATGTACAGCAGTTCTAAGTGCTTCTTCTCTTTGTCTTAAATTTTTTGTTTAGCTCTGTATGCTTTATGGCTGTAATCCTTAAATTTTCTTCTTGGAATATCAACAAAGAGCATTCTTCTTTACTTTGCCTTCACTCTCTTCCTTTTCTCACCTGATCTGTGTATTATTGCTAGCTACTACTTGATGACGTTTACTATATGAACGAAATTGATGCCTATATATATTCAAATTATTAACGAAATGCAAAATAATTTAAATAAAGAGGAGTTCATGAAAATATACTTTGAACTTCTGATCCGTTTGAATGTTGAAAAGTGCGCGCGACTGAGAGTTAGATGAGTGAGGATGATATTTTATTTATACATAACCTTTCTGTAACGGTTATTTCCAAATAACCGTTACAGAATCACTAAAAAAATAAAAACAAAATTATTTGCCTCTATGTAACGGTTGTTGGATAATAACCGTTACAGAATATAATAAATCTGTAACGGTTATTATCTAACAACCGTTACAGAAGGTTGATGCATTTTTTTCCCTGACCATGACGGAAATGTTATTACGGTTGTTTCATAATAACCGTTACAGATTTGTGGCGTCTATTTTCCCGCCTAATGCCTCACTATTCTGTAACGGTTATTTCAATAACCGTTACAGAAGTGCCGTTACAGAAGGTCCTTTTTCCCGTAGTGTATTGTAAGCGATTATTAAATCAAACTTTAGCAAATCACTAACCCCTTTTTTTTGTAGGCGCAAATTGAAGCCTGGTTTATCAAAGGGTTTTGTATGTTTGGGAGGGATTTTTGGGTTGTGTTTTCTCTATTATGTTACTTGCCCGAAATAGTAATTTTTAATAATTATTGAACGTTGCAGTGCCTACGATTAAGGCCGGATCCATATTTAAAGAATGGAAATCGGTATTCTCTAAAAAAATTTTCGAATAATACCTTTATAGATAATAATTTTAGTGCTCCATTTGTATTTTTTTTAAGAAAATTCATATTTGATCCTCAATAAAATATGAAATTATTCTATTACTCCCGTAACAATTTGTTGATTTTTTATGTGGCCATTCTCTTATTGACCCCTATCTAATATTTTCTGATTCTATCAGTGCATACGTGTTTCTTCTTAAAAAAAAATCTAAAAACTATTTTATCAATGTTGGTGCTGGATAGAAAAACAGAGGATAGAAAAAAATTAAAGAAAAAGGACAATTATTGAGCTCACGAGGAAAGAGTGGCAAACTCGGGAACCGCACTTTCCAGATAAGCAAAGAGCCAGAAAGCAACAAGTGTAAATAATAAAAAAGAAAGAAGAGGACTAGAAGAAGGGATTTGGTCAAGCTGAGTGGTGTGAATGTGTAATTGATTGAAGTTGAGAAATGGAAAAGGGAGACAAGTGGACAAGGAAACAACAGGCAGGCAGGAATCAAGCTGCAGTGGATCTTATCTCATTCCCTCACTCTAATTATTTTAGGTCAGATTAGAGAGCGATTGAACGCTTATGCAAGTGGGGCTGCCACCAAGGCTGCTTCTCCTAGGGTTTAATTATGGCTCTTCTTTGGTGCAAATTTGTGTAATATAAGGTGTGTTTACAAAGATGAGGAATTGGGTTATTCTTAGAGTTGTTATTTTTAAAATTAAAGTGCATCATATTGAGAATAATATTAAATAATGTTAATTTTATAATTTTTAATAATTTTGGAATAATAGCGAGAAAGAAGACAACATGGTTCTTTTATATTGTTCTAATGTTAGTCTGAAAATTAACAAAATTTCCACTAAGTTACAATTTCTACTATTCTCAACTACTTTTCCAATGTTATCCTATTTAACTATCCTCAATTCCTCATGCATCCAAACATACTCCACAATATCTAGTCTGTATCTGTATAATGTAAAATGAAAGAATGATAAGATTCAATTTTTCTCCTTTCTTTTTGTTAGTTTACATATTTATGTAATCTAATTTTTTATGAGGTTTGATGTTTTTGTTCAAAAAGATATTTCAATTAAAATTTCACATATCCAAAAATTTGGTCCAATTAAAATAAGATATGGATTGATTTATTTTAATTAATTATGATGTGTGTGTGTGTATGCTTATTTTGTTTCTTTTTATTGTCCACGTTTGAAAAAATTCTAATTTCATTAAACGTTAAGCATGAAATATTATCTTTTTAAGATATTTTAATATCATCAACTTAGTACCATGACTTCAAGTTCAAGTTACAAAATAACTGATGCTTTTAAATTAATTATATAATAAAATTTCAACAACACATCACAAATCCACAGAAGATTCAAACTCGCTAATGGGTCAGTTTGCTATCAACACCACCCGAGATCTAATCCATTAAAAATTAGATTTCGTGGTACTTAATTAGTGAGTGATAATGACCCTACCACGGGATATTTGCGTATCTAACACTGCAGTACTCTCATTTTGAAATTGGAAGTATCTGTCATTTCCAAAGAAAAAAGTTTCAATTTTGTTAGGACACGGCTAACTGCCTAACTTGAATAAAAATCTTTTACGAAACACGTATTTTTAATAAATAGAGGATTAAATATTTCCATTAGTAATTCCCCGTACATTTATTTTTTTAGCTAATGAAAATTCAAATCAAATAACAACATGATGGAAATCAAGAACTTTAACAATTAATGTTCAGGGAATTTCGGAAATTACCCATATCAGTACATATAATTATAAGTTTTCATGATAACCAAAATAATCTTAAATATCAGAAATATTTATATGAGAATTAAAAAATTATAATATAGATCATGCATGATCCTTTTAACTTTAACAGTTGAGTTTAAGTTAATGGTTGGTTAATTTAAAAATGAAGCTACGGACCTACAGTAGAGACACTATAATATGAGATTTAAACTGCAGTCACATTAAAAAAAACATAAAAAATCTTGATCACATCTATCGTTTGAGCACAAATAGAGATTGATAAATTTATACTGATACGTGAATATAAAACTTTTCAAATTGAAAAATCACGAGTATTAAAATTATTCTATTCGTGCTATATTACCTTTTTTTCTGCCAAACTAAAAAACTTGTCATTACCTAGATAGTTATTTATCGTCACCAATTAATGTTGAAATTATATTCATCTAACCCACTCTTTAATGGTGTAGTTGATGTGTAATTTACATAATTAAGTTCCCCTAACTCGTAAACTTGCTAGTTGTCCAACACAACATCTATTAATTAATTTTCACGGAGCAGATGCTGAGTGTCGGAAATATATTATTCAATTATACCAGTAGAATATTACTGATGACCAAGCATGTTTAATTTTTTATATAGTTTGTGAGTTATGGTTCACCTAGCATGTTCGTTTAATAATATATGTTAGATATTAGCTTTGAAAAAAAGAATAACAATACATACACAACTTATCGTGAAAGCACTACACGAAATAATCTGACCAGTAACGGTTAATAAAATCGAATAGTAACGGGTATGCAACCGTCACAGTAGCCCCCGTTACTAATCTTTATAATAACCGTCACAATTTTATCGTCACGAAGGAGCGTTTCGTAACGGTTAATACAAATTAACCGTTACACATAGCGGTAGTTTCATAACGGTTATTGTAAAACAACCGTTACAAACAATAGTAAATTTATTTAATTTTCTTATTTTGTTTGTGGATTGTAACGGTTATTATGTAATAACCGTTACAGAAGACTTATAATCTGTAACGGTTATTATATAATAACCGTTACAAAAGGTCATTAATTAAAAAAAAAAATTGTTGTTTTCTGTGGCTAGCCCCTGTTGCTAGCCGAAATAAGTGTGTACCAATTGGTACAGATCTCAATTAATAATAATCTAAATCAACCTTAAGAATCAATCAAGATAGCATGCATAAATAATCGAAAGTATACAACAATAATGCTCTACAAAGGTTCAATAATCCACTATCTGCCGAACAATACTCCGTACATGAATTGCATTACCTCATCCACTACCTCTCCAATATGTTTTTCTTCATAAGGTTCTCCGACCGGTTCGATTCTCTGCAATTGATTATAAACAAACCAAAACATATTACATGAGTGTCCTAAATTTTATAGTATTGGCAACTATGAACCCTAAATCGTAAAACCTAAACTCTAATTCTATATTTGAAATAAATAAAGTATCCACACTCGACATTCCCTTTCTGTTTTGGACACTAAGATCAAAATTCAAAATAATAGTTATGATTTTTCATAATTGCACCCATTCTAATTTCAAGAACTTAATAGATATAATTTCGTACCGGTATTTCGAACCATGTAAACAACCGGCCACCACGATGACTTTTTTGAAACTTCTCCATCAGATAATTTTTATATGCCCTGCATGCAATTCAAATTATTCTATCAATTCCAAAATGGCATCATTATTTTACGAATTTAGAAACAAAAACTTACATAATTATGAACGATTTAATCGATAACAACGAGGGGACATCTTCGCGTACCAAAGAATCTAAGAAATGAATCTCTAGTTTGTTGATATTAATAAGAAGGATTGTCCAATGAAACCTGTAATTGAGATTAATTATTATTAACATGTCAAGTATCAAACATCAAGAAATAGATCAAAGGTTTCAACTATCTAGTTTCTGTATAAGAAATATCAAGAAAGCAAGAGGAGAAAAGTAGAAGTGGACTTTCTTAATAATTTCCAGGAACAAATTAGAACTGATCCTTCATGTTTCAATGACCGTGATACCCTTAAAAAAAATAAGACAAGGAACGAGCAAGATATGAAAAATAAAAATGTGGAGTTCTTTTTAAAAGATAACATTTCTAATTATCTAAAGGGAAATGCTAAAATAAAGCGCAAAATTCAATGTAATCTTGAAAAATACACATTACACTATAACTTGAAACCCCTGGACGAAAGCGCTCCAGATATATTTGCAATGCTTATTAAAAAAGATCAACCTAGTGCTATGGTCTACCTCAAACTGATCACATTGAACCGAAGACTCACCTACAGCAGCATCAAGGGCTATGCAAGCTGCTCTTGGGGTTTGATTTAGTAGAGTGAAAAGATAAAAATGTTGCGCATGGCTTGTAAAGTCTGTAAAAAGTAGGTTAAAAAAGGGGAAAAGCTAAGAGTCCCAAGCTGTAACTGAGGTAATTTACGAAGTATTTGTTGGAGAGAGTCGAATTAATATACCTTTAATCCGATTTATTCTTCTCCTCTTGAATGAGTTAGATCTCAAATTGTCCAAGCTTCTCCTCTTGAATGGATCTGAAATTGTCCATAAAAATCAACGAAAAATCATTAATTTTACCATAAATCAAAGTTAAACCGAAATAAATAGGGAAAAATAGAAAATTAAGAAAAATTCATAAAATTTATTTTTTTTACCTCAAATCTGCTCTTCTTCTCCTTCTCTTTATAATTCTTATTATTTTAGAATTTTTGAAAATTTTTTTGGCTATTGTTTAAGAGTGAAAATAAATATGAAAAAAGAGAGAAAAATTTTCGGCTCAATGGAATACGTGCGGCTGTGGGTCGGGAGGGAGGAGAGTGCGAGAGAGAGGAGAAAACCCTAGCATAAGTGAAAAAGTTCGGCAAATTTGTAACGGTTTTTATTTAAAAACCGTTTGAAAATTAAAGTTAACAATTTGTAACGGTTATTATCTAATAACCGTTACAAACAACATGGCCTTTTGTAACGGTTATTAGATAATAACCGTTACAAATGAGTTGACAGGAACTTTTTAAAATTGGACGGTAGCTCTATAACGGTTTATTTATAAAACCCGTTACTAAATGAACTTGGTATTCTTTACACCACTGCCACACCGACTTGTATGACGGTTTTTTCGAAAACCGTTATAAAAGAAGAGTTACAGATTAACGTTTTTCGCGTAGTGAAGTCTTCTTTTGACCCTTCGCTCTTGGATCATTTCATTATAGTTCAAATAGGTCCTTAAAATTATCCAGGTTCAATAAGCCTCCTAAAACATCATTGTGCTTGACTGAACTTAGTTTTTTTTTAAAAAATGATAAGAAATGATCAAGTTTTCTAACTAATGTTTTTAATTAAATATTTTTTAAAGGACTTCCAACTAAATTTAGAACATGCGACCCTCCACGATTGAACTTAGCTTTTAATTCCTCGAATAAAAAATTACAGCATTGCCCATCATATAAAAAATTATCTTCGATCAATATTAGAACTGATGAGTGATGACATAGCTCCTTATTCGAAATCAAAATGATATTATTAATCTACCTAAAACTTTAACGAGATATGCTGGGAATTGCTCAGGACAATCCTGAGTTTGCACAACACTCCCACATTTTCTGTGAGAAAACTTAAATGCCCTCAATTTTTTATAGATTAATTGTAATCAAACTTTTTCATTTTAAACAAAGGATAGTTTGATCTTAAATGGAGTATTTTGCAAACTCAAGAGTGACCTGAGTAATTCCCAGATATGCTGCATAACAGGCGACCAATATAATTATGACCTCTAAACAAAGATATATTGACTATGTATAATGATCCATATAATTCTCAAATTGAAAAAAAAAAGATAAATTTTAAATACATTTAATTTTTAAGGACTTTTAGTGTCCCACGTCAAAATCTAATATCCACACTACCTGTCAAAATCTATCTCCACACCACAACAATTAATGGTAGCAGAGAGCCATCCCTTGGGTGACACATGAGAGTCATCCAATTGACACATCATGACCACATTATATTTTTCACTTTATTAATATATTACAGTCTTTTTTTAAGATAAATTAGAGGTCTAAGTCACCCAACTTATTTTTAAATTAAATGTCTATGAAAGATCCCCCAGCCGGATTTCGAACCTGCAACCTTTCACTCAAGGACTCAAGGTGCATTGCTCTTTGCCACTAGACCAAGAGCTGGTTCTCAATATATTACAGTCTTGAGTGCAAATAAAGAAAGTATAATTCAATGATTTCAATCATGAGGTCAATCGGGGTAAAATTTTTCAAGTATACTAATTGCATGGAGGGCAATAAAGCAAATACTGAAAATTAAAGTGTTTTAATTTTATTTGTTCGTTTCTTTGATTGCGAGAACATCTTGTTTTAGTAAAATAAATATGCAAATTCCAAAACTTTAATTGCTGCTTATGGTTTTATATTGCATTTGTGGTGAATGAATTACAGCATAATATTGATTTAAGTCCACCATCATCTTTGTGTATTATAATGTCATCATTAAATCATTAATAAAAAAGTGAAACGGGGTGATAAGGATCATCCCCGATATTCATCATCCACATCATTCCCACGCATTTTTTCTATTTTTGGCTCTACGCGTTTCTATTTTTGGAATCGCTATGTTTCTCTCCATGCCGCATACGCTCGTCCCCCCTCTCACCTCTCCCGCGTACGCTCCCCTCTCCCCCTTCCCTCTCTCACACACACACTATATATTGATTCTAACTGTTGAGATTAACATATTTAAATGTTGAAGTTAATATATATAATTGTTGATATATATGCCAACTTCAACAATTTAAATATGCTCACTTCAAATATTACCTTCAACATTTAAATATGTCAAGTTCAACAATTATGTATATTAACTTCAACAACAGTTACATATATAACTTCAACAACTACATATATAACTTCAACAGTTACACATATTAACTTCAACAGTTATATATATTAACTTCAACGGTTACATATATAACATATTACTTCAACAGTTACATATATAACTTCAACAACTACATATATAACTTCAACAGTTACACATATTAACTTCAAAGAAATATAGGACAGAACTGAAATCGTTGATGGTCGGTAGTGGAGGATAACTGGAGAAGACGGAAAGCTGTCAAGCGACAGATGCTAGTGGTGGGGAGAAGAGGAATGAGAGGGCGTCAATACTGGAGGAGAGGCCATGGGCCCATGGCTGAAGGAGAGGCGTAGGTGGAGAGAGAAGGGACGGGACTGGAGATAGCGTACGGAGGAGGGGGAAGGGGCGGGAGATAGCGTACGCGTGAGAAGGGAGGAGTTAGTTACAGCATACGCGTGAGGATGATGGGGATGATAGAATCTTAGGGATGGTCCTAAGTAATTCCGAAAGTGAAAGTGTGAAACGTGCATTCAATCCTGATAGCTACGACTATGATGGCAACACAAATTAACAATCCAGCTAGAATGTTTCAAACTTTGCTTAATTTATTTATTTTAATGTGCAAATTACTTTGTTCAAATTTCAAAGTTCTCTTTGTTCAAACTAATTAAATTTATTTTGAATAATGTCTTCATGAAGACATACAATGATAATTTATTAATTTTACCGAGACACAGTGCCTGCTTCAAGCGAACCAAATATCATATATTTGGGACTTTATGTAATATATGTATTATTGTACGGAAAATGTAATATTTATACTATTAAGTCGAAATAATTCTACTTGAAGCAGCAACAACGATAATGCTAATAACGATGGTAAACATAATGACAACGATGATAATACTACCAATTATAAATCTTTAAACTTCTTAGAGTACATGGCACCTCTTTCGTGTTGTGATTCATTTGATTTTGCATTTTTTTTTTCTCCTCATTTATTTTGAACAGACAACCCATATATTTAATATTTTTTTATCTAAAAGAGAGATATAGTTGACATATCTAAGATACAAAAACTTTTACACTAAATTAAATGAAGGTAATCGAACTTTTTTTTATTATTTTTATATATAATTAATAAATTGCATTCCTTAACGTATTTTTCATTGTTCAATGTTTTGAAAATATTTTTTTTTAGGAAAGAGGGAGGTATTTGCCATCCAACTTTTTTAAAATTAAAGGTGTATACGGGGCTTGAACTCTTGATCTCATGGAGACCAGTCTAATGTTCTTACCACTAAGCTACTAGACCACATGGGTTTTGAAAATATATTTATTTCTGTCCAAGATTTGTTGTAGATAACATTTTTTATATAAATTATCTTAGTTTAAACAAAATACATAAAATAACTGTAGTAAATGATGATGATAACGATGATAATTACAATAAAAATAACAGCAAACAACAAAAATTCATCGTTCCGTTTAATAGGTTATTAAAACGTTATTATTGTTAGAGGACGTGGATCACATGGTGATGTTGGGTCATGGTCGCGCGCTTTGAGTGGGGTAGGGTTAATTAGGTTGTCAGATCAGATCTTGCGTAGTTGCTTTGCTTTGCCATTTTGACATTTCCACTTATCAAAACTTGTCGGCTGTCTGATTGGGAGGTGCATGTCCATTTGCTTTGCTGCCATCCAATGTGCTTCTTGTTAGAACCTTGATCCTCTCCATTCCAAACTAACGCGGATACGACCGTGATGGAGTTCTTATGTGATGAATAAATATCTTTATGTTAAACCCACAACCTTCATTCAAAATTCACATTGAGACAAAAGAGCAACGTTGAGAGAACCTTGTCCTTTGGTGGTATAAATTAATCTTGCTGCGGATCTAAACTATTTAAAATTTTAGAGCACTAATTTGCAAAGTGCAAGTAAATTAGTAAACCAACTTTCATAGTAGAATTGCCGGTCATTTATTTAGGTGAAGAGAAACAAATGCATGATTTTTAAGCAAATATCATCGTCTATTAGAACCTAAAAGCTTATTGTGTACTGTTATAATTTCAAGCCTACCGTTGCGTACAAGTTTTAATTAGAAAAAGACTGCCAACAAAAGTAGAATATAAAATAACCAAGTTGTTCATATTCCTAAATAATTGTTCGGCACCAAATCTTCACACACATGCGCCTCCTAATAATCATCATTTGATTTGCACCGCATGTATGCTTCTAGGGGGACCCTCTTTATTCCACCATTATTTAGCTATGATTTAATGAAGAGTGCCGTGTTGAAAGTTCGTTTTTGTGCGTATTAAGAGTAAAATATGTGGGATGCCTTTGTTCCATCTTTTGAAAAATAATATATACTGGTATATATGGCCATTAATTGCGTAACAAATACAAATATCAGCAATCCACCACTCCACATGTTGCCACAACTTCATATTTTATCAATATTAATTTTTTAAAAAATTCAAACGTTGAATCCAAACCGTTGATCTTGTTCAATTTAATGAGCGATGTGTTCCTATATAAGATTTATAAATTTAAAGTCAGTTTGATACTCAATCGAGTGACCAAATGATGAACGTATTAGAATTAATCTGTCATATTTAACTAAATTTGTTCATTTGTTGACCACTTGATCAAGTATCAAACTAACTCCAAATTTTATAAAGGTTATATAGAAACGCATTGTTCATTAAATTGAACAGTATCAACAGTTTGGATTCAACGTTTGAATTTTAAAAATTTTAAATATTGATAAAATATGAAGTTGCGGCTACTTGTGGCATCCAAAAATAGTGACAGCGGAATCTTGCTCAACTACAAATATTTTGCATATTTACTTATCACTTCTTAGTAAGATTTCAATATGCACCCCATCAGTTGAGTAATTGAGTTATAGTAGTAACTTTAATTTCTACAATAATCTCTTCACCGAAATTATTTTCTGCTTGATTAGGTCAATGCATTAACTTAGCGTAAAAGATTACAGAACAATTTATTCTGATTGAATGTGTGTTGTAACTCCAGCATTTGCCTTTTGACATTATCCAATATAAAACAAATCGATATCTTTTAATTATATTGATCTCAATATTGTTCTGTGCATAAAACTAAATCTTTTGAAATAAATTAATTATCTTCTGGATGTAAACTGATAGTAAAAAAAATTTAAATATGATATAAGCTTTAAAAATTCGAAAAGTAGCAAAAAAAAAATTAATATATAAAATCTGATTTTCTATGAGATTTCAATAAATAAAGAAAGTAACTTTGTGAAATTAATTTTTTTTTTAGTTTTAAACTAAATATGATTGATAAGTTAATGAAATAGAGAAAAGAATCTTTGATGTATCTTATGAAATATTATTTGACTTTAACTTTTTATTGTCGGTTAAGGAGAGGCAAATAATATGCAAGTTCTCTTTTACCGATTATAGTCCATTTAAGCTATGATTGTAGCAATAGTTGTTCCATTCTATCCTTTTGTTTCCTTAGATAACCTGCACAGATTAAATCAATAAAAATATTCCAAATGGCAATTTGAATATGAGCGTATGCAAAGTTTCCATCTCTCTGACTAATTACAGGACTCGGGTCAAAATGGCCACTAAGTTGGAGGCACACACACAACTCGATTGAAAAGCTTACTGGTGTTAATGCTAGCTAGATCACTCTAGCACTAAATTATGATAATGTATTTTGCACCTTCAATATTGACCCATGTTCCCTTTTTTGGGTTTATTTCTTGATAATTCTTTTTCTTTTGTTTGTCTAAGTGCATCTTAATAAGCATTGTGGTACCATATATGTGTGGTGTTTGTGTGTGTGTGTGTTTTTCTGTGATACATTAGAACTGATTTTAACTGTCTAATTTGAAATGAAATTTTAAAACTGCGTATAAACTCTTCAATGAAATATATTCTAATGAAAAGAAACTGTTTTGTAATTTAAAGTGGTAGAAGGACAGCCAACTACCTTAATTTTATTTTTGTTCCCCTTGCCTACTTTACAGATTTCAGTTGCTCACCTATGACTATGAGATCTCTGAAAGCACAAATCATGATAGAAATAAACGGCGGGATTTTAGAGGAGTTGTAATTTCTGAATGATATGCTCTGGTTTGGAATAATATATTTGCATTTTGCTTAGTAGTTGATGTCATGTGCAATGATCGTGGAAAAATGCAAATTTTAAAGCTAACAATTACACAAGTACGAATAAATTGAACGAGTATTTTCATTACATCCACCCAATCAAGTTGGACCGATTCATCAACATTCAACAATCATATTAGATCCAACAGTAGTTGTACTAGTTCTGTCAAGACCAAAAGCATCTCATGTACGAATTCTAGATGCCTTGCATTTAAAAACTTTCTTCCACGTCATCTTTAGTATATTCTTCACATGGATGGCATGAATTTGGTACTTTCGATATAAGACTAGCAATAATGAGTGTACTTCTACCCAAAAGCTTTACTTAAAACTTTTGAGTATTCGTTTTGGTGATGTTGGAACAAATGATTTATGCATTGTGGAAGTTGCACTAACAGATCAAAGTTTCTAGATCACTGCTAAAAATTTTTTTTTTTTGGAAGAACACTGCTAAAAATATTAATGAATGAATATAATAGCGTTATCATAAGTATCATCACCAATTATTACCCAAAAACAAGGGCCTAAACCAAGTGTAAGTGATGCACTAAGTTAAATAATAAAAAGAATGTATCATGATATATGGGATCAAACATATGCTAGAGTGAATAATACTGGATGCTCTTCGGTACTATTAAGCGATGCACCAACAACATTTCCTAATTTCAGAGTATCCAGCCAAAGAACAAGTTCCAACAATTCAGAGGCACACCTCAAAAACGAAAACGTGCAAACACAAAATTTAGGGAACATGTAAATAACACAGACCGGCAAAACTTTTCTATCCTTAATTCATCTAGAAGTTCCAAATTAACATTGTAATATAGTTTCAAAAAGCACTTGAAAAGCATGGTCTAAATAATGGGGCTAGGCCTTGGCCTTTCCAGCTTGCACACTTTGTATCTTCTGTTGTAATTTCATTATCTACAAAGAAGTCACAAATAAATGTCAGTTCAAGCGTTAGTGCTTCAGACATTTAAAAGTGGACTTGAACAAATTGAGAGGTCAAAAGATCTTAAAAGTTTTATCATCATCAAAGAAAAGAAATGATTAGAGAATGGAGGCAAGCATACAGATTCCTTCTTGCTGTTCTGTTTGTTCTCGAAGTCTCTCAAAATGCCATCAAGTCGCTTTCTGTACATAACAATATTGTTAGAAAAAAAAAAATCTTTTATACATGACAAATGTGAATTTTTTTTTTTTTTTATGGAGAATTCATTGTGCCACTTAGTAATTGCTTTCATTCAAACAAAATTACAAACCAAGAAATTAAAATAAGAAAAACATACAATTCAGCAGAGATGTATTCAATTCTCTTTTTAACATTTGCTTTTGCCTCTGCCAAATCCTGCTTGACGAGCACTGGCCCAATTAACTTGTATACATTGGCATCCTCCTTCAACAGCTCCAATTCCTAATATCAATGCGAAATCCGTCAATGGGAGCCAACAACATTATAGAATAAAAAATATGTGCGAGCTAAATCATAATTTCCAGTGAGAATTCAACTTTTTGGGGTTAGCGGTGGCCACTTCAGGTCAGTCGAAACAGACACACTGGTGATCCAATGTATATTCATATGGACCAGAGTTCTGAACCATATAACTTGTCAGGAAAAACTGACCTGAGTGGTCAGCAATGCCAGATTTTTAGAGTGCGGTTAATTTAAGAGAAAATAAGACAAGACATACCCTAACATGATTGTAATGGGTTAAAGGGTCCGATTTTTATTTATATCACACACAAGCAGGTTAGTTTTTTGGCGAACAAATTAGATGTGTTTCCATTCTTAGATAGTTTTTTTCCCTTTTTTGTATTATTGCAGAAATATCAGTTAGGGATTGGGTATTAATTTAACAGAAAGAGTAAAATCAAGTATAAACAGGCTGACACCAAGCACACCTAACCCATTAAACTGAGGCAGGTGAACAACAACCACCATATGAATTTTGACTGTGTAACCAAGATGACAAGCTACATCATAACTTATAGCAGTAGTGTGGCTTAGTGCAGACGTTAGCACCAAAAGTAGGTGACAATGGTTCAAAACATGGATTCTTAAGTCCAAATAAGCAGTTTATTCTGATCTCGTATGTCTATTCCAAGATTAAATTTATAATTGTTGACAAAATGCTTATCATATGCAGCAAACTAAATAGACAGGCATTGCAAATGGAGTAATCTAGTTGTGTACATTTCACCATAAATTAGTGCAACCGAGCATGTTTTTTTGTTTTTTTTGTCCATCTGAACCAATTAAAAGAAATAAATGTCCAAAAAGGTGTTGCGAGCTTACCACTACAAGAAATTTGATATATTAATGAGAATATCTAAGTTTCAAAATGCAAGATTTGGACAGTAAGCTAGTCATCCATAGTAATATTTTATCTTTCGACTATGGAATAAGGATTTTTTTAAAAAAATAAAACACCAGCCACTTCAAGTATCCATGTACAAGCCAAAATTTCATCTAATTAGGTTTATGTTAATCAATCTATTGATTCTTCTTGTTCTCTGTGCTGATGCACAATTGCTTCACTGAGGCATCTTTGGAATACTATTGCATATTTGCATGTGAACCAAGACACGATGAAACAAAACAACTCCAGATTACACATTAGAGGCTGCTTCAGTAAGGATAAGTACTAATATGTATCGCTCAAACACTCAAGCTTTGGTAAAAATAATTACTGTTTTTCGGTTTGAAGGAACATGCTTTACACTTCCACAATAAGCTCACACAAATGAAAGTGAGAACGAGTTGAAATATATCATGGACCATTTTCTTGTTGCCAATATAACTGATACGCTACTTACATAATAAAATGTACAATGTGTACTAGAGGCGAAAAGGACAAAAGTAACTAATCATACCTTGAGTACAAGTTCATTCTCTCCCATCTGGATTGTGTATTGTTTCCTAACCTGGTGATTCTTGGATATATCTGAAATCAATTTAAAACAAAATGGTACATATCATTCCCCTCCAATTGTAGCAGGAACCATCAATAACACTTAAAAGTTAAAACCCACAAACGAATCAGTAAGGGAATTCAGGGATAAGGATTTGGGGGATTGATTAATTATAACCTTGCAAGCCTGATATGACTATGGTGTAAATGTAATGAAGCTAGGGTTTGGTCTCCAATTCAAAACAGACAGTTGAAAAGAAGATATTAAAACTGAAGGAAAGAAAAAAGGGAAAAAGAGAAGATGGGCTACCTTTCTGGATCTTACTAAGAGCGTTGGCTTCGCTTTCCAGTTCTCTCTGTAACTCTCTGAGGGCTGGGGACGCCGCCATGGATGTAGAAGCAGAATTTCAGCTTCTGTCTTGTGAAAGTGAAAGTGTTTTGCTACAACAACAACTGGAGAGGTGTGCCAAAGAGAAACAGGAGAATAGTGGGCTCATTTAGGCCCAATCATATCGATATTACATAGCTTATTTCTTTTCTCTAAGTGGGCCTGGTTGAGGGTTCGGAATTCTCTTATTGGGCTGGGATCTATTATTGGGCTAAAAATATTTTTATATATTGGAGCTACGCCGTGAAGAATTTTCGAAATAAGGTATCAGTTATAAGAGCATTTTTTTTTTTTTTTACTTCAAAAAGTTAACATATGCACTATTTTAGTCTTTGATGGTAGTAGATTGGTCCTCTTATTCAATTTTCTTTTCTTTGGTACTTTGTTGTGGCATTATAGATCAAATATGGTTTAATTTGTGGCTATAAATGGGGCAGTCTTAACAAAACTTAAGTACAAATACATGCTATATACATGGATGTATGCGGCTCTGATTATCATTGATGGATCTTGGGACCATAAGCACAGGATGGGATCAGCTTTGGTGGTTTATGAACCAGGAGGAAGATTCTTTTCTGCAAAGCTTTTTTCTGGAACTGCAATAGATGCTTTTACCGCAGAAGCGATGGCTCTATTAAATGCTCTCGAATACATTAAAAACTTAACTGTTAATTTTTCTTTAATCCATATTTTCTCTGATTCCAAAGAACTTGTCTCTGTTATTGATAACGATGATTTGCAGGCTTCTCCATCTTGGCATGCTATTTCAATACTCCAAAGATGTGTTGCTCTTATTGCTCAGTTGAAACGGGTCAGAGTTAGATACGCAAAGAGGGAGCATGTAGAGCAAGCGCATGCTTTAGCGAATCAAGCCAGAAGGACGGATAATTTAAGTTTTCAAGGAAGATGGGAACAGTATTTGGTATTAGATGCTTATAAATGGGAGCCTGCCTGATGAACTTTTACCTTTTCTAGCATCCCGAATTTTGTTTGTATTTTAAGGGAATTTTTCCTGTTTTATTTTCATTTTGAGCCTCCTATTAGATGGCCGTCTGAGCAATGGCCTTTTAATGGACCTTTTATATATGAACTCTTATGTCTTTATTTCAAGCCTACGGGCATAAAAATTTCAAAAAAAAAAAACATGGATGTATGCATTGTCCAATTATGTCTGTTCTTTTGTTAGCTGCTTAATTAGGCAATGTTGTAGTTAACAAATATTTGAGCAATATTATTTGTACTGTACCAGTACTAGATATGATACATGCTGTAAAGCTATGTTTGTTCTTTAAAGCCACCAGGGACTTAAATGTAAAGATTTTTTATAGCATCAAGAATCAATTGAAAAATATTTTGAATAAGCGCATTAGGATATAAATGTTATACATGCTGGTACGTAGTAAGGTCTAAATTGCAAAGGCTATGTAAATAAATCTGATTTATGGGTTATACATTCTTAGTCTCACTTATTTTATTTTTATGTTATAACAATCTGACAAGCATCTAAGAAGATAAGGCATCTGAGAAGGAAAGCTTTCCACAATAGAGGTACTTCTCACTGCTTTTTATATGGTGTCGTCTAAAGAAATTTAGTGTTGCTGCTTTATCGTATTTAGGTATTTTGTTGAAGGTGGTTATTGAATGACAGAACTACGTGAAGAATGAAAATCATGCTTTAGCATGACATGGGCACATGTCTTAGTGTTGATTGGAAAATGGTTGTGCAAGAAATCAGGTCTGTACGTAGTTATGTTGTTCAAGAAATCAAGTATGTGGTTATGTTGTGCAAGAAATAAGGTCTGTGGTGTAAGAAATCATGTTATGTTGGCTTGTAAGAATAGTTGTGTATGAGTTTTGTGGTTTTGTAAGAAACAATTGTGTTTGAGAGTTTGAGACTCATGATTTGTTGTCCTGTAAGAAAATGTCCGTAATTTTATTATGGAATTTATTGAACAAAAACAGATCATATGTTATTTGGATGTAGTTGTTAATTAGTTCTTTTATTTTTTCTTTGTTGTACCTTTTGTTATTTCTTATTGTTTGATTTCTTTGATTTTCTCCATATTTTTTTGAAGATAAATTGGAGGTCTAAACCCACCTAACTTATTTTTAAATTATAAATTAACTGTCTATGAAAGACCCCCCAGCCGGGTTTCGAACCTGCGACCTTTCACTTGAGACCTTTCATTTCAGGAGTCAAGGTGCATTGCTCTTTGCCACTAGACCAAGAGCTTGATTTTCTCCATATTGCTCGTAGAAGTTCTAATTTCCATTTTACTAGATTGACAAGCATGATAGAATTTGTGAAACTAAGCTTACAAATCATGTTGTGAGAAACGGTTACAAATTTAAACGGTTAAACCGTTTTTTGACTGTTTAATTCAACGAAATGGTTAACATCTTGATTTTTTTTACTTCCGTTCAAAGCACACAACGCAAAATGCAAGGACAAAAAAATGTTCGTCCCTTAACGCAACATGTTTGTTCCGTCTTCGTTATACACATTATGCAGGTTTAGTGAAGTATTCTAAGGAGTCGTCTCGTCTCCGATTTAAATTTGATTTATTAACATTTCGAACTATAACTCACTTCATTGGTAGTTTGAAATTATTTACAAGCAATTATCGAATCGAACCTCAAAGGCTCAAACGAGATACGAGGTGTAAATCTTTTACACCAATCTCTACTTCGTCGCATTTGATTTTTCTTTTGCTATCTAGTTAATATACTGATTTTTTTTTCCCCTTTTTTTTATTGTTTACTATAGTGACGTTTGAAGTTTGATGCCTAGAAATTTTAGGAAAAGCAATTTTGGCTCCGTTTGGATGCGTTGAGAATAAGTAGGAAGAAGAAAGAAGGGAAGAAATTTATTGGGAAGTGTGTAACTTTTGTGAAGAGTTTGGATGGTTAGAAATAAATTTATTGGTAAAAAGTGGTTATTCCTTATTCCTTATTCCGGGAAGAAGCCATCCAAACGGAGCCTTTTGAAGGAAGTCTTCATTAATGCCTTTGTAATCTTAATGGCTCCGTTTGGATTCCATTTGAAAAGAAGAGAATAAGAAAATAAATTTATTATAAACAATCTAAATTCTTCACAAAGATACACACTTCTTAATACTTCTTTTTACACCTTATCCAAACGGAGCTAATGAGAAGTTAAAGTTTGCAAGTTCTTCATTTCATCAAGACAAACATTAGTATAAACCCACTCTTACATTGCGTCATATTATAATTGTTAGTACCTGATGATATTTTCGTGCAATTATTTAGACAAACACGGGATATGAGCCAGAGCAGTTAAGCTATTGCACCCTAACTATATTTAGTTCATAAATCATGACCAAACACCCCACAACTACAATTACAATTACAAAGACTAGTAGTTTAGTGCTAGCAATACTATCAATTAATTTCAACTGTTTCTTTAACAACGGCATTGATGTCTACATTGGAAGAAACCATATTGGATTGGTTATAACAAAATTAAATTTCAATTGTGTTCTGTTGTATATTCGAAGTTAATGTGTTTAAATTTAAATATAACAAACTACTATATTGAACATATTATAGGCTCCGTTTGGATAGGTGTGGGAAGAAGGGAAGAAGTGGGAAGAAGTATTGGAAAATGTGTAACTTTGTAAAGAGTTTGGATTGTTTATAATTTTTTTCTTCTTCTTTTTTCTTTTTCTTCTTTCTTCCAACGATCCAAACGCACCCATAATGAAAGGCACTACATGCACATGCAAGAAATACACATTATTTGGATTTTTTTTCTTAAACGGCCCTGACGAAAACAATAGCTCAACAAAGCACCATGTGCTATATGATATTTACATAAAGAGCCAAGGCGCAAGGTGCTTGTACGCCTTATTTTGAGCCCCTAGTAAGGCGCAAGGTGTTTTTGCGTCTTACTAGTTAGGCCCCAAATCAAACTACGCCTTACCTGTTAGGCCCCAAATCAAACTACGCCTTACCCCTTCATTTTTCTGCCGACACTCCACGTATAGCCCTATTTTAATGGAAAAAAAAAAGAGTAAGGCACACATCTAACATGCGCCTTATCCCAATTTTCTAAGCAAGTAAGTTTATCTTATTATGTTGAGAATATGTTATTTCATATATGTCACAATTGCATCCGATATCAAAAGCTTATTAAAAGCTAATTGATCCAATTATTTGACATTAATAATAATAAAATATCGTAGTTCATTATTGAAGCATCTTCATTAGTCAAAATACATTAACAATCCCTTAAAGTTTATGTTCCCAGTAAAAACTCGATTGGGCAAAAAAAATAACGAATTTTTTGTTTGAAACTAAGAATTAAGTTAATAATGAGTCAATGCCAAAAAGATGGTGCTTACGTGTTGGCTGATTGAATAAGATTAGAGGGGTATATATGACTGATTTTTTTAAAAAAAAAAGAGTTCACTGATAAAGAAAACTAATTAAAACACTAATCAATATAAAGGCATTACATTAATCAAAGCACTAACATTACATTACAAATATAAAAGCATAATACAAGTTCAGAATTAAACTAATCTTAGCAGAAATAACATTACAATACAAATTTAAAGGCATACTACAAGTCTAGAATTACACTAATCAAAGCATAAGTAACATTATATTATATATTTAAAGGCATACACGTCTGTCTTAGTTCTATGCAAGAATAACATCATAATCAAAGTTAGAAATTTACAAGTGAAATAATAAAATTAGAGATTAAAAATGCAAGAAATTAAAAATACAAATAACCTTCATCATTTCTCGTAGCTTAGAAAATTGGGGTAAGGTGCGGGTTAGATGTGCGCCTTACTCTTTTTTTCCATTAAGATAGGGCTAAAATATGTGGAGTGTCGGCAGAAAAATGAAGGGGTAAGGCGTAGTTTGATTTGGGGCCTAACAGGTAAGGCGTAGTTTGATTTGGGACCTAACTAGTAAGGCGCAGAAGCACCTTGCGCCTTGGCTCTTTATGTAAATATCATATAGCACATGGTGCTTTGTTGAGCTATTGTTTTCGTCAAGGCCGTTTAAGAAAAAAATCCCATTATTTCGACTTTATTTACTTTAAAATTAGTATTATTTATATTTGATTTACAAACATTTACGTTCTTCTCAGTAAAGAGAAGTTATTTAGTGCGAGCGGTGTTCAATCAATCAAACACGGTTAGAAAGTAGAAACATTAAACAACGTAGCATAAATAGAAACTAAAATTTCTTGTTTTATTATATATTAAAGTGGTTATAACTTATGAGAGAGTGCGTGTTGACCAACTTTGCAACGAGTAGCTGAGAGACAAACTTGTTCTGAATTAATTAGACTGGATATCCGCAACTCCCGAGAAAAACGACTGATCCCAACTTCCTGAAACTCCATTGTTTACAGACTGGAAATGTCCATTAATTTAAAATACAGTACCGTCCGAGTATGGAAAAAAAAAAAAAAGAAATAGTTGTTTAACGAAGGAATAGGTCTAGTGAAAAGATATTAAAAAAGGATGAAAATTATTTCCAAAATATTAGAATAATAAAAAACTAAATTATGTTTATTTAACAAATAAAAATATATAGTTTATTATAGTTCATAGCAGAAAAGTAATATATTGTTTTATATATCGATGTAATCGGTTGTAAATCATTTGAATGACTCAAATCATCTTAATTCAGTTTTTGCATAGAAAACTATTTTGCTACAAACATAAAAAAACGAACTTCAAAAGTCAGAATAATTTTTTCCCGCTAGATATGGCATACAATTATTTTAACGTTAATTCTACAATAGAATGGAATTTTAACTGAGCTTAAATTCTGATTATTCAACTCTATTTATAATTTTAAACAAAAAATCTTAATTTAAATCCGTTATAAAATTAAGTACATAGCAGGCTTTACCTTATTTTAACACATATAAAATGCATTATATTAAAAGAAATAAATTAGTGCATCTGTACAGCTTTTTTTCTAAGAACAATAAATTCATTTTTAATATGTTTAGGGTGACCGGAAAAAGTATGTCATCGGCCTCTTCCTTTTTGTTTCGAAACATAAAAGCAATATGGAATCTCTATTCGTTTCAAGCTTTTCAAAAACATTTCGGGGCTGTTTGGATGGGTAAGGAAGAAAGAATAGCAAATTCTGGACGGAAATTTATTTCTAACCATCCAAACTCTTCACAAAATTACACATTTGCCAATGTTTTCCATCTAGGAATAGGCTGTTTGGATTAGGCTATTCACGATATATCACAATGGGATGTTATTTAACAATTCAATCTATTTAATTACCGTTTAATCTTAATCTTATGATGGGTGTATTTAGAAAATTTAATACTAAGGGAGGAAAAAGTTGTTTAATTAATTAAATTTTCAGTTTTATTACATTTTGTTTTTTTTTAAAAAAAAAAACTTAATTAGCTCAGATATTATAGAATGCGCCAAAAAGAACAGGAAAATCAATCAGAACTCGGAGGTTTCCGTTGTTTTGGACAGGAGAAGAAATAGAATAGATTTTAGATATAGCCAACGGATTCCTGTCGCCATTAAAGCTAAGTACTCGGCGACATTAACGTGTCAAATCAATGCGGCGGGTATTAATGGCAGTCAGGTATTAGTTGGACTACCAAAATACATGAGGACATGTGTATTTACGTAACACTAGATCCAAAACTATTTGAAGCAAAAATGGAATAATTTAGACTTTTCAAAACAGTGCTTTTTTTTGTTAGGATAAAACAAACATTGTTTTCGTTTAGGATAAGCAGTGTTGTCTTTCTTCTATTTTATTTTTCTTCTAGTTCCGTTTGGATTCCATTCAGGAAGAAGTGAATAAGAAAATAAATTTATTATAAATAATTTAAATTTTTTACAAAATTACATATTTTCTAATATTTTTTTTCACTTTTTTTCTTTCTTTCCTTCTTCCCACACCTTATCCAAACGGAGCCCTAGAAAAGTTTGGATGTCAAAAAATAACTTTTTTTGGCCGTTTGGATGGTACGAGAATAAAGAAGGAATAAAAATTTTAGGAAGAAAATATTGGGAAGTGTGTAACTTTGGTTCCGTTTGGATGAGCATAGAAATTAGGGAATAAGAGAATAAGGAAGTAAATTTATTATAAATAATCCAAGCTCTTCACAAAATTACACACTTCCCAATACTTCTTCCCTACCTTTCCTTATTCCTCTTATTCCCACACCATCCAAACGGATTGGGAAGAGTGGAAAGATGTTATTCCGGGAATAAAAAATATTGTTTTCGATGGTGAGTTAGGAATAACCAAATTGATATTAATTTAAATAAATTATTAAAAATTATTATTTTAATATTAAATAAAGTACTAATTAAAGAACACATAAAATTTCATTTAGTTATTAGTATTTAGCTAATTTTGTTGAAATTATGTATATATAATTGTTGGAAGATGTTATTCCTAGAAAGAACCTATTCCTAGGAAGAAATTATTATTCTCCTTATTCCTAACTTGCTTGGATGTCTAGGAAGAAGTATTCCTAAGAAGAATCTATTCTTCCTATTCCTAAGCAATCCAAACGACACCTTAAGTGGAAAATTAGAAAGAGTTATTCCTAAGTATCCAAACGTGTTAGGAATAAGATGGAAATAGTTCTCTTCGAAATAGCACTCTTTCTAATACATCCCTTATTTTCATTCATTATTCCTAACATATTATCCAAACAATATTTTTTTCTTTGCGGAATAACACTTTTCTCACGCTTTCCTAGCCCATCCATGGAGAATTTCATATTTAGCCCTTCCATACCATATAATTTACACAATTCACGAGACATTGCATTTGCTAAACATTGAATAGGGTATATATATAATTTAAACAATTCACGAGACATTGCATTCGCTAAACATTGTACTGTTTAGAACATTTAAAAATAACATATTTTAAAAAATTTTAAAAAATAGTAATAAAAACTAAAAAATTGTAAAATTTGATTTTTTATGAGATTTCAATATGTAGATTAAATTTGTCAATTTATAAAAATATCTCCGAAAAAGTCCACGGTGCATAGAAAATCTTATGCACTATAGTACATATTAAAATTTCTATTTTTGCCTGATTTACTTGGTGTGATTTTTTTTATATATAATTCTTCTGTACAAACTACAAATATAAATGCTTATGACAATTACATCATTAATGTTAAAAGAAAATTATGCTAGGGGTGTCTTGCTAAGCGCCAAGACATTTCACATGACAATTTTTTCATACAAAAAAAAAAAATCCTCGTATAATATGACCCTAGAGATCTTCAATTTATTTTCTCATATTAGTACAACTTTGTTTGGGTAGTTAAAGGGCCCGAAAGCACATATTAGCTCAAATTTTTCGCTTATTGAAAGTAATCATTATTGACGGTGCTCACTGTAGCATGGGGTGGTTAGCGTGTGGTTATTTATTTTTTGGGAAAATTGGGTGTATACCCCTCTAATCTTCTCTAATTGGAAATATACCCCTATAATATTTGAAATTAAATATTTACCCCCCTATAATATTTGAAATTAGATATTTATCCCTCAAATCATGTTACTCTTAGATATTTACCCTTATCAATATATCCAACAATAATTTAATGATAAAAATCAGTTTTACAATTTTAAGACTAAAATACCCTTATTTTCAGACCTTTCGCATGCCCTTTCTCTGACCATATTTCGCGTCATCCAATTGCTTTGTTTTATTCAAAAACATCTTTTTATATGGTTTTCAATTTGAATTATGGGACATAAATGAAAATTTGACGAAGGAATCCTTCATTTGTCTTTTTGGTCGGGATAAGGACGACACATCCAGAAGGTGTTTTTTTTCTAAATGCTAATTGTAATTATCATTTCATATTTCAAGTATAATACATATATCTAAATTATTTTTTATTTAGTTCCTCTGTTTACATATTCGGTTAATTAAGCACCTTGCTTTTGTTTTGTGGTTAATACTTCTCAATCGAAGCATCCTTGACAGCCATTGTTAATGTTCCTAAATAAACTTCACTTTGGAAGTACCACACGGTACTTGAAGTATAAATCATGAGATACCTTAGAAAAAGTTAATAAAACAGCGGAGACCTAAGCTTTCTAGTTAGGTTTATACATGGTTTATCTATCAGATGATCGTAGGCATTGTAGACTTCCAAATGCAAGTAAAAATTACCATGGCTAGAGTAGAGGTAGACAGAAATAGAGGTTGGGAAATGGGGGTATTTTGGTCTTACAGTTATAAATTTGTTTTTAGAAGTAAAATTAATTGTTGGATATATTGATAGGGTAAATATCTAAGAGTAACATGATTTGAGGGGTACATATCTAATTTCAAATATTAGAGGGGTATATTTCCAATTAGAGAAGATTAGAGGGGTATACACCCAATTTTCCCTTTTTTTGAACTAATCATCTAATACAATATGGTTCATGCCTATTGTTACCCTCCTAAAAAAATGAAAGTTATGCAATATTATAGAAAAAAGTCTAAAAAATTTCTGCATGTGGCTTCGAAATATTGGCATAATAAATTTCGGCACCTTTATTTTCCAATAAAAAGATAAGTGCTACTTGATCCCTCAAAAGTAAATTTGTTTTCAATTTGTTATTCCAATTCCTTACCTTTCTTCATATTTTTAAGAGCAACTTTCATATCCATCAAAATGACGGAAATAAGGCTAGTTATTTGTGATTTTTTTTTTTCCATTAATTGATAAAAAAGAGCAAGTCGTTGTACTGAGATTGATCAAACTCACACTGTCCAACTGATTTGAGTAAATACAGATAAGGTGGGTGGTCCCTAACAAACTAAACCTAATGTTCCTGACAATTTTGTCTGGAAGAAAGTTTGTAAATGAATTGACAAATGTAGTACTTACAATCTCGAGCACTGCTAGTCTCCAATAACAAGCATAATCTCTACTTCTCACTACTGCTACTTATATTAACATGTTAGATCTAACATGTAGATACATATTTCTGCTATTTGATCGATTTGCTCTGTGATTGCATATCAACCACTAGATGAAATAACAATATATTTTGTCTTTCCGTCTAATAAATAAATAAATTGAATAACATATCTATTTGTATCGCTTGTAGATTTTGAGCAACATATTTTTATTATCTTAACATAATTTTATTTCTCTGTTTGCCCACGTACGTATAAAGACATCTTATGCTAATATATTTCAAAATGCTTTGAGAGAAATACTTGCTATATAGAAAACATTTCCCATTTGAGTATTTTTCATTTAGCTCAAGGATATGACTGCCTAACCTCCAAAAACCAACAATTTCAAAAAATGAATTTTCCATCAGAGGGAAAAAAACAAGTTCTAGAAACTAGAATGCAAATGTTTAAATAAATATTACATTGTTAGCATTTGGGAATATTTTTTTTTCATTTTTCAAATCCGGAATTGGTATGCAAATAAGCCTTATTCGTAAGCCTTATTCGAACAAGTCTTTTTTCGTTCACCTTGTTCTAAAAAATTGTGGAACAAAAATAAAAGATCGAATAAGTCTTTTTTTTTTCGAATAAACGCTTATTCGTTGGTTATTTGGTTCGCACAAATAAACTTATTCGAATAAGCGCTTATTAGCACACAAACAGAGGATGAGTTCAACAGCAACAACAAGCTTCGAAAATTCAACATTCACCATCAAAGTTTTACTTTTTAATTTAACACCAGGATCACCATGCATCAACTTGCATAGATTCGCTATTTTATTTATTTTACTTAATTTATTATGAGCTTACAACCCAGTCTTCGCATCTCCATAGGGTTTTTTTTTCCAAAGTGCAAAAATTATTATGCAAAATGAAAGATGTACGAGTTATTAGGCACTACCTAAATTATACGATTTTAAAAAACAAAATCATATCAAACTTATTTTTAATTTTTAAATAATAAACAGGTTAGCCAGAAGGTCAATTTTTTATTTTATTTTTTTGTTTCACAAATTGTCAATTGATATTTTAACGGTCAGTCAAAGAAAGTAGACTTTTTAAAATTTTAAACTGTTTGTCGAAATAATAATAATGATGAATGTACCAGTTTAAATTTCTTGCGTGTAGAATACTGTGTTCCTACGAAAATGTCGTATATATATTTCTTTTTTTTTCTGCATTTCAGAATTTTTAGTTCTCAAATTAATTTGAGGGCTTGATATTTTAATTATATATTCCAAACACTGAACATACTCGAACGCGAGCCATGCATTCTAATATATACATTACAAAAATCATATAAATTTGATAATTAAAGAAAAATATCGTTTGTCCATAATGCCATTGGCAATATAAATATAAATAGTGAAATACTGTTGTCTTAGTTCTATTTCGGATAACAAAATATATTTTATAACGACCATTAGGGCTAGAATTTTACTTCATTTTCTCTTACGAAAGAGGTCCTGATTTTTAAATTATATACAGTTATAAATGATAGTAGGATCTTAAAACTGTAGGGTGTATGATGTTTCACGGTACACCAACATCTCGTGGTTTTCAATGTAAAAGTCTCAACTTAAAAAATCATAAGAAACCGTTGAATAAAAATATTGTCGGTATACTTATAAGAACGATTATTTAATCAAATGTAATTGTGGATGGCCTCACCAGAACATCAACAAAATTAACAACATTAGTGCCTAACAGCCGACTATTCAAATAAATTATTTTGGAAATAGTAATACCTTCTATGAAATTTTCCACAAACTCTAAATTTTTTTTCACAGTAGTGTGATACAGCTTTTGTTTCTTAAAAAAGCAATTTTTGCCTCAAAACGCAGTCCAGCTTGCGGCCGGAAAGAGACTATCCTCAAATTGACTTTGTCTGCCATTTAATTCTTTTTAAGGTTTAATTTGTTATTTAAGTTAAATAGTTTTTTTCAGAAGAAATGAACCAAGTGTCATCCTAACTGTTTTGCACTGACCAACCTAATTAAAACGAATAAATTACAGCCCATGAAATGACATGTTCTTGTGCTGATTTTCAAAGAAGCCCCTAATTTATGTTTTATTTTGGTCACATCGTAGCCCAACTGTTTGTTTACATCCTTCAATAATATTATTCTGGCCATGCATCTTATCGTTGCATAACTTTCTTGGTTGTTTTAATACTATTTACGTCGTGTTCTAGTTCTAGGTATTAATTTTTCACTGTTTAAAATAAATAGAATTACCCGGTGAATTACGCGCACATGCTTCTGTGCAAACTGCGTAGCGGTTCTTTTTCTTTTCAAATTATAAACAGAAGAAAATCATGATTTGCCTGTTTTAAAATTTGCTGACATCGTCTATAACTAACTATACATCATGTGTTTCTTTTTTTTTCCAATTGTTAATTTAAAAAAATCTTATTCATTTAGTTCTCATTCACAAATGGCCAAAATATTATTCTATTGTCGACATAAGTATCCATATAATTTTTACAAAAAAAAAAAGTAGAAAGGCTAGGCATGAACATAGTTGCGCATGGTTGTGGAATGCGGATGCTTGAAAGGACGTTATACATTCGTTTAGAATCAACTGCATTTTGTTTTCTATACTTATTTTTAGGATGAGGATTGATATGATCTGGTCTATGCAGTTGTTCTCACATTTGAAGTTTCAAGCTATTGTTTGAAACTGTTTATTTTATTTTTCATATTAAAAAACATATAAAAATTATTTTTCAAAATTTTTATGAATTTTTAGATTTTTATTGGAGGGACCATAATTCTTATATTATCGATTTTGTAAAAAAAATCCAACAAAATAGTAAAGACTTTTAAAAAAATATATAAATTTGTGTTCCTTATAAACTTTCACTATAAAAGAAAAAAATGAATAGTTTGGATCAGTTATTTGAAATTTAGAACGTAAGACATCCATCTGTGTGTAGGAATCTAGCATTTTTTTTAGTAAGAAAAAGTGTTGCTGATAGTAATTAATTTTTCTTAAAAAGACAAAAGTCCTAATTCATTGCTGAAAAAAATGTGATAATTACTGATTTTTACTAGTTACACTAAGAATCATTTGGAAAAATCCGTGTTGAAAATTATATTATTTAAGATAAAAAAAAGTTCAAGTTCATAACTGCAAATATACATGAAAAAATTTCCAACTATATTCTGAACCGTTAGGTAAAAATATTAACAAGTCTTAATAAATAATTGCCTTCTCTTCCAAGATAGTCTATGTAATTTGAAAGGTGTATTATACGGACTGCAACAGCGACTAGTTAAAAAAGTGCTGTAAATTACTTTCTTCTCCTTGGTAAATTTCACCATCAACCCCTATAAATTCTATCCTATCCCTTTCTTTCCGTTAACCCCATCTCCTCTCCTCTCTTCTCTCTCAACTCAAAATCAAAGCTCCACTTTAAAGTTTAAACACCTACACAAACACGCCATGGCACAACAAACGATCGAGAGCCACAGAGAAGGCGCCGAGGTGTACACAGGAAACGAGCTGTGCAAGAAGAAGTCGATTGAGCTGCTCGAGGAGCTCCACCTGCCACGTGGCCTCCTCCCATTGAACGACATGGAAGAGGTGGGGTACAACCGATCCACAGGTTTTGTGTGGCTGAGGCAAAAGAAGGAGACGACCCACAATTTCAAAAAGATCGGAAGGAATGTGTGGTACGCCAAGGAAGTCACCGCCTTTGTAGAAGACAAGAAAATGAAGCGCATGACAGGTGTCAAGGCGAAGGAGCTCTTGATATGGATTGCTCTCACCTCCATGGTCATAGAAGATCCTGAGGAGAAGAAGCTCACTTTCCAGACCCCCACTGGGATTGGGAGAACCTTCCCTGTGTCTGCCTTTGAGTTGGAGGAGTAATTATGGACCGTTGGATTTTGATCTGAGAGTGGTTTGCTGGATATGTCTTGCATTGGGGAAAATGGAAATGGAAATGATGGTAGCTTTTTATTTTTTTTTAATATATATCAATCAAAATAAATAAAGCAGTTTCATAAATGTATGCTTTCTTTTTTTCTTTGCCTCACATTAGAGTTTGTGTTAATTTATTATAATTATAATTAGAAAGTTGTGTGATGTTTTAAGACAGCAGATTTATAAGCAAAATCGGAAAATTTTTATAAATGCATGTAATATTGTAGTATTAACTGTTTTATACTTTTATTTTGAAATCAAATCCCCATGACTTTCTAGTTCAAAAAGTCTTCTTGAATTAAATACATATTGATTCTACATCCTCCAGAGACGGGGAATGTAAACATCATTAACACACATCAACAATGATATTATGATACTGATACAGGAGATCATCTCTTTTCTCATGCAAAATGTAAGTAACAATCAGAAGTTAAATGCAAGTAATATTTTGCAACTTCATTTTTTCTTGGGTTCACATTTTATTGTCCAGATATTTTGGGTTCTTAGTAGATCAGATTTTTGTTGTAGCCCAAATAGACCAAGCACTAAAGTTAAAAATTACACTGCTGATTGATATCAAATATTTTATTTCGATCTTCTCTATGCCTCTCTCCAATGTTTTCTTCTTATACATTAATGGGTTGTTGGATATAAATAAATGTCAGATGAACTCAATTTGGTTCTTGCATAATGTCGTTCAAGCTCTGCCTTTGTTGTTGTAAAGATGAGTACCAAGACAGATGAATTGGTTGCTGGCGGACTGGCGGTGGTCTAACTTTTATATATATCTCGCATTCGTTGAATATTTCGTAGACTTTAATATTACTAATACTCGACTGTCAAGATCCATTAGTCGAACAACAAACCTTTTAATTGTACGTAAAACTCGACCTGCCGCTTCTAAATTCATCTATCGGTTGGGTAATAAAACAAAACATAGTTGCTCGTTCTAAATTTAGGCATATCTAGACTTAATATTTAATAATCTTTTATCAATATAATTTATTTTAAAAAATTTTCAGAAAATTTTATACTTTTTAATTGATTATTTTTTATGTTGTAAACGCTCCACAAAAAAAAAAGAAAAAAAAAAAACAGGGTGAACAATGAAGAACTTTTCTATATTAGTTTTTTTTTCAAACTAAATAATAAATTTTCAAAATCCTTTGATGTTATGTGCATAGGGTTATTGGATATTTGTTTCCTCTAAAGACATTAAAAACTGTTAATTAAATATATAATTTCAATTGTCCATGCTCAAGATAAAAAAAGAACATGATGCATATTTTTATTTTCAACTAGTTGAATAATTTATTGTTATCTGAATTATAAATATTTTGTCTATCTATATATTAAATATGGATGTTCGAATTGTCCGCAAAAAATCCATTAATCAACCATATAATGATTAAATTCTTAATAATACTTAAGCATAAGTAAAGAAAAATATATCATATTTTAGTTGCTCCTTTCTATCTCAAGTTTCTACTATCAGTATGCTAATTATTAAAAGAAAAATCTATACTGATACGTTTTCCTCTTTTTTCTGAAAATTTGACATCTATGCTAACAATTAACTATTTGAAATGGTAAAATACTTATTTATTCTGTCGCTTTAGGATGACGATGAGAAACGTCACCCCTCAATTTCTATGATTTTTTTTTTTAAATTAATTGGCATATTCTGTGATGGATTAAAATTAACTGGGCTTGATCTCTTATTCAATCACAAACCATTCATAATTGAAAAAAAGGGTATGAATTTCAACCCAAGCAAAAAAATTAGTCCACTACATAAATTTGCATAATTATAACATTATTAAATTAACATATACATTATAAAAATCCGGAAGTTCATATTTAGTCAGATTATGCTAAATAAGGCTGTGTTTAGATGACAGAAGGAATAAGAGAATAGCTTTTTTCTACTTTCAAATTTATTATAAACAATCCAAACTCTTCACAAAGTTACACACTCCCAATACTTCTTCCTTTATTCCTCTTATTTCCACACCTTCCAAACGGAGCCTAAGTGAATATATTGAACTGCGTGGTGCAATAACATAAGCAGATACGAAATAAAAAAAAAAGTATTCATAAAAGAAAATCGAAAGAACGAGCATATACCGGATCTCAAATCAATGACCCGCCACACTAAAAAACAATCCTCCAAACTGCACAAGTTTCAGCTCAGCATGCGTCCATACCACGCGCCACTTCAAGTCTTCAAGACCATATTATCTTTGTGCAAATTTGTTCCTGGATCCTATTCTTTTGCAAAAAGTAAATTGCCCTACTACCGTCAAAAAGAAAAACATTCTCCTACTAGTGAGCGCAGATTCTTTTTTCAGAGATAATTTAATTAAAGGCTACTTTTGCAAAAATTAACAACTGAATGCTACGTTTGTCAATTTTTTTCATCTTTCAAAAAGGAACTTGTGTGAAAAGAATGTGACCAAACTTGAACAAGTTTGACAAACTCGTGCGGATAGTGTTGACGGTTGAGAGATAAAAGAGAATTCACATCCTTTGCAGAAGGTAGACTTCTGATCCGAACTGCTCAATCAATGATGGGTGCTCCGTAATTAATATTTAGTCCACTGATTTGGTTCTATTTTGTTAATTAAGTGGTGCTTGGTTCAAATCACAGAAAGAATAATTTATTTTCAAATTTCTTATAATAAAATTATTAGTTTCAAATCAATTTTAAAAAAAAATAATATAAAGTCTGTCGAGATTCGTGCAGTCCGTAAAAATTTGTGTGTCGAGATTAGATCAGACGATTTGAATCGAAGATTCGTCCTCTTCAAACTTCAAAAGGTCTGCAGAGATACTGGTCTAGATAAAAGAGGGGTCCATGAAAAAATTTGGAGTTTGTGAAAACAGTGTTAATAGTTGAAAGGTGTTTTATGGCAGCTGGATCCAAGAATCCAATCAACATTCAACAGAAGAGGCAGGTTGCAGATAGACTTGTCAAAATTCCGTTCCGCATGGGTGTTCCGTTTCGTTCCGTCCAAACGGAACGTTAAATGGAAGAGATTTCTGTTTCGTTTCTGAAAACGAAACGGAAACGGAACTGAAATTTATAAACGTTTTTACAACGGAAAACGGAATTCCGCTGAAATCAATGGTAAATAAAGGACGGAACGTTAAACGGAATGGAAAACTGTTACGTTTGACGAAACGGAACGTTAAACGGAATCGATTTCTATTCCGTCGACTGAAACGGAACGGAAGCGGAACATGCCTGTTCCGTGTTCCGTTTCAACGTTTGACAGGCCTAGTTGCAGATGTGAATCTAAAAGGAGCTTAGGGTGGGTGGGACCTACCTATCATCCGTAGTCAATGTCAAGACGTGATGCACAACTAAAATTTATAAGAGAAGCGACTTATATCCATAATTTTAATAATATATTTTCAAATTAATTCAAATAATTAAATAAATATAGAAAAGTAAGTTTATCGGTTTGTTATTGGATGTATCAAAAGAGTAGTAATCAAGCTTCATAGAGTTAATAGCCACTAATCTCAAACAGTTGAAAAGTTCAAATCACTTAAATGTGGTAAAAATACACATCGAATTTCATATTTTTTTTATAGGTGCGATATTTGCACTATATATATATATATCGTTCTATAATGTTGAATCATATTCTAAATTTTAGTTGCAATTATAATCAAAATTTTCAAGAAAACAAATTGTTAATTAAACTCTCTTAAAATTATATAACACATTGTGAAGTAACAACAATTTTCTTTTTACTTGGTACTCCAACTTCATGATAGATCAATTCATCAACCGGAACACATGTAAAGAATCTTTCAGGATGTCTAGACTATTGATACTGAAACTACCTCAATTAAAAAAATAGCGCAATTGAAGATGCAAAAAGTTCCAATTAAATGAAGAAGATGGGCAATTATCCAACTGCCTGCTACGTACCCCTCAATAAATAAGATGGACCCGATGGCTACGTGTGGGTACTGGGTACTCTTAACCCTTGCATAGCGCATTTATTACATGCAGGTGATAGTTATCAGTTCGTCGGCTGTGACCTGTGAGTTGTGACCAAAATCCAAATCCACGTGTCCAGAGTAATTCGAACATTGTGTTGAAAGGTTTTATATTGTAGATTAACAACAAGGGCATTTGGTCTAGTGGTATGATTCTCGCTTTGGGTGCGAGAGGTCCCGAGTTCGATTCTCGGAATGCCCCCACATTTTGCATTATTTATCCTTTTGTCAGAGGATAGTTACGGCCTACGGGGCTGCGATTTGCCGTTTGCGGCCAATCGGCCCAATCCCATCTGGCCATCACCGAATCTAGTCATTTATTCATGGAAATAACGAAAACAAAAAAAAGTGTGGCTGCTGGGATTCGAGCCCAGGTCTCTACGGCCACAACGTAGAATTCTAACCACTAAACTACAGCCACATTCGTATTCAGTATTGTTATTATTTTATTTAAATAATAATTAACTGGTGGTTTAGGGTGTTTTTTCTGCTTAATGATAGGCGACTGCGACACGGTGCTTCACAGCCCAACCCAACAGCAGCTACCCCTGAGTAAATTTTGCAAAAAGCAGTTGCGAAAAAACCCTTTTTTTTATTTGTTGAGAAAAGTAACTATTTTGTTAACCGATTTCATTATAGAAACAATAAGGTTTATACAAAGCAGAAAACAAAACGTAAAACACCACGTTTCATCAAGTATCCCCAGTCTATCTTCCCTGACTAGTTCCCAGTAATAACCTCAACCACATATAAATAGAAGTACATCACAGTATATCAAATTTTTAACACCATCATTCCAATTAAAACTCAGAAATATATTGATATCGTTATCCTCTTACATCGTCCTTTTGCAAGAAATATTCTCTGCTTTCACCCCTGATCTTTCTGCTGCTTTTCTGATATCTTTATCATCTTGGACTTCTAGCAAGTCGAAGAAAATACATAAGTGAACAGATTTTACAATTCGAAGGCCAATGATATTATGACCCAAATAAATTATGGGCACACTAAATTCATCACAGATATGACTACCTATTTACTATCACCTATAGATATTAGGAATCGCCAAAAACACTTGCGAGTTAGCACTTTCATGCTTTCAAATTGGGGGATAATTGCAGGCTCGTGTTTAATGCACTGAATCATCGTCTAACACAACCTTACTATTTATTCCACAGATTCAACTATACAATAAGCGATGAAAAAGAAATGTGAAAATTCTTGTCAGGCATAAATTAATCAGAATATACCGCACACACCCACTCAATCACTAAAATAAATCCTACGTGATTACGAAATAAGAAAGAAAATAGTAAAAACAGTATGTGAAAAAATATACAATAAACAAAATGAAAACTATCAGGAGCTGTTGCTATTTATGATACACAGATACAACATTTAGAACCTATGACAATATCGGTTTCTTAAATCACAAGTATATATACACCAGCAAGTATGAAACCAGTAAGCGGAACTAGAGGCGCTCATTCCCGAACTAACATCAATATGCCATTTTGGAGGGAAGCACAAAAGAAATCCAGAACAAGTTCCAAAAAGAACAACAACCAAAACAAAATGACACAAGCAGTGTGAATCCAATAATTCTCTATATTTGCAGATCCTCCAGTGAAATGTCTTGCGACAACATTTTAATTTTCTGCTCCAAAAACATAATAATTTTAACCAATGTGTATCAATAGAATAAGTTAATAATAATTAAGTCAACTCAGTTCATTTTATATTATCCAAAAAAGAGTGATAAAAACAGGCAGTTGGGATAGAGTATATATACTTCAAAAAGGAGAGGGCAAAAAAAGTTAAAATTCTTACTGTGATGAATGTATGAGGATCATCAAGACTAGACGAGCCAAGTATAATTTCTCTTTGTAGCTTGGAGGATAGCTTATGGACCACGCGAAGCTGGATTTGGCATTTTCAAACAATTTTGAACATTAGAGTCGTTTCAGATCCAATCAGAAAAAAAAGTGAAAAATAGATCTACTACCTCTGAGCGTGTGGCCCCACCAATGATAAAGACAAATATTCTCTGACCCATCTTTCTAAAGTCGCTTGAAGCATGCCTTAGGACTGAGTCACTGAATAAAAAAAAAAAAAAAAATAAACAAATGATTTAATTCCAGTGCTTGCAGACTTTTAAAGTTAAAATTAAAGAGGAGTTACTTGTTTGTTTAATGGTTTTAAAAACAGGAAAAATAAAACCCCAGAGAAAAAAAATAAAATAAACAAATATTAGCGCTTGGTAGTATTTGCAAGAAGGATGGATATGCCTTATTGTTACAGTTTAATGAGGTCTATCCTCTTCCTTTTATTGAAAACACAACTCATGTGGTCTATTTAATTTCAGCTTGATATAGGACATTTTTCCTTTTTAGATTATTTTTTATTTAAGAAACTAGATCCACAAGATACTCTTTTTATTAAAGCAAGGGATTGTGCAAAACATTAAGAGGAAAACAAAAAATTAAGAATACAATCATACAGAGCATATGAATAAAAATCAATGGGTATAAATAAGAAATATGAAAATTGCACAACTAAATGAACAAATAATAATAATAATATTAGAAGAAGCATGAAAGCCTAAAGTGTAAAACGTAGAATAATATTTTCAAACAGAATATTTTTGTGAAGACTGGGAGATATAAATGGGAAATTTATGCAAAATTCAATGAAGTACTGTGAAAAAATTTGGATCCCAAAGGATTTTTAAGAGAATCATATGCAGTCTACGAATGCAATGTAATGTAGCCATGTAGGTATTTTGAAAACATAACTTTCGATGCAAGAGCACTACTTGGGTTTTTATGATGTGCTAAGAAAAACCGATTAACCTGGAGTAGCCATCATCAGAATTACGGGGCCGGGCCCATGTACCACCACCACCACGTCTAGATCTCACAGAAACTGCAGGAACATGAGGGGCACTATTGGTAGTTCTTTGAGGTGTACTAACTGGGGTGGAATGAAAACTGGGGCTTGGGTTGTTCATGCAAGGGTACTCCTCTCTTGGTAAGTTCCCCTTGCTTAATTTCTCCAACAAGTCCTACAGAATAAAGTTAAGAACCCTGTTGAAGGTTTTCTTATAATTGTTTTTACAAAAACAGAAAACAAAACAGTGCAGGAAATTCTGAAACTTATGTGTGAAATAATACCTCCATTATGGGATAAAACCGAAACTGTGTCCATTTCTTCTGTTCTTCGCCCTCCTTCTCTTCTCTTATAGTCGGTTTTTTCTGATGCGTATATAAAAATAAATAAATTTTAGAATAATACAAGTAATGAAATTCAGCGGGCAAAGTAAAGAACATTTTAAAGACTTATAAGTCTAAAATGAAATACCTTGTGCATTTCAAAAGTAAGTTTTTTAAAACCACTTGATGACTTTTTAGTGTCCTGAGCTGCCATCAAGCAGCGCATGTTATTGACTGCAATCATGTCATCATCTGATATCCCGGCTAACTGTTCACAGCAAACCAAAGTTCTTTTAGTACAAAATTAAGGAAACTAAAACATGACATTAGTGTAAACAAGGTAGTGGAGACTGTATCATGCTAGAACAGTAAATTCTTGAAACTACAGAACTTGCCCAATTAAAGCCAACCCCTTGAGTCAATGAGTCAAGTTCAGGCCATTTTTTCTAAACCACCAACCATGTCTGGTTAGGCTTAAGTTAATCTTTCCTGAAAGGCTAAATTGGCAACTTTTGCTCATCACATCTTGACTGAGAAAATATGTACAATGAAAAAACTTGTACAAAATAAAATGGGTGTTCAAAAAAATCCAAAATTTACAATTTGGTAGTGCTGATCAACCCAACCAATTGCAATAGGGTCAAGGGTTAATCAAGATCACTATATTGGACGAGAATGCTTTCAAAAAAAAAAATAAATAAAAAAAAAAGAAAAGAAATGCAGATCCAAAATGCCAAAAGGTACGCCAATGTATTAAATGATAAAATACCTGCATCAGTTTATTCCCTTTGTCACTCTCAAACTTCTCGGGATATAGTGCAGCATAAATCATGAGAATACGCAGTTTATTCTCACGGCTAGTATTCTATAATCCATTAGAAAAAAATAGTTCAAAGAAAATATAGCAGTTGAATACTTAAAAAATGAAATAATACAGAAATCTTTCAAATTTTCCTGCTGTTCAGACATGCAACTACATGTTTAGTCCTGAAGAAATTAAGCAATAAAATGTACTTACATGGTTAGTCCTGAAGAAATTGATTAATTCAGTCGTCCCTGCTTTCCCAAAAACAAGATCTTGTTCTAGGTTCCCAATATCCCGAAGCTGTTGCTCTCTAATCATGTTGTTTATTTTTCCTGCAATCTGTACAAGTATCACTTACAATCATATGAACTTCATTCAAAAAGGAATAAAGGAATTCCTATTGCATAAGACATAATTTAGCACATTTAACCTACCTCTACATGCAAGGAGAGCTTGTCAATTTGATCACTATACTGTGGGAGAGCTTGTACGATCTTTTGCAAATCCCTTGTTGACAGCTCACCACCACCTCTGCAAAATCATGACGTGGTTTTAAAATATACAAACAAAATGAAGTACAATAATACCACAACCACAAACAAGGTATGTACAATATCCTACCAGCAGCTCTAGGTACCTCGCAGTGTGTAACAATGAACAATAGAAAGCCTTGCTAAAAAACTATAGAACTTCCTTATGAAGCATTATGCACATTGTTTATTGAAATTGATTAATTTCTTTTTCTTGATAGCTTACCTGCCATGTATTTGTGCCGCTTTATTCTTTGACATGAAATTGGTCATTTTGTCATGCAATTTCTCACTAGCCTGCAAGTATTCTCAAAAAGTTAACAGAACAGCACTTAAAGTTCTCCACCAACCAAAAACAATTGGTTCAAAATGGTACCTCTCCTATGTGTGCATGACGAAGTTCAAGCCATACAGGATCATGCTCCTCTAAAAGCACCTCTTTTTTCTCAGTTGATGAACCATTTTTACCTGGGACCTTTATTCAAATAAAACATAATTTGTGAAATAAACAATAAAGAAACTCTAAAAAACATGAAATTTGAATATAAGAAAAGTTGCGAGACCTACCTCATGAACATACTTGTTACCATCCATAAGAAGCAAATCATGACACATTGCATCATACGTCCATTCATGGATTATTGGAGCAATCTACAATTTTTTTTTTTTTTTGATAGATGAAACTATTAAGTAATGAGTGATGCTCAGATTTACTGGGTTTCTAATGTGAAAATCAGGCTGCTGCATGCATGAAAGTACAGATATCTGTGTCGACAATCCAGTAGTTCCAGAGAGAAAAACTCAAGTCACAACAGTTATATTTCTACAATTGACTGGCTAAGCATCAGCACATTGCAATATTGGACTGGGACAAGGGGGAAAAAATACAAGCTGATTTAGGTAAGTAATTTGATATTTCATATTACTAGAATTGTGAACATTTGCAGGATGCAGAGGCTAACATAAGTTGATGCTTTGCATATTACACACGATATTCAACATACCAGCAAACTAATGACAATTCTCATAATTGCAAATTTGCACCCAATAGTAACTAATGGCACATCAACTATGAAATGCCACTAACTCATGACTCACATTCACAATAGATTCCAGATCAACTGATAATAATAAGTTCAACTGTCAAATACTATGGATACCCAGAATTCTAATTCATTTTGCTTGGAGGTATAGTTTATGCTCTGTAATATTGTAAATACTTAATAGAACCAGATCATAGTTATATTAACAGTGTGCCAATCACAAGTATCTCCACTCTCCAAAACATTGGATGTAAGGTGTAACTGACTAACTGTGATAAATGTTGTCAATTTAGCGCTTGCAACAATCATAAATAGGTTGTTATTATAATCTAACAAAACTTGCAATGACTCCAAAAATACCTGATCAATTGAGCGGTCAATAATCAGAAGTTCACAAGTTTCAGTCTGGGGAAAGTCAGCTATGCTGGATTTATGCCTGGAGAGGCAGTTCCAAACGGCTGCTGCCAGCTTTGTGGGAATCAGATCCCGAAGTGTCATCAAAGTGGACGCATCAATGGTCTTTGCTGCACGATACCTCACATAAGGGAATTCCTGAAAGGTAACAACATAAATCCATCCTGTTCATTTACCTTTCCAGATAGTAATGTTATGAAACGAGTCCTTATGGAGCCTTTATCTTTATTTTTTTTTAATTGAATTTTAGTGTTTAAAGTTCAATCAATTTAATCTGTCCTTGGAATATAATGGTACTGAATAGGGGTGTGCAGAAAATTAGGGCCTCTATGACTATTCTTTCCTTTTCCTGGATGCTTAGTAGGACCTTTTTGTTCTCCTGTTTTGTCACTTCCCTTTTTCTTGGTTGGCGGCAGTGCATTAATTTGAAATCATAATAATTTATGCTCATCTTCTCTTCATCAATTTATTTCACAACAACAGCATTTTGGCCATTTCTTTTTCTTGATCATGATGGTATAGAAATGATTCCAGCCCTCATACTTGAGGGTCGAAGGCCTCCATAATTTTCCTTCTTTTTCTTCTTTATTGGCTGCTTGTTTAGCATCACCTTATTGGATAAAACTTTGGAGATTACAAGCTGTGTATTTTTAGTATGTTGTTAGGTGCTTTTCTGTCCTCAGTTTATGCTATTTTTTACTTCTTTAATTCAAACAATTCAACATTGCTCATTCTTTCTTGCTGGACTACAATAATGCAAAAATCAAATGGGAGTATTGCAATTGTATTTGGCTGCCTTTTATTAGTGAATCTTCAATGTCTTCCAATTGGATCTAAATAACATGTTATTTGTCCATTCTTTGACAAACACACACAAACAAATGCATAGATACATAGATAAATATATATTAATATATATGTAGAGAGAGAGAGAGAGAGAGAGAGTACCCTCAAAGAAGCAAATACTGTTGCAATACGAGTAGCCATGGTGTTAATGCAGGTATTGTAATTCTGAGACATCTCTGCATTTTCACCAAATAATTCTTCCAATGCTCTCTCGTGGTCTGTTACAAAACCCTGTAAACCAACATTTTCTGAGCAATTCATGCCATCTATTTTGGTACCATGGAGTAAAATACTACGATTGTAATAGCAAAAGGGAAGGTCTAAGAAATTTTTAGCCGCAGTTAAAAGTAAGGCTTAGTTTCACCATATAGGTTGGAAAGAAAAGCTGGATTGAATAAGTCCTCTAATTGACAGCTAATTGAGGTTATGGAGGTACTACTATAAACCATTACCATACCAAGATTCAAATGATTAATTAAACTGTAGTTTTCATTACCTGGCTATCGATTGCGAAGTATTCCAAATTCATCTGCAAGTGATTGAACAATAAGTACTAAAACACAGCTTGAAATAGAAAACAAACATTTAAGTACCTATTTTGATGAACAAAGCAAAATAAGTATGTTTATTAAAATTCACCTCACTGAGTGCAGATAATCGCCCCATGACACTTGCATCCCTCCTAATTGGAGCCACCAATTCCTTTTGTGCAGATGAGCTAAAAAACACAAATGCCCTGAAAGGACAGTTGAAAGTTATAAGAATGCAGATATATAAACACAAATCTATACATAGCACACTCAGACACTCACACACACACGGTGATGTTTGATATACTTACTTCTTATACAAGGGGCTTCTCCCTGACATATCCGACATGAACATGACAATACTGCACTTGATCAAAAGATGGAGATATCATAAACTTGCATGTGAAAATGAACTGTAAATCAATAAATGCAGAATAAGAAAAACAAAAAGTGCAGGTTTTTGGTAGTTACTTCTCCCTGGTTGGTTGGATGAAATATATAGCATCCATAGATGGTAAGGGCTGCCTTCTCTTGTATAAATCTTCAACCACTGAACAAACATGAGATATCTCTTTAGATAAACACCTTTTGTCAAAATACTCTCAAAGAAATAGTTCTTAATAGATCAATTCAAACTTACATGAAACCCCTTCTTCAGTAATGTCAGCCATCTTGCAAGCGTATGACATTATTTTGACAGTTACTTTATCCATGATAAGTACCTACCAGAAAAGGACCCAGAAAACAAAATATTATATTTCTTTATGACCATTTAGGGGTAAATCAGAGTAGCATACAAGTTTACATTCAGAATCTTCATTCATGCACTTAAGTATCAAGCCATCAAGCACGAGGTACATATCCATAAAGGATACCTATCAGATATAATTCGCACCAGTAGAAGTACCTAAGTTGTGAGTCATACATACCTTCCATGTAGATTTCGATTCTTTTGTTTTAGTTGATCGAAGCATTTCATACAACAAACCTGAATTAGTTGCCAAAAAGTAAATCATAACTATAAGGACGCATATATATATTTAATATATAAGTTACATGTTTGATCCATTTCTAGGATTTCTTTTAGCAAACATTTCAGGCCTAATCATCATCATCATAATGAAACCATTTTTTTTTCTCTTCTTTATTACTTTTGATCGAAAGTAGGGAAATAAATGTGACAATTATCTAATCACAATGAGTGAAACCACAATTACTAAACAAACAAGGATTTTAAGTGTTACAGTATCAGTAAAGAACATTAATTGATACTAATAGTCTAATACTACATACTTCAGATCTAACTATTAGTACAGAAATTACAAGGGGCACAGTAGAAGCAACCAACTACAAGTACCAAACTCAAACTAAAATTAAGTAACAAAACATACGGTCTCTGGTGATCTGGCGAAAGGTCTTGCTCTCTCCTACATGTGACGAGGAGTCCGAATCCGATATCGACATGGTCTCTCTCTCTCTCGATCTGATAATTTCTCCCTCAGAGTCTCGAATTTGAAATTGGTGCTTCTCGAATCGCGAATCGCGGTGTCTCCGACGATACCTCTTTCCTTTTATCCTCCGAAGAAATGAAATGATGGAATCTCGAGATCGAGTTTGACTCGAGGAGGAGGAAAGAGATAAAGCGGAAAATGTCGCGTGCGAAGAGAAATAGAGAGAGAGGGAAAGAGGGAAAGAGGAAGGAAATTAAGATCTGTGACTGTGAATGGTAAATGAATTGAAAACGGTAGCACCACAACCGTGAACCGTGGCCGGTCGACGAAATTACTGTTCTACCCTTACTTAGTAGTGACTCTGACTCGGATGATTACCTTTTCAAGCGTTATACGAATCCAAAAGATAAAAAATTAGAAAGTTACCAATTAAGAAAAAAAGAGAATTTCGGAAGAGGCCGTTGCGAGCTCCTGTATTATTTGCGCCCGCTCAATGCGCGGGCAATTTTTTATTTGACATATTTTAAAAAATTAGAGACTTTTAGTGTATATTCTTTTTGTGTATTGTTTTTATCCTAAATAATTGTGCTACATGATCTAATAAATATTTTGTTTTCAAATGAACTCACAATTTTTCTTGAAAAACCTTCAGACGTATGAGTAAAACAAAAGGAAGAAAAAAAATCTTGCTTAATTTACGATATAACATCAAACAATGACAAGTTAGTGTCAAGATGTGAAAACAATTAAAATAGTAACAACATTACAAGAAATCAATAATATTCCTTCAATAATCGCAACTTGGGATTATAATTTTTGAACTTTGAGGGACCACATTGAAAGGAATACAATTTCCATAGTTGAACCGACTTTCTGTACCGCTTTAACGTATCTATAACTACTGATCTCTATAAACAAAACAAAGTTTAAACTAATTCTTGAAAAAAAAAATTATTCTCTAGGCATAGACAAAGTAAAATTGAATAAAACAACCAAACTTAGACAAGAACTACAATACATCTTTAAGTTTTGGTCAAACAAGTTAGAGAACCAGAAAAGGCCAATATAAAATACATACATACACTAAAAAAATATAAAACCCTTAAACAAGAAAAATGAACGACCTTGCTGATCTTTAATTTGTAGTCACACTCATTGACAACCAATAATTATCCATCTTTTTGATACAAAAGCAAATTGAAACCTCCATAACAAGTTATGGATAATTTGTAAATGAACTATAATTGTTATTGTTAATGAGTAACAATAGCAAGGTTTACACTTTACAATAGCTGGTACCAGAACCCATAGCTAAGGTCCCTGCATTTTGTTGAACATGCAATTTACAAATTGCATTAACTACAAATATGCTTATTAGTCAAATTCTGTAACAACTTCTTTCAAAGTATTGTCTGGTTAGCAACTTCTTCCAATTATTTCTTTTACTGTGTTAGCAGCCCATCTGCTTTTTAACCCGACCCAATAGTACTTTCTCACTTTAGCCCTCATTTTTTATATAATTGCATCAAGGATAAAGAGAGTGATCCGACCTCTAGCAATATTGCAACAAATTTGATATCTGAAATATCAAATTCAAATTCAAATACATTCAATAGTCAACCAGTTTATAGATTTCAAACAAAATTCTAAAAAGAATGTTTATTATATATAACTTATATATAACAAAATTCTATAAGAGAGGAGGATGTATATAAAATGGCAAGATATAATGACTTGGATATCTCTAGTGAATTAAGAGCGGAGCATTGCCTGATATGAAAATGTTGTTTTTGTCTATAAATAGGCACCAAACATTGAATAGCGCATCATATGGATCAGACATGAATAAGTTGGATCCATAATTGCATGTTGGTAAAGATCAAGTTCCTGAAAATACATAATAGGATACGGCACAAGGAATCATATCAAATCTTTTATTGGAAATACAAAATTAATAAGAGATCCTATATTTGGAATTAGACAGAAGAATCAATATACACCTGATAAAACCTTCCATTTAATTTATTCTTTTTCAGAAATAAATAATCTAGACAGATAGGATACGTTAATCTCAATATAAATCTATAATTAATTATAATATACACACGTTTTTTGCCCTTGCCAGAGAATTAATTATGATTGATAGCCTCACTCTTTATACATACCATAGTAGATAGCACATATTAGGAAATGATATAAGTAGTGCATAATTAAATTGGCAATGAATCATTAGCACTTGAAAATGGATTGCTCTCTCTATGCAAATTATTTGCAGATGAACTGCTAATTTTGTTTAAACTTGGAAAATATTATTTTTGTATTTTATGCAACTAAAAATGGAAATGACAAACAATTGAAGGAAAAAAAGATTTAAAATCTGACATTAAAAAAATGATTTTAGATAATTAAAAAGAGGTCCATATATGGACCTAAGATTCTAAATATCTTGTATATGCCACAAAAGAAAATAATATAAAACCTTTAGAAACTTGATTTAGAGCCATATCAATCAAAGCCTGCACATCAAATTATATCATCATGTATACTATTCAATCTGTGATGAAAATAAAAGAAAAAAGGTTTGAGTCAGTAAAGAAGTAAACCGGATTTTTTTTTCTATTGCTAAACATTTAAAGTATATAAACGCCCAATAAGTAAATTAATAGCAGAATAGCTCTTGTAAGAAACTTACATCAAGGAAGAATCATGTGTGTCTGATTGACATAATTGACATCATATAAAATCTAAGACCTAGACCATCTTGCAAATCTATTTTGAAATTTTGTTTGTGCAATGTAAAATTCAAGTTGAAAACAGATACAAATCTCTTAGAAATTTTGTTTTAGCATATAAAATGAACCTGAAATCTTGTACTGCAGCAATAGGTATCCCCTCTTTGAATCTTCCTGAAAACAGCAAACAAAGATATATGAACCAGTGTGTTTGGTACCAGCTTATCTACCAGTAAGATGCTTAGTTCTGTTTGATGCGCTGCTAAAGTAATAATATGCTTAATTCTACAGCTCATGCTCTTTACAATCAATTTGATGCTCTTAACCATGAAATCCAAATCCAAACCAAAAAAACAAAAATTAACAGATCTAAAATGGTCTTCTATGGAATGAAAAAAAAAATGACAAGGTTGTATACCATGCTGTATGCTTTTGCAATATTGTAAGGGCGCAGATGCAAACAACATTAAGTATAAAGTTATTACTTTTTTTTGGTTTCATAGCCTCTGCTACTTTTCCACCACTTGCGGCTGTATTGTACCTCATCTTGGCATCAATGTATCTATGCATAGCGACCATCAGTCCATCACCCCAGGAACATCCTTATTGGATGCCTAACTGAGACATTATCACAAACACCTTATATTCAACTAATAATAAATAACAAAACATTAAAGACACAAAATCAGTGAATAAAATTGAGAAAAGAAAAATATCATTTAGTAAAGGCCCTGTCATCTCTAGCTCGCTTGAGTGCCTTCACCTCAAGTCTCTTGCGAGCCATCAATGGATTCGACTTCAACCTTGCTATGGTTATGATAGAAAGAGAGGTTCCAACAGAAATGACTTATTGAATGACCTCTTGTTCATCTCAGCGGCTTCCTTCTCAAAACTCTCAATTACATGCCTGTCAGCTGAAAACTAATTGCAGCTAGAAACTTAAACCAGTGCTTATTCCTATATGATATCCATAAATAAAAGCTAATGCTAAATCAAAAATCTCATATCCAACCTTTGAACTATTCACTAATTGTACCAAAATTATTTCACATTGGGCCTCGAATCGCAGAAATTGGACTTAACTACAAGTAGCTATTCATGCATCATTACAACCATATATGCAAGCAATCATTCACCGATACATTAATCACTTTAATCTACAAAAGAATAGCTAAGATACCTGAGAAATTGAAAGGAGAACAAGTTAGCATGGCCATCAAAGACGACAAGGAAGGAGAAGCCCTCGAGGCCGTCAGATCAGATGACGATGTCATCCTCCATCTCTCAGCATGGGCTTGCAGATTGCTGGATCCCTATTGTGTCCACGATACTTCATGATAGCCACGGAGGAGGAGATGAGACGACGGATGGATCTCGCGTCAGATTTAAGGGAGATGCGATGTGGTTGAGGAATTTGGATCTTATTATTAGGCGGCAGTTTAATCTACTCAACAAATCCCTCCACTCCACTTCCCTATTGGACCGCTAGGGTTTCTTGCCGCCGCCAGCGTTTAATTGCTCTTTCCATTCTTGTACCAATTCTGAAATTTCGTGTATCTTTCCAATTCTGGTGGGTCGAATCTGAATTTATGCATGAGTTAATTCAACTTCAAACAAAACTAAACAACTTCAAACAAACCATATCCGTTTTATCTGCCACCATGGTGTGTTCAGGTAGAACAATAGCTGTTCACAAAGAACCCAATTAAAATAGTAATTCACACTTGACCGGCTTATGTAATCTAATTTTTCCATTACTGATCGAGTCCACAAGACCTCTGGTGCAAGAGACTAAAAACTAAAAAAATTCCTTCATCTTACCAGTAGATAGAAATAAAGAAGATCAATTGTAAGCCCTTCCTTTTCACATCCCTCTTCAGATCATGTTTCTTTTTAGCATCATCTCTCTTCATATTTTTCACATAATCCTTATGTTCTGGTGTGGAAACACAAGAAGTGCCAATAATTGGTTTAGGTATTTCATGCTCAGGCAGACATAAGCACACCTTTAATAGCATGTTTTTAGCTACAAAAGCAGACACGGTTGAGTACGACTACAGCCATATTGTCCAAATCAATAATTACAAAAACAGTTAGCTCACTCAAATAATGCTTCCTTGCCACAAGTGAGGTCACCTCACCAACAAAATCCTTCAAAATTGATGAGGTTTTATCCAAACAAGAAAATTTACTGGTAATTATGGGAATAAACGCTAAAAAGAAAAACTGAAAAGTTGAATCAGTACCTCTACTATTGTTCTTCTCATTACCGATTGTCTTAATACACGAAGAACCTTACAGGTTGAAAGTAAGGTTATCAAAGAAATATTAGATCCTAACTGAATACAGAAATCACATAGAGGGACATTACTTCACTGAGAAGTCTTACCTGCATTTCAGGTACAGGTTTGCCTTTATTTTCATTACCCCACATCATTGCAAAGAGATAACACATACTTTATAGACTGCATTGATCCAAAGAGAAATGTAAATAAGTGTGAGAAGAGGTACTGAGCAAAATAATCGAAGATAACAGAATCTGGTACAATCATACTAAAACAAGCTACTACATCAAGGTCGGCTCTTAGTTCTAATAATATATAAAATGAAAATAAGAAAAAGGAACTATACAACCATACAGGTATTTTAAACAATGTAATGCTAATTATCAAAGGACGCACTTCAATCGTCCTCTTTGAAGAGTATTTGCCTAATTCTCTATCTACTTGATCTTTGCAATACCTAATTTTTTGAAGACTGCATTATGCACCCATCTGTAGCCATCATACACAGATTTGGTGTGCTGCTATGGTGCTCCAGCCCTGTCATGTAATTTCTAACCTACACTCGGATCATCTCTTGAATCATGGCCATGAACTCTAGCCTGAATGGGAAAGCCAATGCTTGAACATGCATAGTACAGGAAGCACAGGACATTTGATCCATATACAGGAATCACGGGTGTCCTAAGTAATATGAAATAACATCAGATATTAATAGGAAAAAAAGGCCAAATAACAAGACCAAATAACAAGACCATCGTTTCTCAATAACCTAAGAGAATTTTGAAAAAAAAGTACAAATAACAAGACAACACAGTGTATCCAGAAAAGTAGTAAAAGAAAATATATAAATTACCTTGAGCCCAGAAACAATATCATGGCTAAGGCCTACGATCAACTTATTCCATTTCTCGGATGGAGCATGCTCCTGCATGTCGACAAAATACAAAAAATAAAATAAAATAGAAGTGCAACATATTAAACTACTTTAAAGAAAGAAATTTATTGAGCCATACATGATAGACCTGTCTAACACCGCTGATCTTATCACAGGTACAGTATGTGCTATCTAAATCTGATACCGCAGTGGTATTTGTAAGTGTCCATCTCAGGTATCTAGATACAAAAGGTAAATGAATTGTTAGGAAGAGAGTAGAAGAGAAGTAAAATAATAAACATAATAAACAAATAATAAATGAATAAATCACACTGTCACATCTGATTATTCAAAATTGAACTCAAAGATGAACAACGTTGTTCAATTTGCGAAATCTAAGTTGAACAACAATATATTCAAAAAATCAGATCAATTGAAAGAAAGGTACAGACCAACCATAGTAGGGGTGCGGGTTGGAAGAGTAACTATAAGGTGGCCGGAGCTGCCGGCGCAGGCGGCGCCGCTCGAAGTCGTCGCTTTCTTAGATCGGACCTTCTTCTCTGGTTTCGCACTCACCTTTTGGGATCAGATCTTCTTCTCTTATTTTCGCAATCAACTGAGATGGGTTGAACAAATCTGTCGAAGAGATTGTGACCTTAGGTTGCAAATCTGAGGGAAGAAGCAATATGCGATGAGAGAAGAAAACCTATTAAATGGAATTTAAAATGAAAATTCAATTCTATAAATGCGGCGTGGTTAAGAGGGAAGACAGCTAAATAGAAGAGAAAGGAAGCACAAAGAAAGAAGGAGAAATAAACCCTAGCGAATTGGGGGAGCGGCGGCAGCATATGTTGGATAAATCGAGGAAGCACGCGAGCGTAGCGGAGGGGAAAAAGGAAAGAGATCGTGCCAGAATCGTGAGCTTATAGCGGAGGGAGAGAAAGGAAAGAGATCGTGAGCGAAAAAAATGGTTTACAGTGCGAAAAACGGAATCGAACTCGCGTGTTTTAGAAGCGAAGCTACAGAGGCGAACCATCCAGCGACTTGACTTATTTGTGTGTAGAGTCGACTCCTTTATAGAAATAGCAATCCAAACCGTACACTATATTGATCAACGATTTATAATGATGCTAACAAAATTGTTTGGACCCCTTTGTGTGAAAAGTGCTGACCTTGCTAAGGGTGCTTTATAAGTAGTAGAGATATATCGGATATTATCGACACATTCTTTAACAGATTTCATTCATTTATCGTTTTTAGTTTTTAATTTTTTAAACTACCGTAATTATTAAAGTTTCGAATTGGTACTAAATAAATTGAACTTTTTTTTGACATTTTCACAGAAGTTTATCACAACAACAAAAAAATAGCGTTATTTTGGACGTCCTATGTGACTGTTGTCTGATCTTTCTGTATCATAATAGTTTATTAGTTTTGATTCTATCCCTGCGTGTTACTATCTTGATATTTCTTTTGGGCTGGAATAAGAGGGGAGAAGATAGAGAGAATATTTGAAAACTAATGAGGTAGTTACTAGTTAGAACTATGATAATAAGATAAAAAAAATTGAACTATTATTGAATAACTAAAGTCTTCTAATATTTTCAAATTAATTAAATGTTCATAATAATTTTCAGTTGGATATCCAACATGCGACCTCCAATCAATATGCACTATTCTTTTCCGGCTCAGTTTGGATGGGGGTAAGAATAAGAGAATAGTTTATTCCTATTTCCAAATTTATTATAAACAATCCAAACTCTTCACAAAGGCTCTGTTTGGATGGTGTGGGAATAAGAGGAATAAGGGAAGAAGTATTGGGAAGTGTGTAACTTTGTGAAGAGTTTGAATTGTTTATAATAAATTTGGGAGTAGCAAGAAGCTATTCCCTTATTCTTGCACCCATCCAAACGGTACACACTTTCCAATAACTTTTCCCTTATTCCCACACCATCCAAACGGAGCCCCTGAATAAGAATACAATTTCTAGAATAAGAAAAATATAATTATTTATCCGTAATAATCACTAGTACTAAGTATTTAGCTGCTCACCAGAATAAAATTACTTTAGAGATTGGATAAAAAAAAATTAAGATCTAATTGTGTACGAAAGAGGGGTGAAAGGTTTTTTATTTGTCTATACAATAGCTTTTCCTAATCTAACTTTTGAGTTGTATCTTCAAAGCCTAAACTGGTATGCATTATGCGGTTAGACCTGTTTAACGCGTATAACGGCAACGGAATTAGTCATTCTGTTTGTCGTTTTGTTGGATAAACAATATATGGGCTACTTTACATTTGACGTTTTGTTATACTAACGGTATTAAATTTTGTGCCGTTCACGTTCCGTTCCGTGAACGTTCATGAACGTTAATGAACGTTCTAACATTTGAATTACATGAACCTAGAACATTTGATTGTAAATCTAAGTACTCTTTGAACAATTGATTCAAGCAAGCCTTTAGGTTATCCATGAACCTAGAACATTCCTCCAGATGCAACATCTTAAAGTAGTACTCAACTACATCAAGTTTGATCCTAGGGTCCAGAACACAAGCTATTGCCAATACCACATTTCCAGCCTTTCAATATTAACAACAAAAGCATAGGGACTATTGGACATTTTAATGAGAGTAAGGTACACCTCACAATATTCAGCAAAGAACAGATTCAATGTAGGGTATTTTGTACCACTCAATTTATTTGTCACATCATATAACACTTTCAGATGACATACCAATGCTTGTACATGCTCCTAGTCTTTATCATTTGGGTACAATGCAAAGTTAGAGTCAAGCACAGAATACCTACTAATAGCATTCTTTAATTTCAAGGCAAGATCAAGCATCAAGAAAGTGGAATTCCACCTTGTTTCTGTTGGAGTTATGTCCTAGAAGTCAATAATTTAATGACTTAAATATTAGTTTATGTTTTGGATGATATTTTATCATCTGTTCCTAGGTTTATTATTGACAGATCATTCAGGTTGAGGATCTGAATTGTAGATCTCTGTGGATCATTCTTTAGAATGACAATAATAAATCTAAACGGTTCATAATCTTGATAATTAACAAGGAACATTAATTATCATATAAGATTAGTATGCAAGTTAAGTGATGATTAAGTTCTACAAATCATAGGTAAAGAGTTACCAACTTAATTGCATATGTATATGTTATGGAACATAGTACAGGACTTGACCTAATGAAATAAACATATGGATTGTGTTAAGTGTCATTGTTTATTTCGTTATGATTTTGGTTCTAAGTTTGAGATGATTATCTTTTCCACATGAGGATAGGTTCTATAAATCTCGTCTACCGCTGATTCCCGTTAAGGGCTGCTATACGGACTTGATTTACGTTCTCTTGAATTGTGCGGGAAAAAGCTAATCATCAAGAAAACCGTATGTCCCTCATTAATTCACTTAGTGAGTGACGATATCTGTTTGGGCCCCTTGATGGAGTTGGATCGTATGCGCGCAACTAAGCGATCAACTCTAGATCAAGAAACGTATAATCTGCAAGAATGACACATTCATATCTTGGATTATACGATGATATCGTGAGACATAAGAATCAAAATAGAGAAACATATTTATTCTCTTATGCAGGATTGAAATATTGTAGCAGTACACTATTTATGCGAATTGGGAATCATAACGTGTTGCTAGATACCACTTATGATTATTGGAATCAAATAACGATTTAATTCCATGGCCAACATAGCATAAATCCTCAAAGGGTCACACAAATAGGACATTAATCACACAGTGCATTATCTATTTATTCACAGCAGTAAGTTCTGTGGAAATATGATAAGATTGATTAATTAATTATATACCGTTGCGAACCGTTATAATTAATTAAGTCAATGGATCATATAGAAATAAATTAATGCATTAACTAATCCTAAAACAATTATTAATGAGTTAATAATTAATTTAGTTCAACACTTATTAATATAAATGGTTATATTGATGAATTGGGCCATTATTTAAATAGCAAATATATAGCCCAATTAAAGAGCAAAGTTGAGGGACCTTAATTATATGAATTAATGGTCCAAATGAAGGGGTTAAATGGCCCATAAAGGCCCATTTCGTGGCTGCCCATTATGGTGGTAGGTGGGATGACATAGTTGTAATTATGCAAGAGGTCAATTAGGTTTTGTGCTCTATATAAGGACCACTTATGAGAGCCTCCACCTAGCTTTCTCTCTCCTCTCATTTCCTCCCATGAGGCCGCCATTTTTCACCCTCTTCTTCTCTCTTTTGCTCATGTGTTGAGCTATTTTCTCTCCACTAAATCAAGGTTGTTGATTGATGCAAGAGAGAAAACCATAGGGATTAGGCTTGTTCTTTGGGTATGCTAGCACGTACCTTGTAGAACGTGATTAATCCTCCTTGGTGGACTCGAGGGTGGTTACGAGACGTGGTGGAGACGGTGGAGAAGGCACACCATCGATTCCCATGCCTTGGTCGAGCCCCGCGAATACGATTTCACGGGAGGTATCGATTTCTCCTCTTTCTCTTTGTGTCTATTGCTTAAAGTACTAGATCTCGTGTTGCTTGTGTTTTAATTGGATTAATTAATAGTAATTAGTCACAAAATTAAAATTGGACAATTTCCTAACAGTTTCTACATCCCAAGCAGGTTTTTTGTTAGGGGATTGAACCTGAAAATGTACAATTAACATAGATTAAGCAAGCAACTAAGATAAACATATGACCTGAGATGTCAATCTAAATTAAGCAAGCAACTAAGATAAATATATGACCTGAGATGCAGCCAAGGCAAACTTCTCCATCCTTTGCTGTGAATGCCTTATGTATTTCATAGTTTCTCTTATTTTTGTTATCTCATGTTTCAAAACATCCAAGCCATCTTGCACTATGAGATTCAAAATATGGCATCCACACCTCAAATGAAAAATAGCACCATCTGCTGGCAACCCACCTTTAATTGGGGTTGTGGTCAGCAACTCCCTCACACACACATCATTGGCAGATGAATTATCCAACACAAGACACATTATTTTTTTTATCCAAGTTCCAATCCACTAGTTTTCCATAAAATGCCTGAGCAATATGCCTGTCGGTATGTGGCGATGGCAATACTATGAAACTTAAAACTCCTTTTCTGAGCACCCAACTATCATCTATATAATGGCCTGTCAAAGACACGAAACCCCTATTTCTGCCTTTGCTACTCCATAAATCACTAGTGAAGATCACCTTAGAATCAATCTTACCCAACAATTCATACAATTGTAATCTCTCTTCCTCGTAAATTTTGAGACAATCAAGCCTAATCGTACTTCTTGATGGTAATTTAAAGTTAGGACACAAATCACTTAATTAAGAATACCTTCAAGAAGTGGTGATTTGCACAATTGAATGGATAGTCATGCGCAACAATACACCTAGCAAGACTTTTTCTACACCTCATCTGATCAAACACCCAAGGTGTAATGCTTGGCTGACCACCTAATAAGTTACAATAGAAAAATGAACATAATTAAAATTAACATGTCAATGTCATTCCAAAAATTAACTAATTAAAATTATTATGTCGATGTCAAAATAACCTTCAAGTTTGCCATCTTGCAAGAGCTTTTGTAAAGCATCAGACTTGTGCCTTTTGGATGGAGGTATTTTCTTACAACCCCTCTTAATATGATTTCGCATATTGCCGGTACCCCTTTGGTTACCCATAGGTACACAATGCCACAATATAGACAAGTGGCAGTGTAATTACCATCCTCTTGAGGAACACCTTTTTTGAAATGAGCCCACACAACAACCTTTGGGTTTTCTTTGGTCTTCCTCTTCTTAATGGTTATTTCAGGATGAGGAGGTTGAGCATCTCCTGCTTGAGCAGCATTTTGTATCTCTTGTATCTGCTCATGGGTTTCACCATGTAACCCAGGCCCCATGCTATTATGAAACATCAAATGCATTAATAAAATGAATACTAACAGAACATAGAACACTAACAGATTACAAGCATTACACAACATAGAACACTAACAGATTACAAGCATGCATGAACAGTAATAAAATATTTTAACAAAAAACTCACGTATTAACTACAAGCATGCATGAACAGTAATTAAATTGTTTTAAGCAATAAAATTAATTGATTTTATGTGTTTTACTGAATAAATGGACGTTGTACAAAATAAATTATAATTCTTTTATGCAGATATAATATTTAACAGTTACCAAACAGATTACAAGCATGCATGAAAGTAATAAAATGTTTTAACAAAAGACTCACGTATTAATTACAAGCATGCATGAACAGTAATTAAATTGTTTTAAGCAATAAAATTAATTGATTTTATATGTTTTACTGAATAAATAGACGTTGTACAAAATAAATTATAATTCTTTTATGCAGATATAATATTTAACAGTTACCAATACTCCATTAATAGAAAAACACGTTTTCAATCATTACAGGCATTAGCTGCTGGGGCTCAAACTCTCAATGATTAAGCTAATTAAAATCAGTTCAAATCAAACTTTTAAATTTCGGTTTTTTCGATATGACGGTCCAGGTCCCCATGTTATTTCGGTGTTATTTCGATGTTATAACGACGATATAACGGTGTAGTGTTTTTTTTCAAAGTTTGACACACATCAATTTTATAACTATCAATTCAATATACATCTCTAATACTCCATACAAATAGCATATGACCATACCAAATTCAATATACTGCAGTGTACAATTATTGAGTAGCAGTAGCAGCTTGTACCAATTTAACAATAGTTCAATATTGAATACACAATTTAACAATAGTAGCAATAACAACTTGTTATACCGCCGAAATAACTGAAATAACGCATTATACCGCTGAAATAACTTAAATAACGCGTTACGTCATTTTCTCAATTAAGACTGTAACGTTCATGTGGTTTGACACAGAATACCGCTATTTCTGTTATTTCGCCGTTATTTCGCCGAAATTTAGATGCTTGGTTCAAATAATAAATGAGTTCAAATAATAAATGCATTTAATGCAGACCATAATAAATCAGTTCAATGATTAAGCTATTTAACATAAGCTATTTTAACTGCTGGGTTTCAATGATTAAGCACATTAAATGCATTTAAAAGTAGTTCAAGCTTGTTGGTTAAACTTTTTCTCTCGATTTGCCGATTTGCAAAACAACACCGAAACCCTTAAACTAACATCTCTTTTTAGTGCTTTATAGCTAGATTTATTGAAGAATGGATTAAAGCAAGTGTGGCACTTAGTTTGGAGCTTCAAGAGATTGCTTCGGTCTAGTTAGATTCAGTAATTAAGGTTTAATTAAACTCTAAGCTAATCTCAATCAATTTGCTGGTAAAATGCTCAGTTTTTCTGTCTTGCGTCATACAACGCCAGTTGCCGTTACACAACGCAGCGTTAATTCGCTCCTAAATTGCAAAATCTCTGACAAGGTTGGAACAGCGTTACACAACGCTCAGTAGCGTTGTGCAACGTTAGTTCATTTGCTTTTAAACCAGTTAAATCCATTATTTCCCCTTGTCAGAACGTTGTGCAACGCTAAGTAACGTTACACAACGTTTCCACTCCTATGTTGTGTAACGCTATTCAGCGTTGTACAACGTAGTCTGAAGCAGGCGACTCTGCATTGCTCAGACATTGATCTGCATCGATGCTGGATGCATGCTGCTATGTTCCATGCATCGTAGCGTTGTGTAACGCTCTAAACTTCGCTCAGACTTCGCTCAATCGCTCTGGACGCGTAGTGCAACGCTGAATAGCGTTGTGCAACGGCGACGTTGTGTGACGCCAGTCAGCGTCGTGTGACGTTCTGACAATATTGTTTGAGTTTGTCAGTTCTGCCTTGATTGTTTTCTTGACTTCGTTGTGCAACGCTACCAAGCGTTACACAACGCTCTGACAAGTTCCAACGGAATTGTCGAGCTTCTGCTTTGGATTTTTGCTGAAGCGTTGTGCAACGCTATACAGCGTTACACAACGCTCTGACAACTCACAACGTTATTGTCTGTGACCGTTTGATTTTTCAACGGCTATTTCTGCGTTGTACAACGCCATATAGCGTTGTATAACGACAGAGTCTGTTTTGACTGGTCTTTGGAGCTGTTGGCGCCCTCTATATATATGGGGCCTCTTGGAACTGTTTAGATACTTTTGAAACCTTTGAAACTCCTCCCTTTTGAGCTCCAACCAGTTAGACATTACTCTCTCTTGTGTTTGAGCATTATTTTAGCAAAATCATTGAGATTAGAGTGTGCAAAACCAATCCACTAGTGTTAATTGCTAGATTTGTTGAGTGATTTGGTTAGAGCCTCAATCCTTTGAGTGTTTGAGCTTGTTTAATTGAGTTAGGCCAATCCACCTTGAGAGTGATTGTAACAAGGTGATTTGGTTCGAATTTGTAGTCCCGTTCGTGTGGAATTGAACGGAGCGCGCCCATTTCGAGGTTGCGGAACTCCCGGAGACGTACGACTAAGGCTAGCACTTCCTAGCAGGTCGGAACTCCGTAATATATCGCGTGTCACTTCTTCTCTTCTCTCTTTACCTTTCTTGAATTGTGAATTGCTTGTGATTTGATTGTTTTTGTTAGAACAAGTTTGAATTGAACCAAATATTGACCATACCGGTTTAGAACTTTGTTTTTGTGCCTATTCACCCCCCTCTAGGCCTTTAAATTAGGGACAACAAAGCTGACAAGAAGTAATCAATTTTAGCAGATAAGAAGATAACACATTATTTTAGCAGGTAAGCAATCAATTCAAAGTATACAAATTCCAATAGCAAAAGTATACAAATTAAAAATCATACTCATCACTTGAAGACATGTCAGGCTCATCAATTTGTTGTTCTGTCATCCTTGCAAATTGCAACCTCAAAAATCACAATAACCTTCAACAAGAAAACGAAGAAAAAAGAAAACCTTAATCAACGAAACAGAAAAAAAAAATAGCAGGAAAAATAGAGAAAAAATAAAGAAAATAACCTTTGTTTTCTTCTTCTTCTCAGTGGCCGTCTCTCTCTTTTTCTCAGCCTCTGTCTAACTCTCTCTCTCTCAGCCTCTGTCTAACTCTCTCTCTCTTTTTCTCAGCCTCTGTCTGATCCAAACCCTACAAGCAATTAATGCTGTGCTCCCTTGGCAATCAGATAGGTCACCATGTCACACTTTCTTAGCCTCTAATCCGTCAAATCTGTTCCCAAATTGTCATTGTTTTGTGAAAACTTGTGACAAATCGACTGCCAAACGCATACACAACCACAAAAGCTAGTGATTTATAGGGTAAATTGAGATCAGATATAATCATTTGGTTTTGAGATAAGGAGGCAACAGTACACTGCCTGTGTCGGCGTGTAACTGTGCAAAGAGGAGCGATTGAGAGACAGAGAGAGCGCATGACTGAGGTGAGGTATGAGAGAGGTCATCTAGTCAGGCGAGGAGGAGATTATCGAGGTAAATTTTGTGCAAGGACGAAGAAAATTGGGAGGAAATCAGGGAAAAGAAGAAGAAACGAAGGAGGCGGACTGGCGGAATAACCTAGGTCCCCTTTTTGAGCTGCAGAGTCGACTTTATGTCGACATATCTTACCCAATCCATCCTCTGCTATATTTTGGATTGCAAATATATAAAATTCTGAACGGAACGAATCATAAACGTGCACGGAACATGCAATATCGTTTGACATTCCGCAGTTCCAACGATATCTTAATTCATTTCGTATTCCGTTCTGTTTTTACCGACGGAATGTGCCTTCGTTCCGTCACTCGTTCCGTTTGAACGGAACGTGAACGGTAAACGAATTACGGCATACCGTCGGCAGGCCTATATGCGGTAAACTATTTGCCTCCATATTCAAATTCATGTACTCTTTTTAATACTTTTGTGTCCTACATGGCTACATAAATGAATTAATTGGAATCCCCAAATAAATGTCACCCAATGTGCGCGACAGCACTCCATGGCTCCGTGCATGAATAAAGGTCCAATGACTTTATTTAACTGCAATACCTTATTGTTCATTTTTAGTTATTCTTTGATTTAAAGTGGCTTGGCATGACTCATCTCCTTTGCCTATCTCTAAAGTGACGACTAAAAGTCTAAAAGTTGCTATTGCATGGAATTTTTCTGACCTTATTTTAAAAACAAAGGTCCCGTTTATTTGTGACTTAAAGGGTGCATAACTTAAGTTATGCACCCTTTAGTCACCAAACACCTCTTACATAAGATGTCTTAAGGATACATTACTTATGCAACCTAAATAGGTTGCATAAGTTATGCATGGTCCCCTTTAATTTTTTTCCCAACAATACCCCTAGATATAATTAATAACAATATTTAATAATTAAAAAATAATTAATAATAATTAATAAATAATAATATTTAATAATTAACGATAACTATTAAAAAAACATAAATAATAATAAATATTAATTATTATAATTAATAAATAATAATACTTTTACAAGCAATATTAATTATTAATAATAATGATTTAATAATAACAATAATAATTAATTAATTACAAATAATTAATAAATAATATTTTTTATTATTAAATAATTAATAATATTTCATAATAATAAAATGATTTCTTATTATAATTAATAATTAACAAATAATTAATATTAATCAATAAATAATAATATTTAATAAGCAACAATAATAATAATATTTAATAAGAAACAATAATTATTAAAAAAATCATAATTAATAATAAATATTAATTATTATAATTAATAATATTTAACAAGTAATATTAATTGTTAATAATAATGATTTAAGAATGATAATTAATTAAAGGCATGAATATAAGGGCATTTTAGTCTTTTGACATGAATATATTCATGCATTAAGCTAGTCATCCTTACTACACAACCAAACATCTATTACATAACACTACATAAATACTTAGGCATCTTTAACTTATGCAACCCCTTACTACACAAACAAACGCCCCCAAAATTCTTTTGTTAAAGAATTTCGAACGATTTTTGAAGTTTGCTTTTGCACAAACTTATTGTTGTGTCAATTATTTTTATTTAAATTTGTATAAGAAAATATTATAATTTTATTCCGTTGACTCTATGAGCAGAATAGAAAGCACAGTTGTTCTTTTTTTTTTTCATTGAATATGGCTGGTTGAGAAATGGTACTTCTTTTTGAATGGGTCAGCTAAGATTTCCTGTGTCAAATCTGAAATTTAAAAGTGGCAGTCCAGAGTCTCAGGCACATGTATAAAGTTGAACTACTACAAAACATTCAACACGGAGTAAAGTTGAACACTAAGAAACAAATTGGTACTTGAGTATTTTGGAAAGAGTAATGAATTTTATTATCGGAAGAAAAATTATATATACGCGTCGCACGAATAATATGGTATGATCGTGAACTACCATCAAGAGATTTGAACGTGATTTGACATTTTTCGGACGCCTATCTTACTAATTTGAAATTGAAGTGTTTTACATTGACATAAAATAAACAATTTTTTTTTTTTAATTTGTCACTTCTGAAAAATATACATCGGCAGTGGTGACTGGTGAGTGGATTTGAAAATTGGAATACATTGAAAAATAACAACGGTTAAATGCAAAAAAAAAGTCTAAATTACTCACGGAATACACTAATCCAACAAAAAAATTTTATTATTTTAAAATAAATATTTCTGTGCTTAAAATCCGCATTGAAATCTTTTTAGGGGCGTTTGACAGTTATTATATATATATATATATATATATATATATATATATATATATATATATATATATATATATATATAGAGAGAGAGAGAGAGAGAGAGAGAGAATGGCTAACGTACCATCGATGGCACGGAAGGTCCCGTGCCATCAAGTCATTTTTCGAGATCCAAAATTCAAACGGTCAATCCGAACCGTTCAAGTTATTCTCCATATTGAAATATCTTTGGAAACCAAATTTTATATTTTTTCGAATTTTTGTGCTATTTATTTTGATATTTTTAAAATTATTATGATTAGAGTATTTCAGGCCCTCCAATTTGAAAATATCATAATAAATAGCAAAACAATTCGAAAAAATATAAAATTTGGTCTCTAAAGGTATTTCAATATTTTGATCAACTTGAACTGTTTGGATCGACCGTTTGACTTTCGAATTTCGAAAAACGAGTCGATAGAAAATTGATGGCACGTGCCATCGATGGCGCGTTAGCCATTCTCTCTCTATATATATATATATTCGGACCAAAAATATGTTTTTAGAAACATCCCAGGAAGATACGCACTGTTCAATTTATAATAACAACTATATATATATATATATATATATATATATATATATATATATATATAGAGATTGGCTATTGTCCTTTGGATAGGACTGAGGCATCATCCTATTCAGTTTCTGACCATTAGATTGCATCAAGATGGGTGCGCAGATTTAAATAGAGGGTTTAGATAGTGGCGCTGAGGAGATTTTTTTCATTTATTTTTCCGTTTCCTTCTGTCAGATATCTCCGTCTCCCTTTCTATCCATATCCATGCTCTCTCTGTTTGCTCTTCGCAGAAAGTCGAAGCGCCAGAGAGTCTCTTCTTCTATCGCACGATTCGCACCTCATTCTCTCTCTACTTTGAAGTTTGAAACAAAGAAGAACCTAGGCTGACAGTCTCTCCACGCTCTGTGCTTCTGCCCTTCCTCCGCCCACTTCTCGTATCTTTTTCCACCAGACACAAATTTCTATTCTCTCCTTCTCTAGTTCGGCACATCTCTCTCCCCACCAGAGAAAATCCTAAATGGCGCTGCTTTGTCGGTGGTCCAAATCAGTAGGGGCAAGTGCTGATTTCCCTTCGTGAGAACTTATAACTGTTCATTTTCTAATACATCTCTTTTATTTAGTTCAATTTTCTCATTTGACATTCGCTATTGGTACTGGTAAAAATTTAATTAGGTTTTGCGCCTCTTACTTTACTGCTACAAATTGTTCATTTTATGAACTGTTCATTAAGCATTTTGTTTGGAAGATTTAGCTAAAAGAATAATATGGCCGTCAAAAAAGCATATAACTTTTAATTTTAAGCGTGTGGAAAAAAAAAGAAAAAAGTAAAACAAGCTCTGGGTACAAAAGGTTTCATGAAATTTGGTGTTATTCACGATAATGAATTAGCAACAATCGCTACATACATAGTCAATTGACTAAACCAACTACAACATACCTATGAAAGCGTGAGAGGAGAGGGTTTCAGGCGAAATAACATGGTTTCAATTTTGGAAGCAGATGAAGGGATGAGTTTGACAAATATACCCTTCGATTTTAGGAGATGAAGAGATGAACTTGAGAGAGAAAACCTTCGAGTTTGAGAGAGAGAGAGAGAGAGATGAAGAGATGAGGTCATGCCAAACAGAAGAGCTATCGAGCAATATTGGAGAGAGGTGTTTGTACTATTGTACAGACCAAGCGTGAGAGAGAGAGGAGATCAGCAACTTCTGGAGGAGGAAGCCAATAACGGAAGGAATAGAGGAAGGAAAGTAAAGGAGGTGTGGAGAAATGTAACGGACATAACAGAAAATTTTAAAACATCCCATCTCTAATCTCTCCTCAGCGCCTCTATCTAATCCCTCTATTTAAATCTGCGCACTCATCTTGATGCAATCGAATGGTAAGAAACTGAATAGGATGATGCCTCAGTCCTATCCAAAGGACAATAGCCAATCTCTATATATATATATATATATATATATATATATATATTCGACCGAAAATATGTTTTTAGAAACATCCCAGGAAGATACGCACTGTTCAATTTGGATTGGATTGGATGGACCCGAATCTGGTGCCGCGCGGCACACCGTGCAGCGCGCGTACGAGCCGTCTGATCTGGATCGGACGGTTCATTTTTTACGGGCCTATCAATCTAGGTTACATGCACGGGGCTCCCTTGTCCATTGGATCTTGATCAGACGGCTAGAATGCCGCGCTGCACGGTGTGCCGCGCGGCACCAGATTTCAATTCGGATTGGATAGTCTACATAAATTCACACAATAAATCCTTTCCTATTTATCAATAAAACGGCAACTTTAAAATCCACCCTATGATTTTAGCGAACATTTCAGAAAGAAGCCCAATCCACATTTTGAAGCCTTTATCAGCCCAAAAGAGTTGCAGCCGTGGCCCGTGAAGTTACAAAGGTATATATAGGCTCAACAACAATATAAGCCTGCTACTATGTATAAAAAATAAAAAAGTAATCAACTGGGCTGGGTTGGGAGATGCCACGTTGCCAACTCAGAGCTGATAACCGTCGTCCAGTGAAAAATCATCCATGTCATCCAACTCTTCCGTCCCCTTCAGTGACGCACTCCTTTCCCCTTCAACGACTCTCTCCGCGCTTCCCCTCCAACGACGTGCTGTGCGCTCCCCCTCCAGCGACGTGTTCCCTTCCCTCGTTCTTCCTCGCGCTTCCTTTCCTCTGCCTCACCTTCTCCTCTCATCTCCTTTCTTCCTTTCCATCATAACTTTTTTTCTTCTTTTTCCCACCACCTCATTCTATTCCGCCTCTAACATATGCACTGTGTATTTCTTTTAAAAAATGCACGTATATGACAATAAATTGAACAGATACAAAGATAATATGAACATAAAATCAATATATTATATATATATATATAGAGTTTAGCTACGGTGAGTCGCGACTCACGGACCCTCCGGTGAGTCGCGACCAATACTCCTAGATCTAGATCAAAATGATCGATCCAAACCGTCCAATATGATCTCCCTATTCAAATCTCCATGTAGACCAAATTTTTCATTTTTTCGAAATTTTGAAGTATTTTTTTGAAATTTTAGAAAATCGTTAATCTAATTGGTTCTGAACCATTCAAAAACATCAGTTTTTAAAAATCCGAAAAAAATACTTAAAAATTTCGAAAAAATAAAAAATTTGGTTTGTACGGAGATTTCAATAGGGAGATCATATTGGACGGTTTGGATCGGTCATTTTGATCTAGATCTAGGAGTATTGGTCGCGACTCACCGGAGGGTCCGTGAGTCGCGACTCACCGTAGCTAAACTCTCTCTCTCTCTCTCTCTCTCTCTCTCTATATATATATATATATAGAGAATGGATATAGTGCACTAATGTGCATATTGACCTTATGCACAGCATTTCTGTGCTGTCGGATTCCTTCAGTTTTCGTGCAGAAAATTTAGATGAGCGATGTAGATTGAGGCGCTGAACTCTTCGATCTCTCCGTTATTTCACTTTTAAATAATTTGGGCCGTTGATCTAATTTAAAATAGAAAAGTAGGAAATGGAAATATCCAATTGACCCTTTCCCTTCCTTTCTTCTTCCCCGTACCCATCAGGCCATCACTCGCCTCTCTCTATTTTGTACGGAAGGGTTGAAATTCCCTCACAGAGAGGCTCCATGGCTCCGCCTATTGCTTTTTCCGGCCTATTGACACGATTTTACTGCCCTACCACCTAATCTATGTTGCCTATATTCGTTCTTTTTTCTCTCCATGGATGGAAAAAAAACCATTAATGGTGACCTCCACCAAATCCGCTCCAACTCGGTAAAAATCGGATCGGCGGCCGCCGAGTCCGAGTCGAATCGGGCCGATTCCGAGTCGACTCGCCGAGTTTTTAAACCATGGTCAGAATCTCAAAAGTAGATGCCTACATAAAAAAAATGGTGCTATCCAAACAACAGACAAGCTTAACCTGGGATTTTAAAATTAATGTACCAACAATTGAACTTGGAAACACTTAAGAAAATGGATGATATCTCAAGCCAAGGTTTCTGGTTAGAGTGCAGTCATGGCACTTTCTTTTTAGTTTCAGTCTAATTTGATTTTTGTCAAATATGCGTCTAATTTGGACCTGTAACACACCTGACTAATATCTCAAGCCAAGGTTACTGGTGCTAATTTGTAGGTTACTGGTCTAGTTCGGTCCACTGTCACAATTTCTACTTCACTTTGTAAGTTTGTAATTTCACTGTATTAATTTTTTTGCCACCAGTTATTCAAAAACTAGCTTCATGATTCAAGGAGTCAAAAGCTCTAATGTCCGTATGCATCATGATTCAAAATTGAAACAGATAGGGAACAAAATCTGAGGTTTGATTGTGCGATTACAGTAAGCTAGAGAAAGCATAAACTCAACAGTCTAGTTAAACTTTAAATATAAAACATATTGATTGAGAAGATACTAAATTACTAATTAAACTGACATGTGCAAACAATCCGTACAAGCTAGGGTTTGATTGTGCAGAATCTGATGTGCGAACAAAACCAGTCGAATTAATGTTGAGTGGTGCGAGAGAGAGGAGAGAAAGCTAGCCCTAGGAGAGAGATGCGCAGAGTTAAAGAGAGGAAATTGCTGGGTACGAGAGAGAGGAGAGGAGAGGTGGGATCAAGCTTGTAAATTGGCTTTTCAATTTAGCAAACGGAGAAGACAATATGGAGGTGCTGAGGTGCAGACGGAGATACGAAACGGGAAAAAATTGCAACTAACGGAGAGATCTAAGCTCTCCGCGCCTCAATCCTTATCCTTGATCTTAACCTTAGTGCGAAAATTAAGGGGATCCGACAGCACAGAAATACTGTGCATAAGGTCCATATGCACATTAGTGTACTATATCCATTCTCTATATATATATATATATATATATATATAAATGAACATACATAATAAATAAAGTGAACATATATGGCAACTAATTAAATAAATAGAACAATAAATTGAACAATATAACAAATATGTGTACTCGTACAAAGAAAGTAAAAGTGAACATAAATTGAATAGATATAACAACTAATTGAACATATATAACCAATAAATTGAACATATATAGAAAATAAATTGAATAGATATAATAAACATGTGTACTCGTACAAATAAGATAAAAATGAACATAAACTTAACATATATACAAACTAATTGAACATATATAGAGGGGTGATAAAATACACTCTGGTGTACAGATCGTCCTCGTACACCAGAGTCGTTTTTGAAATCAAAAAATCAAACGGTCGATCCGAACTGTTCAACTTGTTCTCCATATTGAAAAACTCTCGGAGACCAAATTTTATATTTTTTCGAATTTTTTTGCTATATATTATGCTATTTTCAAATTGGAGGGCCTGAAATACTCCAATTGTAGTGTTTTTTGAAAATATCATAATATATAGCAAAAAAATTCTAAAAATGGTAAAATTTGGTCTCCGAGAGTTTTTCAATATGGAGAATAACTTGAATGGTTCGGATCGACTGTTTGATTTTTGGATTTCATAAACGACTCTGGTGTACGGGAGACGATCCATACACCAGAGTGTATTTTATCAATCCACACATATATAACACATAAATTGAACATATATAACAAATAAAAGTTAACCTATATAAAACAGATATAGCAAATAAAATGAACAGATATGACAAATAAAATAAACATATGTAGCAAATAAATTGAATAGTTATAACAAATTTGTTGATTCATATAAAAGGATATAAAGTGAACACAAATTGAATAGATGTAATAAATAAATTGAACACATATACAACAAAACAGAACTAAAAAAGTGGTAGGGGATAGAAGGGAGGAAGGATAGATGAGAGAGAAGAAGGGAGATGTGGAAGGGAAAAAAGTGTATAAGGCGTTGAAGAGAGGAAAGGGAGGGGTAGGCAAGGTAAAGAAGAGAGGGGAGGGGAGGGGAGTGAGGACATGCGGAAAAATGAAGGGGCGCTGAACAAAAAAATAAAGGCGCGCTTCTCTGGATGACCTTGATGACAATCAATTGGATGCTAAGTAGTAATTATCTATTGCCACTTGCTCTATTTCACAACTAGGACTGCATAACGTTTAAAACGACCACGAAAACGGTCGGTTTCGTTGACCGTTGCTTTTTGAGAACGAAATTGACTACCATTTACGTTGACGAAACGGTCGAAATCACGAAAATACCAATAAAATACTCATGGACGAAACTGTTTCAAACTTTCGTTAACCTTTCGTTTTTAAAACGCAACCAAAATCTTTAACATATTTTCACTCCTATGAATCACAACATGTTCAAAGATTAAAAAAGAAGGTTCGTATAATATGAAAACTTTCAGGGCCTATCATTTTCCTCATTATTAATTTATTATGGAGAAGTCGACAATACTTTCTCCCTTCAATAATATGGAAAGAAGTCGAATAACAAAATCCCAGCTTACGTTGAAGTTTTCTGCAACACCAATAAATGCATGACATCCATTGATTCAGTTTAATACAATGAGAGGAAACGGAGGAGTAAAATACTTCTGCAAAATTAAGAACGTTTTTTTTTTTAAAATTTGACTCTTACACAGTATGCGCTCAACACCCCCTAAGTATATCAAAATGAGATACAAAATTTGTAGGAGCAAATTAAGAACGTTTTTTTTTTTTTTAATCGGAAAGGTCAGTGATTTTTATGTAGTCATATATATAGTGGTTATGTTGTATTATTTGAGGCCTATTTGCTTAACGTATTTTTGATATTGGTAGATAAGAATAATATTATCTTAATAGAAACAAATCGTCATGATGCCTGCTTAATTATTTTTTTGCTAAGTAAAAATCGGAATGTTTCTGCCATTAGCTGCAAAATATCATCCGTATAAATCATATTCGCTTAATAAAGGAAGATGGCATACAATGTTAGTTATGAACTTAATTATGATCATGTAAATCACGAATTAAGTTAAATACACTACAAATAGTAAGCGACGTGTTTATTAGATTAAAAAGTTTTGATAACTTGGCACCTAGGAGTGTTTAATTAATCGCATCATGTAAGATAACCTGCTTAAAATATGAAGATAAAACATTACAACTAGACGTGCATCAGTGTTCACTAAAGAGCCAAAAGACACAGGAATGTTTAGCCATTGTAAAGATTAAGAAGGTGTTAATCAAGGGGAATGTTCGGCAGGCTTTGTTTAACATAAGAAAAAATATATAATTTTGTTTGCTGGGTAGTTTTTGGATGGTGTTTCGCATCTCTATTATCTATTCCCATTTAGGATAAATTTCCCTTCTCAAATTCGTTCTTAATTAACTTACATTTTGTGAGAAAATAATATATGGTCAGAGCTCCTCTGATACGCGCTAATTACTCTGTTAATGGCACCTTGCTTATTGATCTCTCTCATTATGTATTCCTGACAACACAAAAAACTTGAATTAATTATATATTTATCAGTTCTTTTCGTTTTAATAGTCTAATGATATTATTTACGAAAATATAAGCTTCTAAACATTATGCAATAAGCATACTATGACTTTTACCTTGTCAATTTATGTTTAAATAACACCTTAAACTGCTTCCTAATTAAATTACACAAATTGTTTATTAAATGAATTTAGATACAAAGATAATGGTTTCTATGATTAATCTTCATAGTACTACCGAACAAATATTTTTTTATACATTTACAAGATCTTTTAAACCTACAAATTCCCACAAATTAAATAGAAAGAAATTCCAATGTAACCGCAAAATAATGACAAGTCCTAAAGGTCTCCTTTGATTTGCAAGGTCAGTGATAAAAAGTGTTCATCCCAAAACACATTCCATGGTTTTTAATTTTGGTGAACTAACCAAATCAAACATTATAATAAGCTCGTATCAAATCAAATAGAATATTTAACTCGGATTCGGATTATATAAAATATGAATTAACAAGTGCATACAATAACGGCACAATCTTCTTTCTTGACAGATATGCTCTAGTTACCCAACCTCACACAACGTACAAATAAATAAATAAATGGACCGATAGCATTAATTGTCATACATGTACATAGGCCTGTCAATATTAACATCCGTTCCGTTCCGTTGAAATGGAACGTTAAATGAAACAGAAAATCAATTCCGTTTTTGAAAACGGAACGGAAATGAAAAAAAAACGGAACGTAAACGGAACACGGAAATGGACGGAAATAGGCTGAAATCAATAGGAAATTGTGGGCGGAACGTTAAACGGAACGAAAATCTGTTCCGTTTGACGAAACGGAATGGATTTCTATTCCGTCGACTGGAACGGAACGGAAGCGGAACAGGACATTTCCGTGTTCTGTTTCAACATTTGACAACTCTACATGTACATCAGCGCACCAAGTAGAACACCCATAAACTTGCTCTATATAAAAAGACTTTATAAGTAGTGGAGATAAAACCCCTCCTAACACTTAATTAAACAATATAAACTAGCCGTTACAAATCTCGAGCAAGCCAAAACTAATGGCACAGCAAATGATTGAGAGCAACATATAAGGCGCCGAGGTCTACACTGGCCATGACATGTGCATGAAGAAGGTCACCGAAATCCTTGGGGAGCTTCACCTGCCACGTGGACTCCTCCCTTTAAAGAACATGGAGGAGGTCGGATACAACCGGTCTACCGGATTCTTGTGGCTGATGCAGAAGAAAGAGGTAACTCATAATTTAAAAAATATCAGCAATGTCCGGTACGAAAAGAAAGTCACCATGTATGTAGAAGACAAGAAGGCAACGCGCATGACGTACGGGAGTCAAGATGAAGACGCGGCTCATGATCTCGATCAGCGTTGAATTAATGGATGGCCATAGAAGATCCCCAGGGGAAGAAGCTCACATCGGCAGCCTACTCAGGGATAAAGAGAGAATTCCCTGTATCGGCCTTTGAGTTGGAAAAGAAAGCATGAATCATGAATGGCTGGATTGCAATCCTTTGAGTTGGAAAAGAAAGCATGAATCATGAATGGCTGGATTGCAATCTGGAACTTGAAGATTTCATTGTTTTATGTAGATTCTGCATGTTGTCATCCATAATATTGATGTGTCATAATTTTGTTTTTGTTTTCGTTTATCAGGTTCATAATCTTACAAATTGTGTTCTGATGTTCATAAATGGATTAATTCTAGTTGAACAAAAGTAAGTTTTATATATTACTTTAAGAAAGCTATTATGCGCAAATCATGCTATTGTTTATTTTAGATCAAATTAATTATTTCTATTTAATTTCACGTTTAAGTAAACCATTTTAATTAGTACATGTTTACTGTAGTCTAATTAAAGCGAGATCTAATAAATTCAAACCATCATTAATTGTTGTTATTTAGGCTGATTGACAACTTAATTAAGATCAGTATTTTGATCAATTAAAGGTTACTCATATAATATCGATTGAAGAAGTGCTTCAAGATTTTGTGAAAAGTTTCGAACTTGCAATCATGACCAAACTATAACGTGCTCAAAGTGTCGTGGTCTAATTTGCAGAACTTGCAATCAACAAGTCTAGGAGTACGAAAAAGCTATAATCTAGTGTTTTCTTTTAGGCTCCGTTTGGATGGCTTCTTCCCGGAATAAGGAATAAGGAATAACTACTTTTTACCAATAAATTTATTTCTAACCATCCAAACTTTTCACAAAAGTTACACACTTCCCAATAAATTTATCCCTTCCCAATAAATTTCTTCCCTTCTTCTTTCTTCCTACCTTATTCTCAACGCATCCAAACAGAACCCTAAATAGTTATGTATTCGTGATATATATATATTTTATATATTTGAATAATCTTTTAATCTGGATTAAGAAATTACTCGTAATAATCTCTTATTCATGTGCATCGAAATGCACATTAACTTTTCTTATTAAAAAAAAACAGGTACTCAATTATCTCCTTGAATTGGTTTAAAAAAAAAAAATCATCCTAGAGGACATCAAAGGACATGCAAAGCATAAATCTAAGGTTCCATTTGGTCCATTTGGGAAGAAGAGAAGAAGGGAATAAGAAAATAAATTTATTATAAACAATTCAAACTCTTTACAAAGTTACACAATTCCCAATATTTCTTTCCACTTCTTCTCTTCTTCCCTTCTTCCCATACCTTATCCAAACGGAGCCAATGGAAATTGCTTATTGTTCATGATTTTGAATGTTATTATACATTCTTGTTCCTTGAGATTAATATATTATATCTTTAGAAGTGTTCAAGAAGATGCTCGTGGTCTTGAACTATAAAACTTTTAAGATGAAAACATATATTTCTAAATAGGTTCACAATCGTGGTAATTAAAGATGAATAATAATTACCAAGTAAGATTGTCATGTCGATTGAAAGTACATTGTAGTTCTATAAATGTTGATAAGTGATTATCATTCAATGACATGAGTATATATAAAATGAGCATGCTTTATATATATCGAATATGACCTAACTGGATGAAATATTATATAGATTGTGTTTTGTGTCATTAATATTTCCATTGTGTCTTTGAATCCAAGATATGAGATGTATAGATTTCTCACATGAGAAACATGCAATGTAATTACTGATTAAGACCATCTTTTTACTGATCTCAGTTATCTTTTGATGGAGGGAATTAGTAGTTCATTGTATGTGACTTATGCGGGAGAAATTTATATGTCAATTATCATTGTCCCTCAATTATTTGAGTTATGATATTATTGGACCCCTTGGTAAAGTGAAATTATATAGCATGCAATATAACTGATGTAGTTATAATTATAATTCACTTAAGTGACCAAGAAAACGAATATAATGGAAAAATGACACGATCCTATTTTGCATATTATTCATAATATCATGAGACAAGAATAGACACAGATCAAGTGGATTGAGTATGTAATTACTATATCGTTTGGGTGGCTATAATGTAGTGATAGAACCTCTTATAGTCTATAATATAAAATATTTTATATTATTGCCAAGATGACGTAGATCCTCTCTAAGGTCACACCAACTGAAGAGAAACAATAAATGTTTTACATTTTATATGATGTATGAAAATACATGTGATAAAATGTTAAAATAATATGTCATAAAAAATGACATGCTTAGACCATAAATAAATTCATGAAAGTATATGAATATTATTGGTATAATGCTAGAGAGCATTATAAGAATAATATAGACATCATATATCGTATTAATATATTTCATATTATTACTTCATGAATTAATTTATTAAACAAGTTGTAAAATATAACTTTTGTATAAAAAATGTGCCTTGAAAATTTTAGAAAATAAGTAAATTTAATTTTCTTGACCGACACATCTCATTCATTTTCTGGTTTTTCTTGTGCATTTTTTTTTGATATTCGTATGTTGCGCAAGAAAAAGAGAAAAAAAAGAAAAAAAATATGAAAATATAATATTTCTCTCTCTCCTTCTATAATTTGCCGCCACCAATTATATCTATTTTGCTTTTGTGCATTTTGTGTGCGTTATGTCACCTTGCGAAAAGAAACAAAATAGAAAAGAAAAGGGAAAGGAAAAATTATATTTTGATATATATTTTGCTTAGTAGTTTAGCCATCAAAAAATCAAATAGTTTGTTGATTAAAAATATAAGGTGGTTGGATCTAAACTTGAAATTCATCAGCGATCTATCTAAGTGTTGGTTGAGTTTGTTATTTAGGTTCAAGGTGAACCAAGAAAAAGAAACGCGCTAAACGGTAACAACGAGAATCGAAAGTTTCCAAGAAACCTAGAGAGAAATCGACTTCTCTCTACTAAGAGATTTGACAATCTCTTTAGGTAAAATATTCCTTCTCCCCAAATAAAGTTATTTGTTGATTTTGTTATGTACATGGGATGCTTGATTAAATGTTTAATCGTTATCTTACTTGCTATTGTCATATGAATAAAATCCTTTATGTATCGAGTCAAATAAAATTTTTAAAATTTCGCTTCCTTGACATACACACGAAATCCCAACATTGCTTCCCGTAATCACACCTTTCTACAATCAAGCAATCAGAGTGAATCGCTCCACTCATCTCACCTTTCCCATCTTTTATCCTCCTTGTCTCTTCTCTCCCTCTATTCAATCTTCTCGCAATCACAAAAGTAAATTTCTAATTCAGATTTCCACCACCTCCTTCATTCCCCTCTCCTCACGTCCGCCTCTCCCCTCCTCCGTCTCATCTCCGCCCCCGCCTCATCATAGCCTCTCCTTCGTCTCTCTTCTCCTCTGCCTCAGCCTCTTCTCTGTTTCGCCTCAACTCTCCTCCTCCTCGAATCCGCCTTAGCCTCTCCTCTGCTTTGCCTCACCTCTCCTTTGTCTCGCATCCCCCTTCGCCTCTCGTATCTTCCGCCTCATGTCCACCTCCGCCTCCCCTCACAGCTCCATCTCCCATACCAATCAGATCTGGTTGTGGAAGAAAAAATTAGAAATCGAGAAGGATAAGAAGAGAAAAGAGGTTTAGATCTAGTTCTGTTACAACTTGAGAGTAACTAAATTACTATAAGAAATGATATTAATCAGTATAGGGGACTATCTAATATTTATTAGCGAGTAAATAATATTCATACATGATTCTGCTGTTTTTTGAGAGTAACTAAATTACTATAAGGGAGGAAATTGATAAGTATAAGGGAGTAAATAATATATACAACAGAGTAAATAATATTCATATATGATTCCGCTATTGTTTGGGAAGAACTAAATATCTATAAGGGAGTAAATAACTAGTATAAAATGAGTATCTAATATCTATGAGGGAGTAAATTATATTCAGAATTGATTTTACTGTTGTTTGGGAGTAACTAAATAACTATAAGAGAGTAAATAATTATAGTAAGGAAGTACTTAATACAATTGAGAGAGTAAATAATATTTAATTTCTGATTTTGATAACAACAGGGCTGGGTGACGGCGACAGGAGGGCTGGGTTGGACGACGGCGACGGCAGGGCTGGGCTGGACTGGGCTGCGCGATGGTAGGGTTGGGCTGGGCTGGGTTGCGTGACGGCGACGACAGGGCTGCTCGACAGCGACGGCATGGTTGCGCGACGGCGTGCTTTGAGAGAGAGAAAAGACAGAATAGAAGAGTGAAGCGGGGTGAGGGGGAAGGGAGACGCGGATGAGGTGGAAGGGAGGCGTGATTTCCGTATTTGGCAGGGAGCGAAATAAGTCTTTTTCTATTTTTAGAGTCTGATTATTTGATTGCAGTTGTCAGCTCTGATATCTCTATCCCACAACATTTCACTACCGGCAAACAACACATTGAAATTTCTGTCATTCACTTGTGATTTTCAAGTGATTATATCGTTGATTCATCTCAAACATGTGGCCTTTTTAATAATGGTGAGCTAACCATATATATATCAAATATTTTAAGCTCGTATCAAATAATATAGAATTAACTTTTATGCTAATATTTTAAGATTCGATAAACAAGTGTAAACAGTAACGGCCCAATCTTCTTCCTGAAAGATGTGCTCCAATAATCATCCAGCCTCACGATCGAAGAAAAAAAAAATGAACTAAATGGCCTAATATAGTAGCCTCTTACCCACCACTCAATGCTATAAATACTAGTAATGCCAAACACATATTCAGTGCAAGTTGAAGTAGAACTCCCTAAACTTGCTCAATAGAACCTTCACTACTTTAAAGTTTAAACAATATAATTCAGTCGACCAAGAACTAGCCAAAAAACAATCTCGTACAAACTAGAATGGCACAACAAATGATTATTGAGAACAGACAAGGTGCCGAGATCTTCACCGGCCACGACATGTGCACGAAGAAGGTCACTGAAATCCTTGGGGAGCTTCATCTGCCACGCGGCCTCCTCCCGTTGAAGGACATGGAGGAGGTTGGCTACAACCGGTCGACCGGCTTTGTGTGGCTGAAGCAGAAGAAGGAGACGACTCACCATTTCAAGAAAATCGGCAAAAATGTCTGGTTTGCGAAGGAAGTCACCGCACAGTTAGAAGACAAGAAGGCGACACGCATGACGGGAGTCAAGGTGAAGCCGTTATTGATCTGGATCAGCATTGCATGGATGGCCATAGAAGATCCCGAGGGGAAGAAGCTCACATCCGCAACCTCCACAGGGATAAAGAAAAGCTTCCCTGTGTCGGCCTTTGAGTTGGAGGAGTAAGCATGAAAAGTTGGATTTCGATCGATCTGAATCTCGCTAATCTCCCTGGGGTTAATTGTCTCATATATAATTATCAAAATAGTGCTTCTTTAATTAATTGTGTTTTTTTATTTTATTTCGTAGACTTCGTAATTTCTGAAAGTTATGCTATGATGTTAATAAATGTAACCTATATCTATAAATACAAAGAGCCTCGGAATATTCTTTGTTATTATATTGGGGAAATTGTTTTTATGCCACTCCAAAAGAAGGAAATTGTGAAAATGCCACTCAAAAGTTAATTCTTCTATAAATGCCACTATGACCATATAAAAGTGCTACATGAACCCCAAGAATTGTCCCCAAGAAGAACCAGATGGTATAATCAAACCTGAAAAGGCCGACCTAGAATATTTTTGAAATAAAAGTCATTTAAGAATAAACCAGTAGAAATTCTAAAAATCCTTATAAAAATTTTATTTTCCTTATGAGCGATTGGCGCCTCAGAGCGAACAGCACAATTTACAGAGAAGCACTCAAAGCAACCGAATCAATCCATTCACCGGCGGTCGGTTTTGTCAAACCACAAGACATAACCGGGAGAACAACAGAAGTCCAATTTAAGCAAAATAACACAATCATACAATTGTTGCTTAAATTGACTGAACAAATCGAGGATCTGAAGGTAGCAGTCAAAAGGCTCGAGGCTGTGAAAGGGAAAGAAGGCACTCAACCTGACGACCTGACTGACTCTCTGGAACAGATCCAGCAACAACTTCAGAAACTGAGCTTGGGAGAGCCCAGTAAGCCGGCAATACCAAAACCAAAAGGCAAACTTTTTGTGTTCAAAAACCCAAAAGAAATATTTGAAGCCGAGAAAAAGAAGGCAGCATGAGCAGAACGCAAACAACAACAGAGGCGGCAAGACCATCAGTGTCAGAAAGAGACACAAATCAAACCCCTACTGTTGAAGATCAGATCCGTGGCTATCGCCTTGGATCCAGACTTAGATTTGAGGCTCAAAGGAGGCTCCCTGGTCAATCTCGACGGTATCAGCGAAGCCTTGAGTCACAAATGAATCCTGATGCTGAGCTCAACATCTCCCAATACAGGCGAGCACAGCAAGTCCCAGCAGAAACTCTGTACCAAGCTGGATGGTCAGAAAGCAGGCACCGAGTATACCAACATTACTCGGATGAGAGAACGTTGGTCACAGATGGCCAGCAAGTGGAGCTGCCGTTCATATCTGAAGAAAGTTTTAACAGACTTGTGCAAGAAGGGCTCCAACATCTGCATATCGGACTAATTATGGTTCGATTGTACACGTTGCATAGGCGAAGTGCAGGTGTGAATGCATTAGTGTTAATCAGAGACACTAGATGGCGAGACGATAGAGCTGTCATCAGCTCTATGGAGATGGATCTCACATCTGGGACGCAGTTGGCATATACTGCCCCAGATATGACTCTAAGTATCCGTGACTTCAGAGATCACATTCAACTAGTGATTCAAACTCACGGGTATGAAGGATGGCAAGGTGGATAGAGTAATCTTTTACTCTCAAGGTCTCTAATTGGACGACTGTCCAATACAAGCCACACAAATTTCAGATACAATGTTCAGAACGTGGCGGACCACCTAGCAAGTCGAGGAGTTCGGGCCATCCCTGGCTCGCAACGTACAACCACAGAACTCCGTGGAAGGCAGTGGCTTGTGAGACCAGCTGTCATCTCACAAGCTCAGAATCCCCAAGTAGCACGAATCCGAGCAAGGACAGACGGCTCACTATCCGTCAGATTTGCGGGGTATACAACAACAACCCCTGAACAAGAAGCTATTCGTGGAGAAAATGATGAGGAAGAACTCGAACAAGAATTCATCAATCTACTCACGCTAGATGATGATTGGCCATATGAAGATGATCCAGAATTTCCAGAAATCTATTCAGACCCTGAGGAATTCAGTGAAAATGATGAGACTGAGCAAGATGATGGTCCCTTATTGGGAAAATGGTTCTTGGCAATACTCAAAGCCGAACAAACTGAACCAACAATTGAAATGATGGAACCTATATATCCGTATCAATGGTTTGCTATTGAACAACTAGACAACGAAGATGAACTCGTGCAAATGACATTTGCAGAGTTTAATTGGCTAGAAACTGTTGATGCAGAAAGTGAGTGGTTTGAGGAACAAGCCCTCATGATGACTTGTCAATGGGATGAGTCAGATGAAGATGAGACACTCTCTACGGTGCAATTTCTATCTCAATTGGATGCACCGGCAAACCGAGGTGAAGACTTGCTAAGTCTTCTAGCGAAAGGTGGTGGGGAAGATGCTAGTTCCCCAAATTCCAAAACAAAGTGGGACGAGGATCTATTCGAGACGGTTTATACGGTAGAAGAGATGGAATACCCACAATTCAAAAAACTCAAAAAGAAAGTGGAGACGGTACTCTCAACCGCAGAGTCTTCACTTACAAGAATACCACCTGAACCAATCATGGGACCAGCCATGTACCCATCTGGTTCAAGGCAACCCCAGAACCTCCAAATTCCAGAAATAAAGGCACGGTTGGACAACATCCGTGGTGGCTATGCAAGGCAAATGAACGAAAGGTTTAATCTGCCAACAGCCCAAGCCAGCCAAGGCGCAATACTGGTTTTACCAGAAGATATTGGGCTGTACTCAGAAGTTATCTCTCGATGGGAATCAATCACGCTCAACCTGATAAATGAGAAGAACTGGGCAGATAACAAATCAAAGGTCAACTACATCGAAAATCTCCTAGGTGAAACGGAGAAAAAGACCTGGATTCAGTGGAGAATGGCATTCCCCACTGAATATGAAGAACTAGTGAACATCGCCGATGATCCGCAAAATGTAATATCACAAATCAGACGAATGTTCCTGTTGGAGGACCCAACAACCGGGTCCACTGAAGAGCAAGATCGAGCGTACAACGACCTGGAGAGACTTTCATGCCACAATGTGAAAGATCTTTTCGATTATATAAATGACTATAAGATTTTGGCGGCAAAATCAGGAAGGATGTTCATATCTCCTGAACTCTCGACAAAATTTTTCAGAAAGATGCCTCCAATTATTGGTGGAGAAATTGAAAAGGCATTTGCTGAAAAATACCCAGGCAATACTGTGGGCGTTATTCCAAGAATACATTTTACCTACCAGTACCTGGCAGAGCAGTGTAAGAGAGTTGCACTCCAAAGAAGCCTCAAAGATCTCTCATTCTGTAGCCGCATACCAGTGCCGGGTTACTATCAAAGGAACAAGCAGTATGGTCTTCGAAAGGCGAAGACATATCGGGGCAAACCACATGATACGCACATCAGAGTATTCAAAAGAAAGCACGCAGATAAAGTAAGGAAATGCAAGTGCTTTATATGTGGTGAAGAAGGACATTTTGCCCGCAACTGCACAAGGCAAAAAGGCAACATTGCAAGAGCAGCCATAGTCGAAAATCTAGACCTAGATGATGACTGGGATGTGCTCTCGGTAGATCAAAATGAACCAGATAGCGATGCAATCTGTTCATTTTCTGAAGGAGAAGGAAGTACTAGTCAATCTTTGATGGCTGGTATAAATGAGGTTCCGTACGAAACCGCAATGATGATAACAAGTGAAGAAATCTCATGGCGAGTGGTGACCTCAGTGCCCCAAGAAATCCAAAATTGTGCGCATCAATGGGAGGACAACAGTCCAGTGGCGCAAGAATTCATGAGGTGTCTGTTCTGCAAGGAGCAGACTAATCCAAGGATGAGAGCACATTGCAGTATATGTCATTTGACTGTCTGCCCAATGTGTTCGAGATTCAACCTGGGAAGAAGGTTGACAATACAAAGATCAAATCTCCAGTATGACAACAAGGATACCCTAATTAATGAACTGATTGGGTATACAAACTTCCTCTTAGCAGAAAATCAAAGGCTAAAGGAAAGAATTGAAGAGTTGGAGATGGGAAAGGATCTGGATGAAATGCGAGATCCAACAAAAGGAAAAACCCCTGAAAAGAAAACTCTTGAAGAGGTAGATTCGGATGATGAAGCAATTGAAAACCATATCCAGAAACGAAATGGAGTGGTAATCAAGATGCTGACAGATAGAGATGAATACATCAGTACTCAAGTTCCAGATCCGAGAAAAGGGAAGAGAGTCTTAAACAGACTTTACAACATTGAGCTGACAATGGAAATACCAGGTGTTGAGAAGTTTAAAATTCAAGCAATCCTGGATACTGGTGCCACAGTTTGCCGCGTGGACCAGAATGCAGTCCCAAAAGAAGCTTTGGAACCCAGTGCGTACCCTATTCAAATCAACGGGGTTAACTCTTCTCAAATAGCCAACCAAAAACTCAAAGGCGGAATGATGGCTATCGAGGAAAATCATTTCCGTATTCCTTTCACCTATGCATTCCCAATGGAACAGAGGGACGGAATCCAAATGCTGATTGGCTGCAATTTCATCCGAGCCATGCAAGGAGGGCTTAGGATTGAGGGTCAAATGGTGACATTTTACAAAAATGTCACAACAATCGCGACAAAAGTTGACGCTGAGGTAGCAGCTTCAGCAGCAATCGAAGAACTAGAGCTGTCTGAGCTAGAATATTTTGAGATTCAGAGAATCGCTGCATACTCTTGTGGTGAAGAATCACAGAAATTCAAGGAAAGGTTCAGACCCCTTCTGGAGAGATTAAAAGAACAAGGGTATATTGGAGAGAATCCTCTCCAACATTGGGAAAAGAATCGGATTAAGTGCAAGTTAGACATTATCAACCCGGATATCACAATCCAAGACAAGCCCCTGAAACATGTCACACCAGCAATGAAAGAGCAATTTGACAAGCATGTTCAGGCGCTACTCAAGATTGGAGTGATACGACCCAGTAAGAGCCGACACAGAACCATGGCAATGATGGTAAACTCAGGTACATCAATAGATCCAAAGACTGGTGCTGAAATCAAAGGCAAAGAGCGTATGGTATTTAATTACCGCACCCTCAATGATAATACCCACAAAGACCAATACAGCTTGCCAGGAATTAATACCATCCTTAAGAAAGTCGGCAATAGTCGAATTTACTCGAAATTCGACTTAAAAAGTGGATTCCATCAGGTGGCAATGGATCATGAATCGGTGGAGTGGACGGCTTTTGTCGTTCCAAATGGCTTGTATGAATGGCTAGTTATGCCGTTCGGGTTGAAAAATGCACCAGCAATTTTTCAAAGAAAGATGGACGACTGCTTCCGGGGAACAGAAAACTTTATAGCAGTCTACATCGATGATATACTGGTGTTTTCTGAGGATGAAGAACAGCATGCCAAACACCTGGAGGCTATGCTGACAATTTGTGAGAAATGGGGGCTTGTACTCTCCCCAACAAAAATGAAAATAGCTGTACAGGAAATCGAGTTCCTGGGTGCAGTTATTGGAAACAGAAAAATCAAACTTCAGCCTCACATAATCAAGAAGATCATTTCTTTCGATGAAGAAAAATTGAAGGAGAAGGCTGGTATGAGATCATGGCTTGGCATTCTCAACTACGCCAGATCATACATACCAAAATTGGGGACATTACTTGGGCCATTATACTCAAAAACAAGCGAACACGGTGACAAAAGGCTCAAAAGTTCAGACTACGAGATCATCAGAAAGGTCAAACAAGCGGTGCAGCAGCTCCCAGATCTCGAGCTACCTCCGGAAGGATCCTACATCATCCTTGAAACAGACGGATGCATGGAAGGATGGGGTGGAGTATGCAAATGGAAGAAAGCAAAGCATGACCCCCGAAACACGGAGAAAGTTTGTGCGTATGCAAGCGGGAAATTCCCAGTGATTAAATCCACAATAGATGCAGAAATCTATGCTTGCATGGAGACAATGAAGGCACTCAAGATTCACTACCTGGATCAAAAGGAGATCACTCTCAGAACTGATTGCCAGGCCATAATTAGTTTCTATAACAAGTCAGCACAAAACAAACCTTCAAGAGTCCGATGGATTAATTTTGTTGACTTTGTTACAGGAACAGGAGTGCAAGTAAATTTCGAACACATTGATGGCAAAATGAATGTACTAGCTGATTCGTTATCACGATTAACAGCAAATATGGTGAAAACCGGAAATTGCTATTTCGCTGATGAACAATTGGCCGATTTAGAAAAGGTGCTCGAAGAAACAAAAGGAGCTCCTGAGGAGATAATCAAGCATCTGGCAACAATTATCGGGCATATTGATAATATGCTAGATGAAAAACTTTTCTTTCAAAACCTCTAGAGCAAGGCGATAAGCGGACATGGTGGACCGCTGGAAAAACCCACTATACCCTGTATCTTAGGAACTGTCTGGTAGTAATCTACGGAAAGCTACTGACATTTTTAGTTTTCTTATAATTTTTATTTTGTGTGAATTTTATTTTCAGAGAAATGGTGCTTGATCATCTGAGAAACCTCATGAGAATCCATGAAGGAAGTTCAACAATCGGGTTCAGACCAGGAAGCCGGCAAGCGTTTCAGCAGGCCGAAAGATGGGCAGCCTCAGGAAGAGAGTTAGACTCTCTTCGGGATTATGAAATAATAACTGGTGACTTACTAACAATGTACCCACGGTCTTTTCAGTGGGAAGGAACCATGCTACTTAGGCTTGAGGAAATTCATAAGGAGCAAATACAAAGGACCATTGATGAAGTCGAAAGGCTCATGGTCTTGAATTATTTGCAAAAGATTCGCCTAGAGCAGAAGGCATCCAAGGACAACTGGGCTAGTACTGCACTAGGACCAGTTAATCATAACATTGATGAGCTGTTAGCAATTCACCAAAAGATGCGATCGATCCAGCAAGGCCATTATTATTAGTGAGTCCCACCATTATAAGGGAATCACATTATTGTGTTTGCTTTCTGTGCCACTACGGTAGTGCGCATCTTTTCTTTTTCTTTATTCACTGTCACATGGGTTGGCACGAAATGAGTGGTTTGCTTTTATTTCTTTTTGGGCAATTATTGTACTAAAGATGCCCACTAGTTTGCTAAGGACATACCAACTGTGGTAGACGAATAATTGAAATGGACGATGGGGCCCATATGCGCACCCGCATTCAATTATCGAGCTCACCAACCGGTAGCGTTCCTTCTATATAAGCAGTAGGATGTTTCACTAAGAGGGCATCACCCAACTTAGTAATCATCTCTTCTTCTCTTGTATCACTTGCCAGATATCAATAAAATTCCCTCATTCTCCTTTCAAAACTTTGGAACCAGTATTCTTTAGTAATCAGAAGTTTCAAAGTCGATCCGATCGTTTCTATCCTATTCTGGTATCAGAGCGAGGTTTGTATTCTTAATATTATGGCTTTCTAATTTTCTAATTATTCTGGGTAGGCACCTAGGGGGAGATTATACCAAACTTTTAAAATTGATCAACCAGAAAACGTCAGTTAAAAATGAAATTTTAAGGAACCAAAAGAATCATCCTGCCGTACAGTACCTAGGAAAAAGGGAAGATCGCGGGTAAACACGATGATGTGAGGTTATAACCAAAGAGAACCAACTTAAAATTGACAAAGTAAAGGAAGATTAATTAATAATCTGGGTACACAGTTTTGGGTACACATAGCAGAAAATTTTGCTCAAAGTGGCAAAATCATAAGGGTGACCACATTTCTGGGTGGCAAAAACAGAAGGTTTAACTTTCGGGTGGCAATTGCTAGATTTCACAAATTTTGAGTGGCACAGAAAAAATTATCCCTATTATATTTTAATTTTGAAGACCAGCTCATGTAATTTTGACAATGGCACACATGTTATTTTACAATTATAAAAGGATGGAGATATGCAGCGTACGTGACTACGTGAGTTGTGATCTTGTAAATCAAAATTACATATGGCTCTGTTTGGATGCGTTGAGAATAAAGTAGGAAGAAAGAAGAAGGAAAGAAATTTATTGGGAAGGGGTAAATTTATTGGGAAGTGTGTAACTTTTGTGAAGAGTTTGGATGGTTAGAAATAAATTTATTGGTAAAAAGTGGTTATTCCTTATTCCTTATTCCGGGAAGAAGTCATCCAAACGGAGCCTATATTAATATGCTAAGAGATAAAATAATATAACAAGAATTTAAAATAAACTTCTGCCGATCAATATTGAAAGAGAATTATTTATATTAACATGCTAAGAAATCAGATAATATAACAAGAAAAACTTGAAACAAACTGAATGCTTCCTTTATTAAAAGGGAATTATTTACGAAGAAATGAATTTAATTCTGTTATGCAATCACTGGAGACACCAGTAGAGAATACAAACGAAGAGGATTGATGTACTCATCTAATAAATCGTGCCAGCTATGGATATAGCGTGGCACACTGTAATAGGCTTAGAGTATACAGACAAAACTAATGGAATCTTTGTATCCAATATATAAGAGCAGAACTGTGTTTTGTAAGGATAATGATGATTAATACAATGAAATACATTTACATTCTAGCCTCATCTCTTTCTCTATCCTTTTATTACATTTGATTACATGGTATCAGAGAAAATCGGCTTGCGCCACCCATCCCTACCTTAATGGCTAATCCATCTTCTACCTCTACTCTTCCTTCCACCTCTTCTTCTACTCTTTCTTCTACTACATCTACCTCAGACTCCATTGTTCTTCTCAATCTCCCAATTTCAACTAAACTCACACGCACAAATTTTCTGGCATGGCAATCTCAGATTGTTCCTCTTTTACATGGCTACGACTTGTTTAAGTTTGTTGATGCCTCTTCTCAACCTGATCCCCTTCTTCCAACAGACACCACCACTAGAGTCAACCCTGATTACCTTCAATGGAAGAAGCAGGATCAATTGCTTCTCGGCTGGCTGCGCTCCTCCCTCTCTGAATCTTTGTTAGCTCAGGTGGTCTCCTGTACCACCACAGCGGCACTTTGGTCGATGCTTCAAAGCACCTTCTCTGCTTCCTCTCAGGCTCGTCTTATTGAACTTCAACAACAGCTTCAGGGTATTACCAAAGGTGGTTCGACTTGCGCTGATTATATCCAAAAGATCCGATCCATCGCCGATGAACTTGCTTTCATTGGATCTCCTGTCTCCGATCGCGAACTGGTGAACTATACACTTCGTGGTCTTGGTACTGAGTTTAATCCTCTTGTCTTGGTCGTGACTGCTCGATCTGATCCCATCTCCTTGCCAGATCTTCATGGCTTGCTTCTGACAAGCGAAAATCGCCTTAATGCTCAACACACCATCTCCAACTCTATACCTGCCATACAAGATCCTGCTGCATTCTATGCAAATCCAAGGCCACGTCAGTCAACTCCAAGACCCGTTAACAACTTTACACCCGTTAATACCTTTCCACCTGGTCACAATGGTTACAGGCCTCGACCACCTCACAACAATTACCCTCGGCCCAATTTTCCAACCTATAATGCCAGGCCCAATTTTCAGAACTATAATCGTCCTCCTCAATTTTACAGGCCACCTCCTCTCAACAGGCTTCCCTCTCCTCCTGTTATGAATTCAAACAATTCATATCTCCCTCCAGCTCCTACTCCTCTGTTTCCTGACCCTTGTCAGATATGCGGACGCAAAAATCATCAAGCTAGAGAATGTTATCATAGGTTCAGCAATAATGCTCGATACAACAATCCACCTTCTGCACCTTCATCGTCTGCTCCTCGCTCAGTCCCTTCCCCATTTCAGGCTTATGTGGCTCAACCTCAAATGGTGCCTAGTCCTCACGAGTGGTGCATTGACAGTGGAGCAACTCATCATGTCACCCCTGATCTGAACAACCTGTCTTCATATGTGCCATTCACTGGAGCTGATACACTTCATATAGGAAATGGAATGGGTATGCCAATAACTCACATTGGATCTTCTTTTCTTTCATTTTCTGGTTTTACTATTACTCTTCATGATATTCTACATGTTCCCAATTTCTCTAAAAATATACTCAGTTTATCCAAATTATTACTTGACAACCATTTACTTATTGAGTTTTCCTCTAATTTCTGTGTTATTAAGGATCGCCAAACCAAGCTTCCACTTCTTCAAGCCAACCTTACTAATGGTCTTTATCTTCTTCATCTCAATCCAACAAAATCACCTCAAGCTTATCTTGGAGAGAGAGTATCAGCTGACATTTGGCATGCACGTTTTGGCCATCCCTCTTCCTCCACAACTTTGAGCTTATTACAAAAATTTTCTTTACCTTGTTCTTTGCATAAAATGACAATGTGTAATGAATGTTGTGTTGCTAAGTCTCATAGACTTCCTTTTGCTTCTAGTTTATCTTGTTCTAAAGCTCCTCTTGAAATAGTACATTCAGACTTATGGGGTCCATCTCCCATATTCTCCAAAGATGGTTTTCGGTATTATGTTGTGTTTATAGATAACTTTACTCATTACAGTTGGATTTATTTTCTTCGTACAAAAGATGAGCTACCTCACATATTTGCCTTGTTCAAACAGAAAATTGAAACTTTACTCAATCACTCCATCAAAATACTTAGAACTGATGGTGGCACAGAATATAAACCATTATCTCGTCTATTTCCACAAATAACATATCAAATCACATGCCCTTACACTCCACAACAAAATGGGTTGGCTGAAAGGATGCATCGCCATGTCATTGAACTCTCTCTAGCCACTATGTCGAAAGCCTCTATTCCTCTCTCTTATTGGGATGAAATTTTTGCAAGTATTGTTTATCTCATTAATAGACTTCCCACTACTTCTATACATGCTATACCATACCAAAAATTATTCCACAGACAACCAGATTTTCAGTTTCTCAAGGTGTTAGGATGTTTATGCTATCCTTACACAAGACCATTCAATGATCATAAACTTCAAATGAGATCCATTCCGTGTGTTTTTATTGGCTACACTCCTAATCAAAAGGGTTACAAATGTTTGGATTTGGCTAATAATAAAATTTATGCTTCAAGACATGTGGTATTTAATGAGCTGTCATTTCCTTTTAGCTCTATGAATATCACGTAGGACAATCATGAATCACCTCTCACCAATTCACTCTCAGCATTACCTCTTTGGATCTCGCCTCAGCCCAATACCGTGCCTCAGCCCAATACCGCGCCTCAGCCCACCAATACTCCAACCGTTGGGGAGCCTGCTACCCCAATTTTAACTTCTCCTGCCCGTCATTTGAATACTGACCATCCCCCCATCATAACTGCTGACCGTTCCCCTGTGTCACTTGCGCCAGCAATTGACCCCTCCACCTCTACAGCTGCTACCTCTATTCATCCGATGACAACCAGGACTCGTGACAATACACGTCGGCCTAAACTTTTCCCTGATCATGTGGCCCTGTCTTCATCTCTCTCCACAGATACTGAACCATCAACTTACAAACAGGCCAGTCTGTCTCCACTTTGGCAAGAAGCTATGAACAAGGAAATTCAAGCTCTACATTCCAATAACACTTGGGATCTTGTCCCTCCGTCGGCTGATCAAAATATTGTAGCTTGCAAGTGGGTATACAAGATAAAAAGGCATGCTGATGGGTCAATAGAACGCTATAAAGCTAGACTTGTAGCAAAGGGGTTTACACAAGAGGAGGGTGTAGACTATTTTGAGACATATAGCCCGGTTATTAGACCCGTCACTATTCGGTTAGTACTCTCTATTGCTCTTTCCTTTGGCTGGTCCATCAAACAATTAGATGTGCAAAATGCGTTTCTACATGGAGATTTGCAAGAAACTGTATATATGTCTCAACCTCCGGGGTTTGTTGATTCCTCAAATCCATCTCATGTGTGTTGTCTCAAGAAAGCTATCTATGGTTTAAAACAATCACCACGGGCTTGGTTTTCTACTCTTAGTTCGGCTCTTCTCTCTTATGGTTTTCGTGCATCATCTTATGATCCATCTCTCTTTGTGTATAATGTTCATGGCTGTCTTATAGTTGTCTTGGTGTATGTCGATGACATCATCATTACAAGCAACAGTACAGTTTCTCTTCAAGCTGCCATCAGTCATCTTCAACATCACTTTGCTATCAAAGATTTGGGTTCTCTGCATTTCTTCCTTGGAATTGAAGTTTCAACTTCCAATAATGCACTACATCTTTCTCAAACTGGCTATATCAGGGATATTTTAAAGAGGTCAAACATGCTTGGCTCTAAGCCGTGTGCATCTCCAATGGTTGTCCACACTTCCCTATCTCTTCATGATGGAGATCCTATGGATAATCCCACTCTCTATAGAACAGTCGTTGGGGCATTGCAATATGTCACTATTACAAGGCCGGATGTAGCATTTGCTGTCAACAAAGTATCTCAGTTTATGCATTCCCCAACTTCTACTCATTGGATGGCAGTAAAACGCATATTGCGATATCTAAATGGCACAATTGACCTCAGCTTGCGACTGCAACCAACTTCTTATTTCACCCTCCATGCCTATTCAGATGCTGACTGGGCGGGTTGCCCGGATGATCGCCGTTCTACCTCTGGTTTCGCAATTTATTTGGGGCCCAATCTCATTTCTTGGAGTGCCAAGAAACAAGCCACTGTGGCATGTTCAAGCACAGAATCTGAGTACAGGGCTTTGGCTATTGCAGGTGCTGAACTCATCTTTCTTCAGTATTTGCTTCATGAATTACATGTTCAGTGCAATTCAACACCTGTTATGTGGTGTGATAACCTCAGTGTCACATACTTGGCCTCTAATTCCATGTTTAATGCTCGAACCAAGCATGTGGAGATAGATTATCATTTCATCCGTGAGCGAATTCAATCTAAACAGCTTTTAGTTCAGTTTGTTTCTTCCAAAGATCAAATAGCCGATGTTATGACCAAGCCTTTGACTACTCCACGGTTTCTCTTTCTTCGAGACAAGCTAACGGTTTCTAAGTCACCATTAGCTTGCGGGGGGGCTGTTATGCAATCACTGGAGACACCAGTAGAGAATACAAACGAAGAGGATTGATGTACTCATCTAATAAATCGTGCCAGCTATGGATATAGCGTGGCACACTGTAATAGGCTTAGAGTATACAGACAAAACTAATGGAATCTTTGTATCCAATATATAAGAGCAGAACTGTGTTTTGTAAGGATAATGATGATTAATACAATGAAATACATTTACATTCTAACCTCATCTCTTTCTCTATCCTTTTATTACATTTGATTACAAATTCTAATACTTAACAAACACATTTTATGTGTACCCAAGAATTTCAATTCCACACACATCGAATTGGAAAAACTCGTACCTACGAAATTTCGTCCTGAAAAATGCCATGACAATTTAAACATGCACGTGTTTTGCAAGGTCCAGCGATTATCGTTGTCTCATCCTAAGAACATGGCCTTGTTTTCATGTTTGGCAAACCATCCAAATCAAACATTATGAACTCCTGCCTAATTAAAGATATATAACGGCTCAATCTTCTCTAGACAGATACGTGCGTGCTCTTCAATGACCCAAATACCCAATAGTAACTTTCCCTGTACGTAACTACGTACCCCTCAATACCATAATAAAATGTATTCAGTGATCCCAATAGAAGTATAGAACTGCCCAAAACTTGCTCCATAAGACCTCCAGTACTTAATTTAGCAATTAATTAGCAATACAAATCAGTCAAGAAACTAGCCAAAATATATACATATATCTACAAGCACACCAGCATGGCACAACAAATAATCGGAAACAACAGGCAAGGTGCCGAGGTCTTCACCGGCAATGATCTGTGTTTGAAGAAGGTCGTCGAAATCCTAGGTGAGCTCAATATGCCACGTGGCCTCCTCCCATTAAACAACATGGAGGAGGTCGGGTACAACCGGTCGACTGGCTTCTTGTGGCTGAAGCAGAAGAAGGAGACGACTCACCATTTCAACACAGTCGGCCGGAATGTGTGGTATGCGAAAGAAGTCACCGCTTACGTAAAAGATAAGAAAGTGATGCGTCTATCGGGAGTCAAGGCGAAAGAGCTCATGCTCTGGATAAGCGTCACGGGGATGTCTATTGAGGATCCCGACGGGAAGAAGCTCACCTTCTCGACTCCGACGGGGCTAGTGAAAATCTTCCCTGCTTCGGCCTTTGAGTTGGAGTAACTGAGTAAGCATGAAGGGTTGATCTGGTCTTCTTCCGAGGATTCTGTTCTGTTTTCGTAATAATGGTGTTTCCTTATTGTGGTTTTCATTTTCAGAATTTGTAATCTTTCAATATTATGCAATTTATGATTTTAATAAATAAATCTATATTTTAGGAAAAAATAAATGTTTTAATACAAACGGACTCCAAATATTCTTATATATTTATATTGTTTTTTCAAGACCAGCGCTCCAAATTTTCCAGATGACAAATTGACAAGTTGACTGTCATGTTAATTTAACACAATTTCAGTCTTAATAAAAGCCCACCGGACAAAAAGTGATCATGTCATTGTCGTTTCAAAATTGATTGATCAACGGTGGAACTTGAAATTCTTCTCCTCGCATATTTTTTAGGAAAAAAGTTGACAGCAGAGTTTTAAGAATTAAGATTTTGCAGATAAGATTGCACTAACTGTGGATTCTATGGGTTTAATTAATGGAGAGATTGACAGCTTCCGGTCTTCTTTTGTAAAGGATATTTTTTGTATTGTTTTTCGGTCATCACCATTATTAAAGGAACGAGAACTGATATTCTCTATTCCGAAACATTTACAAAACAGAAGAAGCAAACTTGGACTTTTCATGGCTCCGTTTGGATAGGTGTGGGAAGAAGGGAAGAAGGGAAGAAGTGGGAAGAAGTATTGGGAAGTGTGTAATTTTGTGAACAGTTTGGATTGTTTATAATTTTTTTTCTTCTTTTTCCTTCTTCTTCTTCTTTCTTCCAACGATCCAAACGCACCCCCATATTAAGTAAGGTTGTCAACGTAAGTCCGTCAATCGTTATGCCGTTTCATTTTGCCGAAACAGAACGGTAAACGGTAAGGAAATCTATTTTGTTTTCTTAACGAAAAGGCAAACAATACAGGAAATAGAACGATTTACTGTGTTTTAACGTATTTTTGTACATGCCATTTAGCAAAATCATTTCGTTTATTAAGTGGCACGATAAATGATAGCGAAATCTCTTTCGTTTGCTTAACGAAACGTCAAACGGAACACTCCATTCCGTGCCATTTATCAATGTTATACAGCCTTATATTAAGCAAGATAAATTAACCCAACCCGGCCGACAAATAATTTTAAATTTCATGTATAAAAATATTTGGATAAAGATGAAAAAAAATGAAAAATATTCATGGGAAATTGTTCAAGTATATTGTGGATATATATTGTGAATATACTTGTAACCTATTAAATTTTAAACTATATGTATAAAAGCAAAAGAAATCACTAAATATAATGTCTAAAAATATAGAGACAACAAATGGATCATCGATGGGTCAACAGATCATGATCCGACCCAATACGTCCATAATGTGGTACAAGTTTTTAGGCCCGTAGCCGAAATATAATTCTCATAGTTTGGTCTTTAAGCAGATTGGGTTTGTTTTACAGAACTGATAACTGCCATCGCGATTTATGCAATCGCGCGCCATCGCTACTCTTATTTTCCCTCCCCTCTCTCTGGTGCGCGCTCCATTCCGCATCTCTTCATCTTCAGATGCGCTCCCCTCCCCTCCGATCCCCTCTCCTTCTCCCGACGCTCCCTTTTCGGATATTATCTCTCTTTTCCGCCTCCTTGGACCTCGCCTCTCCTTTCCTCTCTGTCTTTTTCTCTCTCACCTCTTAGTATGATTTTTTTTGCTTCATATTCATAATGCGTTGAATAAATTGAACACTTAAAACAAATTCTTCAACCCCCGTGCCTTTTCTTCTCTTCTTTGTCTTTCCTGTCTCCTTCATCAATGATTTCTTTTCCATCAAATAGTGAGAATGTAAAACAAATTGAACATATAGAATAACAAATTGAACATATGAATAAACAAAGTGAACATATACACATAAATCTGACAAGCAAGAAAACAAATTGAACATATAGAATAACAAATTGAACATATGAATGAACAAAGTGAACATATATACCAACAAAGTGAGACATAAAATAAACACAGAACTCTGACACACAGCAAAACAAATTGAACACATAGAAGTAACAAATTAAACATATAGAATAACAAATTGAACATATGAATGAACAAAGTAAACATATACACATAAATCTGACAAGCAAGAAAACAAATTGAACATATGAAAGAACAAAATGAACATATGTATCAACAAAGTGAACATATGCATCAACAAAGTGAGACATAAAAAATAAACACTGACACACAGTAAAATTAATTGAACACATAAAAGTAACAAAGTGAACATATGAATGAACAAAGTGAACATATATACCAACAAAGTGAGACATAAAAAATAAACATTGACGCACAGTAAAACAAATTGAACACTTAAAAGTAACAAATTGAACATATAAATAAACAAAATGAACATTTACACCAACAAAGTGAGACGTATAAAATAAACACAAAAATCTGATGCACAGCAAAACAAAATGAACACTTAAAATAACAAATTGAACAAATGCAATAAACGAATTGAACAAAGTCTGACTCACAAAGGGAGGGGGAAGAGAGAGAGATGCACAGAAGGAAGGAAGAGGAAAGGAGGAGAGACGAAAGAGTGCGTAGAAGGGAGACGGAGCGTACCCGAGTGAGGAGAGGAGAGCGCTTCGCTGGGTGAAGAGAGGGGAACGCTTCGCTGGATGAGGAGATCGCTTGAGAGGGTGGGACGCGATGAGGGATCCATCAGACAGAAACCTGCGAGCGCTGACGCGATGGCAGCGATGGTAGAATGTGCGATGGTAGTAATCAATTTCCTTTGTTTTAAGATTGACACCCCACTTACGCAATACCTAGGCTTGCAAATTAACGTAACAGAACAATCCATTTTCGTTAATCATTTCGTTTATGATACAAAATAAAAATTAATTTTCGTTAACTGTTTCATTTCCAAAAAACGATCAAGATGAGCAATTAACTGATAATTAATTTTTATACCGGTTTCATACTGCAATATTCTCGGTTCATCAAAATTTATTTATAAATACTTAAAAATATAAAAAGTACATAAAAATGACATAAAACGATTAAAAATAAATAAATGAAAAGAAAGAGGAAAGTTTCATTAACTATTTCATTTAAAAAACAAAACAAAAAAATAGTTTTGTTAACTGTTCCGAAAGGTCTAAACAAAACAATCAACGGGGTTACTTTTGCACTCCAAACAGTAACACATAATGATTTTCACAGTAATACCGTACTTTTTTTTTGTGTTTCCGAATATATTAAACCCATAAATTCCCATCAAATAAAATAGCAAAAAAAAAAAAAAAAACAAAACAAAACAAAAAACCCTTATCTATGATAACTGGACACTGGATACATCGTACACAAGATGTCTGTCTTTGTGCCTACGGGCTTTTTCTTCAAAAAAAAAACAAAAGATGTCTGTCTTTGTCATGTGATTTGCAAGATCAAGTGATTATAGTTCATTCATCCCTAATACATGCCTTGGTTTTTCATTTTGGTGAACTAACTAAATAAAATATATAATTAGTTTGTTCAAATAATCTAGAAATAACTACGATTCTGATTTTCTAAAATATAAATTAACAACTATAGTTTGGATTAATCTTATTCCGTGCACGTACATATATGTGCTGTGCTTAATGCCCATATAATAAAGAATAACAAGTAATCTATATATGGCCCAACAATAGCCTTTCTGTAATTACCACTAAATGCTATAAATAATAGTAAAGCTACATATATTCAACGCTCCAAATAGAACTTCCCTAAACTAATTTAAAAGACCTCCACTACTTTAAATCAGTCAACAAAACAAACTAGCCAAACACATCTCCTCAAACCAGAAATGGCACAACAAATAATAGAGAACAGCAGACAAGGCGCCGAAGTCTACACCGGCCATGATCAGTGCACGAAGAAGGTCGTCCAAATCCTCGGCGAGCTCCATCTGCCACGCGGCCTCCTTCCATTGAACAACATGGAGGAGGTCGGGTACAACCGATCAACCGGCCTCATATGGCTGAAGCAGAAGAAAGAGACGACTCACAATTTCAAGAAAGTTGGAAAAAATGTGTGGTATGCGAAGGAAGTCACCGCGCAGGTAGAAGACAAGAAGGTGACGCGGTTGACGGGAGTCAAGGCGAAGGAGCTAATGCTCTGGATCACCCTCACAGGGATGGTCATAGAAGATCCTGAGGGGAAGAAGATCACATTCACCACCTCCACAGGGATAGGGAAAAACTTCCCTGCGTCGGCCTTTGAGTTGGATGCATGAACGGTTTTGGATCTTGAAGATTCCACTGCGGTTGTTTTATTGGAGATTCTATTGTGTTATGTTAACAATAGTAATTCCTAATTGTGTTTTTCTTTTTCAGAATTTACAATCCTAATTGTGCTATTATGCTAAAAATATTGATTCTTTATTTGTACGAATTTACTTTATATATTGAAAATAATCATATATATTCTTTTTATTTTTAGTTTTTTCTGCCAAAAATCAGGAATCTGCTTTTCCAAATGACAGATTGAATTTTTAAAGGCAAATTGATGATGTCCTGTTCTTTGGCTTTTTAGATTGAGTTCAAGTTCAGAACAAAATGTAAGCATATTATTGATATGGTATAAAAGTTTATTGATCAACACCAGAAGCTGATATTCCCCTTACTGAATTGTTAGAAAGAAGGTCTGTTGTGGGTCTTGTGAAAAAACTTACATCATCATGCATAGCACATACATAAAGTCTCATATTTCATGCGCACAAATATATATAATTAGTGATGTTATACACAAATATATATAATTATTTGATTTTAACATATACACAAAACGCACATAAAAATATGAGTAATTCTGATGATCCGATCTACCTTAAGGTCTCATCCGGGGAGGTTATAATCTACTATTATCATTCAAGTATTTTTCTTTTCCACATCATATCATACATTCGTTGTATAGTAAGTCAAAGGTCAAAGGTCAAACCTCATGAGCTTGCATCTCCTCTAAGTAACTGATACGATGTGGCAATAATAATGTGGTGTTCCCTGTGGCATTTCGCTGCCATTATTCTCCTGGCAGAACTGGCGGATCAAACGAAGCATTTTTATCGGTTGCCACACCATTACAAAAGCAGCCACATAGGAAAAGTAAGTAATGCATACACACAGTGCGTACCTACCGAGTCGGGACCACGTCCACGAATTCATATCCTGTGCTGCTGTGCATACGTGCTCTCTGATCTTAATGCGGTTCGTAAAAACTTGTTCGTCGAAATTAGATTAGACAGTTCGGATCAAATGTCTGTACGTCCCCTCTTACAATATTGTTGCTCAAGGGTTGGTAAATTGACTTCCCTTTAAAAAAAAATAAAAAAATAGAACTTCCTAAAACAGGGTTGGAAGTTTTCACAAGTAATTTTAAACTTGATAAATGATAATTCCCTGATCATCCACGCAAAGCTGCAAATAAAAGTAGCAGGGGCGAAGCCAGGATTTAATGACAAGGGAGGCCGAGGTCAAACTTCGAGTTGCTCGGTCGACCGATCAAATTTAAATATGATTGTATACATCAAAATTTTTTAAAAAATGTCACTTTTTGTGTCATACAAGATGTAACAATGGAAGCCATAAGAAAAATATAACTTCTGAGTATTGAAATATAGCCCTTAATAACTGATTCAATTTCTTGTCTTAAAAATTTACATCCGATTTCTATTACGTCCAAAAATTATATATTTCTATTACATCATAATTCTAATAAAATCATAGTTCAACAAAAGATACATCATATTTCTACTACATTATCTATAAAGTTACGCCTCTGTTAATTTTACTTTAGCCCTACGAGAATCTATAAAATCATACAAATCTATAATCTCATCAAAAGTAAATATCTTAGCAATTTTCTTCTCAATATAAACAATTATATAATCATGAGTAATTCCATATTAATAGATACTAGTTGTGTAAATTGACATTAGTAATTTCATATTAATAAATACTAGTTGTGTAAATTGATTAAAATTAGAAAATTCAAAATTCAACCATGAGATGAATCACATAAGTACATAACGCATAAGGCCATAAGTACAACTCTAATAACTGCTTCCAAAGACCAAAGTTAGATTTTATTTCTCAACAACGGTCTATTAACATTTTAAGAATTTAAGATCGGACTACATAACTTAGTACCTCATCCCTGAAACCTAAAACAAAATGCTCTCAAATGATATGTGAAACGGTACTAGAAAGATTACAGCACAAAACTAAAATTACCTAACTAATAGATTATATATACGGCGGAGTCTTGGAGGTCACTAAATTTGAGCAGAATTATGGGTGAACTTTTCTTTTTCCGATTGAGAGTCAGAGAAGGTTGTAACAGATGACAAGGAGAATAAGAATAGATTTTACGGCATGCAAGTAAAAACATAAGTGAAATATGTAGATTTCTCGCTGGTTACTATTCACTACCTTGCGTCTAGCTAATGAAACTAACTTGTAAGCGCCCTTCCTACAAGGTAGAAAGTAATTTTTTCGATTTCAACATTTACACTAACGGAGTAAAAAAATTCCCATATGGTGAGGGTTGGACTTTATTTTTTGTTGGGGGCCCAAATAAAAAAATCCTATATACTAAGCATTTTTTTAACAATCGGTAAAAAAATTTTCAAAATCATGCGTGGGCCAGACCCTCCATGGCCCCTGCGCTGGCTTCGCCACTGAAAAGTACTTGTATTTCAATATTTGAATTTCAGGTAGACGATCCGATCCAACCCTTTCAATAGAATCGGAATTGTTTAGGATCATTTTAGCGTTTCTATCATCTCCATCATCCTTTACGGATGCATTTATTTTTTTCCATTTTTAGAAATCGCGTTTGAAATGTCTATTCTATTTTCAGAAGTCTAGAGGATGAGCGCCTCTCCCCATCCCTCCCGCGTATGCTCTCACCTCCCCCACTTCTCCCGTGTACGCTCCCCCCTCTTCCTCCCCGACGCCCCCCCCAACCCTCACCCCTCCCTCTCTCACACACTTCATAACCGTTGAAATTAATATTCATAAATGTTGAAACTAATCTCGTAAATATTGAAATTGGCATATTTCAGTGTTGAAGATAATAGTTGAAGTTGGCATATTTAAATTGTTGAAGTTGGCATATTTAAATTGTTGAACTTGACATATTTAAATTGTTGAAGTTGGCATATATAACTGTAACAGTTTACAGTTATATATATTAACTTCAACAGTTGCAGTTCGGATACTAACTATTGAAGTTAATATGATTAATTGATATAGTTCGAATACTAAATGTTGAAGTTAATATGAGCAATTGTTGTAGTCCGAATACTAACTGTTGTAGTTAGTATTAGTAATTGTTGTAGCTCAGATATTAATTGTTGAAGTTAATATGAGTAAATGTTGTCGTTCGGATACTAATTGTTGTAGTTAGTATTAGTAATTGTTGTTGTTGTAGTTAATGTGAGAGGGAGGTAGGAAAACAGAGAGACAGAGGGAATAAAAAGGAAAGAGGGGAGGGATATCGTTGGATGGGGATGAAATTTTTTTCATTGTTAGAAAACGCTTACAGAGGGACAGAGAGAACAAAAAAGAAAGAGGGATGAGATATCGCTGGATGGGGATGAAAATTTTTTTTCATTTTTAAAAAATGCATCTGTTATTAATGAAGTATCGCTAGGGATGATGGGGATGATAAAATACGGGAATGATCCTTGTCACCCCCGCAATAGAATTACTCTCAACACTGAGATCAAATAATTTTATTTTTGTACAATCATTTCAGGATAATCTTAACTATTTTATAAGAACTGGAAAATATTGCACACATCTTCCTTGCTTTTAAATTTTTTTTTTCGTTTTCCCGAAATACTCTTACACGCAAATCTTTGCTTCTCAATTTTTTTTTTTTTTGGGAAATTACCCTTGCTTCTGTTAAAAAGAATGAATATATCATCTAATTCGGCCTCAACTACAGATAAAAATACACAACAAGTACTTATGATATTAAAAAAAAAAAACATTAAGTACATTCGTGTCCACGCTCCAAACTCCAAAGACAATGATCCAATTGTTTATTTTCGCACCAAAGTGAGGACATTAAATACTCAAAATTGATACAGAGTTGAATATCCAAATCTTTTTAAGCATGTTACATCATCTTCCCTTTCATTGGTATAAATATTTTAAAACAGAAAATATTTTTTAACCTAATTCAAATTTATCAGATTGAAAAAAAATTAATTGACTCACCTAATTCAACCCAACCCGATAATTTTTTACATACGGATCATTGTGGGTCAAAGAGTTGTTATTGCAATTGTGCAAAAATAAAAATGATTACATAAATAAAATAAACTAAGCACATCACATTCTTGACAAATAACATTAATGAAACAAATTAAAACAACAATATTAGACAACGAACTAGAAAGTTCGTAGTACAAGTCTATAAGGCATAACAATAAATTCATAATAATAATTAAAATTCAAACTAGAAGTTTAACTCTTAAAAATGTTCAAATATCCTAGTCTTCATTTTTAACTTCTTTTACAAGCAATAAAAGACGTCATGAAGAATGTGAAAATTAGTCTTATGAAGCACATCACATTCTTTTACATGCAGGATTAACAAATGTATTTTTTTTTATTTCATCGGATAAATTTTTTAACTAAAATTTAAATATCTTATTATATTATATGCATACTTTAATAGTTTAATTTAATATAGGTAGTTCTTATATGCATATATTATATGTAGTTCACATATGCTGAAATTATATACAGTTTATATATGTAAAAGATATGTTCGTAATACTAATTATATATCAAAAAAAATAGCAAAATGTGTAATATTTTGCTAAAATAGTACTAAATATATCTTTATGTTATTATTTTTTACTATTTTACACACCATAGGAAATAAAATGCTAAAAAAATAGATATTTTTAATTAGTATTATGGTATAGTAATAAATTCGTTGTAGTGTCACTTTTAGTTTAACAGCACATCAATCTATCAAGTCATAATTCTATAGCGGTGCTATTACGATCATTGCAGCCGCTATTTAAATCACTAGACTTCCTTATTTCCAACTAGAATTTCTTTACATATTTGATTATACGTTGGGACCTCACTTTCCATTAGGACTTCAAAATCAACCCCAATTGTACGAGATAGATTTGATAAACACAGAAATTGTAGATACCGTACCAAATTGGTTTTGGAATTTACCTCCCCTCAATTATTTGACCCGTCTCACAATTAATTAATGGGTAGACTCCATTGAGCTTGGAGCATTTAACAAATCTATTCAGTACTAGATTGAAAAATAACAAGTTTTCAAGGTGAAATTTCATCTCTTCCTCATTTTTCCTTATGGTTGATATGTCCTACAATCTCTTAACTGGATCATTGCCTATTTTTATTGAAGCATCATTACTTTATTTCATAGATCTCTCAAATAATTATTTCAATTGTACCATAAAAGCAACTTACATGTTGATTAAATCGTCACATTAAACCTAGGAAAAAAAATATTTTTTTTGGAGATCTCCTTCATCCTTTGCCGAACACTTTAAATGTTGTAGTGGTAAAACAACTTAATTACATGTGGATTAAATCGTCACATTAAACCTAGAATTTTTTTTTTTTGAGATCTCCCTCATTGTTGCCCAACATTTAAATGTTGTAGTGATGGCGTATAATAAGTTTTTTGCTATTGTTCTCAGTTCTATCGGCACTTTGAATTCTCTATAGATATTGCAGCTCAACAACAATAGTTTAAGCGGTCAAATTCCTTCCACATTGCAGTTCTGCAGAAAATTATATATCCTTGATCTCGGAGAAAACAACTTGTATGGTCTACCAGATTGGGTTACACAAAAACTAGGTGACTTTTTTTGACATAAAAATAAGGGTCATGCCCTTATCTTTCTATTAAAATCGTAAATGTTTACAAATTAGCCAGTGGCTACAGAAAAAAAAAATTACATTGTAGATGGAGTAAAAGGCCAAGTGCGGCAAACAACAATTTTGGTAAAAAAGAAAAAATAGAGAAAAACAGAAGCTTCTCTCAGAGAGAGATTATCACATCAATAAGTTGTGTTGAGGCTATTCCACTCGAAAATTGCCTGGTCCACCAAGGAGTGTATGTCATTTACATGTTGTCTGAAAATTCGCTCTCATTTCTCGCGCCAAAGCACAAAAGTAAGGATTGCTAGGAGTTCCTTAGTTTTTTTGGGAATTTGCTAAAAGTGTTCTTGTAAAAGTAAATTTATCTTGATATGTAGTGCATGCATGCTGTCAGGGCATAATAGTGAGAGCGGCTCATGTTTTGCTTGTAGGGAGAAGCCACATTCATTAAAGAGGTGCTGCACTGAGTCTTTACCATTTCTACACAGGTGGCAGATGTTGGGCAAATTCCAACCCCTTTTACTTAGAGTATCCATAGTTGCTATTCTATCTTGTAACATTCTCCAAAGAAAAATGGTTATACGAGGAGGTATTTTCATTTTCCAGATTCCTTTGCAATTTGACTTGTGCTTTGGGACCGTTTTGATGAAACGGTATAAGGATTTTGTGATGAAGTTGTTTTTCGGTTCTGGTTTCCAAAGGGCACTATCAGTAATGTGTGAATGGTTGATGGTTGAGTTTTGCAAGTGCTGTAGGACCTGAGAAAGTTGAGATATGGACGCGGTCGATTTGTGTATGGCAGGTTGGAAAAGTGCTGACATATTGTTTTTGTTTTGAGAGAAAGAGTTGACAGAAATGACCTTCTCCATAGAGAAGGAAAAAAGGTCCTCGTAAACGGTGCTTCAAAATGCCAGAGAGGTATATGTTTTCCATCCCCAACCCTGAAAAGTATGTTGGAAGAGACAATGGTCTCTAATTCTGTGAAAGTTTTTTGGAGGTTGGTGTTTTTTGGAAAGTTTGAAAGGTGGTCAGCTTGTAGAATATATTGGAGGGTTGTCCGGATGGAACCAGATCCTCTGGTCGGCAGACCAGAGAGATTCTCTGGTCGTTTTTAGATCTGAGCCGTCTGATTTAATCTTAATGGCTATGGATGTCCCGTACTAGTATCACGATTGATAGGTCCGAAAAAATATTAACCGTTGAGATTAAATCAGACGGTCCAGATCGAAAACGACCAGGTGGTCGTTTGTAAAAAACGACCAGAGGATCCGACTCTTGTCCGGATGGATTTTTTCATGGAAAGCCATAGCCATAACTATTGAGTTAGTAAGGCCTGGTTCATTGTTGCCTAGTCCAACACTCCTAATCCTCCTACTGATTTCGGCAAGCAAATCTTGTCCCAAGAGATGACACTACAAAAAAGATGGCCTTTACATAGACTTCATAGCAAGATTTTTTTTTATTTATGTTGATTATTGTTCTATTGCTAGATTTATTTGATACATTAAATCTAGCAATTTTTTTAGCAAGACTCAATTTTCTATCAATAGCTCCTTAAAAACCTAGTAAGTTATTTTTGATAGACTTTTCGAATTTTGTAATATCTAATGTAGCAAAAATAAATTGCTAGACTTTTTTAAATTGCTGCACTAGATATTACAAGATTAAAAAAGTCTAGCAAAAATACATTGCTAGATTTTTAAAGAGATATTAATAGAAAATTGTGTCTAGCTAAAAAAATTATAGATTTAGTACATCAATTAAATCTAGCAATAAAAAAAATAAATCTAGCAATAGATCAATGTCCAACATAAATAAAAAATCTAACAATAAAAATCTATGTAAAGACCATCTTTCTTATAGTGTGAGTATCAATTTACCATTGTTGTTTCTATGCCAAAGTAAATTTCTTCTTAAGGAGTCCAATTTTTTGATGACCCAATTAGACAATCTGAAAGCTGACATTAAGAAGATTGGTAGGAAACTCAAGCAAGCATTTACCACTGAGCTTTTGCTGAAATTTTGCAATTAAGCTTCCATAATCTCTCTTTGTAAGTTTTTTGTCTTGGCAGGCCTAGGTATGTTATTGGGAGGGATGCTAGGCTGTAGCCTAAAATGTTTGCTATGGAAGTTGTTTGTGCGTCGGTGATTATCAAGACCAGGTCTGATTTGGAGGGGTTGAGGGTGAGTCCTGAGATGCTTTGGAAGCAATTCTGAAGCAGTTTTAGGAGCTTCCCTTGTTGTGTGTTGGGTTTGAAGAAGAACAGCAAGTCATCGGCATAAAAGAGGCATGATAAAATACAATTATATGACATGGGCATGGCACCAATTGAGGTGAGTTTATTCATCCATCTAGAAATGAAGTCAAAAGCAACAATGAATCAGTACGAGGACATGGGGTTCCCTTGTCTAACACCTCTCTTGAGAATAATCTTTTTCCCGGCCAAGCTTTTTATTAATACTTTGGAGTTTCCTTGTAGAACGCATCTTGTGAACCATTGTGTCCACAAAAGAGAAAATTCAAAGCTTGAAGAACATCTTGAATAAACTTCCAACTGATCGTATCAAATGCCTTTTTCAGGTTAGCCTTCAAAATAGCTAATTTCAGCTTTTTCTTAGAAGCATGGGTGATTAAATGCTGGGCGTAGAGAAAATTTTTCACTAAATTTCTCCCTGGGATGAAGCCTGATTGGTTGGGTTTGATTAAGTCTTTGATTAGCGGTGTGAATCTGGTTAAGAGTATTTTGGAGAGAATTCTTTGCATTGAATGCACAATGCTAATGGGGTCTGTGTTGGAGTTATGTCCTAGAAGTCAATAATTTAATGACTTAATTATTAGTTTATGTTTTGGATGATAATTTATCATCTGTTCCTAGGTTTATTATTGACAGATTATTCAGGTTGAGGATCTGAATTGTAGATCTCTGTGGATCATTCTTTAGAATGACAATAATAAATCTAAACGGTCCATAATCTTGATAATTAACAAGGAACATTAATTATCTTATAAGATTAGTATGCAAGTTAAGTGATGATTAAGTTCTACAAATCATAGGTAAAGAGTTACCAACTTAATTGCATATGTGTATGTTATGGAACATAGCACAGGACTTGACCCATCGAAATAAACATATGGATTGTGTTATGTGTCATTGTTTATTTCGTAATGATTTTGGTTCTAAGTTTGAGATGTTTATCTTTTCCACATGAGGATAGGTTCAATAAATATCGTCTACCGCTGATTCCCGATAAGGGCTGCTATACGGACTTTATTTATGTTCTCTTGAATTGTGCGGGGAAAAGCTAATCATCAAGAAAACCGTATGTCCCTCATTAATTCACTTAGTGAGTGACGATATCTGTTTGGGCCCCTTGATGGAGATAGATTGTTTGCATGCAACTTTATACAATTATCTCTAGATCAAGAAACGTATAATCTGCAAGAATGACACATTCCTATCTTGGATTATACGATGATATCGTGTGACATAAGAATCAAAATAGGGAAATACATTTATTCTCTTATGCAGGATTGAAATATTGTAGCAGTACACTATTTATGCGAATTGGGAGTCATAACGTGTTGCTAGATACCGCTTATGATTATTGGAATTAAATAGCGATTTAATTCCATGTCCAACTTAGCATAAATCCTCAAAGGGTCACACAAAATAGAGTTTTGACCAAGACAGTGCATTATTTATTTATTCGCAATAGTGCGTATTGCGGAAATATGATAAGTTGATTAATTAATTATATATTGTTATAATTAATTAAGTCAAATGGATCATATAGAAATAAATTAATGTATTAGCTAATCCTAGAATAATTATTAATTGGTTAATAATTATTTTAGTTCAACTCAATTTAATATAAATAGTTATATTAATTTATTGGGCCAATATTTATGTATTAAATGTATAGCCCAATTGAAGAGCATTTGGAGTAGCTTCTAATTATGTGAATTAGAGGCCTAATTAAATGAGATGAGAGGCCCATGTGAGCCCATAAAGTGGCCGGCCCTAATGGTAGGTGAGAGTGGCAATCTTGTAAATAGATGGTTGGTGGTAGGTAGGGATTATGCACTATATATAGAGATGTATAGATGCAAAATTGGAGCTTCTCTCTTCCCTAACCCTAGCCGCCCCCCTCTCTCCCTCTCTTGGCCGGCGCCACCTTACCTCTCTCTCCCTCCATTAGCTCATGAGTTGAGCATATTCTCTCCACCTATTAAAATGTTAATTAAGGAAGAAGAGAGAATACCTTGGATTAGCTTTGTTCTGATCGAATCGCTAGCACGAATCGATTTAGACCTTGGTTAATCTCTAGGTGGACTCGAGGTGATTTGGAGACGAAGGAGAAGCACGCCATCGATTCCCATGCCGTAGGATCGAGCCCCGCGAATACGATTTCGCGGGAGGTATAATTTCCACCTTAATCTCTTTGTGTTAACTTGGCTTTTGTGCACGATTCGTTGTGTGTGTTGTTTCGATGGCTTAATTAACTTGTAATTAGCATAAAAATCGAAAATTACACACTTACTAACAGTGGTATCAGAGCACATGGTCGTACTTAAGCTATTTTGACACTTAATTAAGAGAAATTGGCTAATTAACGGATTAGTAGAGATGATGCGTTTGTTTGCTGTCTGGAAATGGTATTTTCTGTGTTGTTTCGCGTTTTTCGCTTTGATAAGTTCTCTGGAAGTTTTTTCCATCTACATGAAAGTTGTAGATCTGTGGATTGTGATTCTTTTGGCGTTAGATTCACATTTTTCTGAATTATTATGGATTTACTGTGAATAAAACGGCGACAGTGCGCAGAACCGGTTTCTGCTCGCACTGTCCTGTTTGAATGGCTTGAAAGATTTATATTTTGAATATAAGTACCAGTGTTCTATGGCTAGATTTAAAGAGGACTTGAAGCTCGTTCTGAGCATGTATAAATTGTTGCATGACTTGGATTAATTTGTGGTTTTTCAAGTATGAAAAGGAAGAACTTGTCAGATCCAGTTTGTTGAGCAAATCGATTGTTCTAATAAACTGTACCAACTGAGAACTCCTTTAAAAATTCTGTTTAAATGGAGTTGTTCTATTTTGAGTTAGGATTCCAGGAAAATTAATTTCGTAATTTTTCGTGGAAGTTAGGACCTTCAACTAGGTTAGAACTTTTCAATCGACTGTCTGTTCCAGTACAGAATTTGTTGATTGTTTAGTTTGTAACTCGAACCTTTTGAACTGAACTTGGTGGTTTTCTTTTCATAGATAGTTAGCCTATAGACTAAACTAGTTTTTCTATGTATATTGTATATATAAAAAACTGATTAGAAGGTGGTCTAACAGACCAAATGGTTGAGAGGATAATCTGAAAGTCTCATAACGGTGTTTCGTGCACTTGTAAGAGATTTGTCATTTTTGATTCTCCCAGATGGTGTAAGATCTCTTCTTGAAATTTTTACTGGTAATCACAACTATGATAAGGAGCTTAAGTAATTTATTTGAGAATTTTTGGAGACCTAAAACCTTTGCTTTTATTGGATTCCATTAGTTACGTTTTTTTAATAAATTACTGTTTTTCTAAATATTCAAACTAGTTGAAATTAATTAGAAAACTCCTTGTTTGATCTCCTTTCTGTTATGGGATGTTGAAAGAACTTTCTAAATGAATTTAAACAAGTTTTGTTGTTTAAAATTGAGGATTTATACACGGAATTTACTTATGGCAAACGATACGCAAAGATGCTTGAAAATCGTTAATTGGAAACAAAGTTCTTGTATGTGCTAACTTTGTTTTGTAGGTGGATAGTGGGTTTAGTATGGCTCAAGACTCAATGCCTTGTGGTTGTATTTGAATGCATGTGTGAATGTTTGTAATGCGGCCTTTGGTGCCATTAATTAATTAATTTGTTGATTAATTTTTGATGTAACTTGTGAGGCTTGCATGCCCCTAAGGTTAGGATGGGAATAGGATGTTTTCACATGTATTTTGTACCTTTATTTTATATAGGATTTAGATCCTTATAGAATTTAGTGGGAGGGCAAGGATTAGATTAGTTTTGCTCCATGGACGATGTGGCGAAACTAATGCAAGCGGGAGCCATACAAACCCACAACTATGAGATGCTTATATGTGATTGCTTGTAATTGCTATGAATTGTCATAGGCTAGGTATGGGTGTATGCTTACACGACCACCAAACAAGTGTCATATGATTGATAGTCCCAACTAAAACTCGATTAAGTGAAATCGCCCTCCTTCTCTCTATCCCCTTCACGCCGATTGTCACTCATGGCGCGGTCCGCCCAAGCGGACGTCATGATTGCCAATTCGGTAGCCGGGGTGCAAATAGCTAAGATTTGCAAGGAGCAAATAGTGAGAGGTTACTTTTCGATGGACCCAACTAGAGTTTGGACATCGGGGCGAAGTTTGTAAATATACTTAGATATTCACAAACCAAGAATCATATGGAACGATATGATTGGTTGGAGAACCTACCTTGTCTAATTAAGTAGGGTGACGTGCCATAGCAGGCTCTACTTGATGAAAACCGGGATCTTGGAAAACCAACTACATTTGGGACATTAAATGAATGTAGTGGGAGTTTTATTTGTTATAAATAAAACAATTGCATAAACTAATTGACCTTAAATTGATTTTGTTATAGATGTTAAAATTGTTAATTTTGTTGCGATCAATCTTTGAAAATGAACAAACTCGTTTCTAAAAGTATTCACTTAAAGAAGTAATACCGATTCCTAAGACACGATCTTAGCGAAGAGAAACTTGAGTATGTCAATTCCCAAAACTTTTCTCAAACTACCCGAACGTAGCAACGCGATGATTGATTGACTTTTAGCGAAAAGTTATTCAATAAAGCGTATGGCTAATATCCTCATTTGAAATTTCTAGACCTTTGAATTAGAGAATTCATATAGACTAGATTTAACTCGTACGCTCTTATCCACTTACTCAAGAAAGTGTTCTTGGAGAAAGTAGATATTAACTCCATCATTTATGATCGAGTATAAAGAGTATGAGTTGACAAAGAGATTCTTCTTTTAAACATGAACGTTTCATTGGCTTACAAATCGAAAGATTTAAGTAGCTAATTGATAACTAGAGATATTGATCTCCGATATCAAGGATTATTGATATTGTCATACGATCTCTTTGAAATTATAAAGGATATAATGTTACCTTCTTCGCACACTTGTTGATGCAAAAAGGTAATTGGTTTAGTATTCAAGAAATACTTTGCCAAGGTATGAGTTGAATTTTTCGAGACTCTTGATTGTGATTATGTATCACATGAGATGTTTCATTTGCCGTTTATTGGAGGCATTTTGAAAGGTTGTCCGAAATACCATGATTGTAATATTTTAATCCTAAAAGTGTATTTGTCGTTCAAATTATCTCACTATCTCTAATTTACACTAGTAACTTGATACTAGTTCATATGCTCGCATTTGACGAAATGTGTTAGCAATGAAGAATAAGAGAATGTTCGAGAGATGTAAAGTAAACTCCGTATAGGCAATGACTTGTTCGTCTAAGTCATTACCATTGAATACGTAGAGTTATCTTTATTAAGAGATTGTTTAGGAATTGAAGGTTACATACCTTAATCCTAACTTCTCAAAACATCTCCACTTCATATTCGATGAAATGGATGGTTATATTTAATAAAAGACAAGTTCTTTTATTATGGATTTGTTTATATGATTTCATGCATCTTGATTGAATTTGCTTGAAATAGATAAGCAAGTTTTGAATGACAAATAGGATGCGTAAGACTTGACATAAAGTATTTGACTTTCATGTTACATATAACCGCTTAGTCACATACATAAACGAGAATCGCATTACGAGAGTCTCCGTAACGTAGAGCTCGTAAATTCAATTCGATTTCAAATCGATTGATATGCGAATCATGTTTGTTAAATGACAAAAGCGCCATTAACCTAGAAAGGTTTAAGGACAAGTGACTTGATTAGGGCTTTTACATATCGATGTATAAAGACCTATAAGTACTTGTGTAATGAAAGGTTGTTGATACTTTACTACTTAACCAACGATCATTGTAGATATTAACATATCTATTTGATAAGGTATAAGTATGAACCTTTTGACTAGTTCAAAGGAGTTCAAGTGTAAAGTTGAAAGACCGTTCAAGAGAAAGAAAAAGTCTTACAATTAATCACGGTAAATAGTTAAGTCACATGATTTGAAATATTATCTAAAGAGTATGAAAGTAGTTTCACAACTCGCTCCATGAGGAATAATATGACCAAGAGTGGAGGTATCGAACAATATTTTGTATAGTTCGATCGATAATAAATCAAATTGACTTATTCGACTCGTATTAGGGAATTATGTTTGAGGACAATATTGTTTACACTGAATAATGTTCCATCGAAGTCTATTGAAGAAGATATTTTAGGAGATTTTGATCTCTAAGTATAATACTTCTCGAGATTTGGTGTTGAGAAGCTTATTTCAAGTATTGTGGACTTGTAAGCTTAAACCAAATAAGACACTATATATTTGTAGGATGCTTTATATTAAAAGGCACTACTTCCACGAATATGATAAGAACAAAGTAGTTGTTGCTAATCATAATATAGTCTTGATGAATTGAAATTCTCAAGAAGAAGTAGTGGGAGTAAAGTGAGCATTAAAATAGTTTATGCGTCACTACAAGAAGTACTCTTATGGGAAACTTGTCACTCCATACATGGTACTTAGTGGGAGTTGAGCGAAACTTCATTCACAAGTTGTTTTGAAAGAAGTTTAATAGTACGCTCCTTCCAATGAGGACTCAACCATCTCACGAGTTGATGTTTGAGAAACTCATGGAATATATGAGGAGTCAAGAACTCGTTCAACAAATCGTTGTGGAAGTAGTTCATGAACCTCAAGTACCAATCCTACAAAAGATCAACGAGAGTTGATTTCCTAAGCCGCTTGGTGCATAGGTTGTCACAACATTCTCGTACTTAGCATATGAGAATCCGTTGATAAACAAAGAAACGATGGAATGATCCAATTCCACATATATGTTTTGAATTCATATGATCTTTAAAGAGCAATCCATGTATAACAACAAGGTATAGACCTTGGTTGATGTTCATGAAGGAGCAATCCATCAAGAACGTTTATATCTTCAAAAGGGAAGATCGACATGGATAACAAATCGACTATGTACAAAGCGCGGCTTCTCGCTTGTAGCTATGTCTAAGTCAATGGCTAGTTGACTACGTACAAAGCACAACTTCTTGCTTGTGGCTATGTATAAGTCAATAAAGATCATTCTAGCAATAGTTGTATTTCATATATGTCGATATATGGAAAAACACATAAAACCGCCTTCTTCGTATGAATGAAGGATGATGTTGTGCATTTGACACAAATCGAGGTTTATGTATTGCTAAAAACATATGCATGCTTCAAGGATCCATTAATGGATTAAAGCAAGTGTTGTGGAGATTGGAATAAAAGTTTTGACAATGAAGTCAAGGAGTTGAACTTCGTCAAAAGTATCTTGTATATACAAGATATTCAGTGGAAGCATAATTGTATTACTTGTATTGTTCATGATAACAATTCATTAAATTGGGAATAACATTAAGAAAATGAATATTGTCGAGATCTCTTTGGAGAATGCTTTCTCAAATGAGAACTTGGGCGAAATCACCTGATCCTAGGAAACAAATCTATGAAGATAGATTATGATGGATGTTAGGTTTGAGCAAATATGCATATATTGACGAAGTGTTCTAGAAACACGAAAGTTACACTCCAAGAAAGGATGTCTAACTGTACGTCACATGGCATGACTTGAGTGTTTTAACTCGGTCTATTGCAACTCAATTCAAGAAAGTGCATGAAATAGTTCAAGCATTCTTTCATTATGAGTTTCATTTTGTACGCCATATTTATGCATATGCCCCAATGTGTAGTATCCAAAGGATATGACAAACAGTTGTCAAATGGATACAAGAGAGACACATTTGGACGATAGTCAAGGATATCCTCGAGTACCTTATGAGAAAGAGTGATATAATGTTTCATCTCTTAAGATGAAAGAGAACTCGTGTAAATTAATTACACTAATGCTATTTTTTGAAAGATTGATATAATCACGATTGAGCTACATATTTTGCTTAAAAGGTGGTGTTGTAAGTTTAGAAAGTGTTCTAAATGGAATATTACAACCGTTTCCGTCACCAAAGCAAAATACATAGCAACTTGTGAAGCAATAAAAGAAGTTTATTTCGGATCAAGTTCTTAGTTGAGTTATTATGGTTCTATGCATCTCGAACCAAAACTTACTCCTAAAGAACCCAATGTTACATTGGAGATTCAAATATGATCTATAACGATATCACTTGATATCATATGATGATGATCAAGAATATATATATATATAGTAGTATATATATATAGGGTCGAACAAATTTGGATAGGTTCGCGAACACAGCGAACGCTCTAGCATGACCTCTACCTTGAGCGGTATACGAGATGCAGTTATGCATCCATACGTGGTGGACGTATGAGTAACTAGCTTTAAGCGTATTATTTATTTTGAGGTCCGAGACATGTATATATGTAGATATATGACATCGTTCTTAATTCTTCGATGGCTAGAAGTCACTACTGATTGACTCTAGGCCAAGTGGGAGATTGTTAGAGTTATGTCCTAGAAGTCAATAATTTAATGACTTAATTATTAGTTTATGTTTTGGATGAGATTTTATCATCTGTTCCTTGGTTTATTATTGACAGATTATTCAGGTTGAGGATCTGAATTGTAGATCTCTGTGGATCATTCTTTAGAATGACAATAATAAATCTAAACGGTCCATAATCTTGATAATTAACAAGGAACATTAATTATCTTATAAGATTAGTATGCAAGTTAAGTGATGATTAAGTTCTACAAATCATAGGTAAAGAGTTACCAACTTAATTGCATATGTGTATGTTATGGAACATAGCACATGACTTGACCCATCGAAATAAACATATGGATTGTGTTATGTGTCATTGTTTATTTCGTTATGATTTTGGTTCTAAGTTTGAGATGTTTATCTTTTCCACATGAGGATAGGTTCAATAAATATCGTCTACCGCTGATTCCCGATAAGGGCTGCTATACGGACTTTATTTATGTTCTCTTGAATTGTGCGGGGAAAAGCTAATCATCAAGAAAACCGTATGTCCCTCATTAATTCACTTAGTGAGTGACGATATCTGTTTGGGACCCTTGATGGAGATAGATTGTTTGCATGCAACTTTATACAATTATCTCTAGATCAAGAAACGTATAATCTGCAAGAATGACACATTCCTATCTTGGATTATACGATGATATCGTGTGACATAAGAATCAAAATAGGGAAATACATTTATTCTCTTATGTAGGATTTAAATACTGTAGCAGTACACTATTTATGCGAATTGGGAATCATAACGTGTTGCTAGATACCGCTTATGATTATTAGAATTAAATAACGATTTAATTCCATGTCCAACTTAGCATAAATCCTCAAAGGGTCACACAAAATAGAGTTTTGACCAAGACAGTGCATTATTTATTTATTCGCAATAGCTCGTATTGCGGAAATATGATAAGTTGATTAATTATATACAGTTATAATTAATTAAGTCAAATGGATCATATTGAAATAAATTAATGTATTAGCTAATCCTAGAATAATTATTAATTAGTTAATAATTATTTTAGCTCGACACAATTTAATATAAATAGTTATATAAATTTATTGGGCCAATATTTATGTATTAAATGTATAGCCCAATTGAAGAGCATTTGGAGTAGCTTCTAATTATGTGAATTAGAGGCCTAATTAAATGAGATGAGAGGCCCATGTGAGCCCATAATGTGGCCGGCCCTAGTGGTAGGTGAGAGTGGCATTCTTGTAAATAGATGGTTGGTGGTAGGTAGGGATTGTGCACTATATATAGAGATATATAGATGCAAAATTGCACTAGCTCTCTTCCCATGACCTAGCCGCCCCCCTTCTCCCCTCATAGGCGCCACCTCTTCCTCTCATCCTCTCCTCCATATGCTCATGTGTTGAGCTACAACTCTCCACCAAAATCAAATAGGTTGATTCTTGAAGAGGGTTGATCCTTAGGATTAGCTTTGTTCTAATCGAATCGCTAGCACGAATCGATTTAGACCTTGGTTAATCTCTAGGTGGACTCGAGACGATTTGGAGAAGAAGGAGAAGCACCCAATCGATTCCCATGCCGTAGGATCGAGCCCCGCGAATACGATTTCGCGGGAGGTACAATATTCCACCTCTTATCTCTTGTGTCAAATGGCTATGTACTAGATCCTCATGTTGCTTGTGTTTCTAATTGGATTAATTAATAGTAATTAGTCACAAAATTAAAATTGGGCAATTTCCTAACATAGATGACATAAGAAAGACCGATATCATCTAAAGTTATGCCGGTATGGGCCGTCATTTTTCTTTTTTAGCCTATTTGATCTTCTTAGTGAAGTGGGCATGCTGGTTTGCTAGGCTAGAATTTATTTTATTTGATCTTCTGGGTGCTGGTGCTAGAATTTATTTTATTTGGTCCAAAGCCCGATGGAAAAATTGCTTCTGAATCCAGGAGACTGTGACAGGTCAAAGGGTTTTTAGGGGAAGGTTCTGGTGTCCGTAGCTGTGTGGGGTTTGAAGAGATAATGAGGAGATGCAGCGTTGTTTATTTTTTCAAGGTTGGGGCGTGCAACAGAGTCCTGTGAACTGATGAAATCTATCGGTTGAAAAGTGGTTTGGGGAAGGCCTACTAATAGGTGTGGTAGAGCCTGGATGAGGGAATGATTTGCCTGGTCCATGTTGCGGCTTTTTCGTCATCCCTCGAAGAATGAATGAGTTTTCCTCGAGAAATTAAAACATAGCCTTAGATTCACACCCTTTAAGGTTCGATCTCCGTTCGAGTATCTCTTTACGACAAGAGAACCAAAACATGAGTCGCTTCGTAAAGAGGTTTATTGATTTCATGGGTCCTTTCTTTCCAGTAGGTATAAGCCCCTACTGTTAATTATCCCATAATTACTCACGAGAACCTCTGATTAAGGGATCTAAAGAATTATATGTAAAGGCTAGGAAAATCGTTTCTACAATTGACTTTGTGTTTATTTGGGGTTTATTTTATTTGGTTTAAAATGGACTCGATTGATGTACCAGACCTAATTGACGGGACCCAATTGAGAACACTTGAATGATTTTTATTTGAAACAGACTTGGTTTTTGCTTTTGATGTTGAGGCGTGGTTTTCGGTCCTTAGGCTATGTTGGGCCTTTGGAGGATTTTGATTTGGGTTTCTTTGGATTTGGATTTCAAGGCTATTTTGGGCCTTTGGATTTAGTTTGGATTTCAAGACTATTTTAGGTCTTGGATTTGATTTGGATTTTCAAGGCTATTTTGGACCTTTGGATTTGGTTTGGATTTCAAGACTATTTTGGACCTTTAGATTTGATTTGGTTTTCAAGGCTATTTTGTTAGAGATATGTCCTAGAAGCCAATCAGTTGGTAGCTATTATATTAGTTTATGTTATTGATGATACTTGATCATTTGTTCCTAGAGATTATTATTGACAGATCATTCAGGTTGAGGATCTGAATTGTAGATATCTGTGGATCATTCGTCAGAATGACAATAATATCTCTAAAGAGTCCATAGTCTTGATAATTAACAAGGAACATTAATTATCAGATAAGACTAGTTTGCAAGTTAAGTGATGATTAATTTCTACAAATCATGGGTAAGGAGTTACCGACTTAATTGCATATGTGTATGTTATTGTTACGTAGCACAAGACACGACCCAATGAAATAAATATATGGATTGTGTTATGTGTCATTATTTATTTCATACGTATTTGATTCTGAGTTTGAGATGGTTCAGTTTTTCCACATGAGGATAGGTTCTATAAATATCGTCTAACGTTGATTCCTGATAAGGGCTACTAAACGGACTTTATTTATTTTCTCTTAAATTGTGCGGGGAGAAACTGTTCATCAAGATAATCGTATGTCCCTCATTAGTTCGCCTAGTGAGTGATGATATCTACTGGGCCCCTTGATGGAGTTGGATCGTATATGCGATCAAGAATTACACATTCCTATCGTGGATCAAGAAACGTATAATCTGCAAGAATTACACATTCCTATCTTGGATTATGAAAGAATATCATGTGACATAAGAATCAAAACAATAATATGCTATTTCTTATGCAGGATTGAAGTACTGTATTGGTACAGTATTAATTTATGTTAATTGGGAATCATAACGTGTTGCTAGATACCGCTTATGATCATTGGAAAAAAATAACGATTTAATTTCCATGGACAACATGACATAAATCCTCGAGGGTCACACAAATAAAGTTTTCACCAACAGTGCATTATTTTAGTTTATTTGCTTTGGAGAATGCAATATATGATAAGTTGATTAATAAATTATATACCGTTGCGAACCGTTATAATTAATTAACTCAAAGGGATCACATGAAATTAAATTAATGCATATACTAATCCAATAATAATTATCAATAAGTTGATAATTAAATTTGTTCAACCCAATTAATACAATTGTGTGAATTGTATAAATTAAATCGGAATATTTCAATATACCGAAATGGACCGAATTGCAAATGTAATTAAAAGAGAATTAGAGATAGATTAAATATCAATTATGGGCTTGGAAGCCCATAACGTGGCTGGCCAATGGAGGTCCCCAAAAAGGATTAAATTAAGTAGTATATAAAAAACATATATTGGAAGGTAGTGGGTGACCTAATTTTTTCCTCTCTCCTTGCCGCCACCTCTCTAATCATGGAGCAAAATTATTTTGCTGCCACTTAAGTTGTTTAATTGCCTTTTGGTTAGGTGCTCATGAGTTGAACGATAGCCTCTTAGATTAAATAATGATTTAATTGAAGAAGGGAAATAATTGGATTAGCTAATTTCTCATGCTTTGCTAGCACAAGGTCTTGGGAAGTTGGTTAATGCTTTTGGTGGACCTAAGATGAAGGAGATGAAGAGGAGATCACGCCATCGATTCCTAGAGAAAGGACTCGAGCCTTCCGGACACGATTTCGGAAGAGGTAACCTCCTACCGCTTCTCCTTTTAACGTGTTAACTACTTGAATAACTAGATCCGTTAATCGTGCGTATTAATTCTTTGTTAAATGTTAATAAAAATTAAAATTGCACGTGGACTTGAGTTCCTAACATATTTTGGACCTTGGGATTTGGATTTGGATTTCATGGCTATTTTGGGCCTTTGGATTTGATTTGAATTTTAAGACTATTTTGGACCTTTGAATTTGATTTGGGTTTGAAGACTATTTTGGGCCTTTAAGTTTCTCGGGGCTATTTTGGGTCTCTTGGGGATACAAAGTTTTGGACTTTAGGGGTTATTTTGGACCACGCGTGAGAATTAGAATTTGGGGTCGTTTGGAGTCGATTTCGATTTGCTGAAGAACTTTCCTTCCTTGAGTGAAGAGGTTTCTATCTTGATTTCGGGTTCCGTGTTTGGACTTTTAATTTCTTAAGTTTCTCTTTGTGTTTTACCATTTTCACAATTTCCTTTTATTTTTATTTTTATTTTTAACTTTAGACTTTTGAAATTTCTTTTTATATTTTTAATCATGTTTATTATTTAAAAATATTTAATATTTGATATATCTCTTTTAAAATTATTTTTATTTTTCGAAATTATCTCAATATTTATTTTTGAAAACTTATTAGAAAAGTTTAATTGAGTTTTGAAATCATTTTGGAATTTTACAAAATCTATTAATATCATTTTAAAATTTTACAGAATTTGTTTAATATTGAAAATACTTAAAAAATAGAGAAGACCAATAATTTGATAGATTTTTATGTCAAAATATCAGTGAATTTGGTTTATTTGGATTTTTAGATTTTTATGGATATTTTATTTGTATTTTTATAAGTTTCCTACTATTTTTAATGAATTTTCAAATTTTCTGCTGACTTGTCATTTTCTGGTTGGTTCACGTATGCTGGGAGGCTAAGTTGGCTTGTTGCTGGCGCTGACTGAGCAATGACGTAGCTGCTGACGTGGAAATTATTTATTTTATTAAATTCTTTTGGTGTGATGAGTCACTCTCGCGTCAGTGACTCGCCATATGCGAGTTGGCCACAGAGGATCCTAACTGACGCGGATTTTGAATCCGTCTTCTCCGCAGAACTCGGCATTTTTGCGGAAAATACCCTCGTTTTTCTCCGCTGAAATTACGGCGCTTCAGGCCACCATTGACATTGATTTTGGATGAGCTGGAATCGCAAGACTGAGGAGAAGGAGTTGATGCAGTTATTTGAAGTCATGGAGAATTGTGTGCTCTTGTACATCTTAGAGAAGCTCGAGCTGCCATTAATGGCGCTTGAGGCTTTCTGGATACTTTCTTCTACCATTTTGAGGTTTCATTCACTCCAGAAGGTTCCTTGATGATGTTTGATAGTTCAATTTGATATGGGAAGAACTGGAAGAAGGTGTTCTGGACTGAGGCGTTTCGACCTTCGCTTAGTTTGAACTGTGCCTTAGCAGTGGGGCCCTCCAGGCGATTCTTTGGTGCCAGTAACTACTTGGATTTCTTCAGAAGATCGATTTTAGTTGAATTAAGCACTTAATTGTATTTGAGATGCCATGGTTCGATGGCAGAAGCACTAGGGCAGAAAGCAGATTTTCATTCCATTTTGTTTTGCATGTAAGTCAAATTACAGTAAATGTGTTTGATTTAATGCTCAATTCAGGTCAAATTAAACTTTTTTTATGTATTGAAACTGCACAAAGAGTAAGAGCAAGTCATTTGGCACTTTTCACAATTTTCATTTTTTCATTTTTATGCAAATTTGCCACTGTTTTGTTGTGATTTGAACTTAAGTTGCAAAAATGCAGTAAAAATGGTTACAGAGATTATAAAAGGATCATTTGAAGTTGATGAATGTAAATTTGACACATACACTTATTTATTACTATAATTTTTCTTTGCAAAAACACTTCTAATTATTTACATGATTTCCATCATTATTATCAGAATAAGTAAGAAAACATCATCACATTTATTCAAAAATTCTGTAATTTTTGTAAGAAGTAGTCTTTGACATGTTTATTAAATCTTTATGAGGAAATTTTGCAAAAAAAATTCAAAGTTTTATAAAATAGCACTTTTACTTAAAGAATGCCCAGGTTGCCTTTATTAATGTGTATAAAATGATAAAATCACATAAATTTCCAAGAATGACAAAAGTTATTCCCTGCTGTCCAGTATACTTGTACCTGCTGTCCATGTGGATTTCTATGTTTTTATGCAAAGGAAACCCTATCCTTTTATTTTAATTCATTTAGGCAGATTTAAAGGAATGTATGAATGTAATTATATATTTTTTATTTTTGTATGAAGCAATGCCTTGACTCATTGTAATTTCAGAACAAATTTAGGCAGTATCTCCCCTTCTCTTTGTCTGATTAAACTCCTGTCCATAGCCGAAGCCACCGAGAGGGAGATGCTTTCCGGGAATGGAGAGACTCCAACCGAGGTAAAGAGCTAGGACGGGAGACACTCCAGCCAGAGCTATGAGGAGCTAGACCTGAGCAAACCTCCGGCGAAGCTTGTGTCAAAACCAAGGCAGCAACGATTTGATCGGATTTCACAAGAAAAGAATGCAATTTTTTCAATTAAACTCTCAATTCAACTTACAATTTCACTCCTCACACTTACCCTTTGCCTTTTCTTTGATTACAATTACTTACAGAACCTTTCTGTTGCCTAATTTCTCTCCTCTAGCTATGCCTACAACCTGTTTGATGAAATGTTTCTCTCGCTCTCCTCTCTCTTTATTCTAGTAGAGCTTCTATCTGGCTTTGTAGCTTGGGGGAGGGTCTGGAGGCGCGTGTAGGCTCTGAGCGGCGCCATTTTCTGTCGAATTGGGATTCTTATATAGGCATAGGGATTATGGCTGTGGTTTGGAGCCGTGAGCATTTCCATCATCTGATCTTAATCTAGTGGCTCTTAACAGGTTGCGCTAGGGTGCCGGTTTAGCAAAACCATGGGCGGCGTAGGTGGTTTCGCGTTTGTGGCTCTGGAGGAGGCCACGTAGACGCCTCTTTTCCTCTCCTCCGTTTTTCACCCGACGTGCTACAGTAAAAATCGAAACCCTTCTTCTGTTTCTTCTTTTTACCAAGGGAAGGGACGACTCTTCGTTCTGAGGCCCACATGTAAGGTTAAATGAGGGAGGGAGAGATAGCAATGAGTTGGATTCGGATCCTCTGGACTTCTCAAAAAAAAAAGACCACTGGACTTCCTTACACTAAAACCGTCCGATCTAAATGGACGGACGGATGCGAACAGACCAGAGTTCCGTCCAAAAAAAATATTTGCGTATACGGAATACAAATTCGCATCCGTCTCTTCCATCCAGAGTCCAGACCAACCATTGTCACGTTCAACCTCCGAATCGACTCACTTGGCTCCTCTGCCGCTTCCACCACCATCGGAGATGCCGTCGATGTCCCTTCCACCTCCTCCCTCGATGCGGTGGGATCCAGCAGCGACAGCTCTCCTCAACATGCTTGGATTTGTGATTTCTATCTTCAACAAGCTTCTAAGATCACCTTTATTAGGTACAGGATTTCATCTTCTAATATTTATTACAAATTTCTTCTGATCAGGTCTTAATTTCTAACATAATTATCAAATTTTGATGCTTTTAGGAATGATGGGATAGAAGATCGATATAGTGTGTTAGTTGAGTTTGATGATCAGATTGCAGCTGATCGGTTCTGTCTTGAACTCAACGGTTGGAGATTTCCTTCTTCAGATGTTGTAAACTTTTTACTTGGTCTGCACTTTCGGAAGAACACAGTAGCAATGAATTATTTTCTGCACTACCCAAGTACCAGCCTAGAACAATCTCTTTTTCAGCTATTGTGTTTAGAATTTCCAAGGCTTGGTATATGGTATTAATGGTACAATAGTTCATGCTTTTTATTTATATCTGATATCTGATATTAACTATTTCGGTAGGAACCAATCATGTAGAAAATTATTTCCTTTGCTACAATTTTATACATTTCCTTTTTCTACAAGTCATTAAAAATAAATTTTGTTGAATGTTAATGCGAGTAAATAAATGTTCTTTTATTCACAATTTATCTAGTTCATATGTTACGTGCTGAGTAAAAAATATTGAATGTCAGTGTGGTGTCAGTATGTACCAGCAAGATGTCTTACGTCCTAAGGGTATCTGGATTACTCTTACAAGCTAGTTAATATATCATCTTTTTTATTTCCATGAAAGCAATTGGAAGAAATGAAAAGGCAACCAGTATAAATGGAGCAATTGGAAGAAGTGAAGGATGTGTTAATGTTATGATTAAGATGCTTGCATCTATTATTGTACTTATTATCATTTTAATTTTGAAATGAAGAAGATTGGAATTGGTTCAGTTTTGTATGTTCTTACTTTTGACAAATAGTATCAAATTGTATGTTGGGTTCTGTGGTTCTTTAATATGTTTGCTCAAGTTCATATGTTGCAAGTTTTTTTTTGTAGTTATGTAAATTTGTTTATGTTATATGCATGACAAGCACACAACTCCATGCTGCAACTTCAAACCATGAATATGTTGTTTCATTTAGTAAATTGTATCTTGTATGCTATTTCAAATGTTGTTTCATTTAGAAAGCTGCTTGTATCATCATCTTGTGTCTCAAAGAACCAGAATTGAAAAGGTTACATGTATGCATCAAGGAACAAGCATCCCGTAATTAACTCAAGAATACATGCATAACATAGATACAATCATTAAATAACAAATGAAAGCAAGATTATTTATGCGCATAGCATAGATACAAATCACTCTACTAATCCTAATAATTAAAATTCCAAAGATGCAAGCTTAAGAGATAAATTCAAGATCATCATCCTAGCCTATCAATTCTAACAACGAAAGCACCAGCATACAAACTTAAAGCCGTATTAATGTGCCCCTTCATAAAGTCTAGTCTTTTATAGCAATGTTCTTGCCTCCTGACGCCATGGTTTTCAAACTCTGAACATAGGTTTTCTTTGATCACTGGCTACTCTAGAAACAGAAAACTATGTACCTGTATCAAGAGATTTAGGCATTCAAAAGCCTTACATTAAAAATCGTAAACAATGAACTCTTTTTTAAAAGAAAAAAACAACAAGGCAAAATTAGATATAACCCCCTCAAATCATCTTCAATTAGATATAACCCCCTACAAACAACAATTATGGAGGTGAGCGGAGGAGGCGCAAGGTTACTATAGAGATGAGCGGAGGAGGTGAGCGGAGGAGGCGTAGGAGGTCGGCGTAGGAGGTGAGCGGAGGAGGCACAAGGTTACCATAGAGATGGACGGAAGGGACGGATACGAATTTGTATTCCGTATGTATACGCGATTTTTTCTTTTGGACGGAACTCTGGTCTGTTCATATCCGTCCATCCGTTTAGATCGAACGGTTCCGATGCGAGGAAGTCCAGTGGTCTTCTTTTTGGAGAAGTCCAGAGGATCCGGATCCGCAATGAGTGAGCCAGTGGAAAGTTTAATAAATCAATAACCATTCGGTGTATGGACCAAGCTCATTCATTGCTTCGGACGGGATGGTAATTTTCAGGGAGGCAGCGCCTCATCTTGGCCCCCCTTTTGGATCCTCTCCAATGATGCACCCGCCATCTTTTGTTGATTTTTGTGGAAATTCCTTTCAATTTTCCATATTTTATTTAATGCAATCCAAAATAAATTGTTTGAGGGTCATTCCTTAGGTATTTTGCATGATATTTCTTGGGTATTATGCTTCTCTGAGCATGAAAATTCGGGGTCAAACAATCCAGAGGGGAGAAAGTATGTTGGGTGCTGGGTAAGTATGGTTGCACGGTATTCGAGCAGACAAAAAGGGTCTTGGAGAGTTGATTAAAATACAGAAGCTCCTGGTTTGTTGGGACTAGGTTCGAGAGTGTCAGGTTGTTAGATTGGACGATTTTGAACTGGAGAGAGGCATAGAGGAGTTGGTCTCTGTTTTGCGAAAGGAGGTTGATTACTGGAGGTGTCCAATGGGAGAGGTTGTTGCCAGCAACATTTCTAGCGCCATTGTTTTGGACCGGTGAGTCGTCATTCCCGTCTGTGACGCTGGAGTTATTGGGTGTTTATGGGTTGAGATTGTTGTCATCTGATTCAACCCAAGGCTAACCAAGACCATAATAAACCTCATTCTGGTTGCGAAAGACATGGGAATAACCTTCAAGCACAACATTAACCAGTGCACATCTCGGGTCTTGAGAAATTAGGATGTGCCAGGGAATTGTAGTCTGGCCACATTTGATTAACATTCTAGTGTAGAGAAAGTTGCCATTGTGAAAGCAAGGTACGATGTTGATCGGCGTTCCAAAGCCAGACACTAGGAGGCAGAGGTCAATGGAATTCCAGAGGTGTAAAGGATGGCCAGAGAGGTTTATTCTAGCCCAGTAAGGAGGTGGTTCGAAAACAGTGCACGTGCTTTTTCTCCAAATTTCTCCAGTTAATCTCACTCCTATGACCAAGAATGGTGAATGGAAACAGATTTGATTACGTCTGAGGACGTCTTGGCAAACTAAGAGAAAGTCACCTATTTCTGCATTTACCGGGTGTACAGAATAATCACTAATTGGTCCACCAAAGTGCTGGGCCATGTGAACTCTTACACTGTGGTCGAAGTCAGGCTGTGGTTCTCCCCTGATAGTCTTAATGACAACCGATCTAAGAAGGAGGAGGTTGGTTTGAGATATGCCAATTCTGTTTGCGATCAACTAGATTTATTGGTGCCATCCTCTTGCAACTTTTTTATTTGAAAAATCTTAAGGTCTTAATATAGCCCACAATAATATTTCAGTGATGATGGCCCATGGAAAAGATTATGGCAATGGTTTCCCTAGAGGACAATCGTTCAGATTTCTTAAGAACGGATTTACAATCGTTCATATTTTTTAAGAACATATTTACAGTACTACAATGTGATCATATCACTAACAACGAAGGATTTAGATCATGAATACACAACTACGTACCTTGTTCACAAGTATTGCTCTATCACATAATAGCTTAACGGGAATGATACTAAACACCATAACTAACTTCATTTTTTTTTTTTTGACATAAAATAAGGGTCATGCCCATATCTTTTTCTTTTATATATAAAGGTAAAAATTTTTACAAGACTTAGCCAGTGGCTAAGTAAAAAGAGAAGAAAAGTAAAAAAAAAAAAAAAGAGAAAGCGCGGCACTGACAATGAGAAGATAAAATGTCAGATTAGGAAGGGAAAAGAGAAAAAGAATAAAAAATAAAAAGTAAAAGCAACTGCATTTCTGTTAATCACTCATCTAACTTTTCCTAATTTCTAATTTCTGGCAAAGTAACTATCCCTTTTGAGTATTGTCTGATCCACCAGAGTCTGAAAATGAAGGTTGCTGTGCTTCTCATTAAAAAATCTTTGACACCTCTCACGCCAGATTAGAAAGGTCATAATCGCCAATAATTCCTCTGTTTCTACAGGAGTCTGAGGAGGCTTGTGCAGAAGTAACAACGTCGTGTTAATTCGGAGAAGATGAAGATTGTGAGGATAGCAAGATAGAGGAGTGAGTGTTTTACTTGCAATGTGTAATGGCAACTTTCATGGATTAAGAAATCTTAATTTGTCCAACAACCAACTAACAGGCCCAATTCTAATAATGGTCAGTACGATTTAGTCCTTAGAATCTTTAAACCTTCACAATAATGAGCTTTCAGGCATAATTCCACATAGTATTAGCAATTTAAACTTCTTAGTCACACTAAATCTTTCATATAATAACCTCTCTGGAAAAATTCCACCTTAAAACCAATTGCAAACTCTTAATGATCCATACATGTAATGCTTATTTGTGTGGTCTCCTTTATAGTACATTGATACCGATACGTTGATGATGTCGCAAATTTATATATTATAGATGACCGATGTTTAGGGAGTAACTTGAATGGGAATTTAGCAGGGTGGATAAATCAGATGCCTAATTTAATTAAACTTGATCTTTTTAGTAACCACCTAAATGGCACGATACCAGATGAGATTGGAAACTTAATTAGCCTTGAAATATAAAAATATAAAAACTTAATTAGTAAGATCTTCTCCTATTCAATGAGACCTTAAAAATATAAAAAAAACAAAAATAACCATAAATTAATGAAAAAATCGAAATAAATAAGGAAAAAATGTAAAAATAAAAAATACGGTTCAAATTTAATTTTTTTTACCTTAAATCTGCTCTCCTTCTTATTCTCTTTCTAATTATTATTTTTTCAGAATTTTTAAGAATTTTTTGCTATTTTTTGAGAGTGAAGTGGACACCACAAAATTCGCAATAAATGAAAGGAAGAGAACCCTGGGAAGTGCGGCTGAGAGTTAGAGAGTGAGACTTAATGAGGAGGAAGACATTTATACAGAACCTTTCTGTAACGGTTATTTCCTAATAACCGTTACAGAATCATTAAAAAAATATAAAAAAAGTATTTGCCTTTATGTAACGGTTATTAGGAAATAACCGTTACAGAATTACATAGATAATGTAACGGTTATTTATATATAACCGTTACAGAAGATTATTATTAATTTCTTTCTTTTTCTCGTATCTTCTGTAACGGTTGTGGGATAATAACCGTTACAGAAGGTGGACGCACTTTTTTCCCTATTGCATGACGGAAATATTATTACGGTTTTTTAATAATAACCGTTACAGATTTGTGGCGCCAATTTTCTCACCTTATGCCTCACTAGTCTGTAACGGTTATTTCAAAAACCGTTACAGAAGTCCTGTTACAGAAGGTCCTTTTTCCCGTAGTGACCTATACGATAATTCTTTCACTTGGTTGTTGCTATGTCCCAATTTAGCCATTACATTATATAGCAAATGGGATCCTACCAAAGACTTAAATAGCGGATAACGTGTTCATAGCAGTCAACCTCAATTCATAGTGCATAGTGAATAGTGGTCATTTAGCGACGGTTATGGGATCACAACAGGATGTACAAATGTACGTGTTTATTACATCGAATAAATTTTTTAATTAAAAATTAAATATCTTATTGCAAGATATGCAATACTTTAAAAGTTTAATTTAATATATGCATAAGATATGCATATATTACACAACCACAAAAACAGGCTTTTGTAACGGATCATCTATAACGTTTTTTTTAAAACCCGTTACAAATCTGTCAAAAATAGATGCCTGAAAATAGTGGATCTAATAAGTAACGTTTTTTTTACAAAACAAGCGTTGCAATTTTTTTGTCAAAAATACAAAAATAATATATAATGCTTCTGTAACGTTTTTTATATAAAACACGTTACAGATCTGTAACATTTTTTATATAAAACTCGTTACAGATCTGTAACATTTTTTATATAAAAGATGTTACAGATTATCATTTTTTATGTAATTCTTTTTATATAAAGAATGTTACAGATTTTTCTGATATTTGTTAGGATTTCTGGCTTTCTCCTCTCCTCCATTATTTCATTTTTTCGAAAAATCTCTAAGTCTCCCTCTCTACTCTTACACTTTCTCGTTTAAACCACTAGCCGCCTCCTCTCTTCTCATCAGCCTCAACTCGATCCTCCTCTCGTCGGCCCCAGCAACTCCACTAGTCGCCTCCTCTCGTCGGCCTCCTCTCTCTCTCGATACCTCAAACCCTAACCGGCGACTGATGGATGTAATCGAATCGGATTGTGCTTGTTTTGAAATCTGATCTGTCAAATGTTTATTTGCTTCAGTCATTTGATGGAACTATTTGATATTTTGGATTCAAATCGACTTGGCAACACTAGGCGGTGCATCATTACAGTACGTAGAGGAACCGGAATATCATTACAGTATGTAGAGGAACCAGAATATAAGTACATGTATTGATATGGTGCTTTAGTCATTTATATGCTAATTAATTGCAGGTTGAGAGGGCCAATATTTCAGTACGTAGAGGAACCAAAATATAAGTTAATTTTGGCAACTTTTATCGTAGCATTTTTCAATTTATTAATTAAACCAATTTTGGCAGCATGCCCTATTTGCATTTCCTAAATAAATTTAAGTATCTCCTACTTACTGCGGCCACCAGTATCTTTATTTTGGCATTTCCACCATACTTTTTCTTTCGTTTGAATTGGCCATCTCTTTTTTTTTTTGACAATCGAATTAGCCATCTCTACAACACCATATCAATACCAATAATAATTTTATTATTATTATTATTCTCTTATCCGATTTGTTCTTCGTTCAAATTCTTTGCAATAGTGGACTTGGAAGCAGCTAATTATTTCTAGTGTCGAGACGATCTTTTCTCATTCAAGTCGACAACAAAGGTGCTAATTTTCTCGTTCAAATTGTCAATTAACTGTTAATTGTTAATTTCTATCAATTAATTGATGTCTTATAATCAAATGCAGAAAATCGATTCAGTTAGAAAACCATACACGAAAGAAGACATTGGAGGAGTCGTAGATGAAGTCATAATAGAATTAATTGATAGAAATTAACAATTAACAGTTAATTGATTCGATTCAGTTAGAAAACCATAATAGAAAATATATGCAGAAAATCGATTGAAGGAGTCCAATGCAGAAAATCGATTGAAAATATATGAAGTCGTAGATGAAGTCGTAGATTGAAGTCGTAGATGGAGTCCAATGTCTTCATCTTCTTGTCATCTATATAGAAGACATTGGAGGAGTCGTAGATGAAGTCGTAGATGAACAAATTGATTGAAGGCTTTCTCTCTCTCTCTCTCTCTCTCTCTCTATATATATATATATATATATATTGAACTTAATTTATTTTCTCATTTGCATGACTTGTTTGTTATTTTGATGTGTATATGCATGTATATATATATATATATATATATATATATATATATATATATATATATGTGATATTGTGTTTGTGATATGCATGTTAATTGTATGTTTGGTACATTAATGTACCAGTTGGTACGGCTAGCAAGATGGACTAGCCACAAAATATAGCAACTATATTAAAAAAATAAACAAATTTGCACCATTTTTTTTCCAAAAAATTGTTACAGAATCCTATAATCTGTAACATTTTTGTTGCAAAAAAGGTTACAAATATATAGAAAGCCGTGTATAAAACTAATTTAATAATATTCTGTAACGTTTTTTTAAATGAACGTTGCAGATCTGTAATGTTCAATACTTTTTGTAACGGGGCCTACTGTAACGTGCCCATGAACGTTGCAGATCATTTTTTTAACGTTACAAAAAAAAATTTCGTGTAGTGTTATATGCAGTTCGCATATGCATATATTATATATAGTTCGTATATGCAGTTTGTATATGCAAATGATAAATTCATAATACTAATTATAAATCAGTAAATAACAAAATGTGCATTTATATTTTGCTAAAAGCACAAAATATTTCTTTAAGTTATTAATTTTCACTATTTTAGACATAGTAAGAAATAAAATGTTAAAAATATATACTTTCAAGTAGTATTGCGGTATAAAAATAAGTATCGCTATAACGATACTTTTAGTTAATTAACAGCATATCGATCCACCAAGTCGCACGTTCATGATTAAATTATCAAACTTTTTTTATCAAGTTATCAAATGTTCATGATTAAATGTACTTAGCGATGCTTTGTTGAAATTTCATTTTTATATTGCTAACTTTTGTTTATAATACCTCCATCTTACATTTATTGGAAGTAAAATAGTGAGACAAATATCTATAAAAAAAACATTTCAAATGTTGCAAAGATTTGAGGTAAGAGAATAGCTTCTTTCTACTTCCAAATTTATTATAAACAATCCAAACTCTTTATAAAGTTATACACTTTCTAATACTTCTTCCCTTATTCTTCTTATTCCCACACCATCCAAATGGAGCCAAAATAAGAAGATCACCGAAATTGCTAAAAATTTATGTATATTAAATTATATCAAAATCAGGAGTTTACTCGAAAAAAAAATTGCCGCTTAAATTGTATATGAACACTTCACGAGAAGCGAATTTCTTTCCCCCCTAAAAAAAAAAAAATTATAAGAGATGTTGTACCGGGACATAGCGTTGGGGACAAGTTAGTAATTAATAAATTTGAAACATCATTAAATTGATTATGATTTCTATTGAGATAGTTTCTGCAGAACTGCAGAGCTAGAATACTGTTCTTGTGTACTAATAAGTGGAAAAATTGTATTAATTAAGTTTGAAATTTCAAATTTTAAAATGCATAATGTTCTTTATTAGAGCAGACAGAGAGACATGTCATACAAGCACCCGCATTTTTTTCCCCAGAAGATCATAGTTTCATATAACAAAACCAGGTAAGCCTCTCCACTTCAAGCAACCATTCCCTCGAAATTTTTGTGCTGGACCTTGAGAGATACCACGGCAATGACAATTTATTTTTTGTTAATTTTAGTATCATTAATAAACTTTCTCGTACTTTTATTAAATTCCTTTTTCTATATATGAGGGAGTACCAAAAAAAAAAAAGAAAAAATAATAAATGAATAGTATAGTTGGTTGGCAATTTTTTTTATGTGAAAGTTGTAAACCTTAGTGGTACTTTTTTTTTCTTTGATAAATAAGAACATGGTCTCGTTGTCTGTCAATCGGAAAAACCGCGTTCGCTAGATTCTTGTGGTTTCGTTTGGATAGTATGGAAATAGGAGGAATAGCTTTTTTTTAGACGTAAATTTATTATAAACAATCTAAATTCTTCACAAAATTACACACTTTTCAATACTTTTTGCCTAGGAATAGCCTATTACTCTTATTCCTAAGCAATCCAAATGGAGCAAAGAATAAGGCTTGTTAAAATGTATAAACAGCTACAATGAAACAAAAAATTTGATCATTAGAAAAGAACCGATAAATCTTAGATTGAAACATCATTAATATATTATAGATGAATATGTGTCGTACATTTGATTTCTTTGAAGTAATCTCCATCGAAGGAACGTTGTTTCCAATGTTATTATGTGACATTAATAAGCAAATAAATCAGAAATTAAGACTTCTAGAATAAGGCGGACTTCCTTACGACAGAGGTCATTTGATTTTTTTTTTTCATTTTGTTATCATTCGTTTCAGTAGAACAAGTGTGTCTTCCTTTTATATTTTAAATTCAATAGTTTTGGGCTCCATTAATTTTAATATTGATCAAATTCAAGTTCACAAAATTTAGCAAGGTTCAGTACGTCCTTTACAATTAAACTCCTTAATCCTACTAAAATTTGGCATCCTTTTAATGGAACAAAGAAATTAATTACTTGGAATTGATTAATTTTTCTAAATGGTTTCATATATGTACGTACAATAAATATTAGTCGAAAATTTTTTTTGGACGAAAAATATTGATCGAGACTTAAAAAAGATTCGTAATGGCAATCACAATAAGTGCCTTAAATAAATTTAGTGCAACAAAAACAATTTCACATAGAGAAGGCCGGAAAGATAATAAAATTAACTTCTTTTTTATTATTCAATAATAACAACTGGTATTCTGCCAAAGATAATTAAGTATTAAGTTTCAAGTCAAACGAAGAGAAGTTGTACACACCAATTAATATTTGAGTTTTCTATATTGTTGCTCTAATTAATTAATATACAACTTAGTTATGCTTCAAAGCATATTCCAACTTAGACACTTCCCTTTGCTCCTATAAAAGCCACACTCATCCATCCCTTGTATGCATCAATTCACCAACAAACCCTTCTACACTACACAATAGTGACAACAACAAAAGGAAACCAAACAGCCTTAGAACTTAACCTGCCATGGCACAATTGATTGAATCCAACAGGGCAGGCGCCGAGGTCTTCACCAGCCACAATGTGTGCAAGCAAAAGGCGATCGATATCCTCTCTCAAAACCACCTGCCACGTGCCCTACTCTCAGTGGGCGACATCGAGGAGCTCGGCTACAACAGCTCGAGCGGCTTCCTATGGATCAAATCAAAGAAGGACAGCACTCACAGTTTCAAGAAAGTCGGTAAGACCGTGTCATATGCGAAGGAAGTCACAGCCTTCGTACATGACAAGAAGATGACAAATTTGAGTGGTGTTAAGGTGAAGGAGCTGATGATCTGGATTTCGCTCTCAGGGATGGCCATAGAAGATCCCGAGGGAAAGAAGCTCAGTTTCAGTACTCCGGCTGGTATCGGGAAGACCTTCCCCGTCGATGCCTTTAACGAGTAAAAGAGTCATATATATGGCCTTAGAAATTTCACTGATGCATTCCAGTTTGAAGTGAGTTCTTGGATGTACTGCCGGGGACAAAGTGGTAACTTATGTATGATTTTTTCCTTGTAAGTTTGAAATATTGAAATGTTGTGTTCATAATAAGGTGGTCTTAAAATATGACCGTTGCTTAATTTACAATATTTTATTTGAAACAGTAATTTGTTCTTTTGCCAGTATTTTCTTGCCTACGAATGTACCTTCTCCGAATACTTTCTATATATATATATGTCGCTTTAAATATAAGCATGCCAATAATGTGCAACCATAAGCAATTTTTTCAGTTACTATATATAAACACTTTGCTCGGGAAGTATATATAGGACATGCATGCAGCAATTGAAAATGCAGTAATTATCTGCTCCCTGAACTTAAGGACATAACTGTTCAAAAATTACAATCGTTCATAAACATATGTAAATTATACCCAGCAAATAGAGGTGGAGGACGTTCACCCAAATTATAAAGTTTTTTTTTTTTCGAGAACTTGACAGTATCTGTCAAGGAAACCCAAATTATGAAGTTATAATTTGAATGGAACATGTATGGAAGCCACAAAACTCCCTCCTTTGGTTAATTTTTGGGTCTCCATTATATTCACTGTGACAAAGATAACGACAATTAAACTATTATGTGCACCTGGACCATCGATCTATTTAAAAATGAAATAGTTATTAGTCATATTAGACTTTTTTTTTCAAATATTAAGTTCTAACTAAAATCATTCCATTGATCAAATGAAGATCCAAAATCATACAGGCGAGTCTTTTATTGTTGGAATGAGAACCAATAGAAATCATGCACTCTTAACCTTAATACTTTTCAAATGAGTTGTTCTTTAACTTCTACAAAGACAGTAACTTTCGTTGCGCATGATAATTAAATTATTTATATATATCTTGAGATCATTGTGATACAAGTTATATAGACTTATAGTTTTATTTATTTATTTATTATTATTATTTTGGGATCATTGTCCATTTTTCTATATTGTGTAACACCCTTTCGGGCCGCGTGTAACGGTATGTAGCAAGGTAGAAAGTTTTTAATGTTTTATATCTTCGATCGTGCCATTTTTTTTTAAACTTCATACCGTTACGCAAAATATTTGCATCCTAATTCTATTATAGACTCGCTGCCTAGTCTTTGTCGCAAGCTGGATGAATTATTGAATTTTGATTGGAGTTTTCAGACAAATTAAAATTTCATTTAGAGCAATTAAATGATCTAAATCGATCTTAACTGCGTACTTATCCAACCAAATTATTTTTTATGTAACAATCTCTATTTGAAATAATCTGCTTTGCTAATAATAATCAAGATCTTCGATTAAAAACGTAAAGAAGTTGAACGCATCAGCTCATGACAAATTGTCATATTAAAGGCAAATTAGTAGGCAAAACACCTACTAAACTATTTCATTAAAATAACATCAAAGTAGTTACAAAGATTAAACAAAGGATCAGGCATTCAGGCTATATTTTTGTAAACAATTCATTTGTAAAAGGAACTCTTCTTATTTCGAGAGCCAAGACATCTTGCTCTGCTTTTCAAAAAAAAAAAAACACAAAACTAAATAAATAACAAATAACAATGCAAAATAAAAAATAAAAAATAATTAGGTGATTCTGTTTATGCCATTATTATCACAAATGAACTACAACAAGTGGCCACAGTGAAATCTCCAAGGCCTTGCTTTTGTGCCTTACTCGTTGAAGGCATCCACCGGGAAGGTCTTTCCGATCCCTGCCGGGGTACTGAAGCTGAGCTTCTTTCCCTCGGGATCTTCTATGGCCATCCCTGACAGCGAAATCCAGATCATCAGCTCCTTCACCTTAACACCACTCAAATTTGTCATCTTCTTGTCATGCACAAAGGCTGTAACTTCCTTGGCATACGACACGGTTTTACCGACTTTCTTAAAACTGTGAGTGCTGTCCTTCTTTGATTTGATCCACAGGAAGCCGCTCGAGCGGTTGTACCCGAGCTCCTCGATGTCGCCCACTGAGAGTAAGGCACGTGGCAGGTGGTTTTGGGCGAGGATATCGATTGCCTTTTGCTTGCACACATTGTGGCTGGTGAAGACCTCGGCGCCGGCCCTGTTGGATTCAATCAATTGTGCCATGGCTTGTGTTTCTAAGGCTTGTTGTGTTGTGTGATATAGAAGTATTTGGCGAGTTGATGAAGGGACTGATTACTTGGGCTTTTATATATAGGAGCAACGGAAGGGCCTAATTGCGAATTATGCAACTTTCTTGTGTAAATAATAACATTGTAATTTTTTCTAAAATCTATTAATTAAACTAACTTCTAGTAGCAGAATATTTTCTTGGAGAAATAATATTGTAATTTTAATTAAGTACCCCGTTCTGCAGTTAGTATTGGAACTACGAAAACGATTTAATTAATTATTTAAATAGTTATTAATCTACATCGAAATAGTCGATCATGTAGTTGTTTGTCAACAAATTTTTTATACTTAAATATTGAATTGTAATTGTTTTCTTATAGATACTTCCGAAGTGTACAGAAAAAATTTCTTGAAAGAATGCTGGTTCTCAGACTTAAATAACAAAGTTTGTCAACAGCGGTCCATGCATAGCCTTAGTCATAGGCGACTCATATATTATATATAGCAGATTTCGTCAACGTATTACGTATCTAAGTCAACGAAACAAGCAATCAATTATTTTCCTACCTTTTAAAGCTTATATGATGGAGAGAATACAACGGTTTGACATATTAAGATAACTGATAGATATAGAAACAAAAGAACCTAAAAGAAAATAAATTTGAATGTTCAAATTTAACTAGTGTTTCTTAAATTCAAATTGAGCTGATATTAAAACTTGAGTAGTTGTTTTATTTTGGAGGCCTCATTTTTTTAATTTTTACTTATAATATTTTTATTTTTGTCTATATATGAGTTACTATGTGACTTCTACTGTATAATCCTGAGGCCTTTCACTCTTCTTATTTTCTGACATCAACAATGTATACTAGCAATTTTACTTGGGTTGTTTTTTTTTCTAAAAGAAATCAAAGTTGAGCTCATATTTTGAAGTTTTACTCTTCATTGTTTCCCAATAAAAATCAACAGTTATTAAATATGCTTTCGCTTAAATTTATGGAACTGTGGATCCAACATTTGATCTGTCAATTATATATAAAGAAAAAAAATAGCATTATATGATAAAAAACTTGTGAACATTAAAATACTCTCCTATTTATGGTAACAAGTCTTGTATATATAATTAAAGAAGAGAATATTTTTATTTAAGGGAATTGATTTCCGTCATCCTCCTCTCGTTCATCATCCCCATCATCCGTACAGACGCGTTAATTTATTTCTATTTTTAGAAAACGCGACTTTTTCATTTTAGGAAGTCGCTGGGAGGTTGTAGGGAATGAGGGGATGACGGGAATCAGAGGGGAGGGAAGGGGGGAAGGAGCGAAATAGATGAGCGCCAAGGAGGAGGGGGAGGGGAAAAGAGTGAAACAGAGATGTATTTAACTACAATAGTTATAACAATTATACGTATAACCAGAACAGTTATATGTATAACCTATATAGTTATATATTTAACTAGAACAGTTAACCAGGACAGTTATATATATTAACTAGAACTGTTACTATATTAATTAGAAAATTTATATACATCAACCAGAACAGTCATATGTTTTAACTAGAATAGTAGTGAATCTGAGAGGGAGGAGGGAGAGTTAGCGAACAAAGAGGGAGAGAGGGGTGACTCCAGGGGATGATGGATGAAGATGACAAAATTTAATTTTCGAAAATGGAAATAAGTTAGTTACGCATTTTCTAAAAATGAAGAACGTATTTTGAGGATGATGGAGATAATAGAAATCGGGAATGATCCTTACGAGTCCTGTATTATTTAAGCATGCTTAATTTTTTTTTTATGCTCAAAGTTTTTTTTTTTTTGAAAGTAAGTGGGGAGCGCCGAACGCCACCACTCTTCATCCAAGGATTAAACTAAAAAGAGCAAATTACAAGTTGAGAGTTCAAAATCGCAAACAAACGAAAACAATACTAGTGAAACATCAATCCTGGTACCAGAGGCGTAGCTAGGATTTTATGTAAGGAGGGTCCATAATTTATATATATATATATATATATATATATATATATATATATATATATATATATATATATAGATTGCTAAAATACTATGCATAGCACGGATGGCCTTCGTGCTACGGATTCGTTCTTGAATTCCATGCTTCAAACAACCGATCCAAATCGTTCATTATCTTCTACATGTTGAAATCTTATTAGAAACCGAATTTTATATTTTTTAATTTTTTTACTATTTTTCTCAGATTTTTAAAAATCACTGTTATTGAAAGGTCCAGAATTTATTAGATTAAGTATTTTAAAAAATCTGAAAAAATAGTAAAAAAAGTCAAAAAAATATAAAATTTAGTTTCTAATGAGATTTCAATATGAAGAATATAATAAACGGTTTGGATCGATTGTTTGAAGTATAAAATTCAAGAACTAATCTGTAACACGAAAGTCATCCGTGCTATGCATAGCATTTTAGCAATCCTCTCTCTATATATATATATATATTATAACGTCTAATATAGATATAGTATAATAATATTTTTCAAACAATGAAACAAACAATTGTAAAATAATGTAACTAAAAAAATTTTCATCAGAAATCGAATAAATCTATAATAGCAACACAAAAAAAATTAACATATCAAATATCCAAAATAATAATTCAAGACAATCAAAAAAGTAAAAATTACAACAATTTCCTACGAGTTTTCATTTTCTGATAATTTTGCATAATAGGTTCATTAGAAATCTCATTGAACACATCTCTTTCTATCTATGTTACTTGAGTGCGGGTGCGGGTATCGTGTCGGATACGATGCGGGTGCGGGGATACGATATTTTTCAAAAAACTCGAATACGACTGTATATATAAAATGATAAAAATAATTAGAATAATATATTTTTTAATTAAAAAATAATTTATATATTTTATTAATATAATATTATTAATATTATATTATAATCTTTTAATTTATATCGAGAAATTAAACAATCAATTAATATAATGTTATCAATAGTTAGTAATTTATAATGATAAATTTTATCTGCATACTTGAGTAATTTATATTGAGTGATAGTTAGATATATGAACAATAAACATACACAGCCCAGGCCCAATAGTATTACTTGTCCGGTTTTGAAAGGAAGTTTAGTCCCACAAGGGGAATGGACAGTCAATAGGGATAGTATATATAGTAAATTGAATGAAGCGTTTGCTGTGCACACATTGCGCACATATCCGTTCTTTGTGCGCTGGCCCACCACCATTATGGTCAAAATAAAATATAAAATATTATATATATATATATATAATTTAGATATCATATACATTAAATATTCCAGATCCGACGCGGCAGGCGAACGGCCTAGATACGCGTATCCTAAGCGAATCTTTGACCGTATCTGACGGTCAAAGTGTACAAAACGTTCAGATACGCCACGTGGCGAATCTAGTGCGTATCGCACACGTGTCGCACGCGTATCCGTGTCGGACACGGGATACGACATGAAATTGACGAATCCAGGTAACATAGCTTTCTATATATGTTACAAGACAATCATTCATCCAATTATCTCCCATTTTATTTCTAAATTTTGTCTTAATAAGATTCATTGTTGAGAATGCCCCTTTGACGGATGCCGTTGTCACCGGTAAAAGCAATCCTAATTTGAGAAGTAGGTACACATACAAGTCGGAGAAGGAGGAAATAAATCAATTTATGATTTTCTAAGATGGGTCCTCTGAATTTTTTAGATGGGTTCATATAATTTTTTTTATTTACATACAAGTCCAACTTTAAGTAAATTTTTTTTCCAAGGTGGGTCCTTGGACCCACCAATCAATATGTGTCTTCGCCCCTGCCTGGAACCCAACCTCTAAACCCGTCAGAAATATATCCTATCAAGACACCTCCTGCCTACATCTGATTCTAGAAACCGTTCAATACCTGCCTCTCTATCAATTGAGCAAAGTATTAAAAACATCTCTACCAATTCACCTATAAGCAGGGGCAGTGGGGTGGATCTAGAAAAAATTTTAGCCTAGACACAATTATAATATAATAAAATAAATAATAATTTTAATAAAAAAATATTCTAAACATATACATAATTAGAATATTATAAAATATATCATCTTTTTTCATAAATTTAGTCACTTTTCAAGATCTATACTTCTCTATCAATTATCAAAAAACACAAAAAGTAAAAAAAAAATCTAATTCTTATTTTCTAATGCAATTAACAATCCTTTGCGCGACTTCATTGTTTGAAATTGTTGCATAATTGCTTCCTTTGATGGAACCTCTTACGATTTGATGGTGTTGTTTTTTTTTAAATCTCTCCATTTCTGTATTAAATAAATTTTAAATAATTATAAGCATTCAAATTACAAAGTAATGGGTATATGTGACAATCTTAAATCCACGGACATCTATTCTAAACCTAAGTCTAATGATATTTCTTGAGTCGACGGCGTGGATATTGCCCAAGCCTAATGATATTTTTATCGCATGGCACCCATCTATTCTAAGCCTAGGCTAGGCACCCATCCAATCGGTATATACTTTATACCGGTCCTCTATTTTTCAAAAATTAAGCCCTTTCGTTCAACATGGATCCGCCCCTGCCTATAAGCACCAATAACAACCATAATTTATGCACAGCAATTCAGCTTCAGAGTTTAACAACCTTAATATCACCTTACAGTTACTCAACAATAAGCAAAAAAGTATTCTAAAAACATCAAAATAGAACAACTAAAACAAAACTAATTAAATGTCATTCATGTGCAAAGCTAGTGTTTTAAAAACTATTTGTTTTAGAAAGCTTGACAACGGCTCTCAAGTAATAGTTAAAAACTAGACCGGACCGGACCGACCGACATGTTCAGCATGTTCGATTTACAACATAAACCATAGTTCAGTTTGAATGACTCAAGCCTGCAACTTTGCTTCTATCATTTTATATTCATGCCAATAAGCAGATATGTTATTAATCAGATAAAACACATGATCACTCATGGCTCGCATATTTGCAGATTAAAACACATGACGTAAAAATACTAAAAGAAAAAGAATAAAAAGAAAGAACACTAGCTATATATCAAGATGCTTATAAGAATTTGTTTGCAAAATACAGCAATCGAGCCAACATTAATATAACCATTTCGTTTGAAACGAATCCCTGTTAATTATTACGGAGAATGCAAGACATTATATTTGCCTCCTTTCTCTATAGATTAAGCAGAGCAAAGAAAGAAAATAAAATACAAACAAACAAATTAATGGCCATGTTTGTGCCATTATTATTACAAAAATCTCCAACAAGTGGCCCCAGTAAAATCTCAAAGGCCTTACTTTTGTGCTTTAATTTACTCGTTGAAGGCATCGACAGGGAAAGTCTTGCCAATACCAGCCGGGGTACTGAAGCTGAGCTTCTTTCCCTCGGGATCTTCTATGGCCATCCCTGACAGCGAAATCCAGATCATCAGCTCCTTCACCTTTACACCGCTCAAATTTGTCATCTTCTTGTCATTGAGAAAGGCTGTGACTTCCTTCGCATATGACACGGTCTTACCGACTTTCTTGAAACTGTGAGTGCTGTCCTTCTTTGATTTGATCCACAGGAAGCCGCTCGAGCGGTTGTACCCGAGCTCTTCGATGTCGCCCACTGAGAGTAGGGCACGTGGCAGATGGTTTTGGGCGAGGAGATCGATCGCCTTTTGTTTGCACACATTGTGGCCGGAGAAGACCTCGGCGCCAGCCCTGTTGGATTCGATCAATTGTGCCATTGCAGGTGTTTGTAAGGCTGTTATGACGTGTGATCAATGTAGAAGTATTTGGTGGAGTGATGAATACAGTGAAGGGTTAGTGTGGCTTTTATAAGAGCACCGGAAGGGCCTAACTGAAAATTATGCAATTTTCGTGTGTAAGTAATAAACATTGTATTTCTGTCTATAATCTATTAATTTGACTAGCTTTTAGTGGAAGAATATTTTTTTTAAGAAATAATATTGTAATTTTAATTAAATTGTTCTGCTGTTAGTAAAGAAACTATGGAACGATTAAATTATTTAAAAAGTTAATATTCTCCATCGAAATAATCGCTCATATCGTTGTTTGCCAACATTTTTTTTTTTGTACTTTAATATATATGGAACTGTAATTCTTTTCTTATTGATACTTCCGAAGTGTACTGACAAAATTTTTTGAAAGAATGTTAGTCCTCTGATTTAAAATAGCATATTTAGTCAATACATATGATATAACCAAAGTCACAGCAGATGTTCACATTTCTAAGTCAATCAAATGTTGCTATCAAACATTTTCCTAACCATATTAAAGTTTATATGGAGTGAAATACAGTGATTTGACTTAAATAGAAAAGAACCTCAAAAGAATTGCCTACGGGCTTCAACTTCAATAATAATAATAATAAATAAATAAATAAATAAATACTAAATGGAAAAGAGCTTCAAAAGAAAAATGAAAGCTCAAATTGAAGTGATTTTCAAATTAACTTTTATTTGAGCTCCGTTAGAACTTTAGTTATTTAGGTTTGGGGACCAGTTTTGTTATTTCTACGTTTCTAGTTATTCTCTTTTTTTTATTTTGTTTAGTTTGTTATTAGCATTTTATGGTTTGTTTAGTTAAAAGTAGCACCGTAGAAAAAAATTTAGCTTAAGAATTGCTCGAAGTTGACTTGAAAAAATAACTCGATTATAATTAGCAAAATTTGAATTCAGCCGGCTCGGTTAGTTCACGAGTTAAGTTCAAATTAGACCCAACTCTGTCGCCTCAATTGGTAACTCGTTAACCCAGTACAATTCAGTTCATATAACCGAGTTAAGGAAAAGCCTCACCAAGTCGTTGTTTGGTATGAATCTTAAGTGTTTAAATGAGAAATAATTGACATTTATATTTATATTATAATATTGATATCTCTACGTTTTTACCGCGGTCCAATCAATTGAAATGAAATTTGTAGCTTTATTAATTCGTATCTAACTCGAATTGCAAAAATATTTTAAGCAATTAAAATAATTCTTTGTCAGAAAACTCCTTTTTCTATTAGATTTTTTGCCTGCTCCCTGTTGCTCACCAAAAAAAAAAAAAAAAAGAAGAAGAAGAAGACTTTACTAGTATCAATCATCCTCGCTCTTATCCATTACAGTGTCAACTATGGTGTATCCGTGAATTTGCGTTGCACCGCAGCCCCATTATTTTCATTTGCACCGAAGCATAATGTCTTGCATTCTCCGTAATAATTAACAGGAATTCGTTTCAAACGAAATGGTTATATTAATGTTGGCTCGATTACTGTATTTTGCAAACAAATTCTTATATGCATCTTGATAGTGTTCTTTCTTTTTATTCTTTTCTTTTAGTATTTTTACGTCATGCTTTTTAATCTGCAAATATGCGAATGCGAGTCATGAGTGATCATAACAGTGAACACAAAATTAACGGATACACCATAGTTGCATTTTTATATATGATTACTAACATTTCTGCTTATTGGCATAAATATAAAATGATAGAAGCAACTGTACTGCAAAATTGTTTTCTTGTAATTTGCATCCTTTAATTTTTCTAGAAAGATCCAAAGGATAATAAAATGTTTTGCACCGCAAGTATTACAAACGGGGAAAAAAAAAATTAAAAGTGCTACGTAAAATTGTAGAACATCCAATTTGCGGAATAAAATGGGGCTGGGTGGAAGGCAAAGTTGCAGGCTTGAGTCATTCAAACTGAACCATGGTTTAGTTTGTAAATTGAACATGCTGAACATGTCGGTCGGTCCAGTCTAGTTTTTAAAACACCATTACTTGAGAACCGTTGTCAAGCTTTCAAAAACAAATAGTTTTTAAAACACTAGCTTTGCACATAAATGGCATTTAATTAGTTTTGGTTTAGTTGTTCTTCTTTTTATTTTGATGTTTTTAGAGGGCTTTTTTGCTTATTGTTGAGTACCTCAATACCTGTAAGGTGATATTAAGGTTGTTAAACTCTGAAGCTGAGTTGTTGTGCATAAATTATGGTTGTAATTGGTGATTAGGTGAATTGGTAGAGATGTTTCTAATACTTTGCTCAATTAATACAGAGGCAGGTATTGAACGGTATCTAGAATCAGATGTAGGCAGGAGGTGTCTTGATAGAGATATCTTTCTGGTGGGATTAGACTTTAGAGGTTCGGTACTATTGATGTTTCACTGGTATTGTTTTCGTTTGTTTGCGATTTTGAACTCTCAACTTGTAATAAGTTTGCTCTTTTTAGTTTAATCCTTGGATGCTCCTCCATTGAAAGAGTGGTGGGCGCTGCTCCCTCCCCACTTATTTTCAATATATATATACTTTGCACATAAAAAAATTAAGCATGCTTAAATAAAATATTCTCTTCTTTAATTATATATACAAGACTTGTTACCATAATTTTTTCATATAAAGGAGAGGATTTTGATGTTCACAAGTTTTTGCCATGTAATGCTATTTTTTTTCCATTATATACTAATTGACAGCGCAAATGTTGGATCCACAGCTCCATAAATTTAAGAGCTTAAACATATTTAATAACTGTCGATTTTTATTGGGAAACAATGACGAGTAAACTTCAATATATAAGCTCAACTGTCTATTTAAAAAAGAAGCAACCCAAGTAAAATTGCTAGCATACATTGATGTCAGAAAATAAGAAGAGTGAAAGGCCTCAGGATTATACAGTAGAAGTCACACAAAAACTCATATATAGACAAAAAATAAAAAGATTATAATTTATAAGTAAAAATTTAGAAAATAAGGCCTCCAAAATAAAACAGCTACTCAAGTTTTAATGCCAGCTCAATTTGAATTTAAGAAACACTACTTACATTTGAACATTCAAATTTCTTTTTCTTTTAGGTTCTTTTGTTTCTATAACTATCAGTTATCTTAATATGTCAAACCGTTGTCACTCCGTATAAGCTTTAAAAGGTAGGAAATAATTGATTGCTTCGTTTGGTTGACTTGGATGCGTTGACGAAATCTGCTATGAGCCGGCGTTGACAAACTTTGTTATTTAATTCTGATAACCAGCATTCTTTCAAGAAATTTTGTCAGTACACTTCGGAAGTATCTCTAAGAAAACAATTACAATTCAATATTAAAGCATAAAAAAATTGTTGACATACAACTACATGAGCGACTATTTCGATGTAGAATAATAACTCTTTAAATAATTAAATCGTTTTCTTAGTTCCAATAGTAACAGCGGAACGGATACTTAATTAAAATTAGATCTGTAGGTCGAGTGACGATGTTGAATTTTATTATATATAATATATATAAAAAGTGTGCCTTAATTTTTCAAGTCGATAGAAGATTTTGAGTGAGAATTTTTTTTTAACAAAAAGTTTTAGTGGAAAGGATCCTATTATAAAAGTATATTTATTATATAAGATAATTTGATAAACTAATATTTGTTCATTATGAAACAATATAAGGGAGGTACTAAAATCATACAGAGATGTAACTATTATATTTTTACTAAGTAATAGAAATGGAAAGTAAAGTTTGCTACTTTATAATCAGTTTGTCTCCAAATTCTTCATCTTATATACCTTCATGATTAAGAAACATTGACTCCATTATGTAATTTTTTTCCTTCACTTTCAGTGTCTACCATTTGTATAGATTGGTTTTCCTTTTTAATCTTAATCTGGTGTGACTGTATTGGTTCCATTGGATAATTTTCTCCACAATTGTTATTATCTGGCATTTCTATAAATTGGTTTATTATTATTTATCAATGTATGCAGGGAATTATTGGAAATAACTTGATAAATGTGTGAGGAGGTGCATTTAGAAGATGTGATCAATAGATGTCATGAGCGGATGCGATGAAAATGTGCTATGAGTGGATGCCACGTGCAAATGTCATGAAAGGGTGCTATGACCAGATGCCATGAAAGGATTCCATGAGCATATCCATTGAAAGGATTTGATAGAAATATATGTAGTTTATAAATAAGTAGGGAATTATTGAAATTAGTTTGATAAATGTGTGATTGTGAAGAGTTGCATTGAGAAGATGCGATGAAAAAGTGTCATGTCCGGATGCGATAAAAAAGTGTCATGGACATATGCCATGTGAAGATGCCATCAAAGGGTGCCATGAGCGGAAGCCATGTGCAGATGCCATAAAAGAATGTCATGAGCGGATGCCATGAGCGGATGCCATGAAAGGGTGCCATGAGCGGTTGCATAGAAAGGGCTTAATTGAAACATATGTAGTTTTGTAAATAAAACTGATTAAGACTTTGAGATAATCTTAAAAAATTACAAACTATTTTTGTTAATAAAAGAAAGGGAACACTATTTATAGATAAAATGTCGATACCCTTTGATGGATGACACATATATTTGATTACATCTTTTGGCAAAACATTCTTTAGATGACACTCTATGGTCACCATGTCAAAATATGCACCTATTCAATCACACCTATTCAAATAGCATCCTATGAAATATATATTAAAATAGACATATTTTCATTCGCACCTTTTGATACCACTCACGCATCTTTATTATATATAAGGTTACAATATTATTTCTCCAAGAAAATATTCTGCTACTAGAAGTCAGTTTAATTAATAGATTATAGAAAAAATTACAATGTTATTATGTACACACGAAAATTGCATAATTCGCAGTTAGGCCCTTCCGTTGCTCCTATAAAAACCCAAGTAATCAATCCCTTCATTCATCAACTCACCAAATTTTTCTACATCACACAACACAACAAGCCTTAGAAACACAAGCCATGGCACAATTGATTGAATCCAACAGGGAAGGCGCCGAGGTCTTCACCGGCCACAATGTTTGCAAGCAAAAGGCGGTCGATATCCTCGCTCAAAACCACCTGCCACATGCCCTACTCTCAGTGGGCGACATCGAGGAGCTCGGGTACAACTGCTCGAACGGTTTCCTGTGGATCAAATCGAAGAAGGACAGCACTCACAGTTTCAAGAAAGTCGGTAAGACCGTGTCATATGCAAAGGAAGTCACAGCATTTCTCAATGACAAGAAGATGACAAATTTGAGTGGTGTTAAAGTGAAGGAGTTGATGATCTGGATTTCGCTGTCAGGGATGGCCATAGAAGATCCCGAGGGAAAGAAGCTCAGCTTCAGTACCCCGGCAGGGATCGGAAAGACCTTCCCGGTGGATGCCTTCAACGAGTAAGGCACAAAAGCAAGGCCTTGGAGATTTCACTGTGGCCACTTGTTGTAGTTCATTTGTGATAATAATGGCATAAACAGAATCACCTGGTTTTTTTTTTTTTTTTGCATTGTTCTTTGTTTGTTTATTTATTTATTTTTGTGTTTTCTTTTTGGAAAAGCAGAGCATGATGCATTGCAGGATAGGCTCTCGAAAATAACCAGAATTCCTTTTACTAACGCATTGTTTACAAAACTTTAGCTTGAACCTTTGTTTAATCTTTGTAACTACTTCGAAGTTATTTTAATGAAATATTTTAGTTGGTGTTTTGCCTACTAATTTGCCTTTAATATGACAATTTGTCATGAGCTGATGAGTTCAACTTCTTTACGTATTGCAATCGAAGATCTTGATTATTATTAGCATAGCAGATTATTTCAAATAGAGATTGTTGTATAAAAAATAATTTGGTTGGATAAGTATGCAGTTAAGATCGATTTAGATCATTTAATTGCTCCAAATGAAATTGTAATTTATCTGGAAACTCCAATCAAAATTCAATAATTCATCCAACTTGCTACAAAGACTAGGCAGCCACAGTCTATAAATAGAATAAGGATGCAAATATTTTGTGTAACGGTACTAGGTTAAAAAAAGGCATGATCGAAGGTACAAAACATTACAAACTTTCTACCTTGCTACAAACAGTTACACGCGGCCAAAAAGGATATATTGTTACACAATATAGAGAAATGGACAATGATCCCAGAAATAATAATAATAAATAAATAAAACTATAAGTCTATATAACTTGTATCACAATGATCTCAAGATATAAATAATTTGATTATCATGTGCAACGAAAGTTACTGTCTTTGTAGAAGATTAGAGAACAACTCATTTGAAAAGTATTAAGGTTAAAGAATGCATGATTTCTATTGGGTTCTCATTCCAACAATATAAGTCTCGCCTGTATGATTTTTGGATCATTTGATGAATGATATGATTTAAATGAACTTAATATTTGAAAAAAAAAATGTCTAATATGACTTAATTAATAACTATTTGATTTTTAAATAGATCGATGGTCTAGGCGAACATAATGGTTTAATTGTCATTATCTTTGTGACAGTGAATGCAGACCCAAAAATTAACCAAACGATGGTGTTTTGTGGCTTCCACACATGTTTAATTCAGATTTAACTTTATAATTTGGGTGAACGATCTCCACCTATATTTGTTGGATAATTTATGCTGTCATATGTTTTATGAACGATTGAAATTTTTGAAGAGTTATGTCCTTATATTCAGGGATCAGATAATTACTGCATTTTCAATTGCTGCCTATATGCCCTATACATATACTTCCCGAGCAAAGTGTTTATACTAACTGATGAAAAAATTGCTTATGGTGGCACATTGACATTCTTATATTTAAAGCGACATAGAAAGTATTTGGAGAATGTACATTCGTAGGCAAGAAAATACTGCCAAAAGAACAAATTACAGTTTCAAATAAAAAATTTTGTAAATTAAGCAACGGTCATATTTTAAGACCGCATTATTATGAACACAACATTTCAATATTTCGAACTTACATTGAAAAAATCATACATCCAAGAACTCACTTCAAACTGCAAAGTGCAATGCATCAGTGAAATTTCTAAGGCGACTCTTTACTCGTTAAAGGCGTCAACGGGGAAGGTCTTCCCGATACCAGCCGGAGTACTGAAACTGAGCTTCTTTCCCTCGGGATCTTCTATGGCCATCCCTGAGAGCGAAATCCAGATCATCAGCTCCTTCACCTTAACACCACTCAAATTTGTCATCTTCTTGTCATGCACGAAGGCTGTGACTTCCTTCGCATATGACACGGTCTTACCGACTTTCTTGAAACTGTGAGTGCTGTCCTTCTTTGATTTGATCCATAGGAAGCCGCTCGAGCTGTTGTAGCCGAGCTCCTCGATGTCGCCCACTGAGAGTAGGGCACGTGGCAGGTGGTTTTGAGAGAGGATATCGATCGCCTTTTGCTTGCACACATTGTGGCTGGTGAAGACCTCGGCGCCTGCCCTGTTGGATTCAATCAATTGTGCCATGGCAGGTTAAGTTCTAAGGCTGTTTGGTTTCCTTTTGTTGTTGTCACTATTGTGTAGTGTAGAAGGGTTTGTTGGTGAATTGATGCATACAAGGGATGGATTAGTGTGGCTTTTATAGGAGCAAAGGGAAGTGTCTAAGTTGGAATATGCTTTAATTTTGAAGCCTAACTAAGTTGTATATTAATTAATTAGAGCAATAATATAGAAAACTCAAATATTAATTGGTGTGTACAACTTGTCTTCGTTTGACTTGAAACTTAATACTTAATTATCTTTGGCAGAATACCAGTTGTTATTATTGAATAATAAAAAAGAAGTTAATTTTATTATCTTTCCGGCCTTCTCTGTGTGAAATTGTTTTTGTTGCACTAAATTTATTTAAGGCACTTATTGTGATTGCCATTACGAAACATTTTAAGTTTCGATCAATATTTTTTGTCCAAAAAAATTTTCGACTAATATTTATAGTACATAAAATCATTTAGAAAAATTAATAAAAAATTCCAACTTAATTTCTTTGGACCAATAAAAGGATGCCAAATTTTATTAGGATTAAGGAGTTTGTAAAGGATGTAGTGAACCTTGAAAATTTGATCAATATTAAAATTAATGGAGCCCAAACTATTGAATTTAAAAAATAAAAGGAAGACACACATGTACTACTGAAACGAATGATAACAAAATGAAAAAAAAAAAAAAATTCAAATGACCTCCTGTTGTAAGGAAGTCCGCCTTATTCTAGAAGTCTTAGTTTCTGATTTATTTGCTTATTAATGTCAGATAATATAACATTGGAAACAACGTTCCTTCAATGAACATTACTTCAAAGAAATCAAATGTACGACACATATTTATCTACAATTAATTATGTGTCAATCTAAGATTTATCGGTTCTTCTAATGATCAAATTTTTAGTTTCATTGTAGTTGCTTACATTTTAACAAGCCTTATTCTTTCAAGGCTCTAGCGAACACGATTTTGCCGATTGATAGACAACGAGACCATGTTCCTAATTATCAAGGGAAAAAAAATAGCATTGACAGGTGAAAAAATAGTACCACTAAGGTTTACAACTTTCACATAAAAAAATTGCCAACCAACTATACTATTCATGGAAAAAAGGAATTTAATAAAACTACGAGAAAGTTTATTAATGATACTAAAAGTAACAAAAAGTAAAGGAAATTGATTACTGCCATCTGCAATTTTGTCATCCATGCCATCACTAAATATAAAGTGAACATATAAACTATCTAAGTGAACACATACAAACAAATAAGTTCAATGAAAATAAATTGAATATGCATGTAAACTTCTAAACAAGTGATGACAACACTTGTTTGTTTGTAAGTGTTCATTTAGATCGTCTATATGTTCATCTTATTTGCTGTGTATGTTCACTTTGTATTTAGCAATGGCTGAGATGGTATATTTGTTGATGGCACTTATAATTCCTGAAAAGTAAATTGTCATTGCCATGGTATCTCACAAGATTCAGCATAAATATTTCGAGGGATTGGTTGCTTGAAGTGGACAGGCTTACCTGATTTTGTTATATGAAAATATGATCTTCTGGGGAAAAAAAATCGGGTGCTTATATGGCAGGTCTCTCTGTCTGCTCTAATAAAGAACATCTGCTAATTTATTTGTTAATTATGTATTTTAAAATTTGAAATTTCGAACTTAATACAATTTTGCCACTTATTAGTACAGAACAGTAGAATTCTAGCTCTGCAGTTCTGCAGAAACTATCTCAATAGAAATCATAATCAATTTAATGATGCTTCAAATTTATTATTTACTAGACTTGTCCCCAACGCTATGTCCCGGTACAACATCTCTTATAATTTTTTTATTTTTTTAAGGAGGGAACAAGTTCGCTTCTCGCGAAGTGTTCATATACAATTTAAGTGGCATTTTTTTTTTCGAGTAAACTCCTGATTTTGATATAATTTAATTAATATACAATATACATAAATTTTTAGCAATTTTGGTGATCTTCTTATTGTCATTATTTGCTAAATTACCTCAAATCTTTGCAACATTTGAAATTATTTTTTTTTATAGATAAATGTCTCACTATTTTACTTCCAATAAATATAATGTGGAGGTATCTATAGTATAATATAATATGCGTGATTTTTTGCGTGGATTTTAAAGCTACGTACGCGAGACTATATTTCCACGTTATAAGTGTAATTACCATGTATAATCCAATATTTTTAAATAAATAACATATAAATTAAACAATGTAAAGAGTTTAAGTATAGAATTATTGTGATAAAATGACTTAGAATGAATCCAGAAATGAAAGAAATGCTCAAATGATGGTCAGAATTGCATTATTCGCACTTTATATGCGTAATTACATTTTAATAATCCAATCATTTTGAATAAATAAAAATACGAATCAATTTCAAGAAAGGACAAAGAGTTTAAATTTAGATTATTGTGATGAAATAACTTAAAATGCATCCAGAAACGATTGAAATGCTCAGATCATGCTTAGAATTGCATTATTTGCACTTTATATGCGTAATTATCATGTATAATCCAATATTTTAAAATAAATAACATACGAATCATATTCTAGACAGGACAAAGAGTTTAAATGTAGATTATTTGATGAAATAACTTAAAATTCATCCAGAAACGAATGAAATGCTGAAACGATACTCAGAATTTCATTATTTGCACTTTATATGCGCAATTACCATGTATAATCCATTCTTTTTGGAAAAATAATATATTAATCATATTCTTGACAGAATAAAGAGATTAAATGTAGATTAATGTGATGAATGACTTAGAATTAATCCAAAAACTATTGAAATGATCAAAAGATGCTCAGAATTGCATTATTTGCAATTTATACGTGTAATTACCATGTGTAATACAATCTTTTGTAATAAATAATATATGAAACATATTCTAGAAAGTATAAACGGTTTAAATGTAGATTATTGTGATGAAATGACTTAGAATGTGGCAAGAAAAGATAGAAATACTCAAATGATGATCAGAATTTCAATATTTGCACTTTACATGCTTAATTACCAGGTATAATCCATTCTTTTTAAGTAAATAACATACAAATCATATTCTAGCCATTATAAAGTATTTACATGAAGATTATTATGAAGAAATGACTGAGAATGAATCCAGAAATGATGGAAAGGATCAAAAGATGCTCAGAATTGCATAATTTGCAATTTATATGCGTAATTACCATTTATAATCCAATCTTTATGAATAAATAATATATCAATTATATTTTAGACTGTATATAGAGTTTAAATGCAAATTATTGTAATGAAATGACTTAGATTGAATCCAGAAATGATTGAAATGCTCAAATGATGCTCAGAATTGCATTTTTTGAACTTGATATGCGTACATACCATGTATCATCCATTATTTTTTAATAAATAACATATGAATCATATTCGAAACAGTATACAGAGTTTAAATAAAGATTATTGTGATTAAATGACATAGACTGAATCCAGAAACAATTAAAATGCTAAAATGATGCTCAAAATTTCATTATTTTAACTTGATAAGCGTAATTACCATGTATAACCCATTCTTTATGAATAAATAACATATGAAATTTATTCTAGACGGTTAAAGGGTTTAAATGTAGATTAGTGTGATGAAATCACTTAAAATGCATCCAGAAACTATTGAAATGCTCAAATGACACTAAGAATTGCATTATTTGCACTTTAAATGCGTAATGACCATGTATATTCAAATATTTTTTAAATAATTAACATATGAAACATATTTTAGAATATATAAATAGTTTGCAAGTGGATTATTGTGATGAAATGATTTAGAATGAATCCAGAAACATTGGAAATACACAAATGATGCTCAGAATTACATTATTCACAATTTATATGCGTAATTACCATATACAATCCATTCTTTATGAATAGATAACATACGAAACATATTCTAGACAGTATAAAGGGTTTAAATATAGATTATTGTGATGAAATGACTTAGAATGAGTCCAGAAACGATTGAAATGCTGAAATGATGCTCAGAATTGCTTTATTTGCGATTTATATGCGTAATTACCATGTATAATCCAATCTTTTTAACAAAATAAGATATGAATCATACTCTATCCAGTATAAGAGTTTAAATGAAGATTATTGCGATAAAATGACATAGACTGAATACCAAAACGATTGAAATGCTTAAATTATTCTCACAATTGCAATATTTGCACTTTATATGCTTAATTACAATTCATAATCCAATTTTTTTGAATAAATAGCATATAAATCTTATTCTAAACAGTATAAAGAGTTTCAATGAAGATCATTGTGATGAAATGACATAGAATGAATGCAGAAATGCTCAAAAGATGCTCAGAGTTGCATTATATTCACTTTATATGCATAATTACCATTTATAATCTAATATTTTTTTAATAAATAGCATACGAATTATATTCTAGACAGTATAAAAAGTTTATATGTAGATTATTGTGTTGAAATAACTTAAAATGATCCAGAAATGATTCAAATACTCAAATCATGCTCAGAATTGCATTATTCGCTATTTATATGCGTAATAACCATGTATAATCCAATCTTTTTGAATAAACAACATATGAAACATATTTTAGAATATATAAATAGTTTTTATGAAGATTATTGTGATGAAATGACTTAGACTGAATACCGAAATGATTGAAATGCTTAAATTTATCTCGCAATTGTAATATTTTCACTTTATGTGCATAATTACCATGTATAATCCAATCTTTTTGAATAAATAGCATATGAATCTTATTCTATACAGTATAAAGAGTTTCAATGAAGATTTTGTGATGAAATGACATAGAATGAATCCAGAAACGATTGAAATGCTAAAATGATGCTCAGAATTGCATTTTTTGAACTTGATATGCGTACATACCATGTATAATCTCCTCTAGACAGTATAATGGGTTTGAATGTAGATTAGTGTGATGAATCACTTAAAATGCAGCTAGAAACGATTAAAATGCTCAAATGATGGTCAGAATTGCATTATTTGCACTTTTAATGCGTAATTACTATGTATAATCCAATATTTTTAAGTAAATAACATGTGAATCATACTGCAGCCAGTATAAAGTGTTTAGAAGTGGATTATTGTGATGAAATTATATAGAATGAGTCCAAAAACTATGGAAATTAAATGATGCTCAGAATTGCATTATTCGCATTTTATATGCTTAATTACCATGTATAATGCATTCTTTCTGAATAAATAACATATGTAAGATATTCTATACAGTATAAAGGGTTTAAATGTAGATTTTTGTGATTTAATGACTTAGAATGAGACCAGAAACAATTGAAATGCTCAGACAATGGTCAGAATTGCATTATTTGTGGTTTTTTTGCATAATTACCATGTATAATCAATTTTTTAAATTAAATAACATATGAACCATATTGTAGCCAATATAAAGAGTTTAGAAGTAGATTATTGTGATTAAATGATTTAGAATGAATCCAGAAAAGATGGAAATGCTCGAATGATGCTCAGAATTGCATTATTCACACTTTATATGCGTAATTACCATGTATAATCCATTCTTTATGAATAAATAAGATATGAAACATATTCTAGACAGTATAAAGGGTTTCAATGTAGATTATTGAGATGTAATGACTTAGAATGAGTCTAGAAACAATTGAAATGCTCAAATGATGCTCAGAATTGCATTATTTACACTTTATATGCGAAATTACCATGTATAATCCTATATTTTTATGTAAATAACATATGAATCATACTCTAACCAGTATAAAGAGTTCAAATGAAGATTATTGTGATGAAATGACTTACAATGAATCCAGAAACGATGCAAAAGCTCAAATGATACTCAAAATTGCATTCTTCGAATTTTATAAATGTAATTACCATTTATAATCTATTCTTTACGAATAAATAACATATGAATCATATTCTAGAAAGTATAAAGTGTTTAATTATAGATTATTGTGATGCTTAGAATGAGTTCGGAAACGATTAAAATGCTCAAATGATGCACAGATATTTGCTCTTTATATGCGCAATTACAATGTATAATCCAATCTTTTTAAGTAAATAACATGTGAATCATACTATAACCAGTATAAAGTGTTTAGAAGTAGATTATTGTGATAAAATTATTTAGAATGAATCCAGAAACGATGGAAACACTCGAATGATGCCCAGAATTGCATTATTCGCATTTTATATGCGTAATTACCATGTGTAATGCATTATTTATGAATAAATAACATATGTAACATATTCTTGACAGTATAATGGGATTAAATGTAGATTATTGTGATGTAATGACTTAGAATGTATCCTGAAACGATTAAAATGCTCAAATGATGCTCGGAATTGCTTCATTTGCACTCTATATGCGTAATTACCGTGTATAATCCAATCTTTTTAAGTGAATAACATATGAATCATACTTTAGCATGTATAAAGAGTTTAAATGAATATTATTGTGATGAAATGAATTAGAATGGATCCAGAAACGATGGAAATGCTTAAAAGATTATCAGAATTACATTATTTGCACTTTACATGCGTAATTACCATTTATAATCAAATTTTTTGAATAAATAACATATGAATCATATTCTAAATAGTATAAATAGTTTAAATGAATATTATTGTGATGAAATGACATAGAATGAATCGGAAACGATTGAAATGCTAAAATGATGCTGAGAATTGCAATATTTGAACTTGATATGCGTAATTACCTCTATAATGCATTCTTTATGAATAAAATAACATATGCACATATTCTGGACAGGATAAATGGTTGAAATGTAGATTGTGATGAAATGACTTAGAATGAGTCCAGAAATGATTGAAATGTTCAAATGATTCTCAGAATTGCATTATTTGCTCTTTATATGTGCAATTACCATGTATAATCTAATCTTTTTAAGTAAATAACATGTGAATCATACTATAGCCAGTATAAAGTGTTTAGAAGTAGATTATTATGATGAAATTATTTATAATGAATCCAGAAATGTCGGAAATACTGGAATGATGCTCATATTTACATTATTCACATTCTATATGCGTAATTACCATGTGTAATATATTCTAGACAGTATAAAGGATTTAAATGTAGATGTAATGACTTAGAATGAGTTCAGAAACGATTGAAATGCTCAAATGATGCTCAGAATTGCTTTAGTTGCAGTTTATATGCATAATTACCATGTATAATCCAATCTTTTTAATTTAATAATAAATGAATCATACTGTAGACAGTATAAAGAGTTTAGAAGTAGATTTTTGTGACGAAATGATTTAAAAGTAATCCAGAAACGATGGAAATGCTCGAATGATCCTCAGAATTGCATTATTCACACTTTATGTGCATAATTAACATGTACAATACATTTTTTATGAATAAATGCAAATATGAAACTTATTCAGACTGTATAAAGGGTTTAAATGTTGATTATTGTGATGGAATAACTTAGAATGAGTCAAGAAACGATTCAAATGCTCAAATGATGATCAGAATTGCATTATTTGCTCTTTATATGCATAATTACAATGTATAATCCAATCTTTTTAATTAAATAACATGTGAATCATACTGTAGACAGTATAAACTGTTTAGCAGTAGATTATTGGGATGAAATTATTTAGAATGAATCCAGAAACGATGGAAATACTTGAATGATGCTCAGAATTGCATTATTCACATTTTATATGCATAATTACCTCTATAATGCATTCTTTATGAATAAAATAACATGTATAACATATTCTGGACAGGATAAAGGGTTGAAATGTAGATTATTGTGATGAAATGACTTAGAATGAATCCAGAAACGATTGAAATTCTCAAACGATACTCAGAATTGCATTATTTGCGGCTTATGGCTCCGTTTGGATAGGTGTGGGAAGAAGGGAAGAAGTGGGAAGAAATATTAGGAAGTGTGTAACTTTGTGAAGAGTTTGGATTGTTTATAATTTTTTTTCTTCCCTCTTCCTTCTTCTTCCTTCTTCTTCTTGCATCCAAACGGAGCCTATATGCGTAATTACCATGTATGTCTTTTTAATTAAATAATATATGAATCATACTGTAGCCAGTACAAAGAGTTTAGAAGTAGATTATTGTGGTTAAATGATTTAGAATGAATCCAGAAACGATGGAAATGCTCGCATGATGCTCAGAAATACGTTATTCACACTTTATATGCGTAATTAGCATTTATAATCCATTATTTATGAGTAAATAACATATGAGATATATTTTAGACAGTATAAAGGGTTTAAATTTAGATTATTGTGATTTGATGTGGAATGAGTCTAGAAATGGTTGAAATGCTCAAATGATACTCAGAATTGCGTTATTTGTACTTTGTATGCGTTTTTTGTACTTTATATGTGTAATTACCACATATAATGCAATCTTTTTAAGTAAATAGCATATGAATCATACTCTACCCAGTATAAAGAGTTTAAATGAAGATTATTCTGATCAAATGACATAGAATGAATCCCAAAACTATTGAAATGCTAAAATGATGCTGAGAATTGCATTATTTGAACTTGATATGCGAAATTACCATGTATAATCTGTTCTTTATTAATAAATAACATATGAAATATATTCTAGACAGTATAAAGGGTTTAAATACAAATTACTGTCATGAAAACACTTAAAATGCATCTAGAAATGATTGAAATGCTCAAATGATGTTCAGAATTGCATTATCTGCACATCAAATACGTAATTATCATGTATAATCCTATCTTTTGGAATAAATATCATATGAATCACATTTTAGGCAGTATAAAGAGTTGTATATTATTGTGATGAAATGACTTAAATGAGTCCAGAAATGATTGAAATGCTCAAATGATGCTCAGAATTGCATTACTCGTTATATGTGTAATTACCATGTATAATCCAAACTTTTTAAATAAATAACATGTGAATCATACTGTAGCCAGTATAAAGCGCTTATAAGTAGATTATTGTGATGAAATTATGTAGAATGAATCCAGAAACGATGGAAATACTCGAATGATGCTCAGAATTGCATTATTCGCATTTTATATGCGTAGTTACCATCTGTAATGCATTCTTTATGAATAAATAACACATGTAACATATCTATACAGTATAAAGGGTTTAAATGTAGATTATTGTGATTTAATGACTTAGAATGAATCCAGAAATGATTAAAATGATCAAATGATGCTCAAAATTGCTTTATTTGAGATTTATATGCGTAATTACCATGTATAATCCAATATTTCTAATTAAATAACATGTGAATCATATTGTAGCCATTATAAATAGTTTAGAAGTAGATTATTGTGACGAAATGATTTAGAATGAATCCAGAAACGATGGAAATGCTCGAATGATGCTCAGAATTGCATTATTCACACTTTATATGCGTAATTAACATGTATAATACATTCTTTATCAATAAATGACATATGAAACATATTCTAGACAGTATAAAGGGTTTAAATGTTGATTATTGTCATGGAATGACTTAGAATGAGTCAAGAACTGATTGAAATGCTCAAACGATGATTAGAATTGCATTATTTTCTCTTTATATGCATAAGTACAATGTATAATCGAATCTTTTTAAGTAAATAACATGTGAATCATACTGTAGCCAGTATAAAGTGTTTAAAAGTAAATTATTGTAATGAAATTATTTAGAATGAATCCAGAAACGATGGAAATACTCGAATGATGCTCAGAATAGCATTATTCGCATTTTATATGCATAATTACCTTGTATAATGTGTTCTTTATGAATAAAAGACATATGTAACATATTCTAGACAGTATTGTTGAACCATAAAAAAAGTGATGGAAAGAAAAGAATGAATGCAAAAAAATAAGGGAAGTAACTAATTTCTCATGAAAAAAAAAGAAAAAAAAAAAGAAGAAAGAGAATTGCAAGGTGCACACAGAACCAGTGGCATGTAAATTCAGTTCATTAGCATGAGGCATATAAGAGAGAGTTGAGAAATTAATCAAAACAATGAAACAAAGGTGAATAAATGAGGTATATCAGAAGAACAAATAAAGTTTCAGCGATCACTGCACATCTCCAGTGGCAGCGAAATAGAGAGCATGGAGGATTTTTCAAAATTCCCTCCGTACTCTGAACGTCACAAATGCACTTGGATCACTTGCGCCACGTTGATGAAGTTAGAGGGCGATGTGTGGTTCACAAGGAACGGGCGTAGAGAAATGGCATAGCGAGTGGAGCAGGGGACGCACTTTGGTCCAAGTTTGAGCGTCCTACACCTGGAAGATCGACGCACACGTTCCTCATGAACCGTGGTCAACAAATGTAAACAGCAGTACACGGTGTATAAGATGCTGAGTGTATGTCAAGAAAATAATGAAATATTGCTGAAGGAATAAGCTTGGTCAAACACTTTTTGACTACCTCGTGAAAGAAAAGCTGAATGCACCCAGATTATCAAAATTAAATGAAATAAAGGGCACTGGACCCCACGGTCGGGTCTTTGGCACACTGTAAACCAAGAGCAGCTGGGAAATGATAAAGAAGGAAGAGGAGCTCTCAACCAAAATTCGTTGAAGCGATTCTGTTATGGAAACTGCCGGGCTCTCGACCAATCGGAGCGAAGCAGCGCTGCCTATAAAAGAAGGACCGAAGGAGAGGGAAAGGACCTTTTTTCCACTTCTTCAATTTCACTTCACTTCCAAGCTTTCTCCTTCCACAGAACACATACGCATAGGATAGTGATAGGTAGACATTGTATCAAACACCTGTTGTGCGTTGCAAGATAGGATAGGATAGGAGAATTTACGAGTTCAATTGAAGGAAGGAAGTTGTACGGAGGAAAGGTAGGTAAGAAAAAGGTAAACCATGGCTGTTTTGTAGGCAATTGCTTGTTTTCTTGAAAGAATTGATGGATTTCGTTTGGATTGAGACTCGTTTTCTATCTCTGAAAGTGTGAACTGATCGATGTTGTTGAGATGATGATCTTCTTGCTTATCTTGATGAGGCCTTGAGATCTGAGATCCTATACCATGGGATCCATGGTATTAGGTGATCAATTAAAAGGAATTAAAGATAATCTTGGTTTCAATTACGAGGTTTCAGTAACTAAATAACTTGTTCTTCTGTTCTGGTCTTTTCTTGGAAGCTTTTCCCCTTCCTAGAGCCTCTGCCTTGTCTTGATGGAATTTAGGAATGCGAGATCCTGTGCCATGGGTTCCATGACATTAGGTGATCGTTTAGTAAAGGAAAACATATAAAAAAAATGTGATACCCATTAAAAAAAAAAGAAGAAATATATATATATATAAACTAACAAATGATTAATTAACCTAACTTGGGTTGAAAGATATACATAAATAAATAAATGTAAGAAAATTATGAAAACTATAGTAAATTGTACCAGAAGATGAAATTACAAAACTATTATATTGAATAGTAAATTACTGAAATAATAATTAGGTAAATTATAAAAAAATATATAGTAATATGCATTAAGAGAAATGATATTCTAAAGTACTGAATTAAACATGATCATCATAATTGACAAGAAAAAATATATATATGACTGTCTTGCATCTCATAACTTTGACTTCTAATTAATAGTGATCTGATGATATTAAAATTATAAATATGAAACAAAAATAACTAAACTTAAAATTTTAATTAGCAAAATTACTAAATCTGGAAAAAAAAATTAAATTGGTTGGGATTTACGGGACTTAAGTCCCTACCCGTGAACCCCTCCTCCCTCTTTTCTTTTTCCCCTCCCGATCCTCTCCTTTGTGTCCTCCATTCTCTCTCTTTAAGGCCTTCCTCCGCCTCCCGTCGTCGCTGCTCCGCCATCGCGTCGGCGCAATGACCCCACCACTAAAACCCGACCACTACACTTTTTTTTCTCTCCTCTTTTACAAAGCCGCCCCACCACTCTTCTAGCTCGGCCCCACCTCTCCACAATCGTGCCTTACCTCCGCCGGTGTGTCTCGAGTTGCTGAGCACCGCCGTGACCTCTTAAGGCCAGATCCACACTTTTTCCCTCTCATTTCTAGAAACCCTAAACCCGCTTCAAATTTGATCCGTTAGGTTTCGGACCAGCCGGCAAATACCGACTCACTCCTTGATCTCTCTCAATCACTATGTTGTTGTTTGATCGCCCGATTTGTTGATGGCGTTGGTTGATGTCCGAGCCATCATTCCTTGAGTCATTTCTTTTTTTGGTAAGTCTTTCTAATCTCTTGTATAAATGTGTACCTTAATTTAGAATGTGTAATCTGAATGATCCGAGTAGTTGTGCAATTATGAAATCTAGTTAATTTGTGTAAATATGTGATTGATTATGTATTGTGTTGGATGCTTGATAATTGGAGATTATGCGAAAATATACAAAAAGGATATTTGTAAGCTACATTAGATTCTTGCATGTGCATTGATCCTTTCAAAGAGAATCACAAATGTTAAGTATATGTTATGGATTAAATTCAAGTCTTGCATTATTTTCAAATAAATGTATTTTCATGCATGTAAATGGTATATGAAGTTTTGCATGTCAAGCATGTTTGTGGTAACGAAATTTTGTTGGGTTACAATACTGATTTTTGTGGGTTTCTAGGAGTGATTAGTAAAAAGGATTGATATTAGGTTTGGATTAAGGTTTGGCCGCAAACCTTAATCTAGGGCCTATCCGGCATGCATGTGAATTTAGAGTTAGAAAATGGATTTGTGAAGTGGTATAAGCCATTTTATTGGAATGTTTTACAAAATATGAACACTAATATTGCATAAGTTTTGCATGCGGGATTAGGTTCGTACTTGGTACTCGATCGTATCAATTACGTTGCATGACATGCTATGGGTATTCAAATATTTTTTTGATTTAAAAATATAATTAGTATACATGAGTACAAGACAAATGCATTCAAGTGTTGCATGTCATATTGTAATGCGTACGTATAGTTTAGGTTTTATGGTAAAACAATGAGCTTACTTGGGATTTTGGCAGCAAGTGCATAATTTATTTTTAATTTAGAGGTTGGTTTCAGTTAGAGAATAAATGTAATTTTTGTTGAAACTCTTTTTAAGCATAAAATATTTATACATGTTCAAACTTGATTAAGGTTATTAGTTCATACTAATACTTGTGATAGAAGTACTCTAATATTATATAAACTGATGTTAGACTTGCTGTAGTTACATGCTTTTAGTATTTTGGGCACTAATGGAATTACTTATTAAAATATAGATTACTTGAAATATAAACTGAACCTATTTGAGTATTAAAATTGAAACGAGAATTTATATTTGTTTAGAGTCGAGAAATTTTGAGTTGGAATTTAGGAGCAGCTGACATGACGGAGGCACTTTAGAGTTAATTTGATTGCCTGCTTGCTTTTGTTTTGGATTTTACTTACTGCTTAAGGTACGGATTCCACTTGAGTTTTAATTATATGTGACATATCATTATTATGCATTTTGAATTCATAACTTGATTATCATTCATGAAAATATTTGTGTATATGTAAACGATGCATGATTGTATAGTGGCATATTGAATGGTATCCGATTGAAATGTGATTTGATTGAGGTAAGTACAGCTTGTGTGGTTGAGATAGACACTCGTAATGTTTGGAGGTGGAGTCATGACCCATCCTACCAAGCACCGTGTAATAAGCGCTTATGTACCGGGACTCAGTAGGTCCAGTCTAGAATGGTCCGGAGTGTGAGTGTTCCCAGCTTGCTTGTACATTTTGATGATTTCATTGATTGAATTATGTATGAATTGAATTGGCCGTTGGCATCCATCTTAAAAGGTGGTTCGCGGTATCTGAAGGAAATGATTGAAATAATGGACTTGTGATAAACCAGACTTGCATATTAGATAATTGTCCAACCTATTGAGTCGGCATTTGTTATACTTTGAAATTTGAATTGCTATGGAAGTGATTGCCGAGCTCACATTGCATATCGCATTGATTTAATTAATCTGAATTGTTATGTCTGCTTGAAACAATATGTGAATGTTTTTACATGCTAGTTGTTGCATACAATTAATTACTTTTTAAAGGAATTGAGATGACATTTGTCATACTTTGAATTTTAATTATTTTGAAGAGTATTGAATTTATTTCATAATTGCATCGCCTGATTGAAGTTTTTATATTTAACATTTGTTTAAAATAAATATGGATTTGATTTGAAAATTTTCTTGGCTCAGTCATGTATTTAGTTCCAACGCATGATAATCAAAACTCAAGTGGCTGGAACTGAATACCGTACTGAGATAAATTTTATTTATCTCATTCCGTGCTTTTTGGCATGTTTCCACAATTGGTTGTGGGTTCCAGGTTTCAGATCAAGTGCTGGATTGCAAGACGAGTAGCGGACCATTGGATCCTGTGGTTAGAAATCCGTATGAACCAGACTGTTGTAGGATTTATTTTACATTCGAGTAATCAATTATTAAATTTATATCTGACATGTAGTTTAATTGTGTTTAATTAACAGTAATTTGAAAAATAAACATTAGTAAGCCTTGCGGGTGCAGCAGACATCCGCGGCGGGCACTCCGTCGTGTGTTCTCCAGTTACGATTTTTGACGGGGTGTCACAGGTGGTATCAGAGAATAGTTTAAGAATTAAACCAGACCGATAGGTTGCGTGAGCGGGGTAGATCTACAGGGTTGCTTGACTAAGTTGAATTGATTTCTTAATATTTATCTAAATATGTCTTGTTTCTCAAATTATTTAAATGTGCAATTATATAAAGATACTTAAATTATCTTTATATATGAGTGAATTATTGTATATTAGTTAAATTTGTTGTTTCATGTCTTGAGCTGATAGTGATAGTTCCACTTAAATTAATTTGATGAATTTCAATTGTGACTATGCTATGGTAAATAATAAAGAAATTAATTGACACAAATGTTAACGATATGTGTATTACTTGTTGAGCTATTTTGGAAGTTGATTTTAGCACTTATATGTATTAAATGAAAAAAAAACTAGTATGATACTTGTTCTGTAGTAGTAGATTAGTAGAATGATTGAAATATTCTATAGTGTTTCTAAACGTATAATTTTTTTATTATATAGAAAATTGTTACACGAACTAATTTATACCATATTCTTTTCCTTGATACATGTAAGCTAGGTGAATCTTAGACATAAATGTTTATTTATGATAAACTCATTTGTAAGAATAAGGTTTTGTAATTAATAAATTTTATGTATAGGAGTTAAGGTCAAAAGTTACAACAGAGTTATGAAGGCAATTAGTTATAGATAGGTTTCTTAGATAAATATGGATATAAACTATAATAGTTTGTTGTTTTATTTGCTTTATTTAGAGTATATAATATTGGTTGAAGTTAACAAAAGTCAATACCTCGTGGATATGATTAATTACTATAATTGGAATCAAATTGCATGATTAATTTTTGTGTTGTTTTTAATTATTGTGTTGTTATGTTGATTAAAAAAAAATCAGTTTTACGATAAAAATATCGATTCTATGTAGGCATTAGAATTATTTGTTTAAATGTTGGGTGCAAAATCAATTTATTGTAAATTATATGCCGAGAGGGCATCATGTTTTCTGATTTAACAGTAGAATGAATTTTTTTTTTTTGACATAATTATTGTTTTGGATTGTCCATTACTTTCAACAGCTCTATATAATTTTTAAGCTTGTTGAGAAATGTTATGTAGTCTGGTCTGGTATATCAGCGGCATTATTAAGATTTCTCAATTATTTCTAAATATGAGATTTCTCTGGAGATTTGTGTGCAGATTTGTTTATAACATTTACTCTATTATTGATGCATGTAAGCTAGTTGATTTATTTCATGAATACTAAAATTCCTAGTTGATTGTCAAATTTGAAGTGTTTGCAATTAATTTGGAATTTGAGATATTCTATGTGTGTTCATTAAGCTTGCATATGTAATTTAAACATTTATCGCTCACAATTTAGGGTGGATGAGTCTATTGTTTATTTGTGCTTGCTTAAAATACATGTTTTTATAAAATTTCAAGTCTTACGCCTAATGCAGTGTGGTTTCATTGTTAGATGCTTTACTTGTTCATATTGAGGCTGTAAATAAACATTTGAAATTAAAATGGTTACATTTACAAACAAATTCCATGTCAACTTTATTTCAAAGAAAGTTTAGACTTGATGTTATTCTAAATTTCTTTCTTGATGGCACCTGTTCTATGTGTTAGTTGTATTCAGGTCTCTTAACGTAGTACCAACATAATAGTGCTTTAATTTTAGTTTATTTTCTAAGATTATGCATTATTAAATATATTATAATTAGTTTCTTAAATGTGATATTAGAAATTAATTCTTGCTTGAATTTTATGAATATTAAAATATAATAATAATAGTTTATCGGTATCGTTATTGTTTATTTATAGAAGTTTTACATGCATGACAAACTATTTGTTTTTTTTCAGAGTGGAGATTAATTATAAATTAACTCTAAATTTTTCTTTCCAAAGAAAAAAAAAAGATAGATTTTTTTTTTATTTGTGAACATTGGTTATCATTTCCTTTGAAGTTTTGAGTTCTGTATTTCAAATTGACTCGTTTCTAATATATCAATTTAGAGTTTCTTAAATCGTTTGGTTTGATTTTCTTTCTTCGTTAGCGCAAGAGTCAAACAAAACAGACTGACTATCTGTTTTGTTAATTGATTCTAAATAATATTAGATTTGTTCTTTCTTCATTGACTAGTCACCATTGATGAAAGAATAAATTTTGATATTGTGGTGCTACTCGATTGTTTCTGTGATAGAAATTGTTATCATCTCCATTGCATTATCTTTCTTGTGTCTTGACTAATTATTGCCTATTATGCTTGACCGGTTCTTTCAAAATTAATTTGATTTGATGCACTTTTGAACTCATATCCGTTGAATCGTTTCTCACTTTGAAATTTTGAAATTTCGAGGACGAAAATTTTTTTAAGGGGGGATAAATGTGATACCCATTAAAAAAAAAAGAAGAAATATATATATATATATAAACTAACAAATGATTAATTAACCTAACTTGGGTTGAAAGATATACATAAATAAATAAATGTAAGAAAATTATGAAAACTATAGTAAATTGTACCAGAAGATGAAATTACAAAACTATTATATTGAATAGTAAATTACTGAAATAATAATTAGGTAAATTATAAAAAAATATATAGTAATATGCATTAAGAGAAATGATATTCTAAAGTACTGAATTAAACATGATCATCATAATTGACAAGAAAAAATATATATATGACTGTCTTGCATCTCATAACTTTGACTTCTAATTAATAGTGATCTGATGATATTAAAATTATAAATATGAAACAAAAATAACTAAACTTAAAATTTTAATTAGCAAAATTACTAAATCTGGAAAAAAAAAATTAAATTGGTTGGGATTTACGGGACTTAAGTCCCTACCCGTGAACCCCTCCTCCCTCTTTTCTTTTTCCCCTCCCGATCCTCTCCTTTGTGTCCTCCATTCTCTCTCTTTAAGGCCTTCCTCCGCCTCCCGTCGTCGCTGCTCCGCCATCGCGTCGGCGCAATGACCCCACCACTAAAACCCGACCACTACACTTTTTTTTCTCTCCTCTTTTACAAAGCCGCCCCACCACTCTTCTAGCTCGGCCCCACCTCTCCACAATCGTGCCTTACCTCCGCCGGTGTGTCTCGAGTTGCTGAGCACCGCCGTGACCTCTTAAGGCCAGATCCACACTTTTTCCCTCTCATTTCTAGAAACCCTAAACCCGCTTCAAATTTGATCCGTTAGGTTTCGGACCAGCCGGCAAATACCGACTCACTCCTTGATCTCTCTCAATCACTATGTTGTTGTTTGATCGCCCGATTTGTTGATGGCGTTGGTTGATGTCCGAGCCATCATTCCTTGAGTCATTTCTTTTTTTGGTAAGTCTTTCTAATCTCTTGTATAAATGTGTACCTTAATTTAGAATGTGTAATCTGAATGATCCGAGTAGTTGTGCAATTATGAAATCTAGTTAATTTGTGTAAATATGTGATTGATTATGTATTGTGTTGGATGCTTGATAATTGGAGATTATGCGAAAATATACAAAAAGGATATTTGTAAGCTACATTAGATTCTTGCATGTGCATTGATCCTTTCAAAGAGAATCACAAATGTTAAGTATATGTTATGGATTAAATTCAAGTCTTGCATTATTTTCAAATAAATGTATTTTCATGCATGTAAATGGTATATGAAGTTTTGCATGTCAAGCATGTTTGTGGTAACGAAATTTTGTTGGGTTACAATACTGATTTTTGTGGGTTTCTAGGAGTGATTAGTAAAAAGGATTGATATTAGGTTTGGATTAAGGTTTGGCCGCAAACCTTAATCTAGGGCCTATCCGGCATGCATGTGAATTTAGAGTTAGAAAATGGATTTGTGAAGTGGTATAAGCCATTTTATTGGAATGTTTTACAAAATATGAACACTAATATTGCATAAGTTTTGCATGCGGGATTAGGTTCGTACTTGGTACTCGATCGTATCAATTACGTTGCATGACATGCTATGGGTATTCAAATATTTTTTTGATTTAAAAATATAATTAGTATACATGAGTACAAGACAAATGCATTCAAGTGTTGCATGTCATATTGTAATGCGTACGTATAGTTTAGGTTTTATGGTAAAACAATGAGCTTACTTGGGATTTTGGCAGCAAGTGCATAATTTATTTTTAATTTAGAGGTTGGTTTCAGTTAGAGAATAAATGTAATTTTTGTTGAAACTCTTTTTAAGCATAAAATATTTATACATGTTCAAACTTGATTAAGGTTATTAGTTCATACTAATACTTGTGATAGAAGTACTCTAATATTATATAAACTGATGTTAGACTTGCTGTAGTTACATGCTTTTAGTATTTTGGGCACTAATGGAATTACTTATTAAAATATAGATTACTTGAAATATAAACTGAACCTATTTGAGTATTAAAATTGAAACGAGAATTTATATTTGTTTAGAGTCGAGAAAGTTTGAGTTGGAATTTAGGAGCAGCTGACATGACGGAGGCACTTTAGAGTTAATTTGATTGCCTGCTTGCTTTTGTTTTGGATTTTACTTACTGCTTAAGGTACGGATTCCACTTGAGTTTTAATTATATGTGACATATCATTATTATGCATTTTGAATTCATAACTTGATTATCATTCATGAAAATATTTGTGTATATGTAAACGATGCATGATTGTATAGTGGCATATTGAATGGTATCCGATTGAAATGTGATTTGATTGAGGTAAGTACAGCTTGTGTGGTTGAGATAGACACTCGTAATGTTTGGAGGTGGAGTCATGACCCATCCTACCAAGCACCGTGTAATAAGCGCTTATGTACCGGGACTCAGTAGGTCCAGTCTAGAATGGTCCGGAGTGTGAGTGTTCCCAGCTTGCTTGTACATTTTGATGATTTCATTGATTGAATTATGTATGAATTGAATTGGCCGTTGGCATCCATCTTAAAAGGTGGTTCGCGGTATCTGAAGGAAATGATTGAAATAATGGACTTGTGATAAACCAGACTTGCATATTAGATAATTGTCCAACCTATTGAGTCGGCATTTGTTATACTTTGAAATTTGAATTGCTATGGAAGTGATTGCCGAGCTCACATTGCATATCGCATTGATTTAATTAATCTGAATTGTTATGTCTGCTTGAAACAATATGTGAATGTTTTTACATGCTAGTTGTTGCATACAATTAATTACTTTTTAAAGGAATTGAGATGACATTTGTCATACTTTGAATTTTAATTATTTTGAAGAGTATTGAATTTATTTCATAATTGCATCGCCTGATTGAAGTTTTTATATTTAACATTTGTTTAAAATAAATATGGATTTGATTTGAAAATTTTCTTGGCTCAGTCATGTATTTAGTTCCAACGCATGATAATCAAAACTCAAGTGGCTGGAACTGAATACCGTACTGAGATAAATTTTATTTATCTCATTCCGTGCTTTTTGGCATGTTTCCACAATTGGTTGTGGGTTCCAGGTTTCAGATCAAGTGCTGGATTGCAAGACGAGTAGCGGACCATTGGATCCTGTGGTTAGAAATCCGTATGAACCAGACTGTTGTAGGATTTATTTTACATTCGAGTAATCAATTATTAAATTTATATCTGACATGTAGTTTAATTGTGTTTAATTAACAGTAATTTGAAAAATAAACATTAGTAAGCCTTGCGGGTGCAGCAGACATCCGCGGCGGGCACTCCGTCGTGTGTTCTCCAGTTACGATTTTTGACGGGGTGTCACAAAAAAAAAGAAGAAGAAGGATTCAATGTCAGTTTCAGAAATGTATTTCTTGTGTCTTGATTGCAAACTTTTCGTTCTCTTGACTTCTCCTTTTGATCGTTTCCGCTTTTCCTTAATCCCTGGTCTAATCCTTTGCCTATCTCCATCAAAATCTATGCTAAGGGTTCCTTAGTCATAGATTGGAGAAGGTAACTTAGCATGAGGATTCCTCATGACTAGGTATTGCTATTGGTCTAGGCTGAGGGTTCCTCAGCATTAGATCTTGGTCCTTCAATTTGAAGCTAGTATGAGCTCAAATTAGAGGACCTCTGAGCAATTCTCGCAGAATTAAGTCGAAATGCTGCTAAAATTCTGTTAGAATTGAAATCGTGTATAATCCCGGACCAAAATACGTAAAATCAGCATATAAAGGAGTGTTAATACGAGAATCTTGTAATTAAAGCTGTTTCTGCACCTTAATTTAGTAGAATAGTGGGTAACAATGGTGATAGGTGATACTTGAAATTTATTGGACTTTAGTGTAAATTTCTTGCATTATTGGATTAAAAAAATATAAAGTAGGACTTGAGGCATGAACCTTGGATTGTGATTAATGCTAACTGCCTAAACTCCCTGGATTGAATGGCATAAGTGTAGTTAACAAAGGAGCTGTCCATGAATTGGTAATGAGCAAGTGTGATAATTAAAGTTTGTCGGGCCTAATTGAAAGTGCTCCTTATTTCATAAGTTTTTGCTGTCTTATTTAGTAAATGAAATGAATTGTGTTAAATCAAGCATAATACATAAAAATCCAAAAGACTAATTAATTTTAAGACTCTCAACTGATAGCAATTAATGCATTTCATTCTTTGTTACTCCTCTTTTATCTGATTTCCATTTCTGTTCCTATAAAAGCCAGAAAGATCAGAACTGCATCGCCCCTTTTAAAAATGATATTTTACTGGTCAACTGCATTGCATTAGTATTCCAGTGGTATCTCTTGTATGTGTAACTGCCTCATGTATAATTCATGTTTACTGGTTAAGATTCTTAGTATGACAAAACTGCCCCTTTGGTCTTGTTAAAAGAAGTATAAGAAAACAGAAAAGTGCCTTGATTATTGTCTCCTATCAGCAGATGCACAGTAGACCATGCAATTAGGGTTCAGCCACATGAAATTGTATGAAACAATAGCTGATAGCATGGAATAACCAAAATGACATCATGTACTAAATACCCATGAATATAGATAGGATAATTATTATTTTTGTCAAACACCATGCGAAATACAATCAAGTTTAGATATAGGAAATGTCAAGGAGTTCCATGAACGCAATATGTGATTGGAGAACGTTTTGTTTATAAGTACCAAAGCATATGCCGTGCAGGTTTGCAGTAAGGTAAACCACGGGAATAGAACAAGCAATGTGTAACAAACTTTAATTGATTATGATAAAGTATTCTTAATTTTATAATAGAAAATAGCTAAATGTGTGCAAGGAATAATATGCTGACTTGGCTAAATACACGTGAGATGTCAAAATTGATAATAATACGCGAAGAGTTAGATTAAGTAGGCAGCTCTGTAACCCCTGAAACCAATCTAAAACTCAATCAGTCCTTTACATTGAGTGTTGATACGAAACTCGTCACCATCATACCAGTGTTTAGTACTCCCATTAAATTAGAGCAACGCAATACCAACTGAATACACCCTCGTCCTCTCCTCTCTTCCGTGATGCTAACAAACCCTCTCTCGATGGCTACCGTGACGCCGATCACTGGGGAACTCAAGGATAAAACTTGTAGGGACTAAAGTGAAGAAATGCGTGTTGCTTTTTACTGGGGACGACGCGACGAAAGCAGAGCTCACCATTGTATTCCTCTCTCTCTCGCGACGCCGGAAAGCTCTTGCCGACAGGTTACGATGGCCGGAAACGTTAGCGAGTTTACACCCGTTATTAATCAAACCCATTAACGGCGAAAACGAACCCGTCTTCTCCTTTTGAACATTAGCGCCGAGACCCCTTCGATCGTCTGTGGCGAAGCAGCAGTAGAACCTATGGAGTCGACTCCTGACAATTGAGGGTTGAGCCCAACAACGAAATTAGAATTCTGTCTCTGCCACATCAGCTCAGCTTGATGACGTGGCCCAATAAGAGAATTAATAAACAAACTAAAAAAAAACTCATTAAAAATAGCAAGAACCTCAGAAAAATACAAATAAAATATCCGTAAAATTCTAAAAATCAAAATAAACCAAATTCACTGATATTTTGATGCGAAATTATGTCAAAGTAACGACCCTTTGTATTCTTGAAGTATTTTTACTTAAAAAAATGAATTTTTAAGTATTAGAAAATTAATAAACCCATTTATAAAATTCTAAAACTAAAACTAAATACTTCTGAAATAAAGATTCCAAATATGATATCTTTGAAACCAAGTATTCTCAAATATAAACATATTTTCCAAGTTACGAAAAGTCAAAATAAACTAACATATGTTTTTTTTTTAAATGAAAAGCAAAAGCTAAATACTCTCGATATCCAAGTAATTTCAAGAATAATATTTTCAAATATTAAAAGACTCTCAAAATAAGTATTTTCAAATCCAAAAAGGATTTAGTCTAAAAGTCAAAGATTCAAAAGGCCAAAGTGAATAAAAATCACCAATATCCCAAGCGAAACATCAAAATTAAAGGTCCAAACGCGAAACCCAAAGTCAAAGCCAAAACCTCTTCGTTTGAGGAAAAGTCCCTCTTTAGGGTTGAGATCGACCTTATATGACTCAGAAATCGAATTCTTACGGGCCCCTTCGTCAAAAAAAAAAATTTCCTTTTGTTCTCACAAGTGCCGCCAAATGGCCCGAGAACCAACTCTCACAAGTGACGCCAAATGTCCCGAGGGTTGTAAAAGAACCAACTTTCACAAGTGGCGCCAAATGCCCCGAAGGTTGTGAAATTTCCTTTCGTTCTCACAAGTGCCGCCAAATGGCCCGAGAACCAACTCTCACAAGTGACGCCAAATGTCCCGAGGGTTGTAAAAGAACCAACTTTCACAAGTGGCGCCAAATGCCCCGAAGGTTGTAAAATTCCTTTTGTTCTCACAAGTGCCGCCAAATGGCCCGAGAACCAACACTCACAAGTGACGCCAAATGTCCCGAGGGTTGTAAAAGAACCAACTTTCACAAGTGGCGCCAAATGCCCCGAAGGTTGTAAAATTCCTTTTGTTCTCACAAGTGCCGCCAAATGGCCCGAGAACCAACTCTCACAAGTGACGCCAAATGTCCCGAGGGTTGTAAAAGAACCAACTTTCACAAGTGGCGCTAAATGCCCCGAAGGTTGTAAAATTTCCTCTTGTTCTCACAAGTGCCGCCAAATGGCCCGAGAACCAACTCTCACAAGTGACGCCAAATGTCCCGAGGGTTGTAAAAGAACCAACTTTCACAAGTGGCGCCAAATGCCCCGAAGGTTGTAAAACGACTCCAAGTGAAGATTCATTCCTTTTCAACGAAGACCTCTTCGAAACCTTAAAGTCTTTTAGTAGTCCGGCGATCCTTAATTGGGTCCCGTCAATTAGGTCTGGTACCATCAATTAAGGCCTCCTTAAAACAAATAATAGCACTCCATAAGTCTATTTTCTTAGCCCATTACGTCAATACCCTTCACGTCCCTTAATCAGAGGTTCTCGTAGGCAACTACGGGGTAATTAACAATAGGGGCTTGCGCCTATTGGAAAGAAAGGACCCGCTAAATCAAGAAACTTCTTTAAGTAGCGACTCTTTATAGGATTCTCTTGTGTTGAGAGATACCCGCCATAGAGATCGAAACCTTAAGGGAGGTGAATCTAAGGCTATGTTCCCATTGTTCTTTGAGTAATTCCTTCGAGGAGAATAATGACGAAAAAGCCGCAACAGATTCTCTGGCACGCCCGGTGGGACAACTTTCTCCTCTCATCTTTAGGGCTTGAAGGGTGACGTAAGGGCTAAGGAAATTTTAATAAGCAATCCTAACGGTAACATTAGGTTTTGTGTCATTGCAGATTGAAATGGCATTCACCAGCATTGACGCTTTCAGGCCGACAGGAGTCCTTAGGATCGGTGGAGTGCCGATCTGCTACAATGACGAGTTCACGCTTGGAGGCCTGCCCTTCGGACACTCCTACGTGCCCGTCGTCCAAGCTAGTGATGGAAGCTTCAAATTGGCCAGGGTGGTCGTAGAAGAGCCACTCGAAGAAGTTGTGGAGGTTACCGAGGTCGTTGAAGACCCAATGGAGATTGATTCCGTGAAGGAAGAATGGACAACTGTCTCTCACAAGCGGGTTCGCCCAGGCTCAGTCTCATCTCCCCAAAAGCGCCAATCTTACCGCCGTTTCTCTACCAAGAAAACGGCCGTGAAGAAGGTGTACGCGCCAATCTCTCAGAGCGCAAGGACACTAAAGAAGGTTCAACGGGCCTATAAGAATGAGCTGGAAGCGAAGCCAAATTTGCCAGTCAGCAATCCGTTCTCAACACTCCGCCTCGTGAGGAAGAACTCTCCTATGGCCGTGCTCAAGACCATGGAGGAATTCCCTCCCGAGTATCAAATGCAATTTAGAGGGAGAAGCCCTCAAAACCGGCAATCGGTGAAGGAGAGGCTAAGCTTTCCGCGAACATCAGCCCGTGAACGATTGGGACCAAAGGGCAACAAGAAGGCATCCTCTTCCATATACCAAAGACTGGGGCAGAGAGTCAACTCAGTTAAGGAAAGATTGGGACCTAAGAAGGTTTGGGTGCCTAAGGAGAAACCACAACCCATGGAGGTGGATCAAGAGCCACGCAACAAGAAAAGGCATGTTGCACGAGAAGATGGCCAACTCGTGGTCCATGCTCGGGTCCATATGGTTGAAATAAATGAAGAGCATGAAATGCACGCTTTTGTTAACGTGGCCAGCGATGGAGAAGTCCCCTTCACCAAGAGGGACGGCAAAGATAAGCGAGATCGTGCTTCTTCAAGCCGCATCATAAATGATGAAGAGCCAACGGGGGACGAAGAAGAGGATGTAGATGGTAAAGATCGCTGGAATGAGGGTGAAAGGCCAAAATTAATGAGCATCATTGAAAGAAATGAAAGGAAAATGGCAGCTATGATGAACGAAAGGGAGAAAGAAAGAAAACTACTTAAGAAGATGTATAAACTTCTAGAAAAGAAGAAGTTACTTGAAGACCTTGAAAAAGAAGGATCTTCTGGAGAAGAAGAAGATGAGTACAAAGAAAAAGTACTTAAAGAAAGAAGAAGTAAAAGTAGATATGAGTGTTCTGATGAAGAAGAAGAAGGAGATAGGAGAAAATTCTCAAAAGATAGAAGGAATGAGAGTAAATATGGATCTTCTGACGAAGAGGAAGAAAGGCCTAAGAGGAAAGAAAGGAAGAATAGGCACAAGTATGAATCATCAGAAGAAGAAGAAGAAAGGGGACATCAAAGGCGTCCCAAGGGAAATAGGAATAGGGCGAAATACGAATCAAGTGAAGATGAAATGCCCGAAGCTAGACGACGAACTGGGGCAAGAAGGCCCAACCCGACCAAGCAAGTCATCCAAGAAATGATTAATCTACAACTCCAAGCCACGGGAGCCGGTCGATTTGCTAATCTACACAAGAGGTGCGGAAGACCGTACCCGAAAGAATACGAACAAATCCCGTATCCTCTTGGATATCAAGTGCCCAGGTTTAACTTGTTCGATGGAACGGGCAAAGACAGCATCACACCGAATCAGCATTTGATCCAGTTTCGCAACTCGTGTGGTAACACTGCCCATGATGAAGCCTTGTTGCTCAAACAATTCTCCCAAAGCCTCACTGGGGCAGCATTTGAGTGGTATTCCTCGCTCGAAAACGACTCAATAGAAACATGGGAAGAGATGGAGGACCTTTTCAAAGCCAAATTCGCCATGGTTAATCAAAGACTCGCGGTGGCCGATGTCGTGAGCGAAAAACCAAGATCGGGTGAAGCTCCACTCGACTACATTAACCGGTGGAGGAACATGCATATAAGGTGCTCTCACCAGATGCCCGAAAGGGAGGCGGTTGAATTTTTAATAAGGAATCTTGACGATTGGATAAAGCGACCTCTCTCAGGGAGTGACATTTATACCTATGAGGACTTAGTCACGAGAGTTGCAAGAATTGTGCATATTGGTCCTCCCAAGGAAGTGCAAAACTATAAAAGTGAGTCGAGAAATAGAACGCAAGGGCCCATCAAGATAGCGGGAGCTAATGAGGCATCAACTAGCCAAGGCGGGCAAAGGAATTACCGCAACAACAATAGCAACAATAACAACAACAACAATGGCAATGGGAGTGGTCGTGTGTCCACGCTAGCCGAACGGTTGAATAGGCCATACTCTTTTAAGAAAGAGAAGACCGCGGCGTTATTGAAACAACTTTTAGAAGGAAAAGCCATAGAATTGCCGGAGTGTAAAAGGGCCGAGGAAATGCATAAGACCAATGATCCAACTTATTGTGCTTACCATCGGGTCCTAGGTCATCCAACGGGCGATTGCTATGTCTTTAAGAATATAGCGGAAAGAATGATTAAAGAAGGCGACTTGGTCTTGCCCGAGAGTTACAAGCAAACGCCCGCCCCACATGCTCAAGCTAACGTAGTAGCTCAGAAAGGCAACCCAAGGCGAAATGTAGAATGTAATGTCATCGTCATAGTAGACGAGGAGGAAGAAGAAAGAGAAATTCGAAAGATAAAGTTGGTGAAAGAAAAGAAAAATGAAAACAATGAAAAGAAAAATGAAAGCAATGAAAAAAGAAATGAAAAAGAAAAAGAAGAGGAAAATGAAGAGAAAAATGGAAAGGAGAAAGAAATGGTGTTAAAAATAGAAGAAAAGAAAGAGGTGAAGGAGGAGACAGTCACTTATTACTATGACGATGATACGGAAGATGAAAACGAGGCTCCTTATCAAGGCCTCTTCGCCAAGGGTATGTTTAAAGAAAGGGATTGCCATGTAAACTTGCGGTCGGGTACGAATATTCCCGAAAGGCAGGCACCCAAAGAAAATGACAAAACAAAAGGCAAGGCTAGAACCCCAGAGGTTGAGGATGAGCCCGGACCAAGCCACAGGGCAAGAGAAGTAAAAGGGGAGTACAACATTCTGGCTCACCTAAGGCGCACTCCAGCATTAATAAGCGTGTTTGAAGCACTGATGATGTCAAAGGAGTTGCGAGAGACAATGATGGAGATGCTTAAAGAGCCCGAAAGGTTCCAAGCTTACGTGGCCGAGAAGCACATGACTGAGGCCCTTTATGTAGAGCCTGAAAATCAGATAACCTTCACGAGCAAAGATCTCATGATGGGAACCTCCTATCACAACAAACCATTGTACATCACAGGCAAGACAAATGGGAGCCAACTAAGTCGAATGCTAGTCGATCCCGGGTCTTCCATTAATATCTTACCTCTCAACTCGCTGAATCAGTTGGCGTTAGGAGGAAGAAGGTTGTCTGATGAGAATGTGTTTATACATGGCTTTAACCAAAATTCCGAGCGAGCCTTAGGTGCAATCACATTGCCAATGAAGTTTGGAGAACTTGAAACGTTGGTAAAGTTCTACGTCATTGACGCAGATACATCTTATCGAGCCCTACTTGGACGACCATGGCTACATGAGAACGGGCTTGTGCCGTCAACTCTTCACCAATGTGTCAAATACTTACAAGATGGAGAACAAAAAGTGATCAAGGGAGATGCCCAACATTATGGCGTCCATGAGGTGGAGCTCGAAGAAATTGATCGATTTTATGCTCCAACGTCACAAAGAAGTACTTCTCCAACCTTAAGAACAAGAGTGATGCCTCGGGAAGAGAATGAGGAGAAGATAAAACTCAGGGGAAAGGTGAAAACTACCTGCGCCGTAAAAACTCCTATTTATATAAAATCTTCAGATGATGAAGAAGAGAAAGATGGTCGAAAAGGAAAGATATACATAAAAGATGAAGGAAAAAGTCAAGAGCCAAAGAGGGCGATTCATGTCTACGATGATGAATCGGACGAAGAGTCTTATGAGCGTAGAGAAGATTCAATGATCATTGAGCAAGTGCCTACAGGTTATTACAAAGAACTCACACCAAGGGAGGTTTATCAGATCAAAGAATTGGAAACCTTTTATGTCCCGCCCAAGGTGGAAAAGGTGAACGGGAGAACGATATTCCACAAAGGAATCCTATTCTATAAGGCTGAAAGTATGGATCCATCGGGTAATCCTCTTGGCTTAGATGACTGGGCGAGGTGGCTTAAGGAGGAAGAAGAAGAATATGAGAAAATAGAAGTGATGGGGTACTACAATCAAGGGTTGATGAGCCTCTTCCAAAGAAATCGTTGCCTAGACCCAATCTCAAAGCAAAGAGCTAAGACCTTCCGTGATTTGTGGAACGGAAAATCCCGGCGAGTAATGGGAGTGGATGGAAAAATAAAGAATACTAAAGGCCTGGGCTATCAGCGAGCACGCGGAGAAGCTCTGATTGTTGAATGCTACATGGTTGGAATAACGCCCGTGGAAGAAAATGCAGAAGAGGAAGATTTGATCCAAGTGGCGAAGAACGCTCCTCAAGAACTAGAAGATGGAGGACAAAATACAATTGATGATCTTCTCAAAATAAATTTGGGCACCGAAGAAGATCCGCGCCCTACCTTCATAAGCGCATCTCTTCCTCCCGAGAAACAAGAGCAATTGAAACAACTCTTGATGAAATACAAAGATTGTTTCGCATGGAATTACACCGAAATGCCGGGCCTTGATCCCGCCTTAGCTTCTCATAAGTTAAAAATCGACCCAAGTGTGAAGCCCGTTAAACAAGCTCCAAGGCGAATGCGAGTTGAGCTTGAGGAAAAGGTGGTTGAAGAGGTGAAAAAGTTGATTGAAGCAGGGTTCATTCGAGAAGAGGAAAATCCCATTTGGGTAGCGAACATTGTACCCGTCAAGAAGAAGAATGGGCAAATAAGGGTATGTGTGGACTTTAGGGACTTGAACAAAGCATGTCCAAAAGATGACTTTCCGCTACCCGTGACTGAGCTAATTATAGACTACACCTCTTCTTATGTGTTGTACTCCTTCATGGACGGGTCATCGGGGTATAATCAAATACCGATGGATAAGGAAGATCAACGCCACACATCATTCCGCACCCCGATTGGCATCTTTTGCTATAAAGTAATGCCGTTTGGATTGAAGAATGCGGGTGCAACTTACCAAAGGGCCATGACCAAAATCTTTGATGATTTAATTCACAAGATTGTGGAATGTTACGTGGATGATTTGGTAGTGAAAGCTCGATCAATTGATGAGCATTTCGAGTACCTAAAAGTCGTGTTCGAACGGCTAAGGAAGTATTCCCTGAAGATGAACCCATTAAAGTGTGCCTTCATGGTATCCTCTGGAAAATTCTTAGGGTTTGTGGTAAGACACAGGGGCATTGAGATCGACCCCGCTAAGATCAAGGCCATTAGGGAGATGCCACCCCCAAAGACTCTCAAGCAACTCCGCTCTTTACAGGGGCAATTGGCGTATGTGAGAAGATTCATCGCCAATCTTTCAGGAAGGATCAAGCCGTTCACTCACCTTACCAAGAAAGATGTACCCTTCAAATGGGATTCTAAGTGCCAAAGGGCTTTCGAGGACATTAAAGAATACCTTCTCAAACCGCCTGTCCTCGCCGCGCCTATTCAAGGAAGGCCACTAATCCTCTACACTACGGCCTTGGAAGGATCTTTGGGAGCTTTATTAGCTCAGGAAAATGATGAGGGCAAGGAGAATGCGCTGTATTACTTAAGTTGCATGCTTGTGGGGGCCGAACAATCTTATAGCCCCATTGAAAAGCATTGCCTAGCGTTGGTATTCGCTACTAAGAAGCTAAGGCATTACATGCTTTCCCACAAGATCACGTTAATATCAAAGGTGGATCCATTGAAGTATTTGATGACAAGGCCTATGCTGACGGGAAGGCTAGCTCGATGGGCCATTACTTTAATGGAGTTTGACATTTCCTATGCACCTCAAAAGGCTATAAAGGGACAAGCGATGGCTGATTTTCTGGCAGCACATCCCATTCCTGATGATTCTCCGTTAAATTGTGAATTCCCTGAAGAGCAAAGCTTATGTTTAGAGGAAGTAGAAAGCGGGTGGACCATGTTTTTTGATGGGTCATCTATGATACAACCCTCTAAAAGGCCCAATCTACCCCGAATCCGAGCTGGGGTTGGATTGGTATTCGTAACCCCACAAGGAGGAATCCTTCGCCATTCTATAGCATTGACCGGGCCGTGCACTAACAACGAGGCCGAATACGAAGCGTTAATCGCCGGGTTAGAGTTGGCGATTAATATGGGCATAAAAGAATTGAAAGTATGCGGTGATTCCCAACGGGTTTTGAGCCAAATTGAAGGAACATTTGAGGTGAAGAAGCCAGAATTGATGAAATACCATGGACGAGCTCAAGAATTAATGGCTAAATTCTCAAAGATCACATTCGAGAAGGTATCACGAGCATCCAATGGCATGGCAGACGCCTTAGCTCGAGTGGCCACTCAATTGAGCAAACCAGGTGGAGAAGAAGTGCAAATCACTATAAGGAATCGACGATCTCTAGCACCTTACCTCTTGGAGATTGAGAAGGAAGTAAACACCAACCTCTTGGTGGATATAGAAGAGTGGGAAATAGACATGATGAGGGAGCCTGATGAAGTATTGGAGGTAGCAGTGAATGAAGAAGAAGATTGGAGAAAACCTTTCGTAGAGTACTTCAAATACCAGAATTTGCCTAGTGAAAAGGCTGAAAGGGAGCAATTAAAGCGAAGGGTTCTCCGGTACGTGTATGTGAACGACACCTTATATAGGAGGTCGTACGATCAATTGTGGCTGAGATGCGTGTCACAAAGCGAGGCCCGAAAGATTATGAAGGAGGTTCATTCAGGGTTCTGTGGAGCTCATCAGTCGGGACCTAAAATGAGGCTGCATATCAAAAGAATGGGATATTATTGGCCTACGATGATTGCCGATTGTGAAGAACAAGCGGGTAAATGTCACATGTGCCAAGTACATGGCGACTTCATCCATCAACATCCTAATCCCCTACACCCAACAGTAGCAGCATGGCCGTTCGATATGTGGGGTATGGATATAATTGGACCTATTGACCCACCATCTTCGAAGGGGCACAGGTTCATTCTAGCCATCACTGATTACTTCTCCAAATGGGCCGAAGCGGTAGCCTTAAAAGAAGTCAAGAGCAAAGATGTCATTCAGTTTTTAAAGAACCATGTGTTGTATCGTTTTGGTACTCCACGAGAAATTGTATCAGATAATGGTGCATCATTTAAGAGCGGAGAAATTTGTGCTTTCGCTAGGCAACACAAGTTCAAATGGAGATACTCTTCTATCTATAACCCGCGTGCTAATGGTTTAGCCGAAGCCTTCAACAAGGTGTTGATTAAGCTATTGAGGAAAACGGTGGGTGACAATCATAGAAGTTGGGATGAAAGACTCCAAGAAGCTTTATGGGCTTATCGAACAACATACAAGACTCCCACTCAAGCTACTCCTTACTCGCTAGCATTCGGATCCGAAGCGGTGTTGCCCTTGGAGATCGAGCTACCTTCCCTGAGAGTAGCCATGCAAATAGGCTTACCGATGGATAAGAGGGCTCGTCTAAGGTTGGATGAATTAGACGCTATGGATGAGAAGAGGTTGGCGGCTCAACAGAGCTTAGAGTTGTATAGAATCCAAATGGCCAAAGCTTATGATAAGATGGTAAGGCCTCGTACTTTCAAAGAAGGAGAATTAGTCCTGATCTTGAGAAGGCCCATCGTTGGTCATCATCACGGTCCGAAATTCGCCCCAAACTGGGAAGGGCCCTACATTATCAAGGAAGTTTACGGAGGAGGATCATACAAAATCGTAGACAAAAAAGGAGAAGGCTCGATTCCACCAATCAATGGACGATATCTCAAGAAGTACTATACTTAGGGCCCATCCTTTTAGTCCACTTTACCAAAAATAACCAAAACCTACCACAATAAGGCCTAGTCCACAAAAGACCAAAATTCCAATAAAATCCAAAACTCCACAAAAGACTATGACAACAAAAACCTATTAAGTCCAAAACCATATACATAACTCCATAAAAACATTAGAATAAAGCCCAACGAAAACGTTAGGAGTCCATAAAACCCAAAACCTTAACTTAACCTTTCAATCAAAACCCAAAACCCAATAAAGGGGCAAGTTTTTGAAAAGAAACACGCCCCGTTAGGTTATATTTACCCTATATTATAATCCGCGGTTAACGATGGGATTTTCGAGTCCCGGAGAACGCGAAGCCGTGTCAAAGAAAGCCTTAGTGGTTTTCCAAGACACCTATGCCTAATGAAGATTAAGCCTTTGTGGCATCTGAAGGCATTAAGGCACCGCCCTATGAAGGTATCTGAGGGCTCCCCCCAATCACTCCCACCGTGTCCCTCGCTGGATATGGTTTGGAAAATGGTTTCTGAAAAGGAACCTATTTCCTCGCATGTTATATTTACCCTAATCATAATCCGCGGTCAACGATGGGATTTTCGAGTCCCGGAGAACGCGAAGCCGTGTCAAGGGAAGCCTTGGTGGTTTTCTGAGACACCTATGCCTAATGAAGAATAAGCCTTTGTGGCGTCTGAAGGCATTAAGGCACCGCCCTATGAAGGTATCTGAGGGCTCCCCCTACCCACCTTCACTGTGTCCTTATCCCATGATACGATGTTCAAAAGAAAAAGAAGACATAAAGAAGTAAAGAGCAGATGAAGAAAATGCCATTCATTGATAATAAAAGGAGTGCAGGAAGTTACAAGCATAAGCCAACACAAGCTAAACATCTAAAGCAACACTAAAAGAAAATAAGCCTAATACAAATTAAAGGGGCGCAAAATAAAAGATAAAGGTAAAAGTGCCCTAAAGATAGCACTGGGGCAGCGCTGGGGCAAAACTACTCAAGACGGCCATTTACTCTGGGGCAGCCGCGGCTCCATCATCAGCAACAGCTCCACCACCCGCCAAATTGTTCAGAGTTGCAGAAATGACCTGAAGCATCCCTTCTAAAGCTTCTAAACGGGCGTTCAATTCCCCAAAACGCTGGTCAATAAAAGTCCGGATTGAGACCGGGGCAGGATCATCAAGAGCCATCATAGCCGAATTATCATCTGGTGGGGAATCAACATCCATAGGGCCATACTGGTTGGGGGCAGCATTAGGAAGCAAGATATAGTCATTCACTGGCTGATTGGGATCAGGAACCAGCATATCCATTGAAGATTCAACCCATCCAACAAGAGGCAAGGAAAGGAGAAGGTTGGAAGGATGTGCCACATCAGCATCGGAAACACGATTGTCCCACAACATGTCAGGCACACGGATGCGAGCTCTAAGCATAAGGGCTTCAATGAGATGACCGTAAGGAAGCGGCTCTCGATCAGAAATCGCCACCTTGTGCATATGAAGGAGGATCATATGGGCCAAATTGATGGGCCATTGCTTCTGAATAAGGTTGCGGAGGTAGAAGAGACTTCCAGGCTTGGCAAGATGGGTCATTACTCCTTGGGGAAAGATAATATCATTGACCACCAAGAAAAGAAACCTAAAAATCATGGAAGAATAAGGAGAAAGAAGAGAATGAATTAAAATGAAACAGAAGAGAAGAAAGAGAAAATAGAAAAATACCTATGAAGAGCAGGCAGATGGAAAGTAGATACCCTCTCAATATCAGGAGCCGCCACCCTGAACCATTGGCGACATTCCTGATAACTGCCGAAACCTTGAGGCCACCTCTGAAAAGCATAAATTGTAGAACCGCTGACGGTGTTGGCAGCCTGCAAGTAATTGGCCAAATCCCCAACGGTGATATGAAAGAAGCGGCCAAACAGATAGGAAGAGGCTGAAGGAGACCCAAAATGATTAAAAGAAATCCTGAGATTGGCATAGAAGAGGCGAGTAATTCTGGGGTGGTACGGCTGATCACAATCGGCCAAGCCAGCCAAGCTCCATGAGTCAAGCCAACCCCTGATGAGATTCACTTGCTCTACAGGGATCCTTCGCATAGGACGAAAGAAGTAACAATCAGCCACGGGCCTCTCTGCATTACCCATGTCATTATAATAAGAAAGGAATGCGGTTTCATCTCGAAAGAGATAGCGGTTGTCAGGAGTAAGGGACCAGTCTGGAAAGGTGGGATCCAGACGCAAAGTAGAGGGACCAGAAGCCTCCCTGGCACGCTTGGATGAAGGAAGAGAAGACATGGTGCCAATAAATTGGGAAATTTGTGTAGAAAGAAGAAAAAAACTGCGGGAAGCTTGAATGAAGGAAAAAAAGAAGTAAAAGTGCGCTTATATAGGCATGGTAGAGGAAAGGTTTTAACTTGGAGTTAATGGCAGACGTGTGAACATGTGAACGTGTGAAGGCCAAGGCCGTAGTGGCAAAAGGGGGAATAAACCATTCAAATTAATGCTCGAAAGAAACGGTATGAAGTCAAGGAGGCGCAGGAGGAGTGGAAGCGTTCGAGGCTGATTTTAGAAGAAGAAAATAACCAACAAATTGGATCGTGGCCCACGTAGGTTCGAACCCAAGGAAATATAGGGACGGGCCAAAATACCCCAACCTAAATTGGGAATTGAACTGGCGTGAGTTTTAGACTTTTTTTTTAAAAAAAAAAAAGAAGAAGAAGAAGAAGAAGAAGGCGAGTATGGGCCAAATTCCCATACCTCGTAAAAATGGCGATAAGAGTAAGAGTACTTGAGCCTCATAAGTCAGAGAAAGGAAGCCTCGAGCGCAGAAGCCCAATCAGGCGCAAGAATGACGGAGTACTTACTACATTTTAAAAGAAGTTAGAGAAAAGAAACCTTGAGCGCAAGAACTCGATCAGGTTGTTTAGAAGGGTAAAGTTACTTATTGTGTCACAAGTAAGCACGCAAGGAAGCCCCGAGCGCAAGAACTCAGTCAGGCACAAGGACAAGTCAAATACCACTAAGCAAAAGCACAAGATTACAAACAAGATGAACAAGTCAAGACAGCTAACATAAGAGATACAAGGTCTACATAAAATCCAAGTGTTAAATGCTAGACCTAAAGAAAAGTCAAGACCCAGAAAGAAAGATACAAGGCTAGCATCAAAACCCCCAAAGCTTAGCCCGAAGCCCCAACCAGGACAATACTCAATGGCCCTCCACAAGGCCCTCCATGAGATCAGCCTCCCTCCTATGCATATATGACCTGCCCTTCGCCTCATCAAGGATGCGAATGATGCGCCTGTAACGAGAATGGACAGTCTCCATCCGTCTCTCCTCCTCATCACGAAAATGAACAAAGTACCTGAAAGCCTCAACACAACGGCTCCACGCATCAATGTAGTAGCCTGACCAGAGAACTAGCTGAGAGTGAAGCTCCGCAATCTCAGAATGAAAGAATACCACATCTGAATCCCAACGCCCGACATCAGTGTGACGAGCAGAGGAAGAGGGTGCTGCTCGGCGAGCGGCCACCCACTCGGTGACCGAAGAGATAGATCGCTGGCAGAGAGAATGATACCTAGTATGGAAGGAGGTAAGGGTCTCAAAGGTGCTACTCAGCGACTGGAGGCATAAAGTGAGATGACTACCCCTGAGAATATACTCCTTCTCTAAATACCCCAGCTTGAGCGTCTCCACTATCCCGTGACACTCGCCAATGAGAGAAAGCACTATCGCAGCAACTCCTCGGTTGGGCTGAATCTCCAAGGAGATCCCATCAAAAAGCCTATCACGAATGGGAGAAAGAACGAGAGGAGTGCCCCTGCAAGCCAAGCGCAAGGCGGTCAAAGCATCCTTTAGTCCTACCACTGTAACAGCTGAAAAAGAAGAAACAAAGTATGAGAGGCGATCAGTCAAAAGAATAAAAGGTTAGTGCCAAGGAGATAAATGGAAGATTAGTAGAAAAGTTCACCTCTGGAGAAAGGTGGAGGGCTAGGAGTACGCAGATACTCCTGAATGCCAGTGATACGGAGTTCCTGGTGAGAGGGAGCATCACTGGACTCTGAAAGTCCGTCCTCACCCTCATGAGGCAGAGGGCCAACTGGGCTATCCATGTCGACCTGAAATATTAAATAAACACATGCACAAAAGAAAGAAGCACCAAAAATCAACCATACGAGCAAAACATAAGGAGAGATGCATGAAGCATGAAGCTTATAAAATCCATTTCTCTAATGGAATAAAAGAGATCAAGAGTTCACACAAACATCCCCAACAAAAAGTACAACGTCTAGTACAACCTGATATGCCAAGATAAAGATAAAAGATACAAAGCTTCAAGGAAGCCCACAAAAACCAATAAAATAGAACCCTAACGAAACCATGACTAGGATCCTCTAATAAGGGCGAGGGCGAACGGAAGCATCCCTATGAGGTCTCATCATACGCCTAGAAGAGTTCAGAAATTGATGAAGTTCAGTAAGTGTCGTGGTTACATAGGCAATCAGTTTTTGAGCCTCCTTAGTGTGTTCCTCACAATCTTCCCAAAGGCGATTCATGCGGTACACCGCATGATCATGATCGGCCCATACGGATTGCATGAAAGAGGTGGTGTCCGCCAATTTGGTAGGAAGATCTTTCAAATCCCCCTCAAGACGACGAATGTCCGATGCCACGAGATCAACTCTCGAAAAATCATGGCTCGCCCTAAGAAGCTCAAATTGGTGGCGACTGGTAGCAATCATCAAGGGAAGCTCCTTTTGGAGTTCAAGGATTGAAAACACCTTCGATTCCGCATGACCCCTTCTTAGAGTAGCAGAGGAAAGAACACGAAGCCTCTTGGAGTATTCCCATTGGATATATTCCTTGGTGATGAAGTGAAGGTGAAAGCGAAGAGGCACCAAACCTAAATTGGCCATACTCTCAAGAACTTCATTACGATCAACCCCTCTCAAGAATTGAAAACAGCCATAATCAAAGAACTGGCGACCTAGGCAAGTCTCACCGCATGTTTCAGCAAGTCCCCAGAGTAGCCGTGCCACGTCATCAACCAAGAAGACTACATGATCAAAAGAAGGGATAAAGAAAAGAAAAGGAAAGTGGGCGAGGAAGTTGAACAATAAAGGAAAAGGATCTTAAAGAAAAAACATACCTCCTGGGGGATCCAAAAACATTGGTGGAGCGGGGTCAGGTTCATCGTTTATTTCAATGATTTCAGGCTCCTCTGGAAATTGAGTATCAGAAGGAAGCCAAGTAATGGGTTTTGGACCCCTAAAGGTATTAGGAACGTGTGAAGAAGATTCACCCTTGGCGAAAGAAACAGAGGGAGATTTGGAAGAATTAGCAACAGTGGGTGGGGCGGAAACCTTCTCCACATTTGTAGAATGAAGTTCATTTGTCTCTACACCTGGGATGGCCTCTGAATAGAGTTCAAAGAGATAAGATGAAGGACAAAAGTGGTGAAGTTAGAAATGGAGATATACGAAAAATACCTTCGATTGGAGATGTTTCAAAACAAGAGTTAGCAAAAATTTCTCCTTCCTCCACAAAGGAGTCAAGCTCTTCGTCAATACGAGAAGGAAAGGAAGGCGGAATAAACTGATTAGTGGCTTCCTCTCCATTTACTTCTTCCCTTTCTACGTTTGCATTGGCATCATCAGTAGGAACTGCGGATTCATGTGTGTCCGCATTAATGGGGATTTCAGTCGCGGTGGTATCAGCTATGGGCAAAATTAATGGGTAATAAATTAAAAGAGACCAAATGAGAAAGCAACAGGAAAAAGAATTGAAGTGGGTGTACAAACCTTGATGAGAAGAAAATGGATGTTTAGAGAAAGCAGTCAACATTTCCTCTTTGGAAAGATAGCGGATAGTCCCATCCAAACCACGAAAGTCATCAGGGATACGAGGACCCCAAGGAGGCTGCTTGTGGGAACAACGCTCATGAGCATTAGTAGGGTACACGCGCCTTATAATTTCTTCCTGAAGACGCTCATGGAAAGATTCAACCAAGTGCGTGAACCACCTGAAGAACCTTGCAGTAATAGTTCCAACGCGTTTCGCTGAAGGAATCCAACACTTAACCTCAGTGCCCAATTGAGAAAAAGAATGCCAAAGACGGGCATGAGTCACCAAATCCATGGATAAGAAATCTTGGGCCGGAGGTATGGTTATAGCAGGTATGAACTGATCATACCCGAATTGGTGCGCCACCAAAGAAGGGTAATACACTTCAGCGGACAAGTTATCACCTGAACGGTAGGGAAGAAGAGCTTCACGCGCACATAGCAAGAATTCAGCACTTCTAAGAGAATTCTCCTGCAAAGGAAAGGGACCGAGAGGGAAAGGCGCTTTGTCCTCAATCTCATGTTCAGAATTGTCCCATGATGAACCAGAGGTGGAGATACGAGAATGCGTGACAACTGCTTCACGGCTTTGAATGAAGTACAAATGCGTTTTCCACGGATCCGGACAACCAGCAGGGTTCACATGAGCAATTGCTGCTAACTTAGGGAGCAACTTTCTAATAGATTCGGGCATGGTGGGCGCATCATAAGTGCGGGGCCAGCGAGAGCGTACCCACCCAAATAAGAGATGAAATGGAATCACTACTGGAACACAAGAAGGATCGGGAGAAGAAGCAAGCATTCGAAGAGACCTGTAGAGATTAACCAATACGGGAACAGTTAAAATGAGTTGTTCTCCTCGTGCCATGGCATTGGCAGCTATGAAAGTTTCTGGTCTAAGCACACCAACAGATTGACTGGGTAGAAGGAAATAGCAAAGCCACCAAGCAATGAAGGCTGTGAGCACTGTTTCATCATCAAGAGAGGGAGCCTTAGAAGTGAGACTTGTCAGGCTGGGTTTAGACGTGTCACCTCTTAGAAGTTTTTCATTCAGAATACTTGGAGAAGGCCAACTCTTGGACCGTGCAGTACGATCGGTGAAATATTCCACCCATGCACGTAGAGGAACCTTAGCACCTTTATCCTTATTAAAACGTTCCTCAGAAATCTCATTATAGATCTCATAAACCCGCCGCACAGCAGCAGAGTCATACCAATTCCCATTCGGGTCCATTCCGAAAAGTTCAGAATCGCGGGGAGAAAATTCCTCATAAGGAGAGCCCTTAACCGGAAGACCCACCAAATCCCTAAGATCATCGAGAGTAACAGTCATGAACCGATCCTCTACTAATAGGGTGTTAGTGGGATAGTTCCAGTTGCTCATGAAAGCTTTTAAAACAGGGACATTGGGGTGATAATCGAAAGGAGTAACGGCTACCGCCCCGAATATTCCCGCTCTCTTCAAACGCCCACTGTAACGTTTCAAACAGAAAAGGGTCCATTCAGTTTGACCGGGACATTGGGAAAGACCTCCTCTTATGTGAAAAGTTGCAGGATGCCAAGGCTTTGTAAGGCCTGCAATCATAGAAACTCCAGGAAGGCGCACCGCCGGATAAGTCATGGCACCAGTGACAGGATGAAGGATAGTCGCAGGACCATCATGGCAATTGGGCTCCTCAACTGAACGAAGCGCCATGGTCGAACCTTCGTACGGACCCGATTGCATCACGCGGCGGCGACGAGGGAAATGATCATAGAGAAGAGTAGAGATTCCTTCAGATAAGGGGTTTTTACGGGAAAACAGGGTGAAAGGATCATTTGGAGATAAGAAAGGAGTAGCATCATGACGGGGAATTCTGCCAGAAGAGAAATCTCTCCCTTCTAACATTTCAGCCCGTATATCAGGATGGTGCTCAGGAAAACGGTTCTTGGGGTCAAAAGAGCGAATAAAAGCTCTAATCTCATCCTCCGAAGGACGGTGAATGGGTAAATCAGCTGGCCGCTTCCAATACGCCATTAAAAGAATCTTTTGAGAAAACAAGAGGAAGTGTCATTTTAAGAACTAGACTAGTGAGTCTAACCAAATTTGTTTAAATCCAAACCTAAATAGTTTAAACCAATATAGCCAAGTCCAAACTCAAACAGTTCAAATCTACTTGACCAAATTTCAAACCCACGATTCAAATGAACCCGTTTGAACTCAATTCCAAGCAATTCAATCCAACTCAAATACCCAATGCAAATAGCCAACCCCAAACAACTTAAATCAATCCTAAGCAAGTCAATCCAATTCCAAATCATCCAATATCGTTCTAAATAACTAAACCTTAACCCCAACAATTTAAGTTCCAAACCAAAATATCTCCACATTCCCATTCTATATTCACATTTCACATTCGCATTTCACTTTTACAATCATCATCATACATGTCAAAGAAGAGAGAAGTGTGTACCTCAAAGAGAAGCTTGAAGAGCCGAATAGAGGAGGTTGGAAGTAGACCGAGAGAGGTCTGTGAAAGAAGAGAAAATGGATTAATATCAAATGAAGTGTCATCGGTACCAAGCAAAGTAGGATATGAAATTTACATGACATGTAAAAAAAAAAAAAAGAAAACGGGCCTTCCAGATGGTGATTCTCACTTGGCCCATGCCGAAACCATGGCCCAACATTTTTTTTATTTTAGTCCCGCCCCATATCCAAATAAAGCTACGGCCCAAACAAAAAGAATAAACAAATAAATTAGGAGGAGAAGTCCAGCCCCATATACAGATGTCGTTCGGCCCAACTAAAAATGACCCAGTGAAAGAAGAAAGGAGAAAGGAAATTTGCGAACAAAAAAAAAACGAAATGTGCTGCGTCATGAGAAGTGACATTCATGCGAATAAAACGGAGGAGGTAACAAGTTCCCTGATTATCAGCAGCAGCAATGAAACCACAGTTGCCTTTTTTTTACAATGCAACAAAAGAAGCCAGGCGACATGCTTACTGCTGATAAACCGATTAGTAAAACAAAAGAGCTGAGAAGGAAATTAAAAGGAGAAACGAGGAATAACTAGTGCTTGCAAAATTGGGACCACTGTGAGGCAGGGGCCCCATTGTGACGTGAAAGAGACTGAAAATGTGAATTTTTGTAAAGATGACACGCCTACTGACCCAATAAAAGTGGCATAGCAAGTAAAAAAAATATATATATATAATAAGGTGATGTAATGATCTGTAACAAAGAGGTGAACTTTGAAACTGTATGGACGTGGGGAAAGAAAGAATGGTAACCTGAGACAGATGAGAGAGTTGCGTCGGTAACTAGCTGGATAAAGCAGTAAGAAAGGAAGTTGAACAAGGGCCTGATTCAAAGTCAAAGAACAAAATGGAGGTGAGAACTAGAAATAGCAAACAGATGAGATGCAGATGAAAAGAAGTGCAAAAGAGGAATAGAGATGATACCTCAGTGGTGTAAACAAAGGAAAAGCACCAAATTTTCAATCAAACTGCTAGCAGATGAAGTAGGGATCCTATTCGGGAACAAATAAGGAGTAAACCATGAGAGGCATGCTTGAAAATGACAGCAGTATTGAGTATGCAATATCAAGCAAAAATAATACAAAGAGAAGAGGAAGAAATACCTGAATGATGAGGAACTGTCAATCTCTCAGTCTGCTAGCAATTGGTGAAGAGGCATGCTGCCATTGAGCAAATCTGTGAACACCAAAAGAAAGGAAAGTTAAAGGATATGTCAAAAAGCGAGTAGCCTTGTAAATTGAGCAAACGAGTAGATCTCATGGCATGAACTAGCTTCAGTTCTTACCACAGATCTTGATCTAAAACCGAGGAACCCTCAGCATAGATCATAAAACAACACCTAAACCCAGTGAACCACTGAGCTAGGCTGTGAATAGTCTAAAGAAAGGGATCCCCTGACTTAGACTATGGCGAGATGGAAAAGAAGAAATGATTGAGAGAGAAAGGGAAACTTAACTCAGCAGGAAAGAGGGGAGGCGAAGAGAGAAGCACATAATGAGGGGTATATGAAGCCTGGAGCAAGCTAGGGTTTGCTCAGTCAAATAACACGTGTACACAGTCAACTGTGGTGAGAAAAACAAGTCACTGAAACCTGGGCCCCATCAGGCGTCCCCCTGGGATTCAATTTGAGATGAAACGGTATTGTATAAGCCAAGTCTATGAACCGGGTTAGTGAAAGAGTGATCAATGCAATAGTAGCATGTATGCCAGGTGTAGACAGGGTAGCTGGTGAAACAAAATGGGTAAAAATGCAGCTGTCATCTGAAGCTTCTCTGGTCCCAGTACTATTTTGGTGATGTCACGGTTTGTACCAGCGGATAAAGACAGAAATGCAACTCCTTTTGTACCGGCGAGTCAAGACAAAAATGCAATGCCTTTGGTGCCAGTGGATAAGAACTGAACTAGGATGCTATGTGACCATACAGAAAACCGAATTTGTACGCAGCAGAGGAATGATGTTCAAAGAAGAATGATGGTTGAAATAAATCAAATATTGCATGAAGACACCAAAGCACATCAACCATGGAAATAACTCAGAGTCATTTACACATGCTCAATGATGCTTTGGCGGGGGCATTTGTTGAACCATAAAAAAAGTGATGGAAAGAAAAGAATGAATGCAAAAAAATAAGGGAAGTAACTAATTTCTCATGAAAAAAAAAAAGAAAAAAAAAAGAAGAAAGAGAATTGCATGGTGCACACAGAACCAGTGGCATGTAAATTCAGTTCATTAGCATGAGGCATATAAGAGAGAGTTGAGAAATTAATCAAAACAATGAAACAAAGGTGAATAAATGAGGTATATCAGAAGAACAAATAAAGTTTCAGCGATCACTGCACATCTCCAGTGGCAGCGAAATAGAGAGCATGGAGGATTTTTCAAAATTCCCTCCGTACTCTGAACGTCACAAATGCACTTGGATCACTTGCGCCACGTTGATGAAGTTAGAGGGCGATGTGTGGTTCACAAGGAACGGGCGTAGAGAAATGGCATAGCGAGTGGAGCAGGGGACGCACTTTGGTCCAAGTTTGAGCGTCCTACACCTGGAAGATCGACGCACACGTTCCTCATGAACCGTGGTCAACAAATGTAAACAGCAGTACACGGTGTATAAGATGCTGAGTGTATGTCAAGAAAATAATGAAATATTGCTGAAGGAATAAGCTTGGTCAAACACTTTTTGACTACCTCGTGAAAGAAAAGCTGAATGCACCCAGATTATCAAAATTAAATGAAATAAAGGGCACTGGACCCCACGGTCGGGTCTTTGGCACACTGTAAACCAAGAGCAGCTGGGAAATGATAAAGAAGGAAGAGGAGCTCTCAACCAAAATTCGTTGAAGCGATTCTGTTATGGAAACTGCCGGGCTCTCGACCAATCGGAGCGAAGCAGCGCTGCCTATAAAAGAAGGACCGAAGGAGAGGGAAAGGACCTTTTTTCCACTTCTTCAATTTCACTTCACTTCCAAGCTTTCTCCTTCCACAGAACACATACGCATAGGATAGTGATAGGTAGACATTGTATCAAACACCTGTTGTGCGTTGCAAGATAGGATAGGATAGGAGAATTTACGAGTTCAATTGAAGGAAGGAAGTTGTACGGAGGAAAGGTAGGTAAGAAAAAGGTAAACCATGGCTGTTTTGTAGGCAATTGCTTGTTTTCTTGAAAGAATTGATGGATTTCGTTTGGATTGAGACTCGTTTTCTATCTCTGAAAGTGTGAACTGATCGATGTTGTTGAGATGATGATCTTCTTGCTTATCTTGATGAGGCCTTGAGATCTGAGATCCTATACCATGGGATCCATGGTATTAGGTGATCAATTAAAAGGAATTAAAGATAATCTTGGTTTCAATTACGAGGTTTCAGTAACTAAATAACTTGTTCTTCTGTTCTGGTCTTTTCTTGGAAGCTTTTCCCCTTCCTAGAGCCTCTGCCTTGTCTTGATGGAATTTAGGAATGCGAGATCCTGTGCCAAGGGTTCCATGACATTAGGTGATCGTTTAGTAAAGGAAAACATATAAAAAAAAAAAGAAGAAGAAGGATTCAATGTCAGTTTCAGAAATGTATTTCTTGTGTCTTGATTGCAAACTTTTCGTTCTCTTGACTTCTCCTTTTGATCGTTTCCGCTTTTCCTTAATCCCTGGTCTAATCCTTTGCCTATCTCCATCAAAATCTATGCTAAGGGTTCCTTAGTCATAGATTGGAGAAGGTAACTTAGCATGAGGATTCCTCATGACTAGGTATTGCTATTGGTCTAGGCTGAGGGTTCCTCAGCATTAGATCTTGGTCCTTCAATTTGAAGCTAGTATGAGCTCAAATTAGAGGACCTCTGAGCAATTCTCGCAGAATTAAGTCGAAATGCTGCTAAAATTCTGTTAGAATTGAAATCGTGTATAATCCCGGACCAAAATACGTAAAATCAGCATATAAAGGAGTGTTAATACGAGAATCTTGTAATTAAAGCTGTTTCTGCACCTTAATTTAGTAGAATAGTGGGTAACAATGGTGATAGGTGATACTTGAAATTTATTGGACTTTAGTGTAAATTTCTTGCATTATTGGATTAAAAAAATATAAAGTAGGACTTGAGGCATGAACCTTGGATTGTGATTAATGCTAACTGCCTAAACTCCCTGGATTGAATGGCATAAGTGTAGTTAACAAAGGAGCTGTCCATGAATTGGTAATGAGCAAGTGTGATAATTAAAGTTTGTCGGGCCTAATTGAAAGTGCTCCTTATTTCATAAGTTTTTGCTGTCTTATTTAGTAAATGAAATGAATTGTGTTAAATCAAGCATAATACATAAAAATCCAAAAGACTAATTAATTTTAAGACTCTCAACTGATAGCAATTAATGCATTTCATTCTTTGTTACTCCTCTTTTATCTGATTTCCATTTCTGTTCCTATAAAAGCCAGAAAGATCAGAACTGCATCGCCCCTTTTAAAAATGATATTTTACTGGTCAACTGCATTGCATTAGTATTCCAGTGGTATCTCTTGTATGTGTAACTGCCTCATGTATAATTCATGTTTACTGGTTAAGATTCTTAGTATGACAAAACTGCCCCTTTGGTCTTGTTAAAAGAAGTATAAGAAAACAGAAAAGTGCCTTGATTATTGTCTCCTATCAGCAGATGCACAGTAGACCATGCAATTAGGGTTCAGCCACATGAAATTGTATGAAACAATAGCTGATAGCATGGAATAACCAAAATGACATCATGTACTAAATACCCATGAATATAGATAGGATAATTATTATTTTTGTCAAACACCATGCGAAATACAATCAAGTTTAGATATAGGAAATGTCAAGGAGTTCCATGAACGCAATATGTGATTGGAGAACGTTTTGTTTATAAGTACCAAAGCATATGCCGTGCAGGTTTGCAGTAAGGTAAACCACGGGAATAGAACAAGCAATGTGTAACAAACTTTAATTGATTATGATAAAGTATTCTTAATTTTATAATAGAAAATAGCTAAATGTGTGCAAGGAATAATATGCTGACTTGGCTAAATACACGTGAGATGTCAAAATTGATAATAATACGCGAAGAGTTAGATTAAGTAGGCAGCTCTGTAACCCCTGAAACCAATCTAAAACTCAATCAGTCCTTTACATTGAGTGTTGATACGAAACTCGTCACCATCATACCAGTGTTTAGTACTCCCATTAAATTAGAGCAACGCAATACCAACTGAATACACCCTCGTCCTCTCCTCTCTTCCGTGATGCTAACAAACCCTCTCTCGATGGCTACCGTGACGCCGATCACTGGGGAACTCAAGGATAAAACTTGTAGGGACTAAAGTGAAGAAATGCGTGTTGCTTTTTACTGGGGACGACGCGACGAAAGCAGAGCTCACCATTGTATTCCTCTCTCTCTCGCGACGCCGGAAAGCTCTTGCCGACAGGTTACGATGGCCGGAAACGTTAGCGAGTTTACACCCGTTATTAATCAAACCCATTAACGGCGAAAACGAACCCGTCTTCTCCTTTTGAACATTAGCGCCGAGACCCCTTCGATCGTCTGTGGCGAAGCAGCAGTAGAACCTATGGAGTCGACTCCTGACAATTGAGGGTTGAGCCCAACAACGAAATTAGAATTCTGTCTCTGCCACATCAGCTCAGCTTGATGACATGGCCCAATAAGAGAATTAATAAACAAACTAAAAAAAAAAAACTCATTAAAAATAGCAAGAACCTCAGAAAAATACAAATAAAATATCCGTAAAATTCTAAAAATCAAAATAAACCAAATTCACTGATATTTTGATGCGAAATTATGTCAAAGTAACGACCCTTTGTATTCTTGAAGTATTTTTACTTAAAAAAATGAATTTTTAAGTATTAGAAAATTAATAAACCCATTTATAAAATTCTAAAACTAAAACTAAATACTTCTGAAATAAAGATTCCAAATATGATATCTTTGAAACCAAGTATTCTCAAATATAAACATATTTTCCAAGTTACGAAAAGTCAAAATAAACTAACATATGTTTTTTTTTTAAATGAAAAGCAAAAGCTAAATACTCTCGATATCCAAGTAATTTCAAGAATAATATTTTCAAATATTAAAAGACTCTCAAAATAAGCATTTTCAAATCCAAAAAGGATTTAGTCTAAAAGTCAAAGATTCAAAAGGCCAAAGTGAATAAAAATCACCAATATCCCAAGCGAAACATCAAAATTAAAGGTCCAAACGCGAAACCCAAAGTCAAAGCCAAAACCTCTTCGTTTGAGGAAAAGTCCCTCTTTAGGGTTGAGATCGACCTTATATGACTCAGAAATCGAATTCTTACGGGCCCCTTCGTCAAAAAAAAAAAATTTCCTTTTGTTCTCACAAGTGCCGCCAAATGGCCCGAGAACCAACTCTCACAAGTGACGCCAAATGTCCCGAGGGTTGTAAAAGAACCAACTTTCACAAGTGGCGCCAAATGCCCCGAAGGTTGTGAAATTTCCTTTCGTTCTCACAAGTGCCGCCAAATGGCCCGAGAACCAACTCTCACAAGTGACGCCAAATGTCCCGAGGGTTGTAAAAGAACCAACTTTCACAAGTGGCGCCAAATGCCCCGAAGGTTGTAAAATTCCTTTTGTTCTCACAAGTGCCGCCAAATGGCCCGAGAACCAACACTCACAAGTGACGCCAAATGTCCCGAGGGTTGTAAAAGAACCAACTTTCACAAGTGGCGCCAAATGCCCCGAAGGTTGTAAAATTCCTTTTGTTCTCACAAGTGCCGCCAAATGGCCCGAGAACCAACTCTCACAAGTGACGCCAAATGTCCCGAGGGTTGTAAAAGAACCAACTTTCACAAGTGGCGCTAAATGCCCCGAAGGTTGTAAAATTTCCTCTTGTTCTCACAAGTGCCGCCAAATGGCCCGAGAACCAACTCTCACAAGTGACGCCAAATGTCCCGAGGGTTGTAAAAGAACCAACTTTCACAAGTGGCGCCAAATGCCCCGAAGGTTGTAAAACGACTCCAAGTGAAGATTCATTCCTTTTCAACGAAGACCTCTTCGAAACCTTAAAGTCTTTTAGTAGTCCGGCGATCCTTAATTGGGTCCCGTCAATTAGGTCTGGTACCATCAATTAAGGCCTCCTTAAAACAAATAATAGCACTCCATAAGTCTATTTTCTTAGCCCATTACGTCAATACCCTTCACGTCCCTTAATCAGAGGTTCTCGTAGGCAACTACGGGGTAATTAACAATAGGGGCTTGCGCCTATTGGAAAGAAAGGACCCGCTAAATCAAGAAACTTCTTTAAGTAGCGACTCTTTATAGGATTCTCTTGTGTTGAGAGATACCCGCCATAGAGATCGAAACCTTAAGGGAGGTGAATCTAAGGCTATGTTCCCATTGTTCTTTGAGAAATTCCTTCGAGGAGAATAATGACGAAAAAGCCGCAACAGATTCTCTGGCACGCCCGGTGGGACAACTTTCTCCTCTCATCTTTAGGGCTTGAAGGGTGACGTAAGGGCTAAGGAAATTTTAATAAGCAATCCTAACGGTAACATTAGGTTTTGTGTCATTGCAGATTGAAATGGCATTCACCAGCATTGACGCTTTCAGGCCGACAGGAGTCCTTAGGATCGGTGGAGTGCCGATCTGCTACAATGACGAGTTCACGCTTGGAGGCCTGCCCTTCGGACACTCCTACGTGCCCGTCGTCCAAGCTAGTGATGGAAGCTTCAAATTGGCCAGGGTGGTCGTAGAAGAGCCACTCGAAGAAGTTGTGGAGGTTACCGAGGTCGTTGAAGACCCAATGGAGATTGATTCCGTGAAGGAAGAATGGACAACTGTCTCTCACAAGCGGGTTCGCCCAGGCTCAGTCTCATCTCCCCAAAAGCGCCAATCTTACCGCCGTTTCTCTACCAAGAAAACGGCCGTGAAGAAGGTGTACGCGCCAATCTCTCAGAGCGCAAGGACACTAAAGAAGGTTCAACGGGCCTATAAGAATGAGCTGGAAGCGAAGCCAAATTTGCCAGTCAGCAATCCGTTCTCAACACTCCGCCTCGTGAGGAAGAACTCTCCTATGGCCGTGCTAAAGACCATGGAGGAATTCCCTCCCGAGTATCAAATGCAATTTAGAGGGAGAAGCCCTCAAAACCGGCAATCGGTGAAGGAGAGGCTAAGCTTTCCGCGAACATCAGCCCGTGAACGATTGGGACCAAAGGGCAACAAGAAGGCATCCTCTTCCATATACCAAAGACTGGGGCAGAGAGTCAACTCAGTTAAGGAAAGATTGGGACCTAAGAAGGTTTGGGTGCCTAAGGAGAAACCACAACCCATGGAGGTGGATCAAGAGCCACGCAACAAGAAAAGGCATGTTGCACGAGAAGATGGCCAACTCGTGGTCCATGCTCGGGTCCATATGGTTGAAATAAATGAAGAGCATGAAATGCACGCTTTTGTTAACGTGGCCAGCGATGGAGAAGTCCCCTTCACCAAGAGGGACGGCAAAGATAAGCGAGATCGTGCTTCTTCAAGCCGCATCATAAATGATGAAGAGCCAACGGGGGACGAAGAAGAGGATGTAGATGGTAAAGATCGCTGGAATGAGGGTGAAAGGCCAAAATTAATGAGCATCATTGAAAGAAATGAAAGGAAAATGGCAGCTATGATGAACGAAAGGGAGAAAGAAAGAAAACTACTTAAGAAGATGTATAAACTTCTAGAAAAGAAGAAGTTACTTGAAGACCTTGAAAAAGAAGGATCTTCTGGAGAAGAAGAAGATGAGTACAAAGAAAAAGTACTTAAAGAAAGAAGAAGTAAAAGTAGATATGAGTGTTCTGATGAAGAAGAAGAAGGAGATAGGAGAAAATTCTCAAAAGATAGAAGGAATGAGAGTAAATATGGATCTTCTGACGAAGAGGAAGAAAGGCCTAAGAGGAAAGAAAGGAAGAATAGGCACAAGTATGAATCATCAGAAGAAGAAGAAGAAAGGGGACATCAAAGGCGTCCCAAGGGAAATAGGAATAGGGCGAAATACGAATCAAGTGAAGATGAAATGCCCGAAGCTAGACGACGAACTGGGGCAAGAAGGCCCAACCCGACCAAGCAAGTCATCCAAGAAATGATTAATCTACAACTCCAAGCCACGGGAGCCGGTCGATTTGCTAATCTACACAAGAGGTGCGGAAGACCGTACCCGAAAGAATACGAACAAATCCCGTATCCTCTTGGATATCAAGTGCCCAGGTTTAACTTGTTCGATGGAACGGGCAAAGACAGCATCACACCGAATCAGCATTTGATCCAGTTTCGCAACTCGTGTGGTAACACTGCCCATGATGAAGCCTTGTTGCTCAAACAATTCTCCCAAAGCCTCACTGGGGCAGCATTTGAGTGGTATTCCTCGCTCGAAAACGACTCAATAGAAACATGGGAAGAGATGGAGGACCTTTTCAAAGCCAAATTCGCCATGGTTAATCAAAGACTCGCGGTGGCCGATGTCGTGAGCGAAAAACCAAGATCGGGTGAAGCTCCACTCGACTACATTAACCGGTGGAGGAACATGCATATAAGGTGCTCTCACCAGATGCCCGAAAGGGAGGCGGTTGAATTTTTAATAAGGAATCTTGACGATTGGATAAAGCGACCTCTCTCAGGGAGTGACATTTATACCTATGAGGACTTAGTCACGAGAGTTGCAAGAATTGTGCATATTGGTCCTCCCAAGGAAGTGCAAAACTATAAAAGTGAGTCGAGAAATAGAACGCAAGGGCCCATCAAGATAGCGGGAGCTAATGAGGCATCAACTAGCCAAGGCGGGCAAAGGAATTACCGCAACAACAATAGCAACAATAACAACAACAACAATGGCAATGGGAGTGGTCGTGTGTCCACGCTAGCCGAACGGTTGAATAGGCCATACTCTTTTAAGAAAGAGAAGACCGCGGCGTTATTGAAACAACTTTTAGAAGGAAAAGCCATAGAATTGCCGGAGTGTAAAAGGGCCGAGGAAATGCATAAGACCAATGATCCAACTTATTGTGCTTACCATCGGGTCCTAGGTCATCCAACGGGCGATTGCTATGTCTTTAAGAATATAGCGGAAAGAATGATTAAAGAAGGCGACTTGGTCTTGCCCGAGAGTTACAAGCAAACGCCCGCCCCACATGCTCAAGCTAACGTAGTAGCTCAGAAAGGCAACCCAAGGCGAAATGTAGAATGTAATGTCATCGTCATAGTAGACGAGGAGGAAGAAGAAAGAGAAATTCGAAAGATAAAGTTGGTGAAAGAAAAGAAAAATGAAAACAATGAAAAGAAAAATGAAAGCAATGAAAAAAGAAATGAAAAAGAAAAAGAAGAGGAAAATGAAGAGAAAAATGGAAAGGAGAAAGAAATGGTGTTAAAAATAGAAGAAAAGAAAGAGGTGAAGGAGGAGACAGTCACTTATTACTATGACGATGATACGGAAGATGAAAACGAGGCTCCTTATCAAGGCCTCTTCGCCAAGGGTATGTTTAAAGAAAGGGATTGCCATGTAAACTTGCGGTCGGGTACGAATATTCCCGAAAGGCAGGCACCCAAAGAAAATGACAAAACAAAAGGCAAGGCTAGAACCCCAGAGGTTGAGGATGAGCCCGGACCAAGCCACAGGGCAAGAGAAGTAAAAGGGGAGTACAACATTCTGGCTCACCTAAGGCGCACTCCAGCATTAATAAGCGTGTTTGAAGCACTGATGATGTCAAAGGAGTTGCGAGAGACAATGATGGAGATGCTTAAAGAGCCCGAAAGGTTCCAAGCTTACGTGGCCGAGAAGCACATGACTGAGGCCCTTTATGTAGAGCCTGAAAATCAGATAACCTTCACGAGCAAAGATCTCATGATGGGAACCTCCTATCACAACAAACCATTGTACATCACAGGCAAGACAAATGGGAGCCAACTAAGTCGAATGCTAGTCGATCCCGGGTCTTCCATTAATATCTTACCTCTCAACTCGCTGAATCAGTTGGCGTTAGGAGGAAGAAGGTTGTCTGATGAGAATGTGTTTATACATGGCTTTAACCAAAATTCCGAGCGAGCCTTAGGTGCAATCACATTGCCAATGAAGTTTGGAGAACTTGAAACGTTGGTAAAGTTCTACGTCATTGACGCAGATACATCTTATCGAGCCCTACTTGGACGACCATGGCTACATGAGAACGGGCTTGTGCCGTCAACTCTTCACCAATGTGTCAAATACTTACAAGATGGAGAACAAAAAGTGATCAAGGGAGATGCCCAACATTATGGCGTCCATGAGGTGGAGCTCGAAGAAATTGATCGATTTTATGCTCCAACGTCACAAAGAAGTACTTCTCCAACCTTAAGAACAAGAGTGATGCCTCGGGAAGAGAATGAGGAGAAGATAAAACTCAGGGGAAAGGTGAAAACTACCTGCGCCGTAAAAACTCCTATTTATATAAAATCTTCAGATGATGAAGAAGAGAAAGATGGTCGAAAAGGAAAGATATACATAAAAGATGAAGGAAAAAGTCAAGAGCCAAAGAGGGCGATTCATGTCTACGATGATGAATCGGACGAAGAGTCTTATGAGCGCAGAGAAGATTCAATGATCATTGAGCAAGTGCCTACAGGTTATTACAAAGAACTCACACCAAGGGAGGTTTATCAGATCAAAGAATTGGAAACCTTTTATGTCCCGCCCAAGGTGGAAAAGGTGAACGGGAGAACGATATTCCACAAAGGAATCCTATTCTATAAGGCTGAAAGTATGGATCCATCGGGTAATCCTCTTGGCTTAGATGACTGGGCGAGGTGGCTTAAGGAGGAAGAAGAAGAATATGAGAAAATAGAAGTGATGGGGTACTACAATCAAGGGTTGATGAGCCTCTTCCAAAGAAATCGTTGCCTAGACCCAATCTCAAAGCAAAGAGCTAAGACCTTCCGTGATTTGTGGAACGGAAAATCCCGGCGAGTAATGGGAGTGGATGGAAAAATAAAGAATACTAAAGGCCTGGGCTATCAGCGAGCACGCGGAGAAGCTCTGATTGTTGAATGCTACATGGTTGGAATAACGCCCGTGGAAGAAAATGCAGAAGAGGAAGATTTGATCCAAGTGGCGAAGAACGCTCCTCAAGAACTAGAAGATGGAGGACAAAATACAATTGATGATCTTCTCAAAATAAATTTGGGCACCGAAGAAGATCCGCGCCCTACCTTCATAAGCGCATCTCTTCCTCCCGAGAAACAAGAGCAATTGAAACAACTCTTGATGAAATACAAAGATTGTTTCGCATGGAATTACACCGAAATGCCGGGCCTTGATCCCGCCTTAGCTTCTCATAAGTTAAAAATCGACCCAAGTGTGAAGCCCGTTAAACAAGCTCCAAGGCGAATGCGAGTTGAGCTTGAGGAAAAGGTGGTTGAAGAGGTGAAAAAGTTGATTGAAGCAGGGTTCATTCGAGAAGAGGAAAATCCCATTTGGGTAGCGAACATTGTACCCGTCAAGAAGAAGAATGGGCAAATAAGGGTATGTGTGGACTTTAGGGACTTGAACAAAGCATGTCCAAAAGATGACTTTCCGCTACCCGTGACTGAGCTAATTATAGACTACACCTCTTCTTATGTGTTGTACTCCTTCATGGACGGGTCATCGGGGTATAATCAAATACCGATGGATAAGGAAGATCAACGCCACACATCATTCCGCACCCCGATTGGCATCTTTTGCTATAAAGTAATGCCGTTTGGATTGAAGAATGCGGGTGCAACTTACCAAAGGGCCATGACCAAAATCTTTGATGATTTAATTCACAAGATTGTGGAATGTTACGTGGATGATTTGGTAGTGAAAGCTCGATCAATTGATGAGCATTTCGAGTACCTAAAAGTCGTGTTCGAACGGCTAAGGAAGTATTCCCTGAAGATGAACCCATTAAAGTGTGCCTTCATGGTATCCTCTGGAAAATTCTTAGGGTTTGTGGTAAGACACAGGGGCATTGAGATCGACCCCGCTAAGATCAAGGCCATTAGGGAGATGCCACCCCCAAAGACTCTCAAGCAACTCCGCTCTTTACAGGGGCAATTGGCGTATGTGAGAAGATTCATCGCCAATCTTTCAGGAAGGATCAAGCCGTTCACTCACCTTACCAAGAAAGATGTACCCTTCAAATGGGATTCTAAGTGCCAAAGGGCTTTCGAGGACATTAAAGAATACCTTCTCAAACCGCCTGTCCTCGCCGCGCCTATTCAAGGAAGGCCACTAATCCTCTACACTACGGCCTTGGAAGGATCTTTGGGAGCTTTATTAGCTCAGGAAAATGATGAGGGCAAGGAGAATGCGCTGTATTACTTAAGTTGCATGCTTGTGGGGGCCGAACAATCTTATAGCCCCATTGAAAAGCATTGCCTAGCGTTGGTATTCGCTACTAAGAAGCTAAGGCATTACATGCTTTCCCACAAGATCACGTTAATATCAAAGGTGGATCCATTGAAGTATTTGATGACAAGGCCTATGCTGACGGGAAGGCTAGCTCGATGGGCCATTACTTTAATGGAGTTTGACATTTCCTATGCACCTCAAAAGGCTATAAAGGGACAAGCGATGGCTGATTTTCTGGCAGCACATCCCATTCCTGATGATTCTCCGTTAAATTGTGAATTCCCTGAAGAGCAAAGCTTATGTTTAGAGGAAGTAGAAAGCGGGTGGACCATGTTTTTTGATGGGTCATCTATGATACAACCCTCTAAAAGGCCCAATCTACCCCGAATCCGAGCTGGGGTTGGATTGGTATTCGTAACCCCACAAGGAGGAATCCTTCGCCATTCTATAGCATTGACCGGGCCGTGCACTAACAACGAGGCCGAATACGAAGCGTTAATCGCCGGGTTAGAGTTGGCGATTAATATGGGCATAAAAGAATTGAAAGTATGCGGTGATTCCCAACGGGTTTTGAGCCAAATTGAAGGAACATTTGAGGTGAAGAAGCCAGAATTGATGAAATACCATGGACGAGCTCAAGAATTAATGGCTAAATTCTCAAAGATCACATTCGAGAAGGTATCACGAGCATCCAATGGCATGGCAGACGCCTTAGCTCGAGTGGCCACTCAATTGAGCAAACCAGGTGGAGAAGAAGTGCAAATCACTATAAGGAATCGACGATCTCTAGCACCTTACCTCTTGGAGATTGAGAAGAAAGTAAACACCAACCTCTTGGTGGATATAGAAGAGTGGGAAATAGACATGATGAGGGAGCCTGATGAAGTATTGGAGGTAGCAGTGAATGAAGAAGAAGATTGGAGAAAACCTTTCGTAGAGTACTTCAAATACCAGAATTTGCCTAGTGAAAAGGCTGAAAGGGAGCAATTAAAGCGAAGGGTTCTCCGGTACGTGTATGTGAACGACACCTTATATAGGAGGTCGTACGATCAATTGTGGCTGAGATGCGTGTCACAAAGCGAGGCCCGAAAGATTATGAAGGAGGTTCATTCAGGGTTCTGTGGAGCTCATCAGTCGGGACCTAAAATGAGGCTGCATATCAAAAGAATGGGATATTATTGGCCTACGATGATTGCCGATTGTGAAGAACAAGCGGGTAAATGTCACATGTGCCAAGTACATGGCGACTTCATCCATCAACATCCTAATCCCCTACACCCAACAGTAGCAGCATGGCCGTTCGATATGTGGGGTATGGATATAATTGGACCTATTGACCCACCATCTTCGAAGGGGCACAGGTTCATTCTAGCCATCACTGATTACTTCTCCAAATGGGCCGAAGCGGTAGCCTTAAAAGAAGTCAAGAGCAAAGATGTCATTCAGTTTTTAAAGAACCATGTGTTGTATCGTTTTGGTACTCCACGAGAAATTGTATCAGATAATGGTGCATCATTTAAGAGCGGAGAAATTTGTGCTTTCGCTAGGCAACACAAGTTCAAATGGAGATACTCTTCTATCTATAACCCGCGTGCTAATGGTTTAGCCGAAGCCTTCAACAAGGTGTTGATTAAGCTATTGAGGAAAACGGTGGGTGACAATCATAGAAGTTGGGATGAAAGACTCCAAGAAGCTTTATGGGCTTATCGAACAACATACAAGACTCCCACTCAAGCTACTCCTTACTCGCTAGCATTCGGATCCGAAGCGGTGTTGCCCTTGGAGATCGAGCTACCTTCCCTGAGAGTAGCCATGCAAATAGGCTTACCGATGGATAAGAGGGCTCGTCTAAGGTTGGATGAATTAGACGCTATGGATGAGAAGAGGTTGGCGGCTCAACAGAGCTTAGAGTTGTATAGAATCCAAATGGCCAAAGCTTATGATAAGATGGTAAGGCCTCGTACTTTCAAAGAAGGAGAATTAGTCCTGATCTTGAGAAGGCCCATCGTTGGTCATCATCACGGTCCGAAATTCGCCCCAAACTGGGAAGGGCCCTACATTATCAAGGAAGTTTACGGAGGAGGATCATACAAAATCGTAGACAAAAAAGGAGAAGGCTCGATTCCACCAATCAATGGACGATATCTCAAGAAGTACTATACTTAGGGCCCATCCTTTTAGTCCACTTTACCAAAAATAACCAAAACCTACCACAATAAGGCCTAGTCCACAAAAGACCAAAATTCCAATAAAATCCAAAACTCCACAAAAGACTATGACAACAAAAACCTATTAAGTCCAAAACCATATACATAACTCCATAAAAACATTAGAATAAAGCCCAACGAAAACGTTAGGAGTCCATAAAACCCAAAACCTTAACTTAACCTTTCAATCAAAACCCAAAACCCAATAAAGGGGCAAGTTTTTGAAAAGAAACACGCCCCGTTAGGTTATATTTACCCTATATTATAATCCGCGGTTAACGATGGGATTTTCGAGTCCCGGAGAACGCGAAGCCGTGTCAAAGAAAGCCTTAGTGGTTTTCCAAGACACCTATGCCTAATGAAGATTAAGCCTTTGTGGCATCTGAAGGCATTAAGGCACCGCCCTATGAAGGTATCTGAGGGCTCCCCCCAATCACTCCCACCGTGTCCCTCGCTGGATATGGTTTGGAAAATGGTTTCTGAAAAGGAACCTATTTCCCCGCATGTTATATTTACCCTAATCATAATCCGCGGTCAACGATGGGATTTTCGAGTCCCGGAGAACGCGAAGCCGTGTCAAGGGAAGCCTTGGTGGTTTTTTCTGAGACACCTATGCCTAATGAAGAATAAGCCTTTGTGGCGTCTGAAGGCATTAAGGCACCGTCCTATGAAGGTATCTGAGGGCTCCCCCTACCCACCTTCACTGTGTCCTTATCCCATGATACGATGTTCAAAAGAAAAAGAAGACATAAAGAAGTAAAGAGCAGATGAAGAAAATGCCATTCATTGATAATAAAAGGAGTGCAGGAAGTTACAAGCATAAGCCAACACAAGCTAAACATCTAAAGCAACACTAAAAGAAAATAAGCCTAATACAAATTAAAGGGGCGCAAAATAAAAGATAAAGGTAAAAGTGCCCTAAAGATAGCACTGGGGCAGCGCTGGGGCAAAACTACTCAAGACGGCCATTTACTCTGGGGCAGCCGCGGCTCCATCATCAGCAACAGCTCCACCACCCGCCAAATTGTTCAGAGTTGCAGAAATGACCTGAAGCATCCCTTCTAAAGCTTCTAAACGGGCGTTCAATTCCCCAAAACGCTGGTCAATAAAAGTCCGGATTGAGACCGGGGCAGGATCATCAAGAGCCATCATAGCCGAATTATCATCTGGTGGGGAATCAACATCCATAGGGCCATACTGGTTGGGGGCAGCATTAGGAAGCAAGATATAGTCATTCACTGGCTGATTGGGATCAGGAACCAGCATATCCATTGAAGATTCAACCCATCCAACAAGAGGCAAGGAAAGGAGAAGGTTGGAAGGATGTGCCACATCAGCATCGGAAACACGATTGTCCCACAACATGTCAGGCACACGGATGCGAGCTCTAAGCATAAGGGCTTCAATGAGATGACCGTAAGGAAGCGGCTCTCGATCAGAAATCGCCACCTTGTGCATATGAAGGAGGATCATATGGGCCAAATTGATGGGCCATTGCTTCTGAATAAGGTTGCGGAGGTAGAAGAGACTTCCAGGCTTGGCAAGATGGGTCATTACTCCTTGGGGAAAGATAATATCATTGACCACCAAGAAAAGAAACCTAAAAATCATGGAAGAATAAGGAGAAAGAAGAGAATGAATTAAAATGAAACAGAAGAGAAGAAAGAGAAAATAGAAAAATACCTATGAAGAGCAGGCAGATGGAAAGTAGATACCCTCTCAATATCAGGAGCCGCCACCCTGAACCATTGGCGACATTCCTGATAACTGCCGAAACCTTGAGGCCACCTCTGAAAAGCATAAATTGTAGAACCGCTGACGGTGTTGGCAGCCTGCAAGTAATTGGCCAAATCCCCAACGGTGATATGAAAGAAGCGGCCAAACAGATAGGAAGAGGCTGAAGGAGACCCAAAATGATTAAAAGAAATCCTGAGATTGGCATAGAAGAGGCGAGTAATTCTGGGGTGGTACGGCTGATCACAATCGGCCAAGCCAGCCAAGCTCCATGAGTCAAGCCAACCCCTGATGAGATTCACTTGCTCTACAGGGATCCTTCGCATAGGACGAAAGAAGTAACAATCAGCCACGGGCCTCTCTGCATTACCCATGTCATTATAATAAGAAAGGAATGCGGTTTCATCTCGGAAGAGATAGCGGTTGTCAGGAGTAAGGGACCAGTCTGGAAAGGTGGGATCCAGACGCAAAGTAGAGGGACCAGAAGCCTCCCTGGCACGCTTGGATGAAGGAAGAGAAGACATGGTGCCAATAAATTGGGAAATTTGTGTAGAAAGAAGAAAAAAACTGCGGGAAGCTTGAATGAAGGAAAAGAAGAAGTAAAAGTGCGCTTATATAGGCATGGTAGAGGAAAGGTTTTAACTTGGAGTTAATGGCAGACGTGTGAACATGTGAACGTGTGAAGGCCAAGGCCGTAGTGGCAAAAGGGGGAATAAACCATTCAAATTAATGCTCGAAAGAAACGGTATGAAGTCAAGGAGGCGCAGGAGGAGTGGAAGCGTTCGAGGCTGATTTTAGAAGAAGAAAATAACCAACAAATTGGATCGTGGCCCACGTAGGTTCGAACCCAAGGAAATATAGGGACGGGCCAAAATACCCCAACCTAAATTGGGAATTGAACTGGCGTGAGTTTTAGACTTTTTTTTAAAAAAAAAAAAAGAAGAAGAAGAAGAAGAAGAAGGCGAGTATGGGCCAAATTCCCATACCTCGTAAAAATGGCGATAAGAGTAAGAGTACTTGAGCCTCATAAGTCAGAGAAAGGAAGCCTCGAGCGCAGAAGCCCAATCAGGCGCAAGAATGACGGAGTACTTACTACATTTTAAAAGAAGTTAGAGAAAAGAAACCTTGAGCGCAAGAACTCGATCAGGTTGTTTAGAAGGGTAAAGTTACTTATTGTGTCACAAGTAAGCACGCAAGGAAGCCCCGAGCGCAAGAACTCAGTCAGGCACAAGGACAAGTCAAATACCACTAAGCAAAAGCACAAGATTACAAACAAGATGAACAAGTCAAGACAGCTAACATAAGAGATACAAGGTCTACATAAAATCCAAGTGTTAAATGCTAGACCTAAAGAAAAGTCAAGACCCAGAAAGAAAGATACAAGGCTAGCATCAAAACCCCCAAAGCTTAGCCCGAAGCCCCAACCAGGACAATACTCAATGGCCCTCCACAAGGCCCTCCATGAGATCAGCCTCCCTCCTATGCATATATGACCTGCCCTTCGCCTCATCAAGGATGCGAATGATGCGCCTGTAACGAGAATGGACAGTCTCCATCCGTCTCTCCTCCTCATCACGAAAATGAACAAAGTACCTGAAAGCCTCAACACAACGGCTCCACGCATCAATGTAGTAGCCTGACCAGAGAACTAGCTGAGAGTGAAGCTCCGCAATCTCAGAATGAAAGAATACCACATCTGAATCCCAACGCCCGACATCAGTGTGACGAGCAGAGGAAGAGGGTGCTGCTCGGCGAGCGGCCACCCACTCGGTGACCGAAGAGATAGATCGCTGGCAGAGAGAATGATACCTAGTATGGAAGGAGGTAAGGGTCTCAAAGGTGCTACTCAGCGACTGGAGGCATAAAGTGAGATGACTACCCCTGAGAATATACTCCTTCTCTAAATACCCCAGCTTGAGCGTCTCCACTATCCCGTGACACTCGCCAATGAGAGAAAGCACTATCGCAGCAACTCCTCGGTTGGGCTGAATCTCCAAGGAGATCCCATCAAAAAGCCTATCACGAATGGGAGAAAGAACGAGAGGAGTGCCCCTGCAAGCCAAGCGCAAGGCGGTCAAAGCATCCTTTAGTCCTACCACTGTAACAGCTGAAAAAGAAGAAACAAAGTATGAGAGGCGATCAGTCAAAAGAATAAAAGGTTAGTGCCAAGGAGATAAATGGAAGATTAGTAGAAAAGTTCACCTCTGGAGAAAGGTGGAGGGCTAGGAGTACGCAGATACTCCTGAATGCCAGTGATACGGAGTTCCTGGTGAGAGGGAGCATCACTGGACTCTGAAAGTCCGTCCTCACCCTCATGAGGCAGAGGGCCAACTGGGCTATCCATGTCGACCTGAAATATTAAATAAACACATGCACAAAAGAAAGAAGCACCAAAAATCAACCATACGAGCAAAACATAAGGAGAGATGCATGAAGCATGAAGCTTATAAAATCCATTTCTCTAATGGAATAAAAGAGATCAAGAGTTCACACAAACATCCCCAACAAAAAGTACAACGTCTAGTACAACCTGATATGCCAAGATAAAGATAAAAGATACAAAGCTTCAAGGAAGCCCACAAAAACCAATAAAATAGAACCCTAACGAAACCATGACTAGGATCCTCTAATAAGGGCGAGGGCGAACGGAAGCATCCCTATGAGGTCTCATCATACGCCTAGAAGAGTTCAGAAATTGATGAAGTTCAGTAAGTGTCGTGGTTACATAGGCAATCAGTTTTTGAGCCTCCTTAGTGTGTTCCTCACAATCTTCCCAAAGGCGATTCATGCGGTACACCGCATGATCATGATCGGCCCATACGGATTGCATGAAAGAGGTGGTGTCCGCCAATTTGGTAGGAAGATCTTTCAAATCCCCCTCAAGACGACGAATGTCCGATGCCACGAGATCAACTCTCGAAAAATCATGGCTCGCCCTAAGAAGCTCAAATTGGTGGCGACTGGTAGCAATCATCAAGGGAAGCTCCTTTTGGAGTTCAAGGATTGAAAACACCTTCGATTCCGCATGACCCCTTCTTAGAGTAGCAGAGGAAAGAACACGAAGCCTCTTGGAGTATTCCCATTGGATATATTCCTTGGTGATGAAGTGAAGGTGAAAGCGAAGAGGCACCAAACCTAAATTGGCCATACTCTCAAGAACTTCATTACGATCAACCCCTCTCAAGAATTGAAAACAGCCATAATCAAAGAACTGGCGACCTAGGCAAGTCTCACCGCATGTTTCAGCAAGTCCCCAGAGTAGCCGTGCCACGTCATCAACCAAGAAGACTACATGATCAAAAGAAGGGATAAAGAAAAGAAAAGGAAAGTGGGCGAGGAAGTTGAACAATAAAGGAAAAGGATCTTAAAGAAAAAACATACCTCCTGGGGGATCCAAAAACATTGGTGGAGCGGGGTCAGGTTCATCGTTTATTTCAATGATTTCAGGCTCCTCTGGAAATTGAGTATCAGAAGGAAGCCAAGTAATGGGTTTTGGACCCCTAAAGGTATTAGGAACGTGTGAAGAAGATTCACCCTTGGCGAAAGAAACAGAGGGAGATTTGGAAGAATTAGCAACAGTGGGTGGGGCGGAAACCTTCTCCACATTTGTAGAATGAAGTTCATTTGTCTCTACACCTGGGATGGCCTCTGAATAGAGTTCAAAGAGATAAGATGAAGGACAAAAGTGGTGAAGTTAGAAATGGAGATATACGAAAAATACCTTCGATTGGAGATGTTTCAAAACAAGAGTTAGCAAAAATTTCTCCTTCCTCCACAAAGGAGTCAAGCTCTTCGTCAATACGAGAAGGAAAGGAAGGCGGAATAAACTGATTAGTGGCTTCCTCTCCATTTACTTCTTCCCTTTCTACGTTTGCATTGGCATCATCAGTAGGAACTGCGGATTCATGTGTGTCCGCATTAATGGGGATTTCAGTCGCGGTGGTATCAGCTATGGGCAAAATTAATGGGTAATAAATTAAAAGAGACCAAATGAGAAAGCAACAGGAAAAAGAATTGAAGTGGGTGTACAAACCTTGATGAGAAGAAAATGGATGTTTAGAGAAAGCAGTCAACATTTCCTCTTTGGAAAGATAGCGGATAGTCCCATCCAAACCACGAAAGTCATCAGGGATACGAGGACTCCAAGGAGGCTGCTTGTGGGAACAACGCTCATGAGCATTAGTAGGGTACACGCGCCTTATAATTTCTTCCTGAAGACGCTCATGGAAAGATTCAACCAAGTGCGTGAACCACCTGAAGAACCTTGCAGTAATAGTTCCAACGCGTTTCGCTGAAGGAATCCAACACTTAACCTCAGTGCCCAATTGAGAAAAAGAATGCCAAAGACGGGCATGAGTCACCAAATCCATGGATAAGAAATCTTGGGCCGGAGGTATGGTTATAGCAGGTATGAACTGATCATACCCGAATTGGTGCGCCACCAAAGAAGGGTAATACACTTCAGCGGACAAGTTATCACCTGAACGGTAGGGAAGAAGAGCTTCACGCGCACATAGCAAGAATTCAGCACTTCTAGGAGAATTCTCCTGCAAAGGAAAAGGACCGAGAGGGAAAGGCGCTTTGTCCTCAATCTCATGTTCAGAATTGTCCCATGATGAACCAGAGGTGGAGATACGAGAATGCGTGACAACTGCTTCACGGCTTTGAATGAAGTACAAATGCGTTTTCCACGGATCCGGACAACCAGCAGGGTTCACATGAGCAATTGCTGCTAACTTAGGGAGCAACTTTCTAATAGATTCGGGCATGGTGGGCGCATCATAAGTGCGGGGCCAGCGAGAGCGTACCCACCCAAATAAGAGATGAAATGGAATCACTACTGGAACACAAGAAGGATCGGGAGAAGAAGCAAGCATTCGAAGAGACCTGTAGAGATTAACCAATACGGGAACAGTTAAAATGAGTTGTTCTCCTCGTGCCATGGCATTGGCAGCTATGAAAGTTTCTGGTCTAAGCACACCAACAGATTGACTGGGTAGAAGGAAATAGCAAAGCCACCAAGCAATGAAGGCTGTGAGCACTGTTTCATCATCAAGAGAGGGAGCCTTAGAAGTGAGACTTGTCAGGCTGGGTTTAGACGTGTCACCTCTTAGAAGTTTTTCATTCAGAATACTTGGAGAAGGCCAACTCTTGGACCGTGCAGTACGATCGGTGAAATATTCCACCCATGCACGTAGAGGAACCTTAGCACCTTTATCCTTATTAAAACGTTCCTCAGAAATCTCATTATAGATCTCATAAACCCGCCGCACAGCAGCAGAGTAATACCAATTCCCATTCGGGTCCATTCCGAAAAGTTCAGAATCGCGGGGAGAAAATTCCTCATAAGGAGAGCCCTTAACCGGAAGACCCACCAAATCCCTAAGATCATCGAGAGTAACAGTCATGAACCGATCCTCTACTAATAGGGTGTTAGTGGGATAGTTCCAGTTGCTCATGAAAGCTTTTAAAACAGGGACATTGGGGTGATAATCGAAAGGAGTAACGGCTACCGCCCCGAATATTCCCGCTCTCTTCAAACGCCCACTGTAACGTTTCAAACAGAAAAGGGTCCATTCAGTTTGACCGGGACATTGGGAAAGACCTCCTCTTATGTGAAAAGTTGCAGGATGCCAAGGCTTTGTAAGGCCTGCAATCATAGAAACTCCAGGAAGGCGCACCGCCGGATAAGTCATGGCACCAGTGACAGGATGAAGGATAGTCGCAGGACCATCATGGCAATTGGGCTCCTCAACTGAACGAAGCGCCATGGTCGAACCTTCGTACGGACCCGATTGCATCACGCGGCGGCGACGAGGGAAATGATCATAGAGAAGAGTAGAGATTCCTTCAGATAAGGGGTTTTTACGGGAAAACAGGGTGAAAGGATCATTTGGAGATAAGAAAGGAGTAGCATCATGACGGGGAATTCTGCCAGAAGAGAAATCTCTCCCTTCTAACATTTCAGCCCGTATATCAGGATGGTGCTCAGGAAAACGGTTCTTGGGGTCAAAAGAGCGAATAAAAGCTCTAATCTCATCCTCCGAAGGACGGTGAATGGGTAAATCAGCTGGCCGCTTCCAATACGCCATTAAAAGAATCTTTTGAGAAAACAAGAGGAAGTGTCATTTTAAGAACTAGACTAGTGAGTCTAACCAAATTTGTTTAAATCCAAACCTAAATAGTTTAAACCAATATAGCCAAGTCCAAACTCAAACAGTTCAAATCTACTTGACCAAATTTCAAACCCACGATTCAAATGAACCCGTTTGAACTCAATTCCAAGCAATTCAATCCAACTCAAATACCCAATGCAAATAGCCAACCCCAAACAACTTAAATCAATCCTAAGCAAGTCAATCCAATTCCAAATCATCCAATATCGTTCTAAATAACTAAACCTTAACCCCAACAATTTAAGTTCCAAACCAAAATATCTCCACATTCCCATTCTATATTCACATTTCACATTCGCATTTCACTTTTACAATCATCATCATACATGTCAAAGAAGAGAGAAGTGTGTACCTCAAAGAGAAGCTTGAAGAGCCGAATAGAGGAGGTTGGAAGTAGACCGAGAGAGGTCTGTGAAAGAAGAGAAAATGGATTAATATCAAATGAAGTGTCATCGGTACCAAGCAAAGTAGGATATGAAATTTACATGACATGTAAAAAAAAAAAAAAGAAAACGGGCCTTCCAGATGGTGATTCTCACTTGGCCCATGCCGAAACCATGGCCCAACATTTTTTTTATTTTAGTCCCGCCCCATATCCAAATAAAGCTACGGCCCAAACAAAAAGAATAAACAAATAAATTAGGAGGAGAAGTCCAGCCCCATATACAGATGTCGTTCGGCCCAACTAAAAATGACCCAGTGAAAGAAGAAAGGAGAAAGGAAATTTGCGAACAAAAAAAAAACGAAATGTGCTGCGTCATGAGAAGTGACATTCATGCGAATAAAACGGAGGAGGTAACAAGTTCCCTGATTATCAGCAGCAGCAATGAAACCACAGTTGCCTTTTTTTTACAATGCAACAAAAGAAGCCAGGCGACATGCTTACTGCTGATAAACCGATTAGTAAAACAAAAGAGCTGAGAAGGAAATTAAAAGGAGAAACGAGGAATAACTAGTGCTTGCAAAATTGGGACCACTGTGAGGCAGGGGCCCCATTGTGACGTGAAAGAGACTGAAAATGTGAATTTTTGTAAAGATGACACGCCTACTGACCCAATAAAAGTGGCATAGCAAGTAAAAAAAAAATATATATATATATAATAAGGTGATGTAATGATCTGTAACAAAGAGGTGAACTTTGAAACTGTATGGACGTGGGGAAAGAAAGAATGGTAACCTGAGACAGATGAGAGAGTTGCGTCGGTAACTAGCTGGATAAAGCAGTAAGAAAGGAAGTTGAACAAGGGCCTGATTCAAAGTCAAAGAACAAAATGGAGGTGAGAACTAGAAATAGCAAACAGATGAGATGCAGATGAAAAGAAGTGCAAAAGAGGAATAGAGATGATACCTCAGTGGTGTAAACAAAGGAAAAGCACCAAATTTTCAATCAAACTGCTAGCAGATGAAGTAGGGATCCTATTCGGGAACAAATAAGGAGTAAACCATGAGAGGCATGCTTGAAAATGACAGCAGTATTGAGTATGCAATATCAAGCAAAAATAATACAAAGAGAAGAGGAAGAAATACCTGAATGATGAGGAACTGTCAATCTCTCAGTCTGCTAGCAATTGGTGAAGAGGCATGCTGCCATTGAGCAAATCTGTGAACACCAAAAGAAAGGAAAGTTAAAGGATATGTCAAAAAGCGAGTAGCCTTGTAAATTGAGCAAACGAGTAGATCTCATGGCATGAACTAGCTTCAGTTCTTACCACAGATCTTGATCTAAAACCGAGGAACCCTCAGCATAGATCATAAAACAACACCTAAACCCAGTGAACCACTGAGCTAGGCTGTGAATAGTCTAAAGAAAGGGATCCCCTGACTTAGACTATGGCGAGATGGAAAAGAAGAAATGATTGAGAGAGAAAGGGAAACTTAACTCAGCAGGAAAGAGGGGAGGCGAAGAGAGAAGCACATAATGAGGGGTATATGAAGCCTGGAGCAAGCTAGGGTTTGCTCAGTCAAATAACACGTGTACACAGTCAACTGTGGTGAGAAAAACAAGTCACTGAAACCTGGGCCCCATCAGGCGTCCCCCTGGGATTCAATTTGAGATGAAACGGTATTGTATAAGCCAAGTCTATGAACCGGGTTAGTGAAAGAGTGATCAATGCAATAGTAGCATGTATGCCAGGTGTAGACAGGGTAGCTGGTGAAACAAAATGGGTAAAAATGCAGCTGTCATCTGAAGCTTCTCTGGTCCCAGTACTATTTTGGTGATGTCACGGTTTGTACCAGCGGATAAAGACAGAAATGCAACTCCTTTTGTACCGGCGAGTCAAGACAAAAATGCAATGCCTTTGGTGCCAGTGGATAAGAACTGAACTAGGATGCTATGTGACCATACAGAAAACCGAATCTGTACGCAGCAGAGGAATGATGTTCAAAGAAGAATGATGGTTGAAATAAATCAAATATTGCATGAAGACACCAAAGCACATCAACCATGGAAATAACTCAGAGTCATTTACACATGCTCAATGATGCTTTGGCGGGGGCATTTGTTGAACCATAAAAAAAGTGATGGAAAGAAAAGAATGAATGCAAAAAAATAAGGGAAGTAACTAATTTCTCATGAAAAAAAAAAAGAAAAAAAAAAGAAGAAAGAGAATTGCATGGTGCACACAGAACCAGTGGCATGTAAATTCAGTTCATTAGCATGAGGCATATAAGAGAGAGTTGAGAAATTAATCAAAACAATGAAACAAAGGTGAATAAATGAGGTATATCAGAAGAACAAATAAAGTTTCAGCGATCACTGCACATCTCCAGTGGCAGCGAAATAGAGAGCATGGAGGATTTTTCAAAATTCCCTCCGTACTCTGAACGTCACAAATGCACTTGGATCACTTGCGCCACGTTGATGAAGTTAGAGGGCGATGTGTGGTTCACAAGGAACGGGCGTAGAGAAATGGCATAGCGAGTGGAGCAGGGGACGCACTTTGGTCCAAGTTTGAGCGTCCTACACCTGGAAGATCGACGCACACGTTCCTCATGAACCGTGGTCAACAAATGTAAACAGCAGTACACGGTGTATAAGATGCTGAGTGTATGTCAAGAAAATAATGAAATATTGCTGAAGGAATAAGCTTGGTCAAACACTTTTTGACTACCTCGTGAAAGAAAAGCTGAATGCACCCAGATTATCAAAATTAAATGAAATAAAGGGCACTGGACCCCACGGTCGGGTCTTTGGCACACTGTAAACCAAGAGCAGCTGGGAAATGATAAAGAAGGAAGAGGAGCTCTCAACCAAAATTCGTTGAAGCGATTCTGTTATGGAAACTGCCGGGCTCTCGACCAATCGGAGCGAAGCAGCGCTGCCTATAAAAGAAGGACCGAAGGAGAGGGAAAGGACCTTTTTTCCACTTCTTCAATTTCACTTCACTTCCAAGCTTTCTCCTTCCACAGAACACATACGCATAGGATAGTGATAGGTAGACATTGTATCAAACACCTGTTGTGCGTTGCAAGATAGGATAGGATAGGAGAATTTACGAGTTCAATTGAAGGAAGGAAGTTGTACGGAGGAAAGGTAGGTAAGAAAAAGGTAAACCATGGCTGTTTTGTAGGCAATTGCTTGTTTTCTTGAAAGAATTGATGGATTTCGTTTGGATTGAGACTCGTTTTCTATCTCTGAAAGTGTGAACTGATCGATGTTGTTGAGATGATGATCTTCTTGCTTATCTTGATGAGGCCTTGAGATCTGAGATCCTATACCATGGGATCCATGGTATTAGGTGATCAATTAAAAGGAATTAAAGATAATCTTGGTTTCAATTACGAGGTTTCAGTAACTAAATAACTTGTTCTTCTGTTCTGGTCTTTTCTTGGAAGCTTTTCCCCTTCCTAGAGCCTCTGCCTTGTCTTGATGGAATTTAGGAATGCGAGATCCTGTGCCAAGGGTTCCATGACATTAGGTGATCGTTTAGTAAAGGAAAACATATAAAAAAAAAAAAGAAGAAGAAGGATTCAATGTCAGTTTCAGAAATGTATTTCTTGTGTCTTGATTGCAAACTTTTCGTTCTCTTGACTTCTCCTTTTGATCGTTTCCGCTTTTCCTTAATCCCTGGTCTAATCCTTTGCCTATCTCCATCAAAATCTATGCTAAGGGTTCCTTAGTCATAGATTGGAGAAGGTAACTTAGCATGAGGATTCCTCATGACTAGGTATTGCTATTGGTCTAGGCTGAGGGTTCCTCAGCATTAGATCTTGGTCCTTCAATTTGAAGCTAGTATGAGCTCAAATTAGAGGACCTCTGAGCAATTCTCGCAGAATTAAGTCGAAATGCTGCTAAAATTCTGTTAGAATTGAAATCGTGTATAATCCCGGACCAAAATACGTAAAATCAGCATATAAAGGAGTGTTAATACGAGAATCTTGTAATTAAAGCTGTTTCTGCACCTTAATTTAGTAGAATAGTGGGTAACAATGGTGATAGGTGATACTTGAAATTTATTGGACTTTAGTGTAAATTTCTTGCATTATTGGATTAAAAAAATATAAAGTAGGACTTGAGGCATGAACCTTGGATTGTGATTAATGCTAACTGCCTAAACTCCCTGGATTGAATGGCATAAGTGTAGTTAACAAAGGAGCTGTCCATGAATTGGTAATGAGCAAGTGTGATAATTAAAGTTTGTCGGGCCTAATTGAAAGTGCTCCTTATTTCATAAGTTTTTGCTGTCTTATTTAGTAAATGAAATGAATTGTGTTAAATCAAGCATAATACATAAAAATCCAAAAGACTAATTAATTTTAAGACTCTCAACTGATAGCAATTAATGCATTTCATTCTTTGTTACTCCTCTTTTATCTGATTTCCATTTCTGTTCCTATAAAAGCCAGAAAGATCAGAACTGCATCGCCCCTTTTAAAAATGATATTTTACTGGTCAACTGCATTGCATTAGTATTCCAGTGGTATCTCTTGTATGTGTAACTGCCTCATGTATAATTCATGTTTACTGGTTAAGATTCTTAGTATGACAAAACTGCCCCTTTGGTCTTGTTAAAAGAAGTATAAGAAAACAGAAAAGTGCCTTGATTATTGTCTCCTATCAGCAGATGCACAGTAGACCATGCAATTAGGGTTCAGCCACATGAAATTGTATGAAACAATAGCTGATAGCATGGAATAACCAAAATGACATCATGTACTAAATACCCATGAATATAGATAGGATAATTATTATTTTTGTCAAACACCATGCGAAATACAATCAAGTTTAGATATAGGAAATGTCAAGGAGTTCCATGAACGCAATATGTGATTGGAGAACGTTTTGTTTATAAGTACCAAAGCATATGCCGTGCAGGTTTGCAGTAAGGTAAACCACGGGAATAGAACAAGCAATGTGTAACAAACTTTAATTGATTATGATAAAGTATTCTTAATTTTATAATAGAAAATAGCTAAATGTGTGCAAGGAATAATATGCTGACTTGGCTAAATACACGTGAGATGTCAAAATTGATAATAATACGCGAAGAGTTAGATTAAGTAGGCAGCTCTGTAACCCCTGAAACCAATCTAAAACTCAATCAGTCCTTTACATTGAGTGTTGATACGAAACTCGTCACCATCATACCAGTGTTTAGTACTCCCATTAAATTAGAGCAACGCAATACCAACTGAATACACCCTCGTCCTCTCCTCTCTTCCGTGATGCTAACAAACCCTCTCTCGATGGCTACCGTGACGCCGATCACTGGGGAACTCAAGGATAAAACTTGTAGGGACTAAAGTGAAGAAATGCGTGTTGCTTTTTACTGGGGACGACGCGACGAAAGCAGAGCTCACCATTGTATTCCTCTCTCTCTCGCGACGCCGGAAAGCTCTTGCCGACAGGTTACGATGGCCGGAAACGTTAGCGAGTTTACACCCGTTATTAATCAAACCCATTAACGGCGAAAACGAACCCGTCTTCTCCTTTTGAACATTAGCGCCGAGACCCCTTCGATCGTCTGTGGCGAAGCAGCAGTAGAACCTATGGAGTCGACTCCTGACAATTGAGGGTTGAGCCCAACAACGAAATTAGAATTCTGTCTCTGCCACATCAGCTCAGCTTGATGACGTGGCCCAATAAGAGAATTAATAAACAAACTAAAAAAAAACTCATTAAAAATAGCAAGAACCTCAGAAAAATACAAATAAAATATCCGTAAAATTCTAAAAATCAAAATAAACCAAATTCACTGATATTTTGATGCGAAATTATGTCAAAGTAACGACCCTTTGTATTCTTGAAGTATTTTTACTTAAAAAAATGAATTTTTAAGTATTAGAAAATTAATAAACCCATTTATAAAATTCTAAAACTAAAACTAAATACTTCTGAAATAAAGATTCCAAATATGATATCTTTGAAACCAAGTATTCTCAAATATAAACATATTTTCCAAGTTACGAAAAGTCAAAATAAACTAACATATGTTTTTTTTTTAAATGAAAAGCAAAAGCTAAATACTCTCGATATCCAAGTAATTTCAAGAATAATATTTTCAAATATTAAAAGACTCTCAAAATAAGTATTTTCAAATCCAAAAAGGATTTAGTCTAAAAGTCAAAGATTCAAAAGGCCAAAGTGAATAAAAATCACCAATATCCCAAGCGAAACATCAAAATTAAAGGTCCAAACGCGAAACCCAAAGTCAAAGCCAAAACCTCTTCGTTTGAGGAAAAGTCCCTCTTTAGGGTTGAGATCGACCTTATATGACTCAGAAATCGAATTCTTACGGGCCCCTTCGTCAAAAAAAAAATTTCCTTTTGTTCTCACAAGTGCCGCCAAATGGCCCGAGAACCAACTCTCACAAGTGACGCCAAATGTCCCGAGGGTTGTAAAAGAACCAACTTTCACAAGTGGCGCCAAATGCCCCGAAGGTTGTGAAATTTCCTTTCGTTCTCACAAGTGCCGCCAAATGGCCCGAGAACCAACTCTCACAAGTGACGCCAAATGTCCCGAGGGTTGTAAAAGAACCAACTTTCACAAGTGGCGCCAAATGCCCCGAAGGTTGTAAAATTCCTTTTGTTCTCACAAGTGCCGCCAAATGGCCCGAGAACCAACACTCACAAGTGACGCCAAATGTCCCGAGGGTTGTAAAAGAACCAACTTTCACAAGTGGCGCCAAATGCCCCGAAGGTTGTAAAATTCCTTTTGTTCTCACAAGTGCCGCCAAATGGCCCGAGAACCAACACTCACAAGTGACGCCAAATGTCCCGAGGGTTGTAAAAGAACCAACTTTCACAAGTGGCGCCAAATGCCCCGAAGGTTGTAAAATTCCTTTTGTTCTCACAAGTGCCGCCAAATGGCCCGAGAACCAACTCTCACAAGTGACGCCAAATGTCCCGAGGGTTGTAAAAGAACCAACTTTCACAAGTGGCGCTAAATGCCCCGAAGGTTGTAAAATTTCCTCTTGTTCTCACAAGTGCCGCCAAATGGCCCGAGAACCAACTCTCACAAGTGACGCCAAATGTCCCGAGGGTTGTAAAAGAACCAACTTTCACAAGTGGCGCCAAATGCCCCGAAGGTTGTAAAACGACTCCAAGTGAAGATTCATTCCTTTTCAACGAAGACCTCTTCGAAACCTTAAAGTCTTTTAGTAGTCCGGCGATCCTTAATTGGGTCCCGTCAATTAGGTCTGGTACCATCAATTAAGGCCTCCTTAAAACAAATAATAGCACTCCATAAGTCTATTTTCTTAGCCCATTACGTCAATACCCTTCACGTCCCTTAATCAGAGGTTCTCGTAGGCAACTACGGGGTAATTAACAATAGGGGCTTGCGCCTATTGGAAAGAAAGGACCCGCTAAATCAAGAAACTTCTTTAAGTAGCGACTCTTTATAGGATTCTCTTGTGTTGAGAGATACCCGCCATAGAGATCGAAACCTTAAGGGAGGTGAATCTAAGGCTATGTTCCCATTGTTCTTTGAGAAATTCCTTCGAGGAGAATAATGACGAAAAAGCCGCAACAAGTATAAAGGGTTAAATGTAGATTATTGTGATAAAATGACTTAGAATGAGTCCACAAACGATTGAAATGCTCAAACGATACTTAGAATTGCATTATTTGCTGCTTATATGCGTAATTACCATGTATAATCCGGTCTTTTTAATTAAATAATATATGAATCATGCTGTAGCCAGTATAAAGAGTTTAGAAGTGGATTATTGTGATTAAATGATATATAATAGGTCCAGAAATTATGGAAATGCTCAAATGATACTTAGAATTGTGTTATTTGTACTTTATATGCGTAATTACCACATATAATGCAATCTTTTAAGTAAATAACATATGAATGATACTCTAGCTAGTATAAAGAGTTTAAAAGAAGATTATTGTGATCAAATGACATTGAATGAATTCCGAAACGTTTGAAATGCTAAAATGATGCTCAGAATTGCATTATTTACTCTTTATATGCGTAATTACCATGTATAATCCAATTTTTTTGAATAAATAACAGATGAATCATATTCTAAACAGTAGAAAGAGTTTAAATGAAGATTATTGTGAAGAAATGACATAGAATGAATCCAGAAACGATTGAAATGCAAAAATGATGCTCAGAATTGCATTTTTTGAACTTGATATGCGTAATTACCATGTATAATACGTTCTTTATGAATAAATAACATATGAAATATATTCTAGACAGTATAAAGGGTTTAAATATAGAATGTGTCCAGAAATGATTGAAATGCTCAAATGGTACTTAGAATTGTGTTATTTGTACTTTATTTGCTCAAATGATGCTCAGAATTGCATTCGGCGTAGAATGTGTCCAGAAATGATTGAAATGCTCAAATGATACTTAGAATTGTGTTATTTGTACTTTATATGCTCAAATGATGCTCAGAATTGAATTTTTTTGAACTTGATATGCGTAATTAACATGTATAATCCGTTCTTTATGAATAAATAACATATGAAATATATTCTAGACAGTATAAAGGGTTTAAATGTAGATTAGTGTGATGAAATCATTTAAAATGCATCAAGAAACGATTGAAATGCTCAAATGATGCTCAGAATTGCATTATTTGCACATCAAATACGTAATTACCATGTAAATTATTGTGATCATATTTCAGGTAATTTAAAGAGTTTAAATGTAAATTATTGTGATCAAATGACTTAAATGAGTCCAGAAACGATTGAAATGCTCAAACGATACTCAGAATTGCACTATTTGCTCTTTATATGTGTAATTTCCATGTATAATCCAATCTTTATGAATAAATAACATATGAATCATATTCTAAACAGTATAAAGAGTATAAATGAAGATTATTATGATGAAATTATATAGAATGAATCCAGAAACGATTGAAATGCTAAAAAATAATGCTCAGAATTGCTTTATTTGAACTTGATATACGTAATTACCATGTATAATCCGTTCTTTATGAATAAATAACATATGAAACATATTCTAGGCAGTATAAAGGTTTTAAATGTAGAATAGTGTGATGAAATCACTTAAAATGCATATAGAAACGAATGAAATGCTCTAATGATGCTTAGAATTGCATTATTTGCTCTTTATATATGTAATTACCATGTATAAGCCTATCTTTTTAAGTAAATAACATGTGAATTATACAGTAGCCAGTATAAAGTGATTAGAACTTGATTATTCTGATGAAATTATTTAGAATGAATCCAGAAACAATGGAAATACTCGAATGATGCTTAGAATTGCATTATTCGCATTTTATATGCGTAATTACCATGCATAATGATTTCTTTATGAATAAATAACATATGTAACATATTCTCGACAGTATAAAGGGTTTAAATGTAGATTATTGTGATGTAATGATTTAGAATGAGTCCAAAAACGATTGAAATGCTCAAATGATGCTCAGAATTGCATTACTTGCGCTCTATCTGCGTAATTACCATGTATAGTTCAATCTTTTTAATTAAATAACATATGGATCATACTATAGACAGTATAAAGAGTTTAGATGGTGATTATTGTGATAAAATTATTTAGAATGAATCCAGAAACGATGGAAATGCTCAAATAATGCTCAGAATTGCATTATTCACACTTTATATGCGTAAATTACCATGTATAATCCATTCTTTATGAACAAATAACAAATGAAACATATGCTAGACAGTATAAAAAGGGTTTTCATGTATATTATTGTGATGAAATGACTTAGAATGAGTCCAGTAATGATTGAAATGCTCAAATGATGCTCAGAATTGCATTATTGGCAATTTATATGCGTAATTACCTTGTATAATCCAATCTTTTTATGTAAATAACATATGTATCATATTCTAGCTAGTATAAAGAGTTTAAATGAAGATTTGTGATAAAAGGACTTAAACTGACTTGAGAAACGATTGAAATGCTCAAATGATGCTCAGAATTGCACTATTTGCACTTTATATACATAATTACTATGTATAATCCAATCTTTTGAATAAATAACATTTGAATCATATTCTAAACAGTATAAAGAGTTTAAAAGAAGATTATTGTGATGAAATAACATAGAATGAATCCAGAAACGTTTGAAATGCTAAAATGATGCTTATAATTGCATTATTTGAACTCGATATGCGTATTTACCATGTATAATCTGTTCTTTATGAATAAATAACATATGAAACATATTCTAGATAGTATAAAGGGTTTAAATGTAGATTAGTGTGATGAAATCACTTAAAATGCATCTACAAACGATTGAAATGCCCAAATGATCCTCTGAATTGCATTATTTGCACTTCAAATATGTAATTACCATATATAATCCAATCTTTTTGAATAAATAACATATGAATCATATTTTAGGCTGTATAAAGAGTTTAAATGTTGATTATTGTGATGAAATGATTGAAATGTTCAAATGATTCTCAGAATTGCATTATTTGCTCTTTATGTATAATTACCATTTACAATCCAATCTTTTTAAGTAACTAATAGGTGAATCATACTGTAGCGAGTATAAAGAGTTTAGAAGTAGATTTTTGTGATGAAATTATTTACAATGAATCCAGAAAAGATTGAAATGCTCAAATGATCCTCTGAAGTGCATTATTCACACTTTATATGCGTAATTACCATTTATAATCTGTTCTATACGAATAATTAAAATACGAAACATATTCTAGACGGTATAAAGGGTTTAAACGTAGATTAGTGTGATGAAATCACTTAAAATGCATCTAGAAACGATTGAAATGCTCAAGTGATGCTCAGAATTGCATTATTTGCACTTCAAATACGTAATTACCATGTATAATCTAATCTTTTTGAATAAATAAAATATGAATCATATTTCAAGCAGTATGAAGAATTTAAATGTAGATTATTGTGATGAAATGACTTAGAATGAGTCCAGCAACGATTGAAATGCTCAAATGATGCTCAGAGTTTCATTATTTGCTTTTTATATGCGTAATTATCATGTATAATCCAATCTTTTTTAAGTAAATAACATGTGAATCATACTGTAGCCAGTATAAAGTGTTTAGAAGTGGATTATTGTGATGAAAATATGAAACGATGGAAATACTTGAATGATGCTCAGAATTGCATTATTCACATTTTATATGCATAATTACCTTGTATAATGCATTCCTTACGAATAAATAACACACGTAACAAATCTAGACAGTATAAAGATTTTAAATGTAGATTATTGTGATGAAATGACTTATAATGAGTTCAGAAACGATTGAAATGGTCAATTGATGCTCAGAATTGCATTATTTGCGGTTTATATGTCTAATTACCATGTATAATCCAATCATTTTAATTAAATAAAATATGAATCATACTGCCAGTATGAAGTGTTTCGAAGTAGATTATTGTGATGAAATGATTTAGAATGAATCCAGAAATGATGGAAATGCCCAAATGATGCTCAGAATTGCATTATTCACACTCTATATGTGTCATTAACATTTATAATCCATTCTTTATGAATAAATAACATATGAAACATATTCTGGACAGTATAAAGGGTTTAAATGTAGATTATTGTGATTTAACTTAGATTGAGTCCAGAAATGATTGAAATGCTCAAATGATGCTAAGAATTGCATTATTTGCAATTTATATGCGTATTTACCATGTATAATCAAATATTTTTAAGTAAGTAACATATATGAACCATGATGCATAGAAGGTTCCGTGCACCACGATCATTTGATCGGTGATTTTGCAAATTGACAAATTTAAATTTACCAATCCAATCTATATATTGGAATCTCATAGCAAACAAAATTTTACAATTTTAAAAAAAATTTTACTATTTTTTTCGAATTTTTTAAAGCTTGCAATTTTTGCTTACAAATTAGTGTATTTATAGTAAAAAATGGCAAGCTTTAAAAAATTCGAAAAATAGTAAAAAAATTTCAAGAATTGTAAAATTTTGTTTGCTATGAGATTTCAATATATAAATTGGGTTGGTTAAATTAGATTTGACAATTTATGAAACCACCGGCCAAAATGGTCATGGTGCACGAAAGCTTATGTTAATCATGGTTCACAATAAATTTACTCTATATATATATATATATATATATATATATATATATATATATATATATATATATATATATATATATATGGGTTCATGTGCCCACAATTTAAATGTTCCGAATGCCTCAAAACTCATTTTTTGGGTTATTTTTTCGAAATATAAAATTCACTCTCAATCTTGGTGTTTAAAGCATGCATTGAACTGAACAAGATCGACAAATTCAGCCCCTCAATAATTGACATTCTTTTGGTTGAAATCAAGGTGTTTTCAACACAACAGAAGCTATCACAACCTCGACTGCTTTGATCAGCTAAAGCTTGCGAGTTAGAACTTCATTGCTGATCAATTTGGAGTGTCACGACAATTACAAGCTGCTAATTTGACAAAGAAAGCACGACCAAGCTTTGAACTCAACATCGACAATGCTCAAGCTTTGAATTCTCACTTTTCTCATCAAGAATTTCTATTGGTGATAACATGTTTGAGAAGGTTTTTGTCTGAAACTTTGGGAGAGCATTCCTTGTGAATTCAATCAAGAAAGATGGCATTTTTCTTAAGCCCATTTCTAGCCATCAAAGGTGGATACTTTTGACGAACGTGGTTCTCCTTAACTTGCTCTATTTCATCACTAGCATGTATGTGAGTGGAAAATATTCTTGTAACATGGAGAAGAATTTTGAGAAATCGCAGCGGGAATGTGGTGAGCCATGTTTGGGTTTTAATTGTTATGGTTGGAACCTATGGTTTAAATTTTGACGGCATAAATCCATCAATATGTCAACCGAGACCTCTTCGTGAAACATTCTATAGACCTTATCAATTTTGAAGATGTTTACAAAGACCACAAGAAGAAGAAAAAAAAAACTAAACTCGAGGACGAGTTTCAGCGCAGCAGAAGCGTATGACACCGATCAAGATGCCATATCAGATGCAAAATTAGCAAAAGAGTTGAGTCATCAATTCAAGAACTGTCAACAATAATTAATGAGTTAGTTGAGAGTTATCTTTAGTCTTAATGAGTCAAAATGAGTTAATAATCTGTTATTGTATTTTGTGTTATCATTTGTGGTCTTCTAGGAGGTAATTAAGTGTATTTTGGGATTACAAAAAGTAGTTGAGATGATATATTAATGGGTACTAGCTTTTAATTGTGTTAGATTGCTATTTAAGCTGAAAATCAGAATGTAATAAGGAGATTATTGAATTATTACGAATTTTGCTTTGTGAGTTGAGTTTATCTCCTCTTTTATCCATTGTCGGGTCGAGTTCTTACTCCTCTTCTGGTGATGTATTGCTACGCTTGCTAGTTTCTCTAAGTCTCCCAATCCGAACGGCGTCAATTGACCAAATTACTCTCTACACGTACCTTTTGTCTTCTCCGCCATTAAAAAGGTGAAATTACTTGTTCTCACTTCTGAGTTAGTGGAAATGAGTAGTTATGGTACAGTCTCTCGTGAAAATATTTTTCCATAATAATTCTATTACAGTGGAATATCTTTCTCTCTACGTTTGCGCATGATTTATAATAAATTTACGTCTAAGAAGAAACTATTCCTTCTATTCTCATACGATCCAAACAGAGACATAGAGTATATATAATAAGCATAAATGACATTGTTCAATTTATTCACATAAAAAGATATGAGCCCATTTGTACAGCTGGAAGAATCTTTTGCGACATCTCAACTTCAAATTACACAATTACACCATTATATAAATACTTTTATTTTGAACGATTAGATAAAATGGTTATTCTTCGATCTCTAAAATATACAAAATTAATCAATAAACACATAAATAACGAGAATACATGTGCAATATATTCACTAAAAAGAATGAAAAAAGCTTAGAAAGGTTGAACTTTATTTTATATTGAAAAGGGCAATTAATATCCTTTTTATGATGAAACCACTTGTAATTATAAGGCTGAACGAGTGACATGACAGCCTCAAAATTAAGGAACAAAGAAATTGTCAAAATCAATTGATAGAGTTCAAATAGCATTGCCGTTTAAGGTTAGAACAATGCTTTTTTCCTTTCCATCAGAATTCAAATAACAAAAAATCGAATAGTAAATTTGAACAGATTCAGGAAATTACCCATGGCTCCTTTTGGATGGTGTGGGAATAAGAGGAATAAGGGAAGAAATGGAAAGAAATATTAGGAAATATGTAACTTTGTGAAGAGTTTGGATTGTTTATAATAAATTTATTTTCTTATTCTCACACCTCATCCAAGCGGAGCCTATATGAGTTATTCCAATGTAACAAGAAAGCAAGATGAAAAATTGGGAGAAAGATAGGAGTTCCAAGAACGAAAGGGTGGGAAGATGGGATTGAATCGGCAAGCTGTAGTAGTCAAGGTAAGGATGTGTTATGGCGTGAACATGTAAATGACGAGAAGACAAAATAGTCAATAAGCAATGGACAAAGATTAATGTGGTCACAATTTTAGGAATTGATTTATATAAAGTTAAAATATGATTAAGAATAGGTTAAAGATTTATTTTCTTAATGAATGTGATTCGAGGGGTTATATCCGATTTCGATGATTAGAGGGAGGTTATATCCAACTTATCAATCTTTTTTTTTTTTTTTTGAAGAGTAACTTATCAATCTCATACACAATACACCCCTCTCGAAAATGTATACTAAAATAAAAGAATAAAAGAGAGGTTTTATTCTTCTGTTCTAGTTCTCTTCTACTTCTAAATTAGCAATCACTTAAAAAACAAAGAAAATCTACCAAGTTACTCATCCAAAGGCCCACTTACTGCGGTCAGAAAAAGCTACACTTAGATCTGGCAGCATCTAATGCTAAAAAAACATTATATGTTGATTTATCTCATTCCCTTCACATGCTTCATCATCCGTTTCTTCTGAAGCCTCCTGCTGATGAGTTCAAAGAAAATCCTTTTACTTCCACATTTCCACCAGAAAAGCCCGGTGTAGTGGGGTCTCTTCTTCGTCTGCTTTCCTATGCTTATCGCTGTAGATGTTTCCAGACAAACATTAGATACTATTATTACAATACCAATAATCCTCGACAACATAAATAAGACAAAAAATATTGGTCACCAGCATTTTGGGATACCACTAATATGGAGAATGAAAAGTTGCCAACAAATATGCAAAATTTCATCCTTCTGTCAAAGGTTTAGGCAATATAAATGCACTGGACTTTGACATGTTGTATTTAGTTGGTAGCACCCCAAAACTTTTCAAACTTTTAATTACTTTGTTGTACTTCCTGGCCAGAAAATCATGTTTTAAGCCTCAAAATCAAACAATCAAGCAATCAAAATGATTAAATGAGATTGGCACCAAACTTGTAAGTCATAAGATAACTGACCGCTGCTTGAAGAGAAATGGTCCAGAAAAGGCTTCACAATAGCATAGTGATGACTCAAAACCGGCCAATAGGGGACTTGGACTTGTAAGACTTGAAGAACACTATCGAGGCCTTCTTTTGATGGCATTGGGTCTTCTAGCTCGATCTCTGGCTTCTCTCCTAACAAGACCTGTTATATAGAATTTTATTCTATAAATTACTGACAATGCATAAGAACGACAATAATCAATAGGTATAATAATTATGAAGTGATGTCAGAATTTCTATAACATACAGATACCCCAGTTTGACCAGCTCTCAACCTTTTTATTTCCTTTTAGCTTGCGAGTGTTTACCAGGGATAAATTTAGTACATAAAATTTTGGCAAGTAATGAAAAATATTCACAAGAAAATGATGATATACCTTAACAACCGCTGTTGCTGAAAAGGATATCGAACGAAGATTATACCTTTTTAATCATACAGCCATAGCACATTAGTTTACTTGCATCACAGAAGCAATTTAAGCTCTAAAAAAAACAACTATTAAAAGAAAGAAAAGAAGTGCATACCCTCCCTCAAGTACAACCAACAGCTTTCCATCAGAAAGAGAAGTCAGCATGTGTACCATTTGTGCGTACCCAGCAGGAGTTACCTGATAACAGATGTGTTTGATAAGGACAATTCAATGAAATTTTGACTCACAAAAGTTATATGACAAATTTCCCTCAATTAGCTTATTTGAATCTAACTTGGATTTCACAAGTACCCTGCCAACTCAGGCAGCAATTAATGCCCAACTAGAACCGATATGTATTATCTGTCAAATATACAGATCTCCAGTAAATGAGAATTAAGCACTTAAAAAAAAATCTTGACATTTTGGCCTTCAATAAAACAAACCCACTGAACTTTGGATTTGCTTCGTTTTTGTGTCATATTCCACAAGAAACCACAGATGAAAATTTTAAACTAAGCATATGAAAAATTCTATAAATTAGAAAATAATAAATACACATTTCAATAATACTCACATCACATCCACCCAGGGGGTCACCCCTTGCCGCATCAAACCCAGCTGATATAATTGTCATGTCTGGTGCAAACTCCTTAGCTGAAGTTGAAAAAACCACAGTAAGTAGACAGTTATAAAGAAACAAATTCCTTTTTCCCAGTGCACTGCTTTCTTACTTCAATAACAAAATATAATTAGAAGTGAACTTGAGAAGCAGAGCAGATGAGTTTCTAAATAAAGGAGCACAAGTTTGTATTAGCAGTTCCCATACAGGCAGGTACATATTAGGAAAACTGATTAAATGAAAGAAGAAACCAAATTTGTATATACCTGAATAAAAAGACCACAAAGTACCTAAAAGCTAAGCAAAAACTACCTATTGGAAGAACAACATTTTTAAAAGCAAAGATGTAATCACGATCACCAACCCCACCACAGCTCCACGGAATATTCACTGAGAACCCTTCAGCTCCATTAGTTCCAACCTTCAATGGAAACATTAATTCAAGCTAGCACTAGAAAGTATAGTAATACAAGCATTACCTTCTTTGGTAAAAGCAGCCATATTGGGCAAATATCTTACTTATTATTATTGTACCTTATCTGTTCACTGTGCTTACGCAACAGATTTATTCCCCAATCCCAGTATGCTTCCACTATAGCTGACAAAAATCATTCTCGCCAACCAAACCCCAAGTTAACCATGTTAGTGAAACATTTTGGAAACACATAACAATCTAAATAAGCTCTTGTTGGAGGAAATAAATAACCTCAACAGCAGCTCCTGTACCAGGGTAGAAATTCCCACCATCATGCCGATGTAGAGAAATATACAGTACCTGAAAAAGAAAACAAACTTATTTCCAAGACAAAGAAGTTACCATTAATGAGGGATTAAAAAAATTTTAATTTTTCATGGGCAATATAACATATGCTACAATTTCAGAACAAGGCCAAAACAAGGAAGATGAAATAAAACTAAGTTCAACTCAGATTCTTCCTAGAATTGCAATTCCATCTTTGCTTAAGAAATGTCTAATTATCAGGTAATAACATAAAAGGATAAGAGTCCCTTATGATCACTCCATTTTAGTTCAGCCTCCATTACAGAAAAAAAAAGGGAAAAAAACTACTACTAATAATAAAATTAAATAAACTAAGCCTAATAACCTCATCATGATAAGGATCCTTAATTGTGAGCTGAGAACAAGACAATTCACGCAAAACATCATTCCTCGCTTTATAAATTTGCAATAACGGGAGATAAACGTTGCAACGGAAAAGCATCGCAACCAATTTTCTCGCATTACTAATTTGTGGCACTGGAAAATAACAGTAGCTGTTTGTTTTCTCAAACTATTGATTTGTGGCAACCCAGAAAGGACACATTAACTTCTAGTTTGTAGTGTCTCCCTCCTACTTTAAAATTATTCAGATCCAATATATTTAAGAACACTATCTATGGGTAAGCTTTGAAGCGCACACTCAACTTTACATCATCAGCTTTCATTGTATAAATAAAATTTTAAAAAAAATCAAGGTAAAAAGAATGAAGACTGAACGACCCTATCTATAACGTGTACTAATCTTCGGATCTGGATACCAAGGGAGCATATGAAACATCAATGCTTCTCTTTGGTTTCTTTCAGAAACTTACACTGCTGGACTTAATTTGATAGGCTTTTATTAAGTTGACAGATTGAAATTTTGCTCAATGACAGCAGATTTCTCGATGGTCCACCTCAGTTAGCAAGTCAATTAAAAGCATTGGGTCACGTAGAGATGGATAAGAAGATACCCAAAAAAATAGAGATTGTATAATCTGGTCTTCTTTTGAAACGCATTTGTTGAAAAAAAGGAGCTAAAGGTAATTACAAACTTACTGATTTGTTTCCGTCGAATATTTCCTGTGTTCCATTGCCATGATGGACATCCTGTACATAATAGATAGAAATTAAGTGCCATAAAACCACATCAACCTGTAACAAACATACATACCACAGCAACCGTTGCCACAGGGGTGAAGGGAGACAGGCAGGGGGAGGCAAGATGCCAACCTGTAACAAACATACTGTTTTGCCCATACAAACCACAGCAACCATCTCCACAGGGCTGGAGGGAGACTAGGCAGAAGTGCCTCCCCCTGATTCAAGAAAAGGGGTAAACAAAAAAAGGGTTCCAAACATAAAATGCTTATTTTTACAATGATTTTTTGCAACAAAATTGCAAACACATGCTTGTGATTCAACAAAATTATAATTATAAGGTCATGTCCAATCCTTAATTTTTTGTGCCACCTTATGATACTTTCTGGCTCCACCCCCACACATTCATGAAACCAGTACAACTTAAATAGTGAAAATTTTCTTGACAGCCGCTGTCAAGCTTTCTAAAAAAAACTTTTATAGTGAAAATATAAGCAGATATTGCACATCATTACCCAGTCAACTATAAGGACTTTCCGTGCTCCAGCTTTCTGAGCAGCTATAGCAGCCACAGCTGCGTTGTTATGCAGACAAAATCCCATTGCTTGTGTTATAGTAGCATGATGTCCAGGAGGTCTCACCTGCATCACACACAATGCACCATTAAGCATTTTAGGAAAAAGAAGAATATAAGTAGATATGTGTAACCAAAATTCTACCAGAGCAAAGCCATTTTTGAATTGTCCTGACATGATGGAGGTTGCAAGATCTGCACATATTCCCGCAGCGAGTTTGGCGGCACATGCCGAAAATGCATTGGCATATGTGTCAGGTGTGAAATAGCTGTAAAGTTGGAAATATTTCATACTATATGTCATTACATAGCCATTAATTATAGACCATTTTAAGGGGGAAAAAAGGTAGTATCTTCTTAAAAGGATTAAATTGTACGAGTACACAACAGATGCGGAGCCACATCGAAGCAATCAAATTAATATATCTTCATGCCGACAACTACAGACTCACCTATAGAACATGTTCTTCGTTTGCTCGACGGAATCAACATTATCTAGGGAGTGGACCTGTAAGAAATTTTAACAGATTATGCATTATCAGAAGTTAAAAGCTGGAATCAGTAACTAAGATAATAAAAATTCACTTATGACATATCAAGGAAATCAAAATTTCCATTTATTCATTAAGTTCCTCATGCCAACATTGCATCACTTAACTCCTACATTGAGCATGCTGAGGGTATTGAAATTGGGTAAACATGTTGGCAACTTTATGAAGTAGCTTGTAATGTTCATGTATTTTATGAAAACTATACTACAAAAAAAAAAAAGACTAGAACCAAAGAAAGAAACAATGGCATGTAGACTGAAACAGATGTAACTTAGCTAAGATTCCTTTTGGGGAACTCCGCAAACACATCTAAATTCACAAAAGTTCTAACTTATATACATAGCTTCATAATTTCAATTGAAGAGGAAGCCAGTTCTTACATTTAGAAGCTCCTCTCGGGTTATTTCACGAGCTGGAATCAAAGTACATTTTTCAGGAAAAATACCTAGAATAAAAGAATGGTTAGTCTAACATTAAGAGAGTGTCATTTATAGACTAAAAATTGTCAGTTCAATCAGAAAAGTAAAAGCTAAACAAGGAACATCAGATTCAAGCTGAAAAATCGGTCAACAAAATAGATAGATATGTAGTAGGATTTACCAGCTTCAGTAAGGCTTGCAGCAATAGCTTGAAGGCGATCAGGTCTCTCTGGATGCGGATGATTTTTCATTTCAATCTAACACAATACAATACAATCAGTTAGTCAAGTAGGCTAGGAGATTTTGCGCAAGATATCTGTTTGCCAACTCTAGTAGTAGCAGTATCCATAATTTTGTTTAGTAATTTGGCATATAAAATTATAATTTACCATTTTAGTGGTTACATCCCATGAAGTGTGAGCATCAATTCAAAAAATATAGGTATAGAGTCTAGCAATTATAATGTATCTCAGTATCTGTCATAACTGCAATTAAATTTATTTAAACTTGCAGTACATTTTTTTCCCCTCTAGTCCAGGTACCAGAAAAGAATGATTCATTAGCCCATTACTTTGCAAGGCTAGAAGCAATGTAAGGTAAAGAATAGTGAAGGAAATTGCAGATTGAATTTATTTATATACATGAAGCCAAAAGAGGAAAAAAAATGATGCATAAAAGATAAAGGATGAAAGCTGTAAATAACACAACAAAATTGCATGCCCAAGAAAAAAGTCTCAGTCCTAATATAGTGGCCAAATTTTAAAATATATATAGGAAAAACCAGACAAACTAGAATTACCTCTTTGTGTAGCAACATTCGCTCATCAAAACCAAATCCAGTACTGGAAGAAGATGATGAAGCTACAATTGAATTTAGTGATTATGTTAGTAATTATTGAAGCACACAAACAAAGAAAATTAAGTAATAAATACATAGCTGTCACTGTCAGTTTGAGCTTCTGTAGTAATTGGTTAGTTAAAACATATAGGTATGTTTGGTCACGCCACATGAATTAGCTGAATAGGCTGTTCGAATAGAGATGGGTGGGTTTCTCTCTCTTCAATCCCATGTGCACTATTCATTTTTCTTGTTCGGCCAATTCTCCAAAAAGGAGGAACAAGAATAAGCCTTTGAACAGCTCATTCGAACTGCTTGGTCGGTCTTTGGACCTGAATAGGCTTGTTTGGCTTATTTGGTGAGTTCCAAACATACCCTGTATACTATTGTTTGGGTGATAAATAAATTAAGATAATTTTTCATCATGCCAAACAAACTGAAAGTAAAGTAATTCTTCCACAGAAGTATTGAGTATGGTTTGGCAAATAAGCAAAAAATAAGAAGATGAATTAATGAGGCCAGAAGTCAGGAGAAAGGGAGAAAAACATGCACAGGAAGGAGATAGAGAGAAAATAAGAGATAAGTACCATTATAGCGGGTGATTGCATCGAGAATTTGAGATTGAAAAGCCTCATAGCCATTTAGTTGAGAAGCCATAGCCTCGCCACAATTCTGAGACATGAGATAATTTATGAGAAAACAATGATGAGATAAATGGAAGATTGCAATAGATTAATAGTCCCTGAAAAATGATTTATAAGATTGTGAGGAGCAGATTGGATTGGTTTTCATAGATGCTGAAAAAGGGAATGTGAATGGTATAAAAGATAAAAGATACTTTGCAAGAAGAGTGAGAGTGAGAGTGAGTGGCATCAATGCGCATAGTGCAGTTGATGCAAAATGAGTCGTCAAGGTGAAATGGAATGTTGGAGGGTTGCCAGTCGTGGTCGTCGTCAGTGTCAGAGTCAGAGTCAGTGTCATTGGGATGTCGAAAATAGAAATCTTGGAGCGTGGTGTCCTTGTGGTGTTCTTCTCCTTCTTCTTCTTCATTTAAGGAGCCATTGTGATTGGATTGTGCCCCCATTTGGAGTGGAAGGGGAAGTGGAAGTTGAAGTTGTGCTGTGTATGTAAAAAGAAAAGCAGAATAGTAGAGAATGAATGAGTAAAGGAAAGGAAAGAAGAATAGTAGAAGCACAAGTATCCTTGCTTACTTTGGTTGGTTGAATGGTTGCTGCTCTTTCCGACTCCGACTCCGACTCCGATTACTTTGGTTGGTTGAATCGTACACCCTCCAGTCTCCAGATCTAGGCCGGCGAAGAAGTTTTTACTTTCTGATTTGGGGCTGCGTGGAGGCCGGAGAGCAAAGAAGGCTGGGAGAACAGGAGAAGGCGACGGAACTACGGAAGAGAGATGTGGAACAGGGAACGGAGAGTCGGAGAGACGGAGACCTTGAGGAGGGATTTCGGTATAGGATTTTCAGCGCCGCTGTATAGAACGATCTTCCGTATTTCAGCCCAACCTAGGTTGCAATCCGAATCTTCTGCACCCTTCTTTTTTTTTTTTTCTTTCCTCTCAGACGAACAAAAATCAATCGTCCATTTTTTATTAGACATATATAAAACAAATAAATTTCATTTCATTACAGAGTATTTTACAACAATTATTTATAAATACTTTGATAATTTCGGTAAAGACTTGAAAAAAAAAATCAATTGCTTATAAATATAATAAAAAAAGAAAAATTGGATATATGCCACTTCAAAACTTCAAAATTAGAAAAATGTCACTCCAAAATTAATTCTTAGAAAAATTCCACCCCAAATCAATTGTACTTAGAAAATCGGAGGTGATAAGGATCATCCCCAAGATCCATCATCCCCATCATCCCCGGTGTGAAATTATTTTAATTTTTTCTATTTTTAGAATTTCTCTCTCCCATTCTTTTCTATTTTGGTCTTCACTGTTATTCTCCCTTCCATCCTTTCTATTTTTGGTCCCCACAAAAACTATAACAATTACTCATATTAACTACGACAGTTAGTATCCAAATTACAACAATTATTTATATTAACTACTTCAGCTACATACATAACTTCAACAGCTACATATTTTAACTTCAACAGCTACATATTTTAACTTCAACAATTACAAATATAACTTCAACAGTACATATATAACTTCAACAGTTACATATATTGAATTTGTATATTTTGTTATTACATGTTACGGTTCGGAATTTCAATGAATTATATGATGGGAGTAGATATGGTATGATGGGATGACGCTGGATTTGCAATGAGCATGAATGGGATGATTTCATCATCCCTTGGACTTTCTTATTAATGAAGATATGTTAGATAATTAATGAAGATTTGAGGATGATGGGGATGATAGAATCTATGGGATGATGGAAAGCAATTTTTCTTAGGAAATTGCCACTGTTATACAATTCTTATACATTCTAAAAATAAAAATAATATACTTTGAGATGTATTTCTTTATTTCCCAATATACCCTTTTTGTTTTCCTAAGTCCCTTTGTACGAGAACCCTTCGTTTCCTTTCTCTCATACCTTGCTTTGGAGCAAGACCCCATCCACAAATGGCGCTAGCCTAGGCCTCCATCCATGCTCACCTTCTCCTCTCCTTCACCTCCGCGATTGACTCTCTCTCTCCTTTGTTCATTCATATGTTTAATTTGTTGCTTTTACATGTTCAACTTGTTTTCTATGTAGTATTGTGATAGTCATTTTCTTGTTTCTTGTTTTTTTTGTAAAATTGACGTGAATAGGATCATACTATAATAAACCTACTTGGTCTAATACAAATTAACCGCTGCAATTATTTCACAATTAAGACATAAGAAATATTTGAGAGTAAAACAATTGATTGAATACGTTATTTTAGAAGATTGAAGAGATGTGCTTATTTTATATATTTTTGTTATTTGAATAAAGGAAGCCATAGTCATCCCAACTCTTTTTTTCTGAAATTAAACACATGAGAACCAGCTCTTGATCTAGTGGCAAAGAGCAATGCACCTTGACTCCTTGAGTGAAAGATCGCAGGTTCGAAACCCGGCAAGAGAGTCTTTCTGTTCAGTTTTCTATAAAGGGAACAAAAAAATTGTATTTGGTGAATCAGAGGAGACCGATCACATTTGCGAAAAATACTAATTGAAGAGAAGATGGAATCTGGATCATGGACTGACATTATATATGGGCCTAGTATCTGTTATTTATTTTCTCAATTAACCACGTTGTATTAGGGTTAGTTCTTTCTAAATAAAATACTTACTTTAATTACTTAACAAAAAAAGAGATATAAGGAAATAGATGTAAGCAGAAGGAATCAGACAATCAATATCAATCAAAGGCAGCTGCCAGTTAAATTTTTATCATTCTTTCTCAATTTATTTGTTGTTTTATCTCAATTATTGCAAAATCCAAAAAAATACAAAGTCGGTACATGACAAAGTGGTATCAAGAGCCTGATCGGACCTAGAAGGGAATGACTACAAGAACCCGTTAAATGGAAGATCAAATCAAAATCCTAAGCGAAAGACTAGATAGAGTTCGAGAGCAATAGAAAGAATTACAATCAATCATGCAGAAGCACATCAAGCTTGATCAATTTGAACAGTTCCAAATCGAATTCCGAGCGTAATTCGACAAGTCTCAAACACAATTCAAAGAGTTGCGGTCGATGTTGAAAGAAGTCTTGAAAGGCAAGGCAGTAACTTCTGAACAAGGTACAAATTCAGTTCGTATAGATGCTTCGTCAAGTGTTGCAAAGGATCATCATGTGTCATTATCTCAACATAACCAGTACAACCTGCCACATGCACAATCCAAACAAAACCTCAATCAAGTAGCACAAGTAAAACAGCAACAAGAATTTAACTCGGTCCAAAACCATAATAACATCAATTTAGAAAATAATAAATCTCCAAATTTCTTTACTGAATTCATAAAACAACCTGAGTATCGACCATATTTTCCACATATCAATCCAACCCAAACCAACCAACCAGTTGTTGATCCACAAATGTCTCCAAATTTGCAAAATTATATGATTCCAATGATACAAGATACTAATTCAATAGCACCAGCCCCAAATATCATAAACCCTCATACTATTGCCAACCAAAACCTCATGAATTGGACAAATTTCAATCAGCAAGGACAAGTTCAAAATTATCCTCATAACCCTAGAACTCAAGTGCCTACACCAAAATTAAAATTTCCCATGTTTAATTGTAGTGATCCTAGAAATTGGATCTATAAGTGTGAAAAGTATTTTGGGATATATCAAATACCTGATTGGCAAAGGGTGGAGATAGCCTCAATGCACATGCAAGACAAGGCTGAAATTTGGTGTCAAAGCACCAACATAGTGAGAAGTCAGTGGAGATGGGATGAATTTGTGCAAGAGTTGTTGGAGAGGTTTGAGCTTAAGTCATCTGTTGGCATTATTGTAGAATTCAAAAACTTGAGGCAACTGGATGATGTTGAGTCTTACAGGAGTCGTTTTGAGGAGTTGAGGTTGCTTCTTCTTAGAGAAAATTCTACATATGATGAAACATATTTTGTTAAAAAAATTTTGACAAGACTTAAAAAAGACCTCAAGCTGATGGTTCTAAGTACAAGACCTCGTACATTTAGAGAGACTTATGAAGCATCCGTGTACCAAGAGATGATTCTCGAGCACAAAAGAAAGCAAAAACAGCAACAGCTACAAACACAAAGAACTATGGGTACAGTTGGACAAAGACAAGACAGAGACAAATGCCGCAAGTGTGGAGATAGGTGGTTTTGAGGACATCATTGTCAACAAAAAGGGTTGCACCTTGCACTAACTGAGGAGGAGGCATGGCCAGATGAAAGTGATGATGAGAGTGAAGAATGGTAGCAATTAGGTCCAGAAACACAAACTCAACAAATTGAACCTAGAAAGCTAGAAGGGGCACAAATGTCTCTACATGCCATTGGTGAGTTCAATTCTGTTGATCTTATCAAGATAAAAGGTAAAGTTTATGGAGTATCTGTGACTGTGTTAATCGATAGTGGTAGCAACCATAGCTTCATAAGTCCTAAAATTGTAAGAAGGATTGATGTTATACCAATAAAGATAGCACCATTATCAATTACAGTAGCTAATGGTTCCAAAATACAATGCAATTTAGAATGCAAGGGTTTAAAGTGGAATTTTGAGGACCATGAATTTCAATTTGATTTGAAGGTAGTGGATATGGGTACCTATAAAATGCTACTTGGTGGAGATTTTGAGAAATTGACGCTAAGTCTAAACAAGAATGGTAATAAACTCCAACTTCATGGAATGATACAAACAAGCATAAACGCTATTAGCAGTGAATTGGAACCTATGATAAATAAAGGAGAGTTATGTTTGGTAAAAGTTGTACCTAAATTGTCGCTGGTGGAGCTTGGCGGAACTTTCAAGGTAGAGCCTGAATCTTAATCGGATCATAGAACAATGTCGCGAGGAAAGAAGAGAGGGGAGCAAATCCATATGTTGTGGTCGAAATTGCTCCAACCAGATGCAACATGGGAGGATCTGCCATTTAGCACGCACAAATTTCCGGAATTTGATTCTTGCGGGCAAGAATCAATTGAGGAGGAGGCTATGTTGCACAGGTACGGGTTCAAGTACCGTACCCGGTACGATTCGGACACGGCGGTTCGAAAATTTTCAAAAATCTCCGGTACGGGTACGGCGATATATATATATATAGAGAAAGCTTTCAATCAAAGCGCTTTGACCGGAGTCCCTGTTAAACCCCGTCAAATCTCAATTTTGAAAGTTCAAATGACCGATCCAAACCGTCAAATATGATCTCCATATTGAAATCTCCTTACCGACTAAAATTTTCATTTTTCTGAAATTTTTAAGTATTTTTTTCGGATTTAAAAAAATCGTTAATCTAATTTGTTCCGAACCCTACAAAAATTGCTGTTTTTGAAAACCCGAAAAAAAATACTTAAAAATTTTAAAAAAATGAAAATTTTGGTCGGCAAGGAGATTTCAATATGGAGATCATATTTGATGGTTCGGATCGGTCATTTGAACTTTCAAAATTGAGAATTGACGGGGTTTAACCGGAACTCCGGTCAAAGCGCTTTGATTGAATCCTTTCTATATATATATATATATATATATATATATATAATATTTATTTATTTTTATTTATGATGACTTATGAGAATTTGACAATTTTTGTATATGAAATATGCTTTTATAATGTGGTCAAAGTTCATATTTATTTTTTTTATTGCTTTGGTGATTAAGAATTAATGCAATATTGTGAGATTCAACCCGTTTATTGCAATTAATGCATGTGATATTCGCTCCAAGGCCCAGTACAGGATTGTGATTTTTCGATTTTGAAATGCAACTTAGTCCCACAGAGAAAAATGATCAAATACAAGGATAGTATATAAGAAAGGAATAATGTTGGAGCGCTGTAAACTAATCCGGTACGCGACGGTACGTCACGGTATGCCACGTGGCACTTTCGGTTCGTACCGGGGTCGTACCCGGTACCGGTACTCCTCCATATTAGGAGTAGCGGTGGAACATATGGAGGAGGCAATGTTACGCTCAGTTTTCTGTAAAGGGAACAAAAAGGTAAATCAGAGGAGACAGATCATATTTGCGAAAAATACTAATTGAAGAGGAGATGGAATCTGGATCATGGACTGACATTATATATGGGCCTAGTATCTGTTATTTATTTTCTCAATTAACCACGTTGTATTAGGGTTAGTTCTTTCTAAATAAAATATTTATTTTAATTACTTAGCAACAAAAGAGACATAAGGAAATAGATGTAAGCAGAAGGAATCAGACAAAATATCAATCAAAGGCAGCCGTCAGTTTATTTTTTATTGAAATTGATTACTATAATCTGCAGTTTTGCCATCCCTGTCATCGCTAAATATAAAGTGAACATATACAGCAAACAAAGTAAACATTTAGACGATCTAAGTGAACACATACGAACAAATAAGTTCAATGAAAATAAGTTGAATATGGACGTAAACTTCTGAACAAGTGATGACAACACTTATTTGTTTGTAAGTGTTCACTTAGATCGTCTATATGTTAACCTTATTTACTGTATATGTTCACTTTGTATTTAGCGATGGTTGGGATGGTATATTTGCCGATGGCACTTATAATTCCTTATTTTTTATCATTCTTTCCCAATTTATTTGTTGTTTTATCTCAATTATTATAAAATCCAAAAAAATACAAAGTCGGTACATGATGCTTTCATAGACATTTAGTTTAAAAATAAGTTGGGTGGCTTTGACCTCCAATTTATCATAAAAAAATATTATCATTATGCATTATGCTACTCATCTATTTATTTTACGTTTATCTGTGTTTTATTTTGCTGCTTCATTTTAACCCATGGTCTATTTTATTTTGTTTGTTTTATTTTACGCTCTCATCTTTGTTATTGGAGCGGAGCCAGGTTTGTGACACAAGGTAGAGGGGTAGATGAGAACGTTAATATATATGCTAGCGGATTTTTAATTTGTCTTTATTTATTTATTTTGGGGGATAGTAGGAAGGACAACATATTCTATTTATTTGACTATATTCAAAACGGCAACATAAATATTATAAAAATAATAAAGAGGAGATAGGGAGCAATCCGACTCTGCTGTTGCGCGACACAGCGTGTAGCGCACTACGAGCCGTCTGATCTTGATCGGACGGTTCACCTTTTACGGGCCTATCAATCTAGGTTACATGCACGGGGCTCCCTTGTCCATTGGATCTTAATCAGACGGCCAGAGTACCGCGCGACACGCTGTGTCGCGCGGCAGCGGATCTGAATTTGATAGGGAGGTGTTCCTAGCTAATACTTAATAGCTGTTCAGCCTGTTCTGATGGGAGAAGTCCGGCCTTTGTATTTTTCTGCTTGTGCACTTTGTAGGATCAAAATTGAACCAATTTTTATTTGTATAGACTATATAGTACTGTGTGCGGCGAGAAAGCAACAAATTGGTTAATTGGTTCATTTGTATATACTATATAGTACTGTGTGCGGCGAGAAAGCAACAAATTGGTTTGAATATATATATATATTTTCCATAGATAAAATCAAAGCGCCCTTCTTTTTTAAAAAGGAAAAACAAGGTTGATACTTGATAGTGATTCAATTCGATGTTAACTACAGAAGTGCATCTCCTGTTAAATTTTAATTATTATTTTTATTTAAGTAAGCTTTTAAATGTAGTTCTTTTTTAATTACTTTATTTTGAGCTATAGGTTCCAGTCTCCGATTTTGTCAACAGCAGTTTTGGGTGTGTTTAGGTGTACGAGAATAGACATATATGGCAATTGAGTTTTTTGAGACTAGAGTTTAAGAACAATATTGAGAATTAAATTTACCTTCCAAAGTATCTTCATCGTGGATGTATAAAATGTATGATAAATACTTACTTCGTTTAAAAAAACAAGTACGTACGCATATTTTAATGAAAGAATTATTTATTCTTGCTAAAAGAAGAGTGTATTCTAAAGAATTTGCAAAGTAGAAGGATGAGTTTGCTTCAAACTTCTTCTCTTCCAATCCAAGTCTCGACTCTCAAGCGACCAATCCGACCATTCAGTTTGTTGTTCATGAAAATCTCTTTACCAACTTTTTTCATATTTTGTACAATTTTTTCGAATTTAATTATCAAAAAAAATTATTGTGATCTAGATCTGTTGAAGACCCTAAAAATTAATAGTTTTAAAAATAAAAAAAAAACAACATAGATAAAAAAATATAAAAAAAAATTGGTTGACAATGAGATTTTAAGGCTCCGTTTGGATCGCTAAGGAATAAGAGGAATAATATTGAAAAGTGTGTAACTTTGTGAAGAATTTAGATGGTTAGAAATAAATTTACGTCTAGGAAGAGGTTATTCCCTTATTCCTAGACGTATCCAAACGGAGCCATCTGGAGAATAAATCAAACGGTTTTAATTGGTCATCTGAGGCTTGAATTTCGACAAAAATAGTCGGATGTAAACGTCGCATCCTAGTTTGCAAAGCACTGTAACTATCTCTAAACTCCCAACATATATTATTATAAAAATCATAATGTATAACGGCCAACTGTAGAAAATTTGAAACGAAATTATAAACTAAAAAGTTATATTCAATATAAAATAGACAATAGTGAGAGATTGAAAATCACAAGAAGGGTATTTTAAAAGTAAACTAATGAGAGATAGTTATTTAAACGATAGATAATAAAAATGAACTTTACAAATCTCCATTGACCTTTACTTTAAAATTGGCAACTTAGCTTTCAACTAGAAACAACATAAAAATATTAATTAATATGAAACAAACAGAATGAGCTTAGTCTAGAACATGGAGAAATTGATGTCTATTTAATTTAAAATATGGATTGACCAAGTGGATTATGACAATCACCAGATGATTTTATAAGGGTGTGTTTGGATTGTTGGAAGAAAGAAGAAGAAGAAGGAAGAAGAAGAAAAAAAATTATAAACAATCCAAACTCTTCACAAAATTACACACTTCCCAATACTTCTTCCCACTTCTTCCCTTCTTCCCTTCTTCCCACACCCATCCAAACGCACCCTAAGACAATAATACGCAGTTCACTGCTGGGACCCTCGAGCTTATCGAGGATTTTACAATAGCAGCGAGAAAATTATTTTAAAAATAAATAATTTTTATGATAGCATTTCCTTTGTTTCTGTTTGATAACGATAGGAATGAATATGAATTAATTGGTATTGCTTGAACACTCCACGACTCTTCGAGGAACAAAAATGTTATATTCTTTTGTTGACGAAACAAAAATGTTGTATTCGCAACAACACAATCTTTCATAGCATCTGGATTTTTTAAATATGAGCGAATGTACCTCTTTTAAACAATCAGAGATTTTGAAGTTAGAACATGCAGGTAAACCAATATTAATTCGATAGAGGCCGATTACTAAAAAATTATGTGTTCCTTGATTTCATAAAAAATATAAAATATTCCATAGATGAAACATAATTCTACCAAGAAGCATCGAAATATAAACAATTGAATCAATAAAAAATGAAAAATAGAAAATCCTTGTAATGGCAAGAACTTTTTTTTTAAAACAAAAAGGGAGATTTTGTCATTCATTTTTTAAAAAAAAAATTAAAAATACATGTGAAGCTTAGATCTTTGATTTATTTAAGACTGGTCTAATACTCTTACCACTGAATATTTAGAGTACTAAAAATCACCTGGAAAAAAAATAGTTTTTAATTTAGTACCGATTTTTTTATAAAAAAACGGTACTAATATATTGATTTTTAGTATAAAAAAACTGTTTTTTTATAAAAAACCGGTACTAAATTAAAAACTATTTTTTTATTTTTCCAGCGATTTTTAGTACCGGTTTTTTAAAAAATCTGATACTAAATAATAGGTCTTATAATTACAAAATTGTCATGATTTATTATTAATACCGATTTTTTTAAAAAACAGATACTAATGGTCCAGTACTAATAATTTTTTTGGTGTAGTGTGATAGACCACTGTAACCTTTTGGCGTATTATCCTCCTTTGATTCTCGCCCACTATACCCTTCTGGCGTGTTATCCTCCTTCGATTCTCGCTCACTATTTGTTTCTCTCTCTTGCTGCAATTCTCACCTTCGCGCCTCTCCTGCAAGACCACTTTTTCTTTGAGAATTGAGATAATATCAGAGCGTGGTTTCATAATTATTGTTATTTTCTCTCTCTTGCTGCGTGATTGCTTTTTCTTAAAATTTGTGTATTGATTTGTTTGATTCAGGACAAACTAGCCCTAAGAAAAACTACATCGTGGTTTCTGATAAGCTCAGTTTTGGTAGAAATTAACAACGTGAGAGAATTTAGAGATGAGAATGAGTGGAAAATGTATTTTATTGATTATTTGAGGATTACAATCTGTATTCAAAAAGCTCTTTCCTCTACAAAAATGCCAACCTCCTTTACAATCGCCTACCCCTTCTATATATAGCCCTATACTCTATAACAGAATGCTGACGTCACCCGACAGCAGTTAGCCAACTTGCCTCTAGATTCCTCCGAATTATGTTCGGCCAGACATTCCGCTTCAGTCCGTTAAGGTCTGTCCCCCCGACTTCCTCTAAATGCCATGCTTGAGTTTGCCTTTTCCCGCTCATTTTCACCATTGTGGGCCTTCTTTAAATTTACTTGTTATCTGGGCCGAGATTTATCGTGTCGGCCCTATCAGTTTCTTCTTTTACAGTTGACCTCCTAGCCATTGGCAGAGGTAAGAAAACTCTTTACCGTACTAACTATATATGTATAAATCCTGATTAGTTTGATTTTGATTTGATTACTATAAATTTGACTAGTAGTACACATCTTCTTTTATATCGGTACAATTTTTTATTCATTTATAATGGTACAGATTTACTGGTTTAATTTATTTTGTAATTTAGGCTCCGTTTGGATGTGTGAGAATAAGGTAGGAAGAAGGAAGAAGGGGAGAAATTTATTGGGAAGGAGTAAATTTATTGGGAAGTGTGTAACTTTTGTGAAGAGTTTGGATGGTTAGAAATAAATTTATTGGTAAAAGGTAGTTATTCCTTATTCTTTATTCCGGAAAGAAACCATCCAAACGGAACCTTATATTGGTTAATTATTCTTGTTATATTCTTAATAATTTGCAATTATATTAAATTATTACACTAAGTTCACAAGATTGGTAAAGTCCAACTGAACTTCGATTAGTCAAAACATAAAAAACCGGTACTAATGCTTTTAAATGGCGTAGTGTCAGCACCTCCGCAGTTTTATTTCCCTCCGTTCTCCTCCAAATCGGAGTAGAATTTTTTTGTGCGTGAGGAGAAATTGAAAAGGAAATTTGATCCCCTCGCTAATGTTTTCCTCTCTGAATTTCCTTCTATCCAATCAGCAAAATTTTGTAAAATTCCCTTCGTTTGGCTTTCCTTCCCGCTCTCTCCCATCAAATCAAACACAGTGTTAGAGTACAATTACTTCTTTCAATTTAGAAGACAGCGTCATCTGTTATAATGCATATTCTGTATTACCTGTCTAATGAGGCATTGAGACAAATATTATAAACTGGAAGAATGAAATCAGTCTTTCTAACAAACAACAATGCACTTTGAAATAATTTATACTACATATTCAAAAATCTAACTCAAAAAAAATTCTCATGAATATTTAAATTTTTGAAAAGGTGGCTAACTTGATCCCATTTTTTCTTAAAAAAAAACACGTAGAATTAGTTCGGGGACCATTGAATAAACTCATCACGCGACTTGACAACAGCCTCGACAGGGTATATCCAGTCCAAATTTCAAACCCAGCAATTCTGGGTTAGCGATGTAGACATGTAGTGGCCTGGCCTGGCTTATCAAATGACCTTTCCAGGGAAGTGATTGACCCTTTTACGAACGGTAGTGTAAATAATGGGCGTGTATCATACGGTATGGATCGCTTCAAAATATGTGCAGATCTTTTAAAATTCGTATAAGCCCATAACATAAGAGGTGTACTCCTAACTCCTAAGGACTGATTCTTTTTGTATGACCCTTTTCAATTCAGTTAGAGCTTTTTAATGGAAATTTTTTTCTTATCAAGTAAAAATGTTTTATAATTACTGACAAATAAATTACTTAACGGAAGGATTAAATGATCATCACACGATATATGTTCCTCACCTAAAAATGACACCCCAAATGTATTCAGTATGATTACCTAATTAATTGAGGAACGCATTAGTAGTACGATCTTCATGAGTGATTGAAGGTCGAATCCTTTTGAGGTGTCTATATAAGCAGATAACGAAGGTTGAACGCACTAGTATTGTTAGTCTGTTGAGTAACAGACTTTTACTTCCTTTTCAGATTTGTTTTTCTTCTTGCATGTCTTTCTTTGTCTAGATAGCCGATATCTACTGTGTGTCTATATATATATGTTGGCTCTACATCATACTCAACGCATCCAAACGGAGGTATAAATAAATTCCAAATATAATAAGTAATTTCTAATTATAGGCTCCGTTTGGATGGTGTGGGAATAAGAAAAATAAGGAAATAAGTATTGGGAAGTGTATAACTTTGTGAGAGTTTGGATTGTTTATAATAAATTTGGAAGTAGGAAGAAGCTATTCCCTTATTCCTAGGCTCATCCAAACACAATCATAATTTGGCAACGTTCATATATTGTGAGGCATTAGAGGAAACCAACACAATGAAAATGGTAAACACATTTTTTTTTTCTGGCCTTAATTTAAAGGTGAATTGGTTGCTATTGGTTAAGAGCTCCCCAACTACTGCTAGCGCTGTCAAACGTGTGCAGAACAAACATGGAATATACCAGTTCTATTTTCATTCCATTCTAGGTAACGAAACATAAATGTCATTTCGTCTAATGGAACGAAAATTCCGTTCCATTTCATTTCCGCATCATTTTTCTATTGAAATTTCTCATTTCGACGTTTCGCAGACAAAAGATGGATTTCCGTTTTCATTCAATTTCTGAAAATTAAACCCGTAAGCCATTCTGTTTTCGTTGTTTGAATGGAATGGAAAAAAAATGTGCAAAATGACACAATATTGACAGCTCTAACTACTGCTATGTAGTCACTGGCAACCTCAAGAAAGCGATGTAATCATGTTTCAGTGCTCTCCACTCAAGTTGCTCTTTTAACTTCAGCAGATCAAATCTGCAAAGCATTTACAGATTACTATGCACAACTTCTTGGGTGACAAAGCTACTATGGCCTTTAACCCAGCAGCGCTATACCCAGACTATGGGCCTGATTTGTCACACCTAGCTGATCCGTTCACAGAAGCTGAGATTAAAAATGCCGTTTTTGCTTTGTCTGATGACAAGTGCTCTGGGCCCGATGGAATCCCAAATGAGTTTTATAAGAGGAACTGGGTACTTGTAAAACAAGATTTGTGCGATCTTTTTGAATCCCTTTTCTACGGTACCTTACATTTGGATTCCCGCAACCATGCCAATCTAGTACTCATTCCAAAGGAGCAGCACGCCTCAACACTTTCAGCTTTTAGACCAATAAGTGTGATTGCGTATTTACCAAAGCTCATCTCTAAGGTGTTAGCTAGTAGACTTGCCTCTTGCATCTCCTCGTTAATACCTGAAACACAAACCGGTTTTTTGAAGGGGAGATTGATTACTGAAAATTTTATTGTGGCAAGAGAATCGATTTTTTCAATTGAAAAGCAATATGAGCCGGCTATAATGCTCAAGTTGGATTTCAAAAAGGCTTTTGACTCGGTTGCCTGGCCGTTTTTTCTTGCCGTGTTGCGCCAAAGGGGCTTCCCAGAAAGATTCGTGCTCTGGATCGAGCAACTGCTCTCCACATCCTCCTCCTCTATTCTGGTAAATAGATGTACAGGAGCTCCATTTCGGCATAAGTGTAGCCTACGTCAAGGGGACCCATTGTCACCCCTCCTGTTCAATTTAGCTGTGGATGTTCTTAACAGGATGTTCCAGTCTGCTGCGGTAATGCTTAAGGATGGCATCTCTGACAAGATCCACGAGCCTTTCTTTTTACTACAATATGCTGACGATACGATGTTCTTCTCAACTGCTAAGGGGTCAGTTGTGCAGGTGGCTAAGCATGTTCTTAATGCCTTTTCTCAGATTTCGGGCATTACTCTCAATTTACGGAAATCTTGTTTCATAACCTTCAACCTTACAGAGCAGCAACAGGAAGATATCAAGGTGGTTTTGCAAATGGAGGCAACGGTTTTGCCTTTTACTTACCTAGGCCTACCCCTTACTCTGCGCAAGCCTGAAAGACTGATGTACCAAGCTTTAATAGATAAGGTGCAATGCAAGTTGGCAGGATGGAAAAGTTCCTTGTTGTCAAGGGCAGGACGGGTGACTCTTGCAAGCTCAGTACATTCCACCATACCGGTTTACTTTATGTCGGTTTTCAAACTACCGATTTGGGTTGTTAAGGCTCTGGACCGCTTAAGGAGGGACTTCATTTGGGGCTCCTCCATCAATTCAGGTAGATCAATGCATCTACTCTCTTGGGATAGAGTTTGCTTGCTGAAACCTTTAGGGGGTTTTGGACTTTTAGATCTACGCTTACACAACATTGCCTTGCTCCTTCGATGGTGGTGGCGTCTGCACAATGATCCAGACACTCTGTGGGGTAAAATTGCAATGCGGTTATTTGCCAAAAGAGATGCTAACCTGCCGCCTTTGGCTTGGAACTTGGTTGGATCTTTTTTTCTGGAAAGATTTACTCTCCCTAAGGTTTTACTTTCAAGTAAGCAACACCTCGGTCATCGGATCTGGTTTGAATACTTTATTCTGGTATAATAACTGGGGAGGTACAACCCTATTTTTTTGCCTTTCCCATCCCAAGCCGCCTTCAAGGCGCTTCATCTCTTTGCGTGCATGAGCTGTTGCCGGCACCCCAAACACTACAGCAGACCAACCTCGCCGGACTTGCTTCCAGTCTTAACTTCTCAAGGCTGCCGGATCGAGTTGTTTGGAGATGGACCAACCATGGAAAATACTCGGTAGCATCAACTTACAAAGCTTTTATGTTTGCTGGTAAAGTACTGAGCCCGTTGCGTTTTCTATGGAAGCTTAAAGTCCCCCCATCTGTCAAACTGTTTCTGCTGTTGCTGGCACATGGAAGGCTTCTAACTCGGGACCAGCTGTTAGAAAGAAACATCCAATGTGTCCAGGGATGTGTATGTGTTCACAAACGGTTGGTGAAACTGCAAGCCATCTCTTCCTTGACTGTCCCTTTTCAAGTAGTCGTTGGATTACTCTTGGTTTCTCTCATTTAATGTCTTTACCTGATGCTACTATCGTAGATAGGCTCTTGGCTTTTTTCAATTCAGCTAATAATTCAGTTGATAGGCTGACTCTCATTGCCACTGCTTTTTGGGGGTTGTGGCTCGAAAGAAACAATAGAGTTTTCCGTAATCAGAGAAGGCGCTTGGAAGCGGTACACCACTGGATTGTCAGCGAGTCTACCTTCTTTGTTAAGTACTGTTAAGTGCTGACACTAATCTAGTTTTTGTTTCTTATCCTTTTTGTTTCAGTTTCTCTTTCTTTTTTCTTTCTTTTGCTTCTCTCTAGATAGCCGCTACCTAGCTTGTCAAAAAAAAAAACTACTGCTATGTAGAATTCTAAAGTGTTTTCACACTAGGACGGATCAGATAAGGCTATCGCCTTTAGAACTCTTTGTGCAATTGAAGTGGTGGAAGACCCAGTTTAGTTAGTACTAGCACATGAGGCTTTTATTTCTTTTAAAATTTATTTTCTAATTCTGTTTTGTTTCATTTCTTTTTCGGCTTTTCTTCTCTTTTTTTAGCTGCTTTCTAAGGCATGTACCAACATTTTGTTTAATTAAAGATAGGGCATGACCTCATATTTGTTTCAAAAGAAGAGGTGCTACAGGGTAAACTCGGTGAAAGTTCGATTTCCATGTAATTTTTTTTGTTGGCGAAGATCTCCATGTAGTCTAAATTCCTGGGGCGTCCAATTGTTTCGATTCTAATTGCCGAAACTTCTGTAACTAAGCTACCATGACAGATTCTTTCAACCTGTTAAAAAAATATAAAAAATTATATAGCTATGCACATCATAAATCCGAATTTGAGATTCCAATGAACTCAGTTTTCTTGCAAAGTGACATCTTACACTTACATCAGTACAGTGATGAACTCTATCAATTTATAGTCAACCAAGATATTGTAATGATAAAAAGATTAATATTTTGGTATATATTTGGAAATTAAAGGATTGTCAAATTTGTTATTCATTTTTTTTTTAATTAGGTGCCGTTCTTCTTAGTTATTGCTGCGATTTTTCCTGATTAGAAATCTAACGTCTAAATGAATTTAGAAAACCAGAAGGTTCTAATATCACAAAATACTTAAAACTTATTCAATTCGAAATGTAAATGTCTAATGAAAACGTTGATTTTATTTATTATGTTCACGGACAGATCACTCATGCAAATTTTACTTAATTTTAAGTGGTTGTTTTATGCTCCTCCAAACTATTGAAAAACTCAATGCATTAAACTTAGGCCCTGATTAAAATCCCATTTTTTAACATGGGATTTTATATATTCTATTTCATTTCGTTGGAAAATTCGTGATCAAAATGAATGAATTTGGTGTCATTTTGGTTATAATTCTCATATAATTAGATCCAACGAAATCATGTGAAATCAATTGAAATGAAATAAAATTCCTCATAAAAAACATTTTGATTAGGGCCGGAATTAAGCGGTACAAGTAGCATGGAATTTCATTTCATTTCATTTATATTTTGATCTGCTGATTTAGTATAATTAGAGCTCTCTAAAGAATATTAAATTTATATGGATACATCCCTAGTAAAAATAAATATATAATCAGTAATCTGGTCAACAGTATCAGAATTAAGCAGTACAAGTAGCCATTGTGATCGACAACCTGCCCCTTCAAAAGCATTGAACTGGATTTGATAACTTTCACTCCGATAATGCATGAGAAATTATATCATCAGGTTGCTAGAAATTCCCTCTTGGTGCGTTTGGATGAGAGAAGAAGAAGAGGAAGAAGGAAGATGAGAAGAAAAAAATTATAAACAATCCAAACTCTTCACAAAGTTACACACTTTTCAATACTGCTTCCCACTTTTTCCCTTCTTCCCTTCTTCCCACACCTATCCAAACACACCCTCTATGATTTATCATTCCAGGTATCCAATATGAAACTAACCGATCCATACGAGAATGAAAATGCAGACAAATTCCAAACCGAACTTGCCCTAATAATCGACTTGACGAAGAAAGGCTAATCATACGACGTACAGGGCTGATTCCTTTTGCGATTTGCGTAAGCAACGTCATCAATTTGGCAACTGATAGACGTAATCATTAATTTAGCGTGTTTGTAAATAATAACATGATTGTCAGGATCCGTAAATCATATAAAAAAAAATAAAAATCTTGAGTATAAAACTTACAAATTGAAGAGCAAACTTCATTAATCGTTAGGCGGAAGCGTTAGTACTGATCTTCTTTGAGTTTTCCTCAGCCATAATGATGGTCAACAATGGTGTTTTTCTCTTTACTTTTCTAAATTTTCTTAATGGCAGAATTATGAAAAAGAGTGCCTTTAATTTTCAGATTATAGAATATATTTTGCTGAGGCAACCAAAGGGATCAAGTACAATGAATATGGTCCATCAGAATTTCCATCAAATTATAATGCACCCTTTAGTTAATTATCTTAAATGAACTTGACTCACACATTAATTATCATAGGCCACATTAAATATTCCAACATTCTCTCACTTGGCCTATGCTGAAAACATCATAATTAAGCACAAATTCAAAATTGGCCAACATCTTAAACCTTGTTCGGTTAGAAATACAAAACTAAACTAAAACAATCAAAATAACTATTAATGTTATTTGACCCCCACTAATTATAGCATTGGTATTCTTTCCAACAAATGGTTAATATAATTCATTCGATCCACTTAAGTAAATTTACTTAAATTAAACATAATTCGCAACATAAGAAATAAGAAAATTTCATAATTCAAAGTCAAACTCATAATTTGAAGCTTCACATCATAACTTAATAAATAATTCAATACAACAAAATCATAATTAGCAACCAGACCCGTACCGGCAAAAATGGGTGGTTATACTTTATTGAGAGAATTAGTTAACATAATTCTCAAATTAATATGTTGTATTGCTATAGTCATATCTTTGACTTTGTAATTAACAACAAGATATTTAATGTCGATCCATTATACACTTGCTTGATTTGTTGTTCTTAAAAGACAAAATAGCAGTCACGTTATTACAAAAATAAGATAAGTGACCTTACAATATGCCACAAAAATTCTACTTGCTTAGTGAAAGATGTCATTATAGACTGCTTATCACTCTTTCATAAAATTAATCATCATTTATACAAACACAAATAAATAAATAAATAAATAATCTAATGTGAATTTCTTATTAACCAATAAAATATCATCCACATACAAAATGAGAATGATAAATTACTCCCACTAACCCTGAGATATATACATTGATTTATAATATTTTCTTTAAATCCACACTTGACCTCATCAAATTTGAGATGTAATTTAGAAAAATTAGCATTTCATCATCGATGCCTTTATTGATAATTGCAACATAGTCTTTTCATAATGTCTGGTTTAATTTCAAAATACCAAGACAAATCTCAATTTATTCTTTTCAAGTTGGAATAATTAGTTTTATCCAATGTATATAATTCAAGAAAAATAAAAGTGGTTACTATAGTTGATTAAAATTCACATAGCATAATCAAAGAACTAATAATTAATTAAACTGACATAATTAATAAAACGCCAAATAAATTTCAATTTTAACATAATAGTTCTTCACATTCAATTTATATCACCGTTGGGCAGAAAATAAATTGAAGATAATGAGATAATTCTATTTAATCAACTATAATGTCAATTAAAGTTGTTCAAATTGGCATCCTTAATATTTATTAAATATAAACATTGTAGTGATATGTAAAGTAAAATATCACAAGTAATATAATAGAATTGAATAACTAGGAATAATAATTCGTCAATCTGAAATCAATTATACAACATAAAAAAATTTCAGTTTTGACATGATGGTTGTCCCATAAAATTAATTTGCATCACCGTTGGGCAGAAACTAATTGAATCATAAACAAAAATTCCATTTAATAAACTACAATGACAATTAAAGTTGGTAAAATTGTCAATCATAATTTATTAAATGTAAAACTTTATTGTGATACGTAAACAAAAAATATCACACACTTCTTTTTAATAAAATGGTAATTACAATTAAAGTTGTTAAAATTGATAATAACCAAATTATTAAAAGTAACTTAATATGGTTTAAATTATTCATGTTCAAAATTAATACCAAGCTTCTATTCATCCGTTTGTACACTTAAGTGCACATGAAACCATAAAATTAAAGTAATACTGAATTTGAAACAAATATTGATGCATAATCAATATTCTAGTAATATTCAAATCCAATATATACACATATATATGTAAACCATACTTTAAATTAAATACGGTTTGAATAACATAAACGAAAATATATGATTGAGAATCTTTAATAAATCATATACTATTTCAAATAGAAAATGGTCATATAAAATATTAAATCTCATCTGACATCAGAAATAATGAGTTTCATAAATATAAACATTTTCTAATTTGAAGACCCACGTGAACCCAAGTAACACAAAGGGAATAACACATTTCTCATATATCTTTTTTAGATTTGTTTTTTTTTTTTTTTTTGAAGAAAGAGGGAGATCTTTGCCATCCAACTTTTTTTTGAAATTAAAGGTACATGCGGGGCTTGAAACCGTTGATCTCTTAGAGACCAGCCTAGTACTCTTACCACTGAGCCACTAGCCCACATGCATCTTTCTTAGATTTGTTAAGAAAGAAAGCAAATAAAAGTAATAGCCCGTTGGAAAAGAATTTGATTAAAAATAGTACAGTGAAGAAGTAACATGCGGAAAAGAAAATAAATCCTCTACAATATTGGCATAAAGTCACTGGTTACCAGATCTAGACCATCTAATCAAAATTATTGAAAAATTGTTTCACAAGTTGTTGCCGTAATTAATGGTTTTGACTAAATTTGTACAATAAAATTATACAAAAAAAAATAACTTTTGCATTCAATTACTAAGTGTAATTCAGTTGATGCGCATTCGTGAAAAAGAGTAACCATCTATAAATCAAAAAAAAAAAAGAGTAACCATCAATAAAGAGAAAATTGGTTAACCTTATCCATAATTGCACACAAAGATTACTTATGTTTTTGAGAAATTCGTCTAAACAAAATACTTCATATTAGACAATCATGAACTCAATGAAATTGATTTGAATTTTCTTATGGCAACAATAATTCAACAATTCTCATTAGAGAACATTACGTTCAAAAAATAAATTAACGAGGAAAAATTTATATACTCATAAAATAATTTGTATTTAATATGAATTTACGATCGGCTCGGATACCAAATGATAGACGTAATCATTAATTTAGCGTGTTTGTAAATAATAACACGATTGTCAGGATCCGTAAATCATATAAAAAAATAAAAATCTTCAGTATAAAACTTACAAATTGAAGAGCAGACTTCATTAATCGTTAGGCGGAAGCGTTAGTACTGATCTTCTTTGAGTTTTCCTCAGCCATAATGATGGTCAACAATGATGTTTTTCTCTTTACTTTTCTAAATTTTCTTAATGGCAGAATTATGGGAAAGAGTGCCTTTAATTTTCAGATTATAGAATATATATTGCTGAGGCAACCAAAGTGATATTCCTATCAAATTATAATGAATCTGGTCCATCATAATTTCTATCAAATTATAATGCACCCTTTAGTTAATTATCTTAAATGAACTTGGCTCACACATTAATTATCATAGGCCACATTAAATATTCCAACAGCCTCTACCTAAGAAAGAAAAACATATAAAAGTATAAGTACAGGGACTGAAAAAGCAATTGAAAAGTAGCAGACGGAAGTAGTATTAGCAGTATTTCAGGAAGAGAGTAGAGTAGTGCAGTGTTGTATCGCATTTATTGTTCTCGATTAATTCATTTCTGAAGGTCCTGTGGTTCCTTCCTGGATCTCAAATTATCAATTGTCCAACTTTTAATAAAATTTTGTTGGTTGGATCTCGCCCCGAAATTATTTTATATAAAAATTTAGACACACAAAATTTTAATAGAAAGAATTATTTATTTTTTTAATAAGAAGAAAGTTCCTATTCGATTTATAACAGCGTAAAGTATCTGTTCTTTTTACCAGTTTATAAAACGCGTTCAAAGACTTCCAACGCGTTCTATAAACGGGTAGGAAGAATAAATCCTCCGCTCCATATACGACTTTTGAGGCTGGTCAGACCTTCCTATCCGTTTATAAAACGGGTTGGAAGCCTTTGAACGCGTTTTATAAACGCGTTATTAGTTTTTCATATATTTCATTCAAGCAGCAACATTTGACTTATTAAAAAATTATTTTGCAACAAGGTCCCTGCATGTTTCATATTTACAAAATTCTCAAAATTTTATTTCTAATTAAAGATGTATTAAATAGATATAATAAATATATTACACATATTTTATATGCATTTAATTGCACATACTTTTTTTAACATGTGTATAATATCATTTTGTTTGAATAATTATTTTATCCTTTAGTAAATAAAAAAAATTGGAGAGACTACAATGCAAAAGATATATTTGTAGAATTAAATAGTAAAAATACAGGGTCATCGACGAATAATGTACAAACAATATAATTGAGATTTTTTCGTCGATGACCCTGCATGTCTAGAGGATGTCCATTATTGATCGGACGGAAAAGATCAAAGAGCAATCTAGAGGATTTCGTTCGCCTTCAGGTGCACAGGCAATTTTTTTTTTTACATTAAAAGCCCGTAGGCAAATATTGTGACACCCCGTCAAGTACTGTAACTGGACAACACGCGACGGAGTGCCCGCCGCAGATGCCTGCTGCACCCGCAAGGCTTAGAACCACTCATTTTACAAATTACTGTTAATTACACACAATTAATATACATGTCAATTATAATTATTTACTTAAACATAAAATAAATCCTACAAAGGTCTGGTACATTTAGGTTACTAAGCACAGTATGTCAATATCCAATGGCCCGCTACTCGTCTTGATGTGCAGCACTTGACCTGAAACCTGGAACCCACAACCAATCGTGGAAACAATGCAAAAAGCACAGAATGAGATAAATAAAATTTATCTCAGTACGGTATTCAGTTCCAGCCACTTGAGTTTTGATTATCATGTGTTGGAACTAAATACAAGACTGAGTCAAATCAATTCCAAATCAAATTTCATTTCTTTTTATTTCAAATAACATTAAAACTAGACTTTCGATCAAGCAATGCAATTAGACAAATAAATTCAATACTCTTAAAAATCAATCAATTTTTTTTCCTTTCTTTGAATTCAAAATATGATAATTATCATTTCAATTACTTGAACAAATAATTAATAACATATAATAACTAACGTGCAAATTAAAAGCAACCCTTACAACTTGTTTCCAATAGAAATAACAAGGTCAAATCAATTCAATCAATGCAATATGAAATGTGAGCTCGGCATCAATTCCATAACAATTCAAATATCAATGTATAGCAAAAGCCGACTCATTTGGTTGGACAATTACCTAATATGCAAGTCTGGTTTATCACAAGTCAATCATTTCAGTCATTTCCTTCAGATACCGCGAACCACCCTATAGATGGATGCCAACGGCCAATTCAATTCATACATAATTCAATCAATTAAATCATCAAAATGTACAAGCAAGCTGGGAACACTCACACTCCGGTCCATTCCAGACTAGACCTACTGAGTCCCGGTACATAAGCGCTTATTACACGGTGCTTGGTAGGATGGGTCATGACTCCACCTCCAAACATTACGAGTGTCTATCTCAACCACACAAGTTGTACTTACCTCAATCAAATCACATTTCAATCGAATACCATTCAATATGTCACTTTCCAACATTTCAATCGGACACCATTCAATATGCCACTTTCCAATCATGCATCAATATACAATTTCACAAAATGATCTCACGAACAAAATTCCAATTATGAATTCAGAATGCATAATGATAATAATAATAATAATAATAATAATAATAATAACAATAATAACAATAATAACAATAATCAGAATACATATCACATATAATTAAAACTCAAGTGAAATCCGTACCTGATAACACAATAACATCAGCTAGCCAACAATAATCATACAGACCCTCAGTTGTACCAGCCATATCCGGCTCGAAACCTGCCCCGACTCTACATTAACAATACTAGGCTAAGTCCTTATTTAAGCAAGCAAACAATAACAATTCACATTCAACAAATTCGTAGATAAAGTGACGGATTTGATTTGATCTTTAGTATACCATACAATTATAGCACACCTTATTAGTTGTATCAGTAGATGATTTCAAAGGCTAGACAGTGGGTAACAATGTTAGAAAACAGCACACAACGGTAAAATAACAGTGCTGGACAATTTTTGGTACAACCAGTGAAGGGTATTTTTGACAGTTTACAAAAATTATTTTTGTTTCAAGAACGGCAGAACGGAATCAAATGAAAATTTAACTATGAATGAAACATAATAGGACTCATCTACTGTAAAAATTTCATGATGTTTGGACATACAGATTAATTATAGTGAATTTTCGAAATCAGACAGAATCAAGTTTCAGAAAATCTGTTTCAGCAAATCGTGCCAGTAAATATGTCTGAAAGTTCCTGCCTTGAAACCCTTCAAATGAATCTCTAAAAATTTTGTAAAATTTACAGAAGCTGCCTCTATATGTCTAGTTTCAGACCTAAAAGTTTCAAGTCCTAACTGCAAACAGAGAATAAATGAAAAATCAAAAACCGCACTGGGGTCTGTCTGTTCCAGAAACTGATTTCCAAAAGTTTCCCTGGTTTCAAAAATCTTGTAAAAATACCAAATCAACTCAAAAAAAATTCATATTAGATACCAAAATTTTTGTATGGAAGTCTAGTTTTAAACAAAACAACTCTCATATCCAAATTCAAAACAGAATTGTAGCAGTTACTTTAAAACTGAAGCAAGGTCACAGTGGTAACAGTAAAATTGTAAATGTACTCATTCAATTTGACCCTTTTCAAAACCTGTTTGAGCTATGTGAATATATGAACTTTGTAATAATTTTAAAGGAGAATATAAACCAGGAAAAAAATAAAAGAATGCATGTAAAGTTAGGACATAAAAGAGAACGCCAGAAGGAAGTGAAATTGACATGTTATTAACAAACTCCTACTTTTATGCTACTAGGATGCAAGAAAGATGCTTGCTTATTATCAAGACCAGATCAAACCAAGAGACATCAAGAAAGCTAAAATCAAGTCAAATTCACCTTAAATTCAGATATAGTCACAGAAATTCTACCTCTTTTTCCTTCATTATCTCTTCCCACTCTGCCTAATCGAGCTCACGGTGCCTCCTTTTTCTCAACAGATCGGAGGTGTGAAAGAAAGAAAAAAAAGTGAACTCGACCTTCAGAAATTCCCATTCCTAGCACTTAGTCTGCTAAAGAGACTTACTCCTAAATTGGAACTTGGTTTTCCTTTCGATTTTGAGGTACAGTTTGAAGACGAGCAGCTTAGATGACCAAAAGAAAAGCCAATTAGAGAGGAGTTAGGCGTGAAGAGAGTCAAGAGACCAGATCCAAAATTTACGGTAAAAAGGTTTCTCCTAAGTTTCTTACTCCTATACCACACTTGCACCTGGTGCATGATCAATCCAATAAACCTAAGACTTATATTACAAATGGGTCCTAAATTCCTAATAAAAGCTATACTAAAAAGAATATCCAACTTAAGAAAATAATTTGATTTAAGAAGTATTGTATCCACCAGTTTCAATTGACCAACATCGCACTTTAAACAGCGGCCCAAAGCAATTATGGATATATACTTTTATTATAATATTATTATTATTTTATTCCAAATACTCATATTTCACTAAAAACATCCAACGATTTCCTATGGACAGAAACTTATGATGCATAATAGAAACTTTACAATGCAAAACAAAATTTCCGGATTTCCTTTTTTTTTTTCCATTCTTAATCCAAATAGCAATGAGTATAAACATGAAACTTAAATTTCATGAGACAAAATTACTACTAAAAAAAAATTTAAAAAAAACGTGCAATTTCAACCAACTTCAGAAATTTGAAAAGAAGTAGAAAACTTCTAATATTACAATAAGTTTAAAATTTAATTTCATGCAAAGAAAGTACTCAAATAAACCACGCAAGTGCACTGAATTTTATATTAAAAACAAATTCAGAAACAGTAAAAAATTCAGGGTATCACAAATATTGTGTTAGATCAAACCTTAAGCACATAATTATTTTATTTTCACCAAAAATCCAGACACTGATCTTTTTTTAGTCTAGGCACAACTCAAATTTACATATATGGACCCTCAATGTTTAAAATTTTATCCAGACACTTGCCATGGGTGTACTACATTGGATCCGCCCCTGGACCGCCGAAGTGCCTGCACTGGCAGGCCAGAATCTGAAACAACGAGTTTTGTGACCCAACCTGCGGAGTAATTTGTGTTGCAATTTCAATCGAAATGATTTAAATGGTATACGACTCGCTACATTACCTCACGCAACAAAATGCAGATCTCCGTCCGGTCCGTTTGATGGATATCCAGCACAAGGTGGCAACGAGTCGAGCTCGAACGAGCTAACTTTAACTCCAGCTTGATTTGAAATTAATTCGAGTTTGTATCGAGTTTCTTAACGAGCTCGTCGAGCTAAATTATAATACTTTTTATGTATATTTTCAAACAAGTAATATACAAATTAATTAATATTTATCAATTTTAATACTATTTTTATTTATAAACTAATATTTTATTCATTTTATAATAATATTTTAAATAAAAATAGCATTTATATGTAATAAATAAATATATTTTTATATCAAATATGTACTAATATATATAAATTAGTTAACAAAATTATATTTCAAGCTGATTTCGAGTTAATTTCGAGCGAGTCGAATTTGCTTCGAGTCCAAATGTATCGAGCCAATGTCGAATCGAGTCGAATTTTTCTCGAGCAAGCCACGAGCCACGAGCTTTTTTGCCACCCCTAATCCAGCATTCCAGCCGTTGAAAACTTACCAAATCACTGTTCATGTTATATGGCAAAGATTACATATAATAAATATAAATGTGTTATAAAATTATAATATCTGGTAACTAACCAATTTCTATGTTGAGTTGACTTTTTAAGAATAATTTGTACAACAACAAAGAAAATTTGTCAATTAAATTAGACTTTTTAAATGGAAGCTTTTTTTCCAAACAAAATGCTTACAATGTCAAATAAATGACCCAACGTAAAGATTTAATGATTATTATCACACAAAATTTGCTCCTTACCTAAAATGAAATCCCAAATGTGCTCAGTATAATAACCTATTTGATGAACGCATTAGTGGTATGATGATAACTTGATAAGTAATTTGAGGTTGAATCCTTTGAGATTGTCTATATAAACAGGAAACTAAGAATATGTTAATTGATGTGCTGGTTCTCAATATTATAAATAAATGCCGAATGAATCAATTTATTTTATTTTTAGAAATGTGCACCGTTCATATCTCGAGTCATTGGAGAAAACCAACATTATGAAAATAGTACATAGATTTTATCTTTCTCGTTCTAGTTCAAAGGTGAATTGGTTGCTAATGTTACACAAGTGGCGCGGTCAAACTTTTTTATATATTTACCAAAGCATTGGAGAATAGCCAGATGGGTATTGTACAGAAGAGAACAAAGGTTCTTCAACACAAAGACGCCTCATGAACATTTCTTTCCAAATATCTTGCAAAGATGTTGCCATGGCCATAAATAACGTATTCATACCAAGCTGCATCTATACAGAATTAAATAAGGCGACCACTAGCGCTCCTCTTATTTCATTGCATGGTGAAACATTTCGTTCATGAAAATAGTTCGATTCATGACATGACTTTTTATTATTAATCATGCTCGCGCTCCACCATTTACCATCGATGATTTGTGACACAATATTAGTTTTCGGCTTTTCATTCATCTGGAAAGAATGGAACGGGAGTTGGTTTTCACATTTAGTAATGAAGGGATGCTGGAAATAATTTTTCAGTGCAAAGATAAACATAGTATGGAAGGTACAATGAGTGAAACACTGATTTGCATCCTTCACTTTCTTTTTTGAAAAAAAATTTTGGATATTAACTTTCAGTTGCTTGCTTGTGCAATATATAAATATTACAGCAGTACTATTAGAGTAATAGATAATGACTCGAGTACACAAACTGGGGATTCTTAGCATATGTAAATGTAATTAGGAGAGATAATCAGAGTTGAGTTCTTGGATTAGAGGTGTAACAGAATAAGATTGAGTCGCTTGTAAACAACACATAATTGAATAACATTCATTTTACATTTCTCATAGTATCTCTTACTGCTATTTACCAGTATACAGAAATATCATAGCTTTCAAGTACTATGAGTGATTTTTGCTCTTTTGTTTTAAAATTAGATCTGTCAAAACGAGTTCTTTTTGCGAAGTAGATGGTTTACATGGCAGGTGTCATGTGTCAATTCGAGCCTCATTCAGCCCATTCATGCGATACTCGATAAAAAATAATAATACGAGGAGGACGCTCAATTCTTTCTTTATAAAAACACAGGCTTGAACACTCTAGACACTTGAGGAAATATCTCATGAAATCTAGCAGGCCGTAATTACATGACTTACACCTAAAGTCACTTTTTCAGTAATAAATTTGTGATCGAGTGATAAATCGAGTGACCTTCAAAGAAATTCCCGACAATGATAGAAGTTTCTTATATTTCTAGCAGCAAAAATAATTGATAAATAGAACAAATATAAATGCAACGAAAAGGTTTTAATTCTGTTGAATATTCCAACACATGAAAGGAAAAGAGATCGACTGCTTGCAGCGTTTTACATGGAAGTTTTTTTCAACCGTATATGTACACTACATATACCAAAGCAAATTCTAAATTAAGTTATTCAAAATGGAAGAAAAAATCATTTACAAATGGCAGTCCTGACTGTCGAAGGCCAAAATCTGAAAGGCAAGGTAAAGCCTCACTGTCAAGAAAACAAACAAGTGTTCTGTAATTACTTTGGCCGAATAAAAGGCTTATTTTCTTGCAACCCTGTACAATAATCCAAGCAATCTTATGAGGAACTAATTTTCACCCGACAAAAAAAAAATGATAATCAATCCAATATAGAATTACTTATCTAATAACCTAACTCCAACATCCTCCTCTTGCAGTTTTCTACTATATACCCCGTGAACTTTGTAATCCCAAAGAACAGCTGCCACAAAATCTTGTGGAGACCCGAGATCCCCTCTCCTTACATCTTTATGCAACCGGCAGAAGAACTGTGGGTCCTGCAACTTGACATATTCTCTCAGCACCAACTCGTGGTAAGGGACCCAAGTCCTCGGTAGAGGCGTATAGTCGCATGAAGGGATTGCTGACATGTGTGAAAATTGCACCCCTTCTATCACATCTACTAGCCCCATTCGCAAAAGATCAGAGTATTCTGGCGCAGCATTTCGTGATGCTTCTCTTAAGGGACGGCTGAGATCTCTCGATCCTATTTTGTACACCTTAGCACGAGATTTTAGTCTGTACCTAGCCGCATAGAGCTTTGCTAATGAGCTACGAATGACATATGCACAAAAGCCCACAACCTTTTTTCTGTTATCGGCGTACCGGTACCAATCAGCCATGGTTTCAAGAAACTTGTTCATTTGTGAGTTTGTATGAGCCTGGCCTGAATAAAGCATAGGTGTGCATGGTAGCGGCTCAGGATCCCTGTCCCCTTTGACTAATTCAAGTTTTCTAAAATAGGTTATGCAATTCTGTAGGCTAGCAGTGACAGAGAGTAATGTACCAACTCCTTTCTCACTTACAACTTTGCCACCGGTGCCAGTGTACCTTAGTGTAGGATATATGACCCTTCGGCTGACTATATGGTCTAGGAACTCGATGCCTCTAGTAATATGTTCTATTTCAATTTTAGAATGTTCTAATCTCAAACCAAATTTGGTCTCACAGAATTCAATCAAATCCTTTCGAACCTGGACTGCATCTTCTCTTGGGCCACGAATACCAACCAATATGTGGGACCCATACCTAATGTAATCCATCTTCCGTGTCTTGCATGCACCACTGGCTGGTACAAACTCAGGCCAAGCAGGGTTGTGGCATCCTTCATCAATTTTTTCTCTCCAAATTGAATCTAACTTTGATGGCTCAAAATATTTTTCAACTTTATCTTCCATCCAAAAATCTAATTCGCTAAAGCAAACATTAAGGAGCAAAGGGCTAAGAATCCCACAGTGGCCATAAACTGGTACTGTTTTTGCTTCTTCAGGAGCAAACCCCCAAAAAAGCCTTAACCAATATGGGTCAGGTTTAGGTTCGTTCTCATTCAAAACCTTTTTCTTTCTACTAGCACGAAGAATTTTTCTCTTGAGCCTTTTCTTTGCAAACCCATCAAGTTCTTCTCTCTCCTTCTCTACTGAGCCAGGTCTGACAGGTGTCTTCAGACTTGATTTGACCAACCGAACAACACTTCGGTCCGATACTGCCTTCTCCAAATAGCCAATTATGGTATTGGGTTCTAAATGCATTGAAACATGTGTAAGATCTACTTTGATAAACCATAGATATCCAGCAAAATTGGACCTAATGTTGCGTATCACTGTATGGGGCCCACGACCAGGCCGATATGCATGTGATTTTGATGAAAAATGTGTTTCAAGCACTGGTTCAAGAATAAGTAACAGTAGTTCCTGTATCACTCGATCTTGGAATGGTGGAGGTGCATTTTCCAGAAGCTGCTCAAATTTTCTCTTACCAATCCGTGTGGTGCTTGGTTTCTCAGCTGGCGACCTAAGCAGCAGGTAAGATGAAGCTCCCCAAGGAAAGGTGGAAGGAGAAGAGAGCACGGCATGACGAAGAGCGAGAAGGGACTGGAGATGTGAGTAATGTATAGCGGTACGGGGCGGGAAAGTACCGGTATGGTGTGCACATGCACGTTGGTATGCTAAGACCCATAAGTCAAAAGATTTCAGGTACCCAGTAAGGTTGGGAAATGGTACCAAGCGAGGGGTTGGCCGGGAGAAGGCGTGGACCCAAAGGTTAGATAAGAGCTCAATTGGGTCAGATTTTAAGAGGTTATATGGGTTTTGATCAGGGTCTAGAGAAGTAGGCTGTGGTTTTGAACATAGAGAGGAAAATGTGCGAAGAGAGAAGAAACGATGTTTGGGAAAGATTTGGGAAAGCATTTGCAACTGTTGTTTCTCTCAGGCATATAATCAAACACCTTAAGGGTGCAACAGTCTACGACTGTCAACTACAACTTGAGCACGGTTTTTGCAATAATTTATAACTCTCCTCAATAAAAAATATGATCTCAGTGAGACAAAATTAGTAGAATTGAAAGTTCAAAAGAATTTTGCCTAGCAGTTCTACAGGAGAGTACACCTGTGAATTCCTCAGGCTTCCTCTCTCTCTCTCTCTCTCTCCCAGTGTTTAAAATACCCTACCGGACCGGCCGGTTCAACCGGGTTAACCGGTAACCGGACCCTGGTCCGGTAGGGTTAGTATTAAATACCGGCTGGCTGGCGAACCGGAAAAAACCGGATAAATACCTGTTAAACCGGGTAAAAACGCCTACCGAACTAGCCGGTTCTCATATTTTACTGGTTCAAGTCTTCAGCGCATCGATTCATTTAATGACCCAAGCGGGAAAAACAGGAAACCAAGCTGCGCAATTCCCAAAATCGTGCCTCCATTCACGATTTCACGTGGACTGCCTTTCTTAGTGTAGATTTTTATTTTTCTTTAATTGAACTTTCTTAGTGTAGATTAATGTAATTTAGGAGAGCATCCGGATTTACAATTCACTATTCAGGATAGAAAATATGTTGAAACTCATGTAAACCTCATTCTTTTCATTAATGTAGGCTATAGGCGTTTAATAATAATAATAATAATAATAATAATAATAATAATAATAATAATAATAATAATAACAATATGCATGTGCGGCATATTGCTATTATGTTACAGGTTTAAATTCTTGTTTTTCATTTCAGTAAATGACAAGTCAATTTAGTGCACATGAGTGTTGAACTATTGGATATTAAAGTATTTTATAGTTTTTAAAATTAGGTATATTTTTGCTATATAGATTTTTATATATATATTTTAATTTTAACATATATATAAATATATTTAAAATAATAACATGAAGTCGTCCGGTTTTTGAAACCGGTTTAACCGATTTTACCGGTAAACCTCGTACCTATAGCTCGACCGGTTTGACCTCCGGTACGGTATTTAAAACATTGCTCTCGCCCCCCCAAAGCTGCGTTACCAATTGTAGACTGTAAATGGGCTGAGATCAAAGAAGAGCTTACAAAACGAGCCTAGGCCCAATATATAATTAGACGGCCCATTTTATGCTAGGCATGGCTTAGACGCTAGTACGCTACGCAAGCGGTAAATACATCCAAGTCTCACGGATTAATTAACCAAACCAAAATTTGTGCTAGCAGTAAACCTCCTCCCAATACCCACATGTTTACATTTCTTTAGTAAAACAAAAAGAAAGGAGAAAAAAGAAAACATTTCTCTTGTATCTCAAGCTAAATTCCCTCAATCCAGTCCATAGAGCACTTTTTTGTAATTTTATCTTCCAGCTGGCTACTTGAAAATATGAGCTAGCCAGAATACCAACACTACTAATATATAGTTATTCTTTTTGAGAAGTATATAAATAGACATGAGCTTGGATAGTTCATATTAGTTTAGATATAAAATAAGAATTGAATTTATGTTTCTTAGTTTAGATATATAGTATGTAAAATAATGAAAAATGCATCAGATATTCTATAAAAAAATAAATAAATAAATCATAAGGTACCTCAGGTAATGTATTTTTATGTTTTTTCCATACGTTATGTTCAGTAACACGAACCGTACAATGTACATAAATCATGCTGAACTGCGGAAGGTTCCTAAAAGAAGTCGAGAACAAGGAGTAACACGGTAACTTAAATTGTCAATTAAAAGATAAACGATCGAAATATCTTATTAACCACACAAAAGTTGAATCCACATTTCCTCTAAAAAATGAACAAACATGTGTTTACATTTGTATAATTTCCGATAGCAAGATGTTGAACACTTAAATATTTATGCAGTCAAAATTACAAATCAAATATCCACCCATTTCAAAGCTAAGCTAGTATTAAAAGGTGATAAATTTCATTATTCAACATAACGAAAACCCTAAGTAAATTAGGGATTTAAGACCATGCACTCATCGCATACAATGCCGTGTGAATCCGGTGCATCATTATGACATGCAGATAAATGGGATGGCGGGACGAAACTTTGCGGTAGCATCTGAAATAATGTACCTCCTTTCTTTTCAGTTTTTTCCTTTGCAAAATTGTTGAGATTAAGCAGTAGAGGCCGTGCTCTACTTACTGGATGTCAAAGGCGTGATGTTTGGATTATGAGTTTGTTGGCTTGAGAGAGATATAAGACTACGTAGGATGAGAAAGGAGAGGAGAAGAGAGAGAGAGAGAGCATGACATGCCACCCAATTACTTTAAACTTTTACCTCAATTTAGAGGGTAACAAGACTCGAACAACCTTGCTCTCTTCTACACTGCCTCACTCCAAAAAGACTTTCCTGGAGCAGACCCTCATCTCGATCTGCTGTATTAAAAGCTTTATTGGGCTGGGATGTTATGATAGTTAAACACATTTGTCCATACAATTAATTTTTGACGTAAGTACTCATTTGTCACTTGCAGCGAATATGAATTTTTAACTTAATTACTGACTTAACACACGTTCTCCATACAAAATTTGCTCCAACTTGGTCAGATTAATTATCTTATTCATCGACCATCGCACTTTCCTACTATTTCCTTCTCTTCTTTGTTTCACTGACGACTGACCCCATAATTTTCCTTTCTGTTGTTAGACCACAGTTGCTAGGTTTGGTGGAAATGGTGTTAAATTTAGTCTGCCCTACGGATTTCTGTAGGCATTGAGTTTTCTTATTTTCTTTAAATTTTTAATCAACAAGGTACTTTCAAATAAACTCCTCTGATTGAAGAATTCTAGATAGATTTCAACTTAGTTGAAACTGAAATCTTAAATAATTTTGTTCCAATCATTGTTACGTACCATACTCAAAGTCTCAAACGCAAGGCTAACAGATTTGCTGAGAAATTATTTGACTAACGTATAAGATCAATGCGCCAGCGCGCTTATCCTCTTTCCTCATCTCCATCAATACTCCAGATATTGAGATTTGTTCCTTTCTTGAAAGTGATTATTCCGATCAGAGCCTAATGTAACAAAAGGCTCACATGATTTGAAATAGAGCCAAGAACTGATTTGCTAGTAAATGAACTTTTCTCATTATAAACTAACGATTTCTACATTAAATTACCAGCCATACAAGCCTCATTCACCCCTAAAAAGACCATGAGGCTACCACCATCCAGCTAAACTACTCTTATATTAATGCTGAACTCTATCATCCAACTATCAACTAACTTTATGCTAATTAAATTACGAGAAATAAAAACCCAATTACATGTCACAATACCCTGATGTTTGCACATAGCAACCTTCAAAATCTACACTTCTCTCTCTAATTACACCTCCATTGGTACCAGAACTCTCCACATAATACCTTGTCTGAGGACGGCAGGAGGCTTCATAGTATGGGGTTCCAAAAATCGAAGCAAACGGGTCCAGGCTAGGGTTAGTATTGGGGCTGGAATTGGAATTTTCCCCATAATCTACCATGCTAAACGAGTCTCTTGTGCTTTCGGTGGTGAATGATGATTCATCCGAACTTGTGAATAGGGACCACTCGCTTGAAGAGTTAGCATCAGAGAAATCTGCTGAGGTAGGAAATGCCGATTCATCTATGTGATACTGTCTATGTTCAGACCCAAAATCATACCTCCCATTTCTTGCATCAATGCTTGACGCAACTAGTGCAGATTTGGTAGGTTTGGATGTATAATCGCGCTTGGACGAGACCGGGAAATGTGCAGGGGACTTCTCCATGTATGCTCTTGGAGGGCGCGGTGATGACCTGAAGATTTTATATAGTTACTAATTTTGCAACATTATACAACGCAAATAATTGACTTCTAAAAGATGTTTGTGCCAAGTAGTAAACTCCCGAGAAATCCAACATCAAATCAATAATTCTAGATTATTTTATCGTTCAAACTTTAATTTTACTAATTCATAAGAACATGGGAAAATGGATTTCAATGTTTTTGTAAAGCTAGTGATGGCGATACAAAAAATTCTAAAACAACAAGAACAATTGGAAAAGAAGTAGAGGGGATACAGATCTTGTTATGTCCGACACAACGTGATCTACTGAACACCTTTATTTCATTAAACCTCTTTTCACATGCACATGCACAATAAAAAATTGATATAAGTTTGGAGTTTGACAGATGAAAGTTTAAACTATGACGGTGAAGGACGTGTAAATGACAAAAAGGGATAACTAGCATTAAAAGGGGATTTCAGGAGAACTGAAAGATATCTGTTTCAAAAAACAAATGGTATATGAAACATCTCCAGGCCAACAGGAGCTCTTATTATCTGTGTATAGTTTATGGTAGAATTTAGCAGGATTGAGGGATCTGGGTAACTCAAGATGCCAGATACCTTTTAGGCTTTTAAGCTTTCAGTGAGAGTTCACAAGGAGATCAACTGTATGGAGGGGAAATCACATTGCTAGTTTATATCAAAACTTCAGTTTACTGTAAATACAGTTGTGCTTGGTAACAACTTAAGCATGTGCATGGTTACTTTTCAAATTCCTGTACTGTGTTTCATGAAATCAATAACAGGCCCGGAAATTGGTATCGTGGACTGTTCTGGTATTAAATATGTTATGTAAGTAACATAAATGCTTTCGGCAACTTATTTCGCTTTTATTTAGTTTCTTTCAATTTGAATTAATGCATATTACAGATTTTACCATTTCCACCACAAAGCCAATCCATATATAATAATTTCCAAACATCCTTATTAAAGGTTATCTTATAATGAAAAAATAATAATTGGACTAGATACGTTCGAAGGCTTTGATTTTTTTATAATTGTTTCTAAGGTCATAATAAAAAAGAGCAAGACATCTAATTTTTTTTAAAAAAAAAAATTTGACAACACAGGGATGTACCTGGAATAAAAGAGCATGTATGCACCTTCTGACATCACCTGACTCAATTGAACCACTTGCACCTGATTTAACAGTACATACAATTCAGATAGTGAGGTAATGAAGTTAGAGATTAGAATATAATCGAGTTATAGGCATAGATTGCCAAGTTACCTCAGAGTCATCTATTCGAAACCAAGTGCCCTGCATGTCTTTGACATAGGAGATGTAGTGCCCGGAAAACGAAGCATTTTGATTGTCTAAGTGCACAATCACAGCATACAGCAGGTACAGGGGCGGCTTGTCAGCTGTACCAGTCACATATGGTATCATGTCCAGCATTTCAGGGAATGTCACACATTTGTTTATTTTTCCATATTTTCCTGACTGAAGAAAGTGGGCATTAAAGTAAAAAAAATATTAGTGCAACTGCACAAATTTTATGCTCATGAAATTTCACTAAATTGGATGGATAATACAAGTAAATTCTGACCTGGAATCTCTTGAGCACTATAGTTAAAATATTTGGCACCTCATGCACACTCAGCTGTTTTCTTGCTCTCACGTATGCCGAGCACCTGAAAATTTTCTTGATTAATTAATATTGAATTGTTTAAATAATTGATAACTCATAGAAGAAAGCACAGGAAACAATATTCCTACTCATTCTTTTATATGAACATAAATTTTCTGAACAAAGGTATATTTGATTGGCAGATATACCTTTCACATCTATACATGTTTTCTCCATCAAGGTCTTCTGGTGAGGTGAACTGTGTCAAGGCATCTTCTAATGACTCAACCCAACCATTTATTTCCAAGGTTAGATCCATTATATTTTCGTATCTTTCAGATTCATGATGGCATCTCATGCATATCACCTTATCAATTATAAAAAAAAAACAAATTATCATAATATCATACTGTTTAGCCAAACCTGAGCTAGTATTGTGAATGATGGTAGCCTGGGATTTTGATAAATTATCATAATATCTATACATGTACCAACATCAGCATGGTACAGTAGTATACCCATGACTACAAATAAGGATGATTATATTCATGTGCAAAATATGTAAACGGGATTTTGACAAATTTTCATAATATCCCTTCTGTTTTAGATACTGAGCTAACCTCAGAAAAAAAAAAAAAATGGTACCTTAGATTTTAGCCGGCCACCAAAGATCTGCTGTATTAGTGTTGTCTCTTGTAACTTTGGATTGACCACTTTTTCACCTCCAAGCCCCTCTAAGCATGTAGACTGCATTGACATCACTAAAAGCCTATTTTCGCACACAATTAAGATTTAGTTAATCTCTAATACTTTTTTGTAAAATTATATACATGTAATTAATCAACAGCATGATATTTCATAATACTTTCCGGCAAAAGAATTTTCAGGGTTGACTTTGTCTACGAAAGAAGAGAGTGACAGTTACTTTGTCTGAAATATACATTACCTCAGAAACTCATGTGCATCTTCTTGGCTGCCTCCACCAAAGCGGCAGCCAATATTTCTCATATTAGAAAGGATTCCACTTAAAGACAAGGGGGCTCCACTCTCACAAAGCATAGAGGCATGTTGTTCTAGCTCACAAATGAGGCACCATTTCTTTGAAGAACCTAACAAATACATAGATAAATAAACCACCAAGAATAACTAGTCTGGTATTTGGTTATAAACGAGGTTAACTTTAAGCCATCATTTGATCATATAAACCATTTTACTTTGACCTTCGTTTCGAAGTTCTGGGCAGTTAAAAGTACAAGAGTCGTTTGATTGTTTCATTGAAGATGCAGTAAATTACTTTTTAAATTTTCAAAAGGACCCTAAAATCATACGCATAACAGGAAAGTATATTTAATAAGTTGAGATTTACAATTTTCAGAATGCAATCTCTTGAGAAGGTAAACCATGAGAGGCCTTGTGCAAGTGAGGCATTGTAGCACTGCATTGGCATAGCAACTGACAGAGAACAGAACAAGTTAGATCCAAAATATCTAAAGTATTCACATCAATATAGTAATGTAGTGGAACATCAAATCTACACAAAAAAAAAATGCATATTTGGCACAAATTATAGCACAATGAAATATTCTGCATAACCAGAATATAACTAAACCTGCCCTCTTATATCGGATAGTTGATTAAGGAATTAAGATGTTCATATTTTACAGCAGTTATGAGATATAGTTCATATTATGCAAGTGTAACCATGATTTTTGAAAAAAAATTTCATATTGAACTCCAGGTATACCTGTTTCCACAATTAACAAGGCCCCTCGGAGCAACACCTCGCACCTCATACTGAAAGAATTTAACAAGCTCCTCATATGGAAACAGCACCTGAGGCACCTACAATTTCCATGCATATAAAAATAAGTGCATTTATAGTAATATTAATAGTAATAAGAATTAGAGTTAAGAGAAGACCTACCTTGTTCTTCCTACTATCGTTTATCAATCCCACAAGATTGTATTTGAGAAACTTTGAGGGCTTCTTTGCAACCTCATTCTTCAGCCCATTTGAATGGTAGTTGTTTGCAACACTTGCACTAGTACACCCTATTTATTACAAAAAAAATAAATAAATAAAAATAAGAATAAGATTGTAGGATAATTCTTCTTCTTGTTCAAAGTTAAATTTCAAATTTCCTAAAAAACCTATCTCACAATTACCATCTGCAAATTGACAAATCTATCAATTAGGTAGTGTTCAATTTAAGCAACTTCAAAATCCACTATACCAACAACTTATTTCTTATTTGGCCACCTAAAGTTTTCTTGTTTCTATCCTTTTTAATTCAATTTTTTACACATATACAATCTAAGCTTACATCTAAAATCATATTCAGAAAGAGTTTACAGCTTACATACCAAATCTCTCACAAGTATTAGTTGCAGATTTTCCATATAAAACAATAAAAATTCTTGAGCCTTATCAGCTGTTATGTACAAATTCCCTTTTTTTTTCTCTTTTGCATTACACTAAAAATAGTCCTATAGTCCTATACTTGCTTACTTTGCATTTGAAGTTTAATTTCCTAATAAAACAAATAAAATTCATACTTACTAGATTCATTTTTCTTGCACAAATTCCTTTCATCCCCTTCCAGAAAATGCTCTTTGACCACTCTACTATCTTGCGGCTTTTGCACCACACAAATTGATTGACCCAAAGAATAAGGTGGTTTCTTGTATCCTGTGCTTCCTCTTGAGAGGCTTTTTTCCGAAAAATGGCTCTCACCTTGCTCAACTGCACCTCTATCTTGGTGGACACCATCCTCAAAATCAGTTGTTGTAATACAATCTGAATTTGAAGAGGCCGATTTTGCAGAGTCAGTCGGTTTATTTCTCTTTCTTGATTCCTTGGTGCTTTTAGTATGGTATCTTAAGACATTTTTGGAAACTGAAGTGCCGTCCAAATTTTTTAGAACTTCTTCTGATGTTGAGACATTACAAGTCGGCACCTAATTACAATTTAAGGTAGGAAATTATAAAATTGTAAACAAGATAAGAGCTTAGCTTGCTAAGTCAGTAACAATAGGGTACCAGTGCAAATCAGAGCCATGTTCTGTTTTCATATTTACTCATCTCTTTTACTTACGCAGTTAGAATTATGGAAAATTTGATCTGTAGTGGTTTTATAAAGTCAACTTTCATATGGGTATATCTCAGAAAACCAGCTCAATTTAATCTTGTGCAGTGTCTCTGAAACAACAATAGCACCACCAAGGATTTTGAGAATGAAACACTTCGTGTGACTATGTGAGTACAAGGCTTTATTGGATTGTACTAGAATAAAGAGAATAAATAAATAAACAAACCTCTGACGAGGCCTCAGAAAAGGGTGAATCCGCATCCATACAGTCTCCATTTCTGAATTTGGCTTGTTTCAATTTATTGGTACTCCTTTTCTCCACATGATTCATAAACTTACTCTCGGTTTGGGATCCAGATTGATCATTAGATGCACTGTCCGACAGCATACTTTGTTCGCTTTCACTCCCATGAAGTGGTGAGTTCAAGTTGACCAGATAAGGCATCTGCTGAGGAGCAACTCCAGAAACGGAAGTAGCTGATGCATTCCATGGCCGACACCTGTCCTTGTGACCCTGCCTCCAGTGTATTATCTGGCACTTGCCAGAACTGCAGGTTCAAGCAATTCAACTAAGCTGTGCATAAAGTTGCATGTACAGATACCACAATGGACAGTAAGACACAATGTAGTTCCCGGTAATAGGTAGTATCAAGGTGCTTACTGAATGGTACCACAACATTTTGCCAAATTATTCTGTTTGCCACCAATTCCAACAGCAGGTCAACTAATGCTCGTGCCCAACACATAATATTCATTAATAATTTAATATACTTTTGTATAGAAGAACAATAAGAGAAGAAAAGTAAAATCATGTCTAACTAATATTAAATAAAAGGTAAAACCTTCATGAGCAATATAAAGTTGACTTTCTTGGACAATGAGATCTGACAGGTCAGATGGTCTCACAGATACAAAAGTACCATCTCTAATGACAAACATTTTCTTACCAATATCGAACAGACTTGCACCGGGAACACCTAGTAGTAGCAGGAGAGAGGCAGGTCGCGCACTCATAATAGTACCCATTACCCCTCAATGCAGGTACCACAGGTACTGTTGGTACAGCCACTACAGCTGGTATCACAGGTGAAGCCGACATTAGAATGTCAGGGGATGCCATGTGGGCTTCCACTTCGACCCGAGAGGACTCCTCAAAGGCAAGATGTGCAAGCTCGGTGACACGGGCCCGCTTTCTGACCGCATCATTCCACTTCCCGAGAAGGATATATGTGACTATTGGAAGCACCACTAGAACTATAATGAAAGTTGGTACATCGGCTTCGCGCGGCTTGAGCATGTCCGTACCACCCACTCATTCATATCCCGTCTCTTTAATTTGTTTTTGCTTTAACCAGCTCCCTTGCCACAAAAGACCTTGACAGTTTGTTCACCTACCATAGATATAGTATTCCTTAGCAAGGAAAAGAAAAAATATATAGGGTCACTCACAAAACAATATCTCCATACAATTTAAAATTATGAATCTTGTTCTGAGTTGAGTTTATGCAAAATTACAAACCACTATAAACAAGTACTTATTTCAGTATATTTTGTTCCTTCTTTCCTTGTAAATTACTCTTAGGAATAGGATGATAATTTGAGGTATTCTCAAGATACTTTTGTATCACTGTCGCAAAACTTTATTGCGTCAAGATACTCATATATTTCTATTTTCAAATATATGAAAATACTATTTCCTAGGCAACCACAAATGGCTTTACACTACAGCAACACATAGAACTATTTGGAAACAACAATATTAGAGAGAATTGGGAACTAATTTGGACTTTGTTTCATAAAATGCAACCTATGGTGGAGAACTTAGACATGAGAGCTTCTTAATTAACCAAACAGAGTGTTTTTTTTTCCCCTTATTGTTGGTACCTTGGTGGTTGTGACCTAAATCTAATTAGTATAATCACTTCACCAAAACTTTTGTTATTCTTTTTTTACAAATAAAGATTCTCCAAACTCTCACTCAAAGGACACAAAAATACAAAGGAGCTGAGTCTGGATTTTGCTATAGAAGAAATTACAGGAACCTGAATCATTCTACACCAATAATTACAAAATGTTTACTTGGATTTAAATAAAGCTGGAAAAAAAAAACTTTGCAGGAAATATGGCTCCATTTAGTAAGCGTTGTACAGCTCAGATTAACCCTAGGTTCCAAACTTATCCTAATACCTTTCCCAATACAAAAAACAACCAAATCCAAATCTATAAGCCGAAAATTTGAACCCAGAAGATTAGGAGCTAAAGTAATATACATATACATAAATAGAAATTTACGAGTTAACCTGGTAGATTTGAAAATTTCATTACAAAAAGGACCTCTTAGAGAAACTTATTAAAACCCAATAATTTCTAAATACAGAAATAACTGTACAAATTTCTTCACAAGCTAGACCTCACCCACTATTTCTCACAAAACAAAAAAACTACATTCAAAAATGGGACAACCCAATACCACATGACAAAATTGAAAGGAAAAAAATTAAACCAATGTGGATATGTCTTACCAGATTCAGACCCACAACACAAAACCAATCTACAAGTCACAAATAGCCACACCCAAAACGAGATTTGCGAGTATGCTTTGTGGTTTGAGCTGAAATGAGAGCAGAAACGGTCGAAACAAAACGAGGAAAGCTCGATTCTTTCCTCTGAAGCCGAGAAGTTTCGTTTATTCTCTTCTCACTACACCTCCCTTCTCTTTTCTAAGAAAATACAACCACCTCTCTCACTCTCTCTCTCTCGCCTCCTCAAATCACGATTCGCACCCAACTCTGTTTTTCTTTTTCTCTCTCCTATTCTTCTCAAAACTCTCTCTCTCTGAAGTGTGTTTTTGTGTGTGTGTGTGTGTGGTGTGGTGACTGATTCAGTACTACTGCCCACCAAAGCAAAACAGGAAATAATTAAAAAGGTAACGAGGTCGTCAAATGAACTTGACCTCCTTTCCCTTGTACTGGGAATTTTTTACTAATGACCCTACAAAAGCCCGTATTATATTTGTAGTTGCTTTTTTATTGTTAGAGTATCTACGTGTTTTACTCTTGAAGGCTCCGTTTGGATGGTGTGAAAATAAGAGGATCCGTTTGGATGGTGTGAAAATAAGAGGAATAAGGAAAGAAGTAGGAAAAAAATATTGGAAAATGTGTAACTTTGTGAAGAATTTGAATTGTTTATAATAAATTTACTCTCTTATTCCCTTATTCCCTTATTCCCTAATTTTTAGGGCTCATTCAAACGAAACCAAAATAAACACCTGTTTGCCAACGAGATAAGAAAATTTTTCTCTTTTAGACCAGAATACGTTTTATCTTTTCTTATCTACTAACTTTATGAGTTTTATCTTTTCTTATCTACAAACTTTTGACTGGGATTTGCTTGACATGATAACGTTTATATCGAAAATAATTATTGAATTAAAATTTCAAATTGTCCTTACCGTTTGATTTGCATCTAAGAAATAGAAAAATATTGATTACTGATGTAAACTAATAGAGTTGATAATATATTGAAGCTAACTATCTCCAGATAAATTAACTTTATTATTATTTAGTTAAAAGAGTAGATAATATGTGAATTAGTATTAACTAAAATCATTTTTATTGAGTATTCAACATCCAATATAAGTTTTTTTTAAAAAAATAAAGTTTAAACTTATATTATCTAAAGGTTTTGTGATAGTCTAAGATAAAATATCGTCTATTCACCTTTTTTTTGTTTCATTTTAGACATGGGAAAAAGTGAAGAAATCTTTCTATCTCTTATTCCTTCACCAAATGTAAGTTAAATAATGACATATAAATATAAGTTATCTAAAACATTTAAAAAATAATAAACACACATCAATGCACATTAAATATTTTGATTTCTTATATATGCAGTAAATCTTATACATTTATTATTGACACGCACATTAATGTAAATTAAATATTTGGATTTCTTATATATGCAGTAAATCTTATATATTTATTATTGAACTGGTTAAATTTAAATTGACATCATATTATAAATAATTAAAAGTGCCAAGACCAACTAAAAATTTTCGTTGTAGATTTGTTTCTAAGGAATACCAGCAAATATGATTACGATAAGAACATTAATTAATTAATCGTTATCATATTTATATTTTGATACATGTTGATGTAGGGTCTGCATGGTAGGTTATTTGAAGATGGGAAACCAATTATTGAACAACTTTTGATTGACATCTCCTAAATATCAAAGAGCCCAAGTACATAACCCACGTGCAAATTAGATATGTCATCTAAATATAAACCAATTCTAAAATATCTATAATGTTTTTTGGTAATCTAATATCATCTGACATGCATACTATAAAATTTAAAAATTTAAAATACAAGTGGAAGAATGTATTTATAAAGTTAAATAATCATAGAAGTTTGTTTTATTATATCGTGTCGAGGTCAATAATACGCCAACACTTTTCTCGTATATTTAAAACACAAAAAAGTTGATATTACCGCATCTTGTGAGGTTAAGTAATAAATATTCCTTACTTCTACTTTGTTCTATTGTGAAAATTTGCAAAAGCAACCCTGTCTTTTATTTTTCGAGTTCTGGGATGTAACCGTACGGCCGAGGCGCGTGAGCAGCCCTTTGGCTGCTTTATTGGGTAATAATAAAGGGTACCCCGGTTATTTAACTTTTCTTTCTTTTGGAAGCTACGGTTATTTAATTTTTTAACTTTATTTTGTGCTAACGTAGTAACGCATAAGCGTTTCTCCTACCTCAGAAGCTACTTTTTTATGTGGAGGTTTTGGGGTTTACCGAAGGGAAACGTCAAGTTTGGAATTTGGACAAACCTGACTCCCTCCAGTTTTCAAAAATTGAGAGGTCCTGCATCAAGTTCTATATATAAATATATTTAAATATGAATTGACCTAGAATTAGGGTATCAGCTTTGGTTGTGTGAATCAAATAGTCCTGATTCCTGACCAACAAATGACATATCCTGTGACCAAAATTGAAGGGCATATCATGATATCCATTTCTTTATTAATATTACAATTGTAAACAAATTTAGAGTCAGTTTATTATTTTAATAATATAATTCTAAGGATCTACCTTCCGAGATAATAATTTGTTTGAAACCTTGCCAAGTTGACATGTGGGCAACTTTAAATAAATAATTATAAGAATTAAACTTGCTTATAATTAATAATGTATCAATAAAATAATCAAGGTACACCACATCTTTCTTTATATTTTTATATAGAGCAACGTGCATTAGAAGTGTCTAATTCATTCACCTTTCAACCAGTAACTAACGAGTTTTAGTGCATTATTTAGAATTTGTAATTTACATGATTTTTATCTTAAAGATATATTAGTAACATTATGTTTGTTGAATAAAATTTTTGTGGATGGTGCCACAGCAGTTAACACTAAGGCAAAGATATATTAGTAACATTATTTTTATTGAATAAACATTTGTGGGTGGTGCCACAGTAGTTAACACTGAGGCGAATTTATACAAGGGAAACTGGGTTCATGTCCTCTCTTGATTTGTAACTTCCTTAGTATTTTTTTTCTTAAGAATCCAATAAATTGAACAGAACACTATTGAGTTTTCATAGGCTTAATTATCTAATTTGAAGAAAAATAAGTGCCTATTTTCCATTTTCTATCTATATTTGACTGACTATCCGGATCGACCACTTGTTTTACACAAAAAGAGTATTATTAAAAATCTTCAACATAAATGCGCAACATGATTGTAAAATCTTATTTAAATTTATGTGAGATGTTCGTATTATCAGAAAATCAAATAAGGGGATCGCCTATTTAAAAATTAGCACACTGACAAGAATCATTCAATTTAATTGCATTCGGCAGATAGCATCAAATACCCAAATTAAATTTTACTATTCAATTCATGGGATGGATTTGACAGAGCAAATTATTCTTGTAAAACGGGCTACAATAATGCATTGATTCATTATATTTCTGACATTATCTCTGTCTGATTAAGATAGCGGGTGCATTTATTACATGACATGGGCACTTGCTTCATTTTCCGGAACACTATGGCCCTGATCAAAATGAAGTTTACGTGGGATTTCATTTCATTTCATTTCAATTGAATTGATTTCATAGGATTTCGTTGGATCTAATTACATAGGAATTTCAACCAAATGACATCAAATTCCTTCATTTTGATCAAGAATTTTCCAACGAAATTAAATGAAATGAAATCCCACGCTAAAAAAAAATGAGATTTTGATCAGGGCCTATAACATTATTACCTACTTAAATTATAAAAGTTTCTCCATACTGTCTATTATATTGCAAGATTATTTTTATCTCGATATTAATGTTAATAAATAGTAAAAAGTTCTTAGGAGAGAGTAAAAAGATTTGCCTAGTGCTTTGGTAAAAGAAAAGGAGGAAGAATATTTTATAGTTGGTTATGCAACGGACAGCTCTAACGTGTCGCATCACTGACAATATGGGCCCTTACAATCTTGTTCAATAGCACCTTACTATATAATATAGAAGATGTTTATTTTTTATCTGATAAAATAATAGGTACAATATTATTTAGGCTACATGCATATATAGTTCTTTTAAAAAAATCATATTTGACCGCCGATGAAAATATTTTTTTTTTAAATAAGATAAGGATCAAGTCCTTATTTTATTCACTGCTAGTGTAAAAATTACAAAGTTGCATAATTTGATCATTAACTACATAATTACAAATTAATCATTTTAATGTAATAATTATATTGACATCAGAACTTTATATATCGTGCCACGAACTCCGTCAAAAAATATGTGGCTTCGTTCGTGCTCCCGGTATTCGGTGGCTTCCGAGTCTTTTTGCTGTCCTCATGACAGTATAATACCACACGGTATCAGACAGTTGTACTGTCACAGGAGATCCGAATTGTATGAAATGGAGAATATTATTATTTTTTGAGGTTGGAAGTGGAGAATATTAGAATATCAAATCCAAACGAGCTAGCGGTATCTACGGCATGGCATTATAGAACACCTTTTCTAATGTCATTTTATATATATCTTTTTTTTGTATTACTACGTCATGCCTCTGAGTCTACTCTTTCATCAGTTGGTGAGAATATCATGACTCGAAAGAAACTTTGTTCATTGCTGGTTTGACGCCATGTCAAAAAAAGAATATGAACAACCAAAAAAAGTTAAAAATACCATGGTCATTTCCCTTTCGTCCAATTTGTCTTTTATCCTAAGGCGTTAACATGACGATTTGGTGTTTTTCTATTGGCAGCTGGTGTTGGATAGACAAACAATAAAAATTATGGTTTGTTATTGTTATAAAGTTTTAAATATTATTTTATTTATGCTTTAAGATTTAATAGCAGGTGGGACTATTAAATTTATTAATCATAAAAGCAGATATTAGTTACATCTACAGAACCATATAATAATATATTAATGTTGGATGTGTCCGGCACATTGTATCTTTATTAAAAAATGTTAAAAAGTTTTCGACCTGTTAGAAAAGTATTTTCCAACTACAAGTAGTCAGGTTCCTTTTCTTCATATAATTTTTCAAAAATACCGTTCATCTTACCTTTTTCTTATGATATAATTTGAATTAGAAATTTCCTCCAAATCAACCATCGACGCTGAACAAAAAAGAGACGCTTGCACTGAGACTTTTTTTTTTCCACAATCTATACCATGCCTATGAATAATATGGAAGAAATTCTCAACACAAATTTCTGTCTTAAGTCTTAACTTATGTCATCTTCATAATTTATTGCGAACTTGCCAATTTTCAATCAAACGTCAAAGAATTACTTGTCTAAAAAACCAAGGAAAATTGCCTCTTGCCCAATAATTGTTGGTCTGGATATATGCATTTTCTTTCGGATGAACTAGTCTTCTAAAAATAATTTCACTTGGTCCAATTAAATTTCTCAATCGATTATAACCTAATCAACTAATAATGTTGATATGACAATCGCCCGCATCAATAGGAAATTTGAATAATACACCTATGCTAATTTCATATCTACAAATTTTAATGGCAAATTTTGTGGTGGATAATTTTTTATATAAACTGAAATATAGATCGTTATTTCAAAATTATAAATGGCTGTGACAGGAAGTTGTAATAACATTATATTTAACGATCTAAAATGCTATAATCCAATATATTGGACGGACACATCCATCCAATATGATCGTTCTCACATTTCAAATTTAAATAATCGATCTGAAATGTTAAATTTGTTCTCCATATTGAAAAATTATAAGAAACCAAATTTTTTTACTATTTGTTCAGTATTTTAGAAAATACATGATACAAACATTATGGACCCTCCAATAGAAATGATTTTGAAAAATATTAAAAAAATATAAAGTTTGGCTTTTTATAAGTTTTCAATATTGAGAACAAATTAAATGGTTCGGACAATGTTGATATTTAATCAATAATAATAATTTTGATAATAAAGCAACATTTCTTTTTACCTAATGGCTATGTTACCCGGTACGTGGAAATATCAGCCGTACCAGTACCAGATACGAACCGGGTACGGGTACGGGTACGGGGTCAACGTGTTGATATTAGTGTTTATATCATTTATTTGTGTAAATTCCAAGTTTTAGCTAAACAAAATTATGTTATAATTGTAATTATAGATCAATAAAATATTCAAATTATATATATATATATATATATATATATAGGATTGCTAAAATGCCATGCATAGCACGGATGGTCTTCGTGCTACGGATCCGTTCTTGAATTTCATGCTTCAAACAACCGATCCAAACCGTTCATTATCTTCTACATGTTGAAATCTTATTAGAAACCAAATTTTATATTTTTTTGAATTTTTTTACTATTTTTCTCAGATTTTTTAAAATCACTGTTATTGAAGGGTCAAGAATTTATTAGATTAAGTATTTTAAAAAATCTGAGAAAAATAGTAAAAAATTTTTTTAAAAATGTAAAATTTGGTTTCTAATGGGTGTGTTTGGATAGGTGCGGGAAGAAGGGAAGAAGGAAAGAAGTGGGAAGAAGTATTGGAAAGTGTGTAACTTTGTGAAGAGTTTGAATTGTTTATAATTTTTTTCTTTTTCTTCCTTCTTCTTCTTCTTTCTTCCAACGATCCAAACGCACCCAATGAGATTTCAATATGAAGAAGATAATGAACGGTTTGGATAGGTTGTTTGAAACATGAAATTCAAGAAAGAATCCATAGCACGAAGGCCATTCGTGCTATGCATAACATTTTAGCAATTCTCTATATATATATTGTCGTACCTGTACCGAAATTTTTAAAAAAATTTTGTATCGTTGTATCTAAATTGTACCGGGTACGGTCGTACCCACCTATGCAACATAGCCTAATGGTGATATTTTGTTTCTCTGTTGGCAAGCCTAGTGGTGAAAATTGGAACGTGCGTTGGACTACATACTACATAGCAGTTTTTTTTTATTTTTGAGAATTACTTCATAGCAATCAGTACGATTTGGAGTTAATAAAAAAAATTATTGCTTAAGCTGTCAGGTGTCAGGTGGGACCATTAATGACTCATGACAGAGATAATGACTCATGTTTAGTCAATGCCAAGGGATGCATTTGAACGGATTCCAAATTTTCTCAGCTGATTCCAGAGAGGGGAATCACTGGATCATAGGTCCACATTGATACAATGGCAGAAATTGTTTTTCGTTTTATTCAAATTGCAATTAAAATTGTTAAATTGTGTTCTAATAACTTTTTTTTTGACAAAAATATAATTTAAAAACTTGTATAAGAAAATAATAATTTATTTCATTTCATCGATAATGCCATTCTATTTATTTTATCTTTTTCTATTCAAATTGTTTTAAAAATGCCATTTTTGTGTAAAAGAAGAAATCAATGCATTCTTTTTTTTTTTTTTTGGAAAGCTGAAATCAACACATTCAAAGGCAGTAACCTAGTAATAAATTGCAGGAGAGCATTTATTGAACACTATAAAAATGATTTTAGGATGCGTTTGGATCGTTGGAAAAAAGAAGAAGAAGAAGAAGGAAGAAAAAGAAAAAAAATTATAAACAATTCAAACTCTTCACAAAGTTACACACTTCTCAATACTTCTTTTCACTTCTTCCCTTCTTCTCTTCTTCCCACACCTAACCAAACGGACACTTATAGTATGAAAATATTCACAAGAGATAAAAATGTTAGGAAAAAGCAGCAGCTGCGGTTTCGTAATCTTTCCAAATCAAATGTACGCTGCTTTTCGCTACAAAACCTACTACTTTCATAAAAAAAAAGATAACAGAAGAATATGGACTTAAAAGAAGATAAAGAAAGTATACCAAATAGAGATTCTAGGTATTATTTGTGTGTAATTCACACCAAATGCACCTTATAATATAGAGTTTTGTTCTGGTGAGTCGCAATTCATCAAGGTTCTGTGAGTCGCGCTCGCAGTTCCTAGATCTGGTTCAAAATGACCGATCCAAACCATCTAATATGATTTCTCTACTGAAATCTCCATGCAGACCAAATTTTTATATTTTTTCAAAATTTTTAAGTATTTTTTAAAAATTTTAGAAAATTGTTAATCTAATTAGTTCTGAACCGTTCAAGAACAACAATTTTTAAAAATCCAAAAAAATACTTAAAAATTTAAAAAAAATAAAAATTTGATATGCATGGAGATTTCTATAGAGAGATTCTATTGGACGGTTTGGATCGGTCATTTTGAACTAGATTTAAGAATTTTGAGCGAGACTCATCGACCTTTTGGTGATTCTTATAGTACAGTTCGGGGAGTCGACAAGCTAATTCATGTGGATGTTTATTTACCGGAATGTCCGCCTAAACCAGAGGCAGTTATAGATGCTATAACAAAACTTCGTAAAAAGATATCCCGAGAAATTATTGAAGACAGAACTAGATCTCAAGAAGAAAATCGATGTTTACTATGGATCATAAATTTCATGTTCAACGCAGTACTCATACTGGAATTTAGGATCAAAGATTGATTTATCAAATACAAGCTACTTCAAAGATATCCTCTAAAACGTTTTTGAGATCTAAAGATTCAGTATCTTCCTATGAATTACTTAATTAGATAGGGTTTTTTTGCAGAATAAGAAAGAGCAAGTAAACCTTTCCTCACCAATTTTATGGTGAAATACTTATACAAATGGGAGAGAGATCAATAGAATGGAGAATGATCATTTGCAAAATTATTTATCTGATTGGCTGGTCAAGTATGAGCTGGTTCATAGATCCTTAGGCTTTGATTCTCGAGGAATAGAAACCTTACAAATAAAGTGAACTCACCATTGTAAAACTCTCTCTATATATATTCTTTACTTATTCTATCTTCCTACCAAACACTTTTATATGACAAAAAGGAAGCCTATTTGCTTCTGACCTACAACTACAAGTAGTCCATGAAGGAAAAGGTGCACCAACTAAATCCTTCTATGTGCCGCAGAGAAACAGATTCTAACCACTTCTCCGGAAAAAAAAAGAAAGAAAGAAAAAAAGGCCCCAATCTAGCATATTATTAGCTGTAGAGATAGGCTAAAATCAGCCACGACTGTCGGATGGACCCGTCAGCTGCGATTATATCTTAACTTTTGAGGTTTTAATGGCTAATTTGAACCGTTCAATGTGTTCTCCATATTGAAATCTCGTTGGAGACCAAATTTTACATTTTTCTGATTTTATTTACTATTTTTTGAGATTTTTAAAAATCATAATTATTGAAGGGTCCAGAATTGTTTAGATTAAGAATTTTGTAAAATACCAAATAAATACTAAAAAATTTCATAAAAATGTAAAATTTTGTCTTCAAGGAGATTTCAATATGGAGAACACATTGAACGGTTTAGATCGACTGTTAAAATCTTGAAAATTAAAATTTGATCGTAACTGACGGTCCCATCCGTCAGTCGCGATTGATTTTAGCCTATCTCATTAGCAGTAATACGAGTGTGACATCCAACAATTTTTTTTTCAGAATTAAACATGGGGAAGAACCTCATCTATTTTTATATTAGAAGTCCCAATATCAAATAAATATTAATTCATTTAAAATTGTTGGGTGTTGAAGTGGCCCCCTCAAGGGAAATTCAATGTAGGATGGGCCTAAGGTTTACTTACCATGGAAATGCGGAACTCGGCCCGAGGAGCCCAGGGACCGTTTTTTTTAATTTAATTTCATATAAAAAAAATATAATCTGAGTTGCAAATTGGGGGCATTTTAGCAGCCTCGGATCCTATTCCTCCCCATGTTACTCAGCATGACAGCATGTGAAAATTGAAAACGGACAAATCTACTAGGAACACGACGAAGGAATTTATCACTGCTGACGATGGAAAGCTGGGGACTTTTATTAATTCCCTCATCCTTCCTCAGTGATACTAACATTCTCTAGGCCACCATATGCCAAAAATATTTGCCTGATTAAACTTTTTGCCACGTCTGGCTAGGGGACATCTGTAATGAACATATTTGCTCTCGGAAAAAGAAAAAATAGACAACTGTACATAATATGACAATTGATAAGAGAGAAAAATAATTATGCCAATACAAAAGTTTACAGCTATCATAATTTTACGAGAAATTAGAAAACGTATCTCCAATGTGCAGGCAATTAAAATTTTAAAAAAACATTGAGTAATAAGAGATTCAAACATATTTTACGTTAAACAACATTGTTAAAATTTCAAACGGTAGATCTAAACCGTCCAATGTGATTTTTTTTTAAAATTAAAATCTCATTGAAAAATTAAAACTCATAGTTTTTTTCCGGAATTTTTAGACTAACTTTTAGAACTTTTAAAATAGGAGATCCATAACTAATTAGATTCAGAATTTAAAAAAAAAATCATAGTAATTGGTGTCAGTTTGTAAGCCATCACCTCGCTAAAAAATAAACCATTAATTTATGTATATAACGTGAATAAAGCGCACACTTGCAACTATGAACTGTCCGTTTTTAAATATATTTATGAGTTTAACTTCTTTAATTTGAATTTTAAATATGTTCTCAATTATTTTTATCGAGTTATTTTAGAAAAAAAATTCGACCATATCTCAAATATTTGCTATGATTTTTTATGTTAAATTATCTTTACGTTAGTTAAGTATGTATTTTTATATGATCAAAATTTAAACCCGTAAAAATTCATCTATAAAACAATTGATGGGTTAGAATTTAAATTTTAGTAAAATATCATCAATCCTCATGTTGTATATAACCATATCCTCTGCAATACCACTGCACTGCAGTGGTTCATCAAGAATCATCCGATTAATGATGAATGTGTCGTGATTAATATCAAATCCGTATGGTCCGTAAATTTTAACCATCGAGATTCGATTAGACGGTTCTTGAAAATCAATGCAGTACCACTGCAGAGAATATTTGTCCCCCGTTGAACACCCTAGTTATATTCATGCAATGGCTTGAATTTCAAATGCACTATCCTATAGTCATATTATAGTCCTTTCTTTCTAAGTATTTGAAACAAAACAAATAAAGACTGAAATAAAATAACCAGCACAGTACTTATACAAGTTCCGATAGTTGAATACAGACCTTTCTTATTCAGAAATTTCGGTCTTTTAGACATAAAATTATACTTTCGAGGCAAAATATGTACTTAATGCCGACCATTGGTCCACAGCACAGAGGATCTTTCTTAAGCTCTGTGAACATTAAATTATGTATATGTACTTAAAAGGTACCCCAAGTTAATTTCATACGCAATTGTTCTATTTTTTTTTAAGTTTCAACTTTCAACTGATTCAACTGAGAAGAATATTATAAATTTTGAAAATTAATGTAAAAAAACGAAGAGGGATTAATGTTGTAACTTGTGATGCAGCAATAAATATTTACTTGTGTGATTTTTATATGTTTTCACTTTTCAGAATTCTTAACAACAGCCAAGTGTTAGAATTTTTATATTCTTTTTTTTATTTAATAAATAAATAAATGAACAAACACAGAGTCAACGAGTGCACATCGTGATATGATATTTTTTTTTATAAACTAACTTATTTTATATAATAAAAAATTGACAATGTTTGTAATTAGCGTGGCATTATATTTCCTGTTACCATCCTACATATTATTTTTTAATTTATATGTGGAGGAGATATTCAGGATGCAATAAGCTAAAATGTCTTAGATATTTAAAAATGATTAAAAATATCCTATTTCATCCCAATTACTTCAAAAAATATATATCCAAATTAACCCATTTACTTTTAATAAATTGCCATGATATGTTTAGCGACAGCAAAAGAATTGAAGGTCATCTGAAGATGGCCTGGTAGTAACAAAAATTTTAAAACAACCCCAGAAAAGGGGAATTTTGGTTGGACAAAACTATGTTTGAGATTAATACTTCAGGATCAAAATTGGTAAATTTATAAATAAAAACATAGAATCTTGACATCTGGCAATATGCTTAAAATATCAGACTAGATTTGAAAATTCAGCTATATTGTAACATTTATCCATTATTAATGAAATTCGAGAATCTGGTCCCCATCTTTCTCGAAAAAAAAAATATATCCGACCATAACTTCACATACTAAAGTGGATCATTCGAACCACAAATTGAACAGACCACCGAAAAGAAAATTAATTGTATTCTCAAAACTCAAATTTTTTTAATTACAAATTCTATCAATTTTTCATTTCAAATATTAATTTCGACATTTTCTCCTCCTATCATCTCCAAAAAGCTTACCCTTAAACAAGTCCCCAAAAAGAAAAGAAAACAGTCGTCAAAAGTGGGCCTGGCCTCTGCACAATAAAAAAGCGGACCAGACTGAGAGAGGCCTCATGCCTGATTCTAGCGCAGCTCGAGAATACCAACTGCAGCCTGCTTTCTATACTATCTCTTTTTCTCTCTTTTAAAATACAACTGGTCTGTGACTGTGATGGGCTGAGGCATGATGCGCTTGAACAGACCGGATACGGGATACATATCGCACGCACGTGTTGCTTGAGGCACTGCACCAATAACGACTGGTCCTTTTCACACCAGAAATGCTGTCTCTTTGCTTTGCTTGAGTGTGTTTACCTTTTTTTCTTTTTAAAGTGTGAGAAAATTCTGTAGGGTAACAAGTAAGTAGCATACTAGCATTGTTGGTACCGCATGATATGCAAAAAGTGACGGTACCTTTATTATACAGTTCAATAGAGGTTGACAAACCAATGCAGCTGTTGTGGTACCAGAGGAAGTACTCGAATCGCTTGGTACTGTTTTCTGGCGACTGGATGTTACAGATGACTTTTCTAATTTAATAATTAACTTATTATTATTATTATTAATTAATTAATTAATGGATAGAGATTACACACTTTATCACATATTCGTGCCAGATTAATTACTTTCAATGCGGACATCGAACCAATTGAGCTACTAGTTCATTGGTTCCACCGGTTTAATTGGTCGAATTGGTGTATAGACTAGTAATGTCGTAATGATGGCTCCGTTTGGATGGCTTCTTTCCGGAACAAGGAATAAGAAATAACCACTTTTTATCAATAAATTTATTTCTAACCATCCAAACTCTTCACAAAAGTTACACACTTCCCAATAAATTTCTTCCCTTCTTCCTTCTTCCTACCTTATTCTCAACGCATCCAAACGGAGCCGGTAATATTATTATTTATAATACTACAGTGAATAAGGATTGCCATATGAAATATTAATTATGGGCTGCGGTTGAAATATTAGGAATAGTGAAATTTGAAATTGGGTCGGATTCAAGACTCAATGTAGCAGCGTTTTTAAATTATTCAACTGAAGATGTAAATTCCCCGCATGAACTAAATGCCACACTGCTAATATTACATACATGAAATTAAAATTTTCTCCTTTTTTTTAATATAAATTGGAGCAAGTCTCCGAACTTATTTTTAAATTAATTCCAGTTGGGTGTCAAACTTACGATCTTTCACTCAAGATACGTTGTTCTTTATCACTAGACCAAAATCTGATACTCATGAAACAAAAATTTTCAGAATGTATCAGCACAAATATATAATAACATTAATCCCTCCCGTCGGGCGTGTTTGAATGTAGAGGAATTAATAACGAATAATAAAATTGGGGTTTATTCATATTTCTCATGCATTTCTAGATTTTTGTTAGAATGTGAATAAGCATCTAAATAAGCCAAATTTTCTTATTCAGTGGGGTGTGTTTGGTAGGGGTTGAATAAGCCTTATTCGAATAAGACTTATTCGGAATGAAACCAAACACGTTTTGAATAAGTCTTATTCCGAATAAGGACTTATTCAACCCCTTATTCTAATACCACCACCATTGTGTTGGAACAAAAATGAATAAGCAAGAGTGAGGAGAGAGAAATCATGTGCATATTCCAACTTCTTATTCAATGTGCATTGATATCTAGTATTTATATCGATATTTTGACCAGACTTTACATCGAAATTGTGGCTAAATCTATGATTTTATCTTGTTTTGCGCTTCTCTTTGTCAGATTTGGCACTGTCTTTTGCACTTTGTTCTTATTTGTAGGAATCCAAGAAAATCAGCAAGGAAAGCAGCAATTTAGATGCTAGACGACTCATACCTAGCCTAGATCAAGTCCCGACTCAACCTAATGGAGCAACCCTGCACGAATCAAGACTATTCTCAACCAGACTCTGTAATTCCGGACTGAATTCCTGCACAGGCAATATTTCTAAAATTCCAGTGAGCTCAATTCGGTCCGAATTCCCTCTAATTCGGTCCGAATTGCTATACACGGAAATATTTCTGGTTGCGTCCTGAAGGCGTTTTCTCTATTAGGAAGGCTATTTTTCCGCCCAAAATGAAGGAAAACCGCGTCCTAGCTGTCCAGAAGAGGGGAGAGGAGTAATATAAGCATATTCCATCTTTGGAAGAGCCATCTTTCATTCCACTTTTGACCTTTCTCTCTCAGCCAGATCCAGATCTGGTTCTGGGACCTTTTCTCTCTTCTTGTGCGACTAGGGCAGAGAAGGAGTCAGGATTGGGTGCGAGTCTTGCTGTTACAACGAGTTCCAAAGACTTGAAGGTGTTCTCTAGTGCGACGGCAGCAGTGGACAACCTAAGAAACTTGGATATTTGTTTTACCTCTCATACTTGTTCTCTATTTTCTGGATTTATGGCTTGTTTAGACTTATCTACTGTTATTTGCATGATTTCTATTAGCATGTTAGGCTAAATACTTGTTGCTTTAGGGGTAGATGTAGCCTAGATTTGGTTTGCTTGGTTTGCTTGTTTTGTTGATGGAAGAAGTCAATTACTTTTGGGAGTTTTATTGATTTTGCTTGTGATTTGAGTTAATTGTTACTTGTGTTGCTCGGCATTTGTACAATCGCATTTGTTGGGAACTCCAACCCATTATAATAACTTAACCTTTCACGAGTATTTTGAGGTAGGTCAAGGGCGAAAGTCGACCAGTTAGTAATCAAAAGCAAACACTTCTAGTTAGGAGACGGTCTAAATTAGATACCTCGTAGAAAACCATTGGTAAACTCGAGTAAGTCCACCGAACAACGAAAGTTGGGGGTGCAATACACTCGATGAAGGTTGTTTAACACTAGATCCCATTCCAAATACCGTACCCAATAGGCGAAAGCGGAGGGTTAGGGAGTTAGGTTTGGCTAGATGGACCTTTGGCTTGAATAAATCAACAAAAGAGTAAACCACATCATTTACACAGTGAAATTCGGTCCGGAATTCGGACCGAATTAGCAAGGCTGAATATGACAGTGCTAAGTCTTGCGACTCTGTGGCCAGATCTACGTGAAATCGAACCCTAAGGCACATTTACTATCTTATTTTAAACCGTTAGAAAACCTCAAAAATATTTATTTCAATTGTTTTGCATAATCTTTATTACTTGCAATTGCATTCCTTTATTTCTCTTTAATTTGTTCTATTTGTGACTTCAATTCTCTTCTCGATTTTTATCGTCTAGATTTAACGAAATTATAAGAATAATAATCATATCCATCTCTGTGGGTTCGACATCTTTACTCTACTACGAACGACTAGTCGAGTACAAGGATTATTTGTTTGACCTTGGTTCACACCCTCGATCATGCATCCAAACACATCTATTTTTTTGTTTGGTTTCATGTGAATAAGAAATTTGGGATTTATTCCTAAGGTGTTTGGATGTGGAGTGAATAAGGAAGGGATGCCAAACACATTTGAGTAGGGGTTGAATAAGTCTTATTCCGAATAAGACTTATGTGGGATGAAGCCAAACGCGTTTTGAATAAATCTTATTCTGAATAAGCACTTATTCAATCCCTTATTCTAATACCACCATTCTATTGGAATAAAAGTGAATAAGAGTAAGGAGAGAGAATCCATGTGCTTATTCCAATCTCTTATTCAAAACCTTATTCAACTTGCATCCAAACACATCCCAATGAAAAATAAAAACAAAAGGAACCTTGTTTTTGTTCCAATAAAAACACGAAACTAGAACAAGAACAATAACAATAACAATAACAAGTCTTGTTCGTATTCTTATTCCACACCACTTCCAAACATATTTTTTAGAATATGAATAAGCACATGAATAAGTCTCAAATATTTTATTCACACGTTGTTTGATTTCATGTGAATAAGAAATTTAGAGCTTATTTCTTAATATATGCATTTATGTTTACTGGACATTTCTCAAGACAGAGAGGGAATTAATATAGGAATCGTTGATTTCTGTTTTAAATTTCTTGATTAATTCGCCTGACAAGTAATTGGCGGATCGATTTTATAAATTTTTTTCCGTTTTGAATCGAGATTCATATTGTCTTAGTGTTAAAAAAAATTGACATGAAGATGCTTTGCCAAGACATTATTTTAGAGATTTTGGTGTAATTTCAATATGTAATGATCATGTCGAGAAAGAATGAAGATGCAAGTAAAATATGACGCTCCGGAGAGCGATTTAGGTTGCATCTAATATGACGCGACCGCATCAATCCACCTGCACCTTGAGAGTAAATATCATTTTATGTCCTCTGATTTATTAATTCTTATATTAATAATAATTTTTTTTATCTTTAGACTGTGATCTAAAACATTTTAGTAAAACAATGGAAGGGAAGACAAGGATTGAAAGAGTAAACTCTTACACTCCAATTTAGATGGTATAAATTTAGAAAAAAAAATAGAATAAACTCTTTTCATTACTCTAGTTTCATTAATATCCTGGAGTAGTACAGAATAAACTTTTCCTTAGCTTCCTCTCCTTTATCCTAAATTTTGCTTCTCTGGAGCGTACCCTTAGATAAAAAAGGAATGCCAAAATATAAAAAATGTTTCGACATTTGGTTTAGATTGGTTTTGTTAGAAAGATCACATCATTATCGTTTGGTTTGAGTAAAAAATCGGGCTAGAGAATTTGTCTTTTTGAAGGTTAGTTGGCGATTGCTAAATCAGCATATTTTATCAACTAAAAAATTCTGAAATAAAATTAATTCTCAAAGTAACAATAAAATTGAATTCATTAGCATTGCGATAAAAGCTTGTGTGTTAAATTTGATGCAAGGGAAACTGGCATGAGAGTAAATTTGATTCCTGAATAAATATTGCTGCTTTGTATAATTCATACATAATTTCTTACCATAACATATTCGAGGATAATATTTTCTAAGAACTACTCTGGATATAATGGGACCCCTTAAGTGTACAAAGAACTGTTCCAGTTACCTTGAAATTATTTCTTAAAATCTTCAACAATACGTCCAAACTTCCACTAGTAACATTTCCTGTTTCGTCCTGGTATAGTTTTACATCAAATTATCTAAACAAGTACTCAACGGTGGAATATTTCTCTCTCATGGTAACATGGCAAAAAAGGTTATAACTGTTCATGGTAACATGTTCTGGATATTCTGATGTGGTACAATCTACGGATGGCTGAGTAGTGAACCTTTTCTTGTGTTTGCTTTTGCACCGGAAGATGAAACTTTTCGTATTAAAATTTCTATAATCTATTTTTTTTTTTTTTTGTAAGAGCAACGCTCCTCTCATGGCTATTTAGATTTTTATTAATTTTGTAAATGTATTAATTATTTGATCATTAAGACACGAAAGTAATTAAATTTGAGTTTTTATGAAACTCGCCAACAAAAAGTCATTAAGATTCAATATAAAACATTTTGATTACTTAATAGAAAAGTAAACAACTTTCAAATTGATATCCAAATTTAATGCGTGTACTGTTGAGGAATGAAAAGTACATTAACTGAAACTTCTGTTGTTTGAACGATATCTTTCACAAATTCGAATAAGTATGTTTGCACAAAACTTAGTTTGAACAATTTCTTTCACAAATTCTCTTGGCTTTGGCTACAGCCGCCTTACAAAAATTGTATATATAGTATATGGTTGTAAATTTTGGCAGCTGCTGTCAAGAGTTTCACGGGAGAAAAAAAATACATACTATATATATATGTTATTGTTGGTGCAACCGTGCAAAAATTGTTAGCTAGCTGGTTTATATTATGGTTTTTGTTAGGTCTGCGCTGTAAATTTTTTGTTCCAATAAGATATCAATATTCAATGGTACGTAGCCAAGCCAAGCCAATGCCTTGTTTCAGAGAGGAGAGAAGGCTTTCACTGTTTTACTAAAAAAAAGAATTGCTCAGAAATAGTATATTGATCAGATATGTAAACTTGAACTGATTTATGATTTTCATATTGGCTGGACAATTAAAAAACGACCTAAACAGAAAAAAAATCTTTTATGCCACCAGCATCAATATCAGTATATATTTAAAATCCCGTACAAATTTGTACTAATGCATCAAAATAAATACTCCCGTATATACAAAACTTCACAAAAATAAAATACATATATATATAAGCGATGATGATTCCAAACTAACTATCTATATATTATTATCAGGTACCATAAATTACTAATGTGTGTGTATTAATATAATAAATTTGATGTCATGTTGATTTGAAGTAAATAAATACAAAGTCCTTGTTTTAGGTGCAGCAACTAACAAAAGCCAATTAAAGGCGTGTACACCCTCACGTTTGGCATGATGACTCATGTCAAATTGAATGCAACGCTCCCTCTTTCACGTGAATAATAAAAGTAGTGAATGTTTTATATATATATATATATATATATATATATATATATATATATATATATATATATATATATATATACTTCTGAGTTCTGAATCTGATTATTTTAAACAAAAAAGTTTGTAATATCGCGTAGGAATATCCAGATTCAGAGATATCATTGAATTATCATTGCAACTTCGTTACATGTATGATATGTGACGAATATATTTCATATAATTAAGCATGTATATAATTTGGTTTTCAATAGCTCGGTTAGACCACGAAAAAAAAAAAGTTAAATGATAATCTCTACTACATGTAAACGCACGGAGCATTGAGGTATTATACGCTAGGTCTAGCATGTAAATATGTATTTCTGCCGTTCAATCGATTTGATCTATAGTCGAATATTAATCGTCATATGAAGTAACAATATATTTTGATTTTCTGTCTAATAAAAAAACAAATTAAATAACATATCTATTTGTATCGATGCTAGATTAAGCAATATATTTTTTTATTATCTAATAATATTATTTTTTTTTATTTGTCCACAGATTAGGGCATCTTAAGCTAGTATCAGTAATTAAATTATGTGAGATTGTTTACTTTTCCTTGTTATGGAGAAGGGATGTATATACATATATATAGAGAGAGAGAATGACTAATGCGCCATTGATGACACGTGCCATCAATGTTCTATCGACTCGTTTTTTTGAAATTCAAAAGTTCACTAACACACACATACATTTTATTGGGAAGTTCATGTTATGTTATTCAATAAAATAAATTGGTGCGTGGTATAGTCTTAATTACTAGTTTGCTTGTGGGAGCAGCTATTGTGATTTGTGACAACATGACGAACTTTTCGGTTTATGTATGGTCATGTTACCTTGACCCCAACAACTATTTGCCTTTTGACCGCTATGTAGTAATTTCTTCTTTCATGTATCTTCCTTCTACAAACTAGGGAGAAACGGGCTTGGCCTTATATAGTCATAGTTTGTTCTGATCTGTTGTAGTGCTTACTATGTAGCATTTTATGTTCTCTACTGTGTAATTAAGTACCTTAAGTACTATTTTTATTTTAAAAATATCATCTATTGTTACATTAATTACAAGTGAATATACATTTTATATGAAACATGCGTCCAAATGAAATTAGATTTCCGATAGTTGCACTATATATTACTCTTCATGGGTTTGAAAGAAGACTTGCTCTTTGCTGCAAAGAAATGCATACCACGGTGAGCTTTATTTTTGCTTACATTTAATTGATTTTATTTTTAAAAAAAATTGTACTTTTGTGAATATGCAGTATTTTGTTTGTATTAGGAATGCAGTTTTAAGTTGTAATTGGAAAACGAAACAATGCGCCTGAGTTAAGTTTAACCTAAATGCAAAGCTAAAAAAGAGAACCTGAAGAATATTTATACTTGATCAAAGCAAATTTAATACCCCACTTCTTTCATCTGAAATAAAGTATTTAGCGTTTTACCGGGGAATCTTAAATTCAGCAACTCCCATGATATAACATCTTTTAAAATCACCACGAAGGACATGATCTGACATATATGTCCCGCTTAAAAAATGACCCGAACAGTGGTTTTCTATTTGCCTATTTTATATCTTTAGTTATCCCAAAATAAAAAAAACAAGCACTTACTACTGGATATATGTTAAATAAACAATTCTTTCTCAAATGATCTTACCATTTTATATTCAAAAAATAAGAAAGTTTATGCGAGTTAACTATATGAATGTGGCAACTTGTTTAGTAAATGATAAAACTTGCATTGACGTTTATTAATTTTTCGACATGATATCCATATATTGTAAATCACAGTTAAAATATTGAATTTTAAAATATGTAATAAACCTTTAAAGATTGTCAGATTAATTCTATATTCATGGTTCTCCTTCAATTTTTTTTTTCCAAAGTAAAAAAATTATTGAGATTTTAGTAGCCTCATGGATAGAATTATGTTAAATTCAATGAAATTTGAATGTCAGTCCCCTATTGGAATGAAAAGTAACTACTGATTCAATACAATAGAATGGAATATTAGAATAGAGTTCATTTGCAAATGAAATGAAAATCGCAACACACTCAAGTTCTATTTCTCAGTCATATTGTTATAGTCCCATTCGGATCAGGAGGCAAAGAACTATTACAAAAAATTTAATAAAGTTGTTTGGAGAATGATATAACTCGGAATAAATTTCTAATGCCCACGTCGAAACGAATAATTAAGGGCTAGAAAAAGGAGTAAATTTCTAATGCGTAATCTACATCTATGATATAACGTTTCAATCATTAAAAATAAAAAAAATAAAAATTGTTCTTTACAGGGCAAAATGTTATATTAGGTTCGTATTCTCGATGGTACATAATTATGTATTCATAGTAAAAAAAAAAACATAATTATGTATTGATATTTATCTGACCAAAGCCGGAGAACGTTTCTTTTAATGGAAAACTAATGATTGCTGAATTCATTAATAGCCAACAAGAATATTTAATTAATAGCGTTTTCAACTCTAACACAGAACAGACTGAGCTGGGATTGATGCTTCAGTTTCTGCTTCTTCGTTTCTTTTTCATTTAATTCGTTAGGAAGAAATCAAATTTCGGATAAAGACATAAATATAATCCCCATGAATCAGTTCACTTTGTCATGTAACACTAGATCACATGCGGTTTTAACCAAGTAGTAATTGGTGTAATCTTCAAATTCTAAATCCAAGGATGGCCATTTGCATCAGCGAAGATATATTATATTATATTATTAAATTAAATTAAATTAAATTAATGTTTGGTGCACCACATTCCACCATTGTTAGTGCCTTAATTTAGTGGAATGCACATTCTTCAAAGAAGCATCTAGAACCCATAAAATAAAAAAAAATCTATAGTTAATTCTTTGTACTTGGGTTGAAGAACTCAAAAGTTATACATGCTTGAAAAAAGGCACACACTATTTTTCTAATATATCAACAGAAATATCACTAAAATGATTGCAAAAAAGTTTCTTTAAAAAATAATAAAAAGTATGTATCGCACTAAACACCAACCGCTAGGAGCATAAATGGTGGGGAGGCGAATTATATAAAAAGTTCGGCTATTATTTTACAAACAAATGGGCCAAAAGAATACAACCAAAGAAAGAAACAAAGCACAGGACACACTGTACAAAGTACTGACCACAGGAGAACCGGACCATGCCATTTAGGGTGTAATGATGTGTCAGATAGAGAGCCTTCGTTGTAGATCCAACGGATAGGATTAGGGAGACAGAAAGACCGTGGGCCCCATCCACAGAGACAGACTACATAACAACTATTCTCGTTGGCTATTAAAGAGGGGACCTAGTTGTTGCTTTAGATTCCGATCCTCTCCAGTTTGACCAAGAAAGGAAAAAGATTCCGTCCATCAAAATCATGCCATGTCTCATTTAAACTTTGTGATATTTTTTTTTGACTGAGTTTAGTATGCGAATTTAAAAATTTTTAAAATATTCGATAACTTATTTTTTCATTTTTATTTTTTTTAAAGCAACTTAATTTTTTTTAAATAACATGGCAGTAGAATTAACCACTAACTACTATTCTGAATAATTATTCAACTTATTGAAGCAAAAATGTTTAATAATATTTCGTAATAATCATTAACTCGGATTAATATTAGTGTCATTCCTTATTACACTAAACGTAGCAGTATGAATTGTAATAGTTCATTTAAGCTAACATCTTATATTTTTAGGAATCTCTAACAGATTTAGACTAGTCATATGTTATATTTGTTTACATGCTTTATGTTTGAAAAGATAAAAAAAAATTACAATCATGATTCATACATAACTAGATTTATTTGTTTTTAAATTAATAACCTCAAAGATTACCAGTTCCATTACGAAATTATAGAATCTTATGTATTAGCAAACCAATTAAATTCATGAACCGATTATAAGTGTTTAGTCAAATTTTATTTTATTTTTTTTTAGTAAAGGCCAACTGTGTTTATTGTTATGTGGTTAATATCACTGTGCTCTTCACTGGAGAGGAGCTGGAAGCGTAGTAAAACAAATATTTAATAATTTATAAACAAATATAACAGAGTGGTACAAATAACAGATCGTACTCGCAATTCCATTTTTAATAAGGCGTTGGTTCCAGACTTGTTTCTTAAGTCAAGTACAAACTTGTTAGTGAAACGTGTCTTTCTTTATCCACTCCCTTTTCTCCGATTAAAGTACTCCTAGGGGTCTATAAGTAATTTTATGTAACATCACTTTGATTCGACATTTCGTACAGGAGATTTTCTTCTCCTACAAAAAAAAAAAAAAAAAACAGAAGTCCGGTACATACAAATTTTCAGAAGTGACAAAAACAATAAATTTGCAACGTACATTTTAAAAATCCCAAAATGCAGCAATCCACGTAAAAGGAAGCGTCATATTTGTTATTTTGTACTTATGCGAGGGTTTTAGTGAAAAAGTGGGCAGATAAATCCATGGTCTCGTCTCGTCTCAGTTCTAAAAACAAAAGCGACAGAGAAAGAAGGTTACTAGTTACTAGGTACAGTGCTTGTAGTTAACAGAGAGAGAGAAACTTCTTCAAATCTCTCTCTCTCTCTCTCTAAGCTTGCCCTACCTTGCCTTCCCCAATCATTCTTTCCTAATCTTTCTCGTGCTTCCACCAACTTGTACTCTCTCTTTCTCTCTCTCTCTCTCTCTCTCGCTCTTGGTCACTCTCTGTTTCTCTCTCTATCTATCTCTTCTAAGGTGAGTAAAGTTGTGGAGTGGAAATGCCATTGACAGGGTTACACAGTTTTGTTGGGCTTTTGATTTTATTCGTATAATGTCATGTTTGGTTTTTTTTTATTGAGGTGGCGATCTAGGGTTTCATGCACTGACAGTTTTTATTTTGGTTTCAGATTCAGCGGTTCAATAGTTGTCATCAAGCTCAGCTTACTGGTGATTTGATCCCAATTGTTCCTGTTTTAAGTTGGTATCTTTGGTTATTTTGGTTCAATTGATTAGTGAGGTGGGAAAGTGCACTTGCTTTTGGGTGAGAAAAGGAGAGGAGAAGAACAAACTGCGTTTTTGTTCTTTTGGGTGATGATTCATTTATCTAATTTCTCAACTTAGAGGGTGCCAAGAAAAAAAAGTTTTGTTATTTTGGTGAAAAAAGCAGTACAATTACCTACATTTTACCACCAACAAAGCCATCTATGTTTTCAGTGTCCTTCTTTTCTCCCTTGTAAGGAAAGGGGAGAAAAAGGAAGGACAATCTCTTTGGTTGTATGATTAGGGAGAATAGGTTGTCTTGTTAATTGATCATTTAGAAGGGTCTAGAAGAAAATAACATCGGGTTCATTGGAATGGGGAACAAAATTGGAAGAAGGCGACAAGTGGTAGATGAAAGATACACCAGGCCACAAGGTTTGTATGAGCACAGAGATATCGACCATAAAAAATTGAGAAAGCTTATTCTAGAATCAAAGCTGGCCCCTTGCTATCCAGGAGATGATGAGTGTTCAGTTGATTTGGAGGAGTGCCCTATCTGCTTTTTGGTACGTCAATTTTCTCTTTAGATTCCTTTTAATTTGGATTAACACTGAACATATCCTTTGAATTCTGATTTGTAGTTGTTAGCTTTGTAATTAATTAGCATTTTGGTTAATTATAACTGAAATTAGGATAGCAATCCAAATAATAAGAGAAATTAGCCTGTGAGCAATCCAATAGATTTGAACCAAATCAGTTTGGTGTCATCAGTTGGGCTACTTTAAGTTTCAACTGAAATGTGTAACTTGTCACTGCTGGGATTTTTAACTGTGTATTTCATTGTTCCGTGTCTCCATCCAGTGCCTGTTAGTAATCAGCATTCTATTAAATACTGAAATTCCTTTTTGTATTTTTGTAAAAAGAATCTCAGATCGAAGTTACTATTGTTTTACTTACAGAGCACATGCTGTTGAGCAAATTTATAGAATAAATATTGTGAACTGAACTTGTAACAATGTGGACCTGGTAAAAAAACTATAAAGAATACATGGTGTTGGCTTAAACTTTCTTTTAACTTTGAATAGTGGTCCATGCTGATAAGATATGTTTTTCTTATTTCGTAGTATTACCCAAGCCTTAACAGGTCAAAGTGTTGCATGAAAGGCATATGCACAGGTATAAAAGTCTTTTATCTTATCCAACAAAATTAAAACAATAAGACAAAGAAGATTTTTGTCATCCATTTTGTATTTATTTTCTGAGGTCAAGTTTGTCTTATTCCTAGATCTGAATACATTAAATGACTTTTGTCTATGCTGCAGAGTGCTTTCTACAGATGAAACCACCAAACTCCACTCGACCTACACAGTATCCTTTTAACTGAATTTAATATTAATATTGGAGATACTTTGAGTAATACCTCTCATTTTTGTTATTTTACACTCTAATATCATTTATTATTCTTAACAAAAAAAAAAAAAGATGTCCATTTTGTAAAACTCCAAACTATGCTGTGGAGTACAGAGGCGTGAAGTCAAAGGAAGAGAAAAGCATGGAACAAGTTGTAAGTTTTCTTATCATTGCATTTCAACCTCTTTTAATTTCATTTTTTAATTAGCTTGTTATGAAATATAACATTCGTCATATTTATATATATTGGGTGATTTCTGTAATTCAGGAAGAACAAAGGGTTATAGAAGCACAAATACGTGTGAGGCAACAAGAAATTCAGGAAGAAGAGGAGAGAATGAAGAAAAAGCAAGAGAAATCACAGTCTATTAGAAAAATGCAACCTCCTACTGAGATTGAATACAGCGATTTATGTAGCACTTCCCTTTCAGGTTCTTGTGATTCTCCTTGTTATTGGTACCTTTACATGCCCTGGTACATTGTATGTAATGTAACAAGTGTCAGGCCAGATAATTTTGGTCTCTGGCTATTTGTATTGCCAAGTTTGTGTATTCATTCAGATCTCACGCACTGGTTGGTTCAGTTACGAATTTTAGAATTTTTAGGTTAGGTTCCTGTCTTCTGTTATCCAGCAGAACAGACCAGAACTTCACTTATATATCTTTTTTATTTCTTTTTCATTTTTTGGGTTACCTCTAGTTATTGCTTTCAGATTGTATCGAAGTTTGGTTATGGTTTTGTTGGCTGTTGTTCATTGGATCTCAAACTTTAATGTGGTTTGGGTCAGACTTGAACCTCAGTGTGTCAAAATAGCTTCATCCGGGTCCTAATTGGGTAATGACATGGTTTTCTAGCTTTAAAAGAAATTTGGACCTTTTTTCATTTTAATTCGAGTTTTTAAGAACCGGTTTGATTTTGCCAGTTCTACCTTTATGCCATATTGCTGAATGTGGTGTATGTAATCTTGGTAGATATTTCTTTCTGAATATGCAGAAGCACCAAAAAAAATATATATATATAATTTTTGGATGTCAGTTCAAATTTTCTATTATCGATAGTTGCATCAGGAATTTCATCATATGTATATTAAAGTTATGTTTTTCTTTTTTATTTTTCAGTACCATCATTTAGATGTACTACACATGGTGATGATCTAGAGTCTTCCCAACCTTCATGTTCGGCTTCTCTGATGGCGCAGCCATCTCACTCCAGGCATAGCCGGTCTGTTTTTCTTTTTCCTTATTTTCCCAGAAAAATCATATTTTTCAGTAATACTACCAAACATTCCAAACTTGCTTGGTCAGCGCACATTGAAACAGTAATGTTGTCTTGATATTGTAAGTAAAGGTCTCTAGCAAAATTGCTTGTGAAATTCTAAGGTTTAGGGGCTAGTTGCTGAATAGAAAATTTTGGGAGGTAACAAACCAAATATTTTTGTATTGCGAGCCCTAACCCTGTAGGTTGGAGGTATTTAATTTGAGAAATCGAAATAAACCAAGCCTTGGAAAAGGATAGATCCTTTTATGCATTGTCCCTCCTTTTCCTGTAATGTTGAGTGTACATTATCATTTATTATCAATTGTTTTTATCTTTTATCAATATTAGATATTACCCATGTTTTTTAAATTTTGGAATACAGTATCAATTAATTAACTTAATTCTGGTTAAATGCAGGGATGACAACATCGACATGGATTTAGAGGAGGTAATGATTATGGAAGCTATCTGGCTCTCTATTCAGGTGACATCACCATTTGATGTGCATAGATTCGGGTTACTGGAGTATAGAGATATTTTGTACCTCTTTGCATCCTTTTAGCAAATTAAACTGTATAACAACCCATCAGTTCAATTGAATTTAATTATACCCTGATTTGGGCCACCATTCAATTGGATGTGATCAGAAAAAGCGTTCTTGTTTTTCTGCTTTTAAACACATACCTGTAGTAACTATAACCATGATCAACAATGGGAACGGATAAAGCTAAATTTTAGCTATGTTAGCTTGATTTTTAATATTTGGCTAAATTCCTATGAATCAGGAACAAGGAAGTGCACCACTCTATCCTGCATGCTCCGGGTCTCTGTGGGTAGATCCATACTCCTATCCTGCAGTGCTGCCTTTAGATGTACACTCTGGCAGCTTCTCCTGTGCTGTTGCAGCCTTAACTGAACAGCAACAGCAGCATCACCACCCTCTGACCAGTGTTCCCTACTCAAGTTACCCTCCTTTCTCCTATAATCAGATCCAAAGGCCTGGATTCGTCCCCTCTGTTGACATGTGCTCTACTATCGTGAACCCTTCCATTTGCGGTAGCTGGGTAGAGTCTCCTTCCAGTACACAAAGGGTAGTTCTGGCTGGAGATGACGGGGAGTGCTCAACCGACCAATGGTCCGATGCTGCTGAGGCTGGTACAAGCTATGCTGGGTCTGATATTGTTTTGGATACAGGTCCTGGACATTTGCCAGTACAACTACCAGTATCAGTACCAATGGTTATCCCTGATGGTTTTGGTATGGGGCCCGTCCATGGGGGGTTTGAGGACCAAATGATGTTGTCTATGGCTGTTTCTCTTGCAGAGGCACGCGGCAGAACAAATTCACCAGGTCTGACATGGCATTAGCCAGGTGCTGGGGGGTATTTTAGTATCCCGTGGTTTTTTGAGGTGGGTTTGTAGGGACATTTAGGGTTTTCCAGATGGTTTTGGTCTTTTGCTTATGTTGTTGTTTCTATAGTTTCTTCTATAGCTTGTGCTCGATGAGATAGTTGTTCTTTCATTGTTGGATTTTGTATACGTAATGTAAAATTGAAAGAAACGGAGAACAGTATAAGCGAAAGAGTGGTGCAGATGGTGTCTATTTTGGTTTTTGGTGAAGGGAAATATATTTGGAATCTGGAGATCATTCTAAGACTTTTAACTATCTTATTTTAGGGATGCAGTTCTTGACAATCCAATCCGTATAAGAATGAACAGACATCTTTTAAGTATAGGTTGGGGTACACTGATTTGTTTATAAAATGGGTGGCACTATTAGATCCAATCTGGCTTCATTGTTTATTTTATTTTAATTTGTAAAGCATGCAATGTCCATGTATATTTAACAATTAAGGAATTTGTCTGATTTTGAAATGCTAACTCGTGGGAAAATAGATTCTGGTACGATACTATGCAGTATGGAATCTAATCACCTGCATGGATTTTTTTTTTCCCTTTTCCTAAAAAATGATAAAATGAGTATAATCTAGTTTAAACATATTATTACATATACAACTATACCAGGGACAATAGACAAGGTTTCCGTGAAATCAGCTTTGTTCTTTTCTGTTTTGGGCCTTTTGCTTTTGTCGTACATTGATCGTCCGTAGAGTGAAACCAAAGCCTCTTTGTACTTTTCTGTGATATCAGCTTTGTCCAGAAGTATTCTTCTGTTCGTATGTACTGTAATAAATAAAATACATTTTGGTGTTTACAGAATACAGCATTGTTTGGACTTTGGACATGAAATCTTTGCGTCACTTTGAAATATGGCTCATAAAAAGCTGTATAATAGTGACGACTGACGAGTTTAAGAACAATTATGCAACTTTTTTGTTTTTAATTTGTTTCAATGTGCTAGGGCCGTTGAACCTTGTGCTTCCTAATAATTTACAATCAAATTGACAAAAAAAAAAGAGCAGCAACTTTTTCTAGTTGGCTTATATAATACTAGAATCGAGGTCTCACGTTATTTGTCTTCTACTCATCCTTTCATTTCTATTAGCATGTACTTTAGAAATTGTAAATTCAAAAGTAATCTAAAATATAAATATTTTCTTCATCATCCAAACGGAATAAAACAACGAAAATTTTAATGTTCAAGCAAAAGCTGAAAATGTACTATTAGTTTTGAGTAATGCTAGAACGACAAATACGATCCGGAATGTCAACTGTTAAAATTTCAAATGATCGATCCGAGCCGCTCAATGTAATCTCTATTTTAAAATCTCCTTGAAAATCTAATTTTATATTTTTCGAAATTTTTAAATATAATATTTTTGCATGTGGTCTAGTAGCTCAGGTGGTAAGAGCACTTGGCTCTCTTCTAAGAGATCCAGGGTTCAAGCCCGCATGCTTGCGATAGGCTTGGCGAGCCAGCGTAAAAACTCAGCCATATATACAAGAAATGACCAGGGTCGGGGTGTCATTTCTAGCCTACCCAACTTGTTTGGGATAAATGGCTTAGACTTTTAAATATAATATTTTTCAAATTTTCAAAATTAGAGGGTTTATAACTTTTTAGATTGAACATATTTTAAAATTCTAAAAAAATAGTAAAATAGTTTGAAAATAAAATTAAAATTTGATCTCCATGGAAGAATTTATTATCGAGAACGACTTGAGCGGTTCGAATCGGCATTTCCAATCTAAAAAATTGAAGTTTCATCATGTTGGACGAATATATGTGTCCAACATGTTGGACTCTAGTCATATACAATCATTTTTTTGAAAAAGTAATATTCATTATAAATAAACAGTCAATCATTTTTTTTTTCTTTTTACAAGATTACCGATTAATCAAATTTGAAATTCTTCAATACGTAGATCTTACTATCGGCTTTTGCTCTCAAGTAAAAAAAAAAATTCCAATAGATTTAGCAGCTTAAGGTTGCTGTTTCTGTTTCAGTGAATTTCTATCATACTAAGCAAGGCATAAGAAATCATGAAGGTGTAAGGATTTGGACATGTGGTTGTTCCCAAGTTAGCTAAACCTAGTGGTCCTGACTCCTGAGTCATATTATTATTACCTATATGAAATATGCTTATAGGGCAAAACTGTCCCGATTACTATTTCTATTGCTATTGTTTTTAATGTTTCCCTGATGCTTGATGCTTTTGTTTCTATATATTGCATTCAAGGTTCTTATTTTTTTTTTATTATTAACACACTCATGCTGCCTTTGCTTGATCAATAACGTTTAATGTTTGTGCCAGAGTAGAAGGTACAACAGGGACAAACTTTAATGACATGCGCTTTTGGTCTGAGTTGTGTCCTTACTATAAAGGAGTATAAATATTTTATGGAATAAATCAAATTACTGGGAAAAATTGTAACAATTTTTGCTATCTACGTAAATCTATATAATTTATGCTTTGTATAATAAATTAATAATGTAGATTCAATTGTATTGAAATACTTTTCTGACTAAGCTGGATACACTACATGATGATTGGATGACCGACTATACTAGCGACATCGTCAACCTACCTTGAAATAATTTTTTTTCTCTTCTCCCTCTAAATAATTTTCTTTGAATTTGTGATTTATTATAAAAAAATTCTCTTCTCCCTTAACATTTTTTTTTTCATACTCATTGCATGGTTTGAGGGGTATTTGTCCGGCTTGAATGATCTAGGTTTAATAATTTTTTTATAAATGTGAATTTTATTACGACGGATGCTGTTCTATCCCAAACTTAATTTCAACCTAATTTTTGACGTTCTAACGTTGGTAAAAATGTTCCTTGTGTAAACAGCACCGTGTGTGTGTGTATATAGAGTTTTGCTATGGTGAGTCGCGACTCACTAGAGAATCTGTGAGTCGCGCTCAAAACTTCTAAATTTGGTTCAAAATGACTGATCTAAACCGTTAAATGCGATCTCTCAATTAAAATCTCTATGCAGATCAAATTTTTTATATATATATTTTAAAATTTTTAGTACTTTTTCGGATTTTTAAAAAATGCTATTTTTGAACGGTTCAGAACTAATTAGATTAACGATTTTCTTAACTTTCAAAAAAAAAAAAAACTTAAACCAACTGTTGGTGCAACGTGCAAGCGAGAAAACTGTTTTTTATATTAAATTTATGTTACCCAATTTCCTCTGCTAACGAACGGAATTCAAAATTCCTTCCTAACCAAACAGCATCCTGAAAATAATATGCCAGGCTCCGTTTGGATAAGGTGTGGGAAGATGGGAAAAAGGGAAGAAGTGGGAAGAAGTATTGAAAAGTGTGTAATTTTGTGAAGAATTTGGATTGTTTATAATAAATTTATTCTCTTATTCCCTTCTTTACTTCTTCCCAAATGGAGCCCAGAGAAGGAAAAAAGTTACAAATCATTGGTCTTTCTGAGATGTTTCCCACAGCTCTTTGAATTTGCTTTTACACAACAGAGCTTAGTTTTTCTTTTTATGCCAAGAAATCATATTTCCTAGCCTCAGCCGTCACTATTTCAGGGTTGTTTGAGTTGGTGCTGTTGTTTGATACATCCTTCAAGGTTGACTCCATCTATATGTTGATGTATCAGGAATGTTATTGTCAATTAGCAGTGCAGGAAAAAAAAAATAGCACATACATTAGAGTTGAAGCCTTGAAGGGCGCCATGGTCGGAGGAAAACTGAGCGCGAACCGGATCGAACCAAACCAGGTTAAGCTGAACATCGGCGTCCCCTCTATTTTTCTATCCGATTCTTTTCTTAGGCGATGTATTAAAATGTGCCTTTTGAATATTTATCAAAATCCCCGAGGCTCTATATCAAAACAAGCCCTTTGAATTTTTTATCAAAATTATTTAAGGGCTATGTAATAAACCAAAAACATTAAAATTTTAGCAAAATTTCAAAGGGGTTTGTACGTATCAAATCGAGCCTTTTGCATTTTATCAAAATCTACTCCATATCAGAACAAGATCTTGAAACCGAGCCCTTCCAATTTTCACCTTAGAGATTTTGGTAAAAATTTCTACATAATGAGTTTTGAATTTTCACCAAAATCTCTAAGGGCTCAGTACGAAGCAAAACTCTTTGAAATTTTATCAAAATATCTCTAAGGGTCTGTGTGAAACAAACATTTAAAATTTCACGAAAATCTCCAAAAGTGTTATATATCAAAGCGAGCCCTTTACATTTCTTTTAATCTGATTTTTATAAACGAGTTTCAATCATATTCGGAATGAACCAAATTAATTAAGAAAGCATGTAACAAGTTTAAAAATGTAGATCAAAGGCATAGAAATTATTTTCTAACCGAATTTGATACACTAGCAGCATTGTATGATATATATGTCTCAAGGACTTTCTTCGATTTTATGATTTATAACCTGACAGCATCTTCTTCATTCTTTTGTGTGTGTACTAGCTTAGATTTGGTACTCCTAAAGTTTAAATAGCCCCCAGTTTGGTAGCAACTGTCTGGCTTTTACAGTCTATAGGTTTCATAATTTTCGTGTGTGCGTGCGTGTACGTGTTAATGCGTGTGTATGTTTTTCTTTTTCTTTCTTTCTTTTTTTTTTTCCAATTTTCCGAAGCTGTTTCTATTCCAATTCTTACCTCTTTTCATGATAAGTTTTTACAACCACCCTTGGGTAAAAAATGTTCCTTATATAAATAGCACCAAAAAAAGAGAAACACGGAACAATTTATTTATAAATAATAAGTATATTTCAACTGTGGCTGCATGTGACAAAACACTAGACCTAGTTTTTGGAACCTATTGGACCATTCGCTTGTATTATTGTATACAAGTTTATTAATAAGCAGTCATGGACAGGTGAAAAGTAACAAAGTACTAGCGCCTAGCTTATACTTATACATATGCACAAAATATAATACTTAAAAACAAGTGAAAATCTGGAAGAAAAAAACAACTTTTAAAATAATACCAGCTAGTTAACTCTTTACAGTTTACAAGACGAATGAATAAGCGACTCTCGAGTCAAAAAAAAAAAAAAAAAAAAAAAAAAAGAAAAGAATGGCCAATTCCCCAAAATGAGCATCGTCTTTGATGCCTACTGTGCCTACCAACCATGTGGCCAAAACTTTTGTTAATTCGATGGTAAATTATGGAGGAAGCACAAGGTTCCACGACCATAACATACTGAAACAAAACGACACCATAAAGCTTGCATAATTGTTTTTTACTCTTCAATATCAATACCATCCCACAATGTTGTAGACATTAAAAAGGTATTTTCACACTTCATACAAACCGAAGGGTACTTTAAAACTATATCACAGAAAACTACAAAGTTGCTCAAGTTTCACTCTGGGGCCGACCGATGTATGACAAAAGCAAATGGTCCTAAAAAAGACTGATCGCAATGAAAGATCAGATTCTAAACTACAGACCATGAATCTAGTTGCGCACGAGTTAGCATTGCAATATTAGACAAGATTATTAACCCTAAATATACATGAATATTACATATTCAATGAATGGAAATGAAATATAACAAATATAGTCAGAATGGATCCCCTAGTCTAGCAGGGGAATTGCTTTATGCAGGCCTCCAATTTGAAGATCCACTCCTTTGTGGACTAAAATACCCTTTGCATTCCTCTAATTTACACCTTTCAATTCACAATTTAGTTTGGACGCCAGGGGTATTTTCGTCAAGAGGGAGTGGATCTCTAAATTCGGGGAGTGCATAAAGCAAAGGCAATGTACCCCAACCTGTACCCAATTGATGTCTGCTCAGTATTATATGTATTTGATTATCCAAAATTGCAACTCTAAAATTGATGGTTGGGTATCTCAGAATTAACTATGATATCCAGATTAGAACTATATTTCCTTTCACAAAACCTAAAAGATACATCATCTGAACCACTCTTTTGCTTATTGTTCTTCATTATACAAATCCAACAATGAAAGCATCTAATCAAATACAAGCCATAGCAGAAACTACAAAACCAACAACATAGGCAAAAGACCAAAACCATCTGAAAAAAATCTAAATGTTCATACAAATCCACCTCAAAAAACATGGAATTCTAAAATACCCCCTAGTGACTAGCTAATGCCACATCAGACCTGGTATGTTTGTCCTGCCATGTGCTTCTGCAAGAGAAACAGCCATAGACAACATCATTTGGTCCACAAACCCCCCATGGACAGGCCCCATACCAAAATCATCAGGGATAACCATTGATACTGACATTTGACACTGGTAATGGTACAGGAAAATGTCCAGGACCTGTATCCAAAACAATATCAGACCCAGTATAGCTTGTACCAGCCTCAGCTGCATCAGACAACTGGTTGGTAGAGCAATCCCCATCCTCTCCAGTCAAAACTACCCTCTGTGTACTGGAGGGAGACTCGACCCAGCTACTGCAAATGGAAGGGTTGCCGACAGAAGAACAAATGTCAATAGAGGGCATAAATCCAGGGTCTTTGGATAAAGGAGAAAGAAGGGTAACTTGAACAGGGAACACTGGTCAGAGGGTGGATGATTCAACTCGAATAGGCAAGTGTTGATTCAACTCAATGGAATAAAGAAAAGGTTAATTCACTGGATAAAGAATAAGCCTTATTCGAACAAGCCCTTATTCGTCCCATTGTTCTAAGAAAATGCAGGGAACAAGAATAAGGGGTCGAATAAGCCCTTATTTGAATAAGCGCTTATTCATTGGTCGTTTGGTTCGCACGAAAAAACACTTATTTGAGCCAAACCAAACACACCGCCAATGATTGTCGTCTTTGATGCCAATTGTACGCACCAAACTATCCATGCAAACATTTTTTCATAGAAAATTATTTTACCTAATTTCCTCTGCTTATGAACAGCATTCAAAATCCTTTGTAACCAAACAGCATCATGAAAATAATATCCCAGAGAAAAAAATTACAGATCATTGGTCTTTCTGAGATGCTTTCCTGGAATCATTTTCTGAAAGCATAGCCCTTTGAATTTGCTTCTGCAACAGAGCTCTATAAGCACAAGCTGAGGCTAAATTCTTCTCTAATTTTTCTTTCTTGGTCAAGAGGTCATATTTCCGCGCCTCAGCCATGGCTATTTCATCATTGTTTGAGTTAGTGCTGTTGTTTGAAATATCCTTCAAGGTCGACTTCATCTATGGATGTTTCAGAATGTCACTTAACAGTGCTGGAAGAAATAGCACACAGATGGAGAAATGTAATAATAACCATCGGAAATTCAAGTTGAGGAAAGAAGAAAATCAAAAGGACAAAAGTTTGCAACCTAGATCTATATTTGCGACTTCCTTTGTTAATTTCTATACATCCTAACATCTTCAGCTAACAAGAAAAAGGTTTTATTGTTTACTTATTTCATATTCTTAACAACTCAGGGCAGACACTCATTATAATAAATGGTAGATTAATAACTATTTTTACCAACCATGGCCGGATACCAGATCAGCTAAGAAACAGCGGCTTAATGTTTTTGTAAAAAAGTACCAGAAAATGGATGAGAATATATTTCATTTGCTATTTTATGAAGAGAAATCGGGGCACATACATTGGATACCAACTCTCTCAGTCTCTGCACTTCCACCCTGATTTCTGATTCAAATTTTATATGCAATTCCTTGAACTCCTTCATTTCAGATCTCTTTGCATCATAAAAAATGCCCCATTCCTTTTCTTTTTCCTCAAGCTCCTCTATCTCACACTTCACTGCACTAAATACCAAATTAATTCAACTTATAAGGGGAAAAAAAGGAATTTCCATGCTATACTGTCCAATCACAAGAATTTCCTCGTTGTAAATAAAAAGTCCCATGTTGAGCACTGACATAAACTTTTTAGTAAAATTATATCATTAGGCTGCAATTACACTCGTGGTTACTGATTTTAGAACTGATGCTCGTCATAATTCACAAGTGCATGATCGACAGCTACTGGTACATTAGCTGAAACAATTCATTCTAGGTGCTTATGGTATTTCAAATTACCTCAATTCACAAGTAGCAGACTGGTATCTAGAGTCAATGGAGTCAATCTTAGACTTCTCTGCAAGGATCCGAAACCCTAATTCAGCGTGCCTCCTCTCGAGTAACAAGTGGCGCTGCTCCAGGCATCTTAAATTGGCCAATTTAGATGACAGTAATTGCGATTTCGTGCTTTGCAATTCTTTCTCTGCCTAAAATCGAAAAAAAAAATCATGAAATTGCCCCATTATGACAACTCTTACAACCAAAGAGTAAACATAACTTCTTTAATCTCTATCACTAATTCCAGTAACCCAATTTCAGAATCATTGAAACCATGAAAAGAGTCCAAACTCTCCTCTTTGGTATCCATAAAAGTTACCATTTTACGACCATATTCCCTATGTATAGTGCCAAATGATACTAAATAAAAGGAAACAAAAATCAGAAGGAATTGACGGAACATGGATTGAATGAAGAGAAGCGAGGTGGGACTGAACCTGGAGTAGAGAGAGGCGGTGGCGACGAGCATCTTCCATTTGGTGGAGGCGTTCATGGAAGCCGGAGGGAAGCGCCATGCTTGGAATCGAGACAGAGTGTGAGTCACACTGTGTGACCAGCGAAGAGGTTTTAGCGAGGAGATTATATATGATATATCCTCTCTCAGCGGCGGATCCGTTGATAAGAATATTTAATACGAAAATCGGACGGCTGGATTCCTCTCTCTCTCTCTCTCTGCATGGTTTGGAAACCAATTCTGGGTTGTCTGGGCCTCAAAATGGCCCAGAGCAGTTATAGAGTGCTTTGCGTGTGTAGTGAAAGGAAAGAATTTAAGAAAAGAATATAACTACTCGGTTCATCTGAATTCTGAAATAAAATTTTCTAGTAGAGATGTGCTTGCTTCTTTTTTTTTTGAGAAAATTAGTTTTATGCCACTCTAAAACAATCTAATTCTAAATATGCCATCACAAAACAAATAATTGGATATATGCCATCACAAAACAACACAAATTGGTTTTATACCACTATCTTCATTTAAAAGATACTAAAAATATTTTCATATAATTTTATGCTGTCAGATTTTTTGATAATTCCTAAAATACCCTTACTGGATCAAAAAATGGGGAAAAAAATCATATTCCTTTCTTTTCTCTATTTCCCCTTTTGGTTTGGAGCCGATAGAGCTTTGCGTACACAGAACGGCGGCGGCAACGACGCGCGACTCATCGGGACATACTTCGTCGCTAAGAAGGAGAGACGTACCCTTAGTGAAGCTATGAACGACGCGCGACTCATCTGTACTAATTTTTCCTTTTTCTTTTTTTTTCTCATTCTTTTATCCTTTTTCTTTCTATTTTGATTTCAATTTTTTTAACCATTTTACATATGAATTGCCTTTAATTGAATTCGCTCTCCTCTTCCAATATTTTTCTGTTTATAAGTTGGAAAGTATCCATTTTTTGTGACAATTAGAGGTACTAGAAGTGTTGGAAATGCATCTGATTGGAGGAACTAGAAATGTTGGAAATTCATCTTTTTTTAGGTTCTCCAGCAATGTTTGCATGTTCAGAGGTTCGGGTCTTTGTTTTACTAGTTTCTGTTTTTAGTTTTAGCTTACCAGTATTTTGTTTTAGTTTTATTTTCTGTTTATCAGTATCTTTTCTTCTGGTAGGGTAGCAGCTTAGATGAAGCATTGGCTAGTAGTCACGGGTTTTTTTCTTAGAAAAGTTTTAGAGATTGATTTTCAAATGCAGTGCAATCTGTATTGTTTTACAATTTTTTAGTGGATTTGTTGCCAACGGGCACACCTAAAAAAAACAAAAAACAAATAATGTTTAGTATTGACATATTTAAAAGGGTAACATGGTCATTTTAATCAACCAATGGCATAAAACTAATTATTATTGTTTTGTAGTGGCATAAAACCAATTAGTTGTTTTGCGATGGCATATCTCGAATTTCAGATTTTTGGAGTGGCATATCTCGAATTGCCCCTTTTTTTTTTGTGTTGTGGAACGATTTTTGTGTGACAAGAAACAATATGCATGGTAGACATACATTTGTCGTTCACCTTCTACCGACTTTGCAACAGCAGGCATAAAACGCAAAAAATAATTTCTAAAAAAAAGAGGGGGTTGGGAAGTGGCTGTGGTGTGGGGGGAGGGCACAATATATGAAATTCGAATAAAAATATATTAATTTATCATTTGAGCATCCAAATATCGTTTATCCGCGCGACAAGTGCTAACTCCGCGTCAAATAATTAGAAAATAAGATAATGGAGAAAATTGAATAAACATTTTATTAGAAATACTTTTATAAATTAATAGGAAATTCTAATGTGGACACAATTAACAGAGACTGTTCATTTTTTATAAATCGTACGATCAGTATAGCATATTAAAACTTTGCATCTTAAATTACTCTGTTAAATTTAACAGAATGTTTTTGTCGGAAGGGGTAAAATAGTCCATCAAATTTAACACAAATTTTTTGTTGGAAGGGTAAAAATGTCTGTATATCGATGCCCCCCGTTTTATCTCTTTTGCCAAATTGTTGCATAAAAGAAAAGTTAATTCTTTTCTAAAACAATTAAGTTAAAATTCTATTAATTGTGTTGAATCAAATCATACAGATTTTGTTCTTCTTTTTAAAAATATTTAAGGATCTATCGAGAGAAATATGTTAGTAAAAGATTTTTTCTTGTTGTCAAAAGAAAATCTTCCGTTGGGATAATGAATCACATGTTTATATTATCATCATTTTGATTTTTTTTATATGAAAAAGTTTTTTTATTTTTTACTACTTGGCGTGTATAGTATGAGGTGACGGAAAAATGTTACATTTTTTGGCATGCATGGAATTACATGGAATTATAACTACTAATAAAATATGAAAAAGTGTATAGTATGAGGTGATGGAAAAATGTCACATTTTTTGGCATGCATGGAATTACATGGAATTGCAACTACTAATAAAATATGAAAAATGCCTGATTTCTTTTTAATGTTACCTTATTTCGATTTTTTAACGAAATTATAATAAAAATTGACAATCACATGAATGCATGGAAAAATATGATTACTTGGAATGCATCGTATAATGATTAAATTTCATCAAATAATAAAATAATCTGACACGACTTGATACAACTAACATGATGTGACAACACAACACGACTTAATACAACTAACAAGACGTGTCAACACGACAAACATGAAGTGTCAACATAACATGATACGAACAATACATATTGTTTCTTAAAATACTATTAGTAAATATTTTTCCTTTATTTTTAATTTTTTAACATTAGAAATAATAAAATAATCTAACACAATTTGGCACAAGTAACACAACATATTAACACGACATGACTTGATACGACTAACATACGTGTAACATGACTTGACACGAAGTTTTGACATGACACAACTTAACACGACATGACTTGATTAAATTTCATCAAGATTTCAATAAACATTATTGTTCATGAGAAATATTTATTTTTCATGAAGTTTTGAAATATTTTATTATATTCAGTAGCATTTGGCCTTTAATTGACATGCTTTATTTTGTATTTTACCTATTAACTAAATTTTAAAATAAATTAAATTATTTTAATGCAACATCAGAATAGAATTAAATCTTCCTTTTTTTTCCGAACATTATATCTTGTTTCTGCAAAATGCTATTACTGACTTTATATGTGCAATCTGTGGAATGATATATTTGCTTGAGTTTTGCTTAAAATTAAACATGTTTGACATCAAACACAATTTAAAATTCAATTGTTAGAATTTTAAATTGTCAATCCGAACCACTCAACATGATCTCTATATTAAACTATCCTTAAAATTAAATTTTTATATTGTTTTGAATTTTTGAGCTATTTTTTCAAATGTTTTTAAATTAGAACGTCCATAACTAATTAGATTGAAAATACTAAAATAATTTAAAATATAAAATTTGATTTCCATGAAGATTTCAATATAAAAAAAAAATTAGTTATCCGGATTGACTGTTATAATGTTAACAATTAAAATTTGATCATGTTGACAAGTGTACATGTCAAAACATGTTTGATAAGTGTATATATCAAACATATTTGTCTGTTTTAAACAAAATAACTAGCTCCCCTGACTCTCAAGTTTCATCAATTTCTACTGGTGTTTCATAACTAACAAAAAAACTTATTAGTATCATGTTAGTTTACTATTTTTTTTTTATAAGGACAAGGTTAATCAATGTTTTTTTAACTATTACTAAATTTTGTTATGTTTTTGGACGAATTAATCATTTTGAAATGATAGAAAAATTCTATATTAACCTACTATTTGTCCTAAATTTATTATTTTTAATTATTTCAATGATCTTATAAATGAACGAAAGCATACAATATAATTGAAACATAAGAATTAAATTTTACTTTTTATGCATATATTGTACTAGCTAAGACTCCATAACTCATAAGAATGAAATCTTATATTTTGACAAAATAAATAAAAACTTATTTTAGTTCAATTTTTTTATTTTGAAATATACTACAGTAGTATTAAATAACTGATAAAAAGTACATGTAATTTTTTTCTTTGGAAAATGCTCATTTTGATGATATTTACTTGTAAGATAGAATGTGATTTTTAAATCTATAAATAATTATTTTAAATTTTAAATTTAATTTCATATCATTGAGTGATTTAATCATGTACTATTTTTTAAAGGGCCGAACTTTAAAAGCTGATATCATTGAATTCTAATGATCTAGCAATTTCCTCAAATTAGCAAAAAAGTATTCAGAACAATATAAATTTGGTCTCTATGAAGATGTCAATTTGCGGATCAAATTGAGCGATCCAGATCAGCTGTAATCTCAAAAATTAAATTTTTATTGCATTGTTCTATTTTTTTTTAATCATAGACAAGTTCACTATTAATCTACTATTCGTCCTAAATGATTTCTTTAATAATTTCAATGATCTTATAAAATGAATGAGACTTAGAACATAATTGAAACATAAGAATGAAATCTTATTTTTTTATGCATGTATTGTAGTAACTAGCCTTCATAGTTCAAAAGAATGAAATCTTAATATTTTGAGAAGTTTTGAAATAAAATATTTTAGTTTTAATTGTTTCATTTTTTTTATATCATTGGATTCTAATGATCTAGGAAGGTCCTCAAATTATCAATTTTTTTGTGCATTGTGTGTCCTGAAGTGGAAATTGCATAAAAGGTTATTTAATTAGTCAAAGGCAATTTAATATTTGGGACCGTATTTTGTCGATTTTTGTTGCATAAAAGGCAAATTAAATTTTTTTTCTAAAATCAATTAGTTAGCCTAATCATTAATTGTGTTGAATATAATCATACAAATTTTGTTCTACTTATTAAAATATTTAAGGATATATCGAGATATTTTAGTAGATTTGTTGTTGCCAAAAAGAAATTAATCACTTCCTAAGTTTTACATTGAGCAAAACTTAGAAAGTCCGGGTAAAGAAATGGATGGCCAAACCCAGTTACGGAGTTACCCAAACCTGTTTCTTGTCCCAGTAAGGAAATGGATGGCTGAGAAGTGAGAAGATAACGGGGATGGTTGTTGATGGCTGAAAAGAAAAAATGGGATACGGCTTTTATAATCAGAGAGCAAAACAATAGTAAATCTATTGAACCATGATTCATATAAGTTTCCGTGCACCATGACCATTTTGGTCGGTGATTTCACAAATTGTCAAATCTAATTTAAGAAACCCAATCTATATATATTGAAATCTCATAACAAACAAAATTTTACAATTTTTAAAATTTTTTTACTATTTTTTAACACTTGCCATTTTTTGCTATAAATATACTAATTTATATGACAAAAATGACAAGTTTTAAAAAATTCGAAAAAATAGTAAAAAATTTCTAAAAATTGTAAAATTTTGTTTGTTATGAGATTTCAATATATAGATTGGATTGGTTAATTTAGATTTGTCAATTTGCAAAATCACCGATCAAACGGTCGTGGTTCACGGAGCGCTCTATGCATCATGGTTCACAATAGATTTACTCGCAAAACAAATACTGGGAGTTATCGTTCCTTCTTGTTTTTATTTATTTGGATGGATTTCGTGTGGTGTATATCTGACGATGTCAGACTCGTTTTGGCCATAGAGGATCAAGGGAGTTATCCCGCTGGACTGGATTTTATTGAAAGAATGGAGACAGGTTCTATTTCTCGTTAGCGGGTCCGGATGGTAACGGGTGCGAACCTGTTAAAACCTTTCGGACTCCTTGGACCACAACCCGCAAGGAAGGGTTCTATGGTGCTGTAAAGATATTCTTGGAGATGATCTTGATATGTAAAGAGAGAAGATAGAATTGAAACTAATTGTATAATGTTGTTGTATTGTACCAGACCAGGTACTGGTCTGATCAATATATACAAGTACATCAATATAGCCGTTCACAGCCAATACACGGGTACAATGGTAATTGTTATCTAGTCTTAATACATCCAATACTAATGAATCTAGTTAACCTCTCTAATCCTCTTTCTGATCCTCTATGGTTGCTGCCTTATTACCCCCCCCCCCCCCCCAACAAATCGAAGTACTGGTGCAGACTGAGAGTTTGTGTCGTAGTTCTGAAAAACGCTGAGACGCCAATGGCTTTGTGAGAATATCAACGATTTGATCCTTTGAACACAGGAATTGAACTCGAAGCTGTTTGGTGGCAACCCTTTCTCGTACGAAATGATAATCGATTTCAATGTGCTTCATACGGGCATGAAAGATGGGATTGGAGGCTAAGAAGGTAGCCCCAATGTTATCACACCAAAGTGTTGGTGGTGCAGCCAGGATAGTATGAAGTTCAGTGAGAAGATATTGCAACCATAGGATTTCTGCACATGTTAAGGCAAGACTTCGATACTCGGCTTCAGTACTTGATCGAGAAACCGTGGTCTGTTTCTTTGCACTCCATGAGACTAGGTTTCCTCCAAGATATATGCAGAACCCAGTCGTGGACCGTCGGTCATCCGGACAGCCGACCCAGTCCGCATCACAGTAGGCATCAATGGTTAAAGATGCAGTCGGCTTGAGGTGTAATGTGCGAGTGAGGGACCCACAAAGATACCATAGTATTCGTTTAACCTGCTGTCCACTGTGGTATAGTTGGTTGATGCATGTATTGAGAGACACGGTTGACGGCAAATGAAATGTCGGGACAAGTAAGTTTAGCATATTGAAGAGCCCTGACAATGCTATGGTACAGCTTCGGATTGTCAAACAGTGGTCCATCATCTTTGGATAAAGGTGATCCTGATGCCATAGGTGTGTCACACGGTTTTGCATGTACCATGTTTGCTTTGGTGAGGATGTCCATGATGTATTTTGTTTGAGAGAGTTGCAATCTTGTTTCACAAGACAAGACTTCTATGCCCAGAAAATAGTGCACTAACCCGAGATCTTTGAGTGCAAATTTATCATGAAGGACATTAATAAATTTGGTAACAAGTTGAGGGCTGTTATCGGTTATAAAGATATCGTCAACATATACAAGTATAATTGTAGTATGATTGCCAATGTGTGAAATAAATAGAGATGGGTCATATTGTGACTCACTAAAACCGGCAGCCACAAGAGTAGAACAAAGTTTATGGAACCAAGCACGGGGTGATTGTTTGAGGCCATATAAAGATTTGTAAAGAAGACATACATGATTGGGGTGAATTTCATCAATGAACTCGGGTGGTTGTGTCATGTATACCCGCTCTTCAAGGTCACCGTGTAAGAACACATTTTGCACATCGAGTTGTCGAATTGGCCAATGATTGTGCACGGCTAAGGAGAGAATCACTCGGATTGTTGTTGGCCGTACTACGGGACTAAAAGTATCAAAATAGTCTACGCCCTCTTGTTGATTGAACCCCTTAGCTACAAGACGTGCTTTGTATCGCTCAATCGAGCCATCGAATTTCCTTTTAATTTTGTAGATCCACTTGCATCCAATCACTTTTTGGTTGGGAGGGGGGTACAAGTGTCCATGTATGATTAGCGACAATGGCATTAAATTTTGTTATCATTGCTTGTCTCCATTCGGGGTGAGGAGAAGTTTTGGCAAAGGTAGTCGGTTTCTTGTCCTGCATTGAATGAAAAGCAACAAAATCAGGGTAGTGACGAGGTTTGCGGGTGTTGTCACGACTACGAGTGGTCATGGGATGAGTATTGGTAGTCTAAGGTGGCAGATTAATCTGATTAGCAGGAGCGGTGCTGGAATTTTGTTGAGAGTCAGAGTGTGTATGAAGTGCAACGGAAGTGGAAGAGGTTTGAGCCATTGAATTTGAATGAAGGTCAGATTGTAAAGGTAGCGAATTGACAGTATCAACTGTGGGAGACAGAAGTGGCTCAGAATGAGGTCTAAGTGACGCAAATGGGCTGTGTGAGGAGGAAATATGGGCCTGGTCATAGGTTGCAATGCTGGGCTGGCAATTTGAGAGTGTTGAAGATGGAATGATAACAGAAAGAAACGAAGAGTCTGAGGTATGTGTTGTTGGAGAATTCTCAGCTAGTTTGCCATGATGTTTGACGTAAAAAGAGGTTTCATCGAATTGTGCATGTCTAGAGACATATACTTTATTAGAAGGTAGGTGTAAACAACGATACCCCTTTTGAGTGGTAGAGTACCCGACAAAGATACAAGATAAAGAGCGAGATTCAAGTTTATGAGAGTTATATGGTCGAGTGTAGGGGAAACAAGTACAACCAAGCACTCGTAGAAACAAGTAGTCGGGTTTCTTGTCAAAAAGAGTGGTGTAGGGTATTGCATTTGTAGAGTTAGGCAATCGGTTTATAAGGTAAACTACACTCGAAAAAATTTCATCCTAAAAGGTTGTTGGTAAGGAGGCATAAGACATGATGGATAAGGCAAGTTCGATTATGTGGCGATGTTTCCTTTCGGAAACATCATTTTGTTGTGGTGTATGCGGGCAAGTAGTTTGATGTATGATTTGTGGAAATTTGGTTGCAATCGGTTTGAACTCGGTTCCCCCATCGGATCTCAAAACTTTAATATTAGTAGAGAAAAAAATTCTCTACTTGGGCTTTAAACTTAGAGAAAATACTTACAACTTCACTTTTATTCACCTTGAAATAAATCCAACAAAAACGAGAAAAATCATCCACAAAAATTACATAGTAACGAAATCCATTCCTAGAAATAACGGGGGAAGGACCCCAAACATCACTATGAATAAGTTCCAAAGGAAAATTGGTAGAAGACATAGAAGAAGAAAAATGTAATCTATGAGCTTTGCCAAGAATACAATCATGACAAGAATCAACTTTATATGAAGAACAAGGTAAATCAAACATCTTTACAACTTGAAGAGTAAGAGAACTAGAAGGGTGACCAAGGCGGTGATGCCACAAATTTGCGGAGGTACGAACTCCAACCAAGGCTTTTGGAGTAGTAGAAGAATTGTTGGAAGGTGCCTTGACATAATAAAGACCGTTGTTGGAAGTGAACTAAAAAAGAGTCTTGTTGGTGAGATGGTCCTTTAAGAAACAAGAAGAATTGGATCAGGATACCATTAAGGACGGATTATCACTAAGAAGTTTGGATAGACTAATGAGATTGCGGGAGAAATTTAACACACACAAAGTATCTTTAAGCTCAACTTGATAACTAGAAATAATGAGAGATGTTGTACCAATATGATGAATAAGTAGTCCCGAACCATCTCCAATTTGTAAAGTGTCAGATCCATTATAATTGTAGAAGGATGACAAGTTGTTGATGTCGTTGGTTACATGATGACTAGCACCGGAATCAAGTATCCAATCAGCCGAATTGTTGGTATTAGAAGGCTGTGCCACATACGCCTGGAAGGGCTGAGACTTAGGCCGAGAGTTCGCATCAGGTGTATACCGATATTTGCAATTTTTTGCTGAGTGACCTGGTTTCTTGCAAATCTGACAGAGGCTACTCGTATCAGCTAGAGCTTGTGTACCTGAAGTAGACTGTGTTACAGCTCTTGGTTGAGGCATAGTACCTGGCATTGCTCCTGGCGTTGATGAGGGTTAAAGTTGGGTTGAAAGCCAATTAACGCAGAAGAGGTAGAATTGGAGCGAGATTGCTGTTGGGAATGATTCTGAGAAAACCCTTTCTAGAAATTCTGACCGCCATTCTTTGCTGAACCTTGCTGAGTGAAGGTAACAAAAGCTGCTGGTGTAGATGATGTTGTCTGGGACTTGAGAAGTCCCTCATGACTGAGTAGCAAGCCTTGAAGATCAGCAAAGGATAAGATCTCATGTCTACTTTTGATCGATGGGGAAACCAAGTCTCAAAATAAAAACCTCGTGTCTACCGATCTAATCGTTTGTAGAACAGCTTGAGGGTCGAATCCACAGGGACGGTGTTGGAATATTAATCTTTTACTTTACTAAACTAGTTAGACAGTTTTCAACTCTTTTGTAAATTAAGGGTTGCAGGTGGGTTCAAATCTTAAGTCTAGTTTCAAGGTCAAAACAAGAATTAATGAGTGAGATTCAACAAGTCACGAAATTCTAGGATTTCTGGTTGCTAACACTTCTTCTTAGTCCCAGTTCCAGCGGCCCGCTGACTCTCGTAGCAGCCCGCTAAAAGAACTTAGGTCGCTAATCTATTAGACTGGTCGCTGGCCACTTGGCGGGCATAGACAACCTCGCTGATTCACTCAGCGGCCCGCTAGGATTAGCGATGAGAATGCAAATTGACCTAATTCAGTTGATAATTGTGTAGGGATAATGGCTTAATTAAGGTTCCTAGATCAAACTCTCATTTTAGGTCTGGTTATCAATTAATTAACCCAATTTCCCTCGTATAGAATCTAGATTTCAACTAGCGTTTCTTGGTCTAGTTTCTACAAGTTTATACCTTTCTAACCTATGAAATCCTTGAGTTTTCACTCTTGAAAAGGACTTAACTCTCGTTAACTAATCCTGGTTTAACCTTTCAGTTTACAACCTTCATGTTAATCATAATCATGCCTAATAATCTAAGTTTATTTGGACTTAACCACCTAGCAATTAAGCGAGCTCTACTTAACGGGTGTAAACAAATCTACTTAGATAATCATGGCATAATCAATTCAAGCAATTCAAGCAAGGTATAAAACACAAAGATATCAAATAAACTAAATAAACATGCAATCAACAACTAAGAATTCGAGTTTACAACCATAGCCCTAGAACAAACAATCAACAACTAAGAAACATCATACAAACACAAGAGAAAATGAGAATAAGGAAAGATTACAACCAATTGCTCTTGCGTGTGTCGAAATCTCCTATCAAACACGTCTATTGCTGTCGCAAATGACCTGCTTGGCGCTGCCACGATCTGGACTTGAGACCTAACTCTCAAATAACTCAATGAATAAACCCTAAATTGACCTTGGATTTGGTCTCCTTCTTGTTCTCCCTTGTTCTCCCTCAAAACAGGTCTTTAATAGGCCTTGGGAAGGTATAGAAACGCTGAAAATAACTGAAGACGTGCTCTGGATGCACCTGGAGTCGGTAGAAATCGCCATCCAAATATAGAAATGCTAAATCGGGCGATTCTGCTAAATCTGGCAGTTCCAGGCCTGCGGGCCGCTGGGACTTTCAGCGGGTCGCAGGAAAATGTCAGCACTGCGTCCTGTCAGTATTTTGAGCATATCTCCTTCATCCGAACTCCGTTTGAGGTGATTCAAGATCCGTTGGAAAGCTTAGAACGAGCTCTTCAACTTTATGGACTCATCCAAGTCATTTCTTGTCCAGAATATGCAATAAAATTAGAAACTATAGTAGTAACTCATTCTTGACACAAAACCCTAATTAAACTAACCTAAACTCATCTAAACTATCTAAACTATGTAAACTCAAGGAAATTGGTTTAGTTTGGAGACAAAATGGTATCTGAATATGCATATAAAATCCACTCATCATCTACTGGTTGCAGTGATGGCGGCTACAAAAGAATTATAATCGGATCCCAACTCGTTAAGAGTTGTCAGCACAAGGTCGTCATCTGAGACTGGCGCACCAACGAATTTGAAGCAAATTGTTGTTGTAGAGTTGTCCAGAGTGAAGAAGAAGTTGTGCACGAAACACTTGGGCTTGAATGGAATCCGTCAGGGATGTGCGCAACCACCCAAGTAGTAATTGATCTTGCCTATTCCACAACAAATAATCGAAGTTGAACTCAACTTGTCCTTCTTGATTGATCCGTGTGGGGTTAGGAGGAGGTGAATGAAGGAAAGTGGTGAAGTTATAGCCATAATGACTAGCAAGATTTGCGCTTGCCAGGTCAAGAAATTGTGGTAAGACAATTTTATAGGTGTGGGAGTGGTAATAGGTATAATTGGATCAGTTTGAGAATGAGGAGAGAAAGAATTGGGATTGAAAGGGAAAGAGAAGGTCTGATATCCAGGTGGCGGAGGTGGGCGGAGGGAGGAGGAGGATGGTCTGATGGTGTGAACTATTGGGGTGGATGTTGTAGGTGGCCGTGAGAAGGAATTGGGGAAACTAGTGTTGACCCTAAAAATTAAACCCTGAAAACCAAGTTCAAAATCCGAAAACCTAAGGCCAAACAGTGAAGATCAAATTTTCAAATTGCCAAAACTCAAAACCAAATTACCAAAAATACCAAACAAACTCCAAAAATTACCAAAAATACCCAAAAAATCCGAATTATGGTGAATTATCATAATTTTTAAATCCCAAAAATACCCACACAAATCCCAAACTTTACAAAGAAATCCAAAAAATCCATAAAATTACTAAAATAAATCCATAAGGAATTTTGCTAAACCAGTGGAAACATTAGATTCCTTATATTTTTCTAAGCTTACCTATAAAATTTCATCCAAAAATACTCAAGGAAAGGCCTTGAAAGAATTTATTTTGGATCAGCATTGAAGAATAAATGTTAAATCAAGGAAATTGGATAGAAAATCCCACAAAAATCACAGACTGCTGTCGCGTACGTCCGTTGGAGGGGATCCAACGGTGGCCAGAAATGTCGCTGCCCCCTGGATGAGTTACTGTTCGCATTTAGAAAATGGCGTGCACCTGTTGCATACACCGAAAGTTCACATTTCTTCAACAGTTTGCACTGGCTCACGGAAGAACAGACACGCTCATCTCACTCTCTCTTACGAAGGCCCACTTGTAAGAGCCTCCTTCCCCTGGGTGAAAAGAAAATGGCGATTTCTTACCGCCAGATGCCGGGTAAAAGAGAGGGGAAGGTGAAGAACGCTGGCGACGTGGCCTCCTCCGCACCATAAGCTCAAAACCAGAAACCCCGCCCCTGTTTTTCCCTAAACCTAACCCTAGCGCAGTCAGTGCTAAGCCATGGGATCAAAATCTGACGATGGAGATGCACACGGCTCAAATGTGAAACCCTAATTCCCAAGCCTATATAAAGCCTCAATTGAAGCCAGAGGAGAGAAGAGGAGAGCAGCCACCATTCTGGGCTAGGTTTAGGTAGCTTGTATTAAGGAAAGGAGATCAAATTGAGGCTAGGCATTAGATCGAGCAGTGAGGAATAGAGAAAAAGAAGTGAAATTGAGTAGAATAAGAGTGTAATCTTCTGTTCTTAAGTCAAATAAATCCGTTAGAAAGCATCAAATTGATAGTTTGTTGTTCTTTTCTTTTAGCTCGGCCACCAATCAATGGTGAGCTTGAGCATATGTATCAATGCTCCTAGGAGCCATGGTCTGAAGCATAGCATCAGTCATGGTCCTAGGATGGTTCTAGGATGTCTCATGAAGGTCTGGAGCATAGCTCCTAGCTTCATGGGATGTTCTCTTGTTCAATAAGGAAGTATACTATGGCTGCCATGTAGAGGTCTTGAGCATAGCTAAGTCTCTCATGGTGGTCTTAACTTGGCTTGGCATAGGTCCAGAGCATAGCACTGGCCTAGCCATGTCCAAAGAATTAGCAAAATTCAAAATACAATGAAAATGATGAATAAAAATGAAATACCAATCTCAACTAGCCCTTTAATCTGTGGATTCACCTGAAATCTAGGGTTTAGATGCATAATATAATGTAGGCCATGTCCTCTCTAAATTATATTCACATTGTTATAACAAAAATACATATATGCATGAAAACACAAATCTGTCCAGAAATGGAATAAAAGAAATACAAGGTTATTTGTGCATAAAAAACATAGAAATCAAACATAGACATCAAGAACAGGACCCTATGGACAGCAGGGAATCAAATTTGTCATTTCTGGAAATTTAGGCGGTTTTATATAAATTTATAAAGACAGTAGGGGTATTCTTTAAATAATTCATTATTCTTCAAAACATTGGACTTTTCTGCAAAACTTCATACATAAAAGTGCATAAACATATTAGAGTATCTCCACAAATTTTCAGAGTTTTTGAATAAACATGTTTAAGTAAATTATCATTTACCTTTAGTTAAAATTGCATAAGTGCATGAGTAGCATGAGAATTTGCAACAAATATTAAAACAGACTTCAACAACTTCAAATACTTTTCTTTCTTATGACTAGTGCAAGTGGTTTTACTGCATCTGAAGCAACTCATAGAAATAATCATTAAAACAGTGATAAAATATGCATAATTAACTCAAATCAAAATTGCAACGCTTGTGTAAATGCCTCCTATGCGATCTGCAATGTTTTCTACATCAAAAGCAGGTTCAGATTAGTCTAAATAAGCCATAGAATTAAGTGTTTCTGCTGCAAAACGACTTACAAGTAAAATAAAAAATTGGATAAAAGTAAACAAAACACACTTCCTGTCTCATTGTCTCATATGGCAAATCAGGGCGTTTCAAAATAAAATAAAGGCATAGATAAACTAAAGTCAACCCCCTGAAGCTCCCCCGATATCTTATGGCACAAAAGAACTGCTCAGTAGGCCCCACAGTAGAAGCTCAAATTAGACAAAAATCAATTCGAAATGTCTCAGTTGAGATCATGTTCTCCTAAGCATCTTCATGACTAATCAACCTCACAAATCCCATCAATACTTGTCCTCGAGTGAAAGTAACCTCTCTCTGGCAAAGGAAGATGTCCAGAAAACTTCAAGCACCATTAATGGCGACTCAAGCCCTCTCAGGTGCTACACGGAAAAACGAAGCTCCACGATTTCAATTTATGACACCAGAGTGTTCTCCTAAGTCTTGCGATTCCAACGCATCCAAGAACGACCAAAATGGTGGACGGAATCGTCTCAATTTCATCGGAGAAGAACCAGGGACTTTTCTGCAAAAGTTTGTTCCCCCTATCGGATTTGAAAGAGGAGAAGATCCGTCGCCACAAACGATCCCCTGCGACCAGAAAGCGTACAGCGAGTCACTGACACGGCGAAAACCCGCTACACGATCTAACTGAAGACAGTCAACGCTCGTTCAAACCTCAATCCGCGCCTTGCCACGTCAGCGCCAAATCAAGCCAGTCAAAGCCAATCAACAGCCAAATCAGCTTCTGTGCCTACGTGGACCAATCAGAGAACGCCAAATATGCCGAAAACTTTAAAAATTCATTAAAAATAGTAGGAAACTCAGAAAAATTCAAATAAAATATCCATAAAATCCTAAAAATCTAAATAAACTAAATTCACTTATATTTTGGTATGAAAACCTGTCAAATTATTAGACTTTTCTATTTTTGAAGTACTTTCCAAATTAAATAAATTTTATAAAAATAAAAATGATATTAAATCAATTTGTAAAATTCAAAAATGATATTAAAACTCAATTAAACTCTCTTGACAAATTTTCAAAAATAGATATTGAGAATTTAAAGGGAATATATATTAAATATCAAATATTTTCAAACATAAACATAACTAAAAACATAAAAAGATATTTCAAAAGTCTAAAATTAAAAATAAAAATAAAAGAGAACTGTGAAAATCGTAAAATCCAAAGAGAAATTTTAGAAATTAAAAGTCGCAACACGAAATCCGAAATCGAGACCGAAACCTCTCCACTTCAAGAACGAAAACCTTTTAGCAGATCAAGTGCCCTCAATTGTGTCCCGTTAATTAGGTCCGGTACACCAATCGAGTCCGGTCTAAGCCAAAGAAATAAACCAAAAATAAAACACAAAACTAATAATTTTCCCTAGCCTTTACATATAATTCTTTAGATCCCCTAATCAGAGGTTCTCGTGAGCGATCACGGGGTAATTAACAGTAGGGGCTTGCGCCTACTGGAAAGAAAGGACCCACAAAATCAACAAACCTCTTTAAGAAGCGACTCATGTTTTGGTTCTCTTGTCGCTAAGAGATACTCGAACTGAGATCGAACCTTAAGGGGGGTGAATCCAAGGCTATGTTCCCATTTCTCGAGGAAACCAATTTCATTCTTCGAGGGAATGACGAAAAAGCCGCGACAACTAGGAGGAGGTTGTTGCATGGAGAAAGGAGGATTGGTGTACGGAGATTGTAGACCAGTGAATTGAGAGGAAGAAGGGGGATCGCTGGACGACGCTATGCTCGCTGGCTCTGATACCATAAATATATTCTTGGAGATGATCTTGATATGTAAAGAGAGAAGATAGAATTGAAACTAATTGTATAATGTTGTTATATTGTACCAAACCAGGTACTGGTCTGATCAATATATATTGTTGCGGCTTTTTCGTCATTATTCCCCTCGAAGGAATTTCTCGAAGAACAATGGGAACATAGCCTTAGATTCACCTCCCTTAAGGTTTCGATCTCTTTAGCGAACATCTCTCAACACAAGAGAATCCTATAAAGAGTCGCTACTTAAAGAAGTTTCTTGTTTTAGCGGGTCCTTTCTTTCCAGTAGGCGCAAGTCTCTACTGTTAATTACCCCGTAGTTGCCTACGAGAACCTCTGATTAAGGGATATAAAGGGTATTGACGTAATGGGCTAGGAAAAGAGACTTATGGAGTGCTATTATTTGGCTTAAAGATGACTTAATTGATGGTACCAAATCTAATAGACGGGACCCAATTAAGGATCGACAAAAGACTTCTAACTTGACTAAAAGAAGGGAATTGATTTTTGGTTTAGAAGAGGTTTTTGATTGGTTAAAGGGAAGTCTTCACTTTGAGGTTATTCATGGTGAACTCTCGGGGCTATGACTGGCCTTCTTTTGAGAGTGAAAAGAGTTTTGCAACCTTTGGGGCCTCTTGGGCGGCTTCGAGCGAAAGTTGGTTCTTTTACAACCCTAGGGACCATCTTCATCGGTTTTCTTAATAAGAGTTGGTTCTTTAACGACCATAGGGACCATCTTGGTCAGTCTTCTTAATAAAAGTCGGTTCTCGGGACCATCTTAGCCGGTCTTCTTGTGAGAACAAAAGAAGTTTTGCAACCTTCGGGTTCTCTTTGATGGCTACTCGACGAAAGTTGGTTCTTTTACAGCCCTAGGGACCATCTTCATCGGTCTTCTTAATAAGAGTTGGTTCTTTAACGACCCTAGGGACCATCTTAGTCGGTCTTCTTAATAAGAGTCGGTTCTCGGGACCATCTTCATCGGTCTTCTTGTAAGAACAAAATGGAATTCTTTGGACGAGGGGGCCCGTAAGAATTCAATTTCTAAGTCATCTAAGGTTGATCTCAACCCTAGGGAGGGACTTTTCCTCAACGAAGAGGCTTCGGCTTTGACTTTGGGTTTCGTGTTTGGGCTTTTAACTTTTGATATTTCTCTTGGGATATTGGTGGTTTTTATTCACCTTGGCCTTTGGTAACTTTTAGAAATTCCTTTCTGGATCTTAAATAAATTTGATTTTAATTTTTTAAATACTTGATTTCGAAGGTATCATATTTGGAAATTTTTATTTAAAATCCACTCATCATCTATGGATAAAGCCTCAATATAAAAGGCCATTACTTTGACGTAATTTCGTATCGAGGTATCAGTGAAACTGGTTTATTTAGAATTTTAGGATTTTGTGGATATGTCGTTTGTATTTTGATGAGTTTTCTACTATTTCTAACAATTTTTCAAAATTTCTGCTGATTGTGCGTCTTCTGATTGGTCCACATCAGCCTCAGGAATTGAGGTGGCGCTGATTGGAGCTGCTGACATATGTGGAGCGATGGCATCCAAGGCGTGCCTCGTGTGGCGAGTCGCTGACTGTTATAACCTGAATTTCTTCTGTTTCTGATGTTCTAGTGAAATTTGGATAACTCAAGACTGAAATTATTATTTGAGTAATTTTATTTTCTGAATTTGAAAGTTTATCAATTTTGTCTATTTTATTGAAATTGATGTCTGAAAATTAAAATTTTCAGTTGATTTTTAACCATTTTCTTTGGTACTAGAATTAAATATTTTGATTTATTTTGTATGGAACCATAAGTTAAAACAAAGAAAATGGAATTTCTCTTTAATGACCGATATTTGAAAAAAAAAAAATTACGGCTTCATTGGCTCCTTAACTTTGGTTCCTTCAGTGTAGTTATGGCATGTGGGGCCTACTTATCAACTTAGTCTATAGTTCAATAATTTAATTGTGCACCATTTCCAAATGAGATTAAAATCAGACCTTGGAGAAACCATTCTCCATCTGGACGTTTCTTCTCTTATTTTATTCTAGTTCATACCTTTACTCATCAAGTTCTATCTCTTCCTTTGTACGGTGCATAAAATCCCATCCAAAATCAAAGAAAAGTTACAGAAATTAGGATTCCTTTGTAGAACAAGTATTCTCTTTTCTTGGAAGTTTTTGCGAAACTGAAAATTTTAGAAGTCTGGTAAAGTCGGGTCTGTTTTGAAGTCTCCCCAAGTACGATCTGATCCGAGTGAGTAAGAATTCTTATCTATTTGATTAATTCAAGTGATTTTTAACTCCTTGGCGTTATCAATTATTACTTTTTCTGTACTATTGAAATTGACCTTAAAAAAAAATGGAATCTAGGGTTTCATGAGATTTGAGAAGTTAAATTTTCCCGTCAGTTATTTGTAATAGTTGATTAAAAAACTAAAATTGATAGTGAGACTGAGTTTAATTTCTTAATCTCTTCAAGTTTTCGAACTTCAGTATAGAAAGTCATCATTATACAAATTTCAGCAGTATTTTTGGACTTTATCGTAAATTTTTCTATGGCTGAACTTTTAGTTCATTATTTTTAGGGTTTTTATAATCCAAGGCAATTCTCCAAGTTTTAATTTCATTATTTAATATCAAGAATTGTTTGCCTAAGTTGAATGAAATTGAGTTGTATAGAATGAGAAATTTGGGACTTAATTCTTTTCATTAGTTAGTTGCAAGAATGGATTTAGAAACCAAATTATGTTACGTGCAAAATTAATAAATGGTGTAAATCTGATAATCTTATGAGGATTGTGCAGATTATTTCATAAAAGATATTTATTTGGATCTTTTTGTAAAATAAATTAGTTTGGTTTTCTCAATAGTTAATCAATTATATTGCTGGAATTTGAAATTGTATTGCTTCTTTAGTTGATAGATTATTACAATTAATGAATGGAGTAATTAGAATGGTTGTCCAATTAGTAAATTAGTTGGACCTTGAGGAATAGGTGCCAAAATAATATTTACCCGTGATTATGTACAACTCTTAGCCTAATCAGAAATACTGGTATAAATTAGCTAAGCTAGTACCTACCATCATGCGATTGCTGTCAATGCTCAGTGTTGCTGTTGCTACAGTTCCATTCACTGTTCAACGCCCCACTGTTCATTGGTGAGCATCACACATTAGAAGTGGCAGCAGCTACTCTCAGCACTCCATGTGTTGCTGCACAAAATCATTGTTTTGCTATCATGCACCATTGTTTTATTGTTGTGTGTTACTAGCTAGTTTTGTTAACCATTGTCCAGTCGTGAAATCACTCATCAGTTCTATTAATTAACATGAACCTTGTGTTCTACGAATATATTCTAGCAGCAAGTGTAAAGGATAATAAAACAATGAGCTAGTTCAGATTTGCAGTATTATTATAAACCGATGTTAAGCAAGGATTATTGTTACATACTTTGTGTATTGGATAATAATAAGTTAATTACAATTCTTATTAAAATAAGGACTGCTCTAAATTTAAAAGTGAATTTAATTGAGTCTTAAAACTGAAAAGAAAATTTATATTGTTTAGAATCAGGAGGTTATGAGTGGAAATTTAGGAGCAAGTGGGCATGGAGGCATGTAGAATTAGTTTGGTTGCTTGCTTTTGCTTTGGTTTTTGCTGCCGTTTAAGGTACGGATTCCGCTTAAGTTTTAATTACATGGAAAAACTTTAAGTATGAGCATTCATGTTGTATTCTGAAATGATTGCATTCATGATATATTTCTGACTGTGTAGATAATGCATGATTGTTAAGTGACATGTTGAACTGTATTCGATTTGATTGTGTTCTGAATGATATGAGTACAGCTTGTGTGGTTGAGATAGACACTCGTAATGTTTGGAGGTGGAGTCATGACCCATCCTACCAAGCACCGTGTAATAAGCGCTTATGTACCGGGACTCAGTAGGTCCAGTCTAGAATGGTCCGGAGTGTGAGTGTTCCCAGCTTGCTTGTACATTTGGATGTTTATTGATTGAATTATATCTGAATTGAATTGGCCATTGGCAGTTCTCAGAGGAGGCTCGTGGCATATTTGATTGGTCGTTGGTAGTCCTCATAAAAGGGGCCTCGCGACATATTTGACTCTGCTATTGATGTATGAAACCAGACTTGCATATTAGATAAATGTCCAATCAAATCAGCCGGTATTTGATATACTTGGAATCAGAATTGATATTGAATTGGTGCCGAGCTCATATGTCATATTGCATTAACTAGTTTAATCTAACTTTGTTGTGCTTATTTGAAATTTGGAATAAAGGTAAAAGTTTATCTACGTGATTTGTGAATTGTATTTTCAACTCAGTAATGTAATTAGTTCCTAAACTTGTAATTAAAACTTCAAGTGGCTGGAACTAAATACCGTACTGAGATAAATTTTATTTATCTCACACCTCCACTTTGTGGGTTCCAGGGTTAGCGAGCGGGGCCAGAGCCGTAAAGGATTAAGCCTTTTAATGTCACTTGGTGAGTATTATGTGAACTCTTAAGTATTGTACAAGTAAATTTTTGAGATCCTACTTGTATATTAGAAATTGATTATATTTGACTATTAAATTTTGGTATGATGGTCCAGTTAGCATGTAGTAATATATATTATTTGTTAACTTGTGTTATCGAGGAAATAATTGCATTTCGGTGATGAATGTGCAGTTAGATCATTCTTATGTAAATCTGACCTTCATGTAGCAATTACTTTCCTATATATTTGATTGGCAAGATCCATGTATAAATTATATTCCTACTTGCATTTTAGTTCTTTTAATTTATACGTAAACCATGTGCTTGAAATTTTAAGCACGTTAGAATTATTTGACAGTGGGTATATGTAGATGACTGTGTATACTTGTACATAAAATGGCATGAAATTTTTTTTATATATATAAGAATCTCGTTAGTTTTTGCTCTTGTAAATTCAAATTAAATATTTGGACGCTTGTCTTATCAGTTTTATTTTGATTTAATGAAACTCGTTTGTCAAAGTAAACATTCATAACTGCATTTTTTTTAGAGTGCTTATTATGTATATAATAGCATTGTATATTGGAAGTGCATGTTTGAAATTGATAGTCTTAATTTTCTACCCTTATATAGTTATATACAGGTAACTTTCACATTTAACTATGCACATTTAAGCATTTATTCTTTTTATGTAGTTTATATTATTGGTTGCATGCACTGAGTCAAGTTCTCATAGTTAATTTATGTGACATATATTAATTTTAATAATGGGAATTAAAGTACGCCTTGCGTGTGTGCGAAGTTAAGCGTGCATACGCGGCGGCTGTGAGCACCCCCGGTCTTGGGGTGTGACAGTTAAAATGGTATCAGAGCAAGGTTTAACAACCAAACCTGACCAATAGGTTGCGTCAGTGGGGTACGTCTAAAGGGTTGTTTTGTAAGTAAGTTTGATTTCTTACTATTTTTGCTTGCAGATTAATATTTGTCTAACTTATTTATAAGGGCGATCTAATATTGATTCTTTGTATTTGTATATGCTTAGTATATGCTTATTAATTGATTGCTTCTTGCTTAATTTTCTGGTTGCTTTATTACTTTAAACAGTGCTTATTTAGCAAGTGAATTGAATTCTTAAAAGAAAAAAAAATTTCTTTGGTGACTATTCTTTGTGTGTTGAATAACTTATATAAGTTTGGTACTTGCATGACATAGTTTTAAGTGTAATATAAGAGTTCATAGTTTAACATTTTTTTTATTTGTTATGTTAGCTTGAAAAGCATGCATATAGAATTTTGATTTTTGACTAAACTTGGAAAATAATTAGAAGCTTTTAGTGGAATTATTATACATACCAACAACACTCTTGGAAATGCATTGCATTTAGCATGGTTACTGGATTATTCTATATATGTGTTGTAACTTTAAAGATATGTTTTATATATGTTGAAATAATTTATGTGTATTAAAGTAGTATGGCTTATTTTCTACTGTTTGAAATGTAAAGGGATTTCATTTATTGTAGTGAGCATGTTCTGTTTTATATTGATGCGTGATTGAAATGTTAAGGATTTCTAAATTTACTATAGTATGCACAAACTTTTGGTACTTATTTGAGTAAAGATCTTCTTATCTTTTGTTGGCACAAGGATCAAGCAAGCTGACTGATCACCTGACTTGTTAATTGAATCTCAATAATACAAGAATTACCTTTTTCTTCCTTGACTGATCATCAAGGTTGCCAAGAGTAATTTTGATATTACCGTGCTTTCTAAAGGATAAGAAGTAGACCAGACCTTTCAAAATGTTACTAGTTATAAGAATTTAAAGCTTTTAAAAATGATAATATTATGAGTAGTGCAACGTAAATGTATTGACCTGCACATTTGAAAAATAATGTTAACTTAATTGTGGCAAACTGAAAAAGTAGTTGCATATTTCTTGGGTGGTACTTGTAAACTAGGTGTTTCTGTAATGAACACCAAAATTTTTCAAGCTGACCTTTCGAATTCAAAGTGTTTGTTTTATTCATTTTAATCATAATATCTTAAATATTCTGTTGGTGCTCTTCAAACTTATAGAAATAGTTTTAGATTTTGTTCGTTTTCAATTTAAGTGGATGAATCTATTTTTTTGTTTGCACTTGAATTGTTGCTTGTAACTATTTGATTATAAGTTTTGGTCTGTAGCTTAATGTAAAAAAAAAAGGGATTCTTCTGTAATGTAATTTAATTACTGTATGCTTAGTTCCTTGTCCAGTTTGAAGCTGTATATAGAAGTTTGAAATTTGCAAATAAGTTGTTTTGTTAACTTTATTTTGAAAATAACAAGTTTTAGCTCGAGTTGGGTTCAAATCATTATTTTTTTTATATGGCGCCAATTCAGTTGTTACAAGGTCTTTTCGGTTAATGCAAGATGATAGTACTTGTTTAAATTTTCATTGGCATAATTTGACTTCTAGAGCTTTACTTTACAAATGTGCTATTTAAGTTTTAATAGATGTTGTGTATTGTCAAGTTTTAAAACAGGGAGTAAATACTTATCTCAAACTTAGCTATGAAAAGTATCTTACTACTTGAGTTTCGTCTCTATTTTTCTTATATAGTTCTAAGTTGATACGAATCTTTACCATATCATTTGCATATTTATTATTATTATTATTATTATTATTATTATTATTTTATCCTGATTGATTTCTTTGGTACTCGTCTATACTAGTTTTGTTGTTTTGGAGCTACATTCTTCCAATACAGAGTATGCTTAGGAATTTAATTTTCATATTTGCGCAAATAGTTTCAGTTTATTGCTAATTTCTATAAACTGGCCGTAGAAATATAAATTAAAATATGTTCAATAGCTTTTGATTTCCTACTTGAATAAATTTCGAGGTCGAAATTTTTTTTTAAGGAGGGAGGAATGTTATAACCTGAATTTCTTCTGTTTCTGATGTTCTAGTGAAATTTGGATAACTCAAGACTGAAATTATTATTTGAGTAATTTTATTTTCTGAATTTGAAAGTTTATCAATTTTGTCTATTTTATTGAAATTGATGTCTGAAAATTAAAATTTTCAGTTGATTTTTAACCATTTTCTTTGGTACTAGAATTAAATATTTTGATTTATTTTGTATGGAACCATAAGTTAAAACAAAGAAAATGGAATTTCTCTTTAATGACCGATATTTGAAAAAAAAAAAATTACGGCTTCATTGGCTCCTTAACTTTGGTTCCTTCAGTGTAGTTATGGCATGTGGGGCCTACTTATCAACTTAGTCTATAGTTCAATAATTTAATTGTGCACCATTTCCAAATGAGATTAAAATCAGACCTTGGAGAAACCATTCTCCATCTGGACGTTTCTTCTCTTATTTTATTCTAGTTCATACCTTTACTCATCAAGTTCTATCTCTTCCTTTGTACGGTGCATAAAATCCCATCCAAAATCAAAGAAAAGTTACAGAAATTAGGATTCCTTTGTAGAACAAGTATTCTCTTTTCTTGGAAGTTTTTGCGAAACTGAAAATTTTAGAAGTCTGGTAAAGTCGGGTCTGTTTTGAAGTCTCCCCAAGTACGATCTGATCCGAGTGAGTAAGAATTCTTATCTATTTGATTAATTCAAGTGATTTTTAACTCCTTGGCGTTATCAATTATTACTTTTTCTGTACTATTGAAATTGACCTTAAAAAAAAATGGAATCTAGGGTTTCATGAGATTTGAGAAGTTAAATTTTCCCGTCAGTTATTTGTAATAGTTGATTAAAAAAACTAAAATTGATAGTGAGACTGAGTTTAATTTCTTAATCTCTTCAAGTTTTCGAACTTCAGTATAGAAAGTCATCATTATACAAATTTCAGCAGTATTTTTGGACTTTATCGTAAATTTTTCTATGGCTGAACTTTTAGTTCATTATTTTTAGGGTTTTTATAATCCAAGGCAATTCTCCAAGTTTTAATTTCATTATTTAATATCAAGAATTGTTTGCCTAAGTTGAATGAAATTGAGTTGTATAGAATGAGAAATTTGGGACTTAATTCTTTTCATTAGTTAGTTGCAAGAATGGATTTAGAAACCAAATTATGTTACGTGCAAAATTAATAAATGGTGTAAATCTGATAATCTTATGAGGATTGTGCAGATTATTTCATAAAAGATATTTATTTGGATCTTTTTGTAAAATAAATTAGTTTGGTTTTCTCAATAGTTAATCAATTATATTGCTGGAATTTGAAATTGTATTGCTTCTTTAGTTGATAGATTATTACAATTAATGAATGGAGTAATTAGAATGGTTGTCCAATTAGTAAATTAGTTGGACCTTGAGGAATAGGTGCCAAAATAATATTTACCCGTGATTATGTACAACTCTTAGCCTAATCAGAAATACTGGTATAAATTAGCTAAGCTAGTACCTACCATCATGCGATTGCTGTCAATGCTCAGTGTTGCTGTTGCTACAGTTCCATTCACTGTTCAACGCCCCACTGTTCATTGGTGAGCATCACACATTAGAAGTGGCAGCAGCTACTCTCAGCACTCCATGTGTTGCTGCACAAAATCATTGTTTTGCTATCATGCACCATTGTTTTATTGTTGTGTGTTACTAGCTAGTTTTGTTAACCATTGTCCAGTCGTGAAATCACTCATCAGTTCTATTAATTAACATGAACCTTGTGTTCTACGAATATATTCTAGCAGCAAGTGTAAAGGATAATAAAACAATGAGCTAGTTCAGATTTGCAGTATTATTATAAACCGATGTTAAGCAAGGATTATTGTTACATACTTTGTGTATTGGATAATAATAAGTTAATTACAATTCTTATTAAAATAAGGACTGCTCTAAATTTAAAAGTGAATTTAATTGAGTCTTAAAACTGAAAAGAAAATTTATATTGTTTAGAATCAGGAGGTTATGAGTGGAAATTTAGGAGCAAGTGGGCATGGAGGCATGTAGAATTAGTTTGGTTGCTTGCTTTTGCTTTGGTTTTTGCTGCCGTTTAAGGTACGGATTCCGCTTAAGTTTTAATTACATGGAAAAACTTTAAGTATGAGCATTCATGTTGTATTCTGAAATGATTGCATTCATGATATATTTCTGACTGTGTAGATAATGCATGATTGTTAAGTGACATGTTGAACTGTATTCGATTTGATTGTGTTCTGAATGATATGAGTACAGCTTGTGTGGTTGAGATAGACACTCGTAATGTTTGGAGGTGGAGTCATGACCCATCCTACCAAGCACCGTGTAATAAGCGCTTATGTACCGGGACTCAGTAGGTCCAGTCTAGAATGGTCCGGAGTGTGAGTGTTCCCAGCTTGCTTGTACATTTGGATGTTTATTGATTGAATTATATCTGAATTGAATTGGCCATTGGCAGTTCTCAGAGGAGGCTCGTGGCATATTTGATTGGTCGTTGGTAGTCCTCATAAAAGGGGCCTCGCGACATATTTGACTCTGCTATTGATGTATGAAACCAGACTTGCATATTAGATAAATGTCCAATCAAATCAGCCGGTATTTGATATACTTGGAATCAGAATTGATATTGAATTGGTGCCGAGCTCATATGTCATATTGCATTAACTAGTTTAATCTAACTTTGTTGTGCTTATTTGAAATTTGGAATAAAGGTAAAAGTTTATCTACGTGATTTGTGAATTGTATTTTCAACTCAGTAATGTAATTAGTTCCTAAACTTGTAATTAAAACTTCAAGTGGCTGGAACTAAATACCGTACTGAGATAAATTTTATTTATCTCACACCTCCACTTTGTGGGTTCCAGGGTTAGCGAGCGGGGCCAGAGCCGTAAAGGATTAAGCCTTTTAATGTCACTTGGTGAGTATTATGTGAACTCTTAAGTATTGTACAAGTAAATTTTTGAGATCCTACTTGTATATTAGAAATTGATTATATTTGACTATTAAATTTTGGTATGATGGTCCAGTTAGCATGTAGTAATATATATTATTTGTTAACTTGTGTTATCGAGGAAATAATTGCATTTCGGTGATGAATGTGCAGTTAGATCATTCTTATGTAAATCTGACCTTCATGTAGCAATTACTTTCCTATATATTTGATTGGCAAGATCCATGTATAAATTATATTCCTACTTGCATTTTAGTTCTTTTAATTTATACGTAAACCATGTGCTTGAAATTTTAAGCACGTTAGAATTATTTGACAGTGGGTATATGTAGATGACTGTGTATACTTGTACATAAAATGGCATGAAATTTTTTTTATATATATAAGAATCTCGTTAGTTTTTGCTCTTGTAAATTCAAATTAAATATTTGGACGCTTGTCTTATCAGTTTTATTTTGATTTAATGAAACTCGTTTGTCAAAGTAAACATTCATAACTGCATTTTTTTTAGAGTGCTTATTATGTATATAATAGCATTGTATATTGGAAGTGCATGTTTGAAATTGATAGTCTTAATTTTCTACCCTTATATAGTTATATACAGGTAACTTTCACATTTAACTATGCACATTTAAGCATTTATTCTTTTTATGTAGTTTATATTATTGGTTGCATGCACTGAGTCAAGTTCTCATAGTTAATTTATGTGACATATATTAATTTTAATAATGGGAATTAAAGTACGCCTTGCGTGTGTGCGAAGTTAAGCGTGCATACGCGGCGGCTGTGAGCACCCCCGGTCTTGGGGTGTGACACTGACGAGGTGAATGACCCATTAGCCACAGAAGATCGAAGGGATCGATCAATTCAACTGAAGGAATCAGATCTTATTTCTTATTAATGGGTTCGTAAAGGAAACGGGTGAAGATCCGGTAACGTCTCCGGTCATCGCAATTCGTCGGCAAGGGATCTCCGGCATCGTGAGAGAGAGGGGAAGACAATGGTAGCCTCCGTTTCTGCCGCGTCGCCTTCGTTTGGTGAAGAAACTAAGGGTTTTACACGACACTAATAATTAAAATTCAATTTAGTCCCTGTCATCTAAAAATCTTTATCTCTCGGCGACCATCGAAGCCAAGCTCAAAGGGGTTAGTTCTACTACAGTTGCGACCGAGTGAAAAGTACGAGGGTGTGTTTAATTAATGCAACATTACTCTAACTTTGGTGAGGGAGCCAGCGAGTGGTACAGTTACTGATAACAGTGTTCACTTGGGAATGCATGATTGAAATGGGATAGTCCTCAAGATCTATGCTCGTGCTGATATGTGCCAATTTTAATGACCTCGTAAATTACCACTTCTTTCACCGAATTACATCAATGCCATTCTTCCAAGGAGTATGTTACTTTTACATTAAGCCTTATACTACATGTGGTCTGGTACTCAAGATGGAGAACGGCTTAACAGCATCATACGGATTATGCCATGGATTTCATATATACATCCTTTCTATTAACAATCAAACTAGTCCATGTATATTTTCATGCTAACCATGAAATGCTCATTTCAGGAGGAACGATTTCACTTGTAGCTGGTTATAAAAAAAAATAAAAGAAATACAACACCGCAAACTAAAAACTAAAAGACAGTTAAGCTGGGATCATCAACACAGTTCATTCCGATCATCTGTTTGTTTATTTCTATGCATTCTGGTCCGAAAGGTTTAAACAATTGCATTTACCATTCCCTGATTACTATCCAAATCCTGACAAATCTGGGCTTATGAGAATTATTAAAAACATGAAACCAATCAAGTATTGCCTACCCTTGCGATCTAGTCCAGAAATTAACAGAAAATGCAAAGAAGGAATTATCCAGTGGGATTTCAACATTACATTACTTAACTACAGTATTTTATCAGAGAAGCCCTCAACTAAAAGTAATAATCAAATTGACCTTGACAGATATACAAGAGACGTAGCTTATTCTTTAAGGTCCCTACACTTAAATCTATTGCAATTGACCTATGAGCTGATGGAATTTGGGCAGCATGTCGCCTAGATGTGAAGTACATCTAAGAGATCCTCTGAAACGAGTCAATGACAACTCAGATCAAAGAATCTTGGTCTAAACCGAGGAAACCTCGACCTAAACCACAACATGCACCTAGCTTGAGCAAACGCTCAAACTAAACCACACTTCTCAGACCTGGAACTGAGGAGACCTCAGCCCAGGCCATACTTGAGAAATGCACAGGGAATTGGTCAAAAAGAGAAGGTTAAAGATTAAAGCAAAAGAAAAAAAAGAAGAGATTCAACTTACAGATGTTAAAAATGACTTAATTTCTGTTATTCAATGTTTAAGCTATGGAATCCATAACCTAAACTTTCAAGTTACAAAATGATGAAGAACATAAGAAACAAGCAGATCTATGACTGAGAGAAGGAAGTTATCTTTACATAATCCTATTTCACATCCAAATCACTAGCTGCTTAGACAAAGGAAGCCATTGGCTAAGCTTTCAGGTCACGACACAAGAAATAACATGAGAATAAAAGAAATGTTCAGCATTAAAGGAAAGAATTCATTTTTAAATTACTACTGCTCTTCATTTCGTTCATTGATTAACTAAGCCACGGAATTCGTAACTTAAACTTTCAGATCACGAGAAGAGAGCAGATTCTATCAATTCCAAGAGGCTCGAATCAAGAAATGCAATTACGATCAAAGAGAAACTCTATTAAGATTCAACTCAAAGTGCAAACAGGAAAGGAACTCGATTGAACTTCTTCAAAACAAGATCGAGAATTTATACAATTCCTTTACAAGTACGACTTACAAGCTTGTTGCTTACCTTTTCTCTTACCTTTCTCTTCGATTACAAGTCACAATTGGACTCTGAATTCGCCTAATTCCACTATCCTATCTATGCACTTCAACTATTTGTTGAAATGCCTCAGCTATCTAATCTACCTAATCTTGAAGTGTGGCTATCCTAACGTGTGTGTGAGGGTCCCCTCTGATGTAGAGAGAGATTGGAGAAGAAGAGGTTCGAAAATGGAGTCAAAGTGGAAAGGGATCGGAACCCCTCTTTGATCTTGGAATGGGGTATTTATAGGCCCCGATTTTAAGTTCCTTCTTTAAGCCAATTCCATCTTCAATTGATCTCGTCCGTTGAATCAGAGGCACACGGATCGCCCTCTGATCCAACGGCAAAGAGGGCGCCAACTTGTTTCTTCTAAGTAGTCAACAGGCGGAGGGGCGTCGTTTGACCTGGCAGTTACGGGGCTGAGTCGCTCTTCGCTTCCTTTCTCTCTCTTGTCAGTTGGAGAAGAAGAGTTGTGCCTTCATTGTTCAGCTACTACTGGCGCATGGTGGTCTGTGTGAATGTCAACGGACCCCACAATCTCTTCTTCCTTTCAATTTCCTGTGCACCGCTACCATCTCCTTTTCTCTTCACGGAGGGGCATTTCGCTTGTGGGTCCCGCTCGTCGGGTTTAATGAGGCAGAGAGCTGAGCGCCTACTTCTCTGTTTTGGCTACACCCGGCTCATAGTGAGCCAACGGAATATTATTCAGTTTTTATACACGGTGTACGAAAGCACAGGCGCGGCCAGGCTACTATGCATAGGAGGGAAATTTGATTTCGCTGACCCTCCTCTTCTCCATTTTTTGCTACATGCTGTCTCCATTTCCTCGTTTAAATCACATTTCTATGGTTGTTGATCCAAAAGAAATTGTTTGAGGTCCTTCACTTTTGATTTTCTCCATGACATTTCGTACACAGCTTCATAAAAATATGTAGAATCTGATGAAACCAAGAATTTTCTGAAAATACCCCTCCTACTATTTTATTTAATTTCTCCAAATTCAAGGGCTTCTTTGCATAAAATGACAATTTTGTAGCTCCTTTGACCATTCTGGGGGCACCATAATTTTCCTCATCATCTCCTGAATTTTTGGGTATTTTTCCATGATTTTTGGGGTCTATTTGATATTTTTCTTGATTTTCTCAAACTCCTTGTAAATCGGTCTGTGTCTCCAATCGCGAAATTTTAGGGTCAAACATATACAAGTACATCAATATAGCCGTTCACAGCCAATACACGGGTACAATGGTAATTGTTATCTAGTCTTAATACATCCAGTACTAATGAATCTAGTTAACCTCTCTAATCCTCTTTCTGATCCTCTGTGGTTGTTGCCTTATTCTGTGAGAGGATGGGGGAGGTTGGTTTCCGGTTTGACTGTTTGGTTCAGTGGCATTGAGTGACCAGTACAGTGGTGTAGGAGGGTGGTACCAATTGAATTTAGAGGGGTTAGGTTGTACCAGAAAGGTTCTTTTAGCATCATGGGAAGTAGGGAGGAGTTTCTGGGGTTAATTTATTAAGCAAGTAATTCATTTGATGGGGAAGCCAACGATATGGTACGATCAAAAAGAGAATGGTACCGGTGAGAGTTTCATAGGATAGATTGATGCATAAAGGGATTTTATTCAACTCGATGCAACATATTAACCATGGCTTTTACTACTACAGACCCACGATCACTTATTTCAGCAATTACTGAACATCGACTACTATCACATCTTTGAACTCATGCTTTGCCTACCAACTTAATTGTCTCGTTTTGTGCTACTTAATCAGAACAAACTAAGATTAGTTATCAGATATTTGTACAAGTTCAACTAAATACCATACAACACATATTTGGATGACTAAGATTCATGACCCTCTCTTATTGTTATCAATTAAGCCCCAATACAAATGTTTCATAATTACAGTATACACTTAGATCGCTTTACAAGTTATTTGATCAGATTGTTTTTCAAGTTATACACTCATATGAACATGCATGGAACTTGATTAAAAAACATGTATATCACTTTACCATTAAGCCTTCAATTGGAATGTTTGATTATATTTAGTACCATTGGCCTTTAATTGATACTTTCAATTTTTAAAATCAACTATTAACTAAATTTTACATCCATATTAGTATAAATATGAGACTGACGTGCTGTGAGCTTATGACTATGAGCATAAAATAGAAGAACAAATATGAAATCATGGTTGCACTAGTTTCTTATTTCTAATGAAAAAATAAAACAAACGACACAAGGTCCCTTAGAACCATAGCCCCTTTTATTGACTATTCCTACAAATCATCTTCAGCTACCCATGAAGAGGCAACAAATTTTTAAAAAAAATTGAATGTCGGGATGGTTAATTAGAGTTTACACTGTTACTGACGACGGCCAACGGTTACACATGCATCATCAATTTGCAACGATATTTCTCACCCAATGTATGCCTATTCTGAAGATTTGGACTTTGGAGATTCAATTTTACCTCTTTGGAAGACAAATAGAAAAGCTTAATTAGGAGAAAAGGTGAAAGCAAAGAGTTTTCTCAAATTTTCTCATACCAACGAAAAAATAAGAACCCGTATAGTCTTCTTCGATAAATTCTTTTTTTCTATTTTGCTGACATCTAAAGCCCGAGAGGAGAGGGATCCAGAAAGGGGAAAGGGACATTTCAGTGCCTAACGGAGAGAGAGACGGAGAGAGATAGAATATACCGATTTTACCCTTCTAACCTCGTATGTCTGTCACGGCTGTGATTCATCGATGTAATTTTTTTGTGTCCACCATAGAATGACAAATATAAGAACTACCTCTTTAATTAATTGTAATTGAACTTGGAAACTATTTCTTATAAATTGCTTAACAGAAGGACGACAAATCTTTTTTTTAGTAAGAAACTAAAAGTATATAATCGATGAATGTCGCAGACTAGCATCTATGAATTTTGTAACGTTGTTATTGAATGTCGCCTAACTTAAAATGATATCAGAGTGCTCTCCACTTTTCCAAATGTTTTTTTAACTCATCTTGCAACCAACCAGCATTACCTTCACAAGTTTCATTTGGAGAACTCAACAACTTTGACATGTAGCTTGACTATAAATTTGCCATCTAAGATTGTATAAAGAGAAAATCATAAAATCCATAGCTGCCACACTCAGCATGAACCTTAGAAGATAAAAGATCGTTTATATATAAATAAATAAAATTGTATTCTTATTAACATATTTGTTAAAAAAATTGTTTATTCAGAAGACATAAATTGATCTATAGTTATATGAAATGAAAATATATAAATAAAATTTTCAATATTTTTCTTCGTATTAATGGTAAACCAATGAAAACATTATTAATAACTATTTGCAATAAAACCTTTAGCTGACTGTTGATAGTGAAATTTATCAAATATTTTTACTTTTTATAAAAAAAAATTAAGTTTGAATTGTTCTAAATGACACTAATTTTTTTTTAAAAAAAAACTAGAAACCAAAAGTGTTTTTAACATCTGACAGAACATACATTACTAAAGTGCTTTTAACATCTGACGGAAAGTACATTACTAAATTGCGCCATTGCCACTTGGTCAGAAGCAAAACGAGACGAACTTGATCACAATCGGATCAAACAAGTCCGTAACTTTGCTGGTCTTTCTTTATCAAGGGAACTATTTCGGAATCAGGCTTTGAATTTTTTTTTTTTAATTTGCAGGGGGTTCATGCTGATTCTGATACTTTTTTTTTTCTTTTTTAAACTATTACGAATCCTTTGAATTTTTACCAAAATCTCTAAGGACTCTGTATCAATTTGAGCACTTTGAACTTTTACCAAAATCTCTAGAAGTTTTGTATCAAATCGAGCCCTTTGAATTTTTATGACAATCTGAACGAGTCCTTTAATCTTCTTAGGGTGCGTTTGGATAGGTGTGGGAAGAAGGGAAGAAGTGGGAAAAAATATTAGAAAGTGTGTAACTTTGTGAAGAGTTTGGATTGTTTATAATTTTTTTTCTTCTTCTTCCTTCTTCTTCTTCTTCCTTCCAACGATCCAAACGCACCCGAAAATTGCTAAGAGCTTATAATTATTTGAATCTTTTTATCAGGGCTATGTGCGACAAGTATCCATATCATCATCATTTTGTTTCCTTTTCTTTTAGTTTTGCTTTTGGATTTAGTTGGGATTTGGACTTTACATAAACTTGTTTAAAATTAACAAAAGCAACCGTACAGCCTTTTTTTCCTGCTGCATTCAAGGCTTGTTCTCGAACTTATGCCACGGCTTATTTGATCAAAGAAGCTTCATGCTTGTGCCAGGTAAAACAGGGACAAATTTTTTGTCTGATTTTTATAATGGATTATCAATAATATTTTGAATGAATCGAATTAATTATGAAAGCATGCATAACTATTTCGAAAGTGTAGACTCAAGTGCCTGAAATTATTTTTCTGGCCAAACTAGATATACTAGCAGCAATCTATGATTATTAAATAACCCACAATACTAGCAACATTTTCAGCAGCTGTTAGAAGTACGCTCTGCTTTCTTTCTCAACAACTTTCTTTGATTTTATGCTTTATAACCAGACAGCATTCTCAACTATATCTTCTTCTCTTCTTGTTCCTTTTTTTTTTTATATATAAGTACTCATTGGATTAGTGCTCCCAAATTATAGGTTACATAATTTTAATAAATGTTACAAATTCATTCAACTTATATAAAAAAATTAAATTCCCATTCTATACTTCATCACAAGAATTTCCTCAATAAAAAATTAAAAAAAAAGTAACATGTGAAGCACTGAAATAGACTTCTTAATAAGAATTGAATCATTATGCACCAACGGTTTTCCTAAATAAGAACATACTATTGACATATTTCTAGCATGCCAGAAAAAAACATAAAAAATAAATGAAGGAGAAATTGGGATTCAGAAACCTCCTTCACAGATATCGTGTACAAGGCACAATTGACTAGAAAATCATGAAATTACCCCTGTATGACAATACTTATTTATACCAAAGAGTACCTTCTATAATCTCTTGTTTGCTTTCCATAGCATAACTAAACAACTATCACTGCAACACTGCCTCATGTTTCTTTTTCACCCCTTTTGACCCAAGTTCCCAACCCACTATTTGTAATAAAAAGCTTAAACTAATTATTTAGAGTGAAGAGTCTCAAATAACTTTGCCATTTAGTACCATCTTTCCGATTAAAAGTGCTAAATGATACTAAATTGAACAAAAAAAAACAAAACCTGAATTGCCATTTACATCTGACGAGCCATGAATTAATAAATTTGCCTGGTTAAGGAGAGAAGAGGAGAGGAGAGGAGAGGTGGGTTTGAACACTCGAGTAGGGAAAGGCGGTGGCGAGGGGCGAGGGGCATCTTTGATAACAGTTACGATTACAATTTCGATGGACCTGTCTGCCGTCCGATTGTGATAAGAGTATATATTACGAAAATTGGACGGCTGAAATCAATCCGGGCTTGATTTGTGGATGTGGGCCTTCGAATAGGCCCAGCTCACTTTCGAAGCGGCTTTACTTGTCGAGTGAAAAGAAATGGAAATTGATTACTTGTAGTTTTGTCATCTCTACCATCGCTAAATATAAAGTGAACATATATAACAAATAAAGTGAACATATAGATGATCTAAGTGAACACATACAAATAAATAAGTTCAATGAAAATAAGTTGAATATACATGTAAACTTCTGAACAAGTGATGACAACACTTATTTGTTTGTAAGTGTTCACTTAGATCATCTATATGTTCACCTTATTTGCTGTATATGTTCATTTTGTATTTAACGATGGCTGGGATGGTATATTTGCCGATGGCACTTATAATTCCTGAAAAGAAAGTAACTTAGGAAAAATATAACTAGTCAGTTTATCCCTAAATTATTTTATATAAGAATTCAGACGCAAAAAATTTTAATAGAAAGAATTATTATTATTTTTTTTAATAAGAAAAAAGTTCGTACGCGTTTTATAAAAGGGTAGAGTATCTCTCCTTCCTATCCGTTTATAAAACGGGTTGGAAGGCTTCCAACACATTTTATAAACGAGTAAAAAGGAAAATAAAGCCTCTGCTCAAGGTACGACTTTTGAGGCTGGTCAGACCTTCCTACCCGTTTATAAAATGGGTTGGAAGCCTTTGAACGCGTTTTATAAACGTGTTATTAGTTTTTCATATTTTTCATTCAAGCCGCAACATTTAACTTATTAAAAATAATATTTTGCGACAAGGTCCCTGCATGTTTCATATTTACAAAATTCTCAAAATTTTATTTCCAATTAAAGATGTATTAAATAGATATAACAAATATATTTACACATATTTTATATGCATTTAATTGCACATATTTTTTTTAACATGTGTATAATATCATTTTGTTTGAATAACTATCAAGAAAGTCACTTGATTGACTGCATTTCTTTTTTTAATGATTAATTTATGATTTTAAAATAAAATTTAGTAGTTTAAAGTGGTTTTTAGGTTTGCAAACTTTCAAAGTGGATTTTGGAGGTCCAGAGAGCATTTTTTTGCTCCGAAAATGGTCGTTACGGGGTTCCAGAATGTGCTCGTTTGCCTCAAATGGTAGGCAAGCATGCATTTGTCATTCGACCCTCTTATTGACTTCATAAGAGGAGGCGGCACAGAACACAAAAATTATTTTTAGAAAGCGAGAGGGAGGTAAAGCACAGATCGAGATACGATCTGAAATCGTACAATTTTTCATTTGAACATCCAAAAAAACCAATTATCAGGGGCGACAAGTGTTATATCACATTAGTTAATTGAAAAAAAAATAAGATAATGGAGGAAATTGAATAAATACTTGATTAAAATATTTTAATTTATCATTGACAATTTTTTTAGTTCTGTGTGTTACCATTTGCAGAATATCTACCTTTGTGATTGCACTTGCTGGCCGCATATGGTGGTGACATGTTTTTATTTTTGTACTTAACATTTGATATTTGTTACCGTTTTGTAATATTGGGATACATAATTTGAGGAATTTAGAATTAGATAGATATGTAAGTTGTATTATTATCAATAGACCATGGCACGTATGCACTTGTGGAGAGCTAAGGTCTGACGATTTCCTATAAGTTGTTATACTTAGAGCTTGAATTTTTTTTTTTGTTAACTCTTTTTCACTATTGAATAGAAAAGTGTTGGATGTCCACTTGTTTTTTAATTTAATTTTATTTTTGTTGTCAATTTACAAATCATAATAAATTGGTCACATTATCATAAGAAATGATAATGTTTTATTCAAATGTTATCTTTCTCTATTCATATTTAATTATATAAAAGTCTTATTATAATAGAAAAATAGTATTTTATTTAGTGCTTTCTTTGCTACTTGTGTAATTATGTTTAATAATATAAAAATCTTATCACACCAGAGATATTGCGGCTTTGCCGCAAGCATATGATATGTATCAACCTTGAATTTGTGTAGTTTCTTTTTATTTTATTTTTTCTGTTTTTGGGTTTTGAACTTATTAGTTCCCTCATAGTTGCCACGAGGAAGATTGGTGTCCCAAATATCAGATTTAACATACATGAAAATGTTTATGTATAATTTTTATCGAAATAGAAATATGATATTATATAATTATAAAATCTAATAATACAAATTTTAATAGCATTGTACCATTCCAGTTGATTGATTTCAGGATAAAAAATCTAGCAAAACTATAGCCATTTTAAAGAAAATAATAATATTATATTTATCTGATGTATGCAGCAAAAACGTCCAGCGATTAATAAATGTAAGGCTACCGTGGATTAAGAAAAAATCAATGAAGATCAAATAAAAGAATAGGTTACCATTAAATCAATTATTAAGAGAACCAAACAATGGAGATCAAATAAAACAAGGTAAATCCACAATGCTGCACCTAAGATGCATTTCTGTTAGGTTCAAAACTGGTTTAAAAGGCATGGTATGCTTTTCCGGGTCCGTATTCTCTGCCAACTTTCTGAAATCGGTAGAGTGCCAACGTTTGATCCAAGCCGTTAGATCTAATTTCGACGGTTAAAATTTTTCGGGCCTATCAATCTAGTTACATGCACGGAACACCCTTAATCGTTGATATTAAATTTAACGGTTCAAATCAGAGGTTGACACTCTACCAATTTTTTAAGGTTGACAGATGATGTGATTCTAGCTTTCCCACCTAGTGGGTCTTGCAAACTGCAAAACTTAACGAGCTTCAGAATTTCAGTCTATACGATTTTTTTTATTCCCGAGTTGCCACTTGCCACTTGCCAATAAGTTCATTTATTAATTAAAAACAACCCATCTTTTTTATTTTTAACTATCTATTTGTTGCCGACGCGGCCGACGGTACAGAAAAAATAATTATCACTTTACCAAATGGTACTATTAACATTGTAACCGCGGTAGATTAATAATTTTAAAAACTGTTTGCTCAGGGTTGGATTTAATAATAATACTATTTCTTAGCATACAAAAAATGCTTACTAAGAATCTAAGATGTAATGTAACGGTTGAAACTTGAAAACGAGAGGCACACTAAGAACTGAAACCAGCCATAACTATAATCTCTGTGGCAGTTGCAATATGAGAGAACAAAATGAAAATTCTAGCATTACGATGTTCATTATGAGTGTCGAATTAATAGATTTAAAAAAATTCCCAAGGAAACAAAAAATGATAATTGTCATAACTACTTATTAGTGAAAAATTCATATAATATTTCAAGATCTTATGGCTCCGTTTGGATGGCTTCTTTCCGGAATAAGGAATAAGGAATAACCACTTTTTACCAATAAATTTATTTCTAACCATCCAAATTCTTCACAAAAATTACACACTTCCCAATAAATTTACCCCTTTCCAATAAATTTCTTCCCTTCTTCTTTCTTCCTACCTTATTCTCAACGCATCCAAACGGAGCCTATATGTGAAGTTTAATCGAGGCTGTCGTCCCGGTTTTGAGAAAATTTAGGAAAATTAATGGGGAACTCTCCACAGTTGGATTGTCAGATTAAAATTAAGATCAAAAGGTTAGTAGCGGATTCATTGGATCATGAAAATAGAGAGGGGGCATTGAACTCGGAGAAGGGAAAGGCAGTAGCGTCGAACTTCTTCCATTTGGTGGATGCGGTCATGAAAGTCGAAGGGAAGCGCCATGGCTGAAGGCACGTGCCCAGGCTTAGTTTTACAAAAATCAAACTCTAGCTATTATAAGTATCTCAATTTCAAACCCTGAAGTTACTGTAGGTAAAGCTCAAATCGCAACGGTCTGGCTTACTGTTCAACTTGCGATGGATTGGATCCAGGCCCTTCGTCTCCACTATCCCTTCCCTGACCAAAGTACTTGGGTTTTTCCGTCTCCATTCCTTCTTTGCTTTGTGCTGCTCCTCTGCCTCCCATCGCGTTCTCTTCATTTTTTGCCTCAATTTTTGGTGGGGCCCGCGCTCTTAGCTGTTGTCTTTCCTCGCCTCTCTTCCCTAGCGCCACACCAGATCTACCCTTTCCTTTCCCCCTCTCTTTTTCGTACTGGTTTCGCTTGGATCGATGTTCTAGCTCCTTCTCTCTCAATTGTTTTTCAATTTCTAGGTGAAGAGAAGGAGGTAAGGCCGCTGCCGCTCTCTTTCCATTCTCCCAACTCCGGTCGGCTTCTAGATGGTAAAAATCAAGGTGGGAGAGATTGAGCCGCTCTTGCTCTGTGCCCTCCATGTTCCTCTCTTTGATTTCTGCGTAGTTGAGGGTTCTCCTTTACCGTTTTTAAACAATGACACATAACACAATCCATATGTTTATTTCGATGGGTCAAGTCCTGTGCTATGTTCCATAACATACACATATGCAATTAAGTTGGTAACTCTTTACCTATGATTTGTAGAACTCAATCATCACTTAACTTGCATACTAATCTTATAAGATAATTAATGTTCCTTGTTAATTATCAAGATTATGGACCGTTTAGATTTATTATTGTCATTCTAAAGAATGATCCACAGAGATCTACAATTCAGATCCTCAACCTGAATAATCTGTCAATAATAAACCTAGGAACAGATGATAAATTATCATCCAAAACATAAACTAATATTTAAGTCATTAAATTATTGACTTCTAGGACATAACTCCAACAAAAATCAATTCCGGAATTGCTGGAGCTCACGTGGTGGTCTGACAACATTATCGTTCAGAGATATATATTTTTTACAGTATGTTTATTTTATCCAATTTCAAGAAATAAAAGATCCTCCAAATAAAGAGATGTGGGTCATTAGAAAGCAAAAGATCTGTTATTTATCATAAAAAAACCCTCAAATTCTTATCTAGATATTTTTCATACATTACAATTTATTCAAAAAAAAACAAATATAAATTTAACGAATTTTGAAACAAAAGCAGAAAATGAAAAATTGGTCCACGTCTAAGCCCCCACAAGGCAGTAAATGTAGTAACTTTGTTTTTGCCTTTTGCAATAAATTGGATCAATTATACCCCATGTACTATTAGTAAATTTGCCAACTGTATTTTTGCCAATAGTACTAAACAAAATGCACCGTAAAGATTCGGTTCCTAGTAATTTATCAAACCCATTTGTGTATTTGTGTGAATATAAATCCATCAATTTTAAAAATTTAAACATCAATATATTTTTTATTATAAAGGTTCCTAAAACAATATTTTGATGGTCATCAGAAAATATCATGTATATGAATCGTGAGCCCTCAATTTGATTAGACTTCGTCATTGCCTAACCTTAGGGTGCGTTTGGATCGTTGGAAGAAAGAAGAAGAAGAAGGAAAAAGAAGAAAAAAAATTATAAACAATCCAAACTCTTCACAAAGTTACACACTTCCCAATACTTCTTCCCTTCTTCCCACACCTATCCAAACGCACCCTTAGAAAGCGGGAAGGTACTTTTCCATTTTGTTGAGTAATTAAAAAGAGGGCAATACCTTGTCTCAGTTTTAATGGCACTCATAAATATTTATTCTAGCACTCAGTGTGAGACGCTCAATAGAAAATCTTCAGGTGATTTTAGTAAAATTTCCTTATGATAGGTAATAAGGTAATAATGATTAAAAAGGTGAGAGGTGTCTGATGAGTTACTTCATTCCCATATGAGTTTTATTTATTTCAAATAAGCTATTTTAGTAAGCTATGGGGCATTTGTCAAAAGAGGTTTGTTGTAAAATCATTTAAGGATGCATGTGCATCTTTTACGTTTTAGACTTTTTTCAACAGGTATTGAATGTTAGATGGACAAGTAAATTTCACAGGGAAATCGGAATTCCAAAAACACTCACTGGATGCAATTCTTGAATTCGGTTGTGCTTGAATTAATAAGGAATAAGACTTAAGGTCCCGATCAAAATCCCATTTTTTTAACATGGGATTTCATTTTATTTCGTTGGAAAATTCATGATCAAAATGAACGGATTTTGTATCATTTGGTTGAGATTCCTATGTAATTAGATCTAACGAAATTCTATAAAATCGATTGAACTGAAATAATATCCCGCCTAAAAAACATTTTGATAAGGGCCTAATTCGGATAAACATTTATTTTGAAATATAATTAGGTGTTTTGATAGATAAGTAGCTTTCTTAAATAGTCATTAATGTCGTTATTTTACTATTGCAATCACAAGTATAATTATTGCATGTTCTCAAACTTACTTGATTATATGATTTTTCAGATTTATAAGGGCTATTGTATAGAATTGTGATGATGCTGATTGGACCTCCTTAGTTGATATTTTTGCAATTTTGATATTTACTCCATGCTGTATTGTGTTCAAAGTAGCTATTTCTTGGTTGTCTTGTATGCACAATAAGTTTTCATGACAGGACTTTGATTGTACCAATGTCGAATTGTCGATTATTGGCTTTGTGCGGGTCCTGTACAAAGGTTTGATTTGGGTTTAGTGATGTTTTTTGAGAGATGAGAATCGGTACAGTGAGACAAAAGGGTTTTTGTTGTGTACCAAAAACGTGGTAGCCTTTTTCCCCCCTAAAAAGACAAAAAAAGTACTCTTAGTTGTATGACAGAATTGTAGAATTCATAAAAATTTGAGCAATGAGTAAACGTCTAAACATAGAGGGTATCAATGATAGTTATTTTCCATAAGAATACAAAAATATTTATAAAAAATAAGTGTACAGTTACTTTTTTTTTCAAATTTGATTGAGTACACTCCAAAATATTAATACAGTATCAACTATCATCAATTATTTTATTTTCCAAATTAACTTAGTTCCTTTTGTTTCTCTATAATATCGTAATTAACCAATTCTCAGATAGATCATTCTACGTATATTCTTCACCAAGAATTATACTTAGTCGGCTGAATTTCCCTAATAATTGCACACTGATAGAATATTACTGTTGACCCCTACAAGGCTTCAACCCGTTTCAAGTTCAACCAAAATCTAATTTCACACTTATTCGCCCCATACAAACGAGACATTCACCAAGAAACCTAAAATGTAAAATAAACTAAATATGGACGACCAAAATCAATCCCCGTTCCGGCCACGCAACTATCTGCGTTAATTGTATTCCAGGCTGCCAAAAGTCATGTTTCTTTGTTGAAACAGAAAAAGGATACAGTGAGGGGAAAAAGGAAATGGTGAATAAAAAAATCTGTTCTTGAAAGAGACGTGACTATCTATCACTACAACAGTGGGATATTTAATTAAATAATGCTTCATTGGTCAATATATTTGTTTGGGAATAAAATGGTAGTTGCAGAATTTAAAATACTTTGCACATACCGGGTCTACTAAGCACAAACCGTCACCACGTAATTAAAGGACGACAATTGTTGACCATATTACATATTGCTTCTTTGACGGAGCCTTTAGTTTTACATTTACTGTCATGGCAACGTCCTGGTCAAAATTTGTCACCGTTTCCTGTTTTGACGGAAATTTTCGCACTGTATCAATTCCCATGCGGATTGGCATCCTCAGCAGCCAAATTTGGCTGTTCCAAGCATCCAAATTTCTTTTTTTTTAAATATTTCAACATTTTAAAATTTAAATGTTCAATCTAAATTATTGATCTTGTTTAATTTTACGGGTGATGCGTTTTATATAACTTTTATAAAATTTGGAGTCCATTTGATGCTTGATTAAGTGATCAAATTATAAACGTATCAGAATTAATCAGTGATAGTTAACCAGATTCGTTCACTTTTTGTCCACTTGATCTAGTATCAAATCAACTCCAAATTTTATAAAACTTATATGAAAATACATCGCCCATAAAATAGAAAAAAATCAACTGTTTAGATTCAATATTTGAAATTTAAAATATAGAAATGTTAAAAAAAGTTTATTCGGCTGCTTGAAACAGCTAAATCGTGGCGGCTGAGGATGTGGATCCATTCCCATGAGATAGATGAGGCATATACTATTAGTATTTATAAAGTATGAAGGAATTCTCAGTGCCATCGGTCATTATAATTTAATTTTCTTTTATATACTAAATTATAAAATCTTAATTTAAATTTATTGATAATTTTTTTATAGTGGCATAAATCTAATTAGCAATTTAGCAATGACATTTTGCAAATCGACAATTTTTTGTAGTGGCATAAATCCAATTATCTCTTAAAATTTTTAAAAATAAAAACAAAAGATTGGCTATAGTAACAGTGGCATCAAATTCATCCATATTGTATATACTAGTTATGTATTATAAATATCTAATAGTATGTGCATATTTTTTATCATTTGTATAATTATATATTTTTATTAATAATTGCTTTAATATGCTTATTACTTTGCTATATTCGCATTTCTCAATGTGTATTCCTTAATTATTCATTCCGAACATATAGTTCTACAATATCTGTATTCGAATTTAAGTGACAGATATGGATACAATACATATAAAAATGAGGATATTATTCGGATATCAAAACTCAAACCAAATATGCACCAAAAAGGTTGCAGATACGGAATGGATAATTGATGAATACCAATTTTAGAAACATCCGTATTCTACTCATAGATGCATCAATCCATGGATATATCCAATGAGACGGGGTTTATCGAACGGTCGAACCTATATATCAAATATGAACTATTAGTTTTAAAATTCAAATTTGTTCTATGATTTAGATAGTAACCTCAAATGAAAGATAATAAGACTCTCCATTTAAAATGGAAATGCTAAGATCGCTGGATTAGTTTCTGCAATGTCTTTATCGTCGAACCTGCGCATTTCTATATAATATAAATGTAATATCAATTACTTTGTTTTCTTATTTGCATATTAGAGACATGTTTTGCTAGTTTATAATAATACTGTAGACATCATTTAATGGAAGTTATTATAAACACACATTTTTTATTTTTATAATTTCATCAATGCATTTAACGAAAAAAGGAAAAAAAATTCTAATATTATGTTAACTAGTGGTAATTACTTGCGTCTGCGATCACTTATCATTTATGTTGATTGATTGTCAATAACTTACAATTATTTAAACTTTTTTGAAAATGTTAAAATTCACGACATGCACCAACAACTTTTTTGGTTACCCCCACTTTATTTTTTTTAATTTTAAACATATCATCGAAATTTGTTATCTTGTTTATTTTAGTGACGGATGCATTAATATTAAATTTAATAATTTTTAAAGTTTACCTGAGACTTACGAAATTGAAAAATGAACATACTAATCTATCATAGTTACTTAGATTAAGTCGTCGATATTTTGATGAAGTATCAAATGAACTCTAAAATTTATAAAATATAATGACAATATATTTGTCATCAGAATTAAAAGATAAGCTGTTCGAGTCAGACAGTTAAATTTTAAAATTTACGATGTGGCGTTTATGGCACTTCATTCAAAAGTGGACACCGAAACCATCCTCTTTCAATAAATTTTGTAATATATTTTGAAGGTCCAAATATAAAATTAATTATCTCTTTTAATTTTTTAATATTTTGGATTCACATATTTCGGATATCTGCATCGTTCTAAAAACTATAAATTATTATTATTGTTTTGAGAAATAAAAGCTATAAATGATTTGCATATGGGAATGTATCAAAATCGCCAATGGAGATACAGATGGATAATTAAACATGCAATTTTTTTTGTAGATAACTGGATGTTGATAGTAATTATCTTGTTTACACCCTTAATCTTAGAATTCTCGTCCATCAATTATCTAAATCTATCCATATATTGATATACGTATGGTATTGAATTATTTAACCAACTTAATATCTGATTCTATCCTTAATTTCATAACTATTGGTATGTGTATGGTTTTGAATTATTACATGCACTTAATATCAGTATCTACTTCGCAAAAATGCATACACAAATACGGTTTTACCAGTATCTACCACATGTAGGACGTAGCTAAGAATTCATATCAGCAGGGTTCATTATTATTATTATTTTTACTGAAAACATCTATACGACATACGTCTAATATAGACGTAGTATAATAATAATTTTCAAATAATGTCACATAAAAAAATTTATGAGAAATCAAATATATCTATAATAAAAATACAAGATCCAAAATAATATATCAAATATCTAAAATAATAATTCAAGTCAATAAAAATAAATATAACATTTCATTAATATGAGTTTTCGTTTTTTAATAATTTTGCATAATAGATTAATTAGGAATCTCTCTGAATACATCTCTTTCTATATATATGCTGCAAGACAATCCCTCATCCAAGCATCTCTCATTCTGATCTAAATTTTGTTTTAATAAGTTTCATTGCGGAGGAAGGAAGAAGGTGATTCATCATACTTTAAATTTCTGAAATGGATCCCTACTTTCTTATATATATTTTTTGTAATTTACAAATTATTATTATCTCAATTTTTTTTTTCAGGTGGATCCCTGAATCCATAAAAAAATAGTTAACTTCGCCCATGATCGCATGTAAGTTGACACTGAAAAAAAAAATATTAAGTTAGATTTTATTTGCAATTTTTCAGTCCTTTTCTTTACCTTAAAGTTTTTATACCTCCTGTCAAAAAGTGTTCATACTGGATGTAAATCTACATATTATCTAATGATCAAGAAAGTGTAATTAACTATACGCAAGTTGAAGAATATATGAAGTTAATTCAGATTGCATTGCGTAAAATCTGTTACAAAAAGTTTATACAATCTTATTTGTATATAATTTTATCATCTTATTTAAACATACTTTTTGATAGGAAGAAGACGTACTTTTTGAGATGGAAAAATAGTTTACCACTCAAATTTAAAATTGCTTAATAACATTTAAACTTTTTTTAAATTAATTGAAGATTGATATCATGAGTATCTAATTCAATGATCGACAATCCATAGATTTTTAGGATTTAAAGTTTACTAATAGATTAAATGAATGTGTCATAAATAATTAGCATGTAATAAAAATATATTAAAAATTGCATGCAAGATATTGTTTTATATCAATAAGGCAGAGAAAGATATGGTGTAGCTTTGAAGAAAAGGCAATTCCAACAACTGTTACAACTTAATTTCAAGTTCTAGTCCTCCAGAATGCCATGCAGAGTCACACTCTACGTTTCTGTTTTCTTTTTCATAATCAATGAACTGTCCGATTCATCCATTGCAGTGGCCATGTCAATTCAAATAAGATATTTGAATTATTTAAAAAAAATAAATTGGGAAGTCTAAATCAGCAACTGCCCTGGAACAAAGATATTTATCAAAAAAAAAAAAATACATCGTTACTTTTCAACATCGCATATACTTTCTAAAAAAAAAATCCATATTTTCTAAAAAACTCACAGCCATATACTTTTGTTTTGAGAGAATACACATATATTGTTGACATAATAACAAGTAAACATGTAAATGCGGGAACACATGTCATTAGTGGCGGAGTTTAAACGAAGTTTTTGAGAGATCCGATGTATGATATTATAAAGTATTAATAAATACGTATAAATTAACAATTAAGAATTTAGAGGAAGTTAGACTATACCTAAGTCCTTGACGTCTTAACGTACATATATTGTTGCTTAAATTTAAAAAACAAACATTGGAAACTCATTTTTGACCGGCGCTGAATTCTGCATCAGAATGTTGCTAGTACATTGTATATTTCTTTTTCTTCTTCCTTTTTCTTATTGTTTTCTTGGAAAAATAGCTCAACGCCACTAATTTGATTGTTTTTAAATCTTATATATATGGTTATTTAAAAAAGGGGGGGGGTAAAAACCCTAAAATGAACTAGCACGTATTAAATTATAAATATTGTATAACACAAGTCAATATTTGATTGGAATAGAGTTGACAAATGAATTATATTTTATATCACATCATACGGAAGTTGACATTTTAATGTTAGGGAATACCAATTAATGTACCATATATAACTCACTCATATTATTTTTTGGGAACACATATTTCTGTTATTTATCAAAAAAAAAAAGTATCTTCTTACAAAATAGTGAACCTTGGATATATAGCGAATTAATCACTAGCAATTATACTAATATAATAGAATTTTGACGAGATTCCTTTCGTCTTTCTTGGATGACAAATTGACAACAATATTTAACCCAACAACACATCTGTCCAGTCAATATTGAATCAGACTAGTAGGTCAGGTCCAATGAGAGTTTCCTGACCAGGTGGCATGCCATATTAGACTAATCTTCATCTAATTAATAATTAATGCTTGCTATTTTAGCTGCTATGTAGTAAATATAAAAGAGATTTAAGTACTAAAAGTCTTAAACGGTTAGAGAGAGCAAGTTTGAAACCAGTGTGGTCAAAAGTTTAGGGGGTTAATTTGCAACTAAGCAGACTTGTCATCCTCACTCTCAATCCGGCCAAAACGCCGGATCTAAAGGAACTGTATATAGAATGAAAAACAAAAATTACATTACAACATTATACAAATCATAATGAATAGCGAGATTCCAAAGAAGAAGCATAATAATCTTACATTTTTTTTTTCTGATTTGGTTTTCATTGCATAAATTTTTTTTTAATAAAAATTCTTGAATATTATATATTCTTTTACTTAATAGTTAATATATAATAATAAAAACGAAGATATTTTCATTGGATTCAAATTATCACCCTTTATCACCTACATCTGATGCAAAAGCGAGAACATGTCAACGCTTCATTTCCGAATGTTAAACATGCGTAATAAGTTTTAATAAAGAATTAAGAAATATATATATATATTTTGAGTGAATGTCGCAAATTTAAAATTTAATTAAAAACCTCCTAAAAATAATTTAAGTTAGAGCGCTTTATATTTGTCGCCTTTTATTCTAAAAAAATTGGAAAAAAAAATTAGAGGGTTGCGGAGTCTCCGTGTCCGTGAACGTCAAAAGGAGATTTCCTTTTTTCTTTTGCTTATGTAAACGGAGAAATCAAAGTACTTGAAGATGCGACAAGAAAAACAATGACATTTTTTTTTCCTAACCTGTCTTGACAGGCTAAGCGTACACAATGACAAAATTTTCTAGAAGAGATGGTGGTCCTTCTAAGTTCTAGGTATTCACAAAATGCATTTAAGAAAATTAAAGCACGTAACTTAATGAACTTAGCTACCTTTTTATTTTTTAATGTATTCTTTTTTACTCTCATCTCCCAGTTTGCCTTCCATCACTGTCAAATTTCACAAGTTTTATCTGACAAAGGTTGTCATAATAGACATATGTTTTTTAGTATTTTTAAGTCTAATTATTGGAATTATGGTTTGAATGAGGCTTTTAATTTTTTTTTCTTTTTTACATTGTATAGTAACAACTGCAACATTGTTACACAACGGTTTCAGATGTTGGAAAATAAACTTTAAACTGTAATAATTAATACTTTAAATTTTCTTCTATTATATAGCATATCACCAATTGCTAGTTCTTGAGACGGAATCGTAGATAGGTACTTGCATTTGAAACAACATATTACTATGATTCCAAGTTATATCATTTTTTTTTCCTTCTTGACAATTGAGCCACCATGTCAATGTGCTGCAAATATGCAAAAACAGGATAACAGGATGCAAATGTATAATATCCTGACGATTCTAAATTGGCGTTGAGCCATTCGCAAGTTACATATTTGCAAAAATGGAATAGGAACCATTCCTTTTTCTATTGAAATATTCTACAGCATTTATCCAACTACTAAGAGCTAAACCAACATAAATTACTATGTAGCTTGTTTCTATATAACTCGAATTAAAAAAATATATTTAACTGATTAAGAAAAATTACAGTTCTCATATATCAAACGTAAAAAATCTTAAAGCTTTACCCAATTAAAGGATAAAACTTTTACCGTAAGGCGGGCCGTAACACTTATTGAGATCATGAGTATTAATTAAAAGGGAAATTGTGCATTTCTTTGGGTAAATCTTGTTGGATTTTACTGACCTATACCCCACGTCACATGTTACAAAATTAGTCATTGGTTTAATTTGTATGAAAGATTCATTGTATTTTTTGTTCTATACCTATCGGACAATAATACATTTCTCTTCCACCTAAAAAGTCATAAGGAATAGTGTGCTCTATTTCTTTTCTTTACACACACATATATATATATTGTTTATCCGTTGCTCCATAACCCTATCTCTTCTCCTTATCTTTTTCTGTAACAACTCATCTGTTTTTCTTCAACTTGTCATTTTTCGCTTGCACTTTCTCTATTTTTGAGACGAAATAGGAGAGTTACAGATGGATGGGTGATCATGCACAAACGGAAAGAAGAGAATTGAGAAAAATATACTCTTTAAAAAAAAAATTATCTTATTAGACACAAAAGAAATGTATAGAAGTTTCTCATGATTAGATGAAAATTCACACTTTTTAAGGCAAACTGTATTTATAAGCCTCATCCGTGACCAACTATGAGTATAATATATATTTATGATATTATTAACTCAAAAACAAATATCTCAAAATATCATAACAAATCTTCGGTTATTTAATTATTACTATTAATTTATTTTGCACCCAACCCTGTTTAATCCGGCCATAATGATGAGTAATTAGGTAGCATATCAGAAGAAATTAATAAAAAAAATATTCATACTTATCATATGAGGGAGACCCACAAAAGACAAGGGCATCTTCTGTCACAGAAAATCCGACGAATAAAAGAGTCATGCATGCGTGCCAAGCCAACAATCTTTCGCTGACCGAAGCTCCTACGCATTCACTCTCTCTCAATCTCAATCCTTCCAACAAGAAAACAAGCGTTCTCTAATTTAATTACCAATATGTAAAACTTGTCCAACCGGTTCAGAGGAATTTTCCTCAAGCACCTCATAATTTTCTTCCATTAGACAAAAGGGTCTTTTTTTTTAAAATAAAATAATTATAGAATATAATTTTCCGCTAGAAATATTTTTATATATTTTTTCACATGGAAAATAGATGAATTTTGACTGGTGACTTGCATTACTTTTTTTTTTTTGGGTTTGGTAATTGGTTGAAAAGTAAGAAAGTAAGTTTATATATGTACCTTCATGTTTTTAAATAAATTGAGAAACTTGTAGTTCTAGGTACAAAATAGCAGTTATGGATGGTAAAAGTTTTTTTTTTTTTTTTTTGAAATAGTTGATAGGAGCTGTCAACGATATGGATGGTAAAAGTTGTTACTATGAAATTAACTAATTTTCAAATTTACAAGTACTTTAACTGCAATTGACAACAAATATATTTCGCTGTTTTTTTGTTAAATTCTTTATATGATAACTTCCATGATTTTAGCCTCATTGTTAGATTATTGTGAGAGAGATATTTCGTTTAATTTAATAATTGAATGTTGGAGTTAAAAAACTGATCTATTCTTTTTTCTCCAATGAGAAATTAGTCAGTAGCACATGACAAGAAAAAAGTAATTTTAGTTGTTCAAAAAAGTATAACTAATTAACTTGTTTCCAACACCCACTAGCTAACATTCTACCAAAACATTAACTTATTTAGCCAACCATAAATTATAAAAAGTAAAAACCCATAAAAAAAATCCGCAACAAAACAAAGGCCATATATAGAAAAACCTCGACCTAACAGGTGCTTTAGTAGATATAAGAGATACGGACATTATAATAAAATCAAATAAGAGTAAAACACAAGGGGGAATATAAAATAGGGATTTCCCTCATAGACCGAAATCCTCTACAGCCGTAAATGGCTGTAGAGACGTCCAGCCAACTTTATTTTTTGCAAAATTAAAAAATTTTAAAATTAAAATGATGAATGTAAACCGTTGATCTTGTTCAAATTTACGGGAGATGCATTTTTATATAAGTTTTATAAATTTTAGAGTTGATTTGATACTAGATCAAGTGCTCAACAAATGAACGAATCTGGTTAACTATTACTAATTAATTCTAATACGTTCATTTGTTGACCGATCTAGTATCAGACATTTATGGCTGTAGAGGATTTCGGTCCTTCCCTCATATGATATCAGACATAAACCTCTCTTAATTTTCTCTCTTAATCAAAATCCAAAACTGCCATTTAGTGCAGAGGAACGAAATAAAAAACGGGATTCGCTTCCTCTTTATAACTGACACCATCGCTTTCTCTCTTTCCATCTCTCTCTCTCTCTCTCTCTCTCTCTCTCTAGCAACCATATCAATCAAAACCCATCTCTCCAATCTCTCAATCTCGTCATATATCGAAGCTCGATCGTGATCAGAATCAGAATTTGTTCAGAATTTGAGCAATTTCTGGTGAATTTTGCTCCTTTCCGAGAGGGGAAAATGGTGGCCGCTCAGAAGGAATCGGTGCAGAATTCTGAAGTGAACAAGCTCTCTGATTTGTTGTCCAAGCTCAACCCATCAGCTAAGGAGTTCATCCCTTCTTCGCATGGCACTAACAAGCCGATCGGGAAGCTCTCAGCAGATGCACCAAGTTTCGTTTTTCCGAGGGAATTTGGGTACCAGTTTGTGGTAAATGGGTGGAATCAAGAGGTTGTTGCCGATGGATTTATGGGTTTCTCTAAGCAGAATGGAAAGGTAAAATTGTTTGGTATTTTCTAGATTTTAGGTTTATTTTGTTTGATCTTTGATCGTGTCAAGGGTTTAGCTTTTCTAATGTTAGTTTTTCATTTCATGATGTGTGAAGTGTCCGAGATTTTGGGTTGCTAAACTTATACGCACTCTGATCAGAATTAAGATTGCCTATTAGGTATTTTTTGCTACTTTAGGTAAATGCTACAAGTACAAGTGGGATCAATACCTCAGTAGCTCGATCTAGATGGGCATAGATTGATTGGGTATTATACAAATTATAATTCTGTTTGGATAGTCTTATTTGTAGGTCAGGAAATTTTTATCTACTTTTTTTTTTTTTTTTTTTTCTAGTTTGGGAGCTTGGGCTTAATAAGCTGGAAATACTTCAAGTGAGATCAAAATTATTTATTGGCATTTTGCTACTATTTTATATTCTATAAAACCAAAATTATGGTGTTGGTGTGTTGCCAATTGTTTCTAATGGCCTCTGATTTGTCAAACAAATGCTGTTACATGCTCATGTTCTAAGTTTATGCATAATCTCACTTTCAATATTTGTTTTTCTGTTTATTTTTTCTTTTGAGACATCAACTGGCGTCTATTAAATTCTTCTGCTGTGGTATAGATGAAAATGGAAGATTATTATATCTGAATTCAATTTATATATCTTTTTCTCTTGTTTAATTTTCAGAGACGGAATAGATCACCAAGAGCTGAGAGAGAGGATAGCATAAGGCGGACTATTTATGTTTCAGATGTTGATCACAATGTAATAATCATTTTGATATTTCAATACTATAATTACTTTGTTTTTGGGAATACTGCCTTGGAATTGGGAGTGCTGTGAGGAATAGGGAATGCCATTTCTAGTTTCTTGTTCTGGTTCTGTTTAGGCATGGAATTACAAGCTTCTTTACATTCTCTTGGTTAGAATGGTGGTTGTTCAATTCAAAGTTTGACATCCCAGTTTCATATAATTTTTGGAAAAAGACATTGTTGTGTCAAAGGTCTAGAAAGAGAGGTTGACTGGAAATCTGAGAAAGAATATCTTATTTTCTTTGACAAGAATAGGACTATTTCCAGGCAGTATTCCTTACTTACCTAAGTTATTTCTGTTTCTTTATTCCAAATTAGAAATAATGACTTTCTGTGAATATTTGTTAACTTTTAAAATATTTTGTTTTTGGTAAAAATTAGGTGACTGAAGAGAAACTTGCAGAGGTGTTTTCTACATGTGGTCAGGTAAATATGTCAACTTTTAAGAAATATTTACTTATTTGCTTATTAGAAAGTTTATTCGATTTAAGCATAGTCATGGAATTGAGACAACTAAGGAACCGTCAACTTTTATGAGATAATAAGAAGTGCAGTTCCTGTTTGTAGACTTGTAGTTAATTTTCTTAAGAGTTTTTCTATGCATGGTGCAAAGTCTTATTCTTAATTATAGTAATTAATTTCTTTGCTCTACTTTACTTTCTGAATGGGAAGGTTGTGGATTGCCGGATTTGTGGGGACCCACGCTCCATTCTTCGTTTTGCTTTTATTGAGTTTTCTGACGAAGGTACCTAACAATACTTACTTTTTATCCGGTTCTTGTCTTCTATTATTAATTACTTTTTTTTTTTTTTTGCAATGTTATGCTTAATCCGGTATTTTGAGAAACCCAAAATATAATGCATGGCAGTGTAAACAAGGAGTCGCATACTTAAATTTACAAATGACATTGTAAATAACTCATACCAGATCACTTAGGGGTCTTGAATTACTTGATTTGGCCTCCTTTCTCCTGCATTTAGTTGAGGGAAGTTGTAAGGAAGGGATCTTTTTAGTTATTAATTGTCCCTTGCTACATACAAATAGCTGTAATATATTTTGGTTAGATCATTAATTTTCCTTTGATATTTGTTACTGGCATTCTGAATGTAATGCATTATGTAATGTAAGTTATCTAATGTATTCTTGGTTTCTTTGTTTTATTTATTTACTTTTTAACAATCCAGCTGGTGCAAGAGCAGCACTTAATCTTGGTGGGACCGTACTGGGTTACTATCCTGTTAGGGTTTTACCTTCAAAAACTGCAATTCTACCAGTTAACCCTAAATTTCTTCCAAGGGTCAGTTCGAACTCTCTTTTCTCAATTTTATTGGAACAATATCTTCTTCTTTACTTGACACACACTGTTTATGGTGTACAGTCTGAAGACGAGAAGGAAATGGTTGTAAGAACAGTGTACTGTACTAACATAGATAAACAGGTAATAGTTATTCTCCTATTTACTGTTATTTGTTATGTTTAATACTCAGGATGCTTATAGATATGTTCTTTTTAAAGAATGTATTTCCTTATATATGTAAAATTTATACATATAAAAAAAGATCACAATAGTTATAGCTGTTGCCATGCTGGTAGTGCATTGTGTAAACTTTTCTGTTTATTTACATTTCTGTAAGCTCATATATATAATTTATTGCGTTTGTTTTTAGGTGACAGAGGCTGATGTAAAATATTTCTTTGAGCCACTTTGTGGAGAGGTATCAAATATTCTGTTCTTGTAATTTTTTGTATCAACCCAGCTTTTGACAGTCGTATAATGGTTTTCTTTAGTTTAGTTTTGAGACTGCTCAATTTGCTTGTAATACAGAAGCCTGACTCAACACTATTTAAGTTGAAAAAAAATGCAATTAAGCTCAAGCATGCTATTACTTGAGTTGACAGGCACCAGAATTGCCTATCACGGTCTCAATGTATAACACTTAACATTATGAACATAATAATGTACATGTTATGTCCTAATTTTGCAGTGGCTGCATTTTCCTTCATTTTTAATCTTGTTTTTAATAATAGGTGTCTAGGCTGAGGTTGCTTGGGGATAGCATGCACTCGACATGTATTGCCTTTGTAGAGTTTGTTCGAGTAAGCGCTCATTAATTACTATTATTTGTCTCTCTTTATCAATTACGTGTAATTACTTTGAAATATCAATTAAGCTTTTCATCAGTTACTACTAGCTGACATGACAGACCTGACAAGGCTTTTCCTTAGTTGTTGGTTTGGCTTATTAGTGGGACCAACTGAAATTTAATAAATAGGGAAACAGGAGTGCTGCTTCATTAAGTTTCTCATCTGGTTAACATAAACAATAATAGGAGTTTAGAATTGCAATAGATGCGCTACTTAAAAGGCATCTGAAGTTGGCGGAGAAATCTTGTTAAAGGAGGGCCTTCTGGGTTCTATTTGAATTTCTTCTTTCTTACATTATAGATTGCCAAATTGGCGTTTATATTTCAGAGGGTGCATCTGTTAGTTAAGTGCACAATTTTAATTTTTCAAGGATAATTACTATTAATTACCCATAATTAAGCATGCACACACATAGGAACTAGTATTAAGCCATTCGCACAAGAGAAAGAGTTCAAAGATGTACCTCCCTTGATATCGTAACCAAGGGGATTTGAACCACGGCTAGGATGAAGGTGGTGCTTGCTCTTTCGGCCTCCTTGTCGAAAGCTCCTCGAGTCCACTTGGTATTAACCAAATCCTCAACAAGTTATGCTAGTAACTTGGAGGAGATGACTAATCCCTAGCTTCCCCGTTCTTCTAGCAAATGAACTAATTGATTTGTGGAAGAATGGGGCTCAACACATGAGCAATAGGGAAAGAAGAGAGGGGAGGCGCCTCACAAGGAGGGAGGGTGGCGGCTAGGATTAGTGGGAGAGAGAGAGAGAGAGGGATTTGCAACCATACACCTCTTTATATAGTGTGCAAACCCTACCTACCTCACACTAACTATTTACTAAATTGCCACCCTACCTACCTCCATGCATGGACGGCCACAATCAAGGCCTTTATGGGCCAATTGCATTTCCTCATGGGTCCACTTAATCAATCATTAAATGGCCCCTCTTGTTGCTCTCAATTTGGATCCCTATTGGGCCTTTAATTAACTATTTAATTAAAGCCCTATAATATGCATATGTGTTGAAATAAATAATTATTAACTTAATAATAATTATTTAGGGATTAGATAATGCATTAATTTATTTCTATATGATCCCTTTGATTTAATTAATTATAACGGTCTACAACGCTATTTAATTAATTAATCAACTTATCATATTTTGCAATACCAATTATTGCAAATAAATAAATAATGCAAGCATGGTTAAAACACCAATTTTGTGTGACCCTTTGAGGATTTATGCTACGTTGGACATGGAGTTAAATCGCTATTTAATTTCAATAATCATAAGCGGTATCTAGCAACACGTTATGATTCCCAATTCGCATAAATAGTGTACAGCTACAATATTTCAATCCTGCATAAGAGAATAAAGGTATATCTCTATTTTGATTCCTATGTCTCACGATATCATCGTATAATCCAAGATAGGAGTGTGTCATTCTTGCAGATTATACGTTTCTTGATCTAGAGATAATTGTATCAGTTGCTAGCAAACAATCTATCTCCATCAAGGGGCCCAAACAGATATCGTCACTCACTAAGTGAATTAATGAGGGACATACGGTTTTCTTGACTATTTAGCTTTCCCCCGCACAATTCAAGAGAACATAAATAACGTCCGTATAGCAGCCCTTATCGGGAATCAGCGGTAGACGATATTTATTGAACCTATCCTCATGTGGAAAAGATAAATATCTCAAACTTAGAATCAAAATCATAACGAAATAAATAATGACACATAACACAATCCATATATTTATTTCGTTGGGTCATGTCCTGTACTATGTTCAATTAACATAAACATATGCAATTAAGTTGGTTACTCTTAACCTGTGATTTATAGAACTTAATCAACACTTAACTTGCATACTAATCTTATTGATAATTAATGTTCCTTATTAATTATCAAGATTATGGACGCTTTAGATTTATTGTTGTCATTTACTACTAAATGAAACACAGTGATCTATAATTCAGATCCTCAACCTGAATGAACTGTCAACACATAAATCAAGGAACAAATGATACAAAATCATCCATAACATAAAACCATAGAAGTAGCCAAATATGATTGGCTTCTAGGACATATCTCTAACAGTATCTATACTCCACTTTCAAACAAAGCTGCTCTCTTACTAAATAAAAGAAAGGGGGATGTGGTTCCATTGAAAATTTTGTGATATCTATCAAATTGGTCTCCACTATAGTCAAATTAGCACAATGAATTGCCATGTCAGCAGCAGAAGCTAATTGAGGCATGACATGGCTTGTTCACACAAAAATCTGTATAAAAGTGCTGATTGATCCAAAAGGAAAAACAAAAGAACCATGGTGCTAATTAAAGCCAAAAGTAACATTAGGATCCATTGTCGGACTGGACTTTATTACTTGACCTCAGAAAGGAAAAATTGGTTGAGGTGAATACGGTCCCTAGAAGTAACATGGTTACTGGTTTAGTTATCTATGGTCATAACATTTTGCTAGAGTTATTTACATGGAGTACCCTTCAACTTATCATCCATTTTCCATTTTGGCCCTGAAATTCCGATGTTCCCATTTTATCACTGAACTACTGAAGTTATCAAATTCATGATGAAGTTACTACTGAGGTTTATATATATTAAAAAAATGGATTAATGATGTGGTTCCATGATAATATAGACGTTGATCCCTGCATAATGAATATCTGTTATTAATTATTAAGGCAATGGCTTTGAATGTGCGACATTGTCTATAAAAATTTAATCCGCTTTAGCATCTACATCATCACGTCATTATACATGTCTAAAATGATAGCATCAATTGGTTTAAATTGCAACTTAAAAGGACCAAAATGTGAACTTGGAACTGTGAGAACCAAATTGGGGAATGTGTGATACTTGTACAGAATAACTGTTGCTTTATTCTTTTGTCGTTAAAACTTGATCTTTGCCATCACTCAGTCCTGTAAATTGTTAAATGAAAGGCATCAGATAGGAGCTTCTTTTTTCTTGGTTATTTATCAGAAAACTGCATTGGACCAAATATTGCAAATATGAATTCAATAACAAAATGGGACTTTTTTTTTAACATTTATTTGGGGACCAAAGTGGGAAATGCACCGGACTTTTGAAGTATCATTGATATGGTAATATACTAAGTAGGTAAAATGATACACAACTAGGTAGCGTGGTTTACAGTCAGCTAATTTCTGGTTCCTTGGTCTCTAAATAAAAAAAATTTCTAACCTTGATGGTAGCAAGGATTGAAGTCTTAAAAAGTTACAAATCTGTACCTGGTGGGTTGTTGTTTCCCTGTCTTGGCACTGTAGTGTTTCTATAGCTCAAACAGAAAATCAATAACAATAAAAAATTAGGACCTAAAACAGAAAAATAGGTGGACCTGAAGAGTTATCTGACCAGCCTTGGCTGAGATGCTGGTCAACAAATCCTAGAAACTATTGCAACATTTTCATGTTTGTAATTTTGTATCAGTGATGTATACAATTTTAATCTTATATCTTACACTTTTGGATCTGTTAATTTTCTTTTTTTAGGCTGAAAGTGCAATTTTGGCTCTCAACTGTAGTGGCCACATACTCGGCACTCTTCCTATCAGGTAATTAATCTATTGGAGCAAGCTAGATATGGGTGACCTGCCCCCCCTCCTGTATAAAGACTATTAAAGACCGCAAAAATGTTTCAAAGAAACATAATACACCCTCATATATTATTTCCTTTTTGCCATACAACAGTATATTGTCTATAACAACGAAAAAATCATCGCATATTCTTTGTTTCTCATGCTATGTATCAGCATCCAACTTTTTTTCAAGTTCTGCATGGATGCTTATGAGGTCAACACAAAATTCTAATCTAAACCTTTTTTTTTTTTTTCAGGGTGAGCCCTTCAAAGACACCGGTACGCCCTCGCATGACTCGATCATCTTCTCACTAAACCAGTTCATGGAGCACTCCCCTCTCCTCCATATGGCCTTCTCTCTCCTCTGTTATTTACCCTTCCTTTTTTCTTTTTCGTTTTCCGTTCTATCGAGATGACAGGCTCAGTGCAGCCGTCAGTATCTGGTAAACCGGGATCATTTCCTACCTGTGAGAAACAAACTGTTGTTTGTTTTGAATCGGACCAACTGTTGAAACCATGTAGCATTAGTTAAAATATAATCTTGCTCTTCTTTTTTTTCCCCCTCCCTGTGTAATCTGGCGGAGTTTAAATCGGATGTATTTTTGTGAATTATTCCGCATCCAGCAATGGGGTTGAGCTTTTATTAGTCATTTATTTCATGCTCTTATATTATATCTGTTTATTGCGTATTATTTTGTCATATATAATTTCGGGGGTGGAAGGGCTGTAAATTTAGTTATTGAAAAGCATAAAAAAGAAAAAGTGAAAAGAAAAACAGAAATGAGTGTAGGTAAAATTGGTTAGCATTTTTTTAATACTGGGTATATAGTCTGTACAACTGTACAAGTCAAATTACAACACAGATAAGTATCTCATTATCTGAAAAGATTCAAGAGCTATAGACAGATATATTTAATATACTCTTGCAATTTAACATGTTATTTTGGAAAACAACTAGATGTACTCCAATATAAATTACAGAGTTTTGGTTAGGACATTTATCTAGGGCTTTAGCGTCAATTCAAGAACCAGAAGCTGTAGACTAGCGTTCCTCTAACCCAAACTTAGTAGCCAAAAATTGTTGCATGTGAAAAGTTGAATCCCTTATTGTGTCCAAAATGTGTCCTTCATGTCAACAAACAAGCACTAAGGGAAAAAAAAAAATCCCACTAGATGTTGATTGAAGAGATATGGTTCGTTATTCAAGAGATTTATTTTATTTTTTAGTGTTTTCAGATAAATATTTTCACGTGCGTGGAACTTTGAAGATAAGATAAGCCATGAATCTCGCATTTTCGAGGTCATATCAATGTTTTGAAAATTGGACCGGACCGGCCGGTTCGACCGGTTGAACCACGAACCGGACCACATGGCTGTTTTCGACCCACAATGAACCTGCGGTTTGTCCCGGTTTTATGTGAACCAGACCGTCCGGTTTATGTGTTTTTAACTTGTTTGCTCTTTGATTTGAAGAAATTCGGAAAAAATAGAGTAACCAGAGAATCTAACCTTGGTTCTCCAAGGTAATAGCCATGCTCTTTATCCACTGGGCTATATGGAATTTTATAAAATTATATCATCCGGTTTTTAAAACAGGTTCAACCAATTGAACCAGTTGAACCATCGAACCAATAGTCTTACTGGTTTGATGGCCGGTCCGGTTTTTAAAATATTGGGTCATACCGTCAATTTTCTTTTTTTTTTGAAAAACAGCGATTCATGAGGATAGCCTGCATTCTTTACTGATGCAGTAGAAAGTAGAAACAGTCAACAAAAGAAAATCACCAGAGGTGATTTAAGTTCAAAAGAGGAAAAAACACACAAAACAGAAGGAAAAAAAACTTCAGAATTACATCCAAGCAAATCATCCTACTACAAAAGCTAACAATGGTCCATAACGAAAACACCAGGATCAGTTTCCCAGCAAATCCTCATCCTCCATCAAAACATCTCCACCCGTACCGATCCCAGCGGTACCAACACCTCCAACTCTTCCCTGATTTCCTTGGTTTGTACTGGCACTTCTAGCTTCCATCCCTCCTCGTCTGAAATGTTTCAAGGCCTCTAGTTTTTCCTGACCACATATGTAATAAGTGTAAAGCTGCATATGTGATTGAGATGAAAGAACTGCTATCTAAATTATTAAAAGTAATCTTGTTTCTTAGTTCATTGTCATTGTCATTGTTTATTAGTATTAAGTTGGTCAAAGCATTAAACTAATTGCGCTCTTCTGACAATACTCTAATTTTAATCGTTCTCAACGTATATTTTCTTCGATCTTTATATCTTGTGCTCATTGGTGTTCTCGTTGAGAGAAGCATGTTTCTGGAGGGAAGAAAAATCCGTTATTAAATGTTAACTATATTAATAAAGGAAGAATGAGCTCTCGGTCTAGTGATAAAGAACAATACATCATGAGTGAAAGGTCGCAGGTTTGAAATCTCGAGGGAGGGGGGGAAATGGGATCTGCTGCGGTGTCGCGCGGTATTCTGGCCGTCTGATTAAGATCCAATGGACAAGGGAGCCCCGTGCAAGTAACCTAGATTGATAGGCCCGTAAAAAATAAACCATCCGATCAAGATCAGACGGCTCGTAGTGCGCTACACGCTGTGTCGCGCAACAGCAGAGTCGGATTGGGGAGGGGGGGGGGGGGTCTTTTATAGACATTTAATTTAAAAATAAATTAGTTGGCTTGAACCTAGTTTATCTTAAAAAACTATATTAATAAGGGATAATTTAGCTTTTACTTGAAGTGGTTTTTTCCCATCAAGCGGTTGTTTTAATAGTAGTACTAAGAGCGGTAGCCTGACATTGTCTTAGGAGTTAGGAATCATTGCTTATAGAGAGTTAAATTAACATAGCACCAAATTACAATGATCAAGATAAACATAATTCCATGATTAATGGATCCGGAGGCGGCAAAGCAAAATGATAAAATATTGTTACATATGTTCAAGACAGTTTCAATTACAAATTGCTTACATACACTTGCAAATAACTTTCGTAAGTCAATCAATCACCTTTTCTTGGTATTTTAACTATAGGAAAAATCAGCCACATATCCCCAACATCTTATTTAATCAGCCATATGTCCTTCTATTTTTAATTATTGATCATATATCCCTCAAATTATCCTTATTATTGCTGTTTATCTTTTTTATTAATTTTAATTATATATTAATTCGGAAAATTCAGTTTTTAAAATTTAAGACTAAAATTGTCCATTTCTCTCTCAACATTTGCATTGGATTGTTTCAGAATGACTAGAAAGATTCGTTTGATCATCAAATTAATAGAAACAAACAAAATGGAGGGTAATAATGAATATTTCGTAAATGGTCATATATCCCGCTTCATTGTATATACTAGAAAGAGTAGTCTAATAATGAATATTTCTAAAATGAATCTTTATAGAAAATGAAAAGTTATGAAAATTAAAAGCTGGTGGCTAAGAACTGTGCCAAAATTTCAATAATAACGACAAAAAAAACATGCTGCTGGTTGAATCAAAGGTTGTATATTGGAACCTTTATTTCCATTTTTCTTTAATTTAAGACGATAAAATGATGGGACTTATTTAAGATTTTGTACTGATATATATACCAGTATCGATCCTATATAGATAGTATATGTTGCTTGACTAACTGACATATTTACAAGTTTACAACCAATAAATATCACACAAACAAATCTGCAAACACGAACAAAAAAAAAAAATGATTTTTTTACTGAAAGAAGTGACAAGCAAGGAACATTTAATAATGTTCTTGCACTTTTCTCTTTTCTTTGGCTGTCGTTTAACGTCGTTTGCAAAAGCCAACGTCGTTTCACCTATAGATTTCTCAAGTGTTTCAAAGTATTGATTTCTTTTCATATCGTATTTGTATCGTTTCAATTCACATATGATTCTAAATTTAGGCAGGAAGATGAATCCGTCTGAAGGGACAATTGAGAGAGAAAAGAGCAGGAATATTTTAGTCTTAAATTTTTAAAATTGATTTTTTTTTCAGAATTAATATATAATTAAAATTAATAAAAGGAAAAATGACAATAATAAGGAGCGCCACGCTCTCGTGGGCTCAAAGCACAGAGAAGGAACAGAGAAGAGAGAGTCAGATCAGAAAGAGAGACGAGGCAGAAGGAGAAGGAGACCCGTCTCCCTCTCTTTTTTTTTTTTTATTCCTCTGGATTTTCTGTGGCTTAAACAGTGCAGCCTTTCATATAACCAAAGTCTGACAATCAGTTTTGTAAATTAGCTATTTCACTATTTAATTAAATTCGACCCATCCTAAAGTCAGATTGATGTGGCCATTATACAAAAAATGTTCTGGATTTTTATAGAACATTTAACTGTTCTCGATTACTGATCCCAATAAATTTTACTGTTACTTATTTTATTTGTTTAATTTCTTGATTATATAATTTATGATTAATAATAATCATGATCATTCAGATAAAATTAGAACTTGATTTACCAACTAACAATCACTACTCTTACAATATTTTTCAAAACCTATAAGCATAATTTGCTTTTTGCTTTTAGGTGAATATATAATAACGTTGGTTAACTACTTGATAAGTCCGCATGATTTTTGCTATGTTGAGTATGATCAATCCTATAAAAAAAGTCTTTGGATGTCAGTATATAAAATATTTCATTTACAAAACAGGTCTCCGTCTTGAGTATGATCATTGTTTATAATAACAATGGTGCCAAAATGATTTAAGAATTTTGCCGAAATTATTTTATATAAAAATTTATACTCAAAAAATTTTAATATAAAGAATTATTTTATTTTTTTTAATAAGAAGAAAGTTCCAACGCGTTTCAGAAGCGAGTATTTGAATTCCCCTCCGTACGCGTTTATAAAACGCGCTCCAGGGCTCCGAACGCGTTTTATAAACGCGTACGAAGGGGAATAAATTCAGCCCTTCCGTTACGCCTTTTGAGACGAGTCAGGCCTTCGTACGCGTTTATGAAACGCGTTGGGAGCCCTGGAGCGCGTTTCATAAACGCGTACGAAGGTCGTCTCTTTCAAAATCGAGTTAGCCGTTTCATTTTTTTTCTGTTCGCCATCCTTTCATTCGCCAGAGAAAGAAAGAAAGAGAGAAGGAGAGAAGGAGAGAAAGAGAGAAGGAGAGAAGGAGAGAAGAGGAAGCAGCGGCAGCCGCAAGAGAAAGAGAAGAGGAGAAGACAGCGGCAGCCGCGAGAGAAAGAGAAGAGGAGAAGGCAGCGACCGCGAGAGAAAGAGAAGAGGAGAAGGCAGCGGAAGCGGCAGCGGCAGCGACAGCGACGAACTTGCGACAGCGAGGTATTGCATTTTGTATTTTGTATTTGAAATTGTGGATAATTAGGGGTTTAGGGTTTAGATGAAATTGTTGATAATTGTGAAATAGTGATAATTGTTGATAATTGTATTTTGGATGAAATTGTGGAATTGTTGATAATTGATGTTAATTGATGAAATTGTGATGGAATTGTTGATAATTGATTAAATTGTGGAATTGTTCATAATTGAATTAGTTAATTGATCAATTATTTATTTATAATGGATGATAATTGATGAAATTGTGGAATTATTGAAAATTGATTAAATTGTTGATAATCGATGCATGATGATAATTGATGAAATTGTTGATAATTGTTATTAATTGATGCATGATGATAATTATGATAATTATGTATAAATGGAATTAGTTAGTAAATTTCCGAAATGGAATTAGTTAGTAAATTGTTGAAATAAAAAGAAATTTATATAGAAAAATTATGGTGCAAATTAACATAGTTTCAAATAACTGGAATTGTATATTGAAAATTATGTATAAATTTATTGGCGTAAATTATGGTGCATGAAAAATTTTAACATATTATGATAAAATTATTTGATTATTGATCAGTAATTATTGTGAAAATGTCAATTACATAGAAAAATAATTTTTGTTTTGTTCGTTTTGATTATTGAAAAAATATTAAATTCATTGTTGTTTTAAATTGTTGTTCTTATATTATTTGAATCAGATGAGTTCAGCAGAAGATGAGGCTGGTCCTTCTGGTGCTTCACCACCTCCCACCGAAGCACCCCCCACCGAAGCAGCCTCCACCCAGCCTCGGCCAAAAAGACGTAGGCGTCGCGCAGCCCGTCCGAGCGCGCAAAATGTCATTCCACCTGTGCAACCGGCCAACGCAGAAAACCAACAGGTTTTGTTTGTTACGGATAACGAGCATCTCGTTGGTTTGTCTTTTGAGGAGGTAATAGATTGTTTTATGTTAATTTATATTTTTTTTATTTAATAATTTAGATTTCTTAATAAACTTATAAATTGTATTAAATGCTTATTATAAATTGTATTAAAAAATTAATTGAAAATGAGGTTTATTATAAATTTTTATGTTCAATCTAATAAATTGTATTAAATGCTTATTATAAATTGTATTATAAATTGTATTATAAATTGGATTTATTGTAAATGTTTATAATATTTTTATGTTCAATCTAATAAATTGTATTTATTGTAAATGCTTGTAAATGCTTATAAATTGTATTTTTAATACAACGATTTATGTTTCGTGTTAATGCAGCGTGAAACACATTTGGAGACGAGATCGCACAAGCGAACGATTAAGGTGGACGATCGGATTGAGGGAAGGCTGATCAAACTGGGGCTCAGTCACATTACGAAGGTGAAGCATGTCAACGTCGACATGCCATTACTGAAGGCAATGGTCGAGTTTTGGCGTCCGGAGACGCATACTTTCCATTTTCCCGTTGGAGAGATGACCGTTACTCTACAGGTAATTTATTTAAACTTGATATTAAATTTTTTTAATATAATTTTCGTATTAATTTTCACAATTAATTCTAACATAAAATTTTGACTTAACATGACACGAATTGCAATATTAACATGACACGAATTTAACGTATTTTGTAATTGTTACCAGGATGTTGCCTTCTTATATGGTTTGCGCTCGACGGGCATTCCAGTTAGGTCGAATACGAGAGGGCCCTGGGAGGAAAAGATTCGTGCAAATCTTTATCCTCATGAAGATTTGGGAGACTGGCACAGAGAAAGGAGGAGCAGGGAGTAAGTGAAAAAAATAAAGTGCAATATTGATTTTTTGTTATTCAGTATATGCAATGCTTACTTGTATTGATTATTTTAAATTTGTACAATGCAGGGGCGATGTTGTTGTGGGCAACAACATCAAGTTGAAATGGTTGCGACAAAATTGCGGTGTGGCGCCACAGGCAGGTGCTGATGATGAGGAGTTAGACCGATACACGCGTGCAGTTGCTCTAGAGTTATTTGGGACGTTGATGTTTCCAGATATTTCTCAGAATTCCGTCCCAGCATACTATTTGGAGCTTGTATCGGTATAATTTTCTTAACTTAAATAATTTTTTTATTTGTTTACCAGCAATTTAATTTTATTATTTAAAAAAAATAGAGCACAATTAACCAACAATTTAATTTTGTTATTTAAAAAAAATATAAATTATTATAGCAAGACTAATATTATTATAGCACAATTATTATAGCAAAATTGTTTGCATGGTTATTATTGTTTTCAATGTTCTCGAATTGAGTTTGAATGCATTGTTTAATTTAAATGCATGGCAATTTGAATGAAGTTCCGGACTTCGATTGGGGAGGTGCCACGCTTGCTTGTCTATATCGTGCTCTGGACCGTGCCTCCATGCGTTTCAAGGTTGTGACGGGACCTTGGATGCTACTATTGTTTTGGGCATGGTCATACCTCCCTGTTTATCGCCCAGAGGTTGCTCCTATCGGTGGATTAGGACAGCCTAACCTAGATTCATGTGTGCCGTTTGGCAGGTAATAACTTATAATAAATTTTCAATAATTTTATGCAAATTACAACACATCAATCCTAACCTTCAAAATTTTCAGGAAATGGGGCGAAGCTCGGTCTTTCTCACGGAGCCAGCACCGCGGGGCAGTGGAGAACGCACGGGACTACCTAGCCGTGTTGAACGTTGAAGACGTCAACTGGTTTCCGTACGTACTCGACAGGGCTGTCATGTCACGGGTAGCACAGGTTGGTTCCATAGCGGAGCATGTTCGGTTGCCGCTGATTTTTTACCACATTGTTGCCTACTACTACCCCGACCGTTGTAGGCATCAGTTTGGACTGTACCAGTTTACTCCTCCTCCACTACCTGTGGTACGTTTGCTATATTTTTCCGATTTATCATACGATCAACTTCAATTTAATTAGAGTAAAAAACTAACGTGTTTATTTTAACAGAGTTGGGACGTGACACAGAACCTGCTGGGTTTCCAGCACGGTACCTATCGAGATCGCCCAGATTTTGCTACCATTTTTGCGAGTGCACATGCTGAGTGGACTGACGAGGCATTACAGGCACGCCAGCTGGAGACTCGATCCTGGAGTGCTACTGATACGCTGCGGTACTTCCGATGGTTTTGGCGATACGGTGCCTCCGAGAGACCCACGCCACGAGAGGATGCCGAGGCACGTCTCCAGCGCACTCAGCAGCTGCCTCTTGCTCAGAGGCAGTACACAAACATGGGGTCCAGACTTCGCAATACGGTACATCTTAATTTTTTAAATATGGAACGTATGATTGGTAAATGGAATTGTGCAATATGTCATTATTCTCGTAAATTGCAGGGCAACTCTGCGCTGAAGAATGCACTTCATGCATTGGGACTGGTTGTGAAGAAGGGGTGCAGAAGGGTGGGAAAGGCAATTCTCGCCAACTGTTGTTCGCAGTTGCATGATGCTTCCATCCCTCTGAGGTAATTTTAAATAATTTAATTTTTTGATTGCGTTTTTGCATTTTAAATTCAATAATTTATAAATTACAGGTTGGAGGATTTGTTGGAGCAGCGAGGACTTCCAACAAATATTGAGGACATACCAGATTCTGGGGACAAGTCTTCTTCTGCACGTCCGACTGTACCCACAGACCTTCAGGCGGAGGATCTGATGCATGCGGTTAGTATTCGTTCATATGCAAGTTTCAATTTTAGATACTAATTTATTTATATTGACATTGTTTTTTTTAATATTATAGGATGGTCGACTGAATACCGGGCGATTAGATGATATTTTAGGACCACACACGTTCTTTCCTACTCAGTTTCCAGCCTCAGGTCCTACTCCATCCATGCATAGTGCATCAGCATCGACCTCGCAGTTTGCTGGCATTTCTCAGGATCCCACTGGCATTTTCCAGCCTCAGGATCCTCCACCGTACTCCTTTGCACCATTTGGTATGCCTTCCTCTTTTCCTGCATTTACTGTTCCTCCATTTACAGTTCCGTCAGTGCCTACGCCTTCTTCTATTCCATCATTTGGCACTCCGTTGGGTAGTATGGGAGGGACAGACTCGTTCAGCACATTACTGCGGACGGCCGGAGATGAGGAGGGTGATTATGTCCCTATAGCGACTCCTCAGGAGGCTGGGCAGCCTGTTGAGTTTGGGCCCATACAGCAGGAGGCTCAGCAGGACCAGCAGGAGGACCGCCAGGAGGAGGACGATGGGGATACGGACTCCACTGACTCGGGAGATGTTACTGCCCCGGGCATACGAGATAGGCGTGTGGTGAGGGTGATTGACAGATTTTCACCTTCAGGACCTAGGAGGAGGCGGCGGCGTTAGTTATGATGATGGACTGATTTTATTGCTGATGATGACAGTTCTTTTTTGTTTATGGACTGATGATGGACGGATCGTTTATTTTTCGTTTATGGACTTGTGATTGACTTGTGTATTACTGATGTTGATTGACTATTTTTCGTTTATGACTTGTGATTGACTTGTGTATTTATTGGATTGTTTATTATGACTTGTGATGATTGACTTGTGTATTATTATGACTTGGAATTTCGGAGTGCAAAGCACTACTTGAAACATAAACGTTTATGTATTGAAACGCAAATAAATGAAATACTCCAAACAACAACTTTTATCCATTGAACGTCAACACATTAAAACCACAACTTATAGTGCAAAGCACTACAAAAAATAAAGGAAAATAAAAAACAACCATAAAAATAAAACATTGCATTAACAATTCCAACTAAATTACATTAACAACCATAATAATAAAACACATAAATATTACAATGATATAAATATTTAGAGATTTTGACTATCTACATGTTGTAGAATTTCATCCCACCATGGTTGCTCATCTTCATCATTCGATTGTTGTTGATTACTCGCACCAGTGTTGTCAGCGAACTGAGCGACTTCGTTCCAAAAAGCAGCATCATCTTCTTGTTGATTACTCGGAACACTGTTGTCAACGAATTGAGCGGCTTCGTTCCAAAAAGCCGCTTTGGTTTCTTCTTTTTCTATCTCTGTCATTCGGCTTGCCGCAATTTGTCGAAGTTCATCCCTCTTATTCATTTCTCTCAATTTTTGCTCTGCTTTTTTAGCCTTTTTTTCCTTGCCTCTTCTTCCCTAATTTTTTGTTTACGATCCATTTCTTCATTTCTTTCTTTAATAATCCTCTGCGTCTCTATGTCCCGAGTTCTTTGTTCATTCTCGTCGTGACGTTTGTGCTCATGGTAGTGGTCACGCAATATGTTTTCTTTGTAATTGAAAACTTGAACACACCTTGTACAGGTCACTGTGTGGTCTCCATTAAAGTTGTATATTTTCTCGTAAACGGTCCAGTGAGTTGGTTCACACGAGAGGTAGGGTTTCGGTTGTTGTTGGGGGATGGGTTGAGGTTCTGTGTAATATTTTTTGTACCAGTCATATCGCCTTTCTCGGTTCAGATTCTTTTCGTGTTCCTGCCATCGCCGCTCCTGGTACTCCTTCTGTTCCCTTTCCGGCCCACCATTAATGTGCCATTGGTAGTGTATTTTTAACTCGAGCACGTCTCCCTCTTCAGTCGTGTCTTCATGGATGTTGTATTTCAAAGTGCGATAACAAGAGCGACAAATTGCCTCGTATTCTCCGTTTTCTGGTTGATTTCTATTGGCAGGGTAATGGTAGAAAATTGGCCAATACTCAATGCGGGTTGCTCTTCGATAGTTTGGAACATCATTATTTGAGTTAGAGCTATTTCCTTTGTCCATTGTACTGAAGGTTTTAACAAGAAGGAGGTAGTGGGTGTTTGTGCATTCTAATTCAACAATGGCTGCTTTTATAAATAATTTCAGTAGTTCAAAGATGACATTGTAAAATCAAATCTTGTCATGTCTTTTGCAGTCTTTATCAGAGCATGCTTGTACTTTTTTTTCTAAAAATTAAATAATACACCTTCGAACGCGTTTATAAAGTGCGCTCCAGGGCTTTCAACGCGTTTTATAAACGCGTACGAAGCTCTGACAAACGAGAGGAAAGTGGACAGCATCTCTCCTTCGTACACGTTTATAAAACGCGTTCTGAGCCCTGGAGCGCGTTTTATAAACGCGTACGGAGGGGAATTCAAATACTCGCTTCTGAAACGCGTTGGAACTTTCTTCTTATTAAAAAAAATAATAATAATTCTGTATATTAAAATTTTTTGAGTATAAATTTTTATATAAAATAATTTCGGAGAATTTTGTCATGTTGTACTATTATTTTTTTGAGTAAATTTTCTAGGAGGTCATTAAACTTCATATGTTGTCCATTTTTAGTCACTAAACTTTAATTTGTCATTTGATAACCCCTGAACTTTAATTTTATCCAAATTGGATCCCTCCGTCACTTCCCAAAAAATTCCGTTTAATTTGATCACGTTAGGCATACATCTTTGCTATATGAATCAAACCTTCCTCTTATCTCTCATCTTCTTCGCCTCTCTCTTTTAACTATCTGATCTAAAAAATAAAAATCGACTCTCTTTCTATCTCTCTCTCTCAAAACTCTATTACTGATTGTTTTAATCTAAATTCTCTCGCTTTAATCTAAATTCTCTCGCTGGAACCAACCCTCACCTCTAGTCTCGATTTCTAACCCTCTACTGACACACTGGGCAGTGACCGAACCATTGCCGTAGAACTTTATATGTTGTCCTGTGCTTGAAAGAAACATTGCCGTAGAACAGCTTCTAAAAGATTCTCCTTGTTAATATTCTGCACAATAACTGACAAATTTGTAAGAATGAAGCAAGCTGTCCAACTGGTAAGCTCTCTAGTAACCATGTTTCATTAACAATAGTTGAAAAATTCATTAGAAAATTCCTTGGCGTATAGCCACCTAAATCATATCATGCTAAAAACAAATTAAATAAACTACCCAAAAATACAAAACAGAAAAGAGTGAAAAATTGTATAAAATTGTAAAAATTGAAACTTATCATAGTTTGCTTCTCATTGAAGTGATTTCGATATCTGATTTTCAACTCAACTACAAGCTCGATCAACCTATGATGTGTCGCTGTCCTAGTGGTTCGGTATAGGTAGAGAGACGAGATAGAGAGGAGAAGCGTCGCTGCCCTACTCAACTACAAGCTCGATCAACCTCTGAAGCGTCACAACCCCAGTCGTTGCTTCAATGTTTTTATAGAGAAACGAGATCAAGAGGAGAAGGAGAGGATTTCGGTAGAGGTGTAGAGATATAGAAATATAGAGATGGAGAGGAGATGAGAGAGTTTGATAAGGTCAGAGTCTTAGAGATTGAGAGCTTAGAGGGACTTGATTTTTTTTTACCCAGATCCGCCATTGTTCTCAGAGAGAGATGGAGAGAGAATTATTTATTATTTTATTTTGTTTAAGATCGGATGGGTCAGAAAGAGAGACGAAGGGGTTTGGAACTTGATTCATATTGCAAAAATCACACCTAACGTGATTAATTTGACGGAATTTTTTGGGATAGTGACGGAGGGATCTAATTTGAACAAAATTGAAGTTGAAGGATTACCAAATGACAAATTGAAGTTCAGTGACTAAAAACGGACATCATATAAAATTTAGTGACTTCCCAAAAAAATTACTCTATTTTTTATGTTTGAGATGATATACTATTATTTGAATCTTTTTATTGAAAAACCTATTTATTTTCATCTATTTTTTAATATTCACGTCTACTTTTATTAATTCTATTTGTTTAAATCAGTGAATACTACTGCTACTTTCATTGTCGATCAAGACAACGTTGACTTTAAATATTAAAAATGGACAATATATCCATGTAAAATAATACTTTCATATATTAAAGTCTGCCCACACATTGGATGGACGCTGCTGCTAGTATTATAAAAATATGTATGCGCATAGATCATGTTTCAAAGTATTGGATTTTTAAGTTTACTAATATTTTTTATGGTTGTCAAAATTGTCAGGTTGATCAATATAGCACACTATAAGAATTTCCATCTCTCTAATATATGACACTATGATAGAAGCCTAATATCGTTATTATTTGTTGGTATTAGGACTGTGCTTGGCACCTAAATTACATTCAAATCATTAAATTATTTGATAAATTGCTATGTTTTTTCAAGAATTGGCTATACCATCGTCTCTCTTCTTATTTTCAAGATTCTAGATGAATTTTGGTGGATTTACAAGAGTTTCATGCACAAGACGAATGCTAGATGGCTCATCCCTAGCACAAGAAGGCATTTTTCAGACTGCATCTCAGACCGAGTTACTGTAGCCGACTTTTCATGATCTCTCTTCACCTCTGCTCGGTCCGAGTTCTCTCCATCTCGATTCGAGTTGGGCATTGCCTCAGCCCATACGGCAAGTTTTTATGCATGAAAGTTGCTTTTTTTGGTATATTTTCTTGTCCTGGTGCCCTAGACCTCTTTTTTTGTGGGTGGAACTAATATAAAAAGGCTCTCCCTCTGCCTTAAAAGGTATCTTGACCACCATAATTCAATTCCAACCTTTCCAAGCTTTGTTGACCACCGAAACTCAAAGGAAACCTAATCTCTAAGTGATGACAGCGAAAAAAAGATTTTAGAACACGTCTTGCGTCATCCCATTGCTCTGGAGATCGAAGTTAGCACATACGAGGAGTATTTGGTTTATTTTTCCTATGTGCTCTACTTTGATTTCTATGGTCTTGTATCTTATTATTGCTTTGATACTTGTTGTTGATTTAAGTACTATGTTAGGCTAAATTTAAGTAGTTTTAGGAGTAAGGGAATAGTCTAAGTTTGGATGGTGATATTTGACTTATGATATATTGTTATAACTTGTGATTTGTTTAATGAGTCGTCTTTAATTGCTTTGTTTAAACTTCTTGTGATTTCTTAATTAAATTCTAAATGAATGGCCACATTTAGTTAAGCCTAAGTTAGGATAAACAAGAATAGTTTGAACTAAGTACTTGGAAGATCCGAGAGGGGAGATTAATTAACACCACATGTGTAATTTTTAGATAGTGCAAAAGACTTCTAATTATCCTTACGAAAACCATTAAACAAGTTTAGGCTAATTGTTTCTCTATACCAAAAGTTGCAGGTTAATTAGATTAATTGGAATAAGTTGTGATTAAACCATTCTCTAGTCCAAAAAGCGAACGTTGAGGGTTAGAAAGTCTAGGCTTAACCAATCAATCCTTGCACAAATTATGATAGACCAAACCAAATCAACTTGAGCCACCTCAGTTCTCAACTCGGACCGAGATAGACACAACTCGGACCGAGATGATGTACTGTTGCTTATAAAACTTAGGTTTTTGCATGAAAATATTAAACTGTGAGTTTTAGAAGTCCAAACTAAACCGAAACCTGATCCCTAAGATATTTTTATATTGTTTGAAAATCCAAAAATAACCCTTTAGATTTTTTAATTATTTTAATTTACAAAAACATCCAAAAACATTTATTTTATTGCATGTTCATTTATTTAGTTTATTTTACAACTAAATTCACTTCTTTTTAACGGTCCAGCTTCAAAAAAAGAACAAGTCCGGTATTCGTTAATCTGTTCTTTGGGTTCGACCCTAGAACTAAATTACAAACGATTAGTGAGGTTAGGTCTAAGTATAAATTTTATTTGGTACTATAATTAAATCCTTTCATCAAAGTCCTGAATTTTGTTTATTTGTCCAGCCCTGTATATATTTGAGAGTTTAAAAATTTGGAATACTAAGTTATAAACAAATGAGTTTTATTGAATTTTTGAATGCATCAATCATGGGTGGAGCCAGGATTTCAGTTTAGGGGATTTCAACTTAATTAGGTAGATTAAAGTTTGAAAGTTTAAAAATTTTAAAAAATGACAACATAAAATAATATTGTATTATTTTGTAGTAGTAGTTTTCTGAACATGAATTGTATCAAATACAATAAAGAAGCAATTTTTTTTCTAAAAATAAGAAGCAAAAGATTTTCATATTTGAGCAATGTTTTATTTGTGATTTTTTCCCTTCTAAATTTACTCTAAAAGAAAAAAAATATAATTAAACTAGTTTGAACAAACAATAAACTTAACTAGATTGTATTTTAGCTAAATTTATTGTATTCAAACTCTTTTATTATGAGTGCAATATGTTATATATTAACAAATTTATTATTTAAATTTAAAGCTCTCGACACAAATCTAAATCTTTTTTTCGGGAGGGGCCGGGGAGCCCCTTTGCCCCCTACTGCCTCCGCCCCTGGCATCAACTAAGCACTAAAAAAGAGTCTATCCTAAACATCCCGTTCATCCTGTATTATTAGATTAAAGAATTCGTGCTAGAAAAATAAAATTGCTCTAAGCTTTGAATTGTTATATTAAACATGAATAATGATGTTATATATTTCGTATCTATTCATCCAATAACAGTTCGCCACGTGTGAAAACGTTACGTAAAGTGTCGGGAACGAGTGTGGAAACGTATTTCACAATTACAAATGCCTAGTTCTGATTGAGTCGCTTTCTCTCTTGTTCGTTCGTTTGTTCAGTACAATTCATAAAAGTATATATTTTTTAAGATAAATTGGAGGTCTAAGCCACCCAATTTATTTTTAAATTAATGTCAATGAAAGACCCTCCAGCCGAATTTTGAACCTGCGACCTTTCACTTAAGGAGTTAAGGTGCATTGCTTTTTATCACTGGTATATAATCAAACAAATATTTGCATGCAAAAAAAGTGACCGAAAAGCACCGGACATTTGGGTTTTTTTAGTAGCACTCAACCTTTTAAATTTAATGACTTCTTTCTTCACATATAATCAAAAGAAAAAAAAAAACTAGCTCCAGAGTCAACACATCGTTCTGTTTTCTTCTATCATTTGACCGCCTTCCAATGTGGCCTGGCCTGGCATTCAGTGAAGTAATTTATAAGTGAGCAAAGTCTAATTCATTCAGCACGAATTCAAAGTTATTTATCTTTTAAAAATAAATTTGCGATTGTAATCAAACAGTTTGGATCGTGTGAATGACCAATAAATTGCTTCACAAGACGAGGGCTAATTGAAAGTATAGAATTAACAACAATGCACAAGGCCTTATATACGGGAGAAGCAACATAAGAATCTATTATGTTTCCATATTGCTCCTCCATTATTATTATTTGAGGGCCGTTTGGATCGCTTAGGAATAGGAGGAATTTCATATTCTTAGACATAAAGTATTGAGAAGTGTTTAATTTTATGAAGAATTTGGATTGTTTATAATATATTTATGTCTAGGAATATAAAATTCTCCAAATTCTCATTTGATTCAAACGAATCCTGAAATAAGATCATTTATTTATATTTTATAGGGACATAGTTAATTCTGTGAAATAGAGTTTATTGTTTTTTTCGCATAAAGTGGGAATTGAACTCATTAAATCACCTCTCCAGGAGAACGGGGAGTCAACGACCACGACTCACACGTTCTAAGTTAACTAAGCTTTGTGCATATGGTTCTAAATTGAACTTGTGGCCGTTCAATTTTCTTTTGCAATTACAAATCTAGAGTAATGCGAATGATGTGTTATGAGTATGACTGTTAACCAAAGAGCATGCAAACTAATTAGTAGGATAATTATAATAAAAAAATAAAAAGCATAACTAGGTGAATATTTCTTCTCATTTATTGAATTAGAACTTGCTGCGAAAAATATCGACACAACATGTTAGAATTGTATTCAGATTTGGTGCCGCGCGGCACATCGTGTAGCGCGGCATCAGAGCCGTCTTATCAAGATCCAATGGACAAGGGAGCTCCGTGCATGTAACCTAGATTAATAGGCCCGTACAAAATGAACCGTCCGATCAAGATCAGACGGCTCGTACACGTGCTACACGGTGTCCCGCGCTACACCGGATTCGGGTCCGTTAGAATTGGCCCATATGGTTGATCTGCAAATCTACGCGTATGATTCGAATCGTTAAATAATAATATAATAGTATGGTAAGGTACAATGATCACATGATGCATCAAGAACGTTGTTCACGAGGGAATCAATAATATGAGAAGAACATTGTTCACGAATAATCACGAGTATGCAGGATAAACTGTGCACCGTACATCTGACAGTAAGAAAAGTGCAAACCAACTTTTGACCCTAATACGAAAAGAAATTTTTATCCTATGCTCGATGAAAGAAAAAATCAAACAAATTCTTTTTTTTTTTTTAAGATAAATTGGAGTCTAGCTTCCTAATTTATTTCTAAATTAAATGTCTATAAAAGACTCCTTAGCCGGATTTCGAACCTGTAACCTCTCATTTGAAATGCATTGCTCTTTACCACTAGACTCAGAGCTGGTAATGTTAATATTACGCAATTCCATTATCATCCTCATGCTCAATAATTTCATTAATTAGATTCTACTTATAATATTTATATTTTTGCACTTAGTTCTAATTATTTTTTTTTAAGGTACATAGTTTTTTGTCACTAGATAAAAAACTAGTTCTCACTTAATTTTAATTCTAGATGTTGTAAATTGTAATTTTTTTATGGCAACAAAATAAGAACAAAGGGAGTAGAGCTATCAGAGACCTCCTAAATGTTTGATTTTTCAAATTGAATAAATAAATAATATGATATTAACATATAGAACCGAAATTAAATGAATAGCAAACTAAATGCAGGTGCCCTCAGCAATCTCGGATCAATTTTTATCAAAAAAAAAAAAAGGGTCCCTGGGACCCCTTGCTAGCTACCACATGCGGGTCTGTGGGTTGTTTTAGTTTTACACTTTTACTACAATAATAATTGTTTTTGTTCATAGTGCACAGAAGATCCACGCCTTCATGTAGCCGAAAATAACCCGTGATAAACACGATATTTATTTTCAATGCAAATTACCAACTGTCATGGAAGTATGGAGCTCCACAATAATTCACATATAAAATATTGCACGCAGCGGCTCGACAGAGAGCAGGTGGATAATATTTTTACAACATTTTGCATTTTAGCAACCAAAATATTAGGCCTTTCTTTTGTTCCCTGTTCCGCTGTTCTGTTCGAGTATTTTTCAGAGAACTGTACAGATTGCATACTCGTACGGTTCAAAAACCTCATATTCGTTGTCAATTCAACATATATGATCATATTTGTAATATAAATTATAACTGTAGAGATTAATGGTAGAATTATTACACATTTTATGAAGGTTAAATATGATATATTGTAAGATCAGTATGAATTAGGAATAATAAAAAAAGGAACAATGTTAACATGTGTGATTGTAAAAAAATCATAAACATTGCACCCTATTTCGATTCACCTAGATTCCTCTAGTTTCGGATTATTATGCATTCAAAGGTAAAATCCAAATGTGAAATAGCGATCGAAGAAAGCATTGTTTTGCTAAATTCATCCAAAAAATAAAACAAACTTTGCTCAAACTATTCTAACTTTTACATATGATTTTTTTCAGCCATATTTTGCATATAAGAGGCAGCAGTTATATATATATTGGGGGTTTGTTTGGATGAGCGGGAATAGAGAATAGAAATAAGGAATTTCAGTTTGCGTGCTTATTTTTATTCTTGTGCAACCCAAACAACACAAGAATAAGGAATAAGGGCCCTTATTCTTATACTAACAAAACTATGGTATAAGAATAAGGAATAAGGATAAGCACGCAAACCGAAATTTCTTATTCATATTCTCTATTCCCGGCTTATTCTGTTGCATCCAAACACACCCTGGGTATATATACATATTACTGGGACTGAATATGAGCTGTATCTGGGGGCCCACAACCTTACAAACCATGCCAGAATAGTACCGGCCAGCTATAAGGGTGTACCAGCTCTCAGATCTCAATTTATGGCCAAATTTGCAGCACGGGCTCCTGGTCTTGGATGAACAATTTTTTCAGCAGGAGGCACCACCGTGTTTTATTTTGTTTTTAGCTCCCTCTTTCACCTCTCCTTTTTTTAATCTTTTTTAGGCTTCTGGTTTGGTTTAATGTTTGGGTTTAGAGTTTAGTTCATTCTTTTTAATGCAGTAGTCCTTATTATTTTTTTTCCTTTCTGTCGGCTGTTCTGGTATGCATTTCTGTAGCTGGGGTTGTTAGGAAAGGTTTTACCTAGTTAGATGAGGGAGCTGGTTTTTATTTTCTGATAGAATTTGTACTCACTTTTGTAACTGTTTCGCTTTTTAACGCAAGCCTACGGGCATATTTAAAGTTTAAACCTTCAAAAAAAAAAAAAATGATCTGTATCCACTGCACAGACAAAATGTTATAATATTATATCTTTGGAATCAGACACATCCACGCTGTTCCATTTTATACTTGTATTTATTTATTTTGAACCAGGAATATGGAGAATACACATGTAACATCCATAGTTGACTACTTGAAATGTTGTTACCAGGTGATCAATGGCAGAAACTACCTTGCTTAACCAGACAGAATTTGATAGAAACCGCATTTATTGGTAAAAAACTGCATATTATGTTACATACTACAACTTGCCTGGAAAAATGTGTAATTTTTTTTGCTTGAAGAGTACTATTCTTTTTCCCTCGTGAAATCACTTAATTATAATTTATTTTTTAACTTGAACAAGTGTCAGTGGGGATTCACGTTTGCATTAGTGTATGTGTATGTATATAATTATAAAGTTATAAACCCTATACACCAGGCTCTTATCCTTATGGCCTGAATGCGGGGTTTTGGAAACCTAATAGAGTTTACAGTATGTAGAAGTAAACTACGAAAAATAATTAAGTCAAAGAAAATTGAAATGTAGATGGTAATCTTAATCTAAGTAAATTCACATATTACATTATATATATATCCCTGCATTCATTTTCTTCCTTTGAAGGGCAGGATGGCGATCACCAACAGAAAATTTTCACTAAATAAAATAAAAAAGTACAAATAATTAAAGTTATATAAATGAATAAGAAGAAAGGAAAGAACGAAAGAAATTTGGCTGTTATTATAAATTTTCTAAAAAAGAAAGACTACCGCTGTATATTTTCTGTTCAGACCGTCTGATCTAAAACAAAATTCTAGATCATATATATTAAAATGCCTTCTTAAATAATATTAATCGATTTGATCTGATTTTAGACCATTGAAAAAACTTTAATTAAGAATACAGAAAATAATTTCACCATTATTGCAGTCCCCTCATATTAATACAACTCTATGATGTCACGGATGAGTTAGATTGGTGTGTACAAAAATAACTACTGGTATATATACGTATCTCCAATAATTTGCTACCAAATCATACATTGCCTATTTTTTTTTTTTCTCGTGAACCAAGTATTTTGCAATGTACTTGTAGGTTAAATCCTAACCATTTAATTTCAAAAGGAGGCACTGATCTACCTACAAATAGGATATGCCGAAGAATATGTTATTGCAAGTTTGCAACAACTCTCGAGTAATATGGTATCTTTTTAATTTTCAATTTCAATTGGAATGTAGGTCCTCTCTAAATAATGTTATCCCTATGCAAGGCCCACCAGTACCACCACACATTAATTAATTTGAAGTATGATATAATGTAAATTTGCGTCCGCACGGCACATGGCGCACGTTTGTAGATTCAAATACCAGTATACCACCACTCAAGTTCTATATAAACCTTTCTTGAACCCTTAGCGTTGTCAAGCACCACAACTCACTCTCTTTTGGGATCTTAAACAAGAAGGGGGGAAAAAACAAAAGAGAGAAGAAAAATGGCATCTTCTTCCCTTCGGTTTGCTCAACCTACATTCCCAAATAGTATTCTGAAAACAAAAACCAACACATTTTTCGTCAGCAAAAGCGTGTTCCTGACTCCAGTTCCTAACAAAGGAAAAGCAAGCAATGCTCATGCTATTACTAAGCTAGCATGTGTTAACAAAACAACTGAGATTGCTGCGTGCAACCAAATCATTGGAGATGTAAATTCTAAGTTGACGCCGTTGAGGATCGGGATTATTGGATTCGGGAACTTCGGGCAGTTCATTGCAGAAGGACTAAGGAGGCAAGGTCACTTTGTTCTTGCCACTTCGCGCTCAGATTATTCCGAGTATTGCAAGCAAAATGGAATGCAATTTTTCAGGTATTTCATAATTCACATTTAAATTTTTTTTTTTTTTTGTATTTGCTCTGGTACCTCTATGTATGACTTATGGATCCCATTAAGTTCACAAATGAAAGCATTCACAAAAATATGAATAATGTCACATTCTAGTACAATATATTAAGCATTCTTGTTTTTCATGTAGAATGCAAAACGCCATCTATTAAATGAGTTGGATATAAGATCATAAGAAGGTTAATTAAGAGATTATAATGAGCTGATATTCCTAAAATTTGAAATCAATTGTAGAAACATGGATGCATTATGCGAAGAACAACCCGATGTGATTTTGGTGTGCAGCTCAATTCTCTCAACTGAGAACATTATTCGCTCTATTCCAATTAACAAACTTAAACCAGACACAATTTTTGCTGATGTTTTATCAGTCAAGCAATTCCCAAGGAATCTTTTTCTTGAGGTACGTCCTGGAACTCTTTTCTATTTTTCTTGTTTTGTTTTTTTGTAAGGCGTTGCTTTTGGATCTTCACAGTACAATAGAAAGATTAAAATAAATTGAAAGGTTTTGGATCTTCACAAGAGCTTAGAATAACTTTTTCAATTAGAAACATTTAAAATATGAGCTTGTACACTATCACCTTTTCTTTATTTTCTACCATATCATCTTCCCTACTCCCTAGTGCATTAATGGGTTCTTTATGCACCTACATGAACGACTGGTACGTAGGCATGGTAATTTGGTCAATGTTTGATTTCTCACTTGATTAGATCCTTAATTTTATTTTTTTTTGTCCCTGTAGATTCTGCCACCTGGATTTGGAATTGTTTGCACACATCCGATGTTTGGTCCAGAGAGTGGTAAGAATGGATGGAATGGACTTCCATTTGTTTTCGAGAAGGTTCGGGTCACTGATACTGGGGCCCAGGCTGAAAAATGCACTCAATTCCTGGACATTTTTGAACAAGAGGTTGGCACATTATACTCTTAAAAAAAATTATATTCATGGAAATAGACTGTTGTCATAGATAAAAAGCAACAAAATCTCAATTTAAAATTTTGACTTTATGATTTATGGAAGGGTTGTCGAATGGTGGAGATGACATGCGAGGAGCATGATCGCCATGCAGCTGGTAGCCAATTTATTACCCATACCATAGGAAGGTAATCAGATGCGAAACGACAATACAATTTTTTTCTATTCTCAATAAAAATATTATGCTGACTGTACATTTTTTTTTTCTATTTGACAGAATTTTATCTCATCTAAACTTGGAATCAACTCCAATTAATACCAAGGGATATGAAACCCTTTTACAGCTGGCAAGTTACAACAATTGATTGAAATCAAGATTAAATGAAACTACTGACCTTTCTAATTTCAATGAAAATTTTCTTAATAGTGTCTTTTTATTGTTCTTAAATTGACAGACTGAAAATACTGTCAGTGATAGTTTTGACCTTTATTATGGGCTGTTCATGTACAATGTCAACGCAACTGAACAGGCAAGTATTTTCTTATTATTTTATTACAATCTGTATAAACAATTTGTTCACCTAACAGAGGAAGAGCAAAGAACGTGATTCACGCTAGTGACAACAATTGAATCTCATGAATTTATAAAGGAACTTCTGAATTGTTTTTTTCTAATCATGTTTTGAACTTCTAATATATACAGATGGACAACCTGGACAGAGCATTTGAGACAGTGAAACAAAAGTTATATAGTAGATTACATGATATTTTAAGAAAACAAATAGTGGAAAGAGTGCCAATGCAAGGAGAATTAAGGACCAAGTCGACCAATTCGCTCTCCTATTTACCAGATGGAGAGAGTATAAAAAAATTGGCATCTCTCAGCATGTCAGAAATCAAGTTATCTGAAGCTGTTACTGTATCCAGTCCCAGATAATTCCTAGAAAGTGATCTTTAGGAATTATTTACTGCAAAGACGAAGAGGATTGGATACAGTAAATAATTCCTAAAGATCACTCTAAGCTTTGAATTGTTAATTTGTTATTGAACATGCATAATGATGTTGTATATTTCGTATCTATTCATCCAATAACAGTTCGCCACGTGTGAAAACGTTATGTAAAGTATCGGGACGAGTGTGAAAAAGTATTTAACAATTACTGATGCCTAGTTCTGAACTTCTGATTGAGTCGCTCTCTCTTTTGTTCGTTCGTTTGTTTATTATAAAAGTGTATAATAAAACAAATGTTGCATGCAAAAAAGGTGACCGAAAAGTACCGGATATTTGAGTTTGTTTTAGTTGCATTCAACCTTTTAAATTTAATGACTTCTTTCTTCACACATAAACCAAAGAAAAAAAAAAACTAGCTCCAGAATCAACACATCGTTCTGTTTTCTTCTATTATTTTACTTTCTTACAATGACCTGGCATTCAGGGAAGTAATGTATAAGTGAGCAAAGTCTAATTCATTCAGCACGAAATTCAAAGTGAAATATCTTTTTTTGAAGATAAAAATTGAAATATCTTTTACAGTATATTTGTGATTGTAATCAAACAGTTGTGATCGTGTGAATTACCAATGAATTGCTTCATGAAACGAGGATTAATACAAGGTTCATGTAGCAGAGATTAACAACAATGCACAAGGCCGTATGTACGTGGATTGCAAACAACAATGCACGAGGATTAATACTATGTTTGCACAAGCCCACTGTAGGAACATGGTACCACTGTGCATGGTTGCAAACATAGTCACATGCCTAATAAATACATAGATTAAAAGCATTCTAATACATAGATTAAAAGCAAATATTCACAGCAGAAAATTTTAAACAAAATTGACAAATATTTCAACATATAACCAACAATGTCAAATGCATTTCCAACGTTTCTAGTTCCTACAATTGTCACCAAATATCCTACTGACAGTAAAAATAAAATCGGGTCCCCCACCTACCAGTTCCTTCCAACTAATTGAGAAAGCAACTACTCACCTTCTACTAGAAAAATAACTAAAAGAAAACAGAAAGAAGAAAAAAACTATAACTAAGGTGAGAAGTAAACAGAAACAGCCCTGCTCGAGCAAACCCAAAGCCATTATATAATCAAAATGAAAAAAAAATTCCTATCCATTAATCAAAATGAAATGGAAATTTACCTTAGCGGATCCATGGAAAAGTTAGGATTTCGATCACTCGGGCACAACCATAATCATGCATATTGATAATATAATAATAATATAAATAACAATCGGTCGGCCACATCTTTCATCCCTCGGGCACAGCTTTCAATCACTCGGCCACGACTTTCATCCATCGGATAAGACTTTTGTCGCTCGACCTCAACTTTCATCCATCAGACACGGCTTTCGTTCGCTTGACCATGGCTTTCGTTCCTTGACAATCTAGTTCTCTTGACCAACGTCAGCATCTAGTTCTCCTATCTGGCAAGTATGCAAGCAGCACTTGCAAGGCCAAAAATTGTAAAATAAATAAACTTGAGTCTATCACCAAAAACAAGATCCTTGATTGAATCAATCAATGATATGAAAATTCGTGCAATTATTCTATGTTTCTAACCTTTCCAAAACACCTTATTATTTAATTTGCCACCAGCACCAGACTCTATTCAAATTACAAAAAACAAATAATAGATAAACAAAAGAAAAAACCCAAACAGCCCATGTGTTTCCTAAATCCCTCTGTCAGGAATATTTGTAAGAAACAGAAATATAAGTCTTAAGATTGCAACAAGTTTCTTAAGAAATGCTTCAATTTATATTTGTAAGAAACAGAAAAGCTTTGATTTACATTTTCTGATGAGTGAATGAGGATATCCATTAACATCAGGTTACAACCTTGATTTTCATTAATAAACTATAGTTAAAAGACAACAAGTTTCTTAAGAACAAATTTAATTGTAAAACTAGAAAAGCAATAATGATACATACATACCAAGTATCCTGAGACAATCACATCCCCAGCAACTGCAAATTTCCTTCATTCCCTCAAAGCCTTCAACTGAAAATTTACGCCATCTGTTTAAGTTCAGAAAGAGTATGAATGAATTCAACTTAGCAAGAGTTCACAAACTAGTTTAAACTAAAACATTCAATATATCTATTATCATAGAATCCTCTCCTTATGACAGGAATTTGTCAACCAAGCTTTGTCAATCAAGGTTTCTTTATGACAGGAATTACAAAAAAGCAACTAATGTTGTTCTCAGAAGCTTTACAAATACATATCTGATCTTTTTGGGTTCAATTTGGACAACCAAATCTCATTTATTTAATAGATCAATTTTGACAAATGAACATAGAGGACTAAACCAATTTAGAACGGTAATTTGCATATTCAATCAGAATTGTGTATCATAAACCAATTTGGTACTGATATGAGTGTCAGGCTTAGTTGAGATATGTCGGTAAACTAGGTTAGGAGTTTACCATTAATGTGTTTTGAGTTATGTTATGATTGTTTTGTAATTTTTTTTTATTAATGAAAATCGCCGGTATTTTGCTGGCCCTCAAAAAAAAAAGGAGATAAGCACCTCAGCTGAGATGATCCCATGCTAAATCTTTAGGTAGCATCCTTCTTTGATCTAAAAAACAAACAAGTAAACCAAAATATATAAGTCATAAAATTGAACTTCATCAAATAACCATGGTGCCTCAGGCTCTAAATGGTGCAGGAGGTTATAATCCCTAGCAAGGCACTTTCAAATGATAGCATTTTTATACTGGTACCATGCTAGTAGTCAAGGTTACAAAAACTGAACCATACGTACTGAGCACTATTAATAACTTAATATGCCACCAGATGGGTAAAATGAGAGAGATACCATAATTTTTTTTTTAAAATGTAACATAAAAAAAGCATTTTGAAGTTTTCTACCACATTGGGTGCATGCAAGTGTCCTCTGTGGCATAAATTGCATCAAAGCTACTCTCTGAGAATGGCATTGGCATCTTCATAATGTCTACCTGAAAATAAATAAAGAAAACATAGGTACTTGAGTTATTGCTTTACAACAAATTCATCCTTTTATGTACTGAATTTGACTATGAAATTAACTACCCATACTATTTTGTGTCTTAATTGAAGGCAAAAGCATAATATAAGCTGCTAATGAGTTCATTAACATAAATGATGTTTCTGGAAATAACTACTGATCAATGCAAACCCTTTCCGACATTTCATCAAACAACTTGTAATCAATGTCAACAAGCAGTAAATAATAACAGAAATCAAATTACCTTGTTCTGAAAATTATCAAGGGATCTGGTCTCAGCCTTAAACGCACCAGTGACAGTTATTTTTTTTGAAATAAGTGGGTGAAATCCCACCACTTTCCATTAAAATGAAAAGCAAAGCGTCAATACAACCAAAACAACATCAACAGCTAAAGACTCGGCACTGGTACCATACCACAAACTGTGTACCAGTGCCCCCTTCATTATCTAACACTCTCTATGGTTAACAACCAAAGCAACCTCCAATGATTACAAAATAACCAGCTGTTCAATCCATCTAAAAAGGACAGTACAAATAGTAGCAACACATTATTTCCTCTATGCTGCATATATCACCATGGGACCCCTTGCTCTCTCCTCCATGTTTGCTCTGACATCTTCCAATAGTGCTTCACCTTCTTCAGCACCAGTGACAGTCTTCTTAAAATCTTCTGAGTTGGGTGGGATGATGAATTGATTGCGTGCTAGGGTTTATAGAAAAGCGAGGAAGGAAATAAAGTGGCGCGCGGATCTGCGGAGGGAGGGAAGGAAGAGTTAAGATGAGAAAGAACTCAGTGAAAAGCAACATGAAATGGAGGGGAATCCTTATCTCCTCCCACGCGGGACCGTCCAGCGCATACTACGAACCGTCTGATCTGATCTGGACGGTTCGGGCCTACCAATCAGATTACATGCACGGAGCTCCCTTTGCCATTGAGATTAAGTCACACGTCTCACAGCATTGCGCTGGACAGTCCCGCGCGGGACGGGATTTCATTTCCGAAATGGAGGGGTTCGGATGAATCCAGTCCTAAAGACCAGCTTCTAAATTTTATTAAAATTTATAAGTTTTAAAATTTCTGAATCCAAACCGTTGATCTTGTTCAATTTTACGGGTGATGCGGTTTCATATAAGTTTTATAAAATTTAAAGTCAATTTGATACTCCATTAAATGACTAAACTATGAACGTATTAGAATTAATCGGTGATAGTTAACAAAATTCGTTCATTTGTTGATCACTTGATCTACTATCAAATCAACTCCAAAATTTATAAAATTTGTATAAAAAAGCATCGCTCGTAAAATTGAACAAGATCAACGGTTTGAATTTAATATTTTTAAATTTTAAAACTTTTAATTTTAATAAAATGATAAGGACAACATAGCTCTATTGTCCTTTACGACAGCATAGAATTTCGATCTGGGGTCGGATATGTTCGAAGATAAAAAATAGAAAATGGGGTTGTCTGTTTCCCAAAAATATATAGATAGCAGATATGTAACGGTTTTTATATGCAGTTGATATGTAATCATTGCAGAAGACTGGATGGAATCTGAGTTTTGTAAGTCTCCTGAGGTTGATCTCAACTCTAGTGAAGAACTTTTTTTAAACGAAGAGGTCTTAATTTTAACTTTTAATTTTTTTTATATTTCACTTTGGACACTGGTGATTTTTATAATTTTTTCTTTATTTTGATTTAAAAAAAAATCTAGGTGTTTTGAATTCTTTTCATATTTGAATATACCTATTTGAAAATACTTAGTTGGAAAATAGTCCCTTGAAAATTGTTTAATTTTGAAATCATTTAGATTTTATTTTCTGAAATTTTATTATAAAAAGTTTATTATGTTTATCATTTTATGAACTTCATTTTTTTTATAATAAAAATACTTCAAAAATACAAACGACCATTATTTTTCTGATATTTTTACTATTTTTTACGATTTTCCAATTTTTCTGCTGATTCGGCATTTTCTAATTAGTCCGAATCAGAAAATGGCTGACGTGACAAAGACATGTGGGCTGTAAATTGGAAGTGGGCTCTGAGCTGGGTTTGACTTGGGCTCCTATTGGCAAGTGTTGTTTGGGCCATCACCTTATCTCTCTCTCTCTTTTTTTTTTATTTCCTTTTCCTAACGATGACGGGTTTCATATAACGAGTTTCTGATATCTTGAAAGAGTCTTCGTCATAGAGAATCAAGAAGCAGCCGAGTTATTTTTCACTTAAGCCCCTGCGTTTTTCGTTTTTTAAATTTCCTACGAAGCTGTGAGGCTCAGTCTACAACAGTCACCATGCCTAGGTTCATTAGAATCGTGGGAGTGAGGAGAACGTCGTGGTGTGGTTGGTTCGTCTCGGGTCGCCTTCGTTTGGTCGGAGAACCAAGGATTTGTCGTGGCAATGAAAGAATACTATTCGATTTAGCCCCAATACTTTTGTATTTGCACTTTCTAGCGATCACCGTCACCAATAGTCGATGTCGATGAGGCTGGCTCCGTTAAAATAGTGACAACAATGAGTGTACAGTAGTAGGGTCAGTTTTGGTTGCATCACCTTGGATTGATAGCGCTAAATTCATGACAAATAAATCAAAGGAAATTTGAAAATTTTATGAAAAATATCAAATTAAACCTAGAAATTATGAAAAAAATACCCAAAAGTCTAGGAAGGGACAAGAAAAATTATGGTGCCTTAAGAATGCTCAAAGAAGTTATAGGATCCCCATTTTATGCAGAAAGGTCCCTAGATTTGACGAAAATAAATAAAATAATTGGAGGATTATTTTCGGAAAATTATTGGTACCACTAAATTAGCACGATATAGAAAAAGACTGAATTTGTGAAGAAAGTTTAGACTTCTATCCTTCAAATGCACAGGAGAAACATTGATTTTCATTTAACGAAGGAAAAATTTACTGGGAAGGGAAAAGCAGACAGAGATTTTGTTAGTCCTTTTATTGAGGTTTAATTAAAAAAAATCAAGTAAAGGACCATTCTTATCGGTTAGCATAATTTTGCATTTGCATGTACACTGTAGAAAGGTTAGTATATGAACTTAATGGTAAAAGACCAAGTACATGTACTATGCAAATTTGTGTAATACTATATTATTGAAGTTCAAATTTATATCTAATGATTGCAGTTCTTCAAATTCTTCTAACTTCATATTTTATTGTTGTAGCGCTTTATTCATATTTCAAAAGACTAAGTTCAATATGGTGAAAGTTCCGGTACACAACTTGCTCTAATAGTTTCATGTATTTTGTCAATGTTTGGATTTATCGCGAAAAGTAAAAATCTCATTCTTACTTGTAGGGTCCATATCAGCCAAACTTTAATTATTGCAGTTGTTACGATGACATCAATAAGTAAAATATTAGATTGGTACATGACTTTCGGAGAGTTGTCATCGGTATGAAATATCTGCTTAGATTGGTACATGACTTCCGGAGAGTTGCCATCGATATGAAACATCTACTTTAATTATGTTTGATAATTAGTTATTAGTTGGTTTGAATTAGTGGTATCGTATCAATTGGTTTAAGGTATATATATGTATATGTCTGTTTGACCCTAAAATTTCGCGATTGGAGACACAGACCGATTTGCAAGAAATTTGAGAAAATCATGAAAAATAGAAAACAGACCCCAAAAATCATGAAAAAATACTTAAAAATCCAGTGTAGCATGAGGGAATTTATGGTGCATTCAGAATGATCAAAGGAGCTGCAGAGTTGCCATTTTATGCAAAGAGGCCCATAATTTTGGAGAAATTAAATAAAATAGAAGGAGGGGTATTTTTGGAAAATTCTTGATTCCATCAGATTCTACATATTTTTAGGAGGCTGTGTATGAAATTTCACGGATAAACTCAAAGAGAAAGGGGTTCAAATAATTTTCTTGGTTTCAGCAGATTTGAAATATAAAGAAAATGGATAAATGGAGAGGACGAGTAGTAGGGTGAATGGAGAGCAAAGGAGAAATGGAAAACTTATACTACAATGCCCAACGGGATCCCTCCAGCGTTACATACCATTTCAAAATTCCTCCCTCCGTACAGTAGACCAAATTGGCTTCTCCTGTTCTGCATAAACAAAAACCAACAAAGCAGAGAAACTGTGCATGGCTTACAGTATGCCGTGTGCACGCAAGAGAAGAGAGGAAGTGTCGCTGAGAGCTGCTTTGACACAAATGTAACCCCTTCGCGAATGAAGAAAGAGGGTACACGCAGAGTACATGAACCAAGGAAGAGATAGAGGTAAAGGGGGCCCACGTAACAGTACCATGGTCCATCATACTCCAAACGCAGCCAAGAAAGAAGAAAAGAGGGAGAAGGGAACAATCGTAACAGAATGGGGTTTGTTGTGCGAAAACCGCCGGGCTCCAGCTGGCTTCCCCAACCAATCAAAGCATAGAACATCGCCTATAAATAGGGATTCGGAAGAAAGAAAAAGGAGAGGAGAAAAAGAAAGAAGCAAAAAAAAGAAAGGGAGAGAGGAGAGAGAGTGAAGCATAGGTTAGCTAATTTCAGACTACTCATACACTGTAATACACACACTCACAGTGGTTAGCATTTCTGCAAGCATCTGGTGTGCGTTGTAAGAGAGGGAGAAAGGGAGCATTAGGAAGAAATCTCTGTGAAGAAGAAAGGTAAAGATCGTGTAATCAGGTGAGAACTGATGTAAATTGTGATGATTTTGAGAAATTGAAATGGAATTTGGTCGAATTTTGAGTTAATTCTAGTTCTTTTCGATTTTTGTTATGTTCTTGCTGAACTTCTTGAATTAGCATTGCTTAATCGTGATCTCTGTTGTTCTTGACTTAATTCGAAGCTGTGGTCTGATGCATAGCTCAGTCATGGTGGAGATTAAGCAATTTCCCTTTAGGCATTGAATTGGCGACAGTCTCTTTTATAGGTTTGATTCAATTTTGTTCTTCTCTCTTCTTAACTTAATTCGAAGCCGTGGTCTGATGCATAGCTCAGTCATGGCGGAGATTAGGCGTTTACTTTCAAAGAGTGAGTTGTTACAGTTTCCTTCATAGATCTAGTTAGATTTTATACTTTCTCTTGTTCGTTCCTGAACCAATTTCATATGACATCCTCTTCCTATTTCCCTTTCTTGACTCGATTCGAAGCCATGGTCTGATGCATAGCTCAGTCATGGCGGAGATGAGGCTTACGTGCCGTTTTCAACTTCTTTCCTTCGATTTCTAAAATCAATTTGGTCCAATTTTCCCTTCTCATATCTTTCTTGATTCTTCTTTGGCCAAGATCTGATGCATAGTTCAGTCGTGGCATTAATTAGGCTAATTCTTCTTTGGTTATCAAATCATATGACTTTCTTGTATAGATCTTGTTAAACTCCCTTTTGTTCTTTTTCATGTAACAATCGGATAGATACCTTTTCTATTTTGCATCTTAGATTCATCTTTTACCATGGTCTGATGCATAGCTCAGTCATGGTGAAGGTGAAGTTAATTCCTTTTCAAATGTTTCATCTTTACTGCATTTCTTTAAGAGTTCAATTTGTCTTCTCCTTCACAAACGATCTAGCTGATCCTTTAGTCTTGGTCTGATGCATAGCTCAGTCATGACTTGGAAAAGCTCTACAAACTCTCCCATGGATGTCTCGAGCATAGCTCAGTAGCCATGGAGAAGAGTAACATCCCCTCACTTCTCATGCGGTCTCGAGCATAGCTGAGTCGCTTTGAAGATGAGTTTGAACATAAACCGAGTATATCTTGAGTGTAATTCTGATGCACAGTTCAGATTGCACAACAGATAAAAAGGTTTGTGTTTATCACCATTTTGCAATTAGAATAGTTGCTAGGGTCTTTCTTGTAAAATCTGCATTCCTTTCATGATAGCATTGTTTCTAAATTTGTCCTACTTAGTTCTTTCAAAACATGTAACCAGAACTAATGAAGTGTTACTGTTGCAAACCTCGACCAGACCATATCTTCTTTATTAAGGCTTTTGATCTCCGAGATTGCTCCATATCTGACATTTGATAAAGGTTAAAAGATTTGTTGATGGTATTGTCAAAAAATGAGGGGGTATTGAAATTGAAGGTGAAATTGTTCTGTACTTGCTGTTATGGAGGATAACGTGGAAGTTATATGTTGAAATGCTAATTGATATACTCTATGGATTCTCTTGATTATAATTATACAGAGAAGTGGGGACCAGTTGGCAATAAAGATTAAGTATGGTTTGCCTTGCTTTATTAAATTGTCATGACACAAAGAAATTTGAACACTGTACCAATATAAGAGTATTTCTGGTTTTGTGATGCCCAGTAGTTTGATAGGAGTATGTACAGGTCATGATGGGTTTGAGTTGTGTAAATGAAATGATGATATATAACGTTCCTTGACTTGTTATTGTATCGGCCTCCTGACTTTAGCATAACCAGCACATGTGCGTATATAATACCACTGATAGGCATACGAAAGTTGAATAAATATAGTACGAATTGATGTTGGGAATATGTTAGTAAAAATGCTCAATTTCATGTCATCTTGTCCCCTTTGATTTTGGTACCAACTCACTTTCCATTTACTGGTCTTTTTTGCAACACTTGTCTTTGTCATTTGACCTGACTACCAAACCAGACTTCATTAACAGAAATTGACCATTGAGATGTTGTATATACCGTTCTTAAGTCTCAGGGAACCCATGTCTGGTACAAATGAATTATTTCCAAGTACATGAGTATTGAATTGCTTTTGTCACTATTTCACCGTGCCCCTGTATGGTGCACCCATTGATCGAAGGTGACGCGGTGGGAATGGAGATTACCATTGTGCCCCTCTCTCTCTTGCGATGCCAGGAAGCCCTTTTTCGTCGGCTGTAGCAGTCGGAATTGGTGGCGGATTCGTACCCGTTTGGTCGGACCCATTAACGACAAAACGGACCCGCTTCCATTTTCGTTCAAAGCTCAGCGCGCGAAGGGACCTGGGATTCCTTATGTTTTGGGCCCAATTTAAGGCCCATGGCCAAACCCACACAGACTCAACGATTCCAGCCAGCACCATGTTTGATGACGTGGCCCAGTAGAAATAGGACAGATAGGCATAAACTTTAGAAAGTTATTAAAAATAATAGGAAACATAGAAAAATACAAACGACACATCCATAAAATTCTAAAAATCTAAATAAACCTGTTTCACTGATACTTCGATATGAAAATATGTCAAAGTAGTGGCCTTTTGTATTTTTGAAAATATTTTCGCCTTAAAAATGGATTTTAGAAAACTCCTTGAAAGATGCTAAGTATTTTCGAAATAAAACTTCAAATGTGCTATCTTCAAAAAGCTAAGTCTACTTGAGTACAAATATTTTCAAAAGACTAAATGATTTCAAAAATGATATCTTTTAAAGTCAAATATCTTCCAAGATCAAGTATTTTGAAGTAAAAAAAAAGTACATTCAAAAGTCAAAGCTACAAAAGGCTAAAGTGAGTAAATCACCAACATCCCAAGAGAAGCATCAAGAAATTAAAAGTCCAAACACGAAACCCAAAGTCAAAGCCAAAACCTCTTCGTTTGAGGAAAAGTCCCTCACTAAGGTTGAGACCGACCTTAGATGACTTAGAAAATGAATTCTTACGGGCTCCTTTGTCCAAAGAATTCCATTTTGTTCTCACAAGAAGATCGACTAAGATGATCCCGAGAACCGACTCTTATTAAGAAGACCGATGAAGATGGTCCCTAGGGTCGTTAAAGAACCAACTCTTATTAAGAAGACCGATGAAGATGGTCCCTAGGGTTGAAAAAGAACCAACTTTCGTCGAGTAGCCATTAAAAAGGACCCGAAGGTTGCAAAACTTCTTTTGTTCTCACAAGAAGATCGACTAAGATGATCCCGAGAACCGACTCTTATTAAGAAGACCGATGAAGATGGTCCCTAGGGTCGTTAAAGAACCAACTCTTATTAAGAAGACCGATGAAGATGGTCCCTAGGGTTGCAAAAGAACCAACTTTCGCTCGAGGCCGCCCAAGAGGTCCCGAAGGTTGCAAAACTCTTTTCACTCTCACAAGAAGGCCAATCATAGCCCCGAGAGTTCACCATGAATAACCTCAAGTGAAGTCTTCCCTCTCACCGATCAAAAACCTCTTCTAAACCAAGAATCCATCCCCTTCTTCTTAAGTCAAGTTAGAAGTCTTTTGTCGATCCTTAATTGGGTCCCGTCCATTGAGTTTGGTACCATCAATTAAGTCCTCCACTATAGCACTCCATAAGTCTCTTTTCCTAGCCCATTACGTCTTTACCCTTCACGTCCCTTAATCAGAGGTTCTCGTAGGAAACTACGGGGTAATTAACAGTAGGGGCTTGCGCCTACTGGAAAGAAAGGACCCGCTAAATCAAGAAACTTCTTTAAGTAGCGACTCTTTACAGGGTTCTCTTGTGTTGAGAGATACCCGCCATGGAGATCGAAACCTTAAGGGAGGTGAATCTAGGCTATGTTCCCATTGTTCTTCGAGAAATCCCTTCGAGGAGAATAATGACGAAAAAGCCGCGACAGATTCTCTGGCACGCCCGGTGGGACCTCTTTCTCCTCTCATCTTTGGGATTTGAAGGGTGACGTAAGGGCTAAGGAAATTTTAATGAACACTCCTAACGGTAACACTTAGTTGTTGTTATTGCAGGTTGAAATGGCATTCGCACCAATCGACGCTTTCAAGCCGACAGGAGTTCTTCAGATCGGAGGAGTGCCGATCTGCTACAACAACGAGTTCACAATTGGAGGCATGCCGTTTGGACACTCTTACGTGCCCGTAGTTCAAGTTAGCGATGGTACTTTCCAACTTGCCAAGGTTGTGGTGGAGGAACCGCTCGAGGAAGTGGTGGAAGTCTCAAAAATCGTGGAGGACCCTATGGAGGTTGATGTCATCAAGAAGGAAGAATGGTCCATTGTTCCTCACAAGCGGGCTCGTCCAAGCTCAACCTCTTCTCCTCAACAGCGCCAATTCAACCGCCGCTCTCCTTCCAAGAAGATGGTGGTGAAGAAGGTGTATGCATCGATCTCTCAAAACGCAAGAACTATGAAGAAGGTTCAACGGGCGTACAAGAATGAATTGGAGGCAAGGCCCAATTTGCCAGTGAGCAATCCTTTTGCCTCGCTCCGCTTGGTGCAGAAGAACTCACCTGTGGCCATACTCAAGACCATGGAAGAATTCCCTCAAGAATACCAAGCGCAATTTAGGGGAAGAAGTCCGCGAAACCGGCAATCGGTAAAGGAGAGATTGACATTCCCATGGGTATCGGCTCGCGATCGATTGGGGCCGAAGGGTCAAAAGAAAGGATCCTCTTCCGTGCACCAGAGGCTGGGACAAAGGATCACGCCTACCAAAGAGAGAGTGGGGCCCAAAAAGGTGTGGGTACCCAAAGAGAGAGTTCAACCAATGGAGATAGATCAAGAGCCAAGAGATAAAAGGAGACATGTGGCACGGGAGGATGGTCAACTTGTGGTCCACGCCCGAGTTCATATGGTGGAGATTAGTGAAGAGCACGAGATGCACGCTTTCGTGAACATGGCTAGCGATGGAGAAATTCCCTTCACCAAGAAAGATGGCAAAGATAAGTAAGATCGTGCCTCTTCAAGCCATATTCTACACGGAGAAGGACCAACAGAAGACGAAGAAGGAGATCTAAATGGCAAAGATCGTTGGCATGAAGGGGAGAAGCCAAACCTGATGAGTATCATAGAAAGAAATGAAAAGAAGATGGCGGCCATGATGGACGAAAGAGAAAAAGAAAGGAAAATGTTCAAGAAGATGTACAAGCTTCTAGAAAGGAAGAAGTTACTTGAAGATCTCGAAAAGGAGGGTTATTCTAGTGAAGAAGAAGATGAGTACAAGGGAAAAGTGCTCAAAGAGAGAAGAAGCAAGAGTAGATATGAGTACTCCGATGAAGAAAAAAGGCCTAAAAGAAGACCCTCCAAAGAAAGAAGGAATAGGCACAAGTATGAATCATCGGAAGAAGAAGAGGAAAAGGAATATCGAAGGCATCCCAAAGGAAGGAGAAATAAAGTGAAGTATGAGTCGAGTGATGATGAAATTCCCGAAGCTAGGCATCGGACTGGGGCAAGAAAACCCGATTTACCCAAACAAGTCATTCAAGAGATGATCAACCTACAGCTCCAAGCCGCGGGAGCGGGGCGACTTGTCAACCATCGCAAGAAGTGTGGAAGGCCATATCCCAAAAGATATGATCAAATCTTGTACCCTGAAGGTTATGTAATGCCCAAGTTCAACCTGTTTGATGGCACGAGAAAGGGAGATATTACACCTGATCAGCACTTAATCCAATTTCGCCTCATGTGTGGGAACACTTCTAATAATGAGGCGCTTCTCTTTAGGCAATTTCCGCTAAGCTTGATGGGTGCTGCATTCAATTGGTACGCTTCCCTTGAAAATGATTCAATAGAAACCTGGGAGGAAATGGAGGAGGCCTTCCGTTCAAAGTTTGCAATGATCACACAAGAGATCACCATGGCCGATATGGCATGTGAAAAACCTAAATTGGGAGAAAATGTCCTTGACTATATCAATCGATGGAGGAATATGCGCATAAGGTGCTCTCATCAGATGCCTGAAAGAGAAGCGGTTGAATTCTTGATCAGAAATCTAGATGATTGGATGCAAATATCGCTTTTGGGAAGTGATATTACCACCTACAAAGATCTAATTACTCGAGTGACAAGACTGGCACGTATCGGACCACCTAAATGGCCAGAAATTTCCACCAATTGTGATGAAGAAGAAAGAAGCAATGGTGCAAGTAGTTATGAAACCTCCACCAATGGAAACAAGGTTAAGAAAAATGGCAATCAAAGGAGTAATACCATGATACCCATGTCTGAACTATTAAGTAAGCCATACTCTTTCAAGAAGGAGAAAACGGAAGCTATTCTCGAGATGATCCTAAGGGATAGAAGACTAGAATTGCCTCAAAGAAAAGCACCTAGAAATAGAAGAAAAATTGATGTCTCAAAATATTGCGCGTACCATCGAATGGTGGGACATCTGACTGAGGATTGCTATGTGTTCAAGGATATTGTCGAACAAATGATCAAAGAGGAAAAGTTGATGCTTGACCCTAGTTTTGAGCAAGAGCCTGCCCCTCACGAGATGATGTCTCAAAGTGGTGAAAGCGAATGCAATGTCATTGAGATTCATAGTGAAGAATCAAGCGATGATGAGAGTTCACACCAATACATGAACAAACGCATAGTAAAAACATCACATACCAATCAAACTGCCTCCATCACCTTTACTGATGAAGATTTAATAGTGGGGACTATGGAGCACAATGATCCGCTCTACATAACAGGTGAAACAAATGGAACTAGGCTAAGGCTCATGCTGGTGGACCCAGGGTCAGCTGTCAGCATCATGCCTTTGAAAACTCTCCATCAACTGGCCTTACCCACCAAATGTTTAATCCAAGAAAGGCTATCCATACATGGATTTAATGAAACATCAGAGAAGGCGTTAGGGACAATTAATTTGCAAATGCAATTTGAAGGGTTGGAAACATCTGTCAAATTCTATGTGATTGAGGCCGATACAAATTACGAAGCTCTTCTAGGTCGACCATGGATCCATGAAAACCGCCTAGTCCCATCAACCCTACATCAATGTTTGAAATACCTCAAAGATGGAGAACAAAAAGTTATTTGGGGAAATGTGCATAAAATCAAATTTGAGAAAAAATGGTGTTATCTAATGCCATTGCCACAAAAGAACTTGGGTACCACAAGAATGGACAAGTGCAAGGAGAAAGGAGAAGGATCTAAATCCATTACCCAGCGCCATCTTCTTGAGGGTGGAAGTAAAAAGAATAGAGATGTGAAGCAAATGTCAACAAGAAAGAATAAGAACTATGAAACACCCACTCATAATAAGAAGGGTGACAATGGAGACCAACAAGGCCATAACCGAAGTCCGAGCAAAGCAAAAGACAGCTTGGAGGAAAGAATGAACAAACCCTACACCTTTAAGAAAGACAAAACAGTGGTGATCTTCAAAGAAGCCATGAAGGATGGACTGGTAGTTTTGTCTAGATGCAAGCGACCTGAAGAAATGGAAGAAAAGGATCATCCAAACTATTGCCTTTACCATAGAATACTGGGGCATAGCTTAGAAGATTGTTACATATTCAAGGATTGGGTTGCAGATGGAATTTGGGAAGGAAAGGTTAAAATACCCAATGAATATAGACAAAGACCTGCACCCCACAAGAAATCTGACAATGGACTACGAAAACTCTTGAGTTCATTCAAGAAGGCAGTCGATGGCGAGGGAAATCTGCCTGAGACATCAACCGAAGGACCATGTCCCGAAATAACCGATAAGAGAAACAACCCAAAGACACTTCCATCACGTGTCACTATAATGGAAAAGAGAAGAAAACCTTACTCATTCAGAAAGGATAAAGTGAAGGAACTGTTTCCCTTGGCCATAATGTGGGGCCTCGAGTTGCCAATAAGTAAACGCCCCTATGAGATGGAAGAAGTTGAAAATTCAAAATATTGTGCATACCATAGATTGGTGGGTCACAAAACCGAAGATTGTTGGGTATTCAAAGATTGGATAGAGGAGAAGTATAGAAAAGGTGAAATTCAACTCCCCAAACACGTCCTACAAAGCCCTACACCTCATAAGTAGATCCAAAGAAAGAAAAAAGAAAAGAAAAAGAAAGAATAAAAGGAGAAAGAAGAAAATGAGATAAAGAAAGGAAGTAGGAGGAAAATGAATAAAGGAATAAAGTCCCGCAGTTGAAATCGGGAAACCAAGTTAGAAATTCAGAAAAAGAAGAATAAAGTCCCGCAATTGAAATGGGGAGTCCAAGTTAGAAATTCAGAAACGAAGAATAAAAAAAGAAATAAAGTCCCGAAACCGAAATCGAGGAACCAAATTAGGAATTTACAAAGAAACAAAAGACGGAAAGTGGAAAAAGAAGATAGGAAGAAAACAAAAGAAAGAAAGAAGAAAGAAAGAAGAAAGAAGAAAGAAGGACAAAAAAGAAAGAAGATGAAATAAAAAGAAAGCAAAGCAAAGAAGATAGAAAGAAAAAAAGAAGAAACGAAGGATCAAAATTCAACCCGAAGGTGAAGGAAACATCCAACTTGAAGGTGAAGGAAACATCCAACCCGAAAGTGAAGGAAACATCCAACCCGAAGGTGAAGGAAACATCCAACCCGAAGGTGAAGGAAACATCCAACCTGAAGGTGAAGGAATCATCCAACCGGAAAGTGAAGGAAACATCCAACCTGAAGGTGAAGGAAACATCTAACCCGAAGGTGAAGGAAACATCCAACTTGAAGGTGAAGGAAACATCCAACTTGAAGGTGAAGGAAACATCTAACCCGAAGGTGAAGGAAACATCCAACTTGAAGGTGAAGGAAACATCCAACCCGAAAGTGAAGGAAACATCCAACCCGAAAGTGAAGGAAACATCCAACCCGAAGGTGAAGGAAACATCCAACCCGAAGGTGAAGGAAACATCCAACCTGAAGGTGAAGGAAACATCCAACCGGAAAGTGAAGGAAACATCCAACCGGAAAGTGAAGGAAACATCTAACCCGAAGGTGAAGGAAACATCCAACTTGAAGGTGAAGGAAACATCCAACCCGAAAGTGAAGAAAACATCCAACCTGAAGGTGAAGGAAACATCCAACCGGAAAGTGAAGGAAACATCCAACCCGAAGGTGAAGGAAACATCCAACTTGAAGGTGAAGGAAACATCCAACCTGAAGGTGAAGGAAACATCCAACCCGAAAGTGAAGGAAACATCCAACCCGAAGGTGAAGGAAACATCCAACTTGAAAGTGAAGGAAACTCCAACCCGAAAGTGAAGAAAACTACAGCCTGAAGCTTGAAGACAAGCCGTGATCCCAACACTAGAAGACAAGTCGCGATTCCACCATGAGAAGACAAATAACGATTTCAGCGCAAGAAGACAAGTCGCAATTCTAACGCGAGAAGACAAGTCACGATTCCAACGTAACACGACAAATCAGACATTAGCATACACTATCACCGCAGCTCCAACCACCCACCGCGTCCATGCCGTGTCAATGCCGCCAATGCCGATATTGAGTGCCATTATGATGAGTGCCTATACCCAACGAGAGGAGGAGTGATGTGAGGGTGAGCAGTGATGTAAGGAATGAGAGAGTAAGAGGAGGAGTGATGTGAGGATAAGTGAGGCATTCCCAACTCCACAAAATCCACCAGCTAAAATGTAGTATAGGAATCTTTTTGCGGCCGATGACGGACTCTTAGGATTCTCGAGGGCGCAAAATCATGTTACTGATACCGTTCGCATCACTAAGACCGTTACAAGAGAAGGATCAAAACTGGGGCAAGATGACATTCAGAATGCCAGGTCGACACCGGGGCAGGAATTCATGGCCAATCGTTCTGTGACAAGAACCAATGATTAACCGCTTTGGGACAAGAACAAATAATCAGCTGCACGGGAGCAAGAGTCAACAATCAATCATGCTGGGGCACAGACGCGTATCCTGTCATGGTGGAACAGCCATAAAAAGCACAATTCAAGCAAAAGGAAGAGTAAAGGAAGTGAAGATGCCATGGAAAGAAGAAGATAAAAATTTCATTCATCAAAAGAAGATACACCACTACAACCATTGCATAAAGAAGCCTAATACAAGAGAAGCTTAAACAACAACTGATGGTGACTAAAGAGATACAAAATGGAGACATAAAAGCGCCCTAAGAAGACACTGGGGCAGGGCCAAACAAGATGACCGTTCACTCCGGGGCAGCCCCAACTTCATCAACAACCGCAGCTCCACCACCGGCCAAGTTGTTAAGAGTTGCGGAAATAACTTGAAGTATTCCTTCCAAAGCATCCATATGGGCATTCAATTCCCCGAAGCGCTGATCAATCAAATCCCGGATCGAGACAGGGGCAGGGTCATCAAGGGCCATCATGGCAGAATTATCATCTGGTGGAGAATCAACTTCTATGGGGTCGTATTGATTTGGAGCCGCGTTGGGAAGCAAGATATAGTCATTCACCGGATGCTTAGGATCGGGAACTAGCATACCCATTGAAGATTCAACCCATCCGATAAGTGGCAATGAAAGAAGAAGGTTGAAGGGATGTGCCACATCAGCGTCTGAAACACGATTGCCCCACAACATGTCAGGCACACAGATACGAGCCCTAAGCATAAGAGCTTCGATGAGGTGACCATAAGGCAGCGGCTCCCGATCGGAGATCGCTACTTGGTGCATGTGGAAGAGGATCATGTGGGCCAGGTTGATAGGCCACTGCTTTTGAATCAGATTACGGAGATAGAAGAGACTCCCTGGTTTGGCAAGATGGGTCATTACCCCTTGCGGAAAGACGATGTCATTAATCACCAAGAAGAGAAACCTAGAAGTCATGTCGAAAGATGAAAGTGAAAGGAGTTGAGATGAAACACAATCGAAAAAAAGGGGCAATTAAAAGATAAAGAGAAAGAAAGAAGGAAGAAAGAAGAAGATACCTATGAAGAGCGGGCAGATGGGAAGTAGACACCCTCTCTATATCAGGAGCCGCCGTCCGAAACCATTGGCGACATTCCTGATAACTTCCAAAACCTTGAGGCCATCTCTGGTAGGCATAGATAGTGGAACCGTTGGCAGTATTGGCAGCCCGCAAGTAGTTGGCTAGATCTCCGGCTGTGATATGAAAGAAGCGGCCAAACAGATAGGAAGAGGCCGAAGGAGTTCCATAATGGTTGAAAGAGATCCTAAGATTGGCGTAGAAGAGACGGGTGATTCTAGGGTGGTACGGATGGTCACAGTCAACTAAACCGCCCAAGCTCCATGAATCCAACCAACCTCTGATAAGATTCACTTGCTCCACTGGAATCCTTCTCATAGGACGAAAGAAGTAGCAATCAGCCACAGGCCGCTCTTCGTTACCCATGTCATTGTAATAAGAAAGGAAGGCAGTCTCGTCGCGAAAAAGATAGCGGTTGTCGGGAGTAAGGGACCAATCTGGAAAGGTGGAATCCAGACGCAAGACAGAAGAATTAGAATCTCCTCTGGCACGTTTGGATGAAAGATGAGAAGACATGATAATGAGAAATTGGAAAGTATGAAGAGAAAAGAAGGATTACGGTGAATTTGGATGAAGAAAAGGAAAAAAAGAAGAGCACGTTTATATAGGCATGGAAAGAGGAAGGTTGTAACTTGGAGTTAATGGTGAACGTGTGAACATGCGAGGAAAGTTAAGATTGTGATGGTAAGAAGTGGAAGTAAACCGTTCAAACCGAGGCTTGAAAGAAACGGTATGAAGTCAAGAAGGCGTAGAAGAAGTGGAAGCGTTCAAGGCTGACGTCAGAAGGAAACTAAAATCGGGTCAAGGCCCACGTAGGTTCAAGCCCAAGGAAATACAGGAGCGGGCCAAATACCCTAACCTAGATTGCGGAGCGGATCTATGTGCATTTCGAGATCCCAAAAAGAAGAAAGAAGAAAGAAAGAGGAAAGAAAGAGGAAACGTGAGTATGGGCCAAATTCCCATATCTCTTGAAAGAAGCGATGGTAAGAGTAAGATTACTCGAACCTCAGAAGTCAAGTAAGAAGAAGCCTTGAAGCGCGGAAGCCCAATCAGCGCAAGAATGACGAAGTACCCGTCATATCACAAAAGAAGGATGAGAACGAGAACCTTGAGCGCAAGAGCTCAATAAGGCTGTTGTGAAGAGAAAAGAAGTAAGATACTAGCAAGACTACTTGTTGCTCTGCAAGCAAGTACGTGGAGAAGTCTCGAACATGAGAACTCAATCAAGCACAAGATCAACCAAATATCACAAGGCAAAGAGGCACAACGCTACAACAAAAGCAAGTATCCAAATTCACCAATAACCAAACATGCAAGCATCACGAGTAATCAAGCATCTAAGCGTCACAAGTCACAAGCACATCCATGCCACACAGACAAGTACCAAGATCCGTGACATGATGATCAAAGAGAAGAGATAAAAGAGAGCAAACTTGCTAGCAGCATCATGAGTCGCAGCCTGATCCAGTGCCATGATGCTCCTCTCGCGGAACTCTGCCAAATCAAGAAATACAAAACTTTATAATCCCACCGGCAACTAAGAGATGTAAAGCCCCAAAATGAAGACAAGTGTAGCTCAACCCAACCAAACCCAAATTCTTGCGAAAACTAGACAAAATCGGGATGCAACCAATTCGACTACATACAAGGGGTCAAGAAGGGGCCACCAGAGTACGCTGTTCTGCCCAAGATCCTCACAACCTACTCTGGTGGGGGGCATTTGTTTGACCCTAAAATTTCGCGATTGGAGACACAGACCGATTTGCAAGAAATTTGAGAAAATCATGAAAAATAGAAAACAGACCCCAAAAATCATGAAAAAATACTTAAAAATCCAGTGTAGCATGAGGGAATTTATGGTGCATTCAGAATGATCAAAGGAGCTGCAGAGTTGCCATTTTATGCAAAGAGGCCCATAATTTTGGAGAAATTAAATAAAATAGAAGGAGGGGTATTTTTGGAAAATTCTTGATTCCATCAGATTCTACATATTTTTAGGAGGCTGTGTATGAAATTTCACGGATAAACTCAAAGAGAAAGGGGTTCAAATAATTTTCTTGGTTTCAGCAGATTTGAAATATAAAGAAAATGGATAAATGGAGAGGACGAGTAGTAGGGTGAATGGAGAGCAAAGGAGAAATGGAAAACTTATACTACAATGCCCAACGGGATCCCTCCAGCGTTACATACCATTTCAAAATTCCTCCCTCCGTACAGTAGACCAAATTGGCTTCTCCTGTTCTGCATAAACCAAAACCAACAAAGCAGAGAAACTGTGCACGGCTTACAGTATGTCGTGTGCACGCAAGAGAAGAGAGGAAGTGTCGCTGAGAGCTGCTTTGACACAAATGTAACCCCTTCGCGAATGAAGAAAGAGGGTACACGCAGAGTACATGAACCAAGGAAGAGATAGAGGTAAAGGGGGCCCACGTAACAGTACCATGGTCCATCATACTCCAAACGCAGCCAAGAAAGAAGAAAAGAGGGAGAAGGGAACAATCGTAACAGAATGGGGTTTGTTGTGCGAAAACCGCCGGGCTCCAGCTGGCTTCCCCAACCAATCAAAGCATAGAACATCGCCTATAAATAGGGATTCGGAAGAAAGAAAAAGGAGAGGAGAAAAAGAAAGAAGCAAAAAAAAAGAAAGGGAGAGAGGAGAGAGAGTGAAGCATAGGTTAGCTAATTTCAGACTACTCATACACTGTAATACACACACTCACAGTGGTTAGCATTTCTGCAAGCATCTGGTGTGCGTTGTAAGAGAGGGAGAAAGGGAGCATTAGGAAGAAATCTCTGTGAAGAAGAAAGGTAAAGATCGTGTAATCAGGTGAGAACTGATGTAAATTGTGATGATTTTGAGAAATTGAAATGGAATTTGGTCGAATTTTGAGTTAATTCTAGTTCTTTTCGATTTTTGTTATGTTCTTGCTGAACTTCTTGAATTAGCATTGCTTAATCGTGATCTCTGTTGTTCTTGACTTAATTCGAAGCTGTGGTCTGATGCATAGCTCAGTCATGGTGGAGATTAAGCAATTTCCCTTTAGGCATTGAATTGGTGACAGCCTCTTTTATAGGTTTGATTCAATTTTGTTCTTCTCTCTTCTTAACTTAATTCGAAGCCGTGGTCTGATGCATAGCTCAGTCATGGCGGAGATTAGGCGTTTACTTTCAAAGAGTGAGTTGTTACAGTTTCCTTCATAGATCTAGTTAGATTTTATACTTTCTCTTGTTCGTTCCTGAACCAATTTCATATGACATCCTCTTCCTATTTCCCTTTCTTGACTCCATTCGAAGCCATGGTCTGATGCATAGCTCAGTCATGGCGGAGATGAGGCTTACGTGCCGTTTTCAACTTCTTTCCTTCGATTTCTAAAATCAATTTGGTCCAATTTTCCCTTCTCATATCTTTCTTGATTCTTCTTTGGCCAAGATCTGATGCATAGTTCAGTCGTGGCATTAATTTGGCTAATTCTTCTTTGGTTATCAAATCATATGACTTTCTTGTATAGATCTTGTTAAACTCCCTTTTATTCTTTTTCATGTAACAATCGGATAGATACCTTTTCTATTTTGCATCTTAGATTCATCTTTTACCATGGTCTGATGCATAGCTCAGTCATGGTGAAGGTGAAGTTAATTCCTTTTCAAATGTTTCATCTTTACTGCATTTCTTTAAGAGTTCAATTTGTCTTCTCCTTCACAAACGATCTAGCTGATCCTTTAGTCTTGGTCTGATGCATAGCTCAGTCATGACTTGGAAAAGCTCTACAAACTCTCCCATGGATGTCTCGAGCATAGCTCAGTAGCCATGGAGAAGAGTAACATCCCCTCACTTCTCATGCGGTCTCGAGCATAGCTGAGTCGCTTTGAAGATGAGTTTGAACATAAACCGAGTATATCTTGAGTGTAATTCTGATGCACAGTTCAGATTGCACAACAGATAAAAAGGTTTGTGTTTATCACCATTTTGCAATTAGAATAGTTGCTAGGGTCTTTCTTGTAAAATCTGCATTCCTTTCATGATAGCATTGTTTCTAAATTTGTCCTACTTAGTTCTTTCAAAACATGTAACCAGAACTAATGAAGTGTTACTGTTGCAAACCTCGACCAAACCATATCTTCTTTATTAAGGCTTTTGATCTCCGAGATTGCTCCATATCTGACATTTGATAAAGGTTAAAAGATTTGTTGATGGTATTGTCAAAAAATGAGGGGGTATTGAAATTGAAGGTGAAATTGTTCTGTACTTGCTGTTATGGAGGATAACGTGGAAGTTATATGTTGAAATGCTAATTGATATACTCTATGGATTCTCTTGATTATAATTATACAGAGAAGTGGGGACCAGTTGGCAATAAAGATTAAGTATGGTTTGCCTTGCTTTATTAAATTGTCATGACACAAAGAAATTTGAACACTGTACCAATATAAGAGTATTTCTGGTTTTGTGATGCCCAGTAGTTTGATAGGAGTATGTACAGGTCATGATGGGTTTGAGTTGTGTAAATGAAATGATGATATATAACGTTCCTTGACTTGTTATTGTATCGGCCTCCTGACTTTAGCATAACCAGCACATGTGCGTATATAATACCACTGATAGGCATACGAAAGTTGAATAAACATAGTACGAATTGATGTTGGGAATATGTTAGTAAAAATGCTCAATTTCATGTCATCTTGTCCCCTTTGATTTTGGTACCAACTCACTTTCCATTTACTGGTCTTTTGTGCAACACTTGTCTTTGTCATTTGACCTGACTACCAAACCAGACTTCATTAACAGAAATTGACCATTGAGATGTTGTATATACCGTTCTTAAGTCTCAGGGAACCCATGTCTGGTACAAATGAATTATTTCCAAGTACATGAGTATTGAATTGCTTTTGTCACTATTTCACCGTGCCCCTGTATGGTGCACCCATTGATCGAAGGTGACGCGGTGGGAATGGAGATTACCATTGTGCCCCTCTCTCTCTTGCGATGCCAGGAAGCCCTTTTTCGTCGGCTGTAGCAGTCGGAATTGGTGGCGGATTCGTACCCGTTTGGTCGGACCCATTAACGACAAAACGGACCCGCTTCCATTTTCGTTCAAAGCTCAGCGCGCGAAGGGACCTGGGATTCCTTATGTTTTGGGCCCAATTTAAGGCCCATGGCCAAACCCACACAGACTCAACGATTCCAGCCAGCACCATGTTTGATGACGTGGCCCAGTAGAAATAGGACAGATAGGCATAAACTTTAGAAAGTTATTAAAAATAATAGGAAACATAGAAAAATACAAACGACACATCCATAAAATTCTAAAAATCTAAATAAACCTGTTTCACTGATACTTCGATATGAAAATATGTCAAAGTAGTGACCTTTTGTATTTTTGAAGTATTTTCGCCTTAAAAATGGATTTTAGAAAACTCCTTGAAAGATGCTAAGTATTTTCGAAATAAAACTTCAAATGTGCTATCTTCAAAAAGCTAAGTCTACTTGAGTACAAATATTTTCAAAAGCCTAAATGATTTCAAAAATGATATCTTTTAAAGTCAAATATCTTCCAAGATCAAGTATTTTGAAGTAAAAAAAAAAGTACATTCAAAAGTCAAAGCTACAAAAGGCTAAAGTGAGTAAATCACCAACATCCCAAGAGAAGCATCAAGAAATTAAAAGTCCAAACACGAAACCCAAAGTCAAAGCCAAAACCTCTTCGTTTGAGGAAAAGTCCCTCACTAAGGTTGAGACCGACCTTAGATGACTTAGAAAATGAATTCTTACGGGCCCCCTTCGTCCAAAGAATTCCATTTTGTTCTCACAAGAAGATCGACTAAGATGATCCCGAGAACCGACTTTTATTAAGAAGACCGATGAAGATGGTCCCTAGGGTCGTTAAAGAACCAACTCTTATTAAGAAGACCGATGAAGATGGTCCCTAGGGTTGCAAAAGAACCAACTTTCGTCGAGTAGCCATTAAAAAGGACCCGAAGGTTGCAAAACTTCTTTTGTTCTCACAAGAAGATCGACTAAGATGATCCCGAGAACCGACTCTTATTAAGAAGACCGATGAAGATGGTCCCTAGGGTCGTTAAAGAACCAACTCTTATTAAGAAGACCGATGAAGATGGTCCCTAGGGTTGCAAAAGAACCAACTTTCGTCGAGTAGTCATTAAAAAGGACCCGAAGGTTGCAAAACTTCTTTTGTTCTCACAAGAAGATCGACTAAGATGATCCCGAGAACCGACTCTTATTAAGAAGACCGATGAAGATGGTCCCTAGGGTCGTTAAAGAACCAACTCTTATTAAGAAGACCGATGAAGATGGTCCCTAGGGTTGCAAAAGAACCAACTTTCGCTCGAGGCCGCCCAAGAGGTCCCGAAGGTTGCAAAACTCTTTTCACTCTCACAAGAAGGCCAATCATAGCCCCGAGAGTTCACCATGAATAACCTCAAGTGAAGTCTTCCCTCTCACCGATCAAAAACCTCTTCTAAACCAAGAATCCATCCCCTTCTTCTTAAGTCAAGTTAGAAGTCTTTTGTCGATCCTTAATTGGGTCCCGTCCATTGAGTTTGGTACCATCAATTAAGTCCTCCACTATAGCACTCCATAAGTCTCTTTTCCTAGCCCATTACGTCTTTACCCTTCACGTCCCTTAATCAGAGGTTCTCGTAGGAAACTACGGGGTAATTAACAGTAGGGGCTTGCGCCTACTGGAAAGAAAGGACCCGCTAAATCAAGAAACTTCTTTAAGTAGCTACTCTTTATAGAGTTCTCTTGTGTTGAGAGATACCCGCCATGGAGATCGAAACCTTAAGGGAGGTGAATCTAGGCTATGTTCCCATTGTTCTTCGAGAAATCCCTTCGAGGAGAATAATGACGAAAAAGCCGCGACAATGTCAAAGTCGTGGAATTGCTTAAGAGTCATTCATCTTTTTTGTTGAAAGGAATCCTTGATCCAGAACTAGAAGAAAAAGAAAGTTGTTTTCATAATGGAAGAAACTTTTAATTATTATCAAGAATATCCAGTACTTCTCCATTAAAAGTTGCTAATTGTTAAATTGTAACTTAGTCGTGAACAATTAGTGCAGGTTTTGGAACCACAAAGTACATCATATTCTGAAGACGAGTTTAATCAAACGATAGAGTTGTTTTTTTAACCAAACGATAGAGTTTAACCAAACTGTTGTAGAAAACCAAAAAATTAACGACGCTGCTTAATAAAAAAAAGAAACAATTAGACGGTTAATTAAATATTTTTTTCGTCCCCCCTTTACAACACCCTGCACCGCCATAAAAAGCCCCTTAAAAACTGCCGTGAAAAACATTTTTTGTAGCAGTGGTTGAATGTGTCGATGTGAAACCGGCTGATTGATGTAAATAATTAATAAATTTGTTATCAATATACGACGCAACTCCATTATCAACCTTATGCTCAACAATTTCATTAATTAACTTCTACTTAAAATATTTATATATTTGCACTTGTAAGTTTTAATTCTAGATCGGACTGTCAATGGTATCCTTTTAACTATTTGTCTTATTCGTATCGTATTCGATAAGATGGATATGGGTAAAGTTTTATTTTCATTAAGTTATCAGGTATGAGTATGGATAAAAAAGAAATTTTCGTTAATTTATTGGGTAAGGGTATGGGTAAGACTATTTTTTAATTACCTGTACCGATAATCTTTATCATAACCAAAAAATATAATTGTAAGATTCAATTAATACGTTAATAACAAACTAAAATCAGAAAGATATATTTGTAAGATTCAATTGATGTGTTATATGTTAATAATTAAACTAGGCAATTAAATTGTAAGATTTGATTGGAATAATACTACGTTAAATTGTAAAGATATAATAGTAAGATTCAATTGATATGTTAATTATTTACTTTTCATTCACGCTCTACATCATTCATTCATGGGCTACATTAAAAAAAAATAATAAACTTTTTCAGAAGATCCTTCCTTCTCTGTTGTCATTTAAGAAAAAATTGTATAATTAGTAATTAGTTATGTAATTTTTTTTTGTGATAGCTGACATGAGAAGATATAGTATGATTTTACTATATTTAGAGTATTATTCAATTTTGTACTTTATTAATATATTTATATGATAATATTTATTTATCTTTATTATATAATTTTTTTCATTGAGTTATTAACATTATGACCCATTTTCTACCGTGACCCTACCCTTACCATTTATTCTTAACGGGTAAGGGTAGGGTACGGGTAAAGTTAAATTTTAACGGGTAAGGGTAGGGTACGGATAAAGTTAAATTTTAACGGGTAAGGATAGGATATGGATAAAAAAAGTTTTAATAGATATGGATATGACAAATGTCTCTAAAATGTTTATGATGTTGTAAATTGTAATTTTTTATGGCGACAAAATAAGAACAATAAGGGAACAGAGCTATCAGACCTCCTAAAATGTTTAATTTTCAAATTGAATATACAAATAATATGATATTAACATATAGCCGAGATTATATGAATATAAAACTAAATGCAGGTGCCCTCAGCAATCTCGGATCAATTTTTATTAAAAAAAAAAAATGTACAAAAGATAGGGTTCCTGGACCCCTTGCTACAACCTTTAAGCGGGTGTGTGCAATGTTTTAATTTTACTACGTTTATATTGCACAGAATTCATGTGCCCGAAAATAACCCGTGATAAACACGATATTTATTTTTAATGCAAATTGCCAACTGTCATGCCAGCACGGAGTTCCAAAATAATTCACATGCAAGTACAGAGCTCCAAAATACGCACGCAAATCCAGTGTAGGCTAATAAAACTAATTATGTTCTTTTTTTTTTAATACTTTCGACGGGGGAAAAATATCCAAACTAATTATGGAAAATAAAATAAAGCAAAACATGGTTCATATTTGCCAAAGTACAAAATGGATAGTTAAAACTAAAATGCCATAGAAATAAATCCAACTAGCTATATTTTCGCGCTTCGCGCGATTAAATTTTTATGTATTTAAAAAAATATTTATAAATAGAAAATAATAACTGGAATTTTTATAAGAACATCTATAAACTTCGATGAAAAAAAAATTTAGAAGGTTTGTAAACAATTAAATAAACGAACTAAAATCTTGAATGAGTTGGTTAAAGTTGTAAAATTTCATTTCTTATGAGATTCAATATATTTTAAATGTGTTGATTAAATTAGATCTATCATTCAAAATAAATATGATAAATAAACCCATAATGTATGAAAGGGTCTGTGCATCATGATGCGCCATAGCATTACATATATATCATACATATATCACATACTTTAATTATTTTTAAATAATAAGATCTATGTGATTTCACAATAGAATAAAAAATAATAAATAAATTATAGAAAATATTTGATAAATTCAAACCATTAAAATGAAAAATATCACTGTAACCAAATTTTAGGAAAGGTATGAGCAATAAAAAAACTAAAAATATAATTCCTGAAATTTGTAAGATATAAAAAATTGTGTCAAATATTTTAAAATTCTAAAATAAAAAATTATCATTAATAATTTTGTGAGTATGTACATAAAATTTCATGCATAATTAAATTTAGGAAGGCCCTCAAACATTTTAGCAGGTGAATGCATTACTTGAATTATAGAAATGAAATACATTTCTTAAAGCATTCTAAAGTCTAATCGAAAAAAAAAATTATTAGTAGATCCTCACATATTTGCGTGCATGCATATAAAATTTCATCTCCAAATAAAATTTAAAAGGTTCTCAAATAATAAAAAAAAACTAATGTAATATTTTGTACCAAAATACACAAGGAGGAAAGTACATTTTGTGAGTAAATGGAGACAAATTCATGAAGAGTGGATAGTGAATCCGGTTTGGTGCGGCTAATAGTTTCACATGGAATTCTAACTTTTTTTATACACTCTTATCTATAGAGGCCTTCACGGCTTCACCTTTGTGGATTGATTTTTAATGTTCACTCTAAGGGTGCCAACATGGCCACGTAAAAAGAAGGAAAGGAAGGGGGGGAAAAAAAACGTGGCAATTGGCAGCAACATCACATGGAGGAAGCGGGGGACCCACCCAAATAACTTGCATTGCTGGAATATATATATATATATATATATATATATATATATATATATATATATATATATATATATATATATATAACTAAGTGGGAATCAACGTTCGATCTGTCTCAAATGAAATCAACGATGTAGATAAATATAAGGAGTAATGTAGATAATCAAATTGGATAAAACTAAGTGGGAATCAACGGTTCGATCTGTCTCAAATGAAATCAAATTGGATGTTACTTTGTTGACAGCCCCTGTCACCTTGTCTAAAAAAAAATTGGATGTTACTGGTCATTGTTACGCGTTTCGCACGATTAGATTTTGTTTTCCATATTTTATAAAAATATTAAAATTGGAAATATATATTTATCCGCAACTATTTTTTTTAATCGAAATTGCTTTATGTGATCCTACCTCTTTTATCATCCTCATCATCCCCTTCTATTTTTAGAAAACACGTTTTCTATTTTCGGAAGTCCAGAGATGAGAGGGGATGAGCGTTAGGGGAGATAAGCGTCAAGGGGAGGGAGAGCGAATCAGAAGGAGAACGAATCAAAGGGAGAGCGAATCAGAGAAGAGAGCGAAGACCGAGGGAGAGCTTAGTATATTAAACATAATAGTTATGTTCTAGTTACAATAAAAGTATATAACTAGAACATAACTTTTACCATTATATAACTTTTTTTATGTATACTAGCAGCAGTACCCGCTCAATGTGCGGGCAGAGTTTAATATGTGAAAATATTATTTGACATGAATATGATGCATATTTTTAATATTTAAGATCAATGTCGTATTGATGACATTGAAAATAGCACAATATGTATTGATTTAAACAAATAGAATCAATAAAAATAGACATGTGAAAAGCAAAAAAAAATAATTTCATGAAAATAAATATGGTTCTCAATAAAAAATTTTGCATAGAAGTATTAAATCTCAAAAATAAAAAAAGATAATATAACATGATAAAATTCTTGACTCGCTCTAGTTCTACTGTTGTAATGAACCATGATCATACTCAAAACGGAGACTTATTTTTGTAAAAAATAATAATAAATAAATTAATTAAATAATTAATTAAAATGAAAAATTAAGATAATTTTATACATTGAATGCATGTGAGAGTGTGATATGAGAGCAATTAGTATTTTTCAAATAAAATTTTGTTACCTTAATCCTTTTGCAATATTTCTCAGTATATAATATTTTTTGTGAATGTTCCGTCTTCCGGGTTGATATTAGGATAGGATTTTATAGGCATCTCAGTTGTTTGTAAAAAACACCATCATTAATGTCCATGGAACATAATAACAATTTAAAGTCACTAAAATTTGTGTCGAAGTGACGGTATACCATTTCTAATTAATAATTAAAATTTTTAAAATAGGTACAAGCACTCGTCCAATATGATAAAATCTCCATTGGGACCAACATGTTGGACACAAAGCACTCGTCCAACGTGATAAAATTTTAATTTTTGAGATTAAAATGGCCGAACCGAACCGCTCAAATTACTCTTCATAATAAAATCTCCATTGGGACCAAATTTTATATTTTTTTTCAAATTTTTCTACTATTTTTCTACTATTTTTGAGAATGGTCGATCTAAAAAGTTATGAACCCTTCAGTTTTGAAAATTCGAAAAAAATAATTAGAAATTTTTTTAAAAAAATATCAATTTGATTTTCAAAAATATTTTAATATAGATATCATATTGAACACTACGTATCGTCCATTTGAAATTTTAACATATTGACTTTTCGAATCGTGTTGGACGTCCTATATGTTTGATTCTAGCATTACTCATAAAATTAAATTGATTGAATGAAAACTCTCAATTTTTACTAACTGAAGGTACGTTGTATGCCTCTTAGTTTATATGGTTAGTTCGCATTTAATAATTGACAATAAAAAAAGACGTTGCAACTTTGCAAAAAAAGAATACAAGCGCGGCCGTATCTTTTCATCTAAAAATGTCAAATATGAAGATGCAATTCTAAATAGAAAGGGCTCTAAAGATTTTCATTATTAATTAGGTCTTGTTTTAATTCTATAGCATCTTTCCATAGAAAAATGGATCTGAATAAAATGTATAATCTGAAAAGTTTAGGGCTCATCACATATTCACAAAAAAAGAAATTATATATGGTAATTGATAACAAACATTATATTGTTAATTTGTTATAATGTCCAAATAGGCACCAAATTATTTTTTGGATGCGAGTGGGTCCCCTTGGACTCGGCATGGCCTGATATAGTGACATATGTTTGTACACAAGGAAAAAATAGATTTACAAATTTAAAACAAATCATGATTATTCTATCCAATGACATTAAGTGATATATAAATTTCTTTATTATTATTATTATCTTTCTTTTTTCAGCCAATTCAAATTGAGAAAGGCAAGTTATGGAAAAAATAAGTGGAGATCTCACATATCTAAAATTAGTGATATATTGCATATAAGATAGTGCCATAGAGACACTATAATGGGATGATAAATGCTACAGTAGAAGCTGTATCTTTTTTCACTAATTTAGCGCCTTATATACAAAAAAAGGCCAACATAGTGGATCCGTCTTACCCAACCCCAATTCGTACCAAAAACAATACATGTCTAAAAGTATGTGACATAACGTTAAATCTTACATCAATATAGTAGTTGGTTCTGGTATTGCCATAAAACGTTAGTTGCCTTTAATTTATATAGCACTTATGAAAATCACGTTACCCCATCGTACCTGTTATTGTATGTTTCAGTTATTAGTTCGTTATCAGAACAAAATTAGGAACAAATCAATACTGGTACAACCCTATTGACCAAATCCAAAATGACAAAAACTATTGGATCGCTGAAATACAAATATTAAACTTTCGGTTTATGAAGTAAAACTTTGAACGCTCAGCACGCATTTATAACCAAAAAATTCTATTTGACAGTGCCAACTCAGTAAGTGAGAGTAGAGATAAATAAGGAAGAGCAGTATTTATGCCAGCATTTCATTGGCAGGCCCAATTTCAATAGTCAAATACATGAATTTACTCTATCAATTTTTCATTAGAAGCTTAGAAGCTTCAGCTTTAAATAATTTTTTTTTAAAAAAAGGTCCTTGGCAAGATTTCTTGAACTCTTACTAATAGAACCCTCAACTTTTATGTTATTGCTAAGTATCATAAATGCCTAATACCTAATAACTAATACCTAAACCTCTGTTGTTTCTACGGCCACGAGCCCTCTCAAATTTCCTTCCCTTGAACCTGGCACATGGCTTGGTGTAGCTGTGCGGGACACCAGGTGCTGGCCCAAAGTGCCTAACAGCCTCCCTAGCATTCTTCGGTCCCCTTAGAAGAATTTAGAATCAAGGTAAATCATAAATACATGAAAAACAACGAAAATCTATTTTGTTGGGACAAACAAGGTATAACAAACTTTGTCATTGGAAACACTTGGTAAATATTCCACAGAGCTGTATGATATTCCTTTTCAGGCAAGGACTAAATTTAATTACTTTGGCAGTCAACCCAGACTAAATTTCAGAAAGTATACAACTGGATAATGCATCACTTATAAAACAAAATGAAAAGAAAAAAATAGTAAGCACCACACCATTATTCCACAGCAAAGTACTCATCAAATGAATACTGGGTCAGAATAGTACAATCATACACTTGTCATCAGTCTTTTCAATATCAGTACATAATGTGGAAGAGAAACATACAACATCCTTTCCGAGTGGGGAGAAAGGGCAAGCTGGTCAAAGGTTAGGCATTGGCCACCAGCCTTTTCAATACGAGCCCGTGCTATCTCAGTGAACATCAGAGCAGTCAAGGATATTGGGGAAAAAACATCAACTTCAAGGATATTTCAAGAATTTGTAGGGTTCCAAATCAAGATTCATTTTCATGCTCTGTGCCTATCTGCCTGGTGCATATCTTCTTTCTTCATACGATATCTCACTTGATATCTAATTAAGAGAGAAAAATTAAAATAAGTCAAACATGTAAGATTTTAGGTATAACATCCTCTAATTACCCAAGAAAATGTTCCAAAACACGCAATATTGTGGTTTAACCCAATGTATTCGCAAATACATATTTTATCTAAGTACGACATTTATCAAATTTTACTTCTATTCATTTAATAAGATATCAAACACATGAGCTGGCTATGTAAGTAACAAGGAAAATTGGGTGCTAAATAGGAAACAAAATTTGATTGCGTCCTTAATATTCCACTGCCATCTGCCAATGTAATTTCAGTATAAATCAATTACGGAAATGGAGGCAGGAAACAGGCGTTTGCTCATTCACTTTCTAAATTGCGGTACATGTTCTTTCATTGGTTCAAAGCTAAAATAATCAACCCTTGCACTAATCAATTATTCAATTTGATCCATAAAAGAAATAGATATCAGTTTCAAGGATTCAAGAATTTAGCTGGAGATTTTATTGAAATAAACAAAATAGGAATAATAATTCTATTGAAGGATTTTAATCAGCAAAGAAAGAAAATCAATTAGAAATGTTTAACACTGCACTATCATTTCAAAGGTTCAGTCAAGTACTCACTATCTTAACTTTGTCACTGTACCACCTGAAGGTGGAGAGGCTAGATATTTGGCTCTTGTCAGTGGATGAATTTGTCTCTCGAAATTACGATTTCCAGATAGTACAGCCACATCAACAATATCTGTTGAGAAAACAGGAAAGGAATGAGTGAACAATAATAATGGCAACTACCAATTACAGAATAAAATTAAGAGGACTTCATCCAATATAAATCCAAACAACAACATCATTCTTATCGCCATTGACAGTGAAGCCCAGTTAATCTAAATACTTCTACAGACCACTGGAGGGGGAAATAAATAAATAAATAAATAAAATAATAAAATATAAGTGCCTAACTATCAGATTGCAAAAAAAGGATATAGTGCACAACAAGTTAAAAACCTGAGCATATTGCTGCCCTCTTCTCTTAAAGCCAGTTTGTCCTTTTTCGGATCCAGTTAGCAATTTTGCATCCACTGTTCTGAGATTTCAATTCCTTTTCAAGCTTGCAATCCTATTGTCCATCGCTTTATCTGCATTGATTCAATAAAGCGAGGCTCTAATTCAATAGATTATTTCATTTTAAAGGGTTTCTATAATGAATTAAACTGCAATATATTAATTGTGACATTTAACACCTACAATCAACAATCAGTTATTCATTAATTACATGATTTCTGAACTCATTTGTTCCATAAGCAGTCGAACCAATACCATAAGCTAATCCTTTTATAAGAGAGTATATACAGTATACAGTAAAAAAAAAGGACTACCATAAGCTATCAGACCTATTCCCTACAGTAATAGAATTGATCACAATTTATGAAATCAAAAAATAAAGTTTCTGAACTCTTAGACATTAGTTGCTATTGTACTGGCATGCCATCACTATACTTCAAATCATATAAATATTGAATTCGGACTTGTACAGTAAAAATAAAATATATACTTGAAGTTGAGAGCATGTATTATACCTTCATTGGGAGACAACTCTCCAAAAGTTAAGTGAATAATTGAAAAGTAAACAACAAAAGAAAATGTGAGATTGTTTATGTAATTTGCATTGCAAATGAAACAGGTATAAAAATATATTAAAAAAAAAGAAAAAACAGCATAACAAACTCAATTTCTCAGTACAGTTTCAGTGCCTGATCCAATCTACCCGTAACCTGTCTTTATTTATTTAAGACATATCACTACTGACAACTAACCAATGAGGAGTGACCAGTTCAGCAATCAGTAAAGAAAATCACTGGTGTTGCATTGGATTTTCAAATCAATAGATACCTCCGAAATCAGAAAAAGATATATATGACCTAAAAATTGTCTGTGCAACTCCGGCAATTCAAACGTATATATTTTTTGAAAATGCTAATTAAAAGTTGATAAAAGAGATATTAACGTAACAAAATCAAGTTGGTGATTGATTAGGTCCCAATCCTAGAGTACGGATGCCTGGATTTTTCATAAAAGAACGAAGTACATTAACTTGTAAGCTTTTTAAATTTTTTTACTAAACGAAACTTTAAAATACTTATGCCTCAAAATGGGAAGTTGATAGGAGAAAGAGAAATCGAGAAATGATCTGAAATTCGTAGAATTTGAGGCGAGGTTTGCCTTGAGTGCTTATCACCATTACGACATGGATCATGGCTCCTCTTTCGTTTTGATTTCGGTTCTTTCGTCTCCACTTCCAAACTCAGAGAACGCTGGGATGCGATGGAACGTGTAGCGGCGATGAAGATCTTTGTAGGTAGTGTATGGGAGGGAGGATCTGGAGATATTGAGCAAACCCTAGCATCTCATTTTTCGTTTATGGCTTCGATTTGGAGGCGGCGACACAGTAAGGAATGAAAAACAAACCTAGATCCGATTAGAGGCGGCGACCTTTCATACTCGGCTTGTTAGGGCACACACGAAGGAGGGAAAATCAGGGTAGGGTGAAAGGAGAGCACATCGCACAAAGATTGCTTTCCTTTTTCTAAGATTCTGCGATATCTGTGATCGGAGTAGAGGAGGGGCGAGGGGAGAGTTTGGAATCGGAACAGAAGAGAGGGGAGGGGCTGCGATTAGAACCTGCTATTTTAGGAGCAGCGAAAAAATAACAAAAAAGTCTTAGCAAAAAACAGATTCGAACTCGCGCGCTGTAGATGCGAAACCAAACAGTCGTACCACCACCAGCGACTTGACTTATTTGTGTGTAGAGTCGACTCTTTTTTAGAAATAGTGATCCAAACCGTACATCATATTGATCAATGGTTTATAATGATGCTAACAAAATTGTTTGGACCCCTTTGTGTAAAAAATGCTGACCTTGCTAAGGGTGCTTTATAAGTAATAGAGAAAAATAGAGATAATTGGAACCTTTACTGTATTAACTAGAATTTTTACTGTATTAACTCGAACATTTATATATACTAACCAGAACCTTTAATGTATTAACCAGAACCTTTATTGTATTAACCATAACCTTTATATATATTAATTAGAATACTTACTATATTAGCTAGAACCTTTTACATATATTAACTAGAACTGTTATGTATATCAAAACAGAGGAGAGGAGGGATGAGCGCTGGATAGTAGTGAATCAGAGATGGAGGGAGGGGAAGTTAGCGAAACAAAGAGGGAGAGAGGGGACGACTCCAGAGGATGATGGATGAGTTTCCGAAAATGAAATTACGTTAATTACGTATTTTCTAAAAATGGAAAACGTGTTGTGAGGATGATATGAATCGGCCCCTTTTTTTAATGGAATAAAAGTCGGATTAGAAGGTACCATTAATATTTTCTCATGAATAACTTTCTATAGTTAGAGGCAACAATCACCATTCTGATATGGCATTAATTAAGGATAGGTACAATACTTTCATAATTGTATTTTAAAAACTGAGCATTATCCATTTAAATTTCTAACAACATATTTGATTGTTAATACGATAAAACTATGCCACAAATGTTATTAATTCTCATTGATAAATCACATGTTTAAAAAGAGCTAAAATTCGATTATCAATAATTATCACTTTATAATCACATTGAAAATTTATTGAAGTAAAAAAATACAAAAATATTGCAAAAGTAAAAAATTAAAAAAATTCATATCATTTGATCCTTTTATTTTGTTATTATGTATATAAAATTTTATATATATACAATTTATGGAAAGGTTTGGGTTAAAGAAAAACAAAATATATATTTAAAATTATAGAACTAAGTCATCAAATAAAAAAATTTGAAGAAAAATATTTTAATTTAAAATTTTATATTGTTGCATATTTCATATTTTTGTGATAAAGATTATAAAATTTTATGACCAATTGAATTAATAAATGTCCTCAAATAATTTAAATTGCACCACATATTCTATATTTTACAAAATTGTTTGATTAGATTAAAAATAGCTCCATGGCATGATTGTATTATTTATGATTTTTCAATCATTTATATAAAATTTCATGCACTAATAAAATTGAAAATTCCTTTGAATAATTTAAAACATAATGACATCTATAAAATTATAGAGATACAATTTTTATGATGTTCAGAAAATTATTTAAAATATTTTACAAGTCTATAATTATAAAATTCTACATCACCAAATTCTTCTTATTTTTGTGAGTAAGTAAATAAATTTTCATAGCTAAATGATTTTTTCAAGGTCTCCAAACAATTTAAAAACAAAAGTCTTATGCAGAAATATTTTATAAGTCTATAAGTAAAAAAAATTATACTCCTGAATCTTTTATATTTTTTGAGGGAACATACAAATTTTCATAACCAAATTAATTTTTAAACGCACCTAAATAATTTAAAATCTAATTTATATTTTATCTGAAATTATAAAATGGAGGCGTCCATTGATCTGCTGAATGGAGATTTTCTTGTATTGCATATTTGAATGACATCACCCATGTATTGTAAAAAATATATGATGTTCCTACGGGCTTTATTGCCAAAAAAAAAAAATGAAATAAATCCAATGAGAATATACAAGCACCCAAATCAATTTAACAATTATGCCAAAAATTTTGATCGCTTCTTCTTTTGATTAAAAAAATATGTCCTTGATTATTAAATTTAAAAACTAAAATTGTGAATTAAAATGAACTAAAAATAACTAAAGATAGACGACTCAATTAAAATTGATGGACTCTTGCCTATCTCACAAAAGCATCTGTTCAACGAAAAAAGTAGATCAAAGAAATTGTTCATCAATCAGATCAGAAAACATGAAGAAAATATAAAGGAATGCACCAAAAATTAGGACAACCATGGCCAGCCTCTATAATGGCGAACTACCTTTCCTCGTTCAATTGGAGATGCAAATTTTAGTTGCAAGCAAACAATTTTTGTATGTTGTTAGTTGTTACAAGGAAGCAAGTAATTTATATGTTGTTCCATAAACCCACTCTCAGCTCACCAACCACGTTGAATTGGACAGAGCTTGTAATCCTCCATGCATGAAACAGAGACAAATCGGATGTTTATCAGCTCCTTATAATTCCAATAGAACAAAAACGATATTTATTTAAGGTGATTTCGTTATTCAGCGATGAAGATCCAAGCTACACAAAATGGCAAAGTTTTCTTTTACTTTGTGAGGAAGCATCATTTTGGAAGAGACGATGAAAAAGAAATAATGAAAAAAGGGTTGGAAGATTTGTTTAATATTTCTCTCTTCACGTAAAAGAGGTAAATGCTAACCGAGATATTTGCTGACTTAGTAAGTTAGCGCAGCGGTAGCTACTAACCTGTCTAATTAACCTTGATTCGTTTGGTAAACTCAAGTTACTTAGGTTAGCACACTACCCCTAAAGTTAGGGCTAACCTCACTGTACCAAACGCACCATTTTCAATTTCAATTGGAATATAGGTTCTCTCTAAATAATGTTGGTATGGTCAATGACACATTTATAATATGATATAATGTAAATTTGCGTCCTGACATGGCACATGTACGCTTATAGGTTAAAAAATCAATACCACCACGGCACCACCCATGCATGTTCTATATAAACCTTTCTTGAACCCTTAGCGTTGTCAAGCACCACAACTCACTCTCTTTTGGGGTCTTAAACAAGGAAAAAAAAACATAAGAGCGAAGAAAAATGGCATCTTCTTCCCTTCGGTTTGCTCAACCTACATTCCCAAATAGTATTCTCAAAACAAAAACCAACACATTTTTCGTCAGCAAAAACGTGTTCCCTACACCAGTTCCTAACAAAGGAAAAGCAAGCAATGCTCATGCTATTACTAAGCTAGCATGTGTTAACAAAACAACTGAGATTGCTGCGTGCAACCAAATCATTGGTGATGTAAATTCTAAGTTGATGCCGTTGAGGATCGGGATTATTGGATTTGGGAACTTCGGGCAGTTCATTGCAAAAGGACTAAGGAGACAAGGCCACTTTGTTCTTGCCACCTCTCGCTCAGATTATTCCGAGTATTGCAAGCAAAATGGGATGCAATTTTTCAGGTATTACACATTTTAAAGTTCTTTTTGTATTTGCTCTGGTACCTCTATGTAGATCCCCTTAAGTTTACAAAGGAAAGCATTCACAAACATATGAATAAAGTCACATTCTAGTACAATTAAGCATTCTTATTTTTCATGTAGAATGCAAAACACCATCTATTAAATGAGTTGGATATAAGATCATAAGAAGATTAATTAAGAGAATTAAATGAGCTGATATTCCTAAAATTTGAAACCAATTGTAGAAACATGGATGCATTATGCGAAGAACAGCCCGATGTGATTTTGGTATGCAGCTCAATTCTCTCAACTGAGAACATTATTCGCTCTATTCCAATTCATAAACTTAAACCAGACACAATTTTTGCTGATGTTTTATCAGTCAGGCAATTCCCAAAGAATCTTTTTCTTGAGGTACGTCTTGGAACTCTTTTCTATTTTTCTTGTTTTGTTTTCTTTTTTGTTTTTTTTTTTCTGTAAGGCGTGGTTTTTTGGATCTTCACAACAATAGAAAGATTAAAATAAATTGAAAGGTTTTGGATCTTCACAAGAGCTTAGAATAACTTTTTTCAATTAGAAACATTTAAATATGAGCTTTTGTACACTATATATCACCTTTTCTTTATTTTCTACCATAAAATCTTCCCTAGTGCATTAATTGGTTTTTAATCACCTATATGAACGACTGGAGTAATTTGGTCAATGTTTGACTTCTCACTTGATTAGATCCTTAACTTTTTTTTTTATTTTTTATATATATATTTTTGTCCTTGTAGATTCTGCCACCTGGATTTGGAATTGTTTGCACACATCCGATGTTTGGTCCAGAGAGTGGTAAGAATGGATGGAATGGACTTCCATTTGTTTTCGAGAAGGTTCGGGTCACTGATGCTGGGACCCAGGCTGAAAAATGCACTCAATTCCTGGACATTTTTGAACAAGAGGTTAGCACATTATACTATAAAAAAAATATTTTCATGGAAATAGACTGGCATGTCAGAGATGAAAAGCAACAAAATCTCAATTTTTATTTTTGACTTTATGATTAATGGCAGGGTTGTCAAATGGTGGAGATGACATGCGAGGAGCATGATCGCCATGCAGCTGGTAGCCAATTTATTACCCATACCATAGGAAGGTAATCAGATGCGAAACGACAATATAATTTTTGTTTCTATTCTCAATGAATATATTATGCTGACTGTGCAATTTTTCTTTCCCTATTTGACAGAATTTTATCTCATCTTAACTTGGAATCAACTCCAATTAGTACCAAGGGATATAAGACCCTTTTACAACTGGTTAGTTACAACTTACAACAGATGGAACTACTGACCTTTCTAATTTCAATGAAAATTTTCTTAATAATGTTATTTTATTTTTCTTAAATTGACAGACTAAGAATACTGTCAGTGATAGTTTTGACCTTTATTATGGGCTGTTCATGTACAATGTCAACGCAACTGAGCAGGCAAGCATTTTGTAATTATTCTATAACAATTTGTTCACGTAACAGAGGAAGACCAAAGAACGTGATTCAAGCTACTGACATTTCTGGCTGACAACAATTGAATCTCCTGAATTGTTTTTTCTAATCATATTTTGAACTTCTAATGCAGATGGACAACCTAGACAGAGCATTTGAGACAGTGAAACAAATGTTATACGGTAGATTACATGATATTTTAAGAAAACAAATAGTGGAAAGAGTGCCAATGCAAGGAGAATTAAGGACCAAGTCGATCAATTCGCGCTCCTATTTAACAGATAAAGAGAATATAAAAAAATTAGCATCTGTCGCTATTCCAGAAATCAATTTATCTGATGCTGTTACTGTATCCAGTCCCAGATAATTCCTAGAATCTCTTTTTTAGGAATTATTTATTGCACAGGTAAAGAGATTGCAACAAAAGTCAATTGTTCAAATCTAGTCCCTATTATTTTTGTTTATTTTCTCTTCCTTCTATTATGTATGTATATCGTTGGAGTATCATCAATATAATAATTCCTTTTATATTATTTTTAAGTTAATTGTTAAAGTCTGATGACGCGTATACATAATGTTTATAGAAATCAATTCGCAATAACAAGAGTACTACATTATGTATAATTGTACTACTAGCACAAAATGTCAATAAAGAAGAGAGTACCATTTATGCTCTTTTTCTTTTTCTTTTTCTTACGGCATAAATATATGATGTTGAAAAAAAATATATAATATATGCAAAGAACAGAATGTATATATATTATTGTTTTCTGCTTATACATTAAACAAGGAAAGGAACATACGTAGAGGTTTCAAAATGATGACCATTAGTGTTTGGTAAATACACAACTGCTCACAGGAAGATGAAGTTTAAGAGACTTCTACCTTTTATTGGGCAAGTTTGTGAATCAAGAGGTCTCTATAACCTCTTTATTTAAGAAAATATCCTCACGTTGTTTCCAAAATCTATACAATGGAAGCATATTTGAAAGTCTTCTAAGTTTCTAGCACCTTTCTACTGGGCAAGCTATTGTCCTCACGTTGTTTCCAATCTTTTCTTTTTTCCCTCCAAAAACCTCTATGGGATAAGAATATCAAGTTCTCAAAATGCCCAATATCTAAGTTATTTGACCTTTTTACTGCCTAAGCTGGTATCATAAGCTTTTTATTACTGAATAGGCAAATATCCCCACGTTGTTTTAACATGGCAAAATCTCTTCATTGGTTAGCAATGTTTAGAAGATTTCTAACTATCCTGAATCACAAGAGCAAACAATCCACTTTTACTAGATAACAAAATGTAACGCCTAGGTTCTTTACCACTATAGTTGGATAACTGACATAACTAGGAGGTTTCTAAAACTGCATTATTGGTTAAGTGAATAGACTAGCAAAAGCGACTCTAATGTTCGAGCAAAAATTTGCAAATCAACTATTTTGCATAGTAGATCGTCTCCTTTTTATATTTTTTCTATTTTGTATTCTTCTTTCAGTAATTCAGATTGACTAAAAAAAAATTATAGTAATAAAATGAAAAGAATGTTGTATTAGTAATTTAACATCTAGCTTTATTCTTTCTAAGCAAACAGCTTAACATTTTCATTCTAACAATAAATCTATACCCTTGACCAAATTAGATTATAATAATCAATGAATTATATAAATATTTAGATAATCCTTTGATCTAGTTTTTGGTACACCTTTAGATTTGTAATTTAAGTACTAATATCAAACGTGACGTGAGCAACAAACTCTGATTTCTGCAGCCTGAATTGCAGCATGCTAACTCAGGAACATTTCAGGCTTAGTTAACAGCCTCAGATTGTTAAAAATTTAATATGTCAAACAACCCAGCGATACAAACTTTTATTTTCCAAACGATTTAACAAAAGAATAAAATTTAAGCCACATCATACAGCTGATTGCTCAAACGACATAATATCATCTGATATAGATGTATGGGGTTGCTCTCAGTATGATGCCAACCTCTTGACATGCGTAATACAAAATAAACTAGAATAGTACATATTTGAGTTGCATCATGAAACACCATACAAAATATTGTTCATGAATCCCTAATATAAAAATGACACTCATTCTAAAAGTCTAAAAAAAAAAATAATTTTAAGAAACAAAGGACAAAAAACTGAAGAGTAGGTCCGTCTGACTGAAGACCACACAGCTTCATCAATTTACTGCAAGAACATAAAACAAAAAAATCACTTTATAAGGGTGGGCTCTTGCAAATATAACACCTGAAATTTTGATTTTTAAATCAAAAATCTAATTTAGCTCTACAAACCAAACATGAACACAAACTGAGGGGAAAAAACTAGAATATAATGCTATTAGTACTAACTTGTTGCGATCAACATCTCACTATTTTTTTTTTTAAAGAAATACATGGCTGTGGCAGCCAAGGAAAACAATATCTCACTTGTTAAACACACAACATGAGGCTGTTATAAAAAGAATAAAATAAAATAAGACAAATAAGGCATACCTCAGCATCATCAGCCGCACCAGCCTTAGCCGTGTCCCTATTCTCCTCTGCAATGGCCAAAAGAAGCTATTAATCCAAACATAACATTAAAGGTCATATACTTAATGACTCCAAAGGCACTAAATTCAGAGAAGCATGTTGCAATTAAAGACCAATTAAAGGTGAGTCGTATATATCAAATTTTTTTATAAGAGTTGCATGCGGTTTGCTTTTGTCCAGAGAAGCATGTTTGCAAAGATTTCATACATGACACAGCAACAACAATCCCAACCCCCAAAGATTTCATATATTAGTCAGCTATACAAGTTGAAGTTAATTATTTCACTTTTGATAATTGGTACTTCAAAATATTGCCATGTGTTAATAAGTTATATGTCCTTCCACTGCAATGACTAGGCACTTGAATATTTGCAGCAAACATTAGAAGCACATACCTCCATCCTCAGGGATGTCAGAGGTCCACAAGGTCAGATTATCCCTGAGAAGTTGCATGATCAATGTGCTATCCTTGTAAGACTCCTCGCTCAGTGAATCCAACTCAGAGATGGCCTCATCAAATGCCTGCTTCGCCAGGTGGCATGCCCTAATAGGCCAAACAAATTCAAATCAGAACCAACAAAATAATTACAATAAAACCTTAGTCACCTCTGACTTTCATATCTAAATATATGAAATACCCCAGAGAACTTGGGAACATCTAAAAGTCCACACTATGCAAAAAGCTTAGATGGCCGTTGTCCTATGAATGCTTTAATGTAATTTTGCGAAGGGTCACTCCCTTTCCACCAAGCAAGTAGAGTTACAGGGCTATTTCTGTACCTTTCAGGGGAGTTCATGATCTCATAGTAGAACACAGAGAAGTTCAAGGCCAAGCCAAGACGAATTGGGTGGGTGGGTGAGAGCTCAGACTCAGCTGTGGTGGTTGCAGCCTACATTTTCAGTGGAAACTAGGGTCAGTGTTCTGCCAGTAATTATAAATTTCTTGTTGGGTTTCTTTACTAGCCTACCCCAACTTGTTTGGGACAAAAGGCTTAGTTGTTGTTGTTATTGATAAATAGACAATGATATAACATTTAACCACAAACTGTCAATAATCAGTAATTATGTTAAGGTAAGAGCCAACCAAAAGAATTACTAATTATGTACCTCATAAGCTTTAAGAGATTGGTCAGCAGCCTCCTTTTTCTCATTTCCGCTCTTGAACTCAGCAAGGTAACGATAATAATCTCCCTTCCTACATCACCATCATTAAGTCTTAAAATAAGTCTCTGAAGCAGCACCGAATGTAAATGTAATAAATTTTATGTTCACTAATGTCCTCTATTTCTAAACAGCTCATCAATCTTTCATGCTTGTCTAATACTTCAATTTGATCACACAAATCAATTTTGTATTCACACAAAAACCATCTAATTATGCCTATGCACTATCTGATTATTGAATACAAACCCAATGGGACCGCTATTTGTCCATGTAGTTTTCTTGAGCTTGAGTTCCATTATTTGTTTCTCCAACATATTAAAACACACTACAACATTAGGAACAAGTAAACAGATTTTGGGAAGTAAAGACCCAAACAATAGCCTAGAGTTCTTGTTGCATAATGTTTAAGGTGCAAATTACATTTCTCCAAGCTAAGAATTATATTGTTGTTATTGTACAAGGATCATATCCTGTTGAGTTTCTTGTGTTGCACCTCAACATATACAACAGAAAAATTTAATCAAATCTGCCTGTTCAAACATTTTTGGAAGTATTAAATATACTACTTAAATATGACACAGCTCACAGTCACAGGCCTACCTGTCCAATGTAGCAAAAATAAAAGAGGTGGCCATCAAACTAATTCAGATAGTAACTTAGAACCATTTCAACCAATAGAAAAAGAAAAAAAAATCAAAAGAAACAAACATACATCTTATAGTAGAAGACTGATGACTCTCCAGCAGTGGCAGAAGGAATGAGGTGGCCATCAAGCACAGCCATGATGTCATTACAGATGCCAGTGAGCTCAGTCTCGACCTTGTTGCGGTACTCGTTGATGCGCTTGACATGGGCCTCATTGCCCTTGGCCTCTTCTTTCTGCTCAATTGATGAGAGGATGCGCCAAGAGGCACGCCTTGAGCCAATCACATTTTTGTATCCCACTGATAAGAGGTTTCTCTCCTCCACTGTAAGCTCCACATCAAGTTTGGCTACATTCTTCATCGCCTCCACCATCTCTGCATATAAGAAAACAAGCACATGAGCATATTAGTCAGATCTTCAATTTAGGGCATCATTTCCTGTTATTTAGCACCATGATTGATTTGTTTTGGTAATGTTATTCCTTCAAACATTAGTGAGGCTAACTTCAATATTTGATGAGGTAAAGAACAAAAAACTAAAAGACATAAGACAGATCAATATCACTAAAACCTATTTGAATAATAAGGTCTCAACTACCGGCACAAGAAAACATTGTTTGAGACTAGGACATAGAGCTTAGGAAGGCTCAGAAGCAATTTCAATCCATCACATATTAAGAGATGCATCATCATCTCCAACATCTATATACATAGAAGTTCTATTCATCAAATCGAGTAACAAATATTGTTTTTAGTATTTCCTTTTTGATCTCCTTTAAACATCTTTGTGTTAAGATAGAATTTTAGGTGACGACAAAAGTCAATATTGATGACTTGACAGTCAGTAGGACAAAAAGAATTAAATAAACAAATAAAATTTCAGAGAGATACTATTACGTCCTCAATTAAAATGTTTGAAAATATTTCTTTAAACAAAAAGTATAAACCAAATTTAACTTAAACTACTTTATTTCACATTTTAGATTTCAAGAAAGACTTGGACATTAAGTACCACCAATACGTCCTCTTTGTGTATGGTTACTTGGTTAGGTAGTAGAAATCAAACTTTTCTCTCTCCATCAATAATACATCATACACAGTACTTCTAAACATCGTTCCTTTATGGTAAGCGTGTATGTGAGTGCGCTATTTTGACTGATTATAGAAAAAAAAGGGGTAAAGATAAGGGTTTGGTTGGGCACGATATTTCCAAAAAATTTCTCAATCCTCGTTGGTGCACAAAACAACATTTCAATATCTGATATCACAAAACCCAAATTTTGAACAAAATAATCGGAAAATAATACTCGAAAATCGCAATAAATTAGTAGATCTTAGAGAGAGAGAGAGAGAGAGAGAGAGAGAGAGGAAGGGGAAGGCAATACCATCGTAGCGCTCGGCTTGCTCGGCGAGCTTGGCGACGTAGACGAAGTTCTCTCTCGACGACATGGCGAAAGCTTGATCGGATCGGATCGGATCGGATCTGACTGAGCGTCTCCTCTCTCTCTCCGTTTAAATTTCTTCTCTGTGTTTTTTTCTTAGTTATTATTTTTTTGTGTTTTCTGTTTCTGTGGAGACAGGACAACGAAAGGGGGCGAATTAAAAGGATAGAAAAAGGAGGAGAGAGATGAAAAGGTCTTCTTATTTTTAGCTGCACCTGGTGTATTCTGGACTATCAGGTTAAGTATTATTAGGTGAAGTACAATGGATTGCTATATTTCACTCAATCTAATAATATATGTAGTTATTTTATTTATAAAATAATAATTCTATTTAATATGTTGCATAATTACTTACAAATAGAAGCGTTTATATCTTGTTCTGCTTATTGTTGTCTTCGCATTTAGAATTGTTTAGAGGAAGGGTTTTTGACAAGATTACAAATGAAAGAATCAAAATAAAATTTTCTTGTATATTTTAATCTTGATCTTTATAGTGTCTACGCTATAATAAAAATAATAATGATATTTGGTATAAATTTTAGCAGACAAAACTTACTGGTCCTTGGTGCCATTAAGTGATAGTTAAACTGTTTATTGTTATGATATGCATATATTTCATAATAAATATGTAATACTTTTTATTTTTATTTTAAACTTTTGAATAAATTTGAAAAATATTTCCTCTATAATGCAGGAAAGAATAAAGTTGAGAAAGCAATAGAAGTAAGATGATATTGTTGGTCTGATGTTCTAATAATATTATTTCACACTTCTTCTAAAACTGAACATGAAAATTTTAATGTGATCATTATTTACGCATTTAGTATTTAAAAAATCAAGTCCGCTTCACTATTTACAAACAAATTGAAACGCTTTGACTATTTGGAATGGTTATATACACCAGGTGCATGGGTCCATGAGGGAAGGAGCGGATCTCTCGCTCTGTGGCAAGTATGGATAGCCTCACAGATTTTGTCACTACGGCGGGGTCTCAAAATAGGGTGTTGTGAGCAGTGACCAAATCACAACCGTTGGATTCGAAATCCGTTTCCGAGAGGTCGTGGTAGCGCTGATTTCAGCCCTTGAAACGAGATCCGGAATTTAGCACTTTGGTCCACACCTTTTTGTTTTTTACTCCGAAAAGAAAATGAGCTATTGGAGCAATGGCAAGCTGTTCAATTGAAATATTTTTATGTTATTCAATTTCTCAACAATGGTTTAGTCAAATATCCATTAAGAAACTAGAACTCGAATAAATAAAATATGTTATCATTAGTACCTCTTCGCATATAAAAAAAATCTTTCAAAAAAATGGAGATTTTATATAGTCCATTTCTCAAGGGACACCCAAAATTAACTATAGAGACAAATACAGCTGTTTCTCTGCACCACAAATTTGTTTGAACTGGAAACCGGGATATATAATATATTGCGGAAATTTTGTTTTAATCAATTCATTATTCATGTGCTATAATGGGCTATTTGATGGGCTAATAAATGGGCTAGTGATGGGTACAGCATAAACATTTCTCTCCAGTTGCACTACCATCCAATCAAAGCCATATTTTTAGATTTTTCTGATTGGATCAGAGATGATGGGTAAGTGTGTAGCCATAGAAAATTCTTTTAAAATAATTATTCTTCTGAAAAAAAATGAGGTATATTTAATTCAGATATGAATTTGAAAGGAGATTAAGATGTGTTCTCAAGTCCTTTGGCTCTAAAATTTGACTTCCTATCATTTACATTTTTGTATTCAATCCATTTATAGAATAATAAAGAAAGTGTTTACTTTGCCATCTAGTTGCGCTGGAGCTGATAAAGACTTTGTAGAGAATTGAACATTTCAACAAAATTTTGTTCTAATCTCTTTGTTGTCAATTTCTCTTCTACAGGTCAGAGAAAAAATTACAAAAATAAGGGAAGAAATAGAAAAATAGCCACAATTGTAAAAGTGCAGGAATAAATATTATATTAATTACATTCTTATCTGCTATTATTGCTGGTTCATTCAATTTTTTTAATTCTTTAAAAAAAACCAAATCTGTGAAATAATAATCTCAATTACAAAGACAGTTTCAATGTGTACTCCTTGCCTCTTCTCATTACACATCATATATGAGTAATAGTAATAAATTTGCTGGTTTATTCTCTTTTTTTTTTCTTGGAAATGGAATTAGTTTTTAAGTAGTATGATAAATTACTAAGACATAATATCTTTTTTAAGTGGTATTATAATTTTTTTAAAAAAAAAACATAACCCCATTAAACTTCAGTACTAGCTCCGATATTGGTTTGGCCAAAAACAAAAAAAAAAAACATAATCTACAAAACTACAAAGGTACCTATATGCGTTTCAATATACAATATTAAAGAAGAGTGAGTTTTATTGTATCCATACTTGGTGATTCACTATTGAATATATAGAACCGACTACACAGTTCATAATTAACTTATTGAAGCAAGATATCGATAAGAGAAAATTTTCTTATTTTAACATCATTCCTAGGCGACTAAGGAGAGGCATGCATGGCCATGTTTAGGTACAGGCAGCGACAAGTTATGGATTGGAGAGACTAGTAATATACAAGCATGATACTGTCCAAGACAACGCCATCTTGATTATGCTCTTCTTCAAATGTATGGATGTCATTGAAAGGTTCAGGTAAATCTGAACTCTCTGAGCAAATACTGAACACTGTAGGATCAGATTTGACCAAATATTTAAGATCTGAAGTATTAATTGGTCTCACATCTATTTAGAACTCTTCAATAAAATTTATAAAAATTAGAGAGGAGCCAAATCATACCATCTTAGCTAGGTGGCACGAGCTTACATTCTATAATGCATTTTGCATAACAATTTCATATAATATGTTAGTCATGCATAAGAAACAACAAATAAGAAGAAACATAACAAAGGCATGGATCGAGAGGTACTTATATATTGGGGAGTACGTCCATGTTCAAATCCAAAGTCTAAACTGAGAACCGATGAATCTGTCCACACCGAGTCCATGTACTCAAAGAAGCCACAGATCAGATTTTTCGAGAATATTGAGATGACGAGGTGGCACTAGAGTAGTAGAGTTTGCGCCTCTTTTTTCGTCGATCTGTCCAATATATAATGAACATGATTAACCAAACATAGTGTTAGGGGGGGGGGGGGGGTTGCATAATTGCATGTGTCATTGTTTGTGTGGATGCAGCGATAGTAAATTCTGCTGATCCAAACGATATTAATTATTGTGCGAGTACACAAGTAAACAAACAAATATTTATATCTACCCATGGAAATAAACAAAATTCTAGTATTGTTACGACATTATTGAGCAACATCCAGATTATGTTCCCAAATTTTTGAGTTACTGTGTCTACGTATGGTCCGAGCTTGTAGGATAAGGTTAGGATGCCTCCTGTGCTGACTTGGTACGGGACAGTGAGGGCTGGAGTTGCCTGCTCGCTTGAAAATGAAATGAAGTCATTTACAGGGATTCGAACCGTGCCGAAACAGAAAAACATTCCGTCTGGCGTGGTGCTGTATAATTTGATGTAGAGCCATTCTGCAGATTTTCCAGAGGAGTATCGCAGAGTGAAGCGGAGGGTTTCGTTCCATCTTGGGTTCACATCCCCAACAGGGTCGGCCGAGGTATGCTGCACCGGCACAGAGTTGTCATTAGTGATGTATGCGCCGGCACTGACCACCATTCTGCACCCGGGGTATTGTCTCGTTAGCGATTCGGCTGAGATGAGGACTATTTCCAGCTCTCTTTTGCCCATGACGACCTGGTCTCAACTCTCAACTAATACTTCTGAAGACGAGGAAATTTAAATTTCTTTTTTGTTGTGATTTGAAGTGCTAGCTGTGCAGATGCATGGAAGTGGCCTGCCTCTTTCTTAAATAACTCCAGCCACGCGCTTACATCATAATCTTTTGAAAATTCAATTCAACTGCCACTACGCCATTAATAAACATTAGTACCGGTTTTTTTTGTATTATTAGTACCGGTTTTGCAGCGGTACTAATAATAGGGGGTACTAAAAGCAATAAAAAACCAGTACTAATGAGCCGGTAGTAAATCATGAAATAAACCATATTAGTACCGGTTTTTTATAAAAAACCGGTACTAAAATTAATTCATTTAGTACCGGTTTTTTATAAAAAACCGGTACTAAATTAAATATATTTAAATTAAGAAATTATTTAATTAATTAAATAAAAAAAAACCGAAAATTAAATTAATTTAGTACCGGTTTTTTATAAAAAACCGGTACTAAATTAAATATATTTAAATTAAGAAATTATTTAATTAATTATTTAATTAAATAAATAAATATATTTAAATTAAGAAATTATTTAATTAAATAAATAAAAAAAAAACCGAAAATTAAATTAATTTAGTACCGGTTTTTTATAAAAAACCGGTACTAAATTAAATATATTTAAATTAAGAAATTATTTAATTAATTAAATAAAAAAGACATGTATTTCGACTAATAAAGACATGTATTTAATTAATTATTTAATCGGCTTGTAGCTGCCCATTGCCATCCCAGCATCTCCGGCTGTTAGGGTTTGGCATGCTTTCTCTAAGATTGTTTGCATATATTTTCCTTGGGCTTCAATCCTCATTTGAAGGTGTTTCTGCACCTAAGGAAAATTTGAAGCAAATTTAAGCAGATGAAAGAAGAATGAAAACCAGCATGGCACATTGAAAATATTGCTTATTGAATTTTGTAATCACCTCTAGTTGTTCATGGAGTCTTCTTTGCACTTCCATTTGCATCCTTAATGCTTCATTGATGTGAACATTCCTACTGGAATTTTTGAAACAACACCAACATGAGACGAAAGAATCCTTGGTATTTTTCAAGCATAGTAGAAAATTTAATGTGCACCGGCCATTGTCTCTCAAAAAAAGCACATAAAAAACACACAACAACTGATATTACTACTTACTCATTCATTGTCCTTCCAATGATACCCGAGGACGAGGCTGCATTTCGCATATCCAGACCTGCAGCTACAATTGCACTAATTGTGTCAAAACTTGAATAGGTGGCCAAAGGGAAAGTTATAGGTATACATAAGAAATTTTTGAGAGCTGATCAAGAAAACCTAGCTAGTCAAATTGTTGTTTGATCAACAAGTGCGGTGTCAATAAGTTAAGAAAGATGTAACAAAAATGACTTTAAGATGAAGTGTTCTGTTAACTACTTAACTGTAAATACATCCTTCTCACATACCATCCTTAGCTGAGTGGTCGTTGAACTCCTTGTGTGGTTGCTTCCCTAGGCGGAATTTCTAAACTAAAGAAAGAACAAACAGCGCAATATGAGATAACTATATTGGAATGACGTTTCTTAATTTGATTCATTTTTTTTTTTTCGTGGGACCAAGGTCTGGAGGGTTTGATCGCTGAAGCTTAGGAGAACCCTATCTAATGACAACATATACCTGCAGATGGCTCTTCAAGTGGTAAAGCGTAAGCCCCTTGACTCCCATAACTAAAAATCGCTTAAAAATAAAAAAAACGTTTTTATTTTAGTACCGGTTTTTTATAAAAAACCGGTACTAAAGGTTTGAATTTATAAAAAAAAACCGTTAGAAATTTAGTACCGGTTTTTTATAAAAAACCGGTACTAATTAATTGATTTTTAGTACCGGTTTTTTATAAAAAACCGGTACTAAAATAAAACCGTTTTTTTTATAAATTCAAACCTTTAGTACCGGTTTTTTTATAAAAAACCGGTACTAATTAATTGATTTTAGTACCGGTTTTTTATAAAAAACCGGTACTAAAATAAAAACGTTTTTTTTATTTTTTTAGACGATTTTTAGTACCGGTTTTTTAAAAAAACCGGTACTAAATAATATATCTGACAATTACGAAAATGCCATGATTTATTATTAGTACCGGTTTTCTTAAAAACCGGTACTAATGAGCCGGTACTAAAAATCATTTTTGTTGTAGTGTGCATGCCATGATAATTCAATTGTTTGCTCATGGATGAGGCCAATTAAGGCACAAAAAGTTCTGGGAAACTCAGTAGTAAGTTAATCTCCACCAAAAATGCCAATTTATCATGCAATACTGCTATTTAAATGTAACCATGGGGCAATTAGATATCAGGCAGGAGCTTAGGGCTTTATTGGTGTCTTATGTAATATGAGGTTTTTAGTTCTATTAATAGAAGTGGTATATAAAGATTGTTTTGCCTCCAGATATTTCAAATTAATAATAAATAATATAAACTTGGTATTTCAAAATCCCTTCCACTCAGCTCCTTTAAGTTGATGCTATTTATATACGGGTTGATAACAACCATCTCTAAATTCTATCATCCCATCATCCTTCCAGCAATTAGATAAATTGCATTCCGAAAAAGGAAAAAGAGGGTGGGATGAGGGGATAAGGGAGGGCGGAATGAGCAAAACAGAGGTGTGAGATGAGCGTGTCACAGAAGGAAGGAAGGCAACGACACAGAGGAGAAAGAACAAACACAAAGGAAAGAAATATACAATTGTAACAATTCTAGTTAATAAATTTAAGTAATATACATAACAGTTGTATTTAATATATATATGTTCTACTTATATACATAACAGTTCTACTTAATATATATCAAGGTTCTACTTGTATACATAACAGTTCTACTTATATATGTAACGGTTCTACTTAACGTATATAAATATTTTACTTATATACATAAATGTTCTACTTAATATATATTAAGGTTCTACTTATATATATAAAGGTTCTAGTTAATATATAACTAAAATAGTTATATCAAACTGTTCTAGTTAATATTAACTGGTTCCCTCCCTCCTTCCGATTCACTTCTTCCTCCTCTGAGTCGTTCCCTCCCTCCAATTCGCTCATCCTCTCTGGACTTTCTCATTTCATCATCCTCTCATTCTTTATTGGACTTCCAGAAATAAAATTAGCGCGCTTTCTAAAAATATAAAATATTAAATGCATTTTTAAGAGGATGATGGAGATGATGGAAAACAATTCCGATTTATATAATATATTATTGAAAATTTTTATAATTGTGCCCTCTTAAGTGGTTGTATTTTCTTGGGTCGATCGTTTCGTCTTACGAGACAAAAAAGATTTTTTATTTTGTTGATCGTTTCGCCCAGACGAAATGATCGAAATTGACGAAATTTTTGTGATTTACACATGGACAAAACTGTTTCATTATTTCGTTAATCGTTTCGTTCCATCAAACGAAATCGTTTCGTTAACCGTTTCGTCCGGACGAAAAGAAACGAAAAAGGGTTAAAAGGACTTCCGTTTTCAGCCCTAATGCTACCTGCCAATTAACCAAACAATGAAGGCTGACGTAGGAATGGGAAATTGATTACTACCATCTCTATTTCTACCATCGCTACCATCGCTCGAAGCGCTCCCCTCTCCTAACCCAGCGAAGCGAAGCGGTCCTCTCTCCCCAGCGAAGTGAGCCCTCTCCTCACCCTGCGAAGCGCTCCCCTCTCCTCATCCAGGTACGCTCCTCTCCCTTCGCACTCTTCAGTCTCTTCCTTCTGTGCATCTCTCTCCCTTCCCCCTCCCTTCGCACTCTTCAGTCTCTTCCTTATGTTCAATTTGTTGGTGTATATGTTCACTTTGTTCATTCATATATTCAATTTGTTATTCTATATGTTCAATTTGTTTTGTTGCTTGTCAGATTTATGTGTTTATTTTATATCTCACTTTGTTAGTGTATATGTTCACTTTGTTCATTCATCTGTTCAATTTGTTATTTCTATGTGTTCAATTTATTTTGTTGTGTGTCAGATTTCTGTGTTTTTTTTATGTCTCACTTTGTTGGTGTATATGTTCACTTTGTTCGTTCATATGTTCAATTTGTTATTCTATATGTTCAATTTGTTTTCTTGCTTGTCAGATTTATGTGTTTATTTTATATCTCACTTTGTTAGTGTATATGTTCACTTTGTTCATTCATCTGTTCAATTTGTTATTTCTATGTGTTCAATTTGTTCTGTTGTTCGTCAGATTTCTGTGTTTATTTTATATCTCACTTTGTTGGTGTATATGTTCACTTTGTTCATTCATATGTTCAATTTGTTATTCTATATGTTCAATTTGTTTTCTTGCTTGTCAGAGGAAAGACAGAGAAGAGAAGAAAAGGCACGGGGGTAGAAGGAGAGTGAAGAGGGACGGAGGGGAGTGTGGCAGAGAAGGGAAGAGAGGAGGTGGAGAAGATGAACGCGCTAGGGAAGGAGAGCGCGCGTGAGAGGAGAGAGCGGAAGGAGTGCGCGCGTGAGAGGAGAGGGAGCGAAAATTCTATTTTTAGTTAGCGATGGTAGCGATGGTACAAAACGCGATGGTGGTTATAATTTCTGCTGTACAAACGGTTTTAAATGTTATCTTGGGCCTTATCCAAATGGCCCAAGTACCATACCAATTCCATGTCAAATGTTGTAATGAAACAAACTTGCAGATCCGTTTTTTTCCAACTTGCTATATTGTTTGTTTCTGTCATATTCACAATTTTTTTTTTTAATTGATCGACATGCCTGGATTTCAGAAATCATTCGTTGACTGCAATGACTGGTCCTGATCATTACTTTGGTTCTCTCTCTTAAATATGTTAAAACGTCGCTTTAGAGTGGAAGTCACAATAACTTGTACCAAATTAAAAATCAGTTTTTTACAATGTTCTTGGAAACTATTGAAACTGGATAATAATACAATACAGTCCATACAGAGCACGCCCCAGCATATGTCACAAATTAGAAACCCCCATCTAGCAGAAATAACATCTGTACAAAATTTACAAACCTGAATTTTACATAAAGTTTACATAATTGAGCAGGCAGTAGGATTATCATCGCTGAAAAAATAATGAGCCTTGTCGCTTACAAAAAGCGTGGATGCCGCACCGTCGTTGTAATTACCAGGCCAGTGATGGGTATCATATCCATGGACATGGTAGTTGTATGTGCTCATCTTACCGGGAATTATCTTACGATGCGCCGGTATTGCATGGAACTGGTTATAGTACTCGGGGTGCTGTGCATGGTATTGTGGATTATGTGGGAATATGCACAGCACTGCCCTCTTTCCAGTACTCTTCCTAATGGCCTTCAGGATTCGTTTCTGATCAATTGACCCCAGAACCCGAACCCTTTGGTATATTCTGTCTACCTCAACATCGTGCACTCCTACAGTGAAACAGAATTTTCGAGTGGAACAATCAGTATATATATGCATGTAAAGTGCAAAATCAAGTTCATATATATGCTACGGACAGGAAAGGACATCTTGCAACTTGTAGTTCCAATATTCATTCCTCAACATCGGCCGATTTTTAGTTCCAATATATATGTGTAGCATACAAAGGACATCTTTTGATGAACTTTAATTTTGATTAACCTTTGGGCAGTCCTTATTTGAGAGCCTTGATAAAGTATAGTTCAGCTACAAAGAACCTTCAATAACAGAAACATAATCAAACTATGATTCAGAAAGGGGTCCTATATTATTATTACCAGTACTGAACAGCCCTGTCTGGTACGTAAATCAGATATTAGACCTAATTAACCAACCTTTTAGTTTCATCAGGGATCTTCTTATTTTGCTCTCGCATTCTGCGCAATCGATACTCACCGAAACATCGACAACCTGCATGTCAAACAAACAACCAAATTAAGATCAGAACTAGAGTCAATTCAACTAATTAATAAGAAAAGTATAAATTTGCTAGAGAAACAGGTTAGGGGAAGTACAGTCATGGTGGCGAAACAGGCGAAGTACCCTTCTCTCACTCTCTCTTCCTTTATCACTTTAGTGAGTCACTCTTGCAACTTGCAAGGAATGAATATTGGAACTACACATATATACACCAAGAGAGATACTGAATCTAGTGGTGGTTCAAAAGTCGGAGAAGAAACTAATTAAATATCTGACCGAATTAAGTCAATTCCAGTCAATAAAACAATTACTAGAAAATGTTTTGCAGTTACAACCTCAATAAATTTTCATTTTCTAACTATATAAGTACTTGTGAAAAAAGTTACGGGTATAATAATTATGAAAATTCAAGTGCAGGATTCTAGTGCCATAAATTTTTGGTGTCATAAATGTCACAATTTATATTTTGCATTAATATTTAAAAATTAAAAAATTTAATTTTAAAATCCAAATCATTGATTTTGTTCAATTTTACGAGTGATGCATTTCTATGCAATTTTTATAAATTTTGAAATTTATTTGATATCCGATCAAGAGGCTAATACATGAACGTATTATAATTAATATGTTATAATTAACAACATTCATTCAAATTTTGGCCACTTGATCAAATACCAACTAAACTCTAAAATTTATAAAAATTATATAGAAATACATCTCTTGTAAAATTGAACAAGATCAACGGTTTGAATTTGAAAATTAATTTTTAAAATTTTGAAATATAATTGAAAAAAAGTTCTGACATTTGTGGCATCAAAAACTTGTGTCACTAGAACCCTTCTCAAAATTCAATATCACTTTGGAGAATATGATCGGATGATTTGGATAAAATATTTATTCTTCTTCTACAAGTGAAATTACTAAATTTCTAATTAAAAATAAAAAAGTAAAATTAGGTATCAAGGACTAGTAAAGCCATCAAAAACTGTTTTCGGGTTTGACAAGCAAATAATACAATTAGGACATGAATACTATCTTAAAAAAAAATCGATTTTTTATTCAACTTCGTTAGGGGACCTTGCACCCACTTCATTTGCAAAAGCGAAAAGTGCAAAACAAACGATGATTCCAATGAATTACGTCAGTGGATCATAAGAGCAGATCCTTCTCTTGCTCCTTGGAGAGCAAGAAATAAGTACATACAAATTTTATAATGCAAACAAGTATATTCAAATTATAAGCTTGTAATGATTAATTAAAAAAATGGTAAACTAAAAATTAGAGATGAATGATTGGAGATTTCATTATAGTTCCATGATTTATTGCCTTTTCAATTTTTTTAAAATTCCACATATTGAAAAGCGGCCATCAGTTTTATCCAATATTCAAAATAATAGATTGGTTAATAACGTTGTACGTAATTAGTCTTCTTAGTTGCCAAATAGTTTTTAATTTTGCAGAAAAGGATATTATTGTGAGCACTATCCAGTGCAAATTAATTTATGTGATTTTTTAAGATTTGAAGAGCAACGTATTTAGAAGATCTGTGCTAATAAAATATTATAATTAATTTGTGACAATTTCCTTCTAAAAATAATACTTGGTGATGCTTCATTTTTGTTTTCTTTTTTCCCCCTTCTTGGTAAACCTGATTTGAAGAAGTGAGTTTGGATTTTATTTGAAAAAGTAACTTAAAAGAAATTAAAAAGATATTTGTTTAAAACTATATGTAGGATTGTAGGTACTTTTCTGTGGTAAGAATCTTTACATTAATTTTGGTATCTTTCTTATTGTTATACAACGTCTTAAGGCAACGTATAAATTAGCGATTAAGCTTAATACTACAGCACCCATGGTCCACCTTTGACCGACCGAGTAAAAAAGTGATCCAATGCCCAATGGTTATCACTGCTGAGTCACTCGTTGAATTAAATATAATTAAATACGGACAGCAGTGAGGTACTGCTGTCTGTAGTAGAAATATCCTATATTTCAAGATTTTATAGTCCCTATTAAAATAACAAATTACAACTTCATTGTGGAATTATTATTGTTCATATCAAAATAACGTCGTCACTAGAAGTCTTAAAATAAATCATCTGTAAATTATCACACTAGAAGTTATTAAGTTTATATCAATCAATCATTCATGAAAAGTTGTTAGTTGGTTTCAGTATTTGCGCTCTTGATTTTTAACAAAATGGTTTCAAAAAAGATTTTAAATTGCGAGCATGCAGTCATGGCATAAAAAATATCAACCTTCAAATTAATCAGAATTTAAAAAAATTAATGTGAAAGAAAAATATTATGCCAGATTACGCCATTAATGTATTAGGATTTAGGGGACTAACCAAACGGTATGTAAAATTGAAAATATTGAATTACTAATATATAATATATTATAGATAACTTACATAGATTGCAGAGATATGTTATGGTACAGCGCGATGTATTGATCAGGTTTTGTATATCGCAATCATTATTCGTCAACCGTTTTATAAATTGACAAATTTAATTAAACCAATCTAATATACATTTTGAAATCTCATTACAAACCAAATTTTTTTTTAAAAAATTTTTTTACTATTTTTTTCGAATTTTCTAAAACATTCTTTTTTGGTACCAATTAATAATAAGAAAATTCCAAAAATAGCAGGTTCTAAAAAATTCGAAAAAAAGTAAAAAATTAAAAAAATATAAAATTTGGTTTGTAATGAAATTTCAATATATATATTGGATTGGTTTAGTTAGATTTTCAATTTGTAAAACTATCGACAAATATAGTTGCGATGTAAAAATACCTTAATCGCGATGCACCATAGGTTGCATGTGTATCAAATTTGATGTAATCTGAAAATTAATGCACCATATGAGATCTTTTGGCAATTAGCGGGAAACCGACCAAATTTCAAATTCCGCCGAAGTTAATAGATAACCTATCTAAATTATAGAATATTGTTTTTATAATTTTGTACTTTCTCTTTTTATAATCATCGTCAGTTTTTGGCATTGTTGCCATTGTTATAGAAAATTAGTTGTTAATATATATTTCCATAAAAGAAAAAAAAATACTTGAATCCATTATCTCTTAAATCTTACAAGTCATCATAGAAGAATACCACTTAAACCAGCTTACTTCAATTTCAGCGAAAGTTGAAAGACAAACTAGTGGAGCCGTCGCGCGTTGCGCGACCTATTGTTACCACATATAACTATTGTGATATGTCACTAAATAAGATCTTTTGGAAGGATTAAACCCAAATGAATATTATATTAACTAAAAGAGAATCTGAACATCACAATGCAAATGTTTGAAGTTCTGAACAACAACCTTATCGTACAAATAATGTACAAAGTTATGTGTTAATAAAAAAGAAGATCCATAGCAAAGAAACCTCTTAAGGTTTAATCATGGTTTGACCCTTACCGTAAAATTTTCAATATCAGAAAAATGCTTCATAAATTGATAAAACAAATATTCGATAGTCATTTAACTTTATTCATGATTAATTTGATCTCGTGAATTTAAGACAAATAATCACGCACACAAATTTTAATTAGGTCCTGTAATATAATATTATTTGAAGGACCACTTTATTTTTTTTTTTAATCGTGCACTGACCTTGTTGAATACAATCACAAAGTGTACATATTATTAGGTATAAAATAACATACCAGTAAAGAGACGAGCAGACCAGTCTCCATATATTATCTTGGAATCAAATTCGAATCCTAAATTGAACTAAAGTTTTAACTTAATGAATACTAAGAATAAGATCAGTATTTGATATGAATCAAGAGTTATATATCCTCACTATAAATTATGTATACGAAGAAAAACTCACTCCAAGAAAGGCTGCGTCTGGAGATGTCCTAAAATGGATATTCTTTTAACTTTAATCGATACAGTTATCAACCTATAACTGAAATCAAAGATGCAAACAACACAAAAGATGTTTAAAGCAATGAATAGCAGCATCATAAGAGTCATTGCAATTTCTGAATAGTAAAAAAACAAATAGAATGCAGCCCGCATCAATTAATTCGATATCCTACCTAACAAATATAAATATAAACTATTTAGAAATGAGGAAAGAATATACTCCTTGAACAGTTTAACAGAACTAACCAAGAAATATGAGTGGAAGAAGCGAGAAAGAGAAAAAAGAAGTGATATGGCCGAAGTAACATAGAACAGTCCCAACACGCTGAAATATTGCAACTTGCAACCTCTAATTTAATTCCTGAAAAATCCAAATAATAAAAGAAATAGACCCAGCATTAAAGAACTACATAGTGAATGAAAATAAAAGGAAACAAATTTAAGTCAATATGCGAATACACACCTCAAAGTAGTAAAAATCCAAGAGCATACTGATAGCACATAACCATAAACAAAGCAAACTCAATCCATAGGCAACTTGAATATCTAATCTAAAACGCGAAAGTATCTATAAGCCATTGAATATAGAAACTGATGAAAAACTTCAATTCTGATATTGTAAGGTGGAAAACAAACTGTTTGTACCTTATTTGATCGTCATGTTCTTTATTTTCTTCCTTTTGACCATTGTACTAAAAACAACAAAAAACAATAAAACAAAAAAGCAAACATATGGCGATGCAACTATAGTTAAGTCGATGAGTACTGACCTAGACAAAACAATAAATGCAAAGAGAACACTGAAGCGGAGATCTGAAGAGAAGAATGTAACATGATTGAATAGCAGAGACCTGAGACAAAAAAAAATTAGAAGGATCAAACTGCATATAAGCAAAAAACCACAAATTAGTTATATAAAGAATAACTGACAACCTACTAAACTGAGATGGAAAAAATCAGAACAAAGAAAGCATAGAAAGAGAGAGAAGAACCTGGTAGGAGAAAAAAGAGACAAAATGGAAAGGTGCTGCTCCAGAAATCGAAGGGGTAAATTGGCAAACCGACTTGCCTAGCTAATCTGTACAAATCCAAAAGTGAAAGTAGAAAAAATATAAATTGTTGATTTAGATCAATGCCAGAAAAAATTAATTTTTATCTGATTTTGGATATAATCATATGAATATTTCGCCTTTGATCGCATGATTCACAAATTCCAATAGCCTAAAGCTACCTAGCAAGCTTTTTCTTGATGGAAGATCAGGAATCAGATCTATGTTTTGGAATAAATTTGTGCTCTTTTAATTCAGAACAGCTGGAACTTTGGTACTCATTGCTCTATCTTCTTAGATGTTTATTTTTCAAGTGATACCAGTATATTCTATCTTCTAACATGTATGTTTGTTTTTCCTATAATACCAGTATATTCTTCCTTCTCATTTTAAACAATTTTTTTAAGTTCAAACTTTGTACAACACACGGAGAACTTCATGGAGTGATTGAGCCTAATTGCTAATTATTTAAAGCCATATCATAATGGAACCTGGCACTCGCATACAATGATCAACACCAATCTTAGTGTCCTTGTGGTACATGTTGGGATGATTCTTCATGAATAATGCTGCATTAATTGCTTTTTATTCAAAGAGAGCCAAAATCACAGAAGACCACAAAGCATTGTATAGAGGAACATGAACAGGTAGAACATAAGCTGAAAATTATCAAAAAGACCACTATATGTTTATTTTTAACATGATCTAGTAATTGCATCTGCAATATGCAGGTAATATGGGCAGCACAGTTCTACTGCATATTATATGCAATCCAATCAGAAAACCATTAATTTTAAACTAAAACATTGCAAATTTTATGAGATCAATAAAATTGCAATCAAAACTTCAATTCCTTTGGCGAAGTGGATGTCTTTGGAGGCAAACAACTACATCATATTTTGTTAATGTTTTTTTTAGACTGTCTTAGTTTTTAGGTTTTCATTTCCCTTTTGACATCCACAGTCAAAATTTTGTAAAAAAAAAAAGATTGCAATCAAAAGTACCTCATTTGCTCTAAGAGGTCCTTCTTGCATCTGCTAGGTTATTGAAGCATATGAAGGAGCAATCTGAAGTTCATAAAGTATATGGCTATCAGAAAATATTGAAATAATGTGCGAAGCACTACCTTCAAATGAGATATTAAGGCAGCTGCACGTGGTAAACATATTCCTTTATTTCTTGCAACTTTTATTTATAACAGATAATAAAAATCCAAAATCTACCAAAGAATCAATCAGCAAAGAAAAGTGAAATAAGAATTAGTCATACATACTTGAAAATCTGACCTAAATGCCACTCAAATCGACTGTGATCTCAATGTCATTCACTGAAATGTAAAAAGCTGCAAAAAACAGAAATAAAGTCAATGGATTTTGATTGCCTAAAACCTGGAAGCACAATTGAAATGCACATCTTAAATCGAGTCGAAAACAGCAAGGGCGCAAAAATTGAAAATGGAAAATGCTGAAAAAAAAATCAGTGAGGGCCTCTAGGAAAAAGAATCAGTATGAAGAAAAAAGAAAACGCCGGTGCAATACCGATTACCTTAAATCAAAGTCCAGTGAATAAAAACTGAATAATAAATGCCACCAAAGTAAACTTAACATACCTCGATATAGCTGTTCAAAATGAAATCGACCTATATTTGAGTAAACCTGAAACCTGCAATTAATATTGAAACAAAAGCCAAGAACAAAAATTATCAATTCTTTGAGGAACAATACTAAATATGCAGGGTTTAAGATAATAGGAAATAAAAAGTTGGGAGAGAAGAATAGAAAATCCAGATTCAATTTGATCTATAATATACTGGCAGAATCAAACGATCTATATTAAACTACCACCGTATACCTAATTTTCATCTATTTTCTGTGTTGAAAGCTAAGATACAACTTCAACTGAAAATTTGCATAATAGAATAGGAACGAAAGGTGAATAGGCAGAACAGTAATGAGGAAATAGCTCAAATAAGAGCAACAGAAGCAAAGAGGAAAATAAATCGGATGAAACAGTTAATCAGAAAATAATTTTCATCTATTTTCTGCGTTGCGCGACCTATTTTTGCAATTCTACTATTACTGAGTTTTATTTGTAGTTCAGTTAATCATATCTATTAACCATATTGCAAATAAAAAAAATTACGGAAAAAACAATAATAAAAAATATGGAGAAAGATAGGAAAATAAACGTTCAGAGTTTTTCCATGTTGCTCTTCCTGTATCAATAATAGATAATTGTCATAAAGAAGGTGAACAAAGTGATGAAGGAAGTACTGAAAATAAGATAAAATATTACAATAGGCAATGAAACAGTTGTTTTACTTGTATGTTCTGCAAATAACAGTATAGAAACTTATATAAAAGCAAAACAGATCAATTATCCTTATAATAAGAGAAGCACATGATATTATGAAATATTTTGTATTAATATTTCGCACAAAATAAAGGAATTGAAAAATATATTGATGGAATCTTGAAAAATATATTTTAATGTGCACCAATTTAAGAATATATTAGACATAATGTATCAGTAAAATTTACCCAGGACACATTAACAAAGAAAGTTAATAGAATATTTGTCAAAAGGTTTTTATCTTCTTACTTTTTTGAAAAATTGACAGAAGTTGTGAAGAGATATTCGTCAACTGTATTTCACCTCGTCCATTGTTGCAACCTGATACACCAAAATCGCTTAACATGTTCCTACCATACATAATTCTTTCTAACTACATTTATTTGTCAATATACATATCCCAAACTTAGAATCAAATGTGTACCTTCACACTGTCAACAAAGTCCATGTTCAGGAGCTCTGGCGTTGTGGTCATCAACACACCATCTGTTAGCCTAAAAAAAATCTCATTTTACTTTTCCATTCAACTTGCCAGTACTATAAGGAGCCCATACCTATCCCAAATTATACGTCTTCTTTCTGACGCAATACATCTGAATAGACTTGTATTTTCAATAAATAACATAAATGAGTAGTAAAGCAAAGAAAACCCATTTGAAACTGGCAACAGTAGCCAGGACGTCATAAAATATCAATAATTATGAAGGATAATAATGTAAGCCCGACAAAATAACACAATCAGTAAGGGTGTCCAAATATCCATGAACCCACATTTTATTTGAAGCACCTGAAACTGAATCTAACTTATCACACAGCACACCAGAAAATTTGTCCACACGCGAAAGCCAATGGGGAAAATTATGAACTATAACATATATCGACCAGTTTGTGCAAATTTTTATTGTTTAAAACTTGGAAGAATCATTGGAAAGGAAAAATGCACCCATGTACTCAAATGAATGAGCTAAATTATACAGAGATTTACATGAAGCCTAGCTGAATGCAACATATTTCAGTCAAACTCTATTCTTGCAACTCACATGTTTCAGAATTATTTTTTGCCAGGCTACTATACCCTCATCCATATGCCCAAACTTAAGAAAGCAATGAAAAATAAAATGCATTTGCAACACCCTTTATTTATAGATAAACAACAAAAAAAATTATAAAAAGAAACGGAAAAACATCATAAAGTTACGAAAATAAACATTCTTTCTAATAAATAGACTAACAGCGTAATATTGTTGAAAGAAGAAATATTATATAGAATCATTGAATACAAATAGACAGACTCCTAAAACTTGAGTTTTTTCATTCAAACTTATCCTAATTGTAAAATAAATCACACGTCTTTTTCATTTCTAATTTTTTAAAAAATTTGACCTTATAAAACTGTAAGAAAACTTAATTTTCTGTACCAGATAGAATTGTATTGGAATTTGATTCTAATCACAGGGAAACAAAAGGCAAAAAATCATGAACTAAAGATATTAAGCACAGATTTGAGCAATAACCTTAGGAATCATCCTCGAACAGCTGGTACCACTTCCTCTGACCTCCATCCATCGTCCTATGCATGGAAAATCAATGAGAAGTAACATTAAGAAACTAATGCAAGTCTGTTCATTCAACCATGACCGCATATGAAATATTAATATATTATAGAAAATAAAATTTCTACCTACCTTGGAATAAATCTGGCATAGAAAATTGTGAGGGGAGATATATATTGCTCTTATCACCTATGATCAATCAAAGAAGGAACTAAGTGTTAGAGATATGTCCTAGAAGCCAATCATATTTGGCTACTTCTATGGTTTTATGTTATGGATGATTTTATATCATTTGTTCCTTGATTTATGTGTTGACAGTTCATTCAGATTGAGGATCTGAATTATAGATCACTGTGTTTCATTTAGTAGTAAATGACAACAATAAATCTAAAGCGTCCATAATCTTGATAATTAACAAGGAACATTAATTATCAATAAGATTAGTATGCAAGTTAAGTGTTGATTAAGTTCTATAAATCACAGGTTAAGAGTAACCAACTTAATTGCATATGTTTATGTTAATTGAACATAGTACAGGACATGACCCAACGAAATAAATATATGGATTGTGTTTTGGTGTCATTATTTATTTCGTTATGATTTTGATTCTAAGTTTGAGATATTTATCTTTTCCACATGAGGATAGGTTCAATAAATATCGTCTACCGCTGATTCCCGATAAGGGCTGCTATACGGACGTTATTTATGTTCTCTTGAATTGTGCGGGGAAAAGTTAAATAGTCAAGAAAACCGTATGTCCCTCATTAATTCACTTAGTGAGTGACGATATCTGTTTGGGCCCCTTGATGGAGATAGATTGTTTGCTAGCAACTGATACAATTATCTCTAGATCAAGAAACGTATAATCTGCAAGAATGACACATTCCTATCTTGGATTATACGATGATATCGTGAGGCATAGGAATCAAAATAGAGATATATTTTTATTCTTTTATACAGGATTGAAATATTGTAGCTGTACACTATTTATGCGAATTGGGAATCATAACGTGTTGCTAGATACCGCTTATGATTATTGGAATTAAATAGCGATTTAACTCCATGTCCAACGTAGCATAAATCCTCAAAGGGTCACACAGAATTGGTGTTTTAACCATGCTTACATTATTTATTTATTTGCAATAATTGGTATTGCAAAATATGATGAGTTGATTAATTAATTAAATAGCGTTGTAGACCGTTATAATTAATTAAATCAAAGGGATCATATAGAAATAAATTAATGCATTATCTAATCCCTAAATAATTATTATTAAGTTAATAATTATTTATTTTAACACATATGCATTTTATAGGGCTTTAATTAAATAGTTAATTAAAGGCCCAATAGGGATCCAAATTGAGAGCAACAAGAGAGGCCATTTAATGAATGATTAAGTGGACCCATGAGGCAATGCAATTGGCCCATAAAAGCCCTTATTGAGGCCGGCCATACAAGGTGGTAGGTGGGATGGCAATTTGGTAAATAGTTAGTGTGAGGTAGTTAGGGTTTGCACTCTATATAAGGATGTGGATGGTTGCAAATCCCCCTCTCTCTCTCTCCCACTAACCTAGCCGCCCCCCTCCCTTGGTGTGCGCCTCCTCCCTCTCATCTCTCCCTATTGCTCATGTGTTGAGCCCCCCTCTCTTCCTCAAATCAATTAGTTCATTTGCTAGAAGATTGGGAAAGCTAGGGATTAGGCATTTCCTCCAAGTTACTAGCATAACTTGTAGAGGATTTGGTTAATACCAAGTGGACTCGAGGTGATTCGACAAGGAGGCGGGAGCTAGACGCGAGCACAACCACCTACAACCTAGTCGGTTCGAGCCTCTTGATTACTACATCAAGAGAGGTATACCTTGAACCTTTCTCTCTTGTGTGAATGGCTTAGTGCAAGATCCGTGTTTGTGCATGATTGTTTATGGCTAATTAGGAGTATTTAATCATAAAATTGAAAATTATGCACTCAACTAACAGTGGTATCAGAGCACATGGTCGTACTTAAGCTATTTTGACACTTAATTAAGAGAAATTGGCTAATTAACGGATTAGTAGAGATGATGCGTTTGTTTGCTGTCTGGAAATGGTATTTTCTGTGTTGTTTCGCGTTTTTCGCTTTGATAAGTTCTCTGGAAGTTTTTTCCATCTACATGAAAGTTGTAGATCTGTGGATTGTGATTCTTTTGGCGTTGGAATCACATTTTTCGGAATTAGTGTAGATTTACTGTGAATAAAACGGCGACAGTGCGCAGAACCAGTTTTTGCTTGCACTGTCCTGTTTGAATGGCTTGAAAGATTTATATTTTGAATATAAGTACCAGTGTTCTATGGCTAGATTTAAAGAGGACTTGAAGCTCTTTCTGAGCATGTAAAAGTTGTTGCATGGCTCAGATTAATTTGTGGGTTTTCAAGTATGAAAAGGAAGAACTTGTCAGATCCAGTTTGTTGAGCAAATCGATTGTTCTAATAAACTGTACCAACTGAGAACTCCTTTAAAAATTCTGTTTAAATGGAGTTGTTCTATTTTGAGTTAGGATTCCAGGAAAATTAATTTCATAATTTTTCGTGGAAATTTGGACCTTCAACTAGGTTAGAACATTTCGATCGACAGTCTGTTCCAGTACAGAATTTGTTGATTGTTTAGTTAGTAACTCGAACTTTTTGAACTAAACTTGGTGGTTTTCTTTTCATGAATAGTTAGCCTATAGACTAAACTAGTTTTTCTATGTATATTGTATATATAAAAACTGTTTAGAAGGTGGTCTTACAGACCAAATGGTTGAGAGGATAATCTGAAAATCTCATAACGGTGTTTCGTGCACTTGTAAGAGATTTGTCATTTTTGATTCTCCCAGATGGTGTAAGATCTCTTCTTGAAATTTTTACTGGTAATCACAACTATGATAAGGAGCTTAAGTAATTTATTTGAGAATTTTTGGAGACCTAAAACCTTTGCTTTTATTGGATTCCATTAGTTACGTTTTTAATAAATTACTGTTTTTCTAAATATTCAAACTAGTTGAAATTAATTAGAAAACTCCTTGTTTGATCTCCTTTCTGTTATGGGATGTTGAAAGAACTTTCTAAATGAATTTAAACAAGTTTTGTTGTTTAAAATTGAGGATTTGTACACGGAATTTACTTATGGCAAACGATACGCAAAGATGCTTGAAAATCGTTAATTGGAAACAAAGTTCTTGTATGTGCTAACTTTGTTTTGTAGGTGGATAGTGGGTTTAGTATGGCTCAAGACTCAATGCCTTGTGGTTGTAATGAATGCATGTGTGAATGTTTGTAATACGGCCTTTGGTGCCATTAATTAATTAATTTGTTGATTAATTTTTGATGTAACTTGTGAGGCTTGCATGCCCATAAGGTTAGGATGGGAATAGGATGTTTTCACATGTATTTTGCACCTTTATTTTATATAGGATTTAGATCCTTATAGAATTTAGTGGGAGGGCAAGAATTAGATTAGTTTTGCTCCATGGACGATGTGGCGAAACTAATGCAAGCGGGAGCCATACAAACCCACAACTATGAGATGCTTATGTGATTACTTTTGTTAGGTTAGGTATGGGTGTATGCTTACACGACCACCAAACAAAGTGTCATATGAATTGTTTGTCCCAAACTAAAACGAATAAGTTAAATCGCCCTCATTCTCTCTATCCCCTTCACGCCGATTGTCACTCATGGCGCGGTCCGCCCAAGCGGACGTCATGATTGCCAATTCGGTAGTCGGGGTGCAAATAGATAAGATTTGCAAGGAGCAAATAGTGAGAAGTGACTTTTCGATGGACCCAACTAGAGTTTGGACATCGGGGCGAAGTTCGCTCATGCGAACCAAGAGTCATGGTAAGATGATTGGTTGGAGAACCTACCTTATCTAATCATTTTGGATGACGTGCCATAGCAGGTCCATTTTGATGAAAATAGGGGTCTTGGAAATCACTATACTTAGGGACTTTAAAAGTGTAGTGAAAGTTTTACTTTTGTTAAAACTAAAAACATAAAACTAATTGACCTTTAATTCGATAATTGTTGTAGATGTCTTCCTCCTCTTTAACGCTTCGTTCTCTTCTTGAGAAAGAGAAACTCGCCTTTAACGGTGCTAATTTCTTGGATTGGCACCGCAACCTAAGGCTTGCCTTTAGGTTTGAAAAAAGGGAGTACCTCCTCTCCACTCCGATTCCCTCTGCTCCTAAGGACACCGATCCAAAGGATAAGCAAGAGGAATATGAGAAGCACGTCAATGACGACATGGAGATGTCGGTCTTGATGGTTGCGGTCATGGAATCGGAACTCCAAAAGGAGTTCATCGATAGTGGATATGGAGTGTTTGAAATGATCACTCGTCTCAAGAACATGTTCCAAACCAAGGCCCGCACCGAAAGGGCCCGTCTCATCAAGGCCGTCGCCAACACTCGCTTGGCGGAGGGTCATGAAGTCGGGCCACACGTCATGAAGATGGCGGGGTTGTTTCGGCAGCTTGAAAAGCTTGATACGCCCTTTCCTACGGGTGCGATTCAAGATTTCATTCTCAACTCCCTCCCTCCAAGCTTCACCGGTTTTGTTGTGAACTACCGGATGAATGGCATGGACAAGAGCATGGATGATCTCCAAAACATGCTCGTTGAGACGGAGGATAGTCTCAAGAAGGAGAAGGGCCCAAAGGATGTTCTTGCCGTGAGTGACAAGAGCAAGAAGATCAAGAAGCGAGGCCGTAAAGCCAAGAAGGGCAAAGGCCCGGTGACGCCCCAAGGTTCGGCCAAGGGTGCTCCCGTGGGTTCCAAGAAGAAGAAGAACCCGGCCACTCCCGAGACCGTTTGCTACTACTGTAGCAACAAGGGTCATTGGAGGAGAAACTGCCCCAAGTACCTTGCCGACAAGAAGGCGGGAACCGTCCAACCTTCTTCTTCAGGTATATTTGTCATCGAAACCCTTCTCGCTACCTCTAACACCGATTGGGTATTCGATACCGGTTCGTGTGCTCACATTTGTCGAAATGTGCAGGTCCTAAAGAATAGGAGGCGGCTCGAGAAAGGTGAAGTTCAACTCCGCGTCGGGAATGGCACGTGCATCTCCGCTATGGCCATTGGGAGCGTGGATTTAACTTTACCTTCCGGTTTTGTGTTGGAACTAAAGGATGTATTTTTAGTTCCCTCTATCACTCGAAACATTATCTCTATCTCTTGTTTGGACATGAATGGTTTTGATGTTGTAATAAAGAACAAGTTGTTGACCTTGTTTCGAAATGAAGTTCGTTTTTGTGATGCGCATTTATTGAATGGTCTTTATTTGCTTGATTCTAGCGGACTTATCTTGAGTGTTGAGAATGACAATAGGAAACGTAAGATTTCACATGAGAATGCAACTTTGATGTGGCATTGCCGCTTAGGTCATATCAATGAGAAACGCATCAAGAGATTACAAACCGTTGGTCTCTTGGATCAATTCGCTTTCGAGCCAATTGACACATGCGAATCTTGTTTGATGGGAAAGATGACCAAAGCGCCTTTTCCTAACAAAGGAACAAGGGCAAATGACTTATTAGACCTTGTACATACCGATGTATGTGGACCTATGAGCATTTGTGCGCGTGGTGGTTATTCATACTTCATCACATTCACCGATGACCATAGTAGATACGGGTATATCTACTTGATGCGTCACAAATCCGAATCCTTTGACAAGTTCAAAGAATTTAAGAATGAAGTTGAGAACCAACTTGGTCGAAAGATCAAGGTCTTACGATCCGATCGAGGTGGTGAGTACTTGAGCCATGAGTTTGGCAACTATCTAAAGGAGTGTGGAATCGTTCCACAACTCACTCCACCCGGAACACCACAATGGAATGGTGTATCCGAAAGGAGGAATCGAACTTTGCTTGACATGGTTCGATCAATGATGAGCCAAGCCGATTTGCCTATGTCCTTTTGGGGATACGCCCTTGAAACCGCAACTTTTACATTAAACCGTGTTCCATCAAAGTCCGTTGAGAAGACGCCCTATGAGCTTTGGTTTAAGAAGAAACCAAGCATGTCGTTTCTCAAGATTTTGGGTTGTGAAGCTTATGTGAAAAGGCTAGTGAGCGATAAGCTTGGACCCAAATCGGACAAATGTCATTTCGTAGGATATCCTAAGGAAACAAAGGGTTACTACTTCTATAACCGCAACGAGAACAAGATAGTTGTTGCTCGTTATGGTGTGTTCTTGGAGAAGGAGTTTCTCTCAAGAAGAAGTAGTAGGAGCAACGTGGTGATTGAAGAAATTCAAGAACCGCAACAACAAAGCATGCCTCAAGTAGGCAATGTGGTTGTTCCCAATGTGGTGTCAAATGAGGTTGCACAAAATGTGGATGCACCGAATGAGATTGTAGCCGAACCCATTCCACAAGTTGTTGTGGAAGAAGAGATTCACGAACAAGCTCCCTCAAATGAAAACTCAAACATATCGCGAGTCGATGATGTTGAGGAAGCACCTTCACTTGAAGTTCAAGAACAAAGTCCACAAACCGTTGTGGAACAAGTTCAAGAACCTCAAACTTCTACCCTACGAAGATCGGCAAGGCCAAGTCGTCCACCTATAAGATATTTAGGTTTGCACGACGTTCTCGTTATGGAGAACGATGAGCCTTTGACCGTTGATGACATGAGAAAGAAACCCGACTCCAAGGAATGGCTAAAAGCCATGGAATCCGAAATGCAATCCATGTATGACAACAAGGTATGGACCTTGGTTGACCTTCCCAACGGAGTAAAACCCGTTGAGAACAAGTGGATCTTTAAGAGAAAGGTCGACATGGATGGCAACTTGACCATTTACAAAGCACGACTTGTAGCGAAAGGTTACAAGCAAATTCATGGTATTGACTATGAAGAAACCTTCTCGCCCGTCGTCATGTTCAAGTCAATTCGGATCATGTTAGCAATTGCCGCATTCTATGATTATGAGATTTGGCAAATGGATGTCAAAACCGCCTTCCTAAATGGAAATTTGGAAGAGGATGTGTATATGACACAACCCGAGTGTTTTGTGGATCCAAAGAATGCTAACAAAGTATGCAAGCTTCAACGATCCATTTATGGATTGAAGCAAGCATCAAGGAGTTGGAACAAGCGCTTTGATGAGGAAGTCAAGAAATTGAACTTCTCTCAAAGTGAAAAGGAACCTTGTGTCTACAAGAGGTTTAGTGGGAGCGTGGTTGTGTTTCTTGTTCTATATGTTGACGATATACTCTTGATTGGGAATGATATTCCCGAATTGAATGCAGTCAAGGATTCATTGAAGAAAGTGTTCTCAATGAAAGACTTGGGCGAAGCCGCCTACATCATAGGAATCAAGATCTATAGAGATAGATCAAAGAGGATGTTAGGTTTGAGCCAAGATACATATATTGACAAGGTGTTGCAAAAACACAACATGGCGAATTCCAAGAAGGGATTCTTGCCTATGTCACATGGCATTTACTTAAGCAAGACTCAAGGTCCGACAACGGAGACAGATCGGGAATACATGAAGCGATTCAAGTATCCATCTGTAGTCGGATCGATTATGTATGCCATGCTATGCACTCGCCCCGATGTGGCACATCCGATTAGCGTGACTAGTCGATACCAAGCCAACCCGGGCATGGCACATTGGACCGCAGTCAAGAATATCCTCAAGTATCTCAAGAGAACCAAGGAGAGCATTCTCGTTTACGGTGGAGACCAAGAGCTCGTTGTAACTGGTTACACTGATGCTAGTTTTCAAACCGATCGAGATGACTCCAAATCACAGTCCGGCTTTGTATTTCTGCTTAATGGTGGTGCCGTAAGTTGGAAGAGTTCCAAGCAAGATACTACGGCCGATTCCGTCACCGAAGCGGAATACTTAGCGGCTGGCGAAGCAGCAAAAGAAGCCGTATGGATCAAGGAGTTCTTGACCGAGCTAGAGGTGGTTCCAAGCATCTCGGGTCCAGTGGATATCTACTGCGACAATACGGGAGCCATAGCTCAGTCCAAGGAGCCTAGGTCTCACCAGAAGACTAGGCACATTCTACGACGATTCCATCTCATCCGTCAGTTGGTCAATGACGGATGGGTCAAGGTCAAGAAGGTGGACGGTGCCGCAAACACAGCGGACCCTCTGACAAAGCCTTTGTCTCGAGCCGCGCATGAGTTGCATGTTGCATCCATGGGGATTAGGCGTATGCCTGATTGGCTTTGAGTTGTATCTTTTATTTAGGCGTTAGTATGAGACATGTATATTTGGATATTACATTGAGTACTATACACTGGCTAGAAGTCACTATTGATTGACTCTAGGCCAAGTGGGAGATTGTTAGAGATATGTCCTAGAAGCCAATCATATTTGGCTACTTCTATGGTTTTATGTTATGGATGATTTTATATCATTTGTTCCTTGATTTATGTGTTGACAGTTCATTCAGGTTGAGGATCTGAATTATAGATCACTGTGTTTCATTTAGTAGTAAATGACAACAATAAATCTAAAGCGTCCATAATCTTGATAATTAACAAGGAACATTAATTATCAATAAGATTAGTATGCAAGTTAAGTGTTGATTAAGTTCTATAAATCACAGGTTAAGAGTAACCAACTTAATTGCATATGTTTATGTTAATTGAACATAGTACAGGACATGACCCAACGAAATAAATATATGGATTGTGTTTTGGTGTCATTATTTATTTCGTTATGATTTTGATTCTAAGTTTGAGATATTTATCTTTTCCACATGAGGATAGGTTCAATAAATATCGTCTACCGCTGATTCCCGATAAGGGCTGCTATACGGACGTTATTTATGTTCTCTTGAATTGTGCGGGGAAAAGTTAAATAGTCAAGAAAACCGTATGTCCCTCATTAATTCACTTAGTGAGTGACGATATCTGTTTGGGCCCCTTGATGGAGATAGATTGTTTGCTAGCAACTGATACAATTATCTCTAGATCAAGAAACGTATAATCTGCAAGAATGACACATTCCTATCTTGGATTATACGATGATATCGTGAGGCATAGGAATCAAAATAGAGATATATTTTTATTCTCTTATACATGATTGAAATATTGTAGCTGTACACTATTTATGCGAATTGGGAATCATAACGTGTTGCTAGATACCGCTTATGATTATTGGAATTAAATAGCGATTTAACTCCATGTCCAACGTAGCATAAATCCTCAAAGGGTCACACAGAATTGGTGTTTTAACCATGCTTGCATTATTTATTTATTTGCAATAATTGGTATTGCAAAATATGATGAGTTGATTAATTAATTAAATAACGTTGTAGACCGTTATAATTAATTAAATCAAAGGGATCATATAGAAATAAATTAATGCATTATCTAATCCCTAAATAATTATTATTAAGTTAATAATTATTTATTTTAACACATATGCATTTTATAGGGCTTTAATTAAATAATTAATTAAAGGCCCAATAGGGATCCAAATTGAGAGCAACAAGAGAGGCCATTTAATGAATGATTAAGTGGACCAATGAGGCAATGCAATTGGCCCATAAAAGCCCTTATTGAGGCCGGCCATACAAGGTGGTAGGTGGGATGGCAATTTGGTAAATAGTTAGTGTGAGGTAGGTAGGGTTTGCACTCTATATAAGGATGTGGATGGTTGCAAATCCCCCTCTCTCTCTCTCCCACTAACCTAGCCGCCCCCCTCCCTTGGTGTGCGCCTCCTCCCTCTCATCTCTCCCTATTGCTCATGTGTTGAGCCCCCCTCTCTTCCTCAAATCAATTAGTTCATTTGCTAGAAGATTGGGAAAGCTAGGGATTAGGCATTTCCTCCAAGTTACTAGCATAACTTGTAGAGGATTTGGTTAATACCAAGTGGACTCGAGGTGATTCGACAAGGAGGCGGGAGCTAGACGCGAGCACAACCACCTACAACCTAGTCGGTTCGAGCCTCTTGATTACTACATCAAGAGAGGTATACCTTGAACCTTTCTCTCTTGTGTGAATGGCTTAGTGCAAGATCCGTGTTTGTGCATGATTGTTTATGGCTAATTAGGAGTATTTAATCATAAAATTGAAAATTATGCACTCAACTAACACTAAGCACCTAGCAGGTTATTCAATTGCATCCAAAATTGTTTTAACATAGATTTAGAGACAAAAACTATTATTTACTTATCTATAAATATAAAGTTACCTTGGCAGTTCAATATACATCTAAAGAATATCTCAATTTTAAGATACATGACAGCATAAAAATTTTAAAAATTCCATAATAATACCTTCGTTTTTTCCTGGCGAAGCACTTCATGCAAAATAAGACAATGCCAGAGTTCCATAAGCATGTAGCAGAAGTTCTCAAACTGAAAAAAAGCATTCAAAAACTTACCAATCAACAGAGATACTTTGAGTTATTGAATACACCAAAAGCAATAGAAGTGCTAAAAAGTAAACTGTAATAGAGACCAAAAGTTATTTCTCAAAGTATTGAAATCTGTCTGCAACTTGTAAAAAAATATATACTTTTTTCTTAAAGCTTCCTATTTTGTCCTTCATTATATCCTTTGAGCTGTTCAATTTCAGAAAATTTCATAATATAATAATCATAATATATTTGAGCTGGCATGAACTCGAAAGCCTTCATATTGATAGTTCATCCTACTGGTATGAGTTGGTATGCTGCAGAGCCCTTGTCGCAGTCTTATTTCTAGAGCCCTCAATCAGTTACGCAGTACATAGCACAAAAGCTCCCATGTAGAGCAACAGATTGATAGCAACACCATAGCCTTTAACCATGGTACCTGCATTCGAGAAGGAAACATAATTGATCAGCCTAAAATCCAAAGAGGAGTGACTGATCTTCAATTGATGGCATTGTTAGTATCAGAAAAAAAGGAAACCTCGGGGGAGGGCAAAAAAATAGGAGAAAATCAAAGGAAAAATTCAGGGGAAGTGAGTTGATTTGTGCTCAAAGTAAACACACCTGATTTGTGCCCAAAATAAACAAATGAAAAAGGTGAAGCGAGTCGTCGAACCTGATTAATGCTCAAAGCAGAACTCTTCCATAGGAGGAAGTGACGATCTGCTCACTTCTTTAGCTGTAGTCTGCAGCTAAGATCAGAGGGTGCCGCAATCTGACGGTGAAAACCGGCAGCAGCAAGTTGTCTGTCGCCTAGGGTAGGGTGGAGAGAGAAAGAGATGATGATGAGAACAGAAGATATGTCAAGATATGTGAGAAATGTACATTAATTCAGAAAAAATAAAAAAATCCAGTCTTTAAGGTAGAATTTTACTCAGGATGCAAAATTGCAGTGACATCCCTGTTCCTCTTTGTAGGCAGTAAACTCCAGTGTTACAACCTAAATGGACAAAAGCAAATAAGGAGTTGTTCCAAAAGCAAATAAAACAACCAAAATTTGCAGGTTGGTTCCGTGAAAGATTTTCATGTCATTTTATTTTATTAAATGTCAAAAAATTATTGTTGTTGTATGATTGCACAATTGAACAGCAAATAAACTGAAGAATGATAAGCAACAGAAAACTTAAATTTTGCATGCTTACTTGCAGCGTTTTTTCTGACCATCAAATACATTTTCAGCATATTCCTCCAACTGGGCACCATTTTTTTTCCACCTAATAGTTAAGCATATAGACGCTGATTAATTTTCTCTTTGTATAATATTTTTTTTAAATAGTACAAAACATAATTGACCGAAAAATAAAGTGGTAATAAATTAATGAAATACCTTCTTGAGGTCATTGTTTTCTAACTTGGGGCATTTTATCAAAAACCTTTTGCGCGGTTAACTTATCATCTCCTTCTTTCATCAGTCAAGCGGTTAACTTATCATCTCCTTCTTTCATCAGTCAAGTCTTCAGCCTTTTAAGTGTTCTCTTTTATGGACATGAAACCATTAAAAAAACAGAATCAAAGATGAGCTAAAATTAAAAGAGGAATTACAATCAAATTGGAAAAGAAAAAAAGCGAGATATAAAACCTGACAGAGTGGAGTAGATATTGAAGACTCACCTAAGTCCACATGGAAGCAGCCGAGGAAATTTGGCCACCTGAGGTTTATGCAGGGATGAAGGCGCAAGGATGATGAGCCTTCAAAAGCAACCATAGAAGAGACGATCATGGTGTTAGAAATTGGTTAAAGTGTACTATACACTCAATCAAAAGTTGGAGTTCTGAATACAAAAAAAAAAAATGATTCACAATTAAAGCTTTTCAAAACCTGTAGACAAATCTAATGTACTGAAATCGGAGAAAAAAATCAAACGAAACGGAGAGAAAACTTTGATTATCCGAAATGGATAGCTACTCTATTAGTTGAAATGTTTCAATTTATTCCCTTCCCAGTTCAAAAGAGAGAGGAGATTAAAAAAAAAAGGAAAATAATAGAAGGCGGAGAGAGAGATAGGACATCTGACCTCGTAGATAGAATTGACATCGGTGGAGGAGCAACGCTGAGAGAGGCAACGGTATAGGGAGAGAGCCATGGGTTTGATCGAAAGTAGAGATAGGAAGGAGGCGATAGAGACGAAGAAGAAATTGAAGCGAGGGACTTACCTGGCGGAAACCCTCGGTACGGAGATCACATGGGATGGAACCCTCTCGAAGAAGAAGATCCAACGGAAGAGAAAGAATGGATCACACGGTGAGGATCGAAGCAATCAAACGAACGGTCTGGATGTGTTACTGTGCGAACAACTGTTTACCCACAGTTGTTTCGGATCCGGATCTCATTGCGGGGATTAATATATTAAAAGATAAGAGAACAAGTGCTAATTGGTCTCATGGTCTCATTACCTATGAGAGTGAAATTATTAAAAAGAGACCTGTTAATTAATTCTCGTCTAAGGAAAAATTATTTATATTCTGGCCACCAAGGAATTAAGTTAGCCACGCGTGCGAAGGTTGCTTCAAATATCTAGATAAGTATAACCATGTTAAAAAAAATTACATTGCTGTTTATACTTTATACTTATCTAAAAATCTCGACGAAATTTTCCTATTAAAAAAACAACAATTGCGCTATCAAAAATAGTGAAAAAAAGACATTATTATTTAGTAGGCCAAAATAGCATAATTAGGCCGGTCTATAGGAGCTGCTTTTCTAGTACTAAATGGAGTAATTGGTTGAAGGAAATCATAGTATATCACTTGGAGTTTGATGGGTTTATATCTTAATTAATTGGGTACCAGATTGCCTCTCTCCGAAGGAAGCAAAATAGTTCGTCATATATAGAGCGAGACAAATTGCAGACGATTTGACAGCAATTTTATTTTAATGGTGTTTGCATGTCTAATTTATCCTTCATGACGGCCGTTATAATAGAGGAAATTTAGTAGTAGGTGGAAGGTTACATCCACACGCAAAAGTAGGGACATCACAATAGAAAAAGGTAAACATATTCCATGAATCTTCTACGAAGTATAAAGATATTCGTATTTCAATATTGCTGCTGATGCCTACGGGCTCTCCATGTTCTATATCTATATCTATATATATCTATATTGCACGGATGCGGATGCGGGTGTCATATCCGACACGATGCGGGTGCGAGGATGCGACATTTTTAAAAAATTACGGATACGGTAGTATATATAAATAATAAAAAAAATCATATTATATATCAAAAGATTTGTTTTTTTTTCTGCTGATTGCTAGAAGATATCGTGAATATGTGATTTATACATGATTGTATATTACCATGATGCTTGATTATAGAAACTGCCATTTATACCAGTGTACCAGACTACCAGTAAACATGTTAAAACTTAAAATAACTAGATTACTACAGCAATGAGACTACAACAAAGCAAACTATATTATATTGTCTAATGTCTATGCAATGCAACACATAAGTAATTAAGTACATAACAAAGTAAATAAACACAAAGTTTGTTTCTAGTTTCTACTTTCTACACGAGTAGTCCAGCATACCAGCACAAACTACACCACAAAGGCACAATCTAAACTACAAAGCAAACTAGCAAAGCAACACATAATTGTTCAAATTAAAACACAGCAAAGCAACGCACAAACTAAACTTCAAATCTCTGTCAAGTGTCAACTAAAAGTCTAAAGCACAACGCAGAGACAGAGAGAGAGAGTCGATGTAGCCGCTCTGCCGCTGATTGGTGCGAGATTGAGAACGGAGAGGAGAGCTGAGAGACTGAGTGAGAGGAGACTGAGAGCGGTCAGGTGAGCTGCTAGCTAGAGACTCAACGCCTGACGGAGAGAGGAGAGACTGAGTCTGAGAGTCTGAGAGCAAGAGACTGAGAGAGTGAGAAAGGGAGAGCTGAGAGGTGAGCGGCGATTTGATCAAGGAGGCGATAACTGGTTACTGCCTTACGCTCCGCTCCAGAAGGGGAGACTCGGAGCGAAGGGAAGGGAGCTCGCTACTCTCCGATTTTGGGAGTAACCGATCTCTCCCTCTGTCTGTCTCTCCGCTCTCCTTAATTTCCGTCCATTCTCTCCCTCTGGAGCAGGCTATCCGAACTCTCCTCCCTTCCCTTCTCTCCGATTCTCTCCTTCTGGAGCGGAGCCTTAGGGTTCGTTGGTTTGGAGTTTGGACCTTGGGTCATTAACTCATTATAGTCCGATAATTTTTTTTTAGTTTGGGCCTTTGGGGCCTTGGGCCATGTAGGAATAATTGAAAAAACGAATCTGATTCGTATCTCAAACGAATTGAAGTGGTATCCATCCGAATTATGACCGAATTTTGCAGTCAAACACCTCAACTTTATAGGATACGCCACGTGGAGCCTCGGGTGCGAATCGCACGCGAATCCGCGTCGGATACGAAATTCGTGTGTGTTTGGAAGTATCTGGGTAACATATATATATATATATATATATATATATATATATATATATATATATATATATATATATATATATATAGAGAGAGAGAGAGAGAGAGAGAGAGAGAATGACTATACTACTATTCATATGTAAATTGACTTTGTAGGCTGGATTTTTAGGCTGTTGGATCTGTTCAAGATCCGTGCTAAGATTTTAATCTACGGATAAGATATAGGCGCTGAGCACTCCGTTTCTTTTTATGTTTTCCGTTCCTTTTGTTTGATTCATCTCCGTCTCCCTTCTGTTTCCTTAATCGATTGTGCTCCCTTCTCTCCTTCTTTCTCCTTCAAGCTCTCCTCTTTCACCGAAATCATCTCTCCACCGCCAAGTTCACTTGATCTCTCTCACCCTTCTCGTCCTAACACTCCCATCTCAAGTTTCGCCTCTTCTCTGGCTCTCCGCCTTGCACGTCGTGGTTCCATAAACGGGCCCCACTCGACCCCGCGACATCTCAGGCTCCTCCACTCTCCTTCCAAGCCTCATCGTACCTGAATTTTTTTGAAATTTTTATTGAATTTTTTCTCTATTCTCTTAATTCTAACATTTTACTTGTACTACCCGAGTCAGTTTTCAAGCTATTCGATATGATTTTACTGGTTGATTTAATAGTCTTATTCTTCCTTTTGTGATCTCTATACTGTTTTGACGGCTCAACCTTTTTTCTCCTTTTTTGATTTGTTTTTGTATGGGTTTGTGCCCAGGTTCCTAGGGTTCAAATTTCTCACCGATTGCTTCGCGCTATTACAGGATCGGTCTCGTTTTTCATTGATTTGTTTGTTGTTTTTAGCTGTTTTGTACATAATTTTAATGATTTCATTCCATTTCCTTTGTACGTGCCATCACATCGGTCTCGTTTTTGAGTTCAAATCATACGAAGCATGGTAGTTGGTACCAGCGTATTAAAAGGTTATTGAGAGAAATTATTTTCAGCTGGAAGCATGGTAATTGGTACCAGCCATATGTTACAGATATGTCCTAGAAGCCAATCATATTTGGCTACTTCTATGGTTTTATGTTATGGATGATTTTATATCATTTGTTCCTTGATTTATGTGTTGACAGTTCATTCAGGTTGAGGATAGATCACTGTGTTTTATTTAGTAGTAAATGACAACAATAAATCTAAAGCGTCCATAATCTTGATAATTAACAAGGAACATTAATTATCAATAAGATTAGTATGCAAGTTAAGTGATGATTAAGTTCTATAAATTACAGGTTAAGAGTAACCAACTTAATTGCATATGTTTATGTTAATTGAACATAGTACAGGACATGACCCAACGAAATATATATATGGATTGTGTTATGTGTCATTATTTATTTCGTTATGATTTTGATTCTAAGTTTGAGATGTTTATCTTTTCCACATGAGGATAGGTTCAATAAATATCGTCTACCGCTGATTCCCGATAAGGGCTGTGCTATACGGACGTTATTTATGTTCTCTTGAATTGTGCGGGAAAAAGCTAAATAGTCAAGAAAACCGTATGTCCCTCATTAATTCACTTAGTGAGTGACGATATCTATTTGGGCCCCTTAATGGAGATAGATTGTTTGCTAGCAACTGATACAATTATCTCTAGATCAAAAAACGTATAATCTGCAAGAATGACACATTCCTATCTTGGATTATACGATGATATCGTGAGACATAGGAATCAAAATAGAGATTATCTTATATTCTCTTATGCAGGATTTAAATACTGTATCAGTACATTATTTATGCGAATTGGGAATCATAACGTGTTGCTAGATACCGCTTATGATTATTGGAATTAAATAGCGATTTAATTCCATGTCCAACTTAGCATAAATCCTCAAAGGGTCACACAGATCGAAATATAACCAAACAGTGCATTAATCATTTATTTGCATCAGTGTGCTTTTGCGAAAATATGATTAGTTGATTAATTGATTATATGTCGATATAATTAATTAATTCAAACGGATCGTATCGAAATGATTTAAATGCATAAGCTAATCCCATGGTAATTATTAATTAGTTAATAATTATTCAACACAATTCAATTTAATATAAATAGTTATATTAAATTAATGGGCCGATATTTATTATAGAATAAATAGCCTAAATTTAGAGCATCAAATGGTGGATCAAATGGATTGAATTAATAATCAAAATGGAGAGTGTGCAAAGCCCAATTGGGCCCATTTATGTGGCCGGCCATGAAGTGTGGTGGTAGGTAGGTGGCACAATTATAATTAAAGGGAACTTGTTGCTAGGGTTTGAGCATTATAAAAGGACCCTTGTGGAGGCTCCTCGCTCCTCTCTCTCTCTCTTCCCTTCTAGGCCGCCACCCTCCTCCCCTCTTCCTCTCTTGGCCGCCACTTCTCTCCCCTCTCATCCACCTTAGCTCATGTGTTGAGCACCATACTCTCTCCACTTAATTAAAGAGAATTAAGAAGGCGAAAACGCTTGGGATTAGCCTAGACCTTGTAGCTTCTAGCAAAGCTTGTAGGTCTTGGTTAATTTCGTGGTGGACTCGAGGACGAGCTTGGCACGAAGGAGGAGCTAGACGCGAGCACAACCACCTACAACCTAGCCGGTTCGAGCCTCTTGATTACTACATCAAGAGAGGTATACCTTAAACCTTCTCTTTGTGTGATTAATCATAAAAATGAAAATTATGCACTTAACTAACACCACAGTAGCAAGCATGATAATTGGTAGCAGCGTATCTAAACTCTAGTTATTCTTTAGAGAAACTAATACAACAATGACACTAACATGTATCCCATGCATGATATATCTAAACTCATTCGCATCTACCTAGAAAGGAATATTACTAGCTAGGAATATTAAGCTATTCAAATTGAGAATTACCTCATAGAATCTGCATCCAAAAAATTAAAAGTGTAAAAGAATGTAAATAGTGAAAATTATCTCATCGAACCTTCCATCTAGATTAAAGGACCAAAAAAACAACTCAATACCAGTATCTGAAATTTCAACGAGAGAGTAAGAGAGAGCTCTGGCATATTACAACATTTCGCTGAAAGAAGAGAAAGAGAGGCTAGAATTTGTACTGTTACCTTCGATTTGTGTAAAATAGAACAAAAAGGGATTATTATAAATTAAAGGGGCAGTAGGTCGCATGGACCATAAATTAAAATTTAAAACTCATGCTAAGGCCTAGATTTTTGGAAAAATTAGGCAGTGTAAAAGTAGTAGAATGCTTTAGAAAACCATACATTCTCCAGACATGATGCCACAAGGTGCTCGATGAAATTCCTCACTGGCCTTGCATGGACTATTGAACTCGCACAGTTATATTGAGAAATAAAATTTCCAAGCCATATTAACAAATTTAAGATACGTAAAAAGACTAGGGAATTACCTCAATTTGAGGGTCATCAGTCAACTACTCCTCAATGCAAATGGAGACGCCAACTTGAGAAAGTCTTGCAGTAGAAGGTGCGCACTGAGCGAGCCAAGCAGAGGCGTGGAAAGGGAGATCGAGTAATGACATTAGGCGGAGAGGAAAAAACCTTCAATCTATTGAGATCGAGTAGCACTACTTTCCTCGTCCTTTGTCGCGCTCTCACTTTTTTGGATCCAAGCTAGCGCTCATTTGGACTCATTTGGAGAAGGAGAGTACAGAACTCTAACAGACGGAGAAGATTTAACAGAGTGAACGGAAATTTCAAAGCTAACAGAGGGACTCAGCGCCTAAATCTCACCCGTTCGCTCAAATCATCGCACGTATCTACAAACGATCCAACAGCCTAAAATTTCGGCCTACAAAAGCAGTTTACATACCGATAGTAGTATAGCCATTCTCTCTCTCTCTCTATATATATATATATACACACACACGTAGAGGAATGATTCAATCAAAGCGCTTTGATTGGAATTCCAGTTAAATTCCGTCAGAGCTCAATATTGAATGTTCAAATGTTCGATCCAGACCGTCAAATATGATCCTCATATTGAAATCTTCTTGCCGACCAATTTTTTCATTTTTTTTTGAAATTTTTAAGTATTTTTTTCGGATTTTTAAAAATAGCAGTTTTTTTGGGATTCAGAACAAATTAGATTAACGATTTTCTAAAATTCGAAAAAAAATATTTAAAAATTTAAACAAAATGTAAAATTTGGTGTGCAAGGAAATTTCAATATGGATCATATTGAACGGTTTGGATCAGTCATTTAAATTTTAAAAATTGAGATCTGAAGAGGGTTTAACCGGGACTCCGATCAAAGCGCAAGGGTCGTTTGGATGGTATAGGAATAAGGAAGAATAGCTTCTTCCCAAGCATCCAAACAAGTTAGGAATAAGAAGAAGAATAGTTTCTTCTTAGGAATAGCTTCTTCCAACAATTATATATACATAATTAATTTCAACAAAATTAGCTAAATACTAATAGCTAAATGAATTTATGTGTGCTTTTTAATTAGTACTTTATTTAATATTAAAATAATAATGTTTAATAATTTACTTAAATTAATATTAATTTGCTTATTCCTAACTCATCATCCAAACAACATTTCTTATTTCCGGAATAACACTCTTCCCATTCTTCCCAAAGTTACACTCTTAATTACTAATGTTTTCTTTTTAAAATTCTTATTCCTTCCTTATTTCCATATCATCTAAACGAGCCCACTTTTGATTGAAGGCTTTCTGTCTCTTATATATATATATTGCTTATTACAATACAAATCCATCACGTATCACTACGGGAAAAAGGACCTTCTGTAACGACACTTCTGTAACGGTTTTTGAAATAACCGTTACAGAATAGTGAGGCATTAGGCGGGAAAATTGGCGCCACAAATCTGTAACGGTTATTATTAAACAACCGTAATAACATTTCCGTCATGGTCAGGGAAAAAAATGCATCAACCTTCTGTAACGGTTGTTGGATTAGAACCGTTACAGATTTCTTATATTCTGTAACGGTTATTATCTATCAACCGTTACAGAAAAGAAAAAAGAAATATATTAATATCAACCATCTTCTGTAACGGTTATTAGCAAATAACCGTTACAGTAGGTTAACGTTTTTTTTATTTTTTTAATGATTCTGTAACGGTTATTTTCTAATAACCGTTACATATTTTAGCACGAATTTTATTAATGTTTTTATGATTCTGTAACGGCTTTTTTTTTATATTTTTATGATTCTGTAACGGTTATTTTTTAATAACCGTTACAGAATAGTTTGTTCTGTATTTAGGTCTTCTCCCCATCCCAACAAACTCACAGCTAGAGCGCCGCATCACACTCCAAATGACTGCATATTATTCCGGAATGAGTACGGAGACTTGCATAAATGTCCAAAGTGTAATGCGTCACGGTATAAACCGAGGGACGATCAAATTGAAGATGAAGGTAGTAAGGGACCAGCTGCAAAAGTGGTGTTTTATCTACCAATAATACCAAGATTTCAGCGGCTTTTCTCTAACGCGAAGGATGCCAAATTGTTAAGATGGCACGCAGACTGCAGGAAAAAAGGCGATGGCATGCTCAGACACCCAGCAGACTCTCCAGATTGGATAAATATAGATATGGAATTTGAAGATTTCGGCAGTGAACCTAGAAATTTGAGATTGGGTTTATGTACAGACGGGATGAATCCTTACGGCAACATGAGTAGCCGGCAGACTACATGGCCGGTTTTATTGTGTATTTACAATCTTCCTCCCTGGCTATGCATGAAAAGGAGATACATGATGATGCCCTTGTTGATTTCTGGTCCCAAGCAACCAGGTAATGATATAGATGTGTACTTGGCTCCATTAATAGATGACCTTGGTGAATTGTGGCAGAATGGAGTGAAAATATACGATGCACACTCTAGAAGTGAGTTTAACCTCCGTGCCATGATATTTTGCACAATCAATGATTTTCCTGCATACGGAAACCTGTCAGGGTATAGGAATAAAGGAGCGAAAGCGTGTCCTATTTGCATGGAAAACACCCATTCTGTGTACTTGAAAAACTCCAGAAAAAATGTTTACTTGGGACACCGGAGGTTTATTAAGAACCGCAATCACCCTTACCGTCGAGACAAGGAAAGGTTTGACGGTACTGTAGAAAAAGACAAGGCCCCAATACCGTTATCCGGTTCAGGGGTGTATCGACAGGTGAAGGACATTAATGTAAAATTTGGTAAGAAATTTGCAAATGAGATACCCAAGGGGATATGGAAGAAGAAGTCTATATTCTGGAATCTTGAATATTGGCAGAGTTTGGAGATTAGGCATTGCTTAGATGCGATGCACATAATAAAGAACATATGTGAAGCTTTGATGGGTTGCATGTTGGAAATTCAAGGGAAAACTAAAGATGGCGTAAATGCGAGGAAGGACATGGTTGAAATGGGGATCCGGCAAGAACTAGCGGCACAAGATAAGGGAAAAAGTCGAACTTGGCTACCTGCAGCACAATTTAATTTATCAAAGCAAGAGAAAAAAAGCTTATTAGAATGCCTGAAATCTATTAAGGTTCCTACTGGTTATTCCTCGAATATATCAAGAAAAGTTTCTATTAAGGACAACAAATTACTTGGTATGAAGTCACATGATTATCACGTCCTACTGACCCAGTTACTTTCGGTCGCAATTAGAGGAATTCTAAGGGAAGAAGTGAGGAAAACCATCACTAAGTTGTGTTTTTTCTTTAATTCCATTTGCTCTAAAGTGATTGATCCGAATAGTTTGGACAAGTTACAAGAAGGTGTTGTACTAACCCTATGTGAGCTGGAGATGTACTTTCCGCCATCGTTTTTTGACTCCATGGTGCATTTGACCATTCATTTAGTTAGAGAGATAAAAATGTGTGGTCCTGTATTTCTACGATACATGTATCCTTTCGAAAGAGCCATGGGTCAATTGAAGGGGTTTGTTCGTAGCCGATCTAAACCAGAAGGAAGCATAGTGGAAGGATATGTGGCCGAGGAGGTTATTGAGTACTACACCGATTATTTGCAGGATGTACAACCAATCGGTCTTCCAAAGTCTCGACATGAGGGTAGACTTGAAGGTAAAGGTTATATATTAACTTCCAATGTTCACCTTATTTAGCACAAATGTTCATTTAAAGCACAATATTTGTTCACCTTATTTAGCACAAATGTTCACTTAAAGCACAATATTTGTTCACCTTATTTAGCACAAATGTTCACTTAAAGCACAATATTTGTTCACCTTATTTAGCACAAATGTTCACTTAAAGCACAATATTTGTTCACCTTATTTAGCACAAATGTTCACTTAAAGCACAATATTTGTTCACCTTATTTAGCACAAATGTTCACTTAAAGCACAATATTTGTTCACCTTATTTAGCACAAATGTTCACTTAAAGCACAATATTTGTTCACCTTATTTAGCACAAATGTTCACCTTTCAGGTACAATTGGAGCTAGTACTCATATACCGGATCTTGCAATGAGAACCAAAGCACATATGAAAGTTCTCCAACATCTTGCTATTGTGGCGCCTTACATCAATGAACATCTAATCGAGTTACGTGAACAATACCCTTTTTACACCGAAAACTTGATTACCATAGAGCATGAAATAAAATTTGTCCAATGGCTAGAAGATAAAGTACAGTCCCAGTTGAAAGAAGGAACAAAGGTCGATGAAACCGTGAAATGGTTATCAAGACGTCCTGATGCCGTGGTCGAGACATACCAAGGGTATGACTTGAATGGATTTACCTGGTACACAAGGAAACAAGATGGTAAAAGTGCTGTGCAAAATAGTGGAGTCACTGTTGTAGCTTTATCTAGTGATAATGTTAGGTCGGCTACTTATTATGGGTGGATCGAGGAGATTTGGGAACTAGATTACCTGAAATTTAAGATACCCTTATTCAAGTGTGCATGGATCGACAACGGTCACGGTGGAGTTAAAAAAGACAAGATGGGGTTTATAACTGTTGACTTCAATAAAAGGGCTTATCGAGACGATCCGTTTATACTTGCAAATAAGCAAGCAATGCAAGTTTTTTACATTCAAGATCCGGCGGATAAGAAAAGACATGTTGTGCTTCAAGGTAAATGTTCATCTTATTTAAGTACAAATGTTCACCTTATTGAGTACAAATGTTCATCTTATTTATTACTTGCCACTTTCAGGAAAAAGACGTATTGTCGGTGTTGGTGATGTCGTAGATGAAGAAGCATACGACCACTTCGAGGAAATACCTCCTTTTTCTATCGGTATCGACGATACATCACAGCCAGTATCGATCAGTTATAGGCGTACAGATAACACCGAAGGCGTGTGGGTCGATACGCGGAGGAAAAAAAAGAAAGTAGCTACATAATCACATGTGAGTTAAAAAACTAATATAAATTATTCTTAACATATATGTGCTAAATTGTTATATATGTTAATATTTTTATTTTTATTTTTGCAGGTCATTAATTGGTGAAATTTAACATATATGTGCTAATTTATTTTTAATTTTTGTTTAACATTCTAAATTGTTGAACTTATTATTTAACATTTTGTTGAACAATATTATTTAACATTTCAAAATTATTATTTGTTGAACTTAAATGTAACAGTCAGTCAAAATCACTTAATTAAATTTTCAAAATCACTTAACCAACACCGACAATCAGTCAAAATCACTTAATACCGAAATAAAATTCACAGGAAAACCTTCTGTAACGTTAAACAAACAAAAAGTTAAAAAAAATGAAATTAAAATAATCTGTAACGGTTATTAGCTAATAACCGTTACAGAATGTTATATATATAAAAACGTTTGGACTTCTGTAACGGTTATTAGCTAATAACCGTTACAGATTAGACCTCTTCTGTAACGGTTATTAGCTAATAACCGTTACAGAATGTTATATATATAAAAACGTTTGGACTTCCGTAACGGTTACTAGCTAATAACCGTTACAGATTAGTTGAACCCTTTTATTAAAAACCCATCCTGGCGTCTCTTCGTCATTATCTTCTAAAAATCGATCGAGCCTTTATTCTTAAGCCCCTTATCTCGACAGAAGCAAAACCCTAGCCTTTCTCGACAGCTCTCGCGCCTCTCTCTGACTCCCTCTCTCGACAGCTCTCGCGCCTCTCCCATCTCAGGTAATCCCTCTCTCATCTTCCTCTACCTTCCCATCTCATTCTGTCGCTCTCTCTGACTCCCTCTCTCCCCTTTACAGCTCTTTCTCTCGATCGGTCTCTCTCTCCGATATCAGGCAACACTACTCGGCTCTCTCCCCTCTCTCTCAGGTAATCCCTCGCTCTTTCTGTTATTCACTCGATTTGTCTCTCTCCTCTTCACCCTATTTACTCGATCTGTCTCTCTACTCTCGCAGGCAACTCTATCTATCTCTCTCTCCGCTCTCAGGCAATACTCGACTCGGTTCTCAGGTAATCCCACTTTCTTTTCTCTCAAATTTTAATTTTGGCTTGATTGTGGCTGTTTGTGCAAAATGCAAAATTGTGCTGAAATGCAAAATTGTGTGCTGAAATGCAAAATTGTGGTTGATTGTGGCTGTTTGTGCTTGATTGAAATATATGCTGAAATGCAAAATTGTGGTTGTTTGTGCTTGATTGAAATGCAAAATTGTGGTTGTTTGTGCTTGATTAATATGTGCTGAAATGCAAAATTGTGACTGTTTAATTTGGAAAAATGCTTAATTTTAGGGACTGTTTTGCAACAATATGTGCTGTTTTGGGACTGAAATGCTTAATTTGGGGTTTAATATGTGCTGAAATGCAAAGTTATGACTGTTTAATTTGGGAAAATGCGTAATTTTAGGGACTGTTTTGCATAAATATGTGCTGTTTTGGGCTTAAATATGCTTAATTTGGGGTTTAATATGTGCTGTTTTAGGGACTAATATGCTTAATTTTGGGCTTTTTTGGGGCTAATATGCAAATGTTATTACTAAAATTGATTATAGAGACGTGCATGTTATTTCTTGATAATTTAGAATTTAATTTAATTAGATATATATGCATTGTGAATTGATTATGAATAAGGAGTTAAGAAATTTATTTAAAATGAAAATTAGATGGAGAAGGATCAAAACGACAATAAGGTGGGGGAGGAATCCAAGGTGGGGGAGGAAACACCTAAGGTGGTGTCAAAAAGGGTCCCGTTTTACGGACCTCTCAAAAGAAGGGCTGTGTCGGCTGTACGTCGTCTTCCTCCAGGCTGTGAAAGGGGTCCTGATTTTAGTATGGGAATTAAAATAGATGAGGGATCCAGTGAGAATAAGGAGGTGGAGAAGAATAAGGAGGAGAAGAATAAGGAAGAGAAGAATTAGGGTTGAATTGTCTTAGGAATTAATAAAATTATCTATGTTATTTTGTGTGAACTTTATTTATGTAATTTGAAGTTTATGTTATTTGTGTATGAATTCATGTTTGAATATTAGTGTGTTTTAATTAAATGAATTTTAAATTTATGTATTTTTAATTATTTGAATTTTAAACTTGTTCATGTTTGAATAAATTGAACATTGCGCCAAACATTAATATATATTATATATGGTGTTTTAATTAGGTAGTAATGGAGAAAGGTGAAGGAAGCAATTCAAAGGGGAAAAAGCCCATCGAACGAGTCTATGTTAGGCGCAATGTTCGTGCCAATCCATCCTCTCAAAACCAGACGAACCAAAACCAAGCCTCTCAAAATCAAAACCAAGCCTCTCAAAACCAGGGGCAACCGAGCCTCTCAAAATATGAAAAACATGCAATTTTTTTCAAGCTTTTGATTGACAAGTTTGTGTCACCGTACACAGAATGGAGAGAAGAAGTCATTGTTTTGTCGGATGATGATGATGAAGTCATTGTTTTGTCGGATGATGAAGACTAGTTTTAGAATTTAGATTTATGTTTGGTTTAGTATTAGGGTTTCTTATCCAACTGAATGTTTCTGTTTATGTTAATGTATTTTGTTATTTGAGATTGAACTTGTCGTTTAATGTTTATGTTTATGTTAATATATTTTGTTTATGTTGTTAATGTTTATGTTTATGTTTATGTTTATGTTGTTAATGTTTATGTTTATGTTTGTTTATGTTTATGTTTATGTTTGTTTGTTTATGTTTATGTTTATGTTTGTTTATGTTTGTTATTTGAGATTGAACTTGTCGTTTAATGTTTCATTGTTGTTAATTATTTGTTAATAGATATGTCTGGAGATCAAGATAGAGATTTACAGGGTGAACAGACTGGTACAGAATCCGGCGATGAGGAGGTCACAACGTTCGAAATAAAGAAAAGGAGCAGAACGACAATGGAAGAGTTTAGGAGAAAAAAAGCTGCTGGGGAAAAGTATGAGATTAAATTTGACAAAGAAGGAGTGCCAATTGGTACTGAAGAGGCGGTGAACAAATTTGCATCATATTGCGGGTATCTGGCTAGAGTAAGAGTGCCAATCACAATTAATGATTGGCGGAAGGACGTTTCAAAGGAAACCAGACTTGAGTTGTGGTTGGACATCAAGGTGAATAATTTTTCACTTAAATCATCTAATTTAAATTTCTATGCTACCAATTAACTAACGTTTCGTTATGTTTCAGAAAATGTTCAACATCGAAGATGATAAAGCCATGAACAATACTCTCAAAGCGATGGGCATAAGTCACAGGGCTTATAGAAGTAGGATTGCTGAGGAGTACATCACAAATGCCGATCCAAACAATCCAAAAAATCCATGCGATAAACACCCAATCTCACAAAAGGAATGGGAAGAATTTTTCAACAAAAGGACGGGTGCAGATTTTGTACAAAAGAGCAACAAAGCGAAGGAGTTGAGAAAGAAATGGAAAGAGCCTCATAGGATGGGTTCCACTGGCTATAGAGGAAAAAAAGGTTCATGGAAACCTACAGACAAGATTGTCATACCCGGAGATTCTGAAGGGGCCGGTTCCACGAGCATTACCATCGGCGATTTGGAACCGAGGAGTCAAAGGTATTTCATGGGAAGGACTGTGGCTACGAAGGATAAAGGTACTTACACATGTAAATACTTATTATATATGCTAACTTCAAATTCTGTTTTGTGATTATTAATAAGATTTGTTTGTTGCTTGTTAGATACTTACACGTTCCATAGCTCTGATTCGTCGACTATTGAGGCATTCAGTCGGTTGAGTGCCATGTCTGGTGAAATCAATTCCGGGTCAATACCGGAACAAGAAATCTTAAATCGGGCGGTTGACAGGCCAGAACATCCAGGAAGAATCAGGGGATATCCTTTATGGACCAAGAAGGAAGATGTGTATAAAAGAAAGCCTAGAAAGGATGCGCATGAAGGATGAATGGCACCAGACCAGATTGAAGAATTGATGAGCAGGGTTGCAGCTGAAGCCGCTGAGAAAACCAAAAGGGACTTGATTCACTCCGAGGAGATAATGAATGCGGCGAGACAAGAAGCTTTTCAGGTAATCCTTTTTGACAGTCAAAATGTAATCAAAATGAATGAAAACTATTATTCATCATTCGGTTGCTTGATAATTTTCAGGAGGTGAAACAATGGTTGGCCAGTAGCGGATTGCAGTTTCAAGCTCCGCAACAATTTGTGACGCCGTACCAGCCATTCGTTGAAGCTGAGGTAGACTCAGGAATGCCAAACGAGCAGTTATTCCGAACGGTTGCCTCAAGCTATATGCCTCCGGATCCGAGAAGCGTTGTTCAGGTTCATATTGATCACTTTTCTCTTTTCTATTTAGATTTATGTTTGGCTTAGCATTAGGGTTTCTGATCGAACTGAATTTCAGGAAGAAACGCCGTGCGATCTCTTTTCCCTTGATCATCTTAACCAGAAGATTAAGGTGGCCGAGGGAAATATTATTCCGAGTGTTGTTGGTCAGATCGTACACGGCGTGCCACTAACTGATCAACAACTCTATATCCATCTTCTCCGAGTAGGCGATGATTTTCGTCAGTGGCAAGTCCCAGGTAGGTCAGATGAGCTATTAGGAAATAATATAGGAGGGCGATTCCCATGGCCGTCATTTTTGGTGGAGATAGGCCACAAGGTATCGTTTTATTTAATTATGATAATTTATTTCATCCATCTCTAGTAGAACTCACTAATTAATTATGTGATGACATTGAATGCAGAGTTTGATAAAAAAGAAGCCAGATGCGAGCAAGGCGGTGGCGAAAAAGGTGATCGAGAGTCCAAAGGTTCCAAGTGCAGGTTCATCCAAAACCTAATTAGTTCAATTGATTGTTTCAGGGTAGATTGTTGCTCAACGTCGAATAATCTATTCTTTTGTGTCTGATTATTTCAGGGTCGATTGTTGCTCGCGATCCGCTACTTGAGCAGGATGCAATTGAAAAGCTTACCCCATCCGAACGAGAATTGTATGAACTATTGATGCTCCAACCAGAGCTTGAGAAAAATTTTGAGTTGCACCAATGTGATGTTTGGGGGTACACACAGCGGCGAGGTTAAGTTCAACATTGAATTGTGCGACATCCTCCAATGCTTTAGAAGAGAATCTCTAAACGTGTCGATCGTCAAGTTGTACTCTTGGTATGAATTTTCAATCTTTAAAATATTTTTTTAAAGTACCGTATTCAATTGGAGGTGAAAAATGTATGAATTAATATCCGTGAGTGTAGGTTTTGGATGAATGAACTTTCAGAGGGAGAAAACAACATCACCGTATTAGATCCAGAGATGTTGTCTGCTCCTAAAATCAAACAAGAACAAAACCAAGCTGCGGACTACTTGATGAAGTCATTCGCGCAATATTCATCCAATTATATGGTTCTGCCTTATTTACAAGAGTAAGGACAATTATAACTAATAAAATATCAATTATCTCGTTTACATGTTTGTTTCATTTTCATGAAAACAATAATCTCTATTCTTGCAGCTTTCATTGGGTCCTTCTTGTTATTAATGTCGAGAAGCGCACCGTTCAAATAGCAGATTCTATCGAGCGCAAGAATCCAAAGATATTGATTAAGGGATTCATAACCCAGTAAGTTTTCGTTTCTAAATGAAATTTTGATATTGAGATAAGGACTAAGTACGGTTCTATTTAAGCTATTAATGATATTGTATGCAGGATATACAAGCGATACCTTATGGAAAATGGAAAATATAATGCAAGGACCCGAACAACATTTGATTGGTACAAAATTCAGGTACGAGACTTAAAAAAATATATTAGCTACCTAGGGTTTCTGAAACTGTGCAAAATCTTAACTATCTTTCTTGTTGGATCTTTAATTAGTGTCCGATACAAAAGGGCTGCACAGAATGTGGATATTTCACAATGCTCGCCATGAAAAACGTATTATCTTATTGGATAGCAATTCAGGAAATACCTCATGTAAGTAACTTATTCTTTTAACTAATAACATTTGATCAAACAATTAGATTTTAGAATTTCATGATCTAACTAATAATATTTTTGACTTGTTTATCATAATATGCAGATGATCGACCCGGTTGGAGTACCATACAACAAAGAAATGATTGATGGTGTCGTGACAGAAGTTATGGACTTCATGCAAGGGGTATTATTTTGATTAAAATGTGTTATTTGATGACTTGTCATGTTTGATTATACTTGTGATATATGTAAATACTTTGTTTATTGTTTGTGTGATATGCATGATTATATATGTTTGATATATGTGTGCTTTGTGATATATATATATGCTGCATTTGTTAATGTAAATTGGGTACCAATTTGGTACCAATTCGGCTAGCAAATTGGGGCTAGCCAATCAAACAGGCAAAACTCAAAAAAAAAATTAAGACTTTTGTAACGGTTATTAGATAATAACCGTTACAGAATATTATAATTTCATTTTTTTTTAATTATAAATATTATCTGTAACGGTTATTAGATAATAACCGTTACAGAATCAAGTCTTCTGTAACGGTTATTACCTAATAACCGTTACAGAAGTTCTCCAAACACCACACCTGTTCCGTCCACAATACCATAACGGTTATTAGAAATAACCGTTACAGAAGCCAGTCTTCTGTAACGGTTATTATCTAATAACCGTTACACATGTTCTACAAAAAACAGTACCAGATTTTCCCTTGCGTATACCATAACGGTTATTAGATAATAACCGTTACAGAAGAGGGGGCTACTGTAACGGTTGTTGTCTAATAACCGTTATAGATCTGTAACGGTTATTAGACATTCTGTAACGGGGGCTACAGTAACGTTTCGTGTACCGTTACAGAAGTCTTTTATTAACCGTTACAGAAACCAAAATTTCGCATAGTGTATTTAATCATAATAACAAAAGTAAGTATCGAGTAAAAAAGAAATATATAACAGATTAATGATAAAAAGTGTACGGGACAAATAAGGATCATCTTCTAAATTCATAAAACTAACAAAAATTGAATCGCTTGAGAATTACTTACAAAAATTCACCGACTTCTAATTAGCGTTATCTTTAGTGAACTAACAAAAATCTTTAATCACTGGATAAAAGTTTTAGTTGAAATTCACCGACTTCAATTCTGAAAAAAAAAAGAAAAAACCCTATTATCAACAAACATGAAACTTACATTGTTAAATTTGAAACACACCAATCTGGTGGTAAAATAAAATAAAGTCTAGAATATCTGTTGATTCATAGAAGAGTCTATATGATACCTTAATTTTTGTTTGTTTTAATAGCCTCATTTTTGTCGGCTTTTGAGAATATGAATTACATGTTTCCGAAATTGTTCAATATCAATATACGTACAAATGTAATGGCAATGCACAATAAGTATGAAACAAATAAATTTAAAATGTAACTATATGAAGATAACGCTAATTAGAAACTACGTACATTCGAAAAATTAGTCGTCTCAATCGATTCTTTCCAAAACTCATTATATGCCAAAGCATACAGACCACATGAGCAATAACCAGTTTACTGATGCTAGCATCTCCGTTTGGATGTGTTGAGAAGAAGTAGAGAGAAGAAAGAAGGGAAGAAAAAAATTATAAACAATTCAAACTTTTCACAAAATTACACACTTCCCAATGGGAGCGTTTGGATCGTTGGAAGAAAGAAGAAGAAGAAGAAAGAAGAAGAAAAAAAATTATAAACAATCCAAACTCTTCATAAAGTTACACACTTCCCAATACTTCTTCCCACTTCTTCCCTTCTTCCCTTCTTCCCACACCTATCCAAACGTACCCAATACTTCTTTCCTTCTTCCCACACCTATCCAAACGGATATCATTTACACTTGCAATGTAGTAATACCTAATTGTAGGGGTGAAAACGGGGCGGATAATCCCCGCTCCGAACCGTATCCATATCCGTAAAATAGCGGATTCGGATAATACTATCCGTATCCGAACGGATACGGATGCGGATTCGAATTTTTTAAAACGGATATGGATACGGATATGGAAAGCAATATTAGTGCGGATATGGATGCGAATATGGATATTTATCCGTATCCGTATTTCTATACAAAACGGATATCCGTTTTGTATATGGTAATGAACACTTTTTTAAAATAACATCATAATTGACATATAGGTATAACTATTTCAATTATATATATAGTATCATAATTGACGATTATTTTTTTTTACTATAAGATGATGCCAAATTTTCTATAAACTTGATTAAAGTTTGTTTTTTGTGATGTCTCAATATGTGCAAATAAGACGTTTTTTGTGGTTGTTTTTCTATATTTTTTTAGTTAATTCTATAGTAGTCATAAAAAAATAAACATTACACTCTTCAGTTTGAATATTGTCTTTTGTTTAATAAAATAAATTGAGCATAATATTATCCGTATCCGACAAAATATATCCGTATTCGTATCCATATCCGACAATATCCGAACCGTATTCGTATCCGTTTAACATCCGCGCCGTATCCGTATCTGAACATATCCGTATCCGTATCCAAAAAAAATATGGATACGGATTTGGTATGATCACTATCCGCTCCGTATCCGCCCCATTTTCATCCCTACCTAATTGCCCATATGTTGCTGAAAGATTGCTGTCAGAATAGATTTCTAGGGAGATACATTGTTGAATTCCAATGCGCAACAACGTCTGGAACATGCAAGCACATGCAAAATAAATAATAATAATAATAATAATAATAATAATAATAATAATAACAATAATAACAATAATAATAATAATAATAATAATAATAATAATAATAATAATAATAAGAAGAAGAAGAAGAAGAAGAAGAAGAAGAAATGCACAAATATTAAATTTAGACTTATCAAGTCTTCTTTCAAAAAATTCTTTGCGACTTTTGTATAATTTCTTATAAGTTTTATCTTTCGTGTTATGTTTAGTATAAGATCTAGAATATAGGTCGGTATTTAGAGGTGCTATTGCCAATACTTTTAAATATAGGTAATGATGAGTCTCTGAGGATGAAATATAGCAGTTTATAACACGATAATTGAATTTGAAATTTAGAAATTATTTAAAATTATCATAAATAATTTATTAACATTTCTTTAGCCATGTAAAATATATAATCTTTAATTTTGTTGTAATACCAAAAAAGTAGCACTTTTTTTTTGCTTGGGTTTGAATTGGTTAAAAAGAACATAATGGTAATAGCATCATACACCTATTACAATTATTTCAGAATATTTTTTAGGTAATATTATGTCTTTCTATTATTTTAATCCCAAGAAAAAAAGTTATTTTTAATTATTGCAAATGGTTATTGAAAATTTAATAAAATGCTCATGACAATTTTAGACAAGTTCTAAATTTCAAATTTAATTTGTTTACCAAACATATTATAAACTGCTATATTGTAAACTAGGACAGTTATCGGCATCCATCTTTAAAAGGGATGATAGTATCAGCTTTGAATACCGATCTAAATTCCAAATCATACACTAAGCAGACCATGAAAGTTAAACATATAAGAAATAATACAGAAGTCGATAAAGATCTTTTGAAAGAAGACTTAGTGAGTCTAAATCCAATGTTTGTGTATTTCATACCTACAAGGCTGGAAAATAACTGATGTATTATTTTAAGGCTCCATTTGGATGGCTTCTTCCCGAAATAAGGAATAAGAAATAACCACTTTTTACCAATAAATTTATTCCTAACCATCCAAACTTTTCACAAAAGTTACACACTTCCCAATAAATTTACCCCTTCCCAATAAATTTCTTCCCTTCTTCCTTCTTCCTACTTTATTCTCAACGCATCCAAACGGAGCCTAAATTATAGGTTTTTTCTTCGTAAATATAAACAATTCACATTGGATTGTAGGGGTCATTTCTCGAAATCAACATTTCAAGTATTGAACTAAAGTGTAAATCAGCCTCATATGAAAGATATAACAAGAGATTTGATAAATACAACTTTATTAAGTTGTTTAATTGGGGGGGGGGGGGGTCATATGCTAACAAGTTTCAATCACTGTAGCGCATTGGAATTCAACATTGTATCTCCCTAGCAATCCATTATGACAACAATATTTCATTCAAGTATCGGCAAATTAAATATTACTACATAGCTATAAGAGAAGCACCATAGAAAACTGATTATTGCTCATGTAGTTTGTATGCCTTAGCATATATTGAGTTTTGGAAAGGGCCAGTTAAGATAACTAATGCTCCAGTTGGAGGGATAGGAGATGGTCTAACACCTGCAGCTATTGCTGAAAGGGAAATGGTTCACAACAGATAGATTGCAGTTGAGAATCAAAGGAATGAGGAGTTAACTGGAAGGGGCACACAGACATCGAGAGTTGATTTAGAGGCAACTTGTGATGGTCATGTTGTGCATCTAACAAGGATTTACTTGGATCTCCTTAATGTTATGTTTGTCTGGGTTGTAATAGTTCTTACTAGAATTGGATCTAGTCTACTAAAAATTTCTTTAGTCTCATTAGTTGGTTGTTTTTTATTTTTGGTAGGTGGATGTTTAAACCTGCTCTACGTTTAGTAACTCAGATGTTTTTAGTTTTAATGCTTTGGATCCCCTGCTTAGGGCTCTCAGTTTCAAAAGGAAAAAAAAAAACTATTTACTTTATACTTATCGTGCATTTGCAATACATTTGCATATTAATATTGAACAGTTCAAGAAACACGTACTTCATCCATTGATATTCTCAAAGGCCAACAGAATTGAGGTCATTAAAACAATAATCAAGGCATCACATAGACAGTTTTGTAAATCAAAAGCTATTCTAGATTGTTTTATGTTACCACCTAATTGGTGCAATTTCAATTTAACAATGCAAAGTTTCATGTTTGTTGATAAGTAACCGAATAAAAAAAAAAAGCAACTTCCTGACTTGGCACAACTGAGGAAATTTAGACCATTATAGAAAGAGAATTATGGCAAGAATATTAGGCATATATACAACTGTAGTTTTTCCATCTATTTAAAATATTGGCTAAAATGTTACGGCTTGACAACGTTCTTTTGATTAAGGATTTACGGTTATGTTTGGTTGAGCCAAGTTAGAGCTGTTAACTTTCAAATCCCACGGAACCAAACATATTTGAATTTAGTGAGGTGTGCTCTAACTTCATTCTACTTCTCTAGTTTGACAAAATGTTGAATTAGAGAAGTTTGTTGTGATTACCAACTTTACAAAAATCAATAAAAATAATTAATGTAATTGTTATTATTATTACTATTACTACTACATCTACTTGTGTAGTAATTATAATATTAATTATTATTATATAGTAATAATAATATTTATTGTGATTAAAATAATAATAATAATAATAATAAATACATTATTATTATTTATCTAATCATAACATTAATTGTAAATGTAATTAGTTATAAAAAGAAAAAATATATAAACTAATCATTATTATTTTTCTTCCATCTCTAACCCCGACATACCACACCAAATGACATTTTCTAACTTCAAATTAGCACTAATTTTCCACAATCTCTAACTTCACTAACTTCAAAAGTACTAACTTCGGCCTCTAACTTCATTAACTTCAACTCTAGGTTTGGCTCTGACTTTAGGTTGAAAGGTTTAATTATGCCACTTACTTAAGTCAATCCTACAATTTCTTAAACATACAAAATTTCATGTTTTCTTTACTCCAATGTTGCGAAAGCACATTGGAGGAGAGGAACTAAACAGGTAAATAAAATTACATCCAAGCATACTTTTCTTCAAAAACTAGCAACTATTTAATCCTAATACATGTCTCTTACCATAAAATATCATTGGAACATTTACTCTCCTTTTCCAGATGGTCGCATATGATCAAACAAGACCATCTCTTTGTAACTGATATTCAACTCAGATTATTTGTGCGGTTAATGTTCAGAACCTTTCTTAATTATTTTCTAAAGCGCTCTTTTTGCATCTCCAAGAGTTTACACTCCATGGTCCACCTCCAATGACAGCCTCTGAATATTAAACTGCAATTAATAGAAATGATCATGTACCATTTGTTACAAAATTGCTACAGGAAACAACTAAAAACAATACATGCATGAAACCATTATCTGAGCACCTAATTTCAGCACCTTTTCTGCAAAAGTGAACCAGATGAACGACTCTACCACTTCTCTTTCAAAAAGAACAGAAAAACATTATTTGTCAGATGTGCATTTACAAGGTAAAATCTTTATTTATCAGATGTTTCCTAAACTGGCTGAGGTAAAATAGTTCAATATGTCATGTCTTTTATAGTTGATTTCGGGGCCAAAAGCAGCATGTTCTACTGGTAAACTAGAAAATGAGGAGAATAAAATTCAGTCACATGTTCTTTAAAAATTATGAACAGTGTAAATAAGTGACTTCTCAAAATGAAAAGAACCACCACCAGAAGGAAGAAGATGCATTTTTCCATTCTCTAGAACTAGAGAAACGAGTTGGACTGCTGGTGTATATAGGGAGGCGGGAGGCCAAGAGCAGTAAAGGATTGCTGACTCCCTTAATCCTTCAACAAGGAATAACTGGTCTATAACAAGAAGGATCTCATCTCTGGACATCTCCAAGTTGCTTTCATCACCATCTCCATTAGATTTCTTCTTCTCTCTGTGAGGCTGAAGAGAATCACCACCTCCACTAGTCAGAGGGGTTGAATAAGGAATAAGAATAAGGATTTCGAAATACATGCTTGTCCAAATTTCTTATTCTAATACTATGGTTTTGTTAGAATATAAGGGTCCAAATTCCTTATGCTTGTGTTGTTTGGATTTTACAAGAATAAAAATAATTTGGAGCTTATTCTTATCCGATTCCTTATTCTTGCGCATCCAAACACACTCACGCATTCAAGTAGAGAAAACTATTTAGCCCGAATGCGCTGTAGTACCTGTTTTGCATAACCCTTTAAGTACTGGTACCGAAACGTACATGAGGTCTACAAATGTGTGCGCGCGCGTGCTTGTGTATATTTACTTTCCAAACAGAACTATTGGATACTTTCACTGAGCCAAGTTAAGTATATCACTAAGCTTTAATCAAACTCTGTAACAACTGTGTGTTTGTGCCGTCACAGTTTGTTTGATTATTTGTCTGTTTTGGTTGGTTCAAGGATCAATCATATAAAGAAATCCTCACACGTGCTAGAAACTTCGATTGCATATTGTTTTCAACTGCCTAGTCCAAATTATATCAGACCAGATCGAAGAGGAGAACAAAATTCTTTGAAGCAGAGATATTCAAGTTTTTTAATTATGTTTGTCTTTGTGAGAGACTTTTGATTCCGAAAACATAAAAACTTATAGTACTTAAGTTATCATTTACTGCATTTAATGTCAGTACGTCACTATAAATTAGAATTAACCAGAGGTAATGACAGGAAAAATATTTTTCGTCATTTGATATCAGCGAAATTCCTTAGTCTTCGAAACATGTCACTAGGACATGATGTCATTGTCACGGAAAGTGAAATTATTAGAATTAACTTATTCACCTAGTAACATAAATATAGTTTAGCCGAAATAATCACAGATTTCTCAAATGGTGCAATGTGATTTCCACAATACAGCTTCACCAAGGATGCTCCAAATTTCATTCATAATACAGAATATATACCAGAGCATATGTCAACAATTCATAAGATCAAATTTGCAAAATGGATTGGAATCCAGGCTCATGTTCAAACAACCGAGTCTACAAAATCTTAATTAAAGGAATGTTTACAACCAACCATCAAGAAAGAACAACTTAGCAAACAGACATACTGACTGCAGATAACTATCTCTCTGGATAAACCCGATTACTTAAATATATTCACTTCCAAGATAAATTACTAAAAGACCACAAAACCACATCTTACTTCTAACCAGTGTTTTGCATGCCAGCAGCAATACCCTTCATGGTCAAGATCAAGGTATCCTCAAGACCTGGTGCATACTCGCTGGCAGGGTTGAGCTTGACCAATTCAGCTGGCTTGGTTGAAGCAGGATCTGAATCCGCTGACACCTGGGACAAAACAGACTTCTTCCTGCTCGCAGATTGGGTCGCCATTTTATGGAATCTTGGGTCACGGATCCTCTTCAATGTATAGGCTTGGCAGACATTCAGAGCTGTCGTGTAAGAATCACGCAGTTTAAGCCTCTGCCTGAGGGTTGGGTCCCCCTCTAGTACTTCCTTGTGTCCTGCAATCTATGCAATTTACACAAAAGGACTTGCATTAGATTATAGAATGCATATCAGATAAGACAGTAACTGTTGGGTCCCCCTCTAATACTTTATAGGTGCTACATTTCTATTTCCATCTCTTTGATTATTGCATTGCTTTATGGCATCAAGTGACTTTTACATATCAGATAAGACCATAATTGTTTTAATAGGAACTAACAGAAAATTTTAAGAAAGATTAATGTATAGAGGTAATTTATTGACCAGTTCAATTCACCTGCAGTAGAAGTTTTTTGGTCTCGTCATATTTATCCCTCAGTCGTTCACCAAACGGTCTCAGATCCTCAGAAACTAACAGCCTATCATACAGTGCTGCAATCCCAGGATCACCTTTTGCAAACACCATCTCAATCAAATCCAAAGTGACCCTAAAGAATGGCCACTCATTATACATATCTTTGAGCATTTGCTTATTTTGAGGTCCTTTGTTAATCACATCCTTGAAGGCCTCGCCAAAGCCGAGCCATACAGGAAGATGGAAACGTGTCTGTGTCCACGCAAATATCCATGGAATAGCACGAAGTGTCTCGATCCCACCACTTGGCTTTCTCTTGGAAGGCCGGCTGCCAATGTTCATTCTGCCATACTCAGTTTCTGGAGTCGCCTAGAAAAATTAAATAGAGGGAAATTTATTATCTTATTTGTCTTCATGGTTAATTACAAGATTCGCTATTTATCAAAACAGTCAAATGCATCAGTTGCAGGAACTAACATTACCTACTTGAAACAAAGTCAGCTCCCAAGTTTCATTGTCATTTTTTGGTTCATTTTTATCTGTTTGCATCCATAGTGGGCATATATTGTTGCATTAGGCCAGGGCAGGACAATTCCTTCTTTGTTTGTTTCACAGTTTAGAAAGAACAGAACTATATGAAGATTTGCATTGATTGTTCCAGGAACATGGGCAACTCATTGATAACAAAGGCATAAAACAAACTTATGTTTAGGTGAAAAGAAACACTCACGAGACGGAAATACTCGACAAATCTTGGCTCCTGAAAGACAATGGACCTATACTCCTTGGTTGCAATGACTGCCATCTCATCCATCAACGCACGCCATTCAGGCTTTGGTGAAACTGGTGGGTGCATGCCGTGCTCCAGTGTGGCAGCTGTGAAACGCTGAAGTGTATTAAAGCAGAGGTGCTCCTCTCCAAAGGAGTGCTCTATCACCTCACCTTGTACGGTGACACGAAGCGATCCACGGATGGTGTCAGGAGGTTGGGAGAGAATGGCCAAATGAGTAGGGCCACCTCCCCTTCCCACTGTACCACCACGGCCATGGAACATTGTTAATTTCACCCCAAACTTCTGAGCAACCTTTATGAGATCCTCCTGAGTCTTGTACATTTGCCATGCAGCTGAAAGACGGCCAGCATCCTTGCCAGAGTCAGAGTACCTGAAATTTCCATTAGATATCTAGATAAGACTGCACCTGCCAATTGAGAAAAGTTCTGATTCTTATGTTGGTTCAGCGATAAGTTCGGTAGCTTGTGGTATTTTTATTGATCAGTTATATTTCAGCTGCAGTGGTACTAAATCTTTAGTTACAAAGTAGTAGTATATCAGATTTTATTATTTAATCTTCAATTTATTCTAATATTACTCAGTAACATTCAATATGAATAATGGTGTAATACCCAATCATGACCTCCTGCTTTCCATTGATCCGACTCATATATGACTCGATTGAGAAGAGCCTTTCCATTGCTGCGGGGGCCCCCTGCAGGTCTGCAAGCTTCTCAAAAAGTGGGACTACTCTGAGCGGCTTCTCTATGTGGCACTCCTTCTGCAACAGCTCAACTGCCAGAACATCTGATGGTGCTGTTGCCATAGAAATAACATAAGCTCCGAAGGAATCATGTGGCAACTCTGCAATAACATTTAAAGTTTCCAACACATCAATTATCTCGTCAGTTTTAGGTAAGTCGCAGCCAAAAAGAGGGCGGCGGCTGTGCATCTCTGAGACAAGCCACTCCTGGCGTTTCTCCTCAGGCCACTCACGGTAGGAACCGAGTCCGATGTGTTGTGTGATGGCATCAAGGACATCAGTGTGGCGGTCAGATACTTGGCGTATGTCAAGCTTCACGAGGGAGAGACCAAAGGTTGAGACCTGGCGCATGAAATCCAGGAGGCTCCCATCAGCAATTTGTTTGTCGCCGCACTCACAGAGGGAACGGTAGCAAAGCTCCAAAGGTGCCAGAAACTACCATTTGAAGGACAAGAAAGTTCTGTTATCTTATTTGAATGCATGAATGTTATGAGAAATATTACAATGATATAAAGCTTACTTTGACTATGTTTGGAAATTTGCAAATGTGAACATTTTAAAGAATATAGAGATCACCATAAATTGGTGTTCACGCAAATAGATTACAAGTACACTCATGCAAAGCATTCTATTCATTACCAATTGTGAATTACAAATTGTGGCGTGTCATGTGTGTTGACACGATAGGACCCACGCGTGTTACTACGACACGACACGCCGCATGTACGGATTTAACACGATACAATGTGTTGGTGTGTTGTGTTAAAACTGTATTGTGTTGGCTTTTTCACATTTTGAATTTTAAAATTTTAAAAATATTTAAATCTGTATTGTGTAATTTGTGTTGGCCTTCTCTTGTACTGAGAACATGTCAACGCAATACGACATGGTGCCAAACATGACCCTTTGACACAACACACCACAATATGACAAGATTGCAATTCACTATTATCAATTAAAAAAGTGTTTGCAGCACCAAAATAGAACTAAATTGTATATTTAAAGGATTTTATCTGGCCTAATTCTGGTACTTGTGAAAAAAAATTAGCTGTATTTATTTATCTTCAATAACACGTGAATACTAAAGAAAAATCATAAGTGATATTACAAATAAATGAAATATCTATAGAACTAATAATGCTAACTTTTTAGGAGCGTAAAAGAAACAACCAACCTCTTCAACGCTAGTAAAGATCATTGAATCATCTAGGTCAGAGCAGGGTGCACCATCCAATAGAAGTCGTGCATGCTCACCAGTGTAGTACAGCTTATCCCTCACCTCAGCAAGCACAACACGGTATGGTTCATTTTGAGGAATCTTTTTCCAAAATTCTGCAATGGGAACACTATATTAAAACCAGAAAAAGCAGACCTCAAATCTTTAAGTACTCTACAAGAAACCAGATACAGATAAAGAGTTTTTATACCAATGTAGTGCCTTGCCATCTCTTTCCCAGATTGGTGTATTTTTTCTGCCTCAGCTTTAAGTTCTTCATTGCAGCGCCACATAGAAAGCTAAAGAATAGAAAGCATATATAGTTAAAAGCAACAACAACATGGTCATAAATATAGTCAGGTGGCATATACAAAACACACCTGAAACATAAGATCTTCGATCTGAGCAAAGTACAAATTTGCAGCCATGAGGCGAGCCAACAAGCACACATCCCTTGTAACCTCTGGTGTAACTCGTGGGTTTCCTAATTACATGAGAAAAGAACAGAAATTAGCATTTAGGAATGAAGATATATATATGGCCAGCATTTTATATGAATGGAGATGCACAAAATTATAAAGAAAATGCTTGCAGTAAATAGTACGCAACTTATTTTTACTGCATAAATGTAAGGAAAGTTGTCTTGAGAAACTCTGAACTTAACAAATCATTTCTAGAGTCAGAATTCAAATACCTTGCTTTTTGTCATATATTGTACCCAACAATTGGTGTATCTACCAAAGCAAAAATGTACATGGAAAAGAGCTTCCGAATTATTATAGGGATAGCATTGTCAGTAAACTAACATGCCAATACGTACTAGCTCAATGGAGAAACTAGTTACCGAAAAGAAAGGGCTGAAATGGGAAATTAATCAAATTATCACAAACCAGAATTGTCCTGACCACACTGGGAATGTTAAATGTTTCTTCACAGAAAAGAAGAAAGTCAATTGTCAATGTTCCTACTTTTCCATTTTTAATAAAAAAAAATTGAAGCCAAATTAGGCACGTGGATGACCAGATAAAATTCAAAGAAATGGAGACCAACTCTTCAACCAAAATCCACACAAAATGAAAAAATTATCTCTACTCATTGTGCCAACATTATAAGAAAAGGATAGATCAGGTTGAAATATAAGGAGAGCAATTCTATCATGTTAAGGCCAAGTTAAAAGAAAAACAGAACTGGAACATTTAGCGCATTTTTTAAGAAAAACAATGTACCATCACGATCCCCGCCCATCCAAGAAGAGAATTGAATGAGAGGTGCATTATGAGGTAATCGCTCCTCGATTCCGATGTTCTTCAATGCAGTGTCAACACGACGCAAGAACTTAGGCACACCCTTCCATATCGTTTCATAAAAGTAGCTCATGCCAGCACGCATTTCATCTTGAGGAGTAGGTTGTGTTCTGCGGATCTCGTCAGTTCTAAATGCTGCTAGAATCTGAAAAAGGAAGGCACAAAAAATGGAGAAAATGAGAAAATTATGTGAGCTTTTCATGATTTGTTACTTAGTTTAGACAATTGGCCATTAATTAGCTAACCACAAATTGTTCAGTCCTCATGCAGGTTTGCAGATAAGTCTGTGTTTCTATATATAAACATCATCAGTATTGAATTTGGACACAGCTAAAAATGATCATTTTTTTCTTTTTTGTAACATTGTGTTGGAGCAGGAAACAGTTTCTTTTTGGCAACATTCTTAAGGCATTGAACTTCCTATTTTTTTATGAGAAGATGCACTGGTGTAGAGTGTAAACCATGAGAAGTTCAAAGCTCCAGCGACAACAAATTACATTTGGTATTTTTAAAACCTTTTTACTTTTATTAATAACCTATGTGATCTACCAACGATCCTTATATACTTTAATTGACTATAAAAAAATATTGAAATCAACTTTATGATATTTTGAACAATATCACAATAATCCTGATTTGTTTAGTAGGCATTTCAGTGAGATGGGCACAGATGAAAGATTGAAAGGACATGAACGGAAACACCGAAACAGCTCAACTTACCTCTCTCTGAAGAGACTCATCAAGCTCTTGTTTATCATCAACGGTAATGTCTTTTGCACAACATTGTCTCAAGCAAGTCCTTATCCTGTGGATTAATTGGAGAATATATTAGAAACATACGTTTTTGAGCTATTTGAAATATATTACTATTACCAGAACTGAAGTTGAACGATATGACGAGTAAAGGTATATTGGGCCTTAATACAAGGCCTAAAGTAACAAAAAACAATTAAATAACTTATCAACCAACAGCCAATCTCAGATATGAACCATCAAGTAGTTGAAATTGACACTATAGCGCAACAGTTGGTATTGGGCTGAACAATCAATTTTAGAAAAATACATTAAACATTTTTGGACAGTTGAGCATCACCCAACAATTCCAATGGTACAGCTGTTTTACCCCAACAGTCTTGAGGATTTTGAAACACCAATGGTCGACAGTAAATCACGTTCCCACTCCACTCGAGACATAATGGTCGACAGTAAGTCCAAATAAACAAAAGGAATTATGCTTCTGGGTTACCTGCCATGCTTTTGTAGAACAGATCGGCGAATAGACTGAGTAGGGTGAGCAGTGAAAACAAGGTCAACAGTCTGATTTTTCAATGCCTCAAAAACCTCCTCCTTCGACTTGCCTACCTCAGACACGAGCCTTTTCAGGGTTTCTTCTATGTCTGACTCAGTTGTTGCGGATGCCTCATCACAGAAATCACCCTTCTTTATCAGCTTGTTCCTCCTACATAGAAAAGACAAAATTTGTAGCTCAATTTTAGAATTGCATACACGATTGAAGTATTGAACTCCCTCTTTACGAGAAAATACTGATAAAGATAAAGAAAAGTAACTTCAAAAATTTTGGCGATACATGCATTTTTTTATCGTATAAGGCAAGCTCAATTTTAATTTGCAAGTATTAATGATTTAGCTTAATAGTTGAAATGGTCATTTTACAATTTGGTATTGAAGCACTTGCCAGTTGCCACATTGAACTACATTATGGCTAAACTAAAGAGCCCAACATGCATGCACACTATCGCATAATTTCATTATGCGTTCATGCATGAAAACATGAAATTGCGCTGTGATACAGAATATTTCATAAGGACGTTGTTTGGATTTTAAGTTTTTGTACCTGCGATACGCAATCTGAACCTCCTCGGCGAGATTGGCTAGATTAAGCATGTGAGAAAAGGAGCTAGCTACCACAATTGCATCACCAGGATCAAGGCTCATCAGTAGTTTCCCAAGCTCGTCGAGCTTTTCTATATTGTGATCCTTTTCATACTCTGCAGAAAGCTCATAGCTTTCTTGCACCTGATCATAAAAATTATTTTAAGAAAGTTTTATTCTAAAATTACCCAAGCCTTTTCCAAAGAAGAAGATGTAAATTATCTGAAATATTATTTCCCCAAATTAGAGATCAATCTGTTGATTTTTAACTGGATTTCTTACCAAATTGATTTGCCTTTCTTTCTTTTTGTTCTTTAATAATGTAGCCAACCTATTGATTTATTAGTTGTTTGTTTCTTATACTGCGTTTTTTTCCAAAATAAATAATATATGGTTTGTCTGATCAAAGTAACTACTAAAATTCAGAAAAATCAACTGATAGAACTTATCATAGAGCGAAATTCTTTCAAAATCTCAGAAAAGCTGTCCCCTTTCTCTTGAGAAACGAAAATCTCCTTCAAACTCCAATTTGTACCACTTAAATATATTTAATTCTGACAAATTTTAAGTTGACAGGCACAAAAAACTATTAAAATTCACGTTCGTTTATTTAGAAGTAACAAAACAATACCAAATCACGAAGCTTGTCGCCATGCGAACCTTGCAAGATATCCAAAAATCGATCGACAAGCAACGCATCGTACTCGACGAGCTTGTCATCATCCGACACCTTCCCTGGCACAAGTAGCCTCAACTGCGCATCGATAGACTGGTGCTTCTCCAACGGAGCATTGTTGGTTGTGCCTCCACCACCATTTTTACTTGCATGAACAGCCCTAGACATTTCTTCTCTGAAAGAAATCGAGAGAAGAGGTTGTATTTATAGACAGCAACACGAGAGATCAACGCACGGCGTTGGTGGAAGAGAACTCAAAGAGAGAGAGAGAGAGAGAGAGAGGTTGGAAAAAGGTTGGGTATTTGTTTGAACAGGGGATGGAGGTTGTACAAGGATGCTCTGGTTTGAAGGGGAGAGAGAGAAGGGGGTTCTGTCGTTTTATGGGAAAGAAAACGGGAGATGGGGAAGCGTTTCTGGTTTCTCTCTCTAAAAGAAGAAAGCCATGGATTGGACGAGATTGCCCTCCTAAATAAAGCGCGGGCAAAAATAGGGTTCGCCTCCTCTCAAATTATTCGGAGTTTATTTTGACACTAGTGGAGAATCTGAACCGTTTATTTTAGATCAGACGGACCTGATCAGAAATGAACCGTCCGTTTGATTATTATTATTATTATTACTATCAAATTAAGACTAATTATTTTCAGACGAGCACAAATTGGAAAAGCTGATTTAATGCGGTCTGACACTAATCGGTGGCAGGATCAGGGATGGTATCATATTAGGAGATTTGTTGGTGTTAATTTCGGACAATTAAAGAAAAGAATCTCAATTAGGCATGTTTAACTGTTCTATTTCATTTTTAGTCAACGAATATTCCTTTTGTATTTCCGGGAGATTAAGGTTTCAAAACAAATTTTATTCAATCGGCAACCTAGAATTTTTTTATGTCGGTTTTGTTAGTTGTTTTATTGTGTTATAATTCATGTTAACTAATAACTAAAAATAATTTTGACTAATTGTCTTTATCATTAGTTTGACAAATAATTGCATAAGTTGTCAATTGTAATATCAATTAATTAGAAAACCAAATTAAAACAAGAGAATAAGTTTAAAAAAACATGATTAAATAATTTGAAATAGTTAAGTGACTCAAATAAATTAAATTATTATTAAAGTGAAGTTCGAGGGCTTGATTTAATCGTATACAATATTGAGGCTCAAAATCAGACTGTATATTTTGAACTTTCTAAAATGAGATAGGTCCGTATATACCTTTTCGATGCTCTTAAAAATTTTGGAAAGAAAAAAGGTGCTAAAAACAAAAGCTGTATATTTTGAACGGTCCGAATCTCACGTGATAATTACACCATAGTACAATTATGATACGTGTCAATTGAACATGTCAAATATGTGGTACATTTTTTAAAATATGTACTAGTTAAAATCAAATGGTTTGTACAATTGTACTATATGCTATAGTCCATAGTTATGTTTCTGTTGTGATAATGAAATAGAAGCATATCTTCAAATTAAACAACCACTAATTACAGCCAAATTAAATAATAAAATTTTTACAAATGTGAGTTGGACTGTCCAATGTGAAGTTCTAAATTTTGAATAATAAGTTGCAAGTTAATAACCTCTTTATTTTAATGCTGCAATAAGAAAGGGTTCAAAACCTCCTAACTTTTTCGGAATAAAATTTCAACAAGGAATTCCACAACTGTGTTTCCGACATGCTACCTTCAAAATGTATAGTTTTTTTTTTTATATCATTAGACCAAAAATCGGTTATAACTCAAATATAATTTAAATTTCAAAGCGTCAAACACATAAAAATATGATAAATTTTTACACAAATTTTATCGTTCATTACATGTCTATAATTTGCAACCATTCGTATATCTTGCCCTTTTTAATAAAATTTTGAATGGCGCTTAAAATAGTAGTTAGTATTAATCTTAAGTATACATTTTTTTTTTCAAATGAAAGGAGCAAATGAATACACTAATATATTAGACTCATTTATTGCGTTTTTTAACCTTTTGAGGAAGTCTTTGATGATTTAACTGATGAGCTAGTTTATTAAAGAGACGCCTACAATTAATTTCCAATGTCACTAGGTTAAGGTTACGTTTTGAATTTTGACTTTCGAGCAGTTTTGAATGACTTTGGTGACTTTCGAGGGGTATCGAATTCACTGCTAAGTTGCCTACGGGCCTTTAAAGTCAAAAAAAAAAAAAAAAATTCACTGCTAAGTTATTGAATGGTATGGAGAAGTTTATTCGATCTTTTTAACATAATAAATGTAGCTTGTGTGATAGATTAGAGCTGTTGGATCCAAAATAGTGTAAAGAGATTTAATAATTAAATAAGGCACATAAAAAAAAATCTTTGATAATCAACAATTAGGTGCTAGGTGGTATGTATGATGTATCTTATCTAGTGGGGAGTAAAGAATTTACTTTTAAATATTTATAGGGGATTTTGTAATTGAGTTTTTAATTCGCGTCTTCTACTTAAAAGAGTATCTTTTGCCACTAAAATAAAAAATTAATTTCGGAGAATCTTTTTTTTTTAAAAAAACAATCAGTTTTGGAGAATCAGTAATGATTTCAAACATAGTGATGATAATAAATATTTCAACGAATAATCCTATTATATATGTATAATTTTTATCTAGCACATTTTTTAATTAATTTCCAAAACATCATGCTCAAAATACATTATTCATTCCGCACTATTCATAAATTTAGTAACTCTTTTTGCTTTTTAAAGTATCAATATTTTAAGTATATCTCTACTACTTATAAAGCACCCTTAGCAAGGTCAGCATTTTTCACACAAATGGGTCCAAACAATTTTGTTAGCATCATTATAAACCATTGATTAATATGATGTACGATTTGGATCGTTATTTCTATAAAGAAGTCGACTCTACACATAAATAAGTCAAGTCGCTGGATGGTAGCGCTAATTTTTGCGTAGCTAAACATCCTGAGTTCGAGTCCCCGTTTCTGCGCTTAAACCATTTTTCTTTTTCGCTGCTCCCTAAAGAAAAGGATTAATTCTTTCTGCTACCGCGTTATCCCTATTTCTTTCTCTCGCTGAACCCTAATTTTTTTTCTGTCGCCGCCTTCAGAATCATCGCTGAACCTTCTCTTTCCTCCGCGCTCACTCTCGATCAAACCTACTCACTCTCACCTCTCTGCCTCCTCCGCCAATTCCGCCCCATCCCAAGTCTCGGACTCTTCTCCTCCCGACGCTCGTCTCCTCCTCTTCATTCGCCAGCCCCTCCTCCATGTGCGATCTCCGGTGTCGTTCGCCCCCTCCGATTGATATAGTAGACAAATATGCAGAGGCTAAAAGAAGAAGAAAAGAGACAGAGGCGGCAGAGAAAGAAGCCATGGATCCCTACAAGGTAAAATCGTTTTTTTCTCTTTGATTCAATTGATATAGGTTTCCAATCATCTCAGACCACAATTTCCAATCAATGGAATTGAAGAAATCAATGGAGGCATTCAAGAAGGGGCCTTGGTCGAAGGAGGAAGACGCAATACTACTTGATTGGGTGGCTGTTAATGGGCCCCACAATTGGAGCTCCATTCAATCCAAAGGAAGACTCATGCGCACTGGCAAGTCCTGCCGCCTCAGATGGGTCAATAAGCTCCGACTTGGTTTAAAGAAGTAAGTGTACTTATACTGTTTTTGTTTGCTTCTTCCTTTTTTTTTCTTTGTTTTTTTTTTTTTTTTGAGAATTTCCATGACAACAATATTTTGCATGTTTGGATTAGAACAGTCAGTTTGAAAATTTATTTTTTGTATAATATGCAAATTAACATTGTTAGTGGTGATGTAATTTGACTTACAGATGCTCCTTTTAGTTAATTTGACTAGGTCTAATTGTTAGTTCGGTTATAGATTTAATCTTCATGTGTTAACACTTAACAGCATAAGCAATTTTGCAAAGGACTGCTTTTAGCGATAGATTTGATCTTCTCTTCTTTCGTGTTTTCTCCTCTTTTGTTATTGTGTACTTGTACTTGGATTTGGTAGTGCGTTTTAATTAAGTTTTTCTTCCCTTAATTGATGGTTTATGCACCGGTTAGACCACAAAATTTGGTAATGCTACGCGGTTGAAATTGTAATTGTTGCAAACAACAATTTTTGTGTTGAATATCTTTTGACAAAGTTTTCTACAGGGGCCGCAAATTTTCGCCAGCAGAAGAAGAGATGGTGGTAAAACTTCAGGGTGAGATTGGCAATAAGTGGGCGCACATCGCATAATTCTTCCCGGGACGCACTGACAACAATGATATAGACCACAAAAGAGGCTTGCTCGCAACAAGCGGGACCCTCTTTCTCCTTCAGTCCGCCTGTCTTTTTTAATCTCCTTCCATTGAGCGAGCAAGCGAGAGAGAGAGAGAGATTGAGTTGAGAAGAAAGACATGGGGAAGAAGAAGAAGAGAGCAGTGGAGAAGGTGTTCTGTTACTACTGCGACAGGGAATTCGACGACGAGAAAATCCTGGTTCAACACCAGAAGGCGAAGCATTTCAAGTGCCACGTGTGTCACAAGAAGCTCTCCACCGCCTCTGGCATGACCATCCATTTCTTGCAAGTCCATAAAGAATCTGTCACCAAGTATCTCTCTTTCTTTTCTTTTACTGATTTTGTCTTCTCAATTTATTTAGAATTGGTGTGAATCTGCAATTATTATGTTAATGCTATAGACTTGAATTTGTTCTTTTGTTATCTTTAACAAGAAAAGGAACAATAAGACTTGATTAACTCAGTAAGGAACCAATTTGACAGTGAAGATAAAATTGTTTCCAAGATACGAGGAATAACAATGCAATACAGTTTAATTTGGATAGGCGTTAGAATTCTGTCCTATCGTGGTATTTGTATTTAATGAATGCAGTGTCTATAGTTGTTAGTGACACCACTCCTTAATTACCAAGTATTATATCAGGGTCTTTTGCCTACAAAATATAAAATGTCATTTCATATGCCTCGAAAGGAGACACACCTATATGGTCGTAATTATTATTAGTGTATCATCAGCAATATCATTATCAGTGCATCCTTGATCAGTTATCGGAGCATGCATGTTGGTCCTCCTTTGTGTTGTGCACCTATGTGGTCATATTTGTTAAAAGTGGATCATTGGTCATAGTCATTATTGTTGTACCCTTATCAGTTATAGGAGCATGCATATCAATCCTCGTAACTTAGTTGTGCACCTATTTTGTCATATCCATTGCCAGCGTATTATCGGCCACAAAGCAAAAAACATTGAAGATACATTCACATTTTGTTCTATCCCTAATTGAGCCGTGCAGCTTGCTTTCATTGCTTTATCCTTTCTGAACAACCTTTTTAATTTAATAAAAATTTATGCAGAGTTCCAAATGCGAAACCTGACAGAGAATCAACAGAAATTGAGATATTTGGTATGCAAGGAGTTCCTCCTGAAATACTAGCTGCTCATTATGGGGAAGGTAAATTGAGATATTTGGTATGTTTTGTCGTTGAATACAGATGATCCTTGTAAAGGAGTAGAGTGATTCGTTGGCACAATCAGGGGCAACCGAGATAAATTGGCAAACCAAAAGCATTACTGAAGGTCCTTAATCAATGAAGTCCATTCAAAATAATGAGTATGTTCAAGCTAACGAGGCCTATGTGGCTAAGGTATTTTCTCCATTTTTAGCACTGATGTCGTATTAGTTTGGAACTGCGTGCATTCTTAGATTTTGTGCCTTAAATAATGTTCACTGCTCATTTTCATATGTATTAGTTAAATACTGGTACATACCTGAGGTGCCATTTTAGATCACAATTTTTTTTTCCCTTTTGATTTTAAATAGGTTTTGTTTCCAAGTTTCCTGCAATCTATCTTTCTTTTTTGAAGGTGATTCATCCATCTGATGCGCAAGCAGATGGTGAACTTAGTATTTCTGATGGTGATACCATTGTTGATCGTCAGGTACATATTTAAATTAGCCCATAAATTTCCAAGGACTTGAAAAAAGTTCTCTGGCTCAATTAAGTTCACGAATCACCTCAATTTATTTTTCCACCTGAATGATTATGCAGGTGTCAACTAATGGATGGTCAGAGGGAGAGTGCTAAGGAAGAACTGGGTGGTTTCCATCAGTCTATGTCCAGTGTAGAGACGAAGTCCCATCCGGTACAGTAATTGGTTTTCCCTTCATCTATACCTTTATTTATGTTGCTTTTTTCTGTTAGTCTGTAACTGAAGAGATTGATAGGCTGAAGACGAGCCAGCTTGATGCTAGAAAAAATATGCAGTACTTCCTTCAAACATATTTGGAAGACCTAAATAACCAGATCATCAATGTGGTGCAGAAAATGAAAACCCCATCTGTTCCTGATTATTCAATTTGGTATGATAATCGGTAATCTTTTATTTGAATTCATAAGAATTTTAATTCATAAATCTGGAAATTTTTCCACATAATTTTTCTTATAATTCATCTCACGTAGCTTTGGATGACCTATAATTTAAAACAAGCAATGCAGTAGGAGCAATGAACTGATAAATAACGTCAAGGATCTTGCTTCAAAAAAACAAAAAGACAGCTGCTCTGGAAGAGCTATCAAGGATTGAGGTAGGTTCATCACGAATTTGTTCTTTATTTGGCTCTTTGATCTCTATTATGTGGTTTTAATTAATTTTCTGGTTCATCTATATGCATTTTTAGATGGAAAAGTTCTTTTCAAAATGGACCACCGGTAAGCCTTCAGGGATCTGTATGGAAGAAGGGCAATTTCGTCACTTGATAATTAGTTATGGGCTCAGCAGTCGGCACACATTGACAAACTAGAAACATGCTATAACCTGATAGCTGATACCCGCATAGTTCAATAATCTATGCTCCTATTTTTCCTTGTTTGATTTTGCATTTTCCATTGTAAGTTAGTCTGGACTACTAACTAGGTTTTTATTTATGTACTTCAATATAAATTATGGAAATATATTAGGTATTAGCTTCTCAATGTTCTTTAGCTGTATAAATTAACTAGTTTTTTTTTTTTTTTGAAATAAAGCCCGTAGGCAATTCATATTGGTTTTTTTTTATTTTTATACACTTGGCACTTAGCTACTGAGAGAAGCTATTTGCGTTGGTTGTTTAAGGAATAGTTAATTGTTCTAGACTTTTTTTTTTCTATGTATGTCATGAATTACGTTAGAGAAAAGAAATTGTTTGGAATTATTTGTGTATATTTTCTGTTTGGTTCCTTATTTCTGTAAGATTTTTTTTCCAATTTGGAGTTGGAGGCCATCAATAAACTGATATGATTATTACAATTGGTTAATTGCCTTTTCATTCTACCCAGCTAATGACGTTGAGGAAACAAAGAAATAGAGATCGTTATTTGGAACCTATTTGGTAACATAAATCAAATGAAATCAAACACATATCACTAGGTTATCTAAAATACAAATTTATTAATTATGTTTTGGGTTTTATGCTCTTACCCAAAAATTTCACTAAATGATTATACATAATTCAAAGCTGTTAAAATATCATTGAATACTTGCTTATTTTATCTCAATTGGTTAACGTATTAGCTTGATTTTTTTCCTTGGATAGTCTTTTACATTTGGTATGTTTTCCTGTACAATCCCGTTACATCTCTTGTTTATTATAGACGTTTATATATCGTCTTTAATTAGTATATTAGTGTATATAATAAATTATTCAATGAGAAGAAATTTATTATTTTTTATTGATGCTAATTTCAGCTGGTTTGTTAATTTTTTTTTAATCAAAATAATAAAGTAACTTCACTATACATTTTTTTAACCAAATTAACAAACTAACTTCAGCTGGTTTGTTCATTTTCTTTTTTTTTAATAAAATAAAATGCTAATTTCAGCTTAGCAAAATATATGGTGCTGAAATTAAGATTTACGGTTTGAAGATGGTCTAATTTTTTAAGAAGAATTCTTTAAGAACAAAAAAAATCACACAAAAATAATATATACTAAAAGTCTTTAATTATTTTTAAATATATCAAATAAAAAATTGCCCGCACATTGAGCGGGCACTGCTGCTAGTATAATTATAATAGAACAGTGATCTATTTCAAATTATACTCGTCTTATATTGAATATTTTTAAAACCTGGTGAGATTTTTTTCTAAGCACAAACTTATCACCATGCTTTTGAAAAGAAAGATTCTTAATTTCTCATTTTTTAAGAACCTGAAATTTTGGAATCTGACTTATTTGCCATGTTTTGGAAAATAAAACGCAATTATGATTCTTAATTACCTATTCATGAACCTGAAATTATGAATTTTACAACTGTCATATACTATCATAAGTCATACTCATATAGTCATATCACATTTGTTTAGGAGAAAGACTACACAGTTAGTATATGCTTGCATACGTCGTAAAGAGGCCCTGCTCCAAATATGGCGGGAATCAAGTCCTGGTTCTCCAGGTAGTTTCACGTGACTTCAGCAAGGGTCACATGTTCAATCAACAAGTCTCTTAGTGGGAACCAAAAAGCAAACTATTTGTACAGCAGTTGACTGGACTCAAAACAAACATTTTAAAGTGTCATAGTCTACAGAGTAATAAGAACGCAAAAACTAATTATTATTTATAAAAGCGCATATATATCCTAAAATTCATCATCCCATCATCCTCATATGACAGTTAGAATTGTTTTTTTTTTTTTGTCTCTCATCCCATCATCTAGCAGATAGGCAATGAAATCCTGCAATTTTCCATTTTTCTCATTTTTCTGTTCGAAGCAATCCATGAATTCCGACGAAATAGAAAATCGCGTAGTTGAACATGTTAATCCAGTGTACAATTACACGAATCAAATGCAGGGACGGAATCCAGTATAATTCCTTACCAAGCAATCCAGTGTACGAATCAAATGCAATCATTGTAAATTGGTTTAGTTCAACATATTCAGTAATTGTTCTATTTTTTGTATAATTGTTCTAGTTAATATGAGTAATTGTTCTAATTCCGAAACTAATTGTTCTAGTTAGCATTTTTTTCCAGCACAATTATTTTTTTTCTTGAACAACCAGAACAATAATTTACCAACTAAAATAATTATTTTACCAACTAGAACAATTACCATTTTTTTTCGAGCACAACTATATTTTTTCTAGAACAACTAGAACAATTAGTATTCTTTTTCCAACACAATTTTTATTTTTCCAAAATAACTAGAACAATTAATTCTTAGTCTTGGATTTTGAGTCCGATGGAAAAAAAAAAGACAAAAGTTAAGTCTTCGTATTTTTATTTTTAATTATTATCAACCCCAATTGAAAATGGATCCGGCATGAAAAGTAGACCTCGAATATGAGAGTTCAAGATCAGTGACTCAGCTATTATACTAGAAAAATACTAGAATATGTAACGGACTCAATTTCTGTTACATGCGAAAGAATGATAAATTCTATTTCACAAAATGAGCTAAGCATCTATAAATAAAGAGCCTTGTTTCCAAAAAAAAAAAAATCAATTTTTATGATTTTTATATCATGACGAGCTAGTGACCTCTATACGCCAGTCACAAGTCAGCATCTTAATACTGTGCGGTTTGTCGACAGCGAAATTGCTGACGACGCAAGCAAATTAATATGATAAATACAGGACAATTCTATTCTTCATCTAAAATAAATGCACAATTATGTCTGTTACTGTGTAATTACTCCTAGCTAGTTTGCTGATCTCAATTTAGGACAATAACCTTTATATGGAATAATGTTTAACGACAAAATGAATGTTGACAATATATTACGTTGATTAACCCATTGTTAGCCAATTAGCAGAAAGGAAGGGAATTGTTCGGAGTAGAGAAATTCAATTATGATAGAAAATGATTACATTTTGGAGAAGCTTATAAACTGAATGGCAATAAACATTTTTCTCCCTTGTTTTCATAGAAAAAAATGGAAAATAGATTACGGATACACGTTTACCAAAAGTATTACAAACCTTGAAGTGCTGGATTTGTATGTGATATAATATCCAAAGATATTTTTACGATTTTGGAAACAGAATATTTTCCTCACATCAAGGTTTTTCAAATGTACATACAGTGCTATTTTATACGAGATATCAGCAAAAAAGACTAAACAGGTCATCTCTATTAATTTTGCACCTAACTTACTAATTTACTGATTGGATCAACAAATTTCAAATTTAAAAACTGACGACCTAGAATATTATGGTATATTGTTATAAGTTATAAACTGTTAACATAGCAAACCAAACTCTAAAAGTATGGTTTACTAATTCAAGGTTTAAAAAAATAATACAGCACAAAAAGGAAGGATTGGTTCTTGGAAGTTTGCGTTGGTTTTGTGGAGCGATAACAATAAGGTTTTAGTTTATTAGGTTTCGATTTTAATTTTGAACACTTAGAAGGTCGATTTGTACAAGTGGGTCATTTGACTAATTGACTCCATGGTCCACTGTTGCTTCCTCACTACAAACAGGCAATCCTAACCGTCCATCTTTGTTACAAATGCAGACGCAGGAAATTAAAGTCTAAATTGGTTTCTGAAAATTTCTTTTTGAAATATTACCCAACAATAAAGGAGATTCAAAACGCAGCCCTGCGTCACTGTCTCTAAATATTCCTAGTCAAACTACCTCCTAACATGTTGCAAATAGGGGTGTAGATGAGCTGAGCCTGAGCGAGTCGAGGCTAACTCGAACTCAAACTCATCTCAAGTCGAGCTGGCTCAGCTCAGCACACAAGGCAATTTCGAGTTTTTTTAGCAACTCAAACTCAACTCATTAAAACTCGAGTTGGCTCATGGCTTGAAAACTAGCTCGTTATTAAATATCAAACTTTGAGACTTCGTAATTGACTAAACTAAAAAGCAAACAACATAAATATTAAAAAATATTTAAAATACACATAGAAGGCACACGATGAGATCAGGAGGAAGATACGACTATTTTTCCCTAAAAATGAAAAGAACTTAGAGTTATAGAATAGTGATTAAAAACTGAGTTGGATTACAGACTGAACAAACGAATTGGGCTAAGTCTCACGAGTTAGACTGAGCGAGCTGAAGGCAACTCGAACTCAACTCATGAACCTTTCGAGCCGGTGTAGCTCGAGTTATGCCAGCTCGAGCTGAAACAGCTCGAGTTGCTATCGAGTATTATCCGATTCGAGTTCGAGCTAGCTCACGAGGTCCGAGTTTTTTGCTCAGTCCTAGTTGCAAACCACTATCTCACAAGGGCATAATGTGTGTAGTGTGTGAAACTAGCTAAAAGGGCTATCTAACGCAGAAAAAGGATACAGCAAAAGAGAGTCCAAGAGTTGACTAAACCAGAAAAAAAAATATATATTTGATGAAAGGCAGGATTACATCAAATAATAAGACCTCGAGTAGTCTGGGAAGACAAAAACAAAACACCAGGGGAAAATTTTTTACTGGTAACAGATTTCAAACTGGTTCCAGACCCAGAATCCACTCAGTTAATATTTCTTCTTTGATTGAGACTGTTTGATTGAAGTCAATCATCAATGCATGCTTGCTACCAGTTTTAAATAATGATGACTTGAAAGGATAAAAGGTTGCAGTCTTGCTTTTCAGATTGGTAACTGCTGTAACATTTGAGATCAGAACAATAAATGAACTAACTGGCCAGGCTTTAGTGCCAGTCGTTGAGTTGTGATCACATGCATTGACCTAGTGAGATAGATCTAGAAAAAAAAATTTAAAACAAAAATCATCTAGTAGCTATTACAGAAAGGTACAAAGGATTACTTGGATTTGACATCAAAAGCAACATGGAAAAAGTTTACTGGTGGGGCATTTGCTGTTGGTTATATCATACAGACTATTTGAAACAGTACCATCAGGATACAGTACCAAACATACCTCATTAATTTCTACTTGTTATTTTCTTCTTGTAGCTGTTATGTATTTTGAAATCCTCTACAAAAGAATATCAAAGCACTACATTTTTCATGTCCACCTTTCAAATCTCTTCGAATCCATCTTTAGTAAATGAACTTGAACTCGATCTAACCTTTCAAAATTTCACCCAAAAACCTTAATTGCAAATAATTGGCCTGGCTTTATGTACTGAATGACTATGCGAACCCAGAGGCCAAGCCTTTATGCTGACCTGGCTTTATGTACTAAACGATTACATGAAACCAGAGAGGTCAAGCTTTTATGCTGGTATAAACCTATTTTATTGTTTCTAACCCATCAATTCAACACCTGAGAAAGCTTACGAGTCAACCATACAGGACTATTGTGGTATAACCTATGATATATATATAAAAAAAATCATGTTATGAAGATGCAAAAATACCCCTTCAACTTTTTTCCTAGAAGTCTGGGTTCAATTGGCAGAAGCAGCAGCAAACATATATCAAGGCCTTAGAGGGTTCCATAGACACTATTTAATTGCTTGATAGAATAACAACATATAAATAAAGAAAAGTATGTAATCCTTACATCCATTTATTATACTTATTACTTATAAGCAATAACAAAAAATGATTACAGGATTACAAAAGAAGAGCTGATATTTGTCTCAGGGAAGGCCAGCACGGGGGTCAGTGCCAAGCTGCCAGGTGTATACAAGCTCATCCCAGCCAACACTAGCGAAGAGACCCTCGACCAAAACACTCTCGTCAACACCAAAAGCGAACTCAGTGTGGTGCGGATACTGTCCAAGCATTGAATCCTCCTTCCGGAAGTCCCACAGCCGCACTGTCATGTCATATGAGCATGTCAAAAGCACGCTCTCCCTGTGCGGTGAGAAACGAATCTTTCTAAGTCCATGCCTGTTATTAAAGAATGCCAAATGATTAGTGTTATATTTCAGTTTTGGAGCCATACTTGTCACTTGACTAAAAAGGATATTGATTCGGTCTATAGACAATACAATCACATAGTCATAAATGCTGGGCCCTCTAAAAGGTCAAGGGTTCAAGCTCCACATGCTTGTGATAGGCTTCGCGAGCCAGCGAAAAAACCTAGCCAATATACAAAAGAAATTACCAGGGTTGGGGTGTCATTTCTAGCCCACAGGATAAGGGATTTCAACTTTTTTTAGTCATAAATGCTGGTTTGTCTTTAGATGGACTGCAAAATCTATCAATCTTCTTTATGTTGCTCGATTTTATTTTTAATCAATACTCAATAGTAATTTCAACAATCTAAATTTTACTAAATGCGTGGATCTCAGGCTGGTCAGACCTAATTGTCAGGCGCCAGCAATATTGGTTCAAATGTTCAAGCTAGAATGTGGTACTCATTATTCAGCATTCAGGTCTTAGAAATGTATTTCAACAAACTGCTGACTCCAATTGTACATATAATTTTTGTTTTGTTATCATATTAAAAAGGGCCTTGTTTCTAATCATCCATCAAGTTCTCTCCAAAATTGCCGGTTCCATTTCAAATTTCAAGTATTTTTCATATCTGCAAAAACATGTCTGAACTGCTCCCATTAGTCAATTATCAGAGAAAACTCAAATGTTCTACTGATTCCTCAATAGATCAAACATTAAGCAGCAATTTTTCAATCTATCCATATAACTTGTTAAAAGTATCTTACGTGTGTCCTGCCAGCTCAGCCATCGGAGCGCGTGGAGCCCGCACATCCCAAACCCGCACCATCTTATCTACTGAACCAGTGGCAAGAATCGACGCATCATACTTATTCCAATCGCACGACAAAATCTCATGACCATGAGCAGGTATAGTCAGACTGGACCCGGGGTCCCGCACATCCCACACCTTGACCGTGCGGTCACCCGACGCTGACGCAAACACGTCGGCATGTCTCGGGCACCAAATTGCAGCATACACACAGTACGAATGCTCGAGGAAAGTTCGCACCGACGTGGGCCGGTCTATGGTCCACAACTTGATGGAATCATCCCATGCCCCCGACAAGAATGAATCCCTCCTCACTGGGTTCCAGTCCACAGATTGCACCTTCATAAAAACAAAACCCAAATACCCAATTAGGCATTATTCATATTGCCCCCTGAAAAATAATGAATTAGTACTTGGTACCTCGCGGGAGTGTTCGTTGAAGGAGCGAACGGGATTGGCGGTGGGAGGAAGAGAGTGGTCGTAGAGTTTGACGGAGCCGTCACCGGTAGCGGCGACGGCGAGGGAGTCGTGGGACTCCGACCAGCAGCAGTCGTAGACGCCGTCGGCGGTTTCGTAGGAGGCGAGTTCGGTGATGACGGGAGAGGACGGGAGGAGTTCGAGCACGTGTAGACGGCCGTTTCCTACGATGCCGTAGCACTGGGCCGTTGCTACCAGAAGACGGCCTTCGAAGAATGGGCTGAATCGAACGCCGTAGCCTGGAAACGGAGTTTTGAACGCCGGCATCGGTGGATTTGATTGGAGAGAGAAAGTAGTGCTTTGGAACAAGGGAGAGGCTAATTGAGAGTTGAGAGAGGAGTTGGGTAACTCAACTGAAGGAATTATCGTGTCTATTTTTTTTTTTTTTACTTTTGGTTTTCGATTTTATTTTCGGTTGTTGCTTGATCTGTTATGAACTATTAAGAATGCATGCTACTTTTAATTTGCTGATGAATATATTTAACACTTGAAGTATTTAATTCTTTGAAATAAAAAATTATATTAATTTCCTTTTGTTTGGTTTGATGAGAATTTATTGAAGACCTCTTCATTATAAATTATCAACGCATTCATTATAATCTATTTTAGTAGAAATTCAATAATGGCGATGATATAAGTTTAACATTAGACCAAAACTTTTTATTTAATATAAGTTTAACATTCTAAATTAAACATCTTAAATAAACAATAAGTAGATTGTATAATTGAGATAGAAAAAAATTCTAGTCTATATGTGTTTTCACGAGCTGATAAAGATCATCCCAAATTCTATCTTCCTCATCATCCTCCCAGCAATTAGATTAATTGCATTCTGAAAAAAGAAAAGAGGGGATGAGGATGAGGGAATGATAACGCATTTTTTTTTTGGATGAGGGGATGAGGGAGGGCAGGATGAGCGAAACAGAGGCGAGAGATCAACGTCTAGCAGAGAGGAGGGAGGCAGTGACACAGAGGGGAGGGTACGAACATAGGGAAAGAGATGTACAATTGTAATAGTTCTAGTAATATATTTAAAAGTTTTAATAATATATATAAATGTTCTACTTAATACATAACAATTCTACTTAATATATATAAGGTTCTACATATAAAGTTATACTTATATACATAACAGTTCTACTTAATATATATAAAGGTTCTACTTATATACATAACAGTTCTACTTAATATATATATAAAGATTCTACTTATATACGTAACAGTTCTAGTTAATATACATATAAAGATTCTGAAAAAAAAATTCACTAAAGAAAAAAAAATTACATGACGGAAGAAAAAAAACAGAAAGAAGAAAAAAAGAGGAAGGAGGAAAGAAGAGAGACCAAAGATAAGAAATAGCGTTAGATGGAAAGGATGCGGATGACGGTAAAGATGAAGATAACGCATTTAGACAGTTATTAACACATTTTTAATGATGCATTATCGGGATGATGGAGATGATTCTCTCTTTTCAAGTTAAAATAAAAAAAAGAATAAAAAAACGAAAAACTAGTTTTCGATGATTACGGATCATTTTTTTTCGAGTCAAAGATCACGGATCATTTTAAGAAAAAGAAAAAAGATTTGATGAATTTTAGAAGATTATTAAATGATCCGCGATCTTTGACGGAGTGCAAAGTCTGTAAAATTTAGTTGTTCGAATTTTAATGAACTGAAAATATAAATTATTAGCAATTTAAACCGTTACTTTCTAGAAACACCAACTTCCATCCAAAAACGTCGGAAACAGCATTTTTCCAGAATTACTCGGTTTCTTTACTTTTATAATCTTATATTTAGATCGGGGAGGTGCTTAGTGCAGGGGTGATTTTTCTACCTACAACATTAATTTTTAAAAAATGACTAAACTGTCCTTCGAGCAACTCACTCATTTTCTTAGCACACATCACTACGCCAGAATTGATTTTTAGCACCGCCACAATAACACCGGTTTTTTGAAAATCCGGTTGTAAAAATATCCCGTGGCATTTTTGTAATTGTCAGAAATTTCATTAAGACCGGTTTTTATAAACAACCGGTCCAATTAAGTTCCAAAAAATAAACCTAAAAATCAGTTTCTCAGTAGCACCGGTTTTTATAAAAAGCCGGTCTTAAATTTTACTATATTAAGACCGGTTTTTTATAAAAACCGGTGCTACTGAGAAACTGATTTTTTTATTTCCGTTAACTTTTTTTAAAATCGGTTTTTTATAAAAAACCGGTGTTAATTTAAAAGTCTTTAAGACCGGGTTTTTATAAAAACCGGTGCTAAAAGAATCTGAATTTTTATTTTTTTTCCGTTACCTTTTTAAGACCTGTTTTTTATAAAAAACCGGTCTTAAAAATGGTAACCATATTTAATAAAGACTTCCGCTCTCTCTCTCTCTCTCTCTCTCACTGTTCATAGCCGCCATATATGCATTTCTTCTGATCTCTAAAAACCGAAACTTTTTCTTTCTCTAAAACCTCCACAAAAAAATAGTTAAAAATTCCAAAAAATTCTGAAAAATTGAAAAATCAAGAGAGAAAGCAAAGGAGATCACAGAGGATTTAAAAAAATTCATAGGTATATTCTATATTTTTTCTGAACTTTATTTATGGTTAATTAATTTTGCAATTTTAGTTTATTAATTATTGAGTTTTTTTTCATTTGATAATGAATATAAAAAGGAAGAGTTAGGAAGATCGATAAGATTACTATGAAAATTCTAAATTTGAAGGCTAACATTGCTAATTCAAAGTCATGGTTGCAATGACAATTCAGCACACACAGGAACAAAAAAAATACTAAATCCACACTAGCATAACCCCATCTAGCTTAAATAAAGGGCATCAGTAGCATATATGTAGAGTAAATTAAACCCACACTAGCATGATCTTAGTTACTCCCTTGATCAAAATCAAGCAAATCGTTGCATTCATTTAGTACCTTCATTCTCGGTGACCTGGCCTTCATCCTGAACCTTTGTATCGCTTGACTTGTCCTGCATCTGTGGCGTTCAGCTAACCTATCCAAATACTATAATAGTTAGAAAGTATCAGAACTCCCAAACTCATTACTTATCTTGTCCTGCATTAAAAATGGTATATTTCACGGCGACCAAATAATTTAATCCTAGATTGTATGACTTTTTTAAGCTTTAAAAATGAACCAATAACTATATATCTAAACAAAAAAGAAGAAGGAAAACTTGTGTTAACTCATCAATCCCTTGTGCAATAGGTTATATTTAACTATAATTTTATTTAGACGATCTGGACAAGATTCATCTGGTTTAATCCCACTAAATTCTATAGAAATAAAATCTAAAACCTTAAGCCACAAAATTACTTCTAATATCCCCTTACCATCTCCCATGATTTTTATCCACCTGTCATATGCCACAACAAAGTTAGTTCCCAACCTCAAACGCATTAAAACTTGATCAATTAATAAACTCCCAAGTTAGGATACAAATATGCCAAAGACTCGCCCATTAGACAATTCAACCAACAAAAATGTTATTCCCATTTTTCTCTTATGTTTTGTAATGTCAGTACTAACTCTCCAAAATTAAGATAGTTTTTTTTTTTAAATAATTTCCTGGCTTCACATTCTGTCACAATAATATCTGACTTCTCTCCTTCTAAAGCCCTGAACTTAATATTCAGGACATTAATTATATTATCTAGAATTATAAATATTAATCACCCCCATTCGCTTCCAATTTATACATTTGCCTCCACAATACACGGTGCACCATTTTCTTCAAAAACTGTTTTCCATTTGTCAATCTTTTTGAGCCCAAAATGGAAAAGTGCGAAGGAAAGGATATAAACGAGAATAGAAGAAATGAATTCAGTAGAATGATTTTTGAACCAAATGATGAAATCCGACCATTCTTTAAACTATTCCAAATAAGACCATCTCACTGACTATTCAGCCTTACAATAAACAAGTAGACATAAATAATAAGTAAAAGGTAAAGAACTCCAAAATCTTGGTCATAATTCTTAAATGCATATCTGATAGCATATTGCTAACTAACCTTACATTTGTTGAGTGAAATTAAAATGATTTGACACTAAAATTATTTTAAAATGTTGGTATTTGCTAGTGGTTAAATAAGTAACAAGATGCCATTGAATGAAAAAAAATCCCGAACTTACTCTGCGTTATGATACCAAGTCTAGTAAGATAAAGTGTCAAACATAAAATAAAATAAACTTGGGGCATTAACTCTACTCCATAAATTGCTTTCATTTTACTCAATCTTAAAAAAAAAAAAACTTTCTAAGCACTTATTTTCAGTGCGTTAAAGCGTCTCGAATACCTAAATCACCAATACTTCACTTGCCATAAAACCTCGTAACTTTTTAATGAATATTTTTGCCACTTTATTTTATCCCTGATTAATCATGAAAGAGAACAAAACAACAAAAGCAAATTTCAAGTCAGAGAATTTGGCAGCAGAAAACATTTTCAAAGAAAAATTTCAGAAAATTGGATTATACATGGATAGAAAACAAAGAGCTAGGCTTTCAAAATTTTAAATGCTATGGCAGCACGTTATTTATCATGGGTAAACGCTTTACAGCTTATCAGGATGACCTTCCAATTATGAAAAAGGGGGGCAATTGAAGAGAAATAAAGGACAAATGAAAACGTAATTTGGCTGATACAAGTTCAATCAACAGAGGGTGTACTCGCAATCAAGCAGGCGGGTCAATATCTCCTGGCAGTTGGGTCGCTTCTCTGGTTCAGCAAAGCAATCTGTATGAAAAGTACACTGATATAAGCAAAGACTGGTTGCAGTGCACGGAATAACTGAAATTATTTATGCTTAGGAGTACCTTGGATAAGGCTGCCGAGTGGGCCTTCTGGAATTTCCAATCTGGCTCCTTCGTTGGCAACAGCATAAACAACCTGCACATAAGAAATTAAAGCAACATATAATAGCAGCTTCAATTCGCACCCACAATAACTCAAAGGTGTTCAAATTGGCTGCTATAGTTATATGCCACTGTAACTAAGGTACATGTATTAAGCCACATCCAATACAAATCTGGCTGAGATCCCAATCCCTCAACCCCCATCTGCCCCAAGACCAAGAGTAAAAAGGCACAACAGATTTCATGTGTTCACACTATCAAAGAACACAAACCCTTTGACCAACAAGCTGAACTGGACCAGAGTTGCAGACCTCGAATACAGAATCTGCTGTAATCAAAAGTCTCAAACCCAAAGTCCATAGTTCGAAACCAACCCGACTAAAACCATTAACCCCAAAACCAACCTAGGACCTGACAATCCAATGCAAATGTACAATGAGCACAAAACTGACCAAAACCTGGAAAGGAACTTTAAGCCTCAGATGCATTCTGACACTGACACATCATATTTGTATGTTTACTGCACAACTGAACACAAAACAATATGCGATTAGAACTATGGAATTACCTGTGCAGGACGCTGACCATCCCAGGGGCGTTTGAGAGTGCAGAGCTCCCACATGATGACACCCATGCTGAATATGTCACACTTCTCATTGTAGGGCTCATTGCGGATCAGCTCAGGCGCCATCCACTCGGGTGTACCTGCCGAAGAGTTGTCTTGCATTGGCGCACCTGTCATGGCACGTGACAGCCCAAAGTCACAGATTTTCACTGTCCAGTGCTTGTTCACCAGGCAGTTTGCACTTTTCAGGTCCCTGTGCACAATCTTCATCCGGTGCATGCACATCAGCCCTCTGCCAGAACAGAAAATTAAGTATCCAGAAGTTAAAGCACCATTAGTGGCATGCAACAGAGAGCAGTGCCCAATTTTCTTTTACTATGAATTTTCCTCTTTCATTTGTTTACTACATGTATTATTAATCTAGCGCGGAAGGATCAAACAACCTGCTTAATTTTACTTGGCTTATTCTTTTTAAGCTTGTCGCTCGTGTCTTGGCATGATTAAACATAACATGGACCAGAGAGAAAAAAAAAATGGGAAAGAGAAAAATAGTAGATATTTAACCCTGACCTGCAAATATCACGAAGCATTTTCAGCCGACGACGCCAGCTGAGCTTGGACTTCTGGCTACCCATGTGGATTAAATAATACAGGGAACCCATCTCCATGTACTCTGTCACCAAGGACAAGTGAGGTGGTTTCATGCAAGCACCCAGAAACAATATCACTGAAATATTAAGAAAAATAAAGATGACATTACAAAAACTTGTATGCACCAAAAACTATTTTCTCCACTTACAAATTACAGATATTTTAGGGTCATAAGAAGAGACGTACCATTTGGGTGTCGAAGCCGGCTGCCAATAATAAAAGAAATAATATTTTAGATATTGGCAGAAGAATCATAAAAAAATTAGGGCAACAAATTTATGATGAAGAATACTACTAAAGAAGTAGACTGCATTATTGATACCTCAGTGACAAGGCCTGTAATAACAAACACTTTCCTATAATTAATGAAAATTACTACTTGAAAGATTAATTAGTAACTGAATTACCAGAGAATGGAGACTTCATTGCAAAAATCTTCCATGTTCTCGACCGTCAGATCTTGCTCTAGAAAGACTTTTATTGCAACATCTGTTCCATTCCAAATGCCCCTAAACACCTCTCCAAAAAACCCTAAACAAAATTAAGAAAAAGTCAAAATTTGATTCAACCTTAATCATGAATAATAGCACATCAAAAAATTCAAAGGAGAATGCAAGTACATATGCCCACACGGGTTCCCACTGTAAGCTCAGAGAAGTCAATGTTCCACTCCTCAAATGGCATTAGAGGCTTATTCATGAAAGAGGAGGATCGGAGCACTTTATTCCAAGTGGCCATCAGTTGCCTATTTGAGAGAAACTCAGCAGGCCCACTAATTCCAGAACTGCTGGCAATAAATTGGTGGGGTGAAGATGGCAGTGACACCGCCTTGTGAGAAGATACCTGCCTTCTAGGAACCAGGTTAGGGTTATCGTTTGACTCATCCTCTGATTCCTAATAATCCATGAAAATTATTTGATAAATTATATATTTCTAATCAAAGAATGCACCAACAAAATATATATATTAATAAGATGAAACTTACAAGGGCTTTTGGTGAGTCGCTAGTATTTCCTTTCCTTTCGTCTGATTGATCCCTAGGAGTGCGGCTTAGCCTCATACTTTCATTCATAGCTCTTACAGCCCTGGAGCAAGAAAGTGATAGTTGTAAATTAGGAACAAAAGGCTTTGGTTATTTTCTTCCAAAAAAAAAAAAAAAACGGCAGCAGTATCTACCAAAACCAGACATTGATCCAAGCAAACTAGCCAAAAAGGCCAATAGATATTTCTCCAGAGGGGGAAAAAATATAGAAGCAGGCTTGTAAAGCAGCAATCAAACCTTGATACATTTTATTAAAAATAACAACCTCACGATATCATCCCCAATTTCAGGCGTGATGCTAATGCTCCTTCTCCTTGCCCGACGAGCATTAGAGGCCGATGCACCATCAGATCTGCAAGCAGAAAGGAAGATTTATTTACCCAGCAAGTAAAAATTAAGCATGTGGATGAAAACAACAGGATCTACATTCTGAAGATTCGCATTCGCAATTATTTATCTATTAAATTTCTTCATCTCCATGTAATTACCTTTTCATCTTAAGAGGTATCCCAGAAGACGCAAGGAAATATAACTCTACTTTCCCCATTTCTTTCACCAACCACTAGGGCATATAAAACTGGTGTATCTTGTGCATTTATTGCAATTTAATCCCGCAAAAATAAATAAGATTAGAGACACCCAGTGTTCATTAATTTCATGTTAAAAAGAACTGACAAGTCCCCTTTTGTAAAATATGTCAAGTTATCCCTTAGGGAAGAGAACCCTGGGACCCACAATTCAGGGACATTCGTCTTATTCATTGCCCAGATTGTCGGTTCATGGCTTTATGCAACAATTTTCCATTTTCTCATGAACCATAATGTACACAAGATAAGTCCATCATTATATTCCATATTCAACATTCACCAGATAATTACATCATCAATATTGTCGCCTAACGGCTCTACTTTCAAGACCTACAGTAGCCATACCTAATTCTCCTAACATTAAATCTTGCTCAACCAAAATGATGTCATAACCACCACCGAGGGTTTCAAAGGGTATGTACGCAATGCAGTTAAGGGTGCAAAGGGTCATAACAGCTTGAGGTTAGGTGCAAGCCGCACAAAAGTAAGCCTGGGTGTAATGAGATAGTTTAAAATTACGTCTAATAGAATTCTTTTTTCCATGAAGAGAAATTTAGTTATATAATTGATAGCATTCTCAGTTTATAATTTGCTATGAGCATATCAAAATAGCACGTAAAAATTTGTCTTTCAGCTTTCCAAAAAAAAAAAAAAAATTTGTAGAACAAGAGAAGTAGCATCATACAGTGGGATTTCTCTTAAATTGGAAAAATGAAAATTTACATGACTTACAAGCTTGGATTTGTATCGGCCAATTTCATATTCATCTATCCTTGCTAGGCTCATTACTCAGGAGCTTTTGCCACACAATATCAAGATATCATATTCAATATAGTGAATTTTGGGTAGTAAGTATCAGAAATCTTATAGCATTCTCAACACGCTACTATAGAATCTATTATTAGAAAATCTATAGGGTGTTTAACATACAATAGTTATACTAGACTTAAATATCGTAACATTGCCTTACAAATACAAAACTATATATAAACTTGGTTTACTGAATGGGATGGAGAAACTAAGGCAGTAAACAAGTACTTCTCTTCTTAACAGTTTGAGTCTTTCATTAAATGCATTGTTCATGTCTAGGAACTAAAGAGATTGCAAAATCTCCCCACATCCAGCAAAGGAAAAAAAAAATGATATGTCAGGTTAATAATGTGCCTACTGTAATAAAATTCAATCGCCTTGCACTTTGAAATTTGTGCCTAAACGCATTTAAGTGCAGTAGGGTGCTTAGTTGGAGACATCGCCTGCTTGGTATCAGAAAAATTGCAAAGTGGAATTAGCGCTGCATGGGTGCACTTAGCGCTCAACTCTTGAGCTTCTGACTACAATGTATGCATGGACTATTCAAGAAAGCTGCTTGGTAGAACTAAGGTTAGACAGCCAATAAAAATATCAGCGACTTACTATGTACCTTGATGTGCCTACACCATCAGCATAATCTTGAAAGGAATGTCTATCACGGCTCAGCATGGACCTACCACGTGCTCTGTTTAGGGGGTGTTCTGGACTGTAATGAAGGTCACAATGGATATAACATTAACATATTTCCGAATTTATGTGGTCTATTTTTTGGGGATAAGAAAGTATATTAAAAAAAGAGAGAAATTTAAAGTAAAAACCTTGAGCTACCAGTCCTCTGATGCTGTTCTGTTACAACCCTTGTTCGACTTCGACCCCAAAAGTTTCCAATATTTGGTTCACTATGTGATGCACTGAAAATGTAATATATAAAAATTAGACATCATCCCTGATAATTTAAAACCGAAGCAAGGGAAATGACACATGAGCATGTTGTATTACCTTATTTTACTGTCAGAGAGATGTGATGGCCGAAGCATAATGCTCCTAAGAGATGGACTAGCACCATTCGATCCCTCCCTTTGGGAGTGTAGATGTCTAGAACTTTCCTCTTGCTCATGGCTGCAATAGAAGATATGAGGTACATGTCACCAGGTGCTCAACTCTAGAATTTATTTACAATATGATTTTCTACCCAGCATGACAGAAAAAGACCGCTGTTAAAAGCGCCTGAGAACGGCTGCTATGACATGGCTGGTGAAGATAACTCCAAAAAGTGACAGAAATAATATTCTGTAGCCAAAATACAATTTTATAGTATTTACAAAGGACTAGTAACTATACTTTGGTTGTCTAGGAACCAGGCTTTCTTTTTTTTTTTTAATATAAGAATAAATAAAAAGAATTTATTGTACACATCCAACGGCACATGTACCAAATCAACCTACAGAAGTCAGTATCTATATACAGCGATCCACAATATGAACCTGAGAGGCAAGGAAGAAACAGAGGATGTCGGTGAAGTGCTAATATCGTTGTTGAGGTTAGCATCACACCATGAGGTGTTGGCTTTAAAGGGGGCCTGCATCAGACGAGTAGTAGTTGGCTGAACCCATTTTGGCAAAGGGGATGGGGGTGCTGAGCACGGCCTCAGCGGTGAAAGGTGAAGGCTGAAGCCAGCGAATTTTATATGCGTAATAGTTAGTAGTTAGTACCATTTCTAGTCAAAAGTTTTTCTCTGTGCAAGTCAAAGCAAGTCCTCGAATGCCGAAGGCAAAAAGAAAAAAAAAAAAGTGTTTCTCAATCAATTGGAATCTTATTGCGCAAAACAAGAACAATTAGTGTAGGATGACTAAGAACATATCCAGCATTCTTGATATTCAGGTGTTGCCTTCACTCACTTTCGACGCAGTATACTACAATCACTCTCAAACTTGGTTAACATTCGCACGACCAGTACAAGCAGGCTTGTTTGGTAATTGTAGATTTAAATTTTTGAGGGATGGATTAGACACTAGTACAGCACGGACCACGATTAGTACAAATTCTTCTGTCAATTATTAAATGTGACCTCAGACATCACAGCTCTACTGGTCAATCCCTGTACCATCTTGTTAGTGGTTAGAGATCAAACATGTGTTGTTAGTAAGGATTTTTACAGTATAGATTAACCAAAACTCCACTAGAAGAAGGGGAAAGGGCCAAGGGGCCTCCCCAGACCTAATAGCTCACAAGTGTTGGTAGACACAAGCTGACAGTACTAGACAGGCCATTGACGGGCCTTTGATGAAGATAAAAGGAGTAAATACCAAGAGATGTCGATGCGATCACTAAGGCCTGAACCACAGAGTGGACTGTTGGGTTCAAGCGGGGAGTCGCAGGAGTCATAATCAGCTGAATCACTTTCACCGGCAGCCGAGATATGGGTTGTGAATACAGCACGTGATGAGAAGGGAACCAGCTGTCCAGGGTACCGCATCAGGTCTACAATGAAGTCTGTAGAGTTCACACCCACCACCACTGACATGTGCTTGTATGAGTCTGCATACTCCACTGCTTCCTCACTTGGCAACCCCTGTAACCATGAAATCGGTAAAAGGGTTTTTGTATAAACAATACACAATTGATGAATACCAGTAACATGATGACCTTAGAGAGGTCTCAAATTTTTTACTTTCTGGCCAGGACTCAATACTGGTAAAAGAAGTTCACAACAAAATCCAATAAAATAAGCAGGAAAAGTTTAAATACTATGCACTCTGGAATATTCATTGTTCAAGTTCTTTCTGAAGCTATCAAGCAAATGACCAAAAAAAAAAAATTTATAGCAGTAACTGATAAAAGAAAAAAAAAAACAAACCTGCTGTTTTATGCTTACTGTACTGTAATTTATTAGCAACCCTGTTCTAGCGTACAAATAAAAAAGTATTGAATTAACAAAAAAGAGCCAAAATCTGATTATTGTGAGGTCATTTGCGTGCATAACATATTTCTAAAACACTTGGACTAACTTTCCAACCAAACAATGAATTAAAATATTACCACAACAAGCTTGCACTCAAGCCCAACTGCATCAGCTAGGACCTTAAAAAGGATGGCACGGGGCCGGCATGTCCCATGTCTGATCTGGCCCAAGAGCTGAATCCCACGGTTCTCAATCAGTAGGCTTATTTCATCAGGTGATGCTTTCATGGGACTCATTTGTGGGTTTGACCTTTTATAGAAGTCAGAAACCTACACTTATACAAAATAACATCAGTTAAGTACATATTGCACCAGTTGGGCTAGCTTTTAATGGCAACAGCTGGTCTGTGATGAACCCATACTAGTTGCCTACTTGGTGACAATTTTGTAGCTTGGTAAAGTATCACAAATATGCCACATGAAAGATTATACCGGTTAGACCCAGAATAGTATGGGAAAATAACAGTAAGAAACTTTCTATTAGGTTTCTGCTTTAAGAAAACATTGCACAGGAGTCCCATAAGACTCTGGATTATGCTAATAGGTCAGAAGGCACAAAACATGAAGGAAAATGGAACCTCAAAAGCAATGACCTAAAATACCTTCCTATGCAATACAGTTGTATTACATGTACTAGATCGTATGATTCTATCATGCCAAACTTGAATCCAATAAAGCATGTTCGTAAATTAATTAAGCAATTTACAGTTCTCACAGAACAAGCATAAATAACTCATCTGTGGTTGATTAAATTTGATATTGATAGGGTCAATAAGTTCTGGTAACAATAAACTAATTTTATCACTAAATGATCTCCATGGAACAATAATGGCAGGACTTGCTTTCGTACTCCAAGAAAAGAAAGGAATTACTGCACAATGTACTCGTTTTTCAGGAATAATTCTCTTTTCTTCTTGTTTTTTTTTATTAAGCGGGTAGTTATACTAAAGTATGACTTGGCTGAGACTAACTAGGTATTAATGTATGAGATAAGAGATATCCACTAATAGCACTTACCAAACCTGCGAGCTTCTTTATTAGGGAGGCAGGATTAGAGCTTAAGCCTTTGACAAGTGCTAAGCTCAATTGCTTAAGCATAGAGAGCCTCTTATCTTTCTCTGTATCGACAAGTATTAACTCTGCCTTGAGCCCGTCGACTCCAAGCAACTGAAGGTCATCTGGTGTGGGAATTGTCTGAAAAAGCTCCTTGAGCTTCTTTTCCTTTAAAATTTCAAAAAAGAAGAAAACCCAAAATGTCATACGAAATAACGGCAAAATGGGCATTATTATTCCAAGAGAAAAGCATAAGGTCATCAGCCTATGAGTAGTGTTCTGCACTTATACATCACTGGCATTGACCGGCCCCAATTAGTGAACAACAAAAATGAAATTAGGTCACAAATTTAAAGGTATAAGAACAGTACTGATTCTTCCAACAATATTAAACTACAGAAGATAAAATGCAACACTTGCATTACCATTTCTTTTTGGATTGTACACTGAAAACAGTGATCAAATAAAACCATCACTAGAGGCGCACACAAACTCCACTAGACCACACAACATTTCAGATAAGATTTCAACGCTCCTTCCATACATTGCACTCTCGATTTCACTAAAAGTCTATACCTTTACACAAATTCCAAAAACGCAAAAAAGCAAAGACACACATTTCAGTAAACAAACAAACGTACAGGGATGATCGAATAAAACCCATTGGGAATCGGCGCGCTCAAAACCCCAGTGGACCAGAGAACTTGCGAAGCGTCCTGAGACGGGAGATCAACCACTTGGTCAGCGGGTCGGATCTTGTCGCTCAGATCCGCGCCCGATTGGGATCGCCTAGCGTCGTCGTCTCCGCCCTTGACTGCCTTCATCACCACAAGGGAATGCCGGAGCTCAGAACCATTGCCACCTCGGACCTCGCTCCATTACATAACTTGGGTTTTTGGTCGTGGTTGGTTCGTTTGCGTAATTGGTTTGGTGGAGTGGAGGAGAGAAAGAGAAAAAGGAGGTTTGGAGTTTGGAGTTTGGAGGAGGAGAAGAGAAGAGGAATGACTACGGGCTACCTACGGGGACGCGTGCGTGAGCGTGACTCTGTCCCGCGCTGGAATCGGATCCTCTCCAGTACCTCTGCTCGTAGGTTTGTTCTCTCAAGTGTTTAAAACTGGAGATATCCTGCGTCAAAATTTACTTCCGAATGTTAGGCCCAACAATATGGTTTTAAGGAGGAGAAAAGTGGGCCATTATATGAGATGTGGGACTAAACAGTATTACTGGGCCATTATATTTCAGATTCCGTTTAGTAGTTTAGTACCACATCTTCAACCTCAATGAAGCCGAAGTCCATTTAAAATTTTAAACTTTAGATCCATATAAAAATTCAAAATCTTAATATGAAAAAAATAAATAAGTTAGATAGACAGTAGGCATTGAAACTATATTAATTTGCTGTGGCGTGAGTTGCACGTGGGTACTGTGGTAAGCACAGTTACCTCATTTTAGCCGTTGGATTTTGTCTTGGTTGATGGATCCATCTGGGTCATCTGATGCTCACCATTTTGTCTCGCCCTTTCGCCAAACCCCAGAAAAAGTTAGTCGTCCTCTCTCTTTCTTTTTCCCCGTCGCTCGTCGGCACTGTACCACTGTTCGTTCCTCTTTCCGCAACCTGCCCTGTCGGCTCTTTGTGCGCTGTCCATCTCTCAGCGGTTGCACGAGATCATCGCGACGTGCTTGCGCACGATTAGGCTGGATCGATGGGGTCCCTGCACGCGGTCTTCTGGTCCTGCGTTATTTTTCTTTCCTTCCCTCTGTGCCGGTCTCTTGCTCCTTGTCTGCCTCGCGATTCAGCACCTTCTCTGCTGGGAAATTGCGCTTACCTGCTCCTCCTGTGCTCTGGGTTCAGATATAGACCTCTCTTCATCGCCTCTTCTCCTTTTTTTCCCTTGACCAGCTTCTTTCTTTTTCTGGTAATCCCCTTTTCTTACTCGCTTTGCTTCCTTTCCTGCTTACCTTTTGTTGATCGGTCCATCACAAGTGTTGCTTTCTTGCGTTCAACCAGAGTTCAGTGATTTATAAAAACCATGCTCAAACTGTTCTTTATTCTTTTGTGCTAATCTGGTATCTTTCGAGTCAATTATGCCGGGCTTGTCAGTTATGCGTGGTGTGTTACTGAACTTCTTTCATCGTCCTGATACAATCTTCGATGTATTGGACACTTATTGTCATTGTTTTTTACTGCTTTGATGTCAGATTAGTTGTCACTGGGAGATTTCAGAATACACATGTTTATAACTTGATCAGATTTGCTGTCCTGTACTCCATTTCTATTCTGTTGTAGTTTGTAAAATTCATTTATGGTGTGATTATAATGGCCCTGAAATTTCTTCGAAGTTTTATACGAGCTCATACTGTACACGCTTGACATATGTATGCAGTCTGACTTTTTCGCCGTTGGACGAGTTTTTTTTTTATCGATACAGAAAAAAAAACAAAACATAAACTTAATCTCAACACAAAAAAAGGCCTGTCATGAGATAGATGAGGTTGTGTACCAAACTGAAAACAAGAGATTTGGTCAAATAGCCTTGTATAAATTTGACCTCCTTCAGTACAGCTTTCTCCAAGCTTGAATATAATCATACACAACACTCTTTTTAATATATGTTTTTTTCTTTATGTGTATTGAGGTTGCTGCCTTCTTCAGAGTATCTACAGCGGAAGCTTGCTGTTTGTGGGTCGCTCCTCTGTCAGGTCAGCTTCTATTTCTGATGGAAAAACTGTTTTTCCTTTTTAGGGATCTTGGATTCCATTTTAGGTTTCATCTTTTGACAAATCAGGACCTGCTGTTTTTCCAGACAAACAATTTGGTTCTCAGGTTTGCTGGTTTTTTTTGACTGGGCTGTTAGTTTCCAACAACATTATAATTGTGCCAGAATACAACCACACCAGCAAAGTTGCGCATAAAATAGATAACGGCTGTTACATTAAAGTTCAGTGTGTGTTTACTTTACGAAAGCAAAAATTCAGTGCCCGTATTGGAACAACAGGGATCAAAATTTTTTCTGGTCAGGATGTTCTTTTCAGATTCATTCATTACATAACTGCTATATTGCGACAAGAGAGTTTGAGGGGAAAAAAATGTCTATTCAGGTTTTGTTTTGTTTGAACTGTTACCTGTGGGGGATTGAATTGTCATTAAAATAGGTTTGCGTTGCTGGCCAACATGTTTTTCCCTTCCTATGACTTAGATGAAAAATTATGTCTGCGTTTTTCACTCCACTGGTGTCAATTCTTTCTTCACTTTGTTTTCATTATTTGTTTTTTACACGGTTTACTCTACAGGATCGCTGATTGGTTACCTGTTGTTGTGTTGTACATGTTTGCCTGACCGTCAATCCTTTTCAACTTGCACAGAAAAAGGTATGTTTGTTCCCGTCATGTGTATTTTTCTCTGTTGTTTGCAGTTTTTGGTGAGGATACAATTTTGCAGTTCTATATTAAATTTGTGCTTGGCAGTTGCCGGGTTTTGTTTCGTCTATCGTTCTTATATTCACATCATCTCCTTGGGATTGTTTCTGCTCCTGCAATGCGAGACCATGCTCTTCATGGCAATCGCTCTGCAGATTCTTCGCCTTCCTGCTCTTCGCCTCTTTTCAACGAACCAGGTTCGTTGCTGTCTGCAGATTGTTTTTCGGCAGTTCATGTCATCTGAGCTTCAATCATAGGATACTCTAGGATCGCCTTTGTCTTACCAGCATCTGTTGCGCCACATTCGGTTTGTCTGTATGTTCGCGATTGCAGTGTGTCAATTTTGTGTGCCGGTTATTTTCCACCGAACGATCCCCCTTTCTCCTTCTGATCGATTTCTTGCCTCTCTTATCTCTATCTGTTGCATTTTTGAAGCCCATGCTGGTACCGTCCGCAGGAGCCGGCTGATCATGATGCAGAGTGATTCGTCTTCCAGTTCCTCGGATCGTCCAAAACGGTCACGCCGTACTATGGTTGCTGGTCATGGAACTTCACCGTCATCACCGCCATCCGTGTCTTGCACGCCTGTACATAGTTCTGCACAGGCTTCTCATGGTTTGGTGTTTTCCTTTTTGTGTCTGCTCAATCTTATCATACATCATATGGGCTGCCTTAGTATTATTGTTTCATTTTATCTGTTTCAATCCATTTTTTTACTCCATTGTCGGATAACTTCCCTGTGACCGTTTTTTTTCCTCTTCTCCAAAGGTGTTGCTTTTCCTGCTCATCTTCTATCTACGAACGAGTGTGCACTGTCCAGTGATTCTGAACAAACTTCTGATGCAGTGTTGTCATCCTCCGCCGCATCTACCCCTGAGACGCCCCCTGCGGTGCCTCTTTACTCAAGAGGTTACAGTTCTTTTGTTATCAATTTCAAGGTGCATCTCACAATGCATGGTTTCATCTGTTGACACCTTTCCTTTTTCTCTAGATGATAGACCCTCCTATCTTGATTTTGGAGATCCAGATGAAATCTGCACCCACTGTTATGCCCGCTTCTGGTTTGAAGAAAGGTGTCAGGCGACATCACGGGTTGGTGATCCCAAGTATAGCCTCTGCTGTCGCAACGGCCGTGTTGATCTTGGCTATCTCGATCCCATGCCGCAAACCCTTTCTGATCTTCTAGATCCTAATAATGGTCCTGACTCAAAACACTTCATGGACAACATAAGGATGTACAATTCCATGTTTGCATTCACATCGATGGGTGTGCAACTAGATGAGAGTGTGAATGCTGGGCGAGGACCTTACGTGTTTAGAGTATCAGGGCAGTTGTGCCATTTATTGGGATCCCTTCTTCCTGATGATGACAATCCTCCTAGATTTGCACAACTGTACATGTACGACACTGAAAATGAAATTTCTAACAGAATTGCGCCTTTCCCTTCAAGTGATGAATCGTCTGCCCCACGCACACACATTGTTCAGGCTCTGAAAGAAATGCTTGATCAATACAATCCATATGCACAGGCATATCGATCAGTTCGTGAGCGTGTACTAAATGACACAACAGACAGCCTGCGTCTGCAGATAAGATCTGACAGATCGCACACTGACGGTCAGTACTCAGCTCCGACTGCATCTGAGGTCGCTGGTTTGGTTGTTGGAGATTTAGACAACCAACATTTTGTCCGCGACATTATTGTTCACCGTCGTTCTGGTGGTCTGCAGCGCGTAAACTCAATACATCCTTCCTATATGCCGCTTCAATACCCTCTCATCTTTACTCGAGGGGAAGATGGTTTCTCCCTGGGAATAGATTACAACAAGGAAACTGAGTCAGCACGCAGGATACACCGCGAGCATGTCACAATGGCTGAGTTCTATTGTTATAGACTGCACTTCCGTACGCGGGGCTCACCTATAATATCAAAATCAGGCCGTTTGCTCCAACAACTCTCAATAGATATGTTTGCATGTGTTGATCAGGCTCGATTGTGGTACATCCATGAAAACCAAGCATCACTGCGGTCTGATACCTATGCAAACGTCAGAGATGCTGTTGTGAACAATGATATGTTTGGTCGTAAGGTTGGAAAAAGGATTATCCTCCCAGCATCTCATGTTGGCAGCCCCCGCTACATATACCAGAATTACCAGGATGCTATAGCTGTCTGCAGACATCTCGGTCCACCTCATTTATTCATAACTTTCACCTGTAATCCTGCCTGGCCAGAAATAACAAGGAACCTCTTGCCAGGACAGCGAGCCAACGACAGGCCTGATTTGGTGTGCCGTGTGTTCAGAATGAAGTTGGCTCACATGATACGGCAGTTTAGAGATGGCGAGCTCTTTGGTCCTGTCTCAGGCTGTAAGTTTGACACAAAATTCTCCTTGCAGTCTTTTCTTTCTTCTCTCACAATCAATTTCTGTTTGTTTCTATTCATTGTCTCCTTCCATTCTTTTCTGCAGTAATATACTCAGTAGAGTTCCAAAAGAGAGGACTGCCACATGTCCATATCATTCTTTGGTTGAGAGACCGTGCAAGTTTATCGAATCCTGCCAGTGTTGATCGTTTCATATCAGCTGAGCTGCCCAATCCTGTTTTTGATCCCCAGGGATATTCTGTAGTTTGTCAATTTATGGTACATGGTCCATGCGGCATTGCAAGACCTAATTCACCATGCATGCATGATGGAAAATGCACGAAGCGTTTGTTAGAAAGTGTGCTAATTTTAATTTTGTGACTAATTACTAACTAATTAATCCAATTAAACAAAGAGCAAGAGGATCTAGTACCTAGCTATTTCGACACAAAGAGAAAGGGGTGGAATGTACCTCCCGCGAAATCGCATCCGCGGGGCTCGATCCTACGGCATGGGAATCGATGGGGTGCTCTCCTTCGCCTCCTAATCGCGCGCCTCAAGTCCACCAAGGAAACTAACCATTCTCATAGGTCCTATGCTAGTAGGAACTAGAGGAATGCTCATCTCTTTACTATTCTTGAACTAATTTTAGGAATAGCTATTCTCAACACATGAGACCTATTAATAATCAATGGAAGAGAGCAAAAATGGAATAGAGAAAACCAATTTTCTCTCTTTGAAGGTGGCGGCTAGAGAAGGAGGCAAGAGGAGGAGAGAGAACTAGGGTTGGAAGGCACCAACTAGTGGTCCTTATATAGAGATCAAGTCCAACCATCTCACCTCACTTTTTACCATTTTGCCACTCTATGGCCGGCCAAATAAAAGGCCTAAATTGGGCCTTTTCCATATTTTAATTATTCTCTATTAAGCCTATTATATCAATTATATAATGGGCCTTTCCAATTGATTATTATTTCGGCTCACAACGGCTAATTAAATTAAGCCTATTTATTCAATATAATTCCTACAATTATATTAAATATTGTTGAGCATAATTAATTATCAATTCAATGATAATTACTTTGGGATAAGCATATGTATTAAATTAATTTCTATATGATCCTTTTGATGTAATTAATTATAACGGTTTGCAACGGTATATAATTAATTAATCAACTCATCATATTTTTGCATTCTCCAATGCAAACAAATCAATTAATACACTGTATGGTTAAAGTCCTATTTGTGTGACCCTTTGAGGATTTATGCTAAGTTGGACATGGAATTAAATCGCTATTTAATTCCAATAATCATAAGCGGTATCTAGCAACACGTTATGATTCCCAATTCACATAAATAGTGTACTGCTACAATATTTCAATCCTGCATAAGAGAATAAATGTATTTCCCTATTTTGATTCTTATGTCACACGATATCATCGTATAATCCAAGATAGGAATGTGTCATTCTTGCAGATTATACGTTTCTTGATCTAGAGATAATTGTATAAAGTTGCATGCAAACAATCTATCTCCATCAAGAGGCCCAAACAGATATCGTCACTCACTAAGTGAATTAATGAGGGACATACGGTTTTCTTGATGATTAACTTTTCCCCGCACAATTCAAGAGAACATAAATAAAGTCCGTATAGCAGCCCTTATCGGGAATCAGCGGTAGACAGTATTTATTGAACCTATCCTCATGTGGAAAAGATAAACATCTCAAACTTAGAACCAAAATCATAACGAAATAAACAATGACACATAACACAATCCATATGTTTATTTCGATGGGTCAAGTCCTGTGCTATGTTCCATAACATACACATATGCAATTAAGTTGGTAACTCTTTACCTATGATTTGTAGAACTTAATCATCACTTAACTTGCATACTAATCTTATATGATAATTAATGTTCCTTGTTAATTATCAAGATTATGGACCGTTTAGATTTATTATTGTCATTCTAAAGAATGATCAACAGAGATCTACAATTCAGATCCTCAACCTGAATGATCTGTCAATAATAAACCTAGGAACAGATGATAAAATCTCATCCAAAACATAAACTAATAATTAAGTCATTAAATTATTGACTTCTAGGACATAACTCCAACAATCTCCCACTTGGCCTAGAGTCAATCAGTAGTGACTTCTAGCCAACGAAGAATTGAGAACAATGTCATATATCTACATATATACATGTCTCGGACCTCAAAATAAATAATACGCTTATAGCTAGTTACTCATACGTCCACCACGTATGGATGCATAACTGCATCTCGTATACTGCTCAAGGTAGAGGTCGTGCTAGAGTGTTCGCTGTGTTCGCGAACCTATCCAAAAAATTGTTTGACCATATATATATATATTCTCCTATATATATTCTTGATCACCATCATATGATATCAAGTGATATCGTTATAGATCATATTTGAATCTCCAATGTAACATTGGGCTCTTAGGAGTAAGTTATGGTTCGAGATGCTTAGAACCATAATAACTCAACTAAGAAATCGATCCGAAATAAACTTCTTTTATTGCTTCACAAGTTGCTATGTATTTTGCTTTGGTGACGGAAACGGTTGTAATATTCCATTTAGAACACCTTCTAAATTTACAACACCACCTTTTAGCAAAATATGTAGTTCAACTGTGATTATATCAATCTTTGGAAAAACTAGCATTAGTGTAATTAATTTACACGAGCTCTCTTTCATCTTAAGAGATGAAACATTATATCACTCTTTCTCATAAGGTACTCGAGGATATCCTTGACTATCGTCCTAATGTGTCTCTCTTGTATCCATTTGACAACTGTTTGTCATATCCTTTGGATACTACACATCGGGGCATATGCATAAATATGACGTACACAATGAAACTCATAATGAAAGAATGCTTGAACTATTTCATGCACTTTCTTGAATTGAGTTGCAATAGACCGAGTTAAAACACTCAAGTCATGCCATGTGACGTACAGTTAGACATCCTTTCTTGGAGTGTAACTTTCGTGTTTCTAGAACACTTCGTCAATATATGCATATTTGTTCAAACCTGACATCCATCATAATCTATCTTCATAGATTTGTTTCCTAGGATCAGGTGATTTTGCCCAAGTTCTCATTTGAGAAAGCATTCTCCAAAGAGATCTTGACAATATTCATTTTCTTAATGTTATTCCCAATTAATGAATTGTTATCTTGAACAATACAAGTAATACAATTATGCTCCCACTGAATATCTTGTCTATACAAGATACTTTCGACGAAGTTCAACTCCTTGACTTCATTGTCAAAACTTTTATTCCAATCTCCACAACACTTGCTTTAATCCATTAATGGATCCTTGAAGCATGCGTATGTTTTTAGCAATACATAAACCTCGATTTGTGTCAAATGCACAATATCTTCCTTCATTCATACGAAGAAGGCGGTTTTATGTGTTTTTCCATATATCGATATATATGAAATACAACTATTGCTAGAATGATCTTTATTGACTTTTACATAGCCACAAGCAAGAGGTTGTGCTTTGTACGTAGTCAACTAGTCATCGACTTAGACATAGCTACAAGCGAGAAGCCGCGCTTTGTACATAGTCGATTTGTTATCCATGTCGATCTTTCCTTTTGAAGATCTAAAACGTTCTTGATGGATTGCTCCTTCATGAACATCAACCAAGGTCTATACCTTGTTGTTATACACGGATTTTATTTAAAGATCATATGAATTCAAACCATATATGTGGAATCGGATCGTTCCATCGTTTTTCTTGTTTATCAACGGATTCTCATATGCTAAGTTTGAGAATGTCGTGAAGCCAATGCACCAAACGGCTTAGGCAATCAACTCTCGTTGATCTTTTGTAGGATTGGTACTTGAGGTTCATGAACTTCTTCTACAACGATTTGTTGAACGAGTTCTTGACTCCTCATATATTCCATGAGTTTCTCGAACATCATCAACTCGTGAGATGGTTGAGTCCTCATTGGAAGGAGCGTACTATTAAACTTCTTTCAAAACAACTTGTGAATGAAGTTTCGCTCAACTCCCACTAAGTACCATGTATGGAGTGACAAGTTTCCCATAAGAGTACTTCTTGTAGTGACGCACAAACTATTTTAATGCTCACTTTACTCCCACTACTTCTTCTTGAGAATTTCAATTCATCAAGACTACATTATGATTAGCAACAACTACTTTGTTCTTATCATATTCGTGGAAGTAGTGCCTTTTAATATAAAGCATCCTACAAATATATAGTGTCTTATTTGGTTTAAGCTTACAAGTCCACAATACTTGAAATAAGCTTCTCAACACCAAATCTCGAGAAGTATTATACTTAGAGATCAAAATCTCGTAAGAAACCTTCCTCAATAGACTTTGATGGAACACCATTCAGTGTAAACAATATTGTCCTCAAACATAATTCCCTAATACGAGTCGAATAAGTCAATTTGATTTATTATCGATCGAACTATACAAAATATTGTTCGATACCTCCATTCTTGGACACATTATTCCATAATGTTCCTCATGGAGTGAGTTATGAAACTATTTTCATACTCTTTAGATAATACTTCAAATCATATGACTTAACTACTTATTTGCCACGATTAATTGTAAGACTTTTCTTTTTCCTTGAACGGTCTTTTTAACTTCACACTTGAACTCCTTTGAACTAGTCAAAAGGTTCATACTTATTCCTTATCAAATAGATATGTTAATATCTACAATGATCGTTGGTTAAGTAGTAAAGTATCAACAACCTTTCATTGCACAAGTACTTATTGGTCTTTATACATCGATATGTATAAGTCCTAATCAAGTCACTTGTCCTTAAACCTTTGTAGGTTAAAGGCGCTTTTGTCATTTAACAAACATGATTCGCATATCAATCGATTTGAAATCGAATTGAATTTCGAGCTCTACGTTACGTAGACTCTCATAATGCGATTCTCGTTTATATATGTGACTAAGCGGTTATATATAACATGAAAGTCAAATACTTTATGTCAAGTCTTACGCATCCTATTTGTCATTCAAAATTTGTTTATCTATTTCAAGCAAATTCCATCAAGATGCATGAAATCATATAAACAAATTCATAATAAAAGAACTTGTCTTTTATTAAACATAGTTATCCATCATCAAATATGAAATGGAGACGCTATGAGAGGTTTTAGAATTAAGGTATGCAACCTTCAATTCCTAAACAAACTCTTAATAAAGATAACTCTACGTATTCAATGGTAATGACTTAAATGAATAAGTCATCTCCTATACGGAGTTTACTTTATATCTCTCGAACATTCTCTTATTCTTCATTGCCAACACATTTCGTTAAATGCGAGCATATGAACTAGTATCAAGTTACTAGTGTAAATTAGAGATAGTGAGATAGTTTGAACGACAAATACACTTTAGGATTAGAATATTTCTAATCGTCATAATCATGGTACTTCGGACAACCTTTCAAATGCCTCCCTATACGGCAAATGAAACATCTCATGTGACACATGGTCATAAATGAGGGTCTCGAAAATTTCAACTCATACCTTAGTGAAGTATTTCTTGAATACTTAACCAATTACCTTTTTGCATCAACAATTGTGCGAAGAAGGTAACATTATATCCTTTATAATTCCAAAGAGATCGTATGACAATATCAACAATCCTTGATATCGGAGATTAATATCTCTAGTCATCAATTAGCTACTTCAATCTTTCGATTTGTGAGCTAATGAAACATTCATATAACTTCTTTTAAAAGAATAATCTCTTGGTCAACTCATATTCTTTATACTCAATCATAAATGATGGAGTTAATATCTACTTTCTCTAAGAACACTTTCTTGTGTAAGCGGATGAGAACGTACGAGTTACTTTTAGTCCATATGAATTCGCTAATTCAAAGGTCTAGAAATTTCAAATGAGGATATTAGCCATACGCTTTATTGAATAACTTTTCGCCAAAAGTCAATCAATCATCGCAATGCTACGTTCGGGTAGTTTGAGGAAAGTTTTGGGAATTGACATACTCAAATTTCTCTTCACTAAGATCGTGTCTTAGGAATCGGTATTACTTCTTTAAGTGAATACTTTTAGAAACGAGTTTGTTAATTTTCAAAGATTGATCGCAACAAAATTAACAATTTTAACATCTATAACAAAATCAATTTACGGTCATTTAGTTTATGCAATTGTTTTATTTATAACAAATAAAACTCCCACTACAATTATTTAATGTCCCTAATGTAGTAGGTTTTCCAAGATCCCTATTTTCGTTGAGATGGTGCTAGCGTCGGCGTGACACCAAAACAACTAGATAAGGTAGGTTCTCCAACCAATCATTCCATATGATTCTTGGTTTGTGAAATATCACATGTACATCCACAAACTTTGCCCCGATGTCCAATCCGATTAGAAAACATCGTTAAGTAACCTTTCTCTATTTGCTCCTAGTAAATCCGATTTACACCCCGACACGAATGATGGAACACGATGTCCCGCGTCGGCGAGAATACATCAATGAACGATCATACACGTTAGAAGGGGATAGAGAGAAGGAGGGCGATTTAACTTAATCATGTTTTGTTTGGGACAATCAATTAAGTGACACTTGTATGGTGGTCATGTAAGCATACACCCATACCTAGCCTATGACAATTCATAGCAATCACAAGCAATCACATATAAGCATCTCATAGTTGTGGGTTTGTATGGCTCCCGCTTGCATTAGTTTCGCCACATCGTCCATGGAGCAAAACTAATCTAATCCTTGCCCTCCCACTAAATTCTATAAGGATCTAAATCCTATATAAAATAAAGGTGCAAAATACATGTGAAAACATCCTATTCCCTTCCTATCCTTAGGGGCATGCAAGCCTCACAAGTTACATCAAAAATTAATCAAAAATTAATTAATGGCACCAAAGGCCGCATTACAAACATTCACACATGCATTCATTTACAACCACAAGGCATTGAGTCTTGAGCCATACTAAACCCACTATCCACCTACAAAACAAAGTTAGCACATACAAGAACTTTGTTTCCAATTAACGATTTTCAAGCATCTTTGCGTATCGTTTGCTACAAGTAAATTCCGTGTACAAATCCTCAATTTTAAACAACCAAACTTGTTTAAATTCATTTAGAAAGTTCTTTCAACATCCCATAACAGAAAGGAGATCAAACAAGGAGTTTTCTAATTAAATTCAACTAGTTTGAATACTTAGAAAAACAGTAATTTACCAAAAAACGTAACTAATGGAATCCAACAAAAATAACAGTTTTCGGTCTCCAAAAATTCTCAAATAAATTACTTAAGCTCCTTATCATAATTGTGATTACCAGTAAAAATTTCAAGAAGAGATCTTAAACCATCTGGGAGAATCAAAAATGACAAATCTCTTACAAGTGCACGAAACACCGTTATGAGATTTTCAGCTTATCCTCTCAACCATTTGGTCTGTTAGACCACCTTCTATCCAGTTTTTATATATACAATATACATAGAAAAACTTGTTTAGACTACAGGCTATCCATTCATGAAAAGAAAACAACCAAGTTCAGTTCAATAATATTAAGTTACAGCCTAAACAATCAACAAATTCTGTACTGGAACAGACTGTCAATCGAAAGGTTTTAACCTAGTTGAAGGTCTAAACTTCCACGAAAAATTATGAAATTAATTTTCCTGGAATCCTAACTCAAAATAGAACAACTCCATTTAAACAGAATTTTTAAAGGAGTTCTCAGTTGGTACAGTTTATTAGAACAATCGATTTGCTCAACAAACTGGATCTGACAAGATCTTCCTTTTCATACTTGAAAACCCAGAAATTAATCCGAGTCATGCAACAATTTATACATGCTCAGAAAGAGCTTCAAGTCCTCTTTATTTCTAGCCATAGAACACTGGTACTTATATTCAAAATATAAATCTTTCAAGCCATTCAAACAGGACAGTGCGAGCAGAAACTGGTTCTGCGCACTGTCGCCGTTTTATTCACAATAAATCTACACTAATTCAGAAAAATGTGAATCCAATGCCAAAAGAATCACAATCCACAGATCTACAACTTTCATGTAGATGGAAAGATCTTCCAGAGAACTTATCACATCCAAAAACGCGAAATAACACAGAAAATATCATTTCCAGACAGCAAACAAACGCATCATCTCTACTAATCCGTTAATTAGCTAATTTCTCTTAATTAAGTGTCAAAATAGCTTAAGTACGACCAAGGCTCTGATACCACTGTTAGAAAGTGTGCTAATTTTAATTTTGTGACTAATTACTAACTAATTAATCCAATTAAACAAAGAGCAAGAGGATCTAGTACCTAGCTATTTCGACACAAAGAGAAAGGGGTGGAATGTACCTCCCGCGAAATCGCATCCGCGGGGCTCGATCCTACGGCATGGGAATCGATGGGGTGCTCTCCTTCGCCTCCTAATCGCGCGCCTCAAGTCCACCAAGGAAACTAACCATTCTCATAGGTCCTATGCTAGTAGGAACTAGAGGAATGCTCATCTCTTTACTATTCTTGAACTAATTTTAGGAATAGCTATTCTCAACACATGAGACCTATTAATAATCAATGGAAGAGAGCAAAAATGGAATAGAGAAAACCAATTTTCTCTCTTTGAAGGTGGCGGCTAGAGAAGGAGGCAAGAGGAGGAGAGAGAACTAGGGTTGGAAGGCACCAACTAGTGGTCCTTATATAGAGATCAAGTCCAACCATCTCACCTCACTTTTTACCATTTTGCCACTCTATGGCCGGCCAAATAAAAGGCCTAAATTGGGCCTTTTCCATATTTTAATTATTCTCTATTAAGCCTATTATATCAATTATATAATGGGCCTTTCCAATTGATTATTATTTCGGCTCACAACGGCTAATTAAATTAAGCCTATTTATTCAATATAATTCCTACAATTATATTAAATATTGTTGAGCATAATTAATTATCAATTCAATGATAATTACTTTGGGATAAGAATATGTATTAAATTAATTTCTATATGATCCTTTTGATGTAATTAATTATAACGGTTTGCAACGGTATATAATTAATTAATCAACTCATCATATTTTTGCATTCTCCAATGCAAACAAATCAATTAATACACTGTATGGTTAAAGTCCTATTTGTGTGACCCTTTGAGGATTTATGCTAAGTTGGACATGGAATTAAATCGCTATTTAATTCCAATAATCATAAGCGGTATCTAGCAACACGTTATGATTCCCAATTCACATAAATAGTGTACTGCTACAATATTTCAATCCTGCATAAGAGAATAAATGTATTTCCCTATTTTGATTCTTATGTCACACGATATCATCGTATAATCCAAGATAGGAATGTGTCATTCTTGCAGATTATACGTTTCTTGATCTAGAGATAATTGTATAAAGTTGCATGCAAACAATCTATCTCCATCAAGGGGCCCAAACAGATATCGTCACTCACTAAGTGAATTAATGAGGGACATACGGTTTTCTTGATGATTAACTTTTCCCCGCACAATTCAAGAGAACATAAATAAAGTCCGTATAGCAGCCCTTATCGGGAATCAGCGGTAGACAGTATTTATTGAACCTATCCTCATGTGGAAAAGATAAACATCTCAAACTTAGAACCAAAATCATAACGAAATAAACAATGACACATAACACAATCCATATGTTTATTTCGATGGGTCAAGTCCTGTGCTATGTTCCATAACATACACATATGCAATTAAGTTGGTAACTCTTTACCTATGATTTGTAGAACTTAATCATCACTTAACTTGCATACTAATCTTATATGATAATTAATGTTCCTTGTTAATTATCAAGATTATGGACCGTTTAGATTTATTATTGTCATTCTAAAGAATGATCAACAGAGATCTACAATTCAGATCCTCAACCTGAATGATCTGTCAATAATAAACCTAGGAACAGATGATAAAATCTCATCCAAAACATAAACTAATAATTAAGTCATTAAATTATTGACTTCTAGGACATAACTCTAACAGCGTTTTCCTAAACCCTATCGTGAATCAACGCTGCTTAGTGACGATGGGTTCATTCTGTACAGGAGGAGGAATACAGACATCACTGTAACAAAGAACGGTGTTTGTATGGACAACCGATATGTTGTCCCGTATAACCTCAACCTCTTGCTCAAATACAATGCTCATATCAATGTTGAACGCTGCCACAGGACAGATATTATCAAATATTTGTTCAAGTACATTTGTAAAGGGCGGGATCGTGCTATGGTGTCAATATTCAGGACTGATTCCCGCTCTGTTGGTGGCGGTGATTCCAACAGTGAAGAGCCTGTTATCGATGAAGTTCTTGACTACCTTGACTGTCGCTACCTGACATCTCCTGAGGCAGTATGGCGGCTATTTCAATATGATATCCACTATAGCTTCCCCACTGTTGAAAGACTACCAATACATCTACCACTTCAAAACAACATTCTGTTTAGAGATTCACAACCATTGGCGACAGTTGTCAACAATCCAGCAACTCGAAAAACCAAATTAACAGCCTGGTTTGATCTCAATAGAAGTGATCCCATTGCAAGACAGTTTACCTATCCTGAGGTCACTAGATTTTATACTTGGCATGCCACTGACAAAACATGGAAGCTTAGAGAGCAAGGATATCGACTTGCCCGTATACAATTTATCCAACCCACTGCAGGTGATCTCTACTACGAACGAATGCTGTTGAACTCAGTTCGTGGTGCACAATCATTTGAATCTTTACGAACAATAAATGGTGTGTTGCACAATACTTGCAAGGAAGCCTGCAATGCGCTTGGATTGTTAGATGATAATTCAGAGTGGTTATACACTATGCGAGAAGCTGCTGCAAGCGCTTCATGCGACCAGCTCCGTGCGATGTTCATCGATATATTGCTGTATTCAGATGTTGCAGATGCAAAGGAACTGTGGGATTCGTGCTGGAGTTATATGGGAGATGATATAATCCAACAGATGCGCTCCAGCCATAGTAATGCTGAACTCACGGTAGATCCCAGTATGCTTAAGGATTACATACTGCACAAATTGAGTGATCTCCTCTTTCTCAGAGGCTATACATTGCAATATGTGAACCTTCCAGATCCTGTGCACAGCCGGCCAACGGGAGCTGTTAACAGGCTGCTGGCTGAGCAATACTCTTACAACACGGCTGATCTGCGCATGGAAGTTCCACATTTATTGTCTGGTTTGAATATGGAACAGAAGAATGTTTTTGATGCTGTCATCCAATCTGTCCACTCAAAAAGGGGTGAACAATTTTTTGTATATGGACATGGAGGAACAGGGAAAACATATTTATGGCGAGCAATTACAGCTTTCCTCAGATCAGAAGGCAGGATAGTCCTTACTGTTGCCTCTTCTGGTCTCTCATCCCTTCTGTTAGACGGTGGAGTGACAGCATATTCTCGCTTCAAAATACCATTCAAATTGAAAGAGGGTTCCACATGCGAGATAAAAAAAAATACACATCTTGCTCAGCTTTTAAAGGAAACCTCACTCATAATATGGGATGAGGCACCGATGAGCAACAGAATCTGTTTTGAGGCACTAGATCGATCAATGAAGGACATACTAGGAGACAACGACCCATCTAACCACAGTAGACCATTCGGCGGTGTTACTGTTGTTCTGGGAGGGGATTTTAGACAAACCCTCCCTGTTGTAACCCATGGCACAAGATACGAAACATTGGCATCATCAATAACAAACTCTTATCTATGGCAAGCATGTCGATTGCTCAGGCTGACGATCAACATGCGTTTACTAACATATAATGGGCAATTATCAAACAGACAGGCTATTGCTGACTTTGCTTCGTGGCTGTTATCAGTGGGAAACGGAACTGCTGCGGGTATTTCTCTCTATAACAGCTCTACACCTGATTGGATTCAAATACCGGACAATTTTCTGGTGCAGCACGATGGCGACAAGCAATCAGCAATCATCACAGCTGTATATGGCGACCTCCACAATAACTACCAGAACGACAGCTATTTGCGTGTCCGGGCGATAATTACACCAAAAAATAATGCCGCGAACGCTTTGAATGAAGCTATACTAGCTCGCATTCCCGGAGAACAATCTGATTATTTCAGCCATGATGCTATACAAGGGTCAGAAAAAATCTCAGAAGATATCCATACAATGTACCCCACTGATATCCTAAACACAATCATAGCAGGTTCCCTTCCATGTCACAAATTAAGTTTGAAGATAGGAGTGCCAATCATGCTTCTAAGAAACATGGATCAGTCAAAAGGTCTTTGCAATGGGACAAGGCTGATCGTAACAGCATTAGGCGCTCGAATAGTACATGCAAGGATAATCACAGGTTCTGGGGTTGGTCTAACAGTACAGATACCGCGTATAGTATTCCTTCATGAAGATGACAGGTTGCCATTTATATTTAGAAGAAAACAGTTCCCGCTTCGTGTTTGTTATGCAATGACAATTAATAAAAGCCAAGGTCAGTCATTGGATGTGGTGGGTGTCTATCTTCCTGAACCTGTGTTTGCTCACGGACAGCTTTATGTGGCTCTGTCCAGAGCAACATCTCCAAGTAGCCTGAAGATACTGATTGAAAATCCTGATGATCAGAATCCAAACTACACTAGAAACATTGTCTATAACGAAATTTTCCATGTACTAGGTTCGTATTGTGTTCCTGTCCTGTTTATGTTAGAGAGATTGCATATAGAAATCACTAGCCATGCTTTACTTTTTTTGTCACCAATACTATACACTCTCAATATTAATAACTATTTCTATTTGCAGACCAGCATGACCACCCCGCTTCCAGTGACAACAACCATGAATTCTTCGGTTCCAGTGCTCACTCTGACGCCAACAACTAACACAGAAAATGCCAGGATACACGGTAGGCCCGTCAGGATTTGGCAGGCTGCTGATGCACGCTTTGGCAGAGTTTACAATATGGCATTCCTCTTCATCGATCATACAGTATGTCCCCACACATTTGCTGTATAATTATGACACAGACATTCTCATTCATTGCGATAGTGAGCACCCTAGAAACCACTCTGGAGTAGCAAGGGTGGGGAAAAAAAAACTTCCCATACAATCAAATATACTAATAGATCAAGTTTCTATTCACAGGGTGCGAAGATACAGGGTCTTATTCCCGTCCCTGAATATCAGAGGCAGTCAGCTGTGTTCAGAGAAGACACCCTGTGTGAGATAACCAGGTTCACTTTGGAGGGTTCTACAATAGACTACCAGGTTGTCAAACACCCATACATCCTCAGCCTGACACGCGAAACTGTTGTGACAATGCTGCAACCAGGGCTGAATGACATCCCAACAACCCACTTTGACTTCATCTCATTTAGAGAAATAGGGGTCACTATCACACACCTAAAAGCTGTCATGGGTAAGATGTTATACACATACATTTGCACTCTCTCAATAAGATAAAATCAACACTCTCAACAGCATTCTCCAATAACAGAGCTATCCATCTTTCATTATCTCCTGTAGATGTTATTGGCAGAATCGTGGGTTTCAGCGATGTTGTGCTCACAACAGGGAGCCAACCATCAAGGGTCCGTGGAATGTACCTTGCTGACAACGAGTAATTTTTACACCTCCTTTTAACCTTGGCAATTATTCATTCCAGCTGAAAAAATACAGATGATCTACATTTTTTAAAAAATTTGCACCCACGGTGGCACAAAAATTGATCTGAACAAACTCTGACAAACCTCTACAGAAATTCTTTCAGTCGTCAATTATGTACTGTATCAATTTTATTATCCATTGAAAAGAACACAAAAAAATATTCTAAACTGTTCTTTGTTCAAATATACCACTTTTAATGTCCCACCATAAATTTTCTATACATAGAGGGAGAACTGTAGAACTTGCTTTGTGGGGAAACTATGCAGACCAGTTTGATGTTGTTGAGCTATTTGAACAGTCGAAACAATGCCCCATAATCATTGCCATCAACAACGCACAGATCAAATATTGGAGAGGTATATCTATTTCTACATCAGAACCCTGCAAAAAAAAAATATACATGTGCTCACAAGGACCCATCTCATACATCTAACATAACAGGTGTATATGGCCTGAAGACATACAGTGGCACACGCTTCCATGCAGACCCTTCACTGAAGGAAATAGCAGACTACATGGCACTGTAAAAGGTTCTTCCATAACGCTGCCAATTTCTTATGAAAAACATAAAACAATCTTTCATAATACTAAAAATAGCTGATCATCTCTAACTGACCTGTTTTATACTTCTTTGCAGGATGCCGCATGACGGAATCCCAATCACACTCCATGCAACAGCTCAGACATACAATATTCATGTTCTGACACCTCACCGAGCGGACCCTATCAAGGTTACTATGGCGCAGCTGATGGGTCTCTACCTTGACAATTATAATGTAAACCCCTCTCCAACTTCATACATACAAACACCTCGCACAGTCAAACAGCTGTCATTTGACAAACTAAAATGCTTATTCCATTACACAGGAAAACTATTACCAGTGTCCAGGGGTAATTATCAGCATAAACAATCGTTTCGACTGGTACTACGAGAGCTGCCCAGATTGCCGCCGAAAGCTGAACAGAAGTGGAGGCCAGTTATCATGTGACCATTGCAACACTAGGAGAGCGAATAGCATCCCGTGGTAAGTACATCTTCTCTATTGGAAGTCTTGTCATTGTTGATCTCCACTATTCTGGCATAATGCAGCGTAGAACAGCCAATGGCACCTATAGAACTTCTTTCAACAATAGAAAAACAAATACAACCCTATCATGTTCTCTAACACTCCTCTCTGAACGCAGGTATAAAATTAGAGTACAAGCTGTTGACCAGACAGGAGATGCTCAATTTGTTCTTCTTGGCAAACTTGGTGAACAGGCTGTTGGCATGCCTGCACAAGCAGTTGTTGCACTCCAACAGCAGGACAAAAAGAAAACACCAGCTCCACTGATGGACATGATTGGAAAGAAATTCATGTTCACATTTGCTGGAAAACAGCGTGTGCCATACCAACACAACCGCATATACACTGTTGTCGAGCTTGGACCAGTGCCTCCTGAACTCCTGGAGCTTTTGCCACAGCCAATATTGCACATAGAAGCAGCTCCTATGTTTGCATCTGAATCATCCACACCAAGTGCAGACGGCGAACCGCACACACCACCGCATCAATCCATCACAACAGAAGCACTGCCGAACCCACAAATTGGCCATTCCCACGCAAAACAACCAACGGCCGGCACACCAACCGAACACGATGATGCAGCTACAGATCCACGCGGAAAAAGGTTTTTTCTGTGAACTTTCAAATTAAAATTTGTTACCTTTCCCAAACAAAATTCAGGCTACCGTAATCGCTATATCCAAACCGACCAACACTGACTCCACCTCTCATCAACAGGCCTCTGTTGAAGGAAGAAGACACACCTGAGCAACCTGCGACCGTTGTCAGGCGAAAGCTGGATTTCAATCAACCCCCTGCAGAGACTTTCCAAAGGTCGGCCCGCAACTTACACTGTGATACATAAATACAAGGCTGTGCACATACACACAAGACCAAAAAAGAAAAAAAATTTCAGCAGAACTAACACAGTTTAAAACACATTTGTGACAGCTTAGCTGGAAAGGCTCCGGCTCAGCAACAGGATGAGCCCTGAAAAAGTCTCTGCAACCACATACCATTGTACAAACACGTCTTTTGGGATCCTACAGTAGTATTGTGGAACGCCTTTTGATGTACCTCAACCATAATCTCTGCTGAACAAGTTTCGTTGGCACATCCGGATGCAAAGCAACCACTTCATCCCTAAACGATGCTGTCTTCATTTTGAAAAAGCTTATATGAATGTTTCAGTACTGCTAGGCTGTCTTTATGCAGTGTGTGTAATAATATATCAGATATTACAGAGAACGCGTTCACAGATTTGTGGGAAAAACTGTAAACTCTATTAGTTATGAATCGTTGTGTGTAATAAACTATGTTAACTACAAATCCTGATGACAATCTAAACACTGTCCACTATAAAATTCTCTTAGTTTTTTTTTTTTTTACATCGATAGCATAGTACACACATTTCACGCAGCTCGCTATCGAAAAGAAGATTACAGGTTCATCAAAATAACCTTCTTTCATTGGTATTATCCTTTTATAAACACTGACATCCACATACGAGTTGCAGGTTATGTAGAAGTCAGAGATCTGAGATGGTGGACTGATCTGCACTGACCTGCAAGTCTAAATGCTTGATAGGCAAGGTATGAGCTGTATCTTCTCGAACTGATATGTTCAGCTTTTTTAAGGGCACAATTCTGCTCCAAGATCTCTCCTAATATTCAATTTAACCAATGTAGAAGATGTTCAGGGTGATAGCCTAACAGCCTAAGGTTCCCAGTACTATATTATATATGCTGAACAGTCAACTTTTATTTTTATGATTGTTTCACGTAATTATCTATTTGCACGGGTAAATATATATAAAGATTAGCACCTCAGTTTACATGTGCACACCTATAGCATTGCTTGAATAGGTTTCCAACAATTGTTTCGTTATATCTTTGGCATCTGCAGCAATCAATATTTATGTTTTTAATTATCATCCAATTGTATTTTTTTTAAATTATTTACCGACCTTCCTATCACACACTATCAAACCGTTCTTAACCGAAATTGATTTTCGATAGGTCATTTTTGCAGCTCATTACAATAATTTAGATCAATCGATAACGAATTCTGGAATTTTTGTCTGCAGTTGTCCATGAAGGACTGAGGATATTCGCTTCTGTTTGAGTTCGTGTTTGATTAGGTATCAATTAGCAGAGCACATGAATAGATTGATTAGGCTGCTCCACGTACTTTCACAAAAATTTTGACTACATTCATGCAGTCCACTGCAGTCCCGAAAGGGTATCATTTAGCATAGATTTTATTACAGGGATACATTTAGCATCACATTGAAAAGGTATCAAGGACAGTTATCCACTGCAGTCCTCAAACCTCTTTCTAAACATAGAACATTACAAGATCTTAACAGAATTCATGTGCTATTTGGAAAATTCATAGGAATAGTATACAAAGCCAGTTAATGCTGTTACAATTACACGCTTAATAATGGCACGATATCGCTTGATTACAATGGTAAGTATTTCGATATTATCAATTAACGTTACAATATAAGCCTGGACAGTCACTGACGTTGCACTTCTCATCAAAACTTTACACATTCATTGGATCCAACTTTTGCACACCAATGTACAAGGAAACTTACAAATTCATTGAAACAAATTCTTTCAATCTATATGTAGACGATTCCATTTAGATCATCGATAATATATCCACACTCAATTGGAAATCGTTTCGACGCATTTTCAGATAGAGATGCATCGCGCAACGCGCGAGAATAGGACTAGTGGGTTTTAAGTTTTAATGGAACCTCTTCATTCGGTGGAGGTCAATTAGGGTCGATTTAATTTTTTTGGTCCTTCTTAGTGTTTGTTTTATTGTAATCAAAAGGATTATTATTCATCTATATCTTTAGGAAAAAAGTTAGCTAGGTCCACATTTATTTTAATCCAGTACAAATATGAGCTGTATTGCAATTGATCAACAAACAAAAGCTATCAAATTAATAAATTAGCTCATGCTGAGTAAATTCTTGAAGCGTGAGAGTTGGATGCAGTCCCTGCTTCATGTGACAAAGCTGTTCTTTCAGAAGTGGACAAAAGAGAAATAAAATACAACTGCTTCTCACGTGCGTGCAGCGTTGAGTTTTTTCTTTTCTTTTTTTTGTGATTAAATATAGTGGGTTTAAAGAGTCAGTAAAAAGTGCAGGTCATTAGCCCCTACCACAATAGTAATTAGATAAATAAAACATTAGAAAAATACCTCCATGAAATTTAATACGTCTGCTTCGAATATAATATAACTATATAAGTTTAAATACAATACTACATTATTTAATGAGATGGGCTAAAATCAGCCACGACTGACGAATGCAACCGTCAGCTACGATCAAATCTCAATTTTCGAGATTCTAACAGTCGATCCGAACCGTTCAATGTGTTCTCCATATTGAAATCTCATTAGAGACCAAATTATACATTTTTTTATTATATTTACTATTTTTTTGAGATTTTTAAAAATCATAGTTATTGAAGGGTCGAGAATTGTTTAGATTAAGAATTTTGTAAAATATCGAACAAATACTAAAAAATTTCAGAAAAATATAAAATTTTGTCTCCAACGAGATTTCAATATGGAAAACACATTGAACGGTTCGGATCGACTGTTAGAATCTCAAAAATTGAAATTTGATCGTAGCTGACGGATGCATCCGTCAGTCGTGGCTGATTTTAGCCCATCTCTTATTTAATGATGTGATGAAAAGAGAATTTAATATCTTTTAGATAAGATAAAAAAAATTATAATTTTTTTTTGAAAAAAATCAGGCATTTATGATATGAATATTACTTTATAAGTTGATAAAAATATTACTAATATAACATATGTTAGAGAATGGCGATGATATTTTGAATTCGTCGTGGCATCCTATAGCTTTAGATGACGAATCCAAATCCGAATTAATTGAAAATTATCTTTACATTGAAATCTTGTCAGAAATCAATTTCATTTTTTTCGAAGTTATTTAATATTCTTTTTCCGAATTAAGAAATTGATTAATCTGAATTACAGACCCTCAAGTCTCAAATAGATAACAAGTGAGGAGCCCATACAATGCATGTTCTAGTCCGGTCGATTAGGGTTTTGAAAACAGAAATGGATCAGCCGGTTTGATAAAAATCGCGCACAGATCTGTCCAGCAGCCCTGTTTTCAATCGAATCGATGAACTGACCAGGAAAATTTCATCTTTTTTATAAAAAAGAAATTGAGTGATACTAGCTTAGAGTCAAACGCGATCAAATTTTAATTTCTGAATTACAACATTCAATTTGTACCGTTTAATTTTTTCTTTACGATGAGATATATTTCCTTTGAGGTCAAATTTTATATAATTTTAAATGTTTTTACTATTTTTATTGAATTTTAGAAAATCCTCAATTTAATTAATTTCAGACTATCCAAACTTTAAAAAATTGGAAAAATTGCTAAAAATTTCGAAAAAAATATAATATTTGATCTTCATGATGATTTCATTATTAAGATCATATTTAACAGTTCAAATTGGCCGTTTGAAATTTCAATAGTTGAGTCTTGGACCACATTTGACATTAAACGCGTTTGATTCTAACATTACCTACTACAAAAAATTATATAGGTTCACAAGTCAATTTAAGTATATTTCTTTTCCTCTGGTACAATTGTGTTGGATTTTAACTAACGACACCGTCAAATTTAATTTGGTCGTAATAATCTGTCCTAATTGTGCAAACTTATTACAATCAAAAGAGAAATCTAAGAATTAGTTACTGTTGTGTTGCATGATTACAGGACCACCACAAGCTCCACTTTTTTGTTTTATTTTGTTTTTTTTTTTTACCCAATTTAACAGCTTCCATTGGGATAATATAGTTGGACAGATGTTTTTTAATTTCCATCAGCTGTTAACTTTTCCATACGATTATGAGCTGTATTGGAGCCATTGATCAACAAACAAAAGCTATCAAATTAATTTAGGCCTCGATGTGTAAATCCTTTAAGCGTGAGAATTCGATGAATGTGACAAACTGTTTTTTCTAGAAGGGGGACAAAGAGTGCCAAAAAATGCAACTGCTTCTCACGTGCGTCAGCATATTGAGTAGGATTTTTTTTTTTCTCTCTTTGGTGATGACAGAGTTGGTTTTGTAGAGCTAATAAAAATGATTGTCATTCATTAACACAATAAATAATTAGGTTATTTGTTGTTTGGAATTTTTAGAATAAGGTCTTATATATTCGGAATTGCTAATTTTAGGGCTTGCCAAACACATTTTAACAAACGGAATAGCTTATTTGGATCCTTGTTCTTGTTCCAATAAAATGTTGAAACTAAAATAAAATAAGCTTACCATCCAACAACAAATCAATATTTTAATATTTTTTTCTTGTTCTTATTCTTAACTAACCACCCAAACAACATCTCCATCTCTTAATTTAAGAATAATCAATTATTTAACATTCCTTATTCACCACTCTTATTTTAAAATAAGCTATTCTATTTTTATTCATCGCACTTCCAGACACACCCTTCAAGATTACTTTGATGGAATTTAATCATATGTTATATCGAAAACAGAAACATTTTAATATCTTTTAAAAAGATACAGAAATTATCATTTTTCAATAAAAAGTCAGATATGAAAATTACTTATTAAAATTGATAAAATAATTCGAGATGATATAAAAATTGTACTAATATAATATGGACATTATTTAGAGAATAATGACTATGATACGTCAGACTCATATCTTGACATCAATGAATCAGATGTCTGACTTGAATCATTTAATATGATATATATATATATATATATATATATTGAAATCTTATAAAAAAATAAATAAATTATATATATATTTTTAGCTTATTTATTTATTTTTTCTAATTTTAAGAAAATCGATTGATTTGAGAACCACAGGCCCTCCAATAATAAACAAGAAAGAAGCACAAGCAACACAAGTTCTACTATATATATTGGACCGACAGGTACATTTTTTTTTTTCCCCTAGTTTTTCAACGGTTTTTTAGAATCATCGTAACAGCTTAAAAATTTTCTTTTCTAGGACATTCAAGTATGGCTGTCAATGAAATTCGTTTGTCCGTTTACGTGTTATTTTCGATAAAGTGAATATGGATAATTAAGATTTTAATCGCTGTTAAAAACTTTCTCCCTTTTTACTGAAATGCCATTATTGAGTGTTTTTAAAACATTTTCTATTGTAGTGATGTTTTTTTTGTCCTCAAAATCAAATTTGTCTTCTTTACATAACTAGAACGATTGAATCTTTGACGCATCTGCATATTAACAATAATTAATTAATTATATCATTATTATGATATCATTCTTTTTTTAGAATCAGTGTAAACCGAGCTAGTTTGCTCTATCTCCACGGTTCGACAGATCCGATTTGCAAAACATCGGTGGTAATTTAGAAAAGTAATTGCGGTGGAATTGATGATTGAATGATAAAATATTGTTTCTCGTAGGCCATATTATGTATGCATGGTCAAGGACTCAGAGTCAAGGTAGGGCTCACTTTCTATATAGACACAGGGCTGTCAAAGGCTAACGATCACAGAAATAGCTGTGATCGTTATCGTTTTGTTTAATTAAACGCCACAGCTTAATTAACCGTTAACCAAATCGTTTATGAAACGGTACAAAACTTAATTACGTAAATTGTTTCGTTTAATTAAACGATATAAACGATTTAACGTTTATACACTTGCCAACAACAATACAAATTTCAAATCAATACAAAAATCAATTATATTTTCTAACAACAATACAAATTTCAGTTAGCCCAGATCCGAAGAGATATCATAGCCTAGAAAGAGACATAAATAAATTGAAATCAAAATTAAAAGATATCAAATTTCTTTTTTTTTTTTTTGACGAAAAATAAGAGTCAAGCTCCTACCTTTGCATTAATTGAAATCAAAATTAAAAGTATGAATACAATGGCGGCATTTAACTAGCTGGTAAATTGCCAGAAAGGAACAAAAAGCAAAATTAAAGGAAAAAAACTAGTGGTATAAAAACAAAGGAAGCATCCTATCTAAAAAGTGAAATCAAATGAAAATAAAAGGCGAAAGGGAACCCCAGAATAAAGTGTCTTGAGTTGTGAGGCGAACTTGTGGCAAACGAAAGGTGAGATTTGACTCCAGGGTGGTGGTTTGTACAGAAGAGCTTGGCATTGAGATGGTGTCGGAGGCGGAAGCGGAAGCACGTCGTCTGTACCATGTCGTCGTCGATGGTGTCGGAGGCGGAAGTACCCAGCGGAGCGGCGACCCAGACGGAGTGGCAGCTATAAGTAGGGTTTCTGCGGAGGCGGCGTTCGAGTCGCCGAGAAGGTTGGCGTTGCTAGGGTTTGTACTTGGTAGAGAGAAAGAGACTTGGATTTTTTTCCTCTGTTTTTTCTTTTCTTTTTCTGATTTATCTCAAGGGGTAAAGAGACAGCCAGACAGAGAATAGTGACGTGGGGGTGGGGAAGAAGAGTAGAAGACTCGAGGCCTCTCTCGATACCTCCGCCCCTTCTCTGCTGTTTAATAATTCTAAACTCGCAGAATACTAAACGCGAAAATGAAATAACGAAAACGGAACACCCTATTTCGTTTACTGTTATGTTTATGTGTCTTGTATACCAGCCTATTTCGTTTGCTGTTTCGCTTAGTTAACGAAATATATTTCACTTCCGTTATCCGTGCCGTTATTCATTAACGTTACGGCAGAACGTGTGTTTTTGTTTTCGTTGACAGCCCTAATAGTTTGCATGGACTAGTGTGTGACCCGCCTTTGAAATTTGTTGCCCCCATTGTTAGGAGTCAGGACCTACAATTAATTCCAATCTTGTTCCCCTTTGATATATGTTGCAAATGTTTAAACCATAACATACATGTAGTAGTTAGTTCCCGTTTATCTTTTTACCTTCCTGATACACTGTGTAACCGTGCTCTCTTTAGCTACTCCTTTTGTCTTGTTTAATTTTCAATCAACGTCTCTCTCTCTCTCTCTCAAATGAAGACAAAGGTCAATCCTACATACTTAGATCGAAGAATAAAGAAGTATGCTTATATAGCGGATGCAAAAAATGAAAGAAGAAGATCATAGTAAAGATAGATATATATACAAAAATTGAAAAATATCAGAGGAGAGAAAGGTACGTATATTAAAAGAGTAATGCTAGAATCAAACATATAGGACGTCAAACACGATCCAAACATAGCACATTAAAATTTCAAACGGTCGATCCAAACCGCTCAATATGATCTCTATATTAAAATATCTTTGATAATCAAATTTTATATTTTTTCATATTTTCTTATTATTTTTTTCGAATTTTCAAAATTGAAGGGTTCAGAAACTTTTAGATTGAGCATATTGAAAAATTCCAAAAAAATAGTAAAAAAATTTGAAAAAATATAAAATTTGGTCTCCATGAAGATTTTATAACACAGAACAATTTGAGCGGTTTGGATCGGCCATTCCAATTTTAAAAATTAAAATTTCATCGCGTTGGACAAGTGTACGTGTCCTATATGTTTGACACTAGCAACTCCCATATTAAAAAACATAAAGTGATGTTATATTATTTGTAATCCACTAATTATACAATCCGGGTATGAAGAATACATGCGGTTGTGTTTGAATGAGGTTAGAGTAGGGTTGTTTCAAAAACAGACTTCTATTTTCTGATTAGAGATTTATAATTAAGTTATAACTAAACTTGTGTGAACTCAGAAACAAGTGAATAAAAGTTTTATTTTCATCATGTCATCCAAATAACATTTCATATGTTCTGAAAATATAATTATTTTCACCAAACTCAATTCCTATGATTAATTCTCAATCTTTGTTTCTTACTTCTTAGTTCTTCAAACTATTGTTTATAGCACATTCTCATCCCATCCAAACACACCAATGCAACATAAAATTGACACAGTAAATCAGGAGGCCTATTTGCAATCTTGTCGCCATAAGTTTGAACAAGTCCAAAGAAGCAGTCAGTCGTGAATTAGACATAGAAATTCTGAGCAACAGTATGGAGAAATTGTCTTGTTTGAACCTAGAGAAAACTGTTACAAACAGTATACCTACTTTTGAACCTAATAATTAATAAATGACATGGTAAGCAGTTTATGTACCTTAATGATCTTAGGGACCTAACTAATTAATATTGTGTACAGTATATAATAATTATTTCCAGAAGTAGTGATGTTTTTTGGTCTACAATTATTAGAGAATCCTCATATATTTCTTTTCGGAATTGCTTAGGACCATCCCTAAGATACTATCATCCTCGTCATCCTCACGCGTACGTAATAAATCTCTCTCTCCCCACGCGTACACTCTATCACCTCCCCCTCCTCTGTATGCGTTCTCCCTCCCCTGCCCTGTCCTCCCTCCTACTTACGCAGTCCCCCCTCCCCTCTCCTCCCTCCTCTCTCCCACATACGCGGTCCCCCCTCCCCCTCCTCCCTCCCATGTACATCGTCCCCCCCACCCTTCTTCTCTTCCTCCTTCAACACTTCATAACTGTTGAAGTTAATATATTTAAATGTTGAAGACAATATCGTAATTGTTGAAGTTAATATATGTACTGTTGAAGTTATATATGTAATTGTTAAAGTTAATATGTTGTATATGTAACTGTTGAAATTAATATATATAACTGTTGAAGTTAATATGTGTAACTGCTGAAGTTATATATGTAGTTATTGAAGTTAGATATGTAAGTAATATGTTATATATGTAACTGTTGAAGTTAATATATATAACTGTTGAAGTTAATATGTGTAACTGTTGAAGTTATATATGTAGTTATTGAAGTTATATATGCAAGTAATATGTTATATATGTAACTGTTGAAGTTAATATATATAACTGTTGAAGTTAATATATATAATTGTTGAAGTTAATATGTGTAACTGCTGAAGTTATATATTGAAGTTATTGAAGTTATATATGTAAGTAATATGTTATATATGTAACTGTTGAAGTTAATATATATAACTGTTGAAGTTAATATATATAACTGTTGAAGTTAATATGTGTAACTGCTGAAGTTATATATTGAAGTTATAACTGCTGGAACAACACTCTGTCTTTCTTCCGAGTATATGCAAGTAATATGTTATATATGTAACTGTTGAAGTTAATAATATAACTGTTGAAGTTAATATATATAATTGTTGAACTTGGCATATTTAAATGTTGAAGGTAATATTGGAAGTGAGCATATTTAAATTGTTGAAGTTGACATATATATTAACTTCAACAGTTATATATATTAACTTCAACAGTTAAATATTTAACCTCAACATTTATAATCAATATATATTGTGTATGTGAGAGTATGATATTATCAGAGGGTGAGGGGGAGGGGGGGCGTACGCGGAAGGGTGGGGGTTGGGGAGCGTACGCGGGAGGGTGGGAGGGGGGCGAGCGTACGCTGCAGGGGAGCGTACGTGGGAGGGCTGGGACGAGCGTACACGACAGGGAGGGAAACAGAGCAATTTCCAGAAATAGAAAACGCGTAGAGCCAAAAATAAAGAAAACGCGTGGGGATGATGGGGATGAGAAATATCGGGGATGATCCTTATCACCCCCGTATTTCTTTTAGGACTGGGCGACAGATTTTATTAATAAAAAATAATTATATACAAAGTTAAAAAAAGGAAAAAAAATCTATACAAAACTAGAAAAATAAAATCCTAAGCGTGCTTTTTCCAAGAGTCTATATCAGCACAAATTGCATTCATGAGTAAAACCTCATCTGTGGTATCAAGAACCAAAAATGATGCGTCTGTTTCGTGTCTTTCAGATATTCCAAGTAGTAATCGTACGTCCAAATATTGTCCCAATTAATATCATTTATACCTCGATTCCTTGAAGAAATCCAAAAGCTGGAACGGTCAACGAAAAAGTCTAGCAAAGGTATTCTGAAGCGAATTTGAACCCCCTAAGGATAGTTTGTTTAGAAGGATTTGTTTGAGTTTATCGTCCATGGGACCGTAAATGATTGTTAGCATGAAAAAGAAAGAACAAGAAGAAAGAATAACACTTGTAGAAAAGGGTAAGCCAATCCTCATGCCTTTATCAAATGCTTATAATTACATGGCAAAACAAAGAAATCCTGCGTTATTGATTTGAGAAAAAAAATTATTATAGTAAGCCGATCATGTTGCTGTAGAAAGGGAGAAATGTTGGTTAAGAAAATTACAACATAAATGGCCTGCGTCATTGATTTGAGAAAAAAATTATTATAGTAAGCCGATCATGTTGTTGTAGAAAGGGAGAAATGTTGGTTAAGAAAATTACAACATAAATGGACGTGTACATTTGCTTTTAAACAAAAATACATATTAAACGTTGTTTATGCAATGCATAGTAGCAACAAAATAGTACGTACGTAGAGCCATTAATTCATGGCTGGTGTCTTCAAAAACATTTCAAATTTATTTTAGAAAAACTTATCCACCGTCCCAACATTTATTACTAGAAAATAATTATATATATATATACATAAAACTGTAAGTACTGATGTGAGGTTTTGCACACACCACCCACCACACACATGATCAATTAACGAAATATTATCTATTAAAATTATCAGGGATCTGTCTTCTTTTGTCCATTTGCCGATTTTTCAATAATTTTCACCAGGTCTGACATGCATTTACAGAAAATGAAGTACACAATCACCAAACAAATCATATAAAAAACGTTGGCAGCAGTCTAAGATTCTAAAAAAAAACTATAGTAATATGTTGCATCAGACATGCTTCCGCATGTAGTGGATCTCTTTTTTGTTGTTTTATGTTTAAACATGAGGAGCAGAGAGAGGGAAAAGGAGAGGGAGGGAGAAAAGGCCAGAGTAAGTGACCGCATGGAACTTCTACTCAGAACGAAAAATATAAAAGAAACAAACTCCATCATAAGGAAAAGGATCTCACTATGACTTTCAACATAACATATCGCTAAATTGGCTTGGTTTTTCCAATATATAAACGACAAGACAATCGCATGTGACTATATGTTAGCTGCCAAACTACATATCTCACTCCAAAAGTTAAAATATGTTCTTATCTAATTGTGTCCAAATAATAATCCAAAACCATATCTTTTTTAAAAGGCATCTTGTATGTTAGCCTTGTTGGTGACTTGAGGAAACTAGCATAGTAACGGCGAACAACATCTAAAAGAAGGACTAAACCAAGAGATATATATATTTTTTACATGTTTATCTGGAGTAACATCAAATAAAAAATAACTAAACCCCAATTACTTTGAAGTTCAATTAAAGGTCAATGCTGTTATTATATGGTTCTCAATGAGTAGACAACCAAGGACCAACCTCACCCGACAATGCATACGCTACATGATATCTCACTTTAAAGAGGCAATTAAGATGGTCTTATCTAGAAAGCAGTCCAAAATAATAACAATTAGGGGAAAAATTAAGTTATTGAATTTGAAGCCTTGAGACAAGTACTTGAAAGATCTCACTCCAATGCCTTGATAGACATGGTCAGATCCAAAGTACTCGACTCCGTTGCGGCTTCACTTTCTCTCTCTAAAAACCTTTTATTAGTTTGTGATTTTGATGATGTGTGCAGAAATTTTTGCATGGAACACGGAGGGGAGAGTGACAGGGAGAGCTTGTTATCCACTTCTTCCTCAGTTGTCGGATTCGGATTGATGGATGTGCCGCTGCATTTTAAGTTTGGGCTTAAACTTAGTTGCAAATCGGGAACTAAGTCATTACCTATAGACAACTTTAGCCTCTTTGGATCAACTTTTGGTACTTCCTTATCATCAGATTCCTCCGTGCGTTTGTGTAGTAGGTTTTTCTGCAAAATAGGCAATCACGTACAGAGAGAGAATTTAATGTTACTGCTTCAATATAACTCAAAGATAATTGTATTTGACAATAATAACGAGTTTCATATAAATATGTTTACACTGAAATCATGTATGGGAGGTACAACAGATTTTTGGAGGCCAGAATAAGTTCAAAAGTGAGGAAAAAACAAAGTTTGAAATTAAAGACTATATATATTATCCTTTAAAAATAAGAACGTACAGTTAACTGAATATATATAGCTTTTCTTATATCTATATTGGTAGAAAACCCAGAGGCATGCTTACGTGGCAAGCTGATGAAATAAAATCTTTATAAAGATGTGCTCATAAAATATAATATATATAGTTAATTATAAATTAGGTGTGTTGGCCCTCAAAAAAATAAAAATTAGGTTCAAAATTTTCTTTTGCAACTTAGAAGGACAATTAACCATTCCGGCCGCCCTACATATTTTGTGGTTCTCAATTGAAGTACATGTGATCTAATTTCGTTTTATCTTCGGAAAATAGTCTGGAGTCAGAATTGAGTGGTAACTGTTGTTTGAACATGCATGTGCCGTCTTTCATTTGGTCTGCTTGATCAGAATGAAAGAACAATGCTTTAACAACAGTACGTGTCTGTGTGCTTGCGTGTGGGTGTGACAGAGATAGATGAGAGAGCTTTAGGTGTTTTAATCAAAAAAATAAGAAAAAAGATGGAAAAAAAAATTAAAAAGGGAGCCTGTAAAGATAATAACATGTTGGAGTGCAGCTAGCTTAGAGGTAGAAATGAAATATAGAGTGGACAGAACTAGAATCACTACATGATTAGCTCATATATGCGGCCCCATGAGATTCAGATATGCACTTATGCCAAGCTGATAAGTTCATTACTAATAATTCATTGTTTCCTATATAGGGGTATATATGTACTGATGTTAATTTGGACTAGTATGTAATAACAGGGAGTTCACTATGCTGCTTGTTTTCTTGATCATGGATAAACACTTTAAACAGAACTTTGTTTTAAGTTGCACTAGGCCTATGATTAACTGCTAATCTTAATTATGTTAGCCTGAATAATACTATATAATTATCTTTTATAGCCATTTACCATAATTTTTTTTAGTCAGAAACAGATAAATGGTTAATTACCATAAATAGTAATAATTGTAGTTAGAGGTGTGCACCTATATATGGTAAAACTTAATTCAACTTAATACTAAACCTATTCCTAAAAAAAAACTTAATACTATGTATACCTCAAGCTGTAGTGTGTTCTTAAGCTTATTATCGACTCCTGCATTGATCCTGGCTGGATCTGGAAAGCTTAAGTCGGCCTTGTTCTCACTGATCAAGTTATAATTACCTCCTCCTCTTAATCCATAAGGAACTTCACTGGAAACTTGGTTTATTAAATTACTCCTAGAAATTGGAGAAGCATTGCTAGTGCTTGCGCTCCAGTCGAAGCTTCCAGTTCTTCTCCCCTCCATTCTCTCCTCTAGAAACCGTGGCTTCCATTCGCCTTTTGTCGTTCCACTAATTGCATCTCTAATGTCAAACAAGTGCGATGTTGATGGTTTCCCTTCTTTTCTAAAAATCATGTCATGTATTAGTCCCTTTGCAGGGCCTTGATCCTTGATTGAGTTAGCCCTTGCAATTGCTTGTTGGCTGAAAGCCCACTCTTGATGCCTGATTAATATCGGAAATGAAAAATGAGAATGATTACTTCTTGTAACATATACAATCTATGATGTAAGTGAATGTAGAACACACTAGATGATGATCTAATCTCAGATATATCTATGCAACAAAAATTCCAATTTTGCAATGTAAAGAGGGGGGAACTTTTAGAGAGAACTGTTGAAAAGTGATATTTATAAGAATGAAAAATTTATTTTGTCTGCATTTAGTAACTAACTGCAGGAAACAAAAATCTCCAGTAGTTTTGTTTTTGTTCTTAATCAATTATTACTGCACGGTTTTCCCCGCGTTTTCTCCATATATGGTTTATTACGTGTGAAATTTTGTTTATTTCATTGATGATTATTCTCTCCTTTTACTTATCCTCAAATGTGCGTATACCTAAAGGTGGAGCTCTTGAGGTCAAAGGCATGTGTGGGTTGTGACCGGTGAAGGAGACTGTAAAACCTATTGGTATCAGTAAAATTTCTAGATGAAAAGAATCCGCCATTCTCCATCCTTGGTGAAAATATTGAGCCAGTTCTCTGATAAAGCATCTCATGAAAGTGATCTCCTCTTCTCAGGTGCATCTCCATTGGTGACATGACTGCTAACATTAATGCAATGTATTAACAATATTTTTCAAAACGAGTTAATTCAATAATATATATATATAAAATGAAGATGCAAGATTTTCTCGTTGTATAGAACTATGAGTGCATATTCATTTGATTTCCTCTATTTAGGCTTTACAAATCCACGTTTTAATGCCTGCACCTGTACTGATAATTTGATATATTTGCATCAAAATGTTGTGCGCTGGGCAATGATTGTTTTTCCAATTAAGCTTTTGTTTAATTACAAACTTGATGTACAAGATTATTGGCAGTACATTTTTTTTGCCTTTTTAATTGGTTTATGATCTTATAGATTATGACATTCGAGTCAAGTAAACATGCATATTGCCAAGTTAACTGATGAGTAGGACCTGGAGGGAGGTGGGGGGGTGGGGGTTGAGATTGAGAGAGTTCCGTTCCCTTGGTAGCAGCCTCTACCAAGGTTCACAAAAATAAAGTAAAATAAAAACTATTGAAATAGAGAGCGAGATGGGAGAGAGAGAGAAAGACACCTGATTTTTCATGAGCAGGATCATCAATCTTTTTGCTCCTATACATCTGAATTTATTGCAAAAGAATGAGATGGTTAGATGACGTATATCTGGAGCCACATATTTTTGCTAAAGAAGAGGCTGCATGCATGTGTAAACCCTAGAAAAATTGACTCATGCCTCTTCCATACCCACAAAACACACCCTTTTTCCCCATCCTCTTTTACCTGTAAGTGGCTCTTTACATGAGCTATGCTAAGCCCTCTCACATTCATCATCTGAAGCACCAACTTTGGAGTTGCTCCTGAAATTATTTGGAAAAATGAAACACATAAGTTGAAACATTTGAATTTCTGTGAGGATGAACAATCATTTGTAAGTAACGTTGTTTTGATATATCATAGGTCATTTTGAGCAAAAGCATTGAACCAAAAAGGAAATATAATTATCTAGCGAGAAATTGTTATTAGAACAATGAAGTTTGCTGCCATTCAACAACAGTAAAGCATGATATATTGATCTTACAATCTGAACAAGTAAATATATATATTAATTTTACGAAGATAGCCCTTTTAATCATCGAACGGGCCCTCATAGGGCAGAAACAAACTATTATATAAGTTTAAATGTCGAAGTAAATAATTCTGCTATTCTTATATATAAATAATAATTAGAAAATTATTCTTTTTACGAATATGCGACTTGCAATATGTATCGGCTCTTATGAAAATTATCATGCTCTTATCTTCAGTCTTCAAAGAAGAAAAAAGGCAAAGGCAGAATCAAAATTAAATTGACACATCTGTAGCTAGTGCTTACTCTCTTGTCCCCCAAGCCTCTCCACAGCATGTACAAATGCCATGTGGAGATCAGGTGTCCAACGCAGTCTAGGAAGCTTTGATCGGTTGTACTGCCTGACAGATGGAACCCGCTCGCTGCTACCCTCAGACTTACCTCCACTTCTCTCATCCTTGTTACTATTGTTGTTACCTTCCTTTTTGTTTTCGTCATTGTCTTTGCTATTGTTATGAGAATTATTGGAGCTGCTGTTTTCCACAGAGCAATAATCTTCATCAGCTCCATCGCTGGTGCTGTCGGTGATTCCTTCTGTTGTTCCCTCATTCAGGTCGAGTTCTTGAGGGTTCTGATCGTTCTCACTATAAGCATCATCTTCATGAATTTCAAAAATTTCTTTCTCCTTTTCTTCACCCATACTCTTTTCCTTTCTTATATCTTTACATGCATACCAAAATAAACCTTGTTCATGATCTGGAGGACCTCTTCACCTATAGTAGCATGCGTGGTTTGATCTTCCCTATGGTTGCTTCATTAGCTTCAATTGATGAGGAATTGCAAAGGAAAGAGGTAGGAAGGAGGAGAGGAGAGGGACAGAAAGAGAGAGAAGAATAATATTGGTATATTATATAAAATTTTGGAGAGGAGGCCGGATGGTTAAGTGATGATGGCAGCACAAATGATAAAATAAACAAGAGAGGCGAGAAGCAGACAAGTATTCTCTACATTGACTAGTTAAGAATAGTTATTCTCTGGTTATTCTTTTCTTCTTTTGTAATGGAAAGGAATTATATAGGAATTATGGGGCCGTTTGGATCGTCCAAGGATTTTGAGGAATTTCATCTTCCTACCATAAATTTATTATAAACAATTCAAATTCTTCACAAAATTACACACTTCCCAATAAATTTATTCCTAGGAATTGCAACTTTCCCAAATTCCCCAACTTCCTAAGCGATCCAAACGGCCCCTATGGGGGTATTTGAAGGGGCTAGGTGTGGGCCGAGAGAACGGATAATTAGACAGAGAGAGGATACGGAGTTGTCATTTCCTCTAGAATATTTCAGGAAAGTATAGAGTGAAAAATTAAGAATTTTCTAAATAAAATTGAGAGAATATGAACAATAATATATTATGAATGGGAATTAATCCATGCAATATTGCTGAAAAATAATACAAGATGAATATATATTTGACATATACAAAATTAATTGAAGGCTATTTAGACTCCAAACGAAAAGGTTAAGATGTATATATGATATTCACTTTGAGAACTTGAATGGCCTTTAATTATATAGAAAATTAGCTGTGTAAGTTTTGGGTCGAATGAATATTTTATCACATATGATCAATGGATTAGTTTAAAAAAACAAATTATTTATATTCAATATATATTAATGACATGTCTATCAAATAAATTACATTAATGTGTATCGTCGATGATCAAATTAAATCTATTTATTTATTTAAAATAAGTAGAGGTATAGGACTACCTTTTTTTGTTTAACAGACAAGCACAAATGAAAACTATAACAAGCAGAATGCAAATCAAAACCACAATACAGCACTGGTAGTACCCTTCTATATATGAGCGTAATATTATAGAACAACCTTAAGTCAAAATAAGAAATTTTGTATGATATGATTGAACAAACCTTGTGTTTGTGTGATTATAGTAGTGCTGAATGGATAAGATAATGAAATTTCAATGCTGGCCTTATTTTTGACGTCTGTTATATATTTCTGCTTTACTAAATGGATATATATAATTATATATAGATACGCGTGTTTTACTTAAGATGTTCCAAAGATTTTATAAAAATGAACCAATGAATTGTAGAGAGATTCTAGTATAATAGACACCAGAGGGGTTGGAACAAGAAAAAAAAAAAAGAAAAAAAGGAAAGGTAGGAGGGGTTGGATCATATAAAAGAAAGGCCAATTGGTGGGAAAGGATGCACAAGAGTTGACACTTGCTTGCTTGGGTGAAAGCAACATCGCTCCAGGTTTTGCATTCTGCAAAGCGGCATTCACGGGTTGGGGATCCAATATAGCTGGGGCTGCATAATTTTCATGTCTATGTGCATTCTTATGTAGTTAATGTTGATTTTGTTGACATATGTAAACATTATTTGTAGTGATTAATGTACATCGATCATTTCCTGTTGGTTAAAATAGGGAAAATTAACTTTGCAAAAAAAAAAAAAGCATATATATTCTCATGCAGCATCAATTTAATTAGGTAGAAAATTAAACTATACAATTTTATAAAATTAACTTTGTAGCACATAACAATTAAAAGTTTATGGAAGCTAAAAAACAATATTAATTTTCATCTCTTTTCTCTATAGGGAGCGTTTGGATCGTTGGAAGAAAGAAGAAGAAGAAGGAAGAAGAAGAAAAAAAATTATAAACAATCCAAACTCTTCACAAAGTTACACATTTCCCAATACTTCTTTTCACTTCTTCCATTTTTCCCACACCTATCCAAACGCACCCATAGAGATGGAGTGTAGCATATCAAGCAGGCATGCTAGAAATATTTTAAAACAAGTGAAGGTAGCCGAGCAAAATTTGGCATATATATGATTGTACCTACAGCTCTGGTTAAATTCTGATGGTACTTGAAATTTTAATCAGTTATTAATTTAGATATTTAAATATTTAATGTTAAATTGTACAGAGCGCAGGTTACACACATATATATAGATGACAAAGCAATTCTTCTCACATGAAGCTAACATTTTGTTTTGGCTTTTGCTGAGTTGGCTCCATCACAACTTTACATCTCTCTCTCATGTCACGCACACAATTGAAAGGGAAAGCCAAATCCCCCCTTCCCATGATTTCACTAAGTAGTCAACATATATATATGTTGCTTCAAAAACACACACATATATATATATATATAAATACCTTTGTATAGTTTATTTATTACTAGTTTTTAGCAGTTCCTATATGAAATATATAATTAATAGCATTCAAGAATGAGACAGTTCAATAGTCGTCTATTCTCCTCTTCAATATTATTCTTCCACAATCAGATTTTAACTCTGTTGTTTCTTCTAGTCAAGCTCCTACCGGTCCTTGGTCTTTCGTACTAAATCAATGCAATTAATTAATAATAGAAGTATGATTTCTTTTAACTCTGCTAAACAGTCTGAAACCAAAACCAAGAGCCTAATTTTTTTGACTGAAAAAACAGAGCCTAATTGGATAAGTCATCCAAGTTGGATTCAAAATCACGTTACGGACATTAAAATGATAAACATCTAGAACTTTAAGACATAGTTTTCCACATTTCGTTATATCGTTGCATTATAATAGAGCATGCATGATACGTTATAAAGTATTTGTGTTCATCATTTTAAGTCTATAACAAATTTGTCTTTTATTATTACGTTTTATGTGCTGGCATGCCTAAATTGCATAAAGAATTCGCATACAGGTTTAATGCAATATGCCAATTTCAACTTTTAGGGAATGCAATTAATATGCCTTTGTCACATATCTAATTCGTCTATTTATTTTTGGCTGACTTACAAACTATAATTTCGGTTTATAATTATATCTCCAATCTGTTTGCATTGTTGCGTAGGTATACAGCTTTGGATGATGTAGCATGATGTTTAAAACATCTTAACCTGTATCAACATTAATTGCCGGTCATTCTGATGTACAAAAAGTTGTTACAATTAATATTGGGGAAACCTATTCAGTGGATTATTCCCTGTTAAGTGTCCCATTTACTCTGATTCCCACTGGCATTATCAAGCTGCAAATCTTCTCTCTCTTCCCTCTTTTAATTCCTTATTATGCAAACATTTAATTAGCTAATGTAACCTTTTTCTTTTATATAAGTATTTTATTATATTTATATTTAATTATACCAGGAGTACCAAAATACATAAGAAAATAATATTAGTGATGTACGTAGAAAATTTACCTCTTATATTTCTATTTTTAATCTGTATTTATAAATCAGATAAAATTACGAGTCTGTGCGGTGCATGAGCAAAAATATGGTTAAGGCTCCCAAAAGGATAAGGGAGTTGGATAGTTTTACAAGTATAGTTTTACTAGCACTCTAGTCAGTTGACAAATTGGAAATTACTTTACATTAATTAAGTGTAACTTCAGTAGATCAATAATTAATGTTGAATAAATGTCTCAATGACGTAAGAAATATCATGCATGTTTTAATATATTATCGGACTATCAGTTTCAATAAGCTTATTATTTGATGTGATGCTTTAAGGGTTATTTTCTACCTTATCATCATTCACAATTACGTAATAAATCGTACTTATTTTTAGCTCAAACTAGCTAGTTTAATTCACGAATGTTATTTTGTTAATTAAGTTATATGTGTACAATATTTTTTTTAGAGAAATATAACGGTCAAACTTTTAACGTCAAATATTCTCAAATAACATACTTCGGTCTGGCACTCTCTGGCTTCAAACAAATTTTCTTTTTTGCTTACTTGTATTTACCACGTACGCCAAATTGGAACAACGTTTGTTGTTCCAATCTCCATTATTTTGAACAGTAAATGTTAATGCACATTCTTCGGCATTTGAAAAGGTCTAACCTTCCAACTATTCAAAAATACCAATCTGACATATTCTCCTAATCGTACTATTATTTAAGTGTCACTTACGAAAGGATACGTAAATCTTAACCAAAATTAAATTAGTTGAATTGTGATTCAAATAGTATTAATTGTACTTAATGAGAATGACCATTGTACATCTTGAAATGTTCTCAATTATGGTTAGGTTAACCACTTCGAGTTATTTTATCTTGGCTATTCCGGAAGGGGGAGAGAGAGAGAGACTTTAAAAACAGTTAATAACATGCATACGTACCTCGCATTCATTTGGTAAAAGATGAAATATTCCAATAATTGTACGCACACGTTCATATATTCAAGAATCCACCTACTGGCTACATACATAATTAAGATACATTACATTCCCCACAGTATTGTTTCGATCGTATACCATAATGCAAGATGCTTCCACAGTTTGCTAAAAAGAACAATTATATCATATGCGCAGAAAATTCAATCAGCCTGTGTACTGCAAACTCTACTAATATAATCAAAATATATATTGTATCGATCATCAGATATTGTCCTCATCATCGTATATACACTATGCATATCATATATTATTTATTTATTATTATTATTATTATTATTATTATTATTATTATTACTGATGCTGCTGCTGCTACGTACCGGCTAAAGCTAGCTACGTTAATATGAGTATATATGACCATTGACATTAATTGTTTTTTATTATTTTTTTTTTCTGAGGTAAAGGATGAGAGCATGTGATTCTTTATCGTGCGCATGGATGCAATAAATAGCCAATGAATTTTAGCTTTCCTCCCAAGCTTGGCGTCAATAACTAGAAATACAAGCCAAATCCGTGAGTAAAGTAGCTTTATTAGTTGACCTTGGTTTGTCTTCATTATTTTAATTAAATTATACATGCTTTTTATCATGGGTGCATGGTTGCTTTCTCAACTATTTTCTAATTTTGATGCCTCTCCATATACACAACTTGACTCGTTGAAGCTGTAAACTAAATACAAGCCAAGTTAGTCTGTCTTGTTTCTTAATTTGAGAAAAGCATATGGAAATAATTATGGTTGTTTAGATAACTTGGTGGAAGGTGAAGTGCATAAAATAGCTAGTGTGATGGTTTGTAACTAAATACTGGATTCTATGAACTTTTGTGTTTCTTCTTTTATTACAAATTTACAAGAGAAAGAGCTTCTCGAATCTGCTTGTTCAAAGGAAAAAAAAATTAATTACACATTAAGAAGAGACGCAAATATTGGGTTTCCCATAATTGCTCATCTAGTTCGTACAAGTAAAGTAGTAATTTATTTATTACAATTAAATAAAACCATGGTGATAAGAATCATCTCTGATATTCATCATTTCCATCATCTCCAGTATTTAATAACGTATTTTCTATTTTGGACAAGGATTATCCACTCGGTTTCTAAAAACAGAAATTCAATACTCATCCTCTGTTTCGCTCCCCTCCCCCACCTTCTATTTCGCTCAATTGAACAATTACGATAAACTTCAACAGTTATAGATTAACTTCAACAGTTGCATATTAACTTCAACAGTTACATATTAACTTCAACAGTTATATATATTAACTAAAATAGTTAATATATATAACTAGAACAGTTATATACATTAACTTCAACAGTTATATATATAATTTCAACATTTACGATATTTACTTCAATAATTTATATATAAGTTCAACATTTGCGATATGTTACTTCAACAATTATATACATTAACTTCAATATATATATATATAGTAAATCTATTGTGAATCATGATGCATAGAGACTTCCGTGCACCATGACCGTTTTGGTCAGTGATTTTGCAAATTGACAAATCTAAATTAGCCAACCCAATCTATATATTGAAATCTCATAGAAAACAAAATTTTATAATTTTTTAATTTTTTTTACTATTTTTCCGAATTTTTTAAAGCTTTTCATTTTTTGACACAAAATACACTAATTTGTAGCAAAAAATGGCAAGTTTTAAAAAATTCGAAAAAAATAGTAAACAAATTTGAAAAAATTGTAAAATTTTATTTTTTATGAAAATTCAATATATAGATTGGATAGGTTAAATTACATTGACAATTAATGGAACCACCGACCAAAACGGTCATGGTGCACGGAAGCTTTTATGCATCAAGGTTCACAATAGATTTACTCTATATATATATAGAGAGTTTTGCTATGGTGAGTTGCAACTCACCAAAGCGTCCGTGAGTCGCGTTCAAAATTCTGAAATTAAGTTCAAAACGACTGATCCAAACCGTCTAATACAATCTCCCTATTGAATTCTCCTTGCAGACTAAATTTTACATTTTTTTTAAATTTTAAGTATTTATTTCGGATTATTAAAAACTGCCGTTTTTTAACGATTCAGAACTAATTAGATTAATGATTTTCCAAAATTTCAAAAAAAACTTAAAATTTTCGAAAAAATATAAAATTTGGTCTGCATGGAGATTTCAATAAAAAGATTGTATTAGACGGTTTGGATCGGTCGTTTTGAACTTAATTTCGGAATTTTGAGCGCGACTCACGGACGCTTTGGTGAGTTGCAACTCACCATAGCAAAACTCTATATATATATATATATATATATATATATATATATATAGAGAGAGAGAGAGAGAGAGTTTTGCTATGGTGAGTTGCAACTCACAAAAGCGTCCGTGAGTCGCGCTCAAAATTTCGAAATTAAGTTCAAAACGACCGATCCAAACCGTCTAATATAATCTTCCTATTGAAATCTCCATGCAGACCAAATTTTATATTTTTTCGAAATTTTTAAGTATTTTTTGAAATTTTGCAAAATCATTAATCTAATTAGTTCTTAATCGTTCAAAAACAGCAGTTTTTAAAAATCCGAAATAAATACTTAAAAATTTCGAAAAATATAAAATTTGGTCTGCATGGAGAATTTAATAGGGAGATCGTATTAGACGGTTTGGATCGGTCGTTTTGAACTTAATTTCGAAATTTTGAGCGCGACTCACGGACGCTTTGGTGAGTTGCAACTCACCATAGCAAAACTCTATATATATATATATATATATAGAGTTTAGCTACGGTGAGTCGCGACTCACGGACCCTCCGGTGAGTCGTGACAAAAACTCCTAGATCTAGATCAAAATGACCGATCCAAACCGTTCAATATGATCTCCCTATTGAAATCTCCGTGCAAACCAAATTTTTTATTTTTTCGAAATTTTTAAGTATTTTTTTCGGATTTTTAAAAACTGATGTTTTTGAATGGTTCGGAACCAATTAGATTAACGATTTTCTAAAATTTCAAAAAAATACTTAAAAATTTCGAAAAAATGAAAAATTTGGTCTACATGGAGATTTCAATAGAGAGATCATATTGGACGGTTTGGATCGGTCATTTTGATCTAGATCTAGGAGTTTTGGTCGCGACTCACCGGAGGATCTGTGAGTCGCGACTCACCGTAGCTAAACTCTATATATATATATAGGGGTGATAAAATATACTCCGGTGTACGGATCGTCCTCGTACACCAGAGTCATTTTTGAAATCCAAAAATCAAACGGTCGATCCGAACCGTTCAACTTGTTCTCCATATTGACAAACTCTCGGAGACCAAATTTTGTATTTTTTCGAATTTTTTTGCTATATATTATGATATTTTCAAATTGGAGGGCCTGAAATACTCCAATTGTAGTGTTTTTTGAAAATATCATAATATATAGCAAAAAAATTCAAAAAATGGTAAAATTTGGTCTCCAAGAGTTTTTCAATATGGAGAATAACTTGAACGGTTCGGATCGACTGTTTGATTTTTGAATTTCATAAACGACTCTGGTGTACGGGAGACGATCCATACACCAGAGTGTATTTTATCAATCCACTTTATATATATATATATATATATATATATATATATATATATATATATATATATATAGAGAATGGCTAGCGTGCCATCGATGGCACGGAGGGTCCCGTGCCATCAAGTCATTTTTCAAGATCCAAAATTCAAATGGTCAATCCAAACCGTTCAAGTTGTTCTCCATATTGAAATATCTTTAGAGACCAAATTTTATATTTTTTCAAAATTTTATATATATATATTAAGATTTTAAATTTCGCCAAAATAACGGCGTTATTTCCGAAATTTCGATTTTCCGGACAAATTTCATTTTTGCGGCGAAATAACTGAGACAGGAAAGACTTTTTATACAACATAATTTTATATTGTATTATAGTATTAATTTATTATAAAGAGTAATTTTTTTCTTTCCGTTCTTTTTCCTTAGGTTTTGTGCTCACTATTTGTTATTCTCTTTTCTTTGTTATTCTCTTTGCTTAATTTCTTTCCGTTAGATTACACAACATTAGGATTAGTAATTTAATTGTGCTATTTGCTTAATTTCTTTGCTTAAGATTAGATATTATAAAAAAATATAGATTATTAGCATATTTAAAAAATTAGATATTTTTATTGTAGCATATTAAAAAAAGCATAGAATTCCGACTTGTACTGTAGTACTGCACACAAAATTATATATGATTTTGACACGGATGTTTGCATATATACACCGCTTTTTTCGCCGTTTTTTCACCGAAAAAACGCCGCATCGTTAAATCAACTCTGGACCGTCATACCGAAAAAAACGAAATTTAAAAGCTTGATATATATATATATATATATAAATCTTCAAACTATTGAAGTTATATGTATAATTGTTGAAATAAATATCGTAAATGTTGAAGTTATATATATAACTGCTCTAGTTATACATATTAACTTCAACAGTTATATATATAACTGTTGAAGTTAACATCGTTACTGAGAGAATAAGAAATGAGCGAATAGAAGGGGGAGGGCAGGGAAGAGGAGCGAAACAGTAGGGATGACGGATGATGAAAACACGTTATTAATTGTATTTTCAAAAATGAGAGAAAGATTCAAGCACCGTTAATTAATCAGGCGCTGGAAAGAGAAAGTGATGATGGAATCAAGAGAATGGTCTTAAGCAATTCCGAAATAAAACAAATAAATTCATTAATAGGCCAGTGTGCAATGGCTTACTTCTTTACAAAACAAAAAGGAAAAAAGTTATGTTTACCTGTAACTACATATATATGTAAAAACAGCAAAGATTGGTCGAGGTTAATTTAATTTGTACATAAATGAAATTATGCATATAGATGGATCTATAAGAAAGCCGGAAAAGATGGATAATTAGAGATGTGTAAAAGTTACCGGTAGAGAAAGTACAAAATATATTAGTGTCCACAAATTTTTTTTTTTGTTAAGCAAACCTACGTGTGATAAATGTAATTAACTTGCATGATTTAGTTGGTGGCTATATATTTTTCGAATTTTTTCGGGGAAAAAAGAATTTCACATTTTTTGGAGAAAAGGATATATTTAATTATTAATGTAACTGCGCAGGACTGACACAATTAAGAAGCAAGATCCATAAACTACGTTAAGGAATATTCCAATATGAAACAGGTCCAGTTCATCTCAGCTTCCACATGCATTGGATATATCATTCTGGCATGCATGTATTCTCTGGATTATGAAAATCGTGGACACGTTAAAATATATTTGTTATCACAACTAACGGAATGGATTAGGATTATATACACAGACAGAAGTAATTAATTCTATTTACACAAAGCAAAGAAAGTTCAAATGTAACAACTATTATTAATTAGAATAGCAACTGCTCTCTGAAATGGTGGTATGCATTATTAATTAACTAATTGGTGTACATTTTTGCAAATTATTTGTTGGAAAAAAATCAGGAAATTAAACCTTTCATTTATATTTATTTATTTTTGCATTTGAGAAGGAGATAAATGCATAATTCATAATTTATTCTGAGTCGGATTCCTTTTTTCTGCTAGAGTAAAGAATTATAGATCGTTGTATACTTGTATGGTGCTTTGTGTCCGAGGGATCGAATCCTCTCGGAGCCTCATCTCATGTATTTTTCCTTATCTTAATTAAACCTCTTTATATCTTTTTTGAGACTCCATTTGGATAAGGTGTGGGAAGAAGGGAAGAAGGGATGAAGTATTGAGAAGTGCGTAATTTTGTGAAGAATTTGGATTGTTTATAATAAATTTATTTCCTTATTCCTTCTTCCCTTTTTCCCAAATGAAATCCAAACGGATCCTGAGAGAGATACTTAAACGAGATTGTGCGGGACATAGCTGTCAGTCAAAAGTATCCATATTTTCTGTGGCAGATCAGTCATCGGTACATGTGCAATATTCCGGACGGGCAGTAATTAATATATATGACAAAAAAATGATCAAAAGCATAGAGGGACCGTTTGGATCGCTTAGGAATAAGAGGAATGGCTTATTCGTAGACGAAAAACATTGTGAAGTATGTAATTTTGTGAAGAGTTTGAATGGTTAGGAATAAATTTTTGTTCAAAATTTGCTATTTTTTGTTTATTCCTTACCCATCCAAACAGCTCGAGAAGAATGATATAAGGTACAGTGATGGTTGGTATCACTCGGCATATATCGTGGGACATATATTTTGGCTTGTCCCAAAGGATTAAGATATAAAATAAATTAAATTATTAGAGAAAACCTCGGGAGAATAAATGTCAACGATTAAGGGAGAATCATTCAGAGTATTAGGTGATCGTAGGCTTCATACGTGATACATCCCGTGAGCACATTCAAAATTCAAGCATTGTTTTCTAGACTTGATCGATTTGGTGTATAGAAAGTTCAATTATCCTAAATTACATGCCCTGCATAACATTACATCGCCATACTTTTGAATTAATTGAATGCCTCTTTTCTTTGTTGGAAAAAGGTTGGTACCATTTCATATGATATTCTTGTTGGGTACCAATCATGCATGTCGTTTTTCTCAGGTCACGGAAAATATATAGTTGAGCATATTAATTTGTCACAAAAAAGGTAATTAACGTAAGAAAATTTATTCTAGATATTCTAAAGTTAGTTTCTAAACGTAAACTATTGAATGAAGTAATTTACAATTTTTGTTGGCTTCCTTTAGTTTACACCTCATAATTCTAATGATAAATTAATTTACATCTACGAATTATAATATATAATGGATGGAACGCATTAAAATAATTTTAAAATATTTATAAATGAGAGTACAATTTGAAGTCATGATATTAGTACGTAGCATGATTTTACGCACCCAATAAATCATAATCTAAAACCGAATTATCTAAAATATAGTTGATCGATCAGAACTTAATTAATAATCAATAACACATGTGATTTCACGTATACCATTTTGATATACATAACTTCTATTTACAGTGAATTTGTTCTGAATAGTGGAAAATTGAATGTTGACGTACAGTTCTTCTTCTGTTCCTTAGGTAGGATTAGGTTTCTAGGTGATTGAAAGGTGCATCAACAAACTTTTAAAAAAAATCATTGCCGACTAATCAAAGGGAAGGTAGAGGCCAAACATCCCCTCAAATAAAATACATGACTCGAGACTAACTAAAGAATTAGGCCACATTCTATTACTTAAACGCTAGTGAACAGAGATCTGACTGTCCCTCTCATCCTCGTTCCCTCTCCCTCTCAAATTCTATCTTTAATAGTAATATGTGTGTTTTATGTTGTGATTAAAAAAAGAGGTGGTAGTTTCCATATGGACCATTGTCTGTCCTTCTGCCATGGCTAAAGACCCGCCGCAGAACTAGGGGAATTTATTCTGCCAAACTCTACATGCTCTCACATGCACCCTTTTTGTTTCTTTCTGATTTCTTCAATACTCTTTCATAATTTACTTCACTTAATATTATGCGCTTCTGACAACTTATGCATTATAAATGCATGGGAAGATCTTAAGATAACACAGAAAGAAAGTACTATTTTTCATTATTGTGACGGACGATTATGTAATTAATTATGTTGATCATCAAACGATTAATCCAGTAGTTAGATTTAATCATTATTTACATATAGAAATATTTCAACTAAGCACTTTCATATATAAACTATTTACATGGATCGAGTTCACTATATCAAGTATTGTCAAAATGTTTGTGTATATAGTGTATATGCAACACTATTTCTTGATATAGGCTAGTACAGCATGAGAGACTTGCTACACCAGTGATCCTAAAAGTCTAATTAATGTCTGGTTACAAATTTATTCTCCCATATTCATATAGTTTAGTCGTCATACTAGCTAGTAATTACAACTTACAAGCAAAGATTCTCTTTGTAGTTTGCATGTTTGTTTTTTTTGTCCTATTTTGCTTCCTCCCATGCAGCTAGATCATAGATCTCAAAAAGTTCCCTTGTACAGGATCCAGATCCCGTTAATGTTACCAAGAAGCTTCTCCCTTGTTGCTGGCGCTGTATCATCAGCATTTGCGTACACTCTTAATTAGTTTTTGAATATTTGTTCAGCATGTCCCGTTCAAAAGATATACTTGGTTATAAAAATTAAAAATAGCAAGCACATAAACTCAGAAATAGACGACAGATTAATCCCGGCTTGAATTTGTTATTTTGTGTTCTCAAGTTTTGTATGACTATGATTACGTTGTTGGCCGTGCAATTGTGGCAGCATGCCATCACCACATGACTATTAACTGTAACGTGTAACCACTTACCAGAATCTAGACATATATATATATAGAGAGAGAGAGAGAGAGTTTTGCTACGGTGAGTCGCGACTCACCAAAGGGTCAGTGAGTCGGGTTTAAAATTTTTAGATATGATTCAAACTTACCGATCCAACCGTCCAATACGATCTCCCTATTGAAATCTTCATTTAGACCAAATTTTACATTTTTTCGAAAATTGTAAGTATTTTTTTCGGGTTTTTAAAAATTGTTGTTTTGAACAGTTCAGAACTAATTAGATTAACGATTTTCTAAAATTTCAAAAAAAATACTTAAAAATTTTGAAAAAAATATGAAATTTGGTCTGCATCGAAATTTCAATAAGGAGATTGTATTGGACAGTTTGGATCGGTCATTTTGAATATGATGTAGGAGTTTTTAGCCCGACTCATAGCCTCTCACCATAGCAAAATTATATATATAGAGTAAATCTATTGTGAACCATGATGCATAGAGCGCTCCGTGCACCACGACCGTTTGATCGGTGATTTTGCAAATTGACAAATCTAAATTAACCAATCCAATCTATATATTGAAATCTCATAGCAAACAAAATTTTACAATTTTTAGAAATTATTTACTATTTTGTTTTAAAAAATATATATTTATAGTAAAAAATGGCAAGTTTTAAAAAATTCGAAAAAAATAGTAAAAATTTTAAAAATTGTAAAATTTTGTTTGCTATGAGATTTCAATATATAGATTGGATTGGTTAAATTAGATTTAACAATTTGTGAAACCACTGATCAAAACGGTCATGGTGCACGGAAGCTTATATGAACCATGGTTCATAGTAGATTTACTATATATATATATATATATATATATATATATATATATATATAGAGAGAGAGAGAGAGAGAGAGAGAGTTTTGCTATAAAGCCTCTGTGAGTTGCGATCAAAACTCATAGATCTAATTCAAAATGACCGATCCAAACTGTCTAATATGATCTCTTTATTGAAATCTCCATTCAAACCAAATTTTATATTTTTTTGAATTTTTTAAGTATTTTTTTGAAATTTTAGAAAATCGTTAATCTAATTAGTTCTAAACCATTCAAAAATAGCAGTTTTAAAAAATCCGAAAAAAATATATAAAATTTGGTCTACATGGAGATTTCAATAGAGAGATTGCATTGGACAGTTTGGATTCGTCATTTTGAACTAGATCTATGAGTTTTGATCGCAATTCATTGAGACTTTGATGAGTTGCAACTCACCATAACAAAACACTCTCTCTATATATGATTTGCAAACTCTTTTTTTTTTTGGGACGGAATATGTTTTATTTAATAAGGGGAAAAAATATTTCACTGCTTGTCATAATGGTAAGTCACTGATTATGGGGTCCCACATATTATCAATTGTCATTTTTTAAGAATTTCTTTGAAGGCAAAGGAACTTCTTTTATAATGAGCAGTGTCGTGTATATATACATTCCACAATCACTGAGGTAGTTAGGCCCTTATAAATCTAAAAAATTGCATTTCCTTTTTTTATCCATTAAAATTTTTAATTTTTCGTATTCAAACTAGCTAGTCAAAAGCTTTTGTTGTGATGAGCTTTAATATTGTGTCGAATGACTAATAATCAGAAACTCCCAACGTATCATCTCCACGTTATCAGTGATTCCCCCCTTTTTTAAATTTTTAAACAACAATTAATGACCTAGGTAATGTTATGTACTATTGAACCATGATCCCAACAAAATACATCATCTCATATATATGTATGAATTTGAAAACGGAAATTATCAAATTAAATCCATACTAATACTTTGGTGTGGTGATTGCCACTTGACCCTAAAAAAAATAAAAAATAAATCCATACTAACACTGATTGCTATTGCTTATGCCATAGTGTTGACTTCCCTCTTAACCACACTGATTCCATGACTAGTTGTCTAGTTCGATCACTTCCCAAAATGGGGACAAAATATGGGCCGCCAAGCCTAACAACTGAACCTACCATAGCACCATGATTCAGAAGTTGGAATCTGCACTTTGCACTTTGTTACACCTTTTCAAAGCCCAAATTTTGTTTCTGATAAATTAAATAGGAAGAAAATGTTGGAGTTATGTCCTAGAAGTCAATAATTTAATGACTTAAATATTAGTTTATGTTATGGATGATATTTTATCATCTGTTCCTAGGTTTATTATTGACAGATCATTCAGGTTGAGGATCTGAATTGTAGATCTCTGTGGATCATTCTTTAGAATGACAATAATAAATCTGAACGGTCCATAATCTTGATAATTAACAAGGAACATTAATTATCATATAAGATTAGTATGCAAGTTAAGTGATGATTAAGTTCTACAAATCATAGGTAAAGAGTTACCAACTTAATTGCATATGTATATGTTATGGAACATAGTACAGGACTTGACCCAATGAAATAAACATATGGATTGTGTTATGTGTCATTGTTTATTTCGTTATGATTTTGGTTCTAAGTTTGAGATGATTATTTTTTCCACATGAGGATAGGTTCTATAAATCTCGTCTACCGCTGATTCCCGTTAAGGGCTGCTATACGGACTTGATTTACGTTCTCTTGAATTGTGCGGGGAAAAGCTAATCATCAAGAAAACCGTATGTCCCTCATTAATTCACTTAGTGAGTGACGATATCTGTTTGGGCCCCTTGATGGAGTTGGATCGTATGCGCGCAACTAAGCGATCAACTCTAGATCAAGAAACGTATAATCTGCAAGAATGACACATTCATATCTTGGATTATACGATGATATCGTGAGACATAAGAATCAAAATAGAGAAACATATTTATTCTCTTATGCAGGATTGAAATATTGTAGCAGTACACTATTTATGCGAATTGGGAATCATAACGTGTTGCTAGATACCGCTTATGATTATTGGAATTAAATAACGATTTAATTCCATGTCCAACGTAGCATAAATCCTCAAAGGGTTACACAAATAGAGCTTTAACCATACAGTGCATTATTTATTTATTCGCAACAGTTCGTATTGCGAAAATATGATGAGTTGATTAATTAATTATATACCGTTATAATTAATTAAGTCAAATGGATCATATGGAAATAAATTAATGCATAAGCTAATCCTAGAATAATTATTAATTAGTTAATAATTATTTTAGCTCAACAAGATTTAATATAAATAGCAATATTAAATATTTGGGCCGAAATTTGTATATTAAATTGGTAGCCCAATTGAAGAGCATTTGGAGGAGTCTCTAATTAAATGAATTAGAGATAGATTAAATAGGTTGAGAGGCCCCAAAAAGCCCATAAAGGAGGCCGGCCTTGGTGGTAGGTAGAGTGGCATTTTATGTAAATAGTGAGTTGGTGGTAGGTAGGGTTTGTGCACTATATATAGGGATGTATAGATGCAAAAACCAACCTTCCTTCTTCCTCCCTCATAGCCGCCACTCCTCTCCTCTCTAGGCCGGCGCCTCCCTCCCCTATTCTCACCACCATTTGCTCATGTGTTGAGCTTAGATTCTCCACTAAATAAAAGAGTTATTTAAGAAGAAAGGAGAATACCATTGGATTAGCTACGCTCTTTCGAATCGCTAGCACGAATCGATTAGAGCATGGTTAACCTCTTGGTGGACTCGAGACCGTTGCGATTTGAAGACGAAGGAGAAGCACGCCATCGATTCCCATGCCTTGGTCGAGCCCCGCGAATACGATTTCGCGGGAGGTATCGATTTCTCCTCTTTCTCTTTGTGTTAACTTGGCTTTTGTGCACGATTCGTTGTGTGTGTTGTTTCGATGGCTTAATTAAATTGTAATTAGCATAAAAATCGAAAATTACACACTTCCTAACAGTGGTATCAGAGCACATGGTCGTACTTAAGCTATTTTGACACTTAATTAAGAGAAATTGGCTAATTAACGGATTAGTAGAGATGATGCGTTTGTTTGCTGTCTGGAAATGGTATTTTCTGTGTTGTTTCGCGTTTTTCGCTTTGATAAGTTCTCTGGAAGTTTTTGCCGTCTATATGAAAGTTGTAGATCTGTGGATTGTGATTCTTTTGGCGTTGGATTCACATTTTTCTGAATTAGTATAGATTTATTGTGAATAAAACGGCGACAGTGCGCAGAACCAGTTTCTGCTCGCACTGTCCTGTTTGAATGGCTTGAAAGATTTATATTTTGAATATAAGTACCAGTGTTCTATGGCTAGATTTAAAGAGGACTTGAAGCTCTATCTAAGCATGTGTAAATTGGTGCATGACTCAGATTAATTTGTGGGTTTTCAAGTATGAAAAGGAAGATCTCGTCAGATCCAGTTTGTTGAGCAAATCGATTGTTCTAATAAACTGTACCAACTGAGAACTCCTTTAAACATTCTGTTTAAATGGAGTTGTTCTATTTTGAGTTAGAATTCCAGAAAAATTAATTTCATAACTTTTCATGGAAGTTTGGACCTTCAACTAGGTTAAAACATTTCGATCGACAGTCTGTTCTAGTACAGAATTTGTTGATTGTTTAGTATGTAACTCGAACTTTGTGAACTGAACTTGGTGGTTTTCTTTTCATGGATAGCTAGCCTATAGTCTAAACTAGTTTTTCTGTGTATATTGTATATATAAAAACTGGTTAGAAGGTGGTCTTACAGACCAAATGTTGAGAGGATAAGCTGAAAATCTCATAACGGTGTTTCGTGCACTTGTAAGAGATTTGTCATTTTTTATTCTCCCAGATGGTTTAAGATCTCTTCTTGAAATTTTTACTGGTATTCACAACTATGATAAGGAGCTTAAGTAATTTATTTGAGAATTTTTGGAGACCTAAAACCTTTGTTTTTATTGGATTCCATTAGTTACGTTTTTTTAATAAATTACTGTTTTTCTATGTATTCAAATTAGTTGAAAACAATTAGAAAACTCCTTGTTTGATCTCCTTTCAGTTATGGGATGTTGAAAGAACTTTCTAAATGAATTTAAACAAGTTTTGTTGTTTAAAATTGAGAATTTGTACACGGAATTTACTTATGGCAAACAAATCGCAAAGATGCTTGAAAATCGTTAATTGGAAACAAAGTGCTTGTGTGTGCTAACTTTGTTTTGTAGGTGGATAGTGGGTTTAGTATGGCTCAAGACTCAATGCCTTGTGGTTGTATTTGAATGCATGTGTGAATGTTTGTAATGCGGCCTTTGGTGCCATTAATTAATTAATTTGTTGATTAATTTTTTATGTAACTTGTGAGGCTTGCATGCCCCTAAGGTTAGGATGGGAATATGATGTTTTCACATGTATTTTGTACCTTTATTTTATATAGGATTTAGATCCTTATAGAATTTAGTGGGAGGGACAAGGATTAGATTAGTTTTGCTCCATGGACGATGTGGCGAAACTAATGCAAGCGGGAGCCATACAAACCCACAACTATGAGATGCTTATATGTGATTGCTTGTGATTGCTATGAATTGTCATAGGCTAGGTATGGGTGTATGCTTACACGACCACCAAACAAGTGTCATATGATTGATAGTCCCAACTAAAACTCGATTAAGTTAAATCGCCCTCCTTCTCTCTATCCCCTTCACGCCGATTGTCACTCATGGCGCGGTCCGCCCAAGCGGACGTCATGGTTGCCAATTCGGTAGTCGGGGTGCAAATAGCTAAGATTTGCAAGGAGCAAATAATGAGAGGTTACTTTTCGATGGACCCAACTAGAGTTTGGACATCGGGGCGAAGTTTGTAAATATACTTAGATATTCACAAACCAAGAATCATATAGTCGATATGATTGGTTGGAGAACCTACCTTGTCTAATTAAGTAGGGTGACGTGCCATAGCAGGCTCTACTTGATGAAAACCGGGATCTTGGAAAACCAACTACATTTGGGACATTAAATAAATGTAGTGGGAGTTTTATTTGTTATAAATAAAACAATTGCATAAACTAAATAACCTTAAATTGATTTTGTTATGGATGTTTAAATTGTTAATTTTGTTGCGATCAATCTTTGAAAATGAACAAACTCGTTTCTAAAAGTATTTACTTAAAGAAGTAATACTGATTCCTAAGACACGATCTTAGTGAAAAGAAATTTGAGTATGTCAATTCCCAAAATCTTTCCTCAAACTACCCGAACGTAGCAACGCGATGATTGACTGACTTTTGGCGAAAAGTTATTCAATAAAGCGTATGGCTAATATCCTCATTTGAAATTTCTAGACCTTTGAATTAGAGAATTCATATGGACTAGATTTAACTCGTACGCTCTTATCCACTTACTCAAGAAAGTGTTCTTGGAGAAAGTAGATATTAACTCTATCATTTATGATCGAGTATAAAGAATATAAGTTGACCAAGAGATTATTCTTTTAAAAGAAGTTATATGAATGTTTCATTAGCTCACAAATCGAAAGATTGAAGTAGCTAATTGATGACTAGAGATATTAATCTCCGATATCAAGGATTATTGATATTGTCATACGATCTCTTTCTAGTATTAAAGGATATGACGTTACCTTTTACGCACACTTGTTGGTGAAAAAGGTAATTGGTTAAGTATTCAAGAAATACTTCACCAAGGTATGAGTTGAAATTTCGAGACTCTCATTTATGACCATACGTCACATGAGATATTTCATTTGCCGTTTATGGGAGGCATTTGAAAGGTTGTCCGAAATACCATGATTGTGAAGATTAGAAATATTCTAATCCTAAAATATATTTGTTGTTCAAATATCTCACTATCTCTAATTTACACTAGTAACTTGATACTAGTTCATATGCTCGCATTTAACGAAATGTGTTAGCAATGAAGAATAAGAGAATGTTCGAGAGATGTAAAGTAAACTCCGTATAGGAAATGACTTGTTCGTCTAAGTCATTACCATTGAATACGTAGAGTTACCTTTATTAAGAGTTTGTTTAGAATTGAAGGTTGCGTACCTTAATTCTAAAACCTCTCAAAAACGTCTCCATTTCATATTTGATAATGGATGATTATGTTTAGTAAAAGACAAGTTATTTTATTATGGATTTGTTTATATGATTTCATACATCTTGATTGAATTTGCTTGAAATAGATAAGCAAGTTTTGAATGACAAATAGGCTGCGTAAGACTTGACATAAAGTATTTGACTTTCATGTTATATATAACCGCTTAGTCACATACATAAACGAGAATCGCATTACGAGAGTCTCCGTAACGTAGAGCTCGTAATTCAATTCGATTTCAAATCGATTGATATGCGAATCATGTTTGTTAAATGACAAAAGCGCCTTTAACCTATGAAGGTTTAAGGACAAGTGAACTAATTAGGACTTATACATATCGATGTATAAAGACCTATAAGTACTTGTGCAATGAAAGGTAGTTGATACTTTACTACTTAACCAACGATCATTGTAGATATTAACATATCTATTTGATAAGGTATAAGTATGAACTTTTTGATTAGTTCAAAGGAGTTCAAGAGTAAAGTTTAAAACACCTTTCAAGAAAAATGAAAGTCTTACAATTAATCATGGTAAATAGTTTAAGTCACATGATTTGAAATATTATCTAAAGAGTATGAAAGTAGTTTCATAACTCGCTCCATGAGGAATAATATGTCCAAGAATGGAGGTATCGAACAATATTTCGTATAGTTCGATCGGTAATAAATCAAATTGACTTATTCGACTCGTATTAGGGAATTATGTTTGAGGACAATATTGTTCACACTGAATAATGTTCCATCGAAGTCTATTGAAGAAGATATCTTAGGAGATTTTGATCTCTAAGTATAATACTTCTCAAGATTTGGTGTTGATAAGCTTATTTCAAGATCGTTGATAAGCTTGTACCCAAATAAGACACTATATATTTGTAGGATGCTTTATATTAAAAGGCACTACTTCCACGAATATGATAAGAACAAAGTAGTTGTTGCTAATCATAATATAGTCTTGATGAATTGAAATTCTCAAGAAGAAGTAGTGGGAGTAAAGTGAGCATTAAAATAGTTTATGCGTCACTACAAGAAGTACTCTTATGGGAAACTTGTCACTCCATACATGGTACTTAGTGGGAGTTGAGCGAAACTTCATTCACAAGTTGTTTTGAAAGAAGTTTAATAGTATGCTCCTTCTAATGAGGACTCAACCATCTCACGAGTTGATGATGTTTGAGAAACTCATGAAATATATGAGGAGTCAAGAACTCATTCAACAAATCGTTGTGGAAGAAGTTCATGAACCTCAAGTACCAATCCTACAAAAGATCAACGAGAGTTGATTTCCTAAGCCGTTTTGGTGCATAGGTTGTCACAACATTCTCGTACTTAGCATATGAGAATCCGTTGATAAACAAAGAAACGATGGAATGATCCGATTCCACATATATGGTTTGAATTCATATGATCTTTAAATAAAATCTATGTATAACAACAAGGTATAAACCTTGGTTGATGTTCATGAAGGAGCGATCCATCAAGAACGTTTAAATCTTCAAAAGGAAAGATCGACATGGATAACAAATCGACTATGAACAAAGCGCGGCTTCTCGCTTGTAGTTATGTCTAAGTCGATGACTAGTTGACTACGTACAAAGCACAACCTCTTGCTTGTGGCTACGTATAAGTCAATAAAGATCATTCTAGCAATAGTTGTATTTCATATATATTGATATATGGAAAAACACATAAAACCGCCTTCTTCGTATGAATGAAGAAAGATGTTGTGCATTTGACACAAATCGAGGTTTTATGTATTGCTAAAAACATACGCATGCTTCAAGGATCCATAAATGGATTAAAGCAAGTGTTGTGGAGATTGAAATAAAAGTTTTGACAATGAAGTCAAGGAGTTGAACTTCGTCAAAAGTATCTTGTATAAACAAGATATTCAGTGGGAGCATAATTGTATTACTTGTATTGTTCAAGATAACAATTCATTAATTGGGAATAACATTAAGAAAAATGAATATTGTCAAGATCTCTTTGGAGAATGCTTTCTCAAATGAGAACTTGGGCAAAATCACCTGATCCTAGGAAACAAATCTATGAAGATAGATTATGATGGATGTTAGGTTTGAGCAAATATGCATATATTGACGAAGTGTTCTAGAAACACGAAAGTTACACTCCAAGAAAGGATGTCTAACTGTACGTCACATGGCATGACTTGAGTGTTTAACTCGGTCTATTACAACTCAATTCGAGAAAGTGCATGAAGTAGTTCAAGCATTCTTTCATTGTGAGTTTCTTTTTGTATGCCATATTTATGCATATGCTCCAATGTGTAATATCCAAATGATATGACAAACAGTTGTCAAATGGATATAAGAGAGACACATTTGGACGATAATCAAGGATATCCTCGAGTATCTTATGAGAAAGAGTGATATAATGTTTCATCTCTTAAGATGAAAGAAATCTCGTGTAAGTTGTTACACCGATAAAAAATTTTTTCAAAGGATTGATATAATCACGATTGAGCTACATATTTTGCTTAAGAGGTGGTGTTGTAAGTTTAGAAAGTGTTCTAAATGGAAAATTACAACCGTTTCCGTCACCAAAGTAAAATACATAGCAACTTGTGAAGCAATAAAAGAAGTTGATTTTGGATCGAGTTCTTAGTCGAGTTATTATGGTTCTATGCATCTCGAACCATAACTTACTCCTAAAGAACCCAATATTACATTGGAGATTCAAATATGATCTATAACGATATCACTTGATATCATATGATGATGATCAAGAACATATATATAGTAGTAGTATATATATATATAGGGTCAAATAAAATTGGACAAGTTCGCGAACACAGTGAACACTCTAACTAGACCTCTACCTTGAGCAGTATACGAGATGCACTTATGCATCCATACGTGGTGGACGTATGAGTAACTAGCTTTAAGCGTATTATTTATTTTGAGGTCCGAGACATGTATATATGTAGATATATGACATCGTTCTCAATTCTTCGTTGGCTAGAAGTCACTACTGATTGACTCTAGGCCAAGTGGGAGATTGTTGGAGTTATGTCCTAGAAGTCAATAATTTAATGACTTAAATATTAGTTTATGTTATGGATGATATTTTATCATCTGTTCCTAGGTTTATTATTGACAGATCATTCAGGTTGAGGATCTGAATTGTAGATCTCTGTGGATCATTCTTTAGAATGACAATAATAAATCTGAACGGTCCATAATCTTGATAATTAACAAGGAACATTAATTATCATATAAGATTAGTATGCAAGTTAAGTGATGATTAAGTTCTACAAATCATAGGTAAAGAGTTACCAACTTAATTGCATATGTATATGTTATGGAACATAGTACAGGACTTGACCCAATGAAATAAACATATGGATTGTGTTATGTGTCATTGTTTATTTCGTTATGATTTTGGTTCTAAGTTTGAGATGATTATCTTTTCCACATGAGAATAGGTTCTATAAATCTCGTCTACCGCTGATTCCCGTTAAGGGCTGCTATACGGACTTGATTTACGTTCTCTTGAATTGTGCGGGGAAAAGCTAATCATCAAGAAAACCGTATGTCCCTCATTAATTCACTTAGTGAGTGACGATATCTGTTTGGGCCCCTTGATGGAGTTGGATCGTATGCGCGCAACTAAGCGATCAACTCTAGATCAAGAAACGTATAATCTGCAAGAATGACACATTCCTATCTTGGATTATACGATGATATCGTGAGACATAAGAATCAAAATAGAGAAACATATTTATTCTCTTATGCAGGATTGAAATATTGTAGCAGTACACTATTTATGCGAATTGGGAATCATAACGTGTTGCTAGATACCGCTTATGATTATTGGAATTAAATAACGATTTAATTCCATGTCCAACGTAGCATAAATCCTCAAAGGGTCACACAAATAGAGCTTTAACCATACAGTGCATTATTTATTTATTTGCAACAGTTCGTATTGCGAAAATATGATGAGTTGATTAATTAATTATATACCGTTATAATTAATTAAGTCAAATGGATCATATGGAAATAAATTAATGCATAAGCTAATCCTAGAATAATTATTAATTAGTTAATAATTATTTTAGCTCAACAAGATTTAATATAAATAGCTATATTAAATATTTGGGCCGAAATTTGTATATTAAATTGGTAGCCCAATTGAAGAGCATTTGGAGGAGTCTCTAATTAAATGAATTAGAGATAGATTAAATAGGTTGAGAGGCCCCAAAAAGCCCATAAAGGAGGCCGGCCTTGGTGGTAGGTAGAGTAGCATTTTTTGTAAATAGTGAGTTGGTGGTAGGTAGGGTTTGTGCACTATATATAGGGATGTATAGATGCAAAAACCAACCTTCCTTCTTCCTCCCTCATAGCCGCCACTCCTCTCCTCTCTAGGCCGGCGCCTCCCTCCCCTATTCTCACCACCATTTGCTCATGTGTTGAGCTTAGATTCTCCACTAAATAAAAGAGTTATTTAAGAAGAAAGGAGAATACCATTGGATTAGCTACGCTCTTTCGAATCGCTAGCACGAATCGATTAGAGCATGGTTAACCTCTTGGTGGACTCGAGGCCGTTGCGATTTGGAGACGAAGGAGAAGCTCGCCATCGATTCCCATGCCTTGGTCGAGCCCCGCGAATACGATTTCGCGGGAGGTATCGATTTCTCCTCTTTCTCTTTGTGTTAACTTGGCTTTTGTGCACGATTCGTTGTGTGTGTTGTTTCGATGGCTTAATTAAATTGTAATTAGCATAAAAATCGAAAATTACACACTTCCTAACAGAAAATGCACCAACTAGTCAACTACTTAACCCTTATTTTTCTCGGAAGAATACAATTTTACTCACATAGTGGGAGCCCAATAAGACTCGGCTCATAACGGGCCATGTTGAATATCTCGATGTTTTCTCCTGTCTCACCAGAAAAAATAAAATAAATTAAAGCTTGTGTGAATATACTACGGCTACTGGAGGCCTGTGCTTCATTTAATTTTATTTAATTATTAACAGCATAAGAGAGAAAATTATAACAAATTTGTTTGGAGGAGCGTTCCGGTGCCACTGAATTACGGTGCCACCAAATGCCACACATCAGGAGCCGTTGGATCTAAAATTGATGAATGGTCTGGATCTCGTCTTCTTTAGAACCATCTCTCTCTTCAGGTCCCTCTGCGAAATGAAAAAAAAAAAGAGACAACGAAAAAAAGATCCCAATCGCCTCCCTCTCCAGCCGCTCTTCCTCCATGGACAGTTCGATTTCTCCTCAAGTCCCACATCTCTGGCCATCTCTCTCCCTCCCCGTCACCGCTATCTCTCTCCTCCCTACATTTGTCACTTCTGCCGCGACTTCGATAGCACTCAATCGAAACTCTATGTTTCTTCAACGCTGCATTTTGCTCGTCTACCTCAAGCAGCGATTTTATGGATTCGAGCAAGTTAGAAACGTGAAGGATCTCTTGATCTTCTTGGCTCACCTCTTGAAATGGTATTACATCTTCCCCTCTCTGACACGTACATACACGCTTGCATAGTTTAGTAAATTTGTGTTGTAGATGTTTATGTCATTATTTTGACACATGATCTGGCTTTTAATTTATTGATAAAATAATTTTGAATTGCAATTTAAAATTACTCCTGGTATGTTCTCCTGGCACGTTGTAACCTTTTTGACAAAAAAAAAATTTAATCCATATGTTCTCCATGTCTAAATTAATGTGATATTTTTCATTTTTTTTACTCAATTTGTTTTTAATTTTTTAAATTAGGAGCCACTGCTATCTAAGGATAACGAAGATGTTTTTAGTACCAAGGAATTGAATGAAGATACTGTTAAGTCTGGTATTGAAGTGGAGTCTGAGAGAGGTAGAATTGACACTGACAACATGGAGCATACTGATCAAAATATTGATGGTCTGAAATTTTGTGAAGGCATGACATTCACGTCTCTAGAAAAAGCTGAGGAATTATACAAAGCTTTTGCCATGGCCAATGGATTCACTGTTCGGATACGAAATACTCGTCCCGGTAGGAGATAAAAGCATATCAAGTCGAGAATTTGTATACATTATACTTCTTGTGGAATTAATTTTATTTTTTTTTAAGACTCGGTGCATATTTTGGTGGACATGCTTGGTGCTAGGATATTATATTTTTTGGTTGTTACATTTTGATTTGGTGGACATGCTTGGTGTCAGAATATTATGTTTTTTTTAGTTGTTACATTTTGATTGTTAGCTAGAATATAAGTTGAATGTAAGCTTTAACTAATTATCAATATGGACCTTTCCTTTTGTATGTTAAGCTGATTTGATGCAAGTATTATATTTAGACTTAATTATCAATATAAACATGCTGGACATGCTGCTAGGTTGCAGTCTTTATCAAGTTCAATGCCAGCATACGATGGACACAATGTATAATCAATACAATTGTAACAATTTGGCTACTGGTCAATATGTCAATGATTTTACCCTCAAAATGATTACAAGTATAATATGGGAAAACACAATGCATAATGATAACAATCATCAGTATATTGTTTTTTTTTTCAAAAAATGTCAAACACTTATTACAGCCAAACAGAAAATGAAAAAAAAAACAACTCTCAGAATTTTTCTAAACTCGTAGCTTGTATTTTGTGTCACTTAAGTGATTTCTGGTATTGAAAAAATAAATAAAAAATAAAAATAACATAAGTGCTATCAGCATTAGAGCAACTTTGCATTGGCAGTAGCTCTTCATTTGCCGCTTCACCATGACTTTTCAATTGTCATCTCTTGAGTCATTACATCATTCTCCTAACACGTATCAAAAGGTAAATCTATCAGCTATAATAGATTGCTAAATATCTCAATATTACATTAGAAAATGCCACATTTACAACCATTATTCAGAACCATCATCATTCTCCTAGCACCCTTTTTTTTCTATGTAACCCAGTAGAATAACACCTCTCTGAAATCAACCAATTAACATTTCATGTAACCTAAAGCAGGTCACGTTGGGTTGAGTTAGATTTATGGATTAAAATTAGCTAGTGTCATGGTACGAAATTAGTATCAACCAACTAATTAACATGTAATGAACTCTGGTACGAAAGTTCACTAGTAAGAAATTAGTGTCATGTTTTGCCTTAATTAATAGCTAATGCAGTCATAATTTCGACCAATGAAGGTCTACTGGTAATAAAACAAGTCTAGCGTCCTACTTTGCTAACATGCCAAGTAAGCATGAAAAGATGATAATACCACTAATAAATTCTTTCATTTTCTCTAGTCTGTCAATTAACAATTTAGATGTTATTGTTTTAAGTAAGTATGAAGGAAAATGTTGGAGATAAACGTACCAATATTTTAGGTGCTATGCACCGCCAGCCTCACTGATCCACACAAAGCTGATTTGTCAGACCAGATTACTATTTGTAAATTGGAAAAGTGCTTGCATAACCATATGAGAATTTCATCTATTAATGCTCGGTAGACTTTAAAAATTGAATTGTTGATGGTTTACAATAATTTCTAAAAGTATTGATTGCTAGCGTATACCAAACTAAACTATGCAAGCGTGTATGGACGTGTCAGAGAGGGGAAGATGTAATACCATTTCAAGAGGTGAGCCAAAAAAATCAAGAGATCCTTCACGTTTCTAATGTAGGGAGGAGAGAGATAGCGGTGACGGGGAGGGAGAGAGATGGCCAGATATGTGGGACTTGAGAGGAGAAATCGAACTATCGATGGGGGAAGAGCGGCTGGAGAGAGAGGCGATTGGGATCTTTTTTTCGTTGTCTCTTTTTTTTCATTTCACAGAGGGACCTGAAGAGAGAGATGGTTCTAAAGAAGACGAGATCCAAACCGTTCATCAATTTTAGATCCAGCGGCTCCTGATGTGTGATATTTGGTGGCACCGTAATTCAGTGGCACCGGAACGCTCCTCGTTTGGATTTGTTAAACAGGGCTGCGCATATTCTCCTCGTTTACATACACTACATTGGTCATATTAGCTTATATATCAAAATTGTCATTTTTATGTCTAAAATTTCTGTACTTGAGAGGGTTTACATATTTCTGGACATATATTAAATTATTACTGCCACAACTAGGAGAAACGAAACCTACGTTTTCTATACCTGGAAATATCGGCCAGAAAGTAATCCTCTGTGGGCATTAAAAATATGTTTTAGAGAATATTGTAATAAGTAATTAATTGTTTCTTCGTTACTTTACTTGCTAGCACGGCAAATTGGAACGGACACGACCACAGAAAGATATATTTTTTTTTTCTCTCTGTGACACGTAATAGGTCTTCAAGGATCCAGGTTAGTCGGAATGGCAAAAGTTTATTTATATCTTCGATCATTTTTTTCTTCTGTTTCTTTAAAAAAAAATGATATCAATTCTGTTTTTTTCTCAATCTCAAGTAATTGATGTCAACACTGTTTTGATAACAAACCGTTTCCCACCGACTTCTTTGTGACAGGAAAGAGTATCAAACAAGTTGCAGGAAGAAAAAGTAAAAAGCGAAAAAAAAAGAAAAAGAAAAGAAAATTACAGGTCAGCTTGCCGTTATCCGTTTTGTTTGGAAGAAAGCCTTAAAATCTGGAAGAATCATTTGGCCCCTTGAATCTCCAAAAGTTAAAATGTTTTCAGGAGATTTTTTTCACACATTCTCTGTTGTGTGCTTGTTAAGCTCTGCACGTATTTTACAATTTATTCTCATTTAAATTTGAGTATATTTGGATACAATAATCAATAAATTTATTCTCTATTTTTATTTGCATACAATCCAATTTTGTTTATCCTTCTCAGGAACAGGAATCACATTAAATTAGCACTAATTTACTAATTCAATCTTTTGCAGAAATATAGGACCAATACTCTTCGTATTACCACTAATTTAATACAATTCAAATAACATTTGTATACAGCGTTAACATACATTATTCTTACCTCAATTGAGTTTATATTATTTTAACCCGGTGCATTTGCTGCTGAGATATTTCAGAGCCTTTGCACTCAAACGACGCTTTCTAGTGCAAGGGATGAAAGAGATTTATACGGCTTTACCCAAATACACAAACTGCACCTGTAGTTGGAGCAGCGGGTGTGCACCCATCAGGCCAGCTTTGTTTTAAGAAAATATAGCTAGACTTATAAAGTGTTTAGGTGCATTTACATTAATTCATGTACACCTCATACAAAGAGATATCTCCTTTTTTTTTTTTTTTGATATCAGGACAGAGTTGTGTGTGTTTAGTGGAGTATGGACCTACCGCTGCTGAGAAGCCGCGTACTTAGCTGCTCTACTGCTCCGTATCTAGCTTTGATTCTGTTTTCTGCTAATATAGTTGGAGACCCAAAAAAACTATCAATAGCAGACATTGTTTGGCAAAACATACAAATTTTTCGTTAAAATTTATTTATTTTTTTCTTTTCCCCCTTCAGTTGTTGAAATTTCATTTGTTTTAATAGAGTTTGATGATGAAAAAATTGCAGAACGAACGTGGAGTCAAGCACAGATGGCCAGTGGCTTCGCCCTAGAAATCTAGGATAACGGGTTCAATTCCCGCTAGACGCGGAAGAGGAATAAACTCTAATTTACAGAGTGGGCTAAAACCTCTATAAATAAGTAGCCTCTTATTTCAAAAAGTTGCAGAACTTTAATTTAAAATATCTTGCGCTATGGTATCAACTATATTCACATGCAATTCTTTTTACAGACAAACCAAATATCTGCCGATGTATATAGAATTTGGTTGATATTTAATCTTGAAAAAAATATCTGGCGATATAGATTTTAATATCTTATCCAGATGTATGATATGAATCCTCATTCGGGCGCAATTTGTCGAAGCAACATTCTCTCCACATAAATATCTTTTCAGCCGTACATAAGAAATCTCTTTAGCTGTCAACGTTTAAAAATTGAAATCATTTCAATAAGAAAAAGGAAAAAAGAAATGAATTATATTGGACTGAGTCATTAATAGATTATAGGAGAAATAACATTGTCCAGGTATACAAGACACATGTCAACCCTTATCTCCACATAATAAATTTGTAAAGTACTTAATTCTCCAAAACGAAAGGGCCGGGTGTCACTTTGATCATGTGACCCCACCGTCATTGACCAAAACTTTCTAGATTTTGCTTCTGCACCTGGAGCACCCCTTAGGTTAAACTCCAATTATTAGGAACAGATTTATAGCTATACAATATTCATAGAAGTCATTGAGATAAATATAGACATGATAAAAATATATAAATTTCAAAGTGGTTGTATATACAAACAAAGATTATTATTAGTGTCAATATTTCTAAAAGATATATAATTGCAAGAATAAAAAAAATACATTGTAACTGATTAACAAAGGGAAATTTTATTTTATAGACTTAATGAGGATGATAATCGATAAACAATTTACAACAGATAAACTATACTAATTTTACATTTATATTTCTTATTTGTGCGTTAGAGAGATGCTAGCTTGTTGTTTGATTGAACAATATTGTATGTTCTTGTTAATTATATATACCAGCTACCCGCAAAACAAAACCATTAAATTAGTCATCTATTAAGAATTGATTTTAAAAATTATTCTATAATTATTTTGAAATATACAAATACAAAATAATTTTTTTTATAAATATATATATGCAGTAAAATTTAAATAACTTTCTTATTTAATGAAAAAATAGAAATAGGGGAAACGAAAATGATTGGTATTGTTAGTTTAGACAATGAGTTCAATGAGAGTGCACCAAAATAGTAATCCAGAACCTTTCACTTCTAAATAAAGATCTTCATAAGCTATTTCTAGTTTTGCTTCTGCATTTGGTTGTTTAATTGGAATCTGTTTGGTCCACTTTGGGCTGTGCTCAAAGAGCAACCAAAAACTTCATTCCAGCTGCCTTAAAACGAAACCAATCTCTCCCTTAATTGGCCTACTGAACTATCTCTTCCTCCCTCTCCTTCTCTCTTCTCTCTCTCTCTCTCTCTTTCTCTCTCTCATCCAAAACAATGGGTGCAGCCGGCGACCAAAAGAAAGCCCTCCTCCTTGGCCGGTATGAACTTGGCCGGATGCTCGGCAAGGGCAACTTCGCAAAGGTCTACCATGCGAAGAACGTGAAAACGAACAAAGAAGTCGCCATCAAAGTGTTAGACAAGGAAAAGGTCTTCAAGACACACCTTGTGCAGCAATTGAAGCGAGAGATCGAGGTCCTCAAGCGTGTGCGCCACCCGTATGTTGTGCAGCTGTATGAGGTCATGGCTACCAAGTCGAAGATATACATTGTCATGGAGTATGTCAGGGGAGGTGAGTTGTTTAATAAGGTTTCAAAGGGGCGGCTGCCGGAGGATGCGGCCAGGAAGTACTTTCAGCAGCTGATATCAGCCGTTTCATTTTGTCATGCACGCGGCGTGTACCATAGGGACATCAAGCCGGAGAACTTGCTTGTTGATGAAAACGGAGATCTCAAGGTTTGTTTTTGATGACTTAATTACTCTTAATTTAATTATGGATAATGGCATTTTTAAGTATTTAAAGGTTTCTTATTTACATTAGTTACCTTCAAAATTTCAAACTTGTATGATTGTATCCCATAATTCCTTTTGAATGTAATCATTAATTGTGGATTGCCATTCATGAAATAATTTAGGTCAAAATATCAAATTAATGAAAAATGTAGGCAAGTCATAGTTGATCCCCAATATTAAACATAATTTGTTCCTCACCTCCATCGAAGACTTATTGAAAAGAGGGAAGGAACGAGAGAAAGAAGAAAAAGTCAATTTCTATTTGATCAATACTTGCCCAATTCAATTCCTGACTAATTAATAAGAGTTAATCAAATAAATTAGGTATCAGACTTTGGTCTAAGTGCAGTTGCAGAGCAAACAAGGGAAGACGGGTTGTTCCACACTCTATGCGGCACACCTGCTTACGCAGCACCCGATGTGCTCGCCCGTAAAGGATATGATGCAGGTCGGGCTGACTTGTGGTCATGTGGTGTTGTATTATTTGTTTTGATAGCGGGATATCCCCCATTTCGAGACCATCAAATGATTGGCTTGGTCCGCAAGATCTATCGAGCCGAGTATAGGTGCCCCGGTTGGTTCTCACCTGAGTTAAGACGTCTGATACGTGCTATTCTCGAACCAAACCCCAACAAGAGGATCACAATACCAGAGATCATGCAAAGCACTTGGTTTAAGACTGATTTCAAACAAATCAGCTTCTATGTTGAAGATAACAAGTTTTATAGCTATGATACAGTTGATGAGCCTGACCCTGAATCACCACAATCAGAATTGTGCTCAGACAATGAATCTGAAACTTCTTCATCACTGCACGGATCGATGCCAAGCATGCCCCTTAAAAGAGTAAAAGGCGGTTTAACTACATCGGCGTCTTCTCCATCTCTAATAGAGACCTATAAGTACGGATTAGGCATGAGACGTCCGCCAAGTTTAAATGCATTTGACATCATCTCCTTTTCATCAGGATTCAACCTATCCGGGCTTTTTGAAGAGCAAGGAGAGGAGACCCGGTTCGTATCAAGTGCACCAGCGACACAGCTCATATCCAAACTCGAAGAAATTGGGAACGCGGTGAATTTCACAGTTCGAACAAAGGATTGCCAGGTTAGCCTAGAAGCAAAAACTGGAGGAGGGGAGAAGGGACCACTTAGCATCTTGGCTGAGGTATTTGAACTTACACCAAAGTTAGTTGTAGTCGAGGTGAAGAAGAAATCGGGAAATGCAGCCGAGTATGCCGAATTCTGCGACAAAGAGCTGAAGCCTCGTCTGAGTGGACTTCTTGTCGATGGTAATTGTGAAGAGAATAGTGAATCAGAGACAGAATAGGGTGTTATAAAGATTTGGTTATACATTTCATTTCCTAAAACTCAGAAGCTGATCAGTTTTGCGGTATATAGTCCTTGTTATAGTTTCTTTTTTCACCGATCTTGGCTATGGTAGTAGATACTAAAATCTGAACACATTAGGAGTTTGGTTGTTTATACAAAATTAGAGGAATCTAGGTAGTGAATTTGAGTACTATCAATTGTATTAATCAGTTTGCAAATTCATATTATAGATTGACTAGCCTGTTTGATTGCTTGATGTAAGTATGATATTAATAATATTAAAAATAAAGTATTGTACGGTATTGTATTTGGGTTTTCTTGAATTGGCCATTTTGAAGTAGTTATTCCTATTCCTATTTTTTTTTTATAAAGATGTAAATTATTTCAAACAAAATGTATATCCAACCTTTTTATCTATATATTGCTTACTATTAATCGAGCCCTGTGGACAAATTTTTATTTAGAAAATATTATTATAGTTCAACAAAAGTAAAAATGAATATATGTGAATTATGCCAACAATATATAGTACTGTGTGGACAAAATTTTTATGTGGAAAAATATTATTATTCTTTACAAAAATAAATAAAATATTAAAATGAAAAATATGAACATGAAAAATATTTGTATGTAGTCATTAATATTTATTATTTTTATGCGTTTATATTTACTATTTGTTTGATATTGCTTCTTCGAATTTTGTTAAATATGTAGTTGGTGTTATCTTAATTTCATTTTCTTTTGGAGAAGCTTAATTAGGTTTTAAACATCATTCTGCTACAAAAATCAGTAGGACATTTAATATATTTTACTAAGGATAGACACAAATGCATTAATACGTAGACAATTAGTTGAAACTTGAAAATCATTTTCTATGATTCGTTGTCAAAAGAACAAATTGCAAAACAAAAAGCCTTATTGATCGGGTCCATGGATAACTCCACGACCCAACTATAATTCTGACCCAATAACTAATGGGCCACCTTGCCACCTCAGAAGCAGGCAAGGCTACGTTGCGACAACATGAATTAACAGTAAACGCACCGTGCCAGTTGCCACCTCAGAAGCTCTTCCAGAACTCAGGAAAAAGGCACAGATGAATTAATGAATTCAGAACATTTTATTTTTTTTTTTAAATACTTGTTTTCCACAGAATTTGAGGCTGCTCGGCTCAGCCGTTCAATATTCCCTTTGTCATTGAAACGTGTGATTAACTGAAAGGAAACAAATAAAATAGATCAAAGTAAGAAATTTAGTGTTGGATAATGGTGGCATTATGAAAGGATTCAAGGATGTCATGAGTTGCAACGATCCTCTGGGAGCGGAAAATTGGAACAGAATCTGTTGTAAACAAACTATGAGCTCCGTTCAGTGCGAGTAGGGGTGTCAAAATTGCGAAACGGAAGCGGAACAGGGGTGTTCCGTTTTAGTTATGTTCCAGCAAACGTAAATAAAATCCATTCCGTTTTGTAAAACGGAACAGTTTTCCGTTTCGTTAGCTGTTCCATTCAGCATTTTCTATTTATTTCAGCCCATATTCCATTAATTTCAACCAATTTTTCGGTAAACGGAACACTAACGTTTACTAGTGTCCGTTCCGTTTCCGTTCCGTTTTCAGAAACGAAACTAAAAACCATCCGTTAGCTGTTCCGTTTAGACGGTACAGAACGAAAACGTGTGAAACGGAACACTTTTGACAGCCCTCAATGCGAGATGCCGAGATCATAACAAATCTGGTAGTGATGTGGTTTGCTAACTTGGCAAATAGTTCTTGCATCTTTTTACTATTCTTTGTTCGTGCAATATCAAACCTTTTACATCTGAATCATACTGTCCTAAATTGAGAAACAAATAAGAAAAGAAAATAGTATGTTTTATGTCCATTATATAGACCCTGGTATGCGTAACTAAACATTTAATTTACTATACTAATTAGTTGGAGGACTTGAATTTTGAATTTCAGTCCTTTCGTTAGGACTTAAAATTTGAATTTACTAAGCCTTGAAACATTACGGACTGTACAAATTTGGGCTAATTATTTAAATTTCGCTTACGTTTATAATATAGAAAATCTGTTGGGGGCCCAAATTGTACAACAACAGATAAATTCTTCAACCCAAAATTAAACACCTTACGGGAAAATATTTTACGGTAGAATTCTTTGATTATATTGAAAAAAGGAAATTAAGAAGTTACTCATCTTTTATATTGTTATTTCAAGGTACTAAAGTTTTATTTGTCCCAATTAGATCATTATATTTTCCCTTCATTCAAGGAAGCAAAAGATTCATGGTTCTTTTTCTTTCGAAATTCTTAACAAGCATGCTAAGAGAGTGCAAAGTAGAAACATGCAAAGTTGCAAACCAGTTATTTTGTAAAATAAGAAAGATTATTTGCACTACAAATGTGCCAGTACTGGACTGTTATTATTACAACAGTTCTCTATATCTGCCATATGTATAATGTTGCTTGTGCTGATCATTTATCTTCTATCAGTACTTCAATTATAATGTTTAATTTGGAGCAAAAAAAATCTATCCTGTTATAAGCTTTTCACCTAGAATTATAGCTGTTCACTATATGGCCTTCTCAAGTTTACTAACTCTTGTATATATATTTAGCTCCTAAAATTAAAGATAAGGTAAATTAATTATGCTACGTCTTGTATCAAAGATTCAAATGACTTTACAAATTACTGTTTGATCCTTCTAAATTTTTTCTTATCAATTAATATAGGCTTGCTTTTTTTTTTTCCTCCAACGGTAGTCCCACTAATTTGGATCGAAGTTCAGTTTAGATTAGTCGGCACTTAAAATTTCTGCCGAATAATTAAGAAGATATGATTCAGCATCACAAGTCATAATCATCACTAAGAAAATTCAGTGGAGAAAAAACTAGGAAAAACACCATTTGTCTTTTAGTTTTCGCAATGGAGATGTTGTCTCACCTGTTCCTCGGGCATTAAACATTTATTATATGATTTTACCAATCAACTACTCCTCTCTCTAGTGACGCCGTTAGCAATTATACCATACTTCTTTGTCCAATGAACAGTGTAGATCCCATAGATAAACAGTAACATCCTCGTGGCAATTAAAACATGCGCCGTTAACTAACAGCTCCACTGAACCCGTACGCCGTTATCCTGACGGCTTTGTACTTTTCCTAGTTTCAACTTTCAAGCTCAACATATTAAAACCTCCTTTCTTTCTCACTCTGCACCTCTCCACCTCTCTCGCTCTCTCTCTCTCTCCCCCTCTTCTTTAATGCCTCCCTCCAAAGTTTCGAACTCAATCCAAAACCCATAAATTTCTGAAACAGTAAAATCAGAAACTCCACTCCAAAATGAAAAATCTTTTGACTCTATTTTCCCTCCTCTGCTTCTCCTTCTTTCCTATCTCTTCCTCTAAATGCAACATCTCCGACCATGGTCTCCTATCTCTCGCCTTTCACCAAGTCTTAAATTTCCATCCAATTCCTTGTCAGCCAATCCATAACATAACCCTTCCTTCTAGAAACCTGACCGGTTCGGTCTCATGGGCAGTGCTCGGCAACCTCTCTTCTCTTCGCTATGTCGATTTGTCAAACAACTCCTTACAAGGCTCTATACCGACTCAGTTTTGGTCTGTACCGTCTCTTGAGCATGTCAACCTTGCCAGAAACAGGCTTGGAGGAGCGCTTCGGCTTGGGCCGGTACGAAGAGGTAGATCATCCCTTAAGTACTTATACCTCTCTCAGAACAGGTTCACTAGTGTGGTCAACATCTCGCATCACAACGCTCTTGAAGTGCTTGACGTATCGAGCAACAAAATAGGTTCGGTACCTGTTGGATTAAACAATCTGACCAAATTGGTACACTTGGATTTGTCTCACAATTCTATGCATGGACATGTACCGCAAGATTTACCGCCTCTTATAGGGTTAAGATTTTTTAATATCTCATACAATAATTTCTCTGGCGAGGTCAATATGTCGATTTGGAAGAAATTCGGTAAATCCGCTTTTATAAAAGCTGGTAATATCAAGTTTCTTAGCTCTTCTTCTGTGAATGGTACAACATCTAAGAATGGTACCACATCTAAGAATGATACCAGTCAAAAGCCAAGGGAGCACAAAAGAACACTACTGCTAGCAATTCTTATACCCATATCTGCAATTATCATCTTAACCTTATTCCTCTGCACACTATGTATTCTCAACAAAACAAGGATCAAGAAAAAGCACCATAAAGCAAACGAGCAAGCAGTCAAAGATGCCATTGCATTAGCAATAGAAGACACAGAAACAAGCTGGGTCACCGAGGCCAAATGGACAGCTCCAGTTGTAATGATAGAGAAACCACTCATGCAGCTGACATTTGCTGAGCTAGCAGTGGCAGCCTCCGGATTTGGTCGGGAGTCTCAGTTGGCCGAAAGAGGGGGCCGGAGTGGGCTAGCATACCGGGCAGTTTTGCCAGGAGATTTACATGTAGTGATACGTGTAGTAGAGAGTGCACGTGACATGCCGGAGCAAGAAGCGATTGCGGCTTTTCGCAACCTTGGCCAGTTGAGGCATCCTAACATATTGCCTCTCCTTGGCTACTGCATCTCAGGTATTTTGATTTATTCGTTTTTAACATGTCTTTTGTTTGTCTGGCCGGAAAGTTCGAAATTGCAACTTGAAATTATAGAAACAAGTCAAATTGATAAATTTCTATTTGATTTAAGAAAATTCAAAGGTGTTTAGCATATGCTTATGAACTGCTGTTAATAATCTTATTTCAGATACATTAGTAACTTTTTATAAGTTATTAAATTGTAAATTGTAAATGCCTTTGATGGTTGTTACTATAGGGGCCGTTTGGATGTTGTAGGAATTTGGAGAATTTGCAATTCTAGACATAAATTTATTGGGAAGTGTGTAACTTTGTGAAGAGTTTGGATTGTTTATAATAAATTTGGCATATGAAATTCCGGGAATTTGCAATTCCCTCTTATTCCAACACCATCCAAATGCCCCCATAGTGAATAGTCTGATAGGCTATGAGAGTACTACTAAACTACTAGTCTACTACCATAGTATTATATTGCTATTAGTAGCTTTGTTTATTGGACTAATACTATTAGTGCTACAGGGCACGTGCGCATATGATGGCATGTATGAACATGTGAAATAAGAGGTTGCTTTTAAGAAAAGGAACTTTGGAAAGGGATACAAATATTTAAACAAATCATAATTGCTGGGTCTTTTTATAAAGTTGATCTATTTTGTTCTGCTCTATGACAAATTTAAATGCACCCTCTGCTTTTCTGACAGATATTCAAAATAGCCTCGTTAATATAAATTCTTGAGTACCATGTACAACGGTGAATTTAATGATGCCCTGTGCAAATGTGGAAGGGTAATGGCTTCTCTGTGGAGGCTTGTTCCTACCAGAAAAGAATTTGAATTTTGAAACAAGACAAAAGAACACATTCAATTGATCTCCAAAATATTAGAGAAATTCTAATCAAACTCAGTTTTGCACAGCCAAAATTCATGTTTCATTTCGTAGGATCTTACTGCAAATGACAACACAAAAATTTGTAGAAACCAATTTTCTTGGGTTATAATTTTTATTTTTATGTTTCAGCTTTTGTACATTTGAATTGAATCTTTTATAACGTAAGCTAAACTTTGTGAGGTAAAGTAAAAGGGAAGGTCTGAAAAATAATATATTTTCATTATAGGTAGGGAGAAACTATTGATATATGAGTATATGGAGAGAGGAGACCTCCACCGGTGGCTGCATGAGCTACCAGCTGGCACACCCAACACTGAGGAATGGGATGATGACACATGGGAGGTCGCAGGGGATTGGCCTTCACGGCATCGCATTGCACTTGGCATTGCACGGGGATTGGCATTTCTCCACCAGGGCTGGGCCGGGTCAGGCAAACCCGTCACCCACGGCCATTTAGTCCTAACTAACATTCTACTTGGGGATGATTTAGAGCCACATATCGCCGACATTGGTCCACTAGACAATGCCGGTACACCGGAGGGAGATGTGTACCAATTTGGGGTGGTACTGTTTGATCTAATGACAGGTCGCGATGGGTGGGATGATGCATCAGTGAATCGGGTTCGGGGGCAGGTCAAGGAAGGGAAGGAATTGGATTTGTTGGATGACAGGCTTTTGATCGAGGGGGTGGAGCCCGATTGGCAGCGACAGATGGTTGGCTGCCTGCATGTCGGGTACTTGTGCACCACACAATCGCCTGAAAAGAGACCCACAATGCAGCAAGTTGTGGGTCTGGTTAAGGACCTTCAACCTGTTTCGGCGACATCATCGGTTCCATCATGAGAAGTACATTAGTTGACCAAGCATAGATGCAAAGACATTTTTGCAACTATGATCTGTAAAAGTTGTTCCTAAAATGCATTGGTACAAGAAGTAAACATTGTTAGTTTTGAATTGAATGTATATTCCAACATTCCAGCTAGCAAAAGCATTAATGTCAAGTTTCAGTACATAGTTTATTAACACCATTGTTTGCAACAATTGCTACAAAAGGAAGGTGGCAAAAGATAGTGGTGCAGAAAGGAGCAGTTTTGGTCTGAACTTGGAGGATGAAGTGGGTCAGAGAATCTCAGTCCCTAATCACCTTTTACAGATTTAACTTTAAGGTGTGAAATTTGAGTTGTTATAAGTCAAAAAAGAGTTATTGAGTTTTTCTTTATTTAAGGGTTAAGTAATGGGAGAGGTTGAAAGGTAGATGCAAAGAAATGAGAAAGGTTTGTAGTTTTGTTGGAAGCAAGTTGGTGATTGGCAGCATCTCCTGTGCTCCTTCATTGTTTCTTTTCGTTTCTAATTTGGGTTTATTTCATCTGCTTTTACAAGTCGTCTTGTCACTTTCGGCTCGTCGAAGTTTGAACCGGACCCTTTTTCAAAAAAAAAAAAAAGAAGTTTGAACCGGACCTAGAATCAAACCGGACCCACATGCATCCTCTAACCTCTAATGGGACCTACACGGGATCGAATGAATACATAAAAAAGACACGAGAGAAAAGATAAAAAAGCACCACCGAAAACGAAAATTGTGAGCGCGAAAGATTACCGTGATTTCAAGGTAATTAGTATATAATTAATGCATTATTGTATGTGTCTTTTCTAGCCCCCATTTTTGAAGAGCTCGAGATAAGTATTTTGAAAAGTTTTAAACAATAAAATTACTAAATTCGACCTTATGTCACTCTCATGTGCATATCACTGGTTCCGGTATTTCGTTGCTGTTTTCATTGTAATTAATGAGACTCGAAATTAAATTCCAATATGATTAAAAATTAAACATAATTTGGAGAATTGCTAATGTGCTACGGGTGGCAATGCCACCCATTTTTCTTTTGAGTCATTTTTCGATATCCGAAATTCAAATGGTTGATCCAAACCGTTCAAATTAATCTCTATATTGAAATATCCTTGGAGATCAAATTTTACATTTTTTCAATTTTTTTTACTATATATTATGATATTTTCAAAAAATATTATAATTGGAATATTTCATACCCTCCAATTTAAAAACACCATAATAAATAGTAAAAAAATTCGAAAAAATGTAAAATTTGATCTCCAAGAATATTTTAATATAGAGATCAACTTAAATGGTTTGGATCAACCATTTAAATTTTAGATATCGAAAAATGACTCAAAAGAAAATGAATGGCATTGCCACCCGTGGCACATTAGTCATTCTCCATAATTTGTGGGTTATGCAAATGGCTTATATGCGATCATGAACCTATAGTTAGTATTGAAAGAATGCTTTTTGTACTGTTTTACGGACGTCAAAAGATCGTACTTATCTATGGATAGTTGGATATGTATGTTTTCCCGTGTTTTGTTCTTATTGGGTGCGTTTGGATCGTTGGAAGAAAGAAGAAGAAGAAGGAAGAAGAAGAAAAAAAAATTATAAACAATTCAAACTCTTCACAAAGTTACACACTTTCTAATACTTCTTCCCACTTCTTCCCTTCTTCCCACACCTATCCAAACGCACCCATTAATTATATTGTTGAAGTGTCAAAATAATGCATACAAGAAACCCAATACTTTTAATTTCTTATAAACTGTTGAGGTCTTTTATTATGAATTTAAAAAAAAAAACGAGGCTGAAATAAAAATTGAAACTTTCTGCCAATTATTTTCTCTGATTTTTCCAAGGCTATAATTCAAGTATTGAACACATAAAGTGGGGCACGCGATTGAAAATAAGCAATAATATAATTTACCATCATCACTGTTATTAGGTTCGAAGCTATCAATGCAAACTAAAAGAAAATTCAGACAGTTTCAAATTTTATTTTTATTTTCCACATATTGACAAGATCTGCCTCATAATGGACTGGAAGAGTGAAAGATATTAATTATACCGGGAGAGACTTTTTTTCCGACTCCATCTGTAAATCTTTGACTCCAAGAGAGAAGCTACTATTGATAAATGGATTAATGATTAATTTGCAATGTTTGTATTGAGTTGATAATCTCGACTCTCAACCATACTTTTCTTAATTAAGTAAAAAAAGTTTAAAAGAAAAATACTTATAGCAATATTTTTGGGTTGGCGCATACACCAAAACATTATCATTTTTAATATCATTTGACATTTCATCGAATATAATTAAATTTGACCGTAGTAAATTTTTTGTATATTGATGAATGATATAGCTTAATTGCATCAAGTTTTATCGTTTTTTCATGTGCATAAAATATAAAAAATATACATCAGGTTTCAAGTGTCACATTGTAAAACTGATTTTTATGAATGTCCAACTGAACACATTAATTGTATTATTAAATGATTCGTTTCATTCGTAAAATCCAGTTTGTTATCTGGTAGGTAGTATCTACCAGAATAATTTGTCATGGAACTTCTTCATTTTCTCTTTTTTCTAGCCTTTTCTTTTTTACATTGTAATCATTACTTACAAGGACCTAATAATTAAATATCATGAACAAGACTATTGTAATTTTCATTAACTTATCAATCTAGAGTGCAAATAATTAAAAGAAACATTGACTTATTGAATAAAAATATGTCTAGAACTATTTTTTACTCGTTAACTTATATGATACTTGATAAATACAATTCATACATGATAGTTTTTAAATCTTAACTAAATTCATTAATTTTATAATATTTCTAATGATTCAGATAATGATTTCCGCGGCATTTTTCTTCAGTTACTAATTAAAAAAAATGAAACTAAAGCTTGCAATATTTCATTATACTTCCTAATATGTTATACACGAGATGCAATTGATATTGTTTAATTATATTTTCACTACAAATTATGTCCTTCACGAACCGAAAAGAGTAGCAATCCGAATCCTGTGGCGCGCGACACAGCGTGCAGCATGTCACACGGACCGTCCGATCAAATCTGGACGGGTTATATTTTTTCGGGCCTTATAATCTGTTACATGCACGGAGCTCTCTCATCCATTGAGATTTGATCGGACGGCCTGTGGTGCGCTGCACGCTGTGTCGCGCGCCACAGAATTTGGATTTAAAAGAGTAGTTGCAGTACGGAGAAGTTCGCTATTTTCTTCTTCTCTGCAATATAGATTGGTTGTATTCTCTTTTATTAAATCGAGAATAGTTTTACAATACTTTTTTCGCAGTTTGGAAACTCGTCCATTTCATGTCAGAGAATTAAATGTTGACGTAGAACTCCTGTTGTAAATTGTTTTTTTTTTTAAAAAAAAAAAAAGATGTCTTCAATGTCCACATTTGATTTCAGTGCACAGTTCCCTTGTACTTTCGGTACAGTTACGCTGGTTGTAATTTTTTTTCCTTTTTCTTAAGAAATACTGAAATACTGGTTATAAATGTGCGGTGTCGACAATTAATTAAAGAGAACATTGTAGACATTTAATGCGTGACTTTTGATACTATGGTGACATGGCACAAGTTACCGCAAGGAACACAGACACCTCCATTCTTACTATATTAATTGGAGATAACTTGCTGTCGTCAAAAAGTAATGTAATTTTTCCCACAAAACAAAGAGAGAAAGAAAAATGAATATATTAATCCGATGTTATTTAAAATTAATTTGATGTTATTCTTTTTATAGGTATAAAATTAGATCCAGATTTGCGAAGCATTTTGTTTGAAAACTACTTGAATCAAAGTGACAAGAGGCGTTGGGGACGTGGGTCCAAAAAATTACCAAAAAGTAACAAATTAGTTCACTTTCAATAACAGGATCCCCTTTTTTTTACCCTTGCCTTTTGTTTTCAATCTTACAATAACAAGATCCTTAGAAAGAAATGGAGCACTGGAGGTCGATCAAATTTGTTCAGTTGTTTAATTTTATTTTCAGAAAGATAAAAGCATTGAATAACGGGTCCCACTAAAAACAGCTTATGCGGACTATTACAATGGACTTTTTTTTTTTAAGACAACTTAGCATCGGCTGCTAAGGAAACTGTTACAATGGACTTAGACTTGTGTTTGACCATTCTTAACTGTGTGTATATATTGATACCGTGTGATGCTCGTACAATTAAGTATATTGGAGAAATAAACAAATATTTTAAGAAGAGTTTTTTTGAAAGTTGGTTTGAAACCAACAATTTTGTTATAAGAAATTTTGACGGAATAGAGCGAAATTGATGAAGGCTTAGTACCTAAAAATCAAATAAATTTATAATCTAGAGCTAACCTCACTAATCTTTTGGAGTACAGCTTTAGGGTCGAACCCAAGGGACGGTACAATTGATTACTGGACTTATCCTTTTTCAAAAGCTAGACAAGAATATTTTCATGGAGTTTTGATGAATTAAATGTAAAAGTGCAAGCAAAGTAGATGTTTTTTGTTGTTTTGTCAATTAAAATAAAGTAAACAACTAAAGTAAGGTTTTTTGGTTTTCAAACACTATAAAAAAAACGTCTTAGGGTTCAGGTTTCACCTCGGTTTGGACTTTAGAACACATAACTTATCAATTTCGTGCATCGATTGGTGTTTTTCAAGCATATACCGCTTTGTTCGGTCCGAACAGATGGTATAAGTGTGTGGTTTTGACCTTTTATGATAATTTATGCCTTGTGCTAGGGTTTGTTGGCCAAACCTAGATGTTCTAAATCTCAGTTTTCGCTTGTTAGACTAGACACTGGTTCAATCACAACCTAACCTAATTAACTCGATTGGTTCACAACTTTTGGTATAGAATTCAATCAACTAAAACTTGTTTGTTGGAGTTCATAAGGATATCTAGATGTCTTTTGGACTTGTCTAAAAGTTACACTTTTGGTGTCAACTAATCTCCCCTTTCGGATCTACGATTTATCCCAAATACTTTATTTGAACTAATCTTATTTATCCTAACTTAGACTTGACTAGATGCGGTCGTACAATTAGAAGGTGATTAGGAAATCACAAACAATTCAAACAAACGATTAACATAATTCTCAACAAAACAAATCAACAAAATATATTATATCATATCAAGTCAAATCACAACATTCAAACCTAAGTTACTACCTTATCCCTAAGACTACATAAATTTAGCCTAACATAGTACTAAAACACACAACAAATAGCATAGAAATAACAAGATACAAGCCCATGAAATCAAATGATAAAGACATAAAAGAATATAACCAAATACTCCTATATGCTTGCATCTTTGATCTCCAAGGCAGTGGGGTGTTGCAAGATGGTCACCAAACTCGTCTCCTTGCTGCCGTCGCTTCAGAGAACCAAGCTGTGATGATCTCCCATGGTGGAAGAGAGAAAAACGCCTATGGAAAGTGAAATTTTGTGGTATGGAAGGTAGAATTCCCTTTCCTTAGGCTTAGGGGAGGTTATATAGCAATTTTCAGGTGCTTGGGAGGTTGCCTGGTCATCAAGGCAAAAAAATATACCAAAATTACGAATTTCTATGTTAAAATACTTCCAAATATGATATTTCGGCTTTCTGTTCGGTCCGAACAGGGTTCTGTTCGGTCCGAAAAGGGGTCTGTTCGGGTCTGACAGGCATCTGTTCGGTCCGGACAGGGGTCTGTTCGGTCTGACCAGAGAGCTAGAAATTTCTGCATCGAGATAGTATTTCGGCCATAATTCCTCCATCCGAACTCCGATTGAGGCGATTCAAAAACCGTTGGAAAGGTTAAGATGAGCTCTACAATTCTAGTGATTCGATTTAACCAATTGCTTCTCTTAAATTTCCATTAGGGTTGAGCATGAGTCATTTGGTCCGAACGGTGGCTTCAGTGATGCCTCCAAGTGCTAGGAATGAGTCGTATAGCGTATGCCAAGTGTCGAAAACCTTCAAATAGCTCAAATATCACCAGAAAATCATCAAAGTCCTGTAAAATGAGAGAAGAAACGACGGTAGAGCCAATTCCTTGGAAATCATAGCAATTTATTGAATAATTCAATAGTTTGAGTGTTATTTGAGTGCCAAGTACGGTCCAAATACTAACAAATAATGACGATATCAGAAATCATTGGGTCAAATATGAAATTTAGCATTAAAAACTTGAATCAATATGAAAAATTTGAAAATAAACCCTTGACTTTTATTTTAAATTTATTGTTTCTATAATACTTCATAATTTAGTATTAAAAACTTGAATAAACCATTCAAATATGAAAAATTTAGAATTTGAACCTTTAGCATATTATATCAATACTAATATAGGTATTCTCGTCTGTTGAGAGATAAATTTTATTTTTCAAATTATTAAAATAAAATAAATTATTTACTTATAAAAATAATAAATAAATATATATCAAAGATATTGTAGCGGTAAAATTGTAGAAGGTACGTATACTCGCGTACAAATCCATACAACTTAGCTTTATTGTATCATTCGAACAGTGTGCGCATGTCCTGCCCAAGTACTATCAATGTCTATCATGGATCCATAAATGCCTTTTGTTTGTATTGAAAATATCCTGTACGTTGCAACAAAATAAGTCCAATAACTTTTTGTATGCCACTTTTGGGGAATGATATTCTACGATCTACATACAACTACAAGTACTGCATGTCAATATTTTTTTTCTTGCAAAAATTTTGATCAGCAAACAGACTCTTCTAGCAGCATACCTGGCGCTAATTGCAGTACATCAATGATGCTTAATAATTAACTATGGCTCTGTTTGAATAGGTGTGGGAAGAAGTACTGGGAAGTGTGTAACTTTGTGAAAAATTTGAATTATTTATAATTTATTTCTTCCCTTCTTTTTTATTCCTACATTCTTATCAACGCATCCAAACGGTGCCTATAAATGTTACATTAGTAAATGTTGTACTTGGCATTACATATGGACTGTTCCAGTGTGCCTAGCTCTGAACTGAGTTATTATTTGTATAATACAATTTAATTTCAAATTCTTATTGCCCCTTATGGCAAAATATTTCATCATGCAATGCACTTATCTTCTCCCTTTTTTAGGACTACAAATTATACTTTCGATTTTTTTTTTTGAAGAAAATACTTTCGAATTTATAAGATGACTTGATTTAAATTTAAAAAATTCGAGCTAGCTTGTTCAGTTAGCTGGCTTAATTTTAAGGACAGAATGAACTTTCAACATGTTAAATAAAATAGAAAAAAAAATCAAAGATTAAAATTATACCTTATGTTATATTAGATAATAGTATATTGCATTAACATGTTTCATACTAATCTAAAAATTAATAAATTACATATGTACATATTAAGTTGACTCAGTTTGCAAAATATTTTCAATCATGCTGGGGTAAATCATCTAGACAAGAGTTATCAAGTGTAAGCTAGATCTACTTTGAGCTTGATTTGTGAGTTTTTTTTAGTTTGATAATTCATTTGCTAATAATTTCAGATTTGAGTTGCTATCTACTTGTGGTCATAAAATACATTCTCTAACCTTCTACTATTCTGGTGGGCCCTGATTTAATTTCTGGAAAGTGGGTCCGAGATCCAGACAGTGCCCGGTCAAGCACGTAAAGAGAAAGGAGAGCAATATGGGAAGGAAGCAGCCACCCAAATGCTTGAATCATGTTTTCTCTCTCAATTCTGAAACGAAACTGATTGAGTCATGAGTAAACGATTTTACTACCTTGGGGTCTTATCAACCTATTTTGTTTTGTCTTGCGCTGGTTTTGTGTCATTTTGTGATTTGTTCTTAGAATCCTTCCAACCGGTCCCTCTCTGTTGAGCTCAGCGCATTGCAACTTGTTTTGTTCCTTATCTCATGTTTCATTTAATTTTATTTAGCCTCCGTGAGGACCGTGACCCTTTTTTGGTACTGTTCCTTCTGTATTACTGATTCAACACTGAGTTATGGGTTAATTGATTTATTTATTCGTGCAATATTTTACTCAAAAGCATAGATAATAGTGTCCCGATTACATGTTCATTATTATCCTGACAATATTTTACACATGTTTTTTTTTATAAGATAAATTCGGGTGAAAGCATCCAATTTATTTTTAAATTAAATATCTACGAAAAACTCTAGCTCTCATATATTTCAAATCTATCACCATATTCAGCACCAAATCTCTTTCCTTCACTTTCCTCTTTCCCTCTCATGTGGGCCCTTTTATGAGCTCCCCCGTTGTGGTTGATCGATACCATCAGTGTGACTCATCCTCGACCTCTACACGAATCTCGACGTTCACCCCTTTCCCTTCTCTTCCCCTCTTGATAAACTACATGAAGTTTATTCGGAGCTAAAGTTACAACGCTTTCGCCCCCTCCGTCTTTTTCTTCTCTCATTTCTCTAGATCTCTGACCTTCTTCTTCTTTCTCCAGTGAACTTCACCTCCTTCGTTCTCTGTTCTCTCTCCCGACTCCCTTCTCCATTCGCTCTAAGTCTTCTCTTTTTAGTTCTAAATTTTTCATAATAAGGATGTACCTAATAACAATAAATGTTCAGTTTGTTGTAAGATTAGATCATCTTGTAAGTGCACTTATTAAATAGAATAATGAATCAAATTATAAATATAAATGATCATGTCATTATAATAAAGGATCATATTGTAAGTCTATTAGATATAATAAGAAATTATTTTATAAGTATAAGTGTCCGTTTAAGTGTAAGAAAGAATCATTTTAATATAAGTGTATAAAGTGCAGATGAGAGAAGACGAGAGTCAAGGGATAGAGGATAAGAGAGAGAAGAAAACACGTAGGAATAGGGAGAGGAGAGGGAAGTGAAAGTTAGAAGGAGGGATGGATGTGTTAGTTCCAAAAATGAAAAAGCACTATGTTGGAATGATAAGGATGATAAAATGCAGGACTACACTTAGCACTCATGTTTAGCAATTAGCAATTTCATTGTTGTTTATTACATGATTGATGCTTAAAGAAAATAAAGACTGCTTTTTGTTTTAATTCACCATTTTTTTAATGAGTAATGCTTTGTTTGATGGGAGGTAGAGGAAGAGAGAGGCGGCGAGAGAAAAAACAATGTACAAATGACTTTATTGGTTTGTATAATTATTCCAAAATAAGGTTGTTCTGTCATGGATATATTTTTAGGTGGGTCTAAATCTAAATCATTCATTCATAATGATACATGGTTGTGATTTGATTAGAACTTGAATGAAGGGTCTAGATTTGAACTACGTATCCATGACAGAACTATTCCAAAATCCAAACATAATATTAATGAAAATAATTTTTAATTTTTAATAACGTTTTGTAGTTTATAATTTCATTTTTTCCCAAATTAAGGTATAACAAACAAAAAAAAATGTGCTAATATATATTTGATTTATTAAATTATCTTTTAATTATATGATTATATCTCATATTTTCACCTCCTATAAATAAACAGAATGTTAATAATGAAGAAGCAAGCGGCTCCTGTGGTGGACAAGTTAATTCAGTCAAGCTAGATCATCCCATTGCAATTAGTTACGCGCTTGAGCACCAATGTTATGTACCAAAGAAAATTGAAGTGATTCTCAAATTCTACTATAAAGCCAGCACCAGTTTGGATCAGGATCCGACACGATCCAAATCCAATCCATAATCTACTGTACAAAAAAGGTCCTAGTAGCAGAGTTGTTGACAGTCGTTATTGACCCGACTCATGGAGTCGTTTGTGATAACTCGCTAGTTTTGGCATTTTGTGTTAGTCATGCTCCAGCCAAAGAATCTATTACTATCATATATAAATTCCATGCCATTTCTGTACAAGCATTCAACAAAAATTATTTTATTTATATTATTGTTATTTCTTGTTTCTTCGAACAGGAAATGGGACAGGTCAGGCTATTAGCTATGCTAGGAATGTCTATAATACCGAGATCATATAAAAATAATATGAAAAGATAGTGATTATGGGCTTCTGACAAGAATGGTGATTGTCGCTGAATTGGGTATCAAAGACAAATAAAATTGGCACTGCTTTAAGCAGAAAAATATGCTAAGAGAGAAGCCTTGCCCGGTTGCCCCACTTATTCAGAATAAAGCAATAGGAAAGAAATTATTAGACAAATGTATCAAGAAAGCTGTTTGCCGTGATATTTTTAAGAGCAAACCATAAAGTGATTATGTTTTTCTTGTACGAAAGCAATAACATCAGACAACCACGTAAAACGAGGATGGACCACTAATCAACTTATGTTGTTAGCACAACTATTGCAATTTGTAATATAATTTTTTCTGTAAACACAACAAAATACGACGCATCTCATGCTTAGAGAACTAACTATAGACGAAACTTATAAATAAAATTCTATCTGATTTTTACTAAAAAAAATAAAAATAAAAAATAACTGGCACATGCATGTTTGGTTTGGCTCGAATAAGGACTTATTCGAATAAGCGCTTATTCGTGCAAACCAAACAAAGGGAATAAGCACTCATTTGATCTTTTATTATTGTTCAAGTATTATTTTAGAATAAGAGGGCGAACAAGAACTTGTTTGAATAAGACATTTCTTATTTGATGAGGCAAATCAAACACACCATTTACAAGAAAAAAACGGTTTACTTCATTAAAAGATGGGTCGTGTGTTCTGATTGGGCTTCAGGAGTTGACACGTTTCTGGCCTTAAAATAGCAAACAAGCTTAGTTTGATCAACTGCCAATACAGGCCTTTTTTCTTCTTTATATAAAAAAGGACTCGCTATTTGATCGACCAATTGTTGAATAGCTGCCGGCCTGCAATGGAAGGCATTCCGCATTAGATTAATCCAATCTTCTTCACTTGAGCCCCAGCATTAATTTTTTTCTACATAATGGTAAATAAAAACATACGAGAAATTATGCCATGATAACTAATTTTGAATCAAACTTTGATCGCAACCTTTATGAGTGTTAATGAATTAATCTTTTTTTAAATGTGTAGTTAAGATTAAAGCCCGATTCAAAAATTGATTCTCATGACAAAATTTCCCAATACATTATATTATTTTAATTTGATTTCTCGATATAAACTTGTTTGCAACATTCCAAGGTCCTTGCTGAAATAAGTACAAACTTGTTTGCATCATCAAGGCTTGTCCGCCGTCAAGTTGTTACTAATGTAACCTGAGATGTGAACCTCGAAAAATACAGATCACAAATGGTGCGATTAGTCACATCCAGGAGCATACAAGTATGCAACCTAAAGAGTACTTGAACAGTAAGGAAACAATAAATAACGCAAAAACCCACTTCATATCCATTAAAAAAAAATGACGATTTGGTACTGCTCAGAAAGACACTTTATGAAAATCCCATTTAGCAAGTTTTCTGGCCACAATGAAAGACGAGAAAATCGCCAGCAGCAGACACGCTACCAGCTAATAGAATGACACACTACTTTTGAAAAAATTGCATGGGTATTTGCTCCCACAAAACAAAAAAGGTAAGAATTCATGATTATTATAATACCACAATAATTTCAAATGCCCTATACTTAAGCATTGTAATAATCTAAAATAAAATCCGCCCTACTAGTTTAGAAAAGCCGAAAACTGGAACCATCTCAAAAGTTTTGTTTATTGACCGAATCTTCTCTTACAACCCAATCTGCTTCTCGAACTTCTGGATTTGGTTCAAGAATATCCAAGTCATCTGCATAATCAAAATTGAAAATAATATATCAATCGTATTACTTCAAAAGAGCATAAAGGAAATCCGCATTCCACAACTTCGCAAACTGTGAAAAGATCCTAGCAATGCTTCTAAGGTCAAGCATGACATGTAACATTTTTGCAATAGCATTTCATTTTCGGAACTTTGCACAGGGATACATACACAAATTTATTGTGTACTAGGCATTTTAACACTACCCACATCACTATGCAAAGTCTTCAGTTGTTCACACAAATACAATTCAGTCCAATAACTAATTCTAAACAACAAATGTACACAATAACTTTTCTTTAAGAGAAATTGCCACAGACAAAAACTGGAAAGGGATAATTCATGTATTACGCAATTTAAAATTTTTCTAATAATAACAAAACTAGTTTCGATCAAAGACATACATCATCAATCAAAGAGAACCTTACTATACATTGTTTCTGTATCAGTACTTCAGTAGTCAGGTCTAGTACTGTAAGCATCAATTGCCTAACTGATGCTTAATTTGGTCCTACAAACTAAATCCTAGATATACCAATTAACAAAGTATCATTGCGTGAAATTAATAGAAATATAAATTTAACAAGAGTGAAATTACCATGACATGAGGAGCAATCCTGACACAGTACACAGGGAAACCAGTGTAGAACTTAAATGGACCCCCAGCTTTCAAGGTCTTCAGGGCACAGTCTAAAGATCCAGTGTATGGGTATTTACCATTGGCATCAGGCTGCATCTTCTGGATCTGAGTCTTAACATAGTCAAATGGCAAACTGCATGCTGATGCGAAGAAACCTGATACAGCGCTGGCTCCTACAAATATAAAGATAATTTATAATGACTTCAATAGAACCAACATCCAGTTAAATCATCTTAAAACTGTCTGATGAACTATTACTTATTGTATATTATCTCATAACTGCAGATTGAGAGAAGTTCCACATTAAACCCATGGACAATTCATAGTGCAGCCCGAATTGCTTCTTTTATATAAATTAATGTAGCAATGAGATAACAATAAATAAACTGATGATTTCACATAAATTATCCTATGTAAAATCTGCTTGTAATAACTAATTATTAGAACTATAGCTTACCGACAACAGTGCTGATTTCTCCAAATCCAAGAGAATCTCTGAATAGTTCAACACTCTGATCATACGATGCAAGCATACCCATGTTAAGTGCCATGGCCCTGACGACAGTAGGACCTGCACCCTTCCATAGGGCCAAGACACCTTCATCAGCAACAATACGATAAAGTGCATGGAAGGCATTCTTGTAATTACGCTGCTGGGCAGCCGGAAGTGTCGCATCAGCTTGCATCCTAATTAATGCCAGATCAGCTGGGCTGCCAACACAGGCACCAATTGCACCAGCCGTAAGCCCGATTGCAGCCTTTTGGAGTAAGGGAAGGGGCTTGCCTTCATTGGCCTCTACAGCCTTGTTTGTCAAAACCCTAATAAAAGGACAAAGCCATTGATTAGCTTAACCAACAAATCAAATAAAACATAAAAATGGTTGAATTTGTTGCTTTCTATTATGCATGCACCCACATACAATGGTTAATTAAAACTGTCAAACCAGAACACCTTAACCAACAAGTTCCAAAAAAAAAAGGTAATTCAGGCTCTGTTCCCCAAACTTTTCAAAACAGAACGGAGTTCAGCACTGAAGTTTAGAAAAAGATTAGTACTTTAGCTTTCATTTGCACCAAATTAATCCTAAGGCTCTTCTAGGGGAAAAAAACAAAAATCCATCCCCTGAACTTTCAAAAAGGAACTAATTTACTCTACAAAGAGAATTTAAGACCGTTCTTTTAACAAGGACCGGTTTGAAGTAAATACTAGTTAGGAACCTTTCATTTTGGAAGATTGACAACAAACAATTATCTTTCAAATTTCAATGACCAATTTGGTTGAAATAAAAGTACAGGGCCCAATAGGTGCAAATCAGCAAATGAAACTTCAACAGCCAAGTTGACTTTTTGCAAATGCACAAGGATCAAGACCTTTAAGTTCCAAGGAAGAACAATAAATAAAATAAAACACAAGACAACACAGTTGCATGCAAAGCCAATTACAATCAAATTGGTTTGAGTTTGCTCCTAATAAGAAGGAAGGAGGGTTGAGGTCACGGTTGTTTCTTTGGGGATTGAGACAGGGGGTTGTTGTGGCTTGGGAAGTTGGGAGCTGAGAAAGTCTACTAAAAATACATGCTTAATTACAGAATCTATATTCATACAAAAAATTAGATAACTTCCAAGTTCCAACAAAGAAGGAAGAGAAATACCTGAAAGATCCCAGTCTAGCAGTGGTATAGGTGGCTTGCCTTAATAAACCAGCTGATAAACCCTGTCCAAAGTTTCAATATATGAGACATAATCAGGAGAAAACAAAGAAAAAAAAAACCATTACAAGTGCAAACATAAAGTAAATTAAATCCCTCTGTGGAAAATGTCGTGTGTTTTAACTGGCATTCTAATTATTCACCAGGTTGACTTGAATAAAAAATTATATCAGCATTTAAGTCAAACTTCAAAGAAGTTAAATTTATTAAAATTAAAGAGAATATGATAGAAGGTAACTTATAACTTCAATTTTTTAATGGAAGAAAGATAGAAGGCTAATGAGTTAAAAATCTTCAAATTCAAAGTTTCTCAGTTCATAATTTCATAACACAACTGAAAGTATTTCCAACTAGCATACAATTCTACCAAACAAGTACAGAAACCTTGCTAATTGGAGACTGAAACTAAGTGTCTACTACCATCCAATTCTCGAAAAAGCTTAAATTCAACGACAATCTTAGCATAGAAAAGGATAATACCTTGTAAAAGGATGAGATACCATCATTAGCAAGCATAGTCTTGGTGACCTGCGCGGCAGATCCCTGACCTAACTGGATCCTCACCTACCAAACCAAACCAAAACCAATCCACACAAATTAAACCACGATCTGAACAGATCCATCCGATCGATTGATCTAAGAAACAAAAGAGTTCTAAAATCAAGAGCTAGCGAGCTACCTTGACCATGTCGATGGGTTGAATGACGCAAGTGGCGAGCATACCAGAGGCGCCGCCATTGACGAAGGGCTTGACAGTGGACCAGACGCCGACGGGGCTCTTCAACTGTTGTTGCTTCGCCTCCGCCATTTCTTCTTCACTCTCCTCCTGTTCTCTTCTTTTTTTTTTAGTTTAGGTTTGAAGAGAGAGAAAGAGAGAAAGAGAAATGTTTTGAGGATCTGCAATTGGGACCTTTGGGTTGGATCTATATGTGGTAAGAGAAACTGAGAAAAGGGTTTGGTTAGCACCGCGTACCGGGTCGCTTTTCTCACGACCCAAAGTGATGGCGCTTTTGATGTGCGGATGGATTTACTGCGTTGAATGTTCTGTGGCGATCGTGTAGCGAGCGAGGAGATGATAACGGTACTGTTAGGCGTTATAAGTGATGGTTGAACTAACCTAATTAGAATTCAGTTATAGAAGATCGAAATAGGGTTGCAAAACAGAAACAGTTGAGTGGAATTAAACTGGATTTCTAAAAGAGGTAGGAACAGTTGAGTGGAATTGAACTATTTTTTTCTAAAAGAGGTGAGATTTTAGTTATTTTGAATAATAGAAATGTTAAAAATAGATTTACAGTTACTTGACAAAATAACTGAAAAGTGAAAACAAGTATGATTTTAGAGTGTTGAAAAATTATTTTTTATAAAATGGTATGTTTGTACTGATATAAACAGTTCTTAGACTTGATATAATATAGTTACACAACAAAATTATTTTAAATTAAAAGATGCAATACTTTTTAATATTTTCAATATTACTATTTTTTTAATAAACATCATGGTTTAATATTTAAAAATATATATTTGCAAATTAAAGAAACTAACTAAGTAATTTTTATGTTGAGAATATTTCGAAGGGAGATAGAACATCTTCAAACCAAAAAAATATGATCTTAGAGTCAAACAAAAAAACTAAAGTTCTTACAGATTTAACTTAATGGAGTAATTATATGCATTACAATAAATTTTAACTATAATCAATATATATATATATATATTATTTCATTCTATCCAAACTTATTTTAGAGTTCTATGTAAAATTAATAAAACTTAACACTATCTCTCATGTAAAAATATATCTTCAAATAAAATCCTTTGTCATATAAATAATAATAATAAATGCAAATTTTCTTTTTGATAGATGTGTGAGGGAGAGAGCATGAGTTGATATTCAGTGAAGATAGATCGATGATATTTGATGAAAAAATCGTAAGAAGTAACAAATAACATGAGACAAATGATAGGTGTCAAATTGCGCGAGTCCATTATCATTTTTTAATAATTTTTAATTTTATTACATTACACCAATTCGAATCTTATTTTATTTCATCTATTTATTACATGAGTCAAATAAATATATATTTTAATTTGTTATCATTTATTTGATTATAGTAAACCTAATATTTGTTATCATTATCATTTATTATAATATCTATTTAATAAAAAAACATAGCTGCTATCAAAGTGATATGGTACCAATGTGATAAATTATTTAGAGGCATTCCAATCTCTTTTGATTTTAATAATAATAAGTATATATTATTTTCATAATAATAGTGTTTTAATTTAATAATATTAGAAAATACATTAACAAACAAAAATTTAAATAAAAGCTACTAATTGCGGAATTAATAAATTCAAAATCAACAACCAGCTATCAAACTGGGATATGGCCACTCGCTACAAAAAGAGAACTAAAATAACATGACAACTAATCAAGCCTCTCAAGGTAGGAAACTGGATCCGATTGGTCGCTTTAAGCGACGGATTCTCCGAGGCAAGATAGACAATAGTGCTCCGAGGATCTCATCCGTCCATAACTCAAAACTATGTTACACGAAACTCTACAAAGAACCGCCACATGACATCATAATATCTCTTGCAACGAGGTTTGCTGTTTGGTGTTTGGTCGTCCTGAGAATATTGTTAGGTAGACACATGATACTGCACCAGTTCTACTGACAAGTGGGGACACTCTAACTCATGTCTCACGTGCCAAAAATTAAGGTGTATATAACTAATGCGGAAACAGTGCCACTTTAACAGATCCGATCTAGTATAGTTTGTTGCATGGTCTAATTGTGTAAGATGCAAAAGAAATTTAGGTCAACTAGTCAAAGTGCCAATACTCATTATAAATTATAAATATTAATTAACAATAGTATTAATTTTGGTCAACAGAAAATTTGTTGGTGACTCCACCAAAATTGTTGTTTTGGTGGTTCACAGCCTTTGCTTAAGGGAGAGATAAAATAACGCCCATAAAAAATTGCAAGCAAATAAATATACCATATTTGGATAATAGAAATTACAAGAAATGAATCTACTACCACACATCAAATAGGACTCGACCAATTCTTGGTTGAGAGAAAAAATTCAAGCCTTTGAAGATCAACACTGGACCAAGCAATGAAACGGTCAGGGGTCTCTCGGAATTATCCTTGAATTTTGTTTGTGGCTCCAAATTTCACTTTCACAAAAACGGCTGGATTTCCAATCGCAGTCTGATTTTGTCTTTATTTAAATTCAAGTTGTTGTTATTCAAATATTGAGCTTTTTAGATGTGCGTCAACACCAGGTTGTTTTGAATTTGATCACATCTTCCTCCGACAAAACCAAGGAGGTAGATCTGTTGATCTCTAATTCTAATTTGATTTTGTAATAAAAAAGGTGATTGCTAAGTGGCAGCTATAAAATAGAGCAAAACTAGCATTGCGAAATCGGTTTATACCGAAGAATTCACATGGTTGATCCTAATATTTACGAGCAAGACAATTATATATTATATTTTCATTTTAGTTTGAATAAAATCAAGATATCAAAAGTTATTTAAAACAAAATATCATTTTCTTTAACAAGTTAGGTGAGTTTGAAGTATAGAATATTGGAAGAAGAACTGGTGTTGTTAATACAGCTGGTTGTGAAAAAGAATATAAAAATTTAAACAGAATAAATTAATGCACTTTTGTGTAGACTCTAGATTTATGAAGTATTAACTAGATATTATACATTTATACTACACGTTTTAAGGCTTATTTTTTAAGCTGACTTGAAGATCGGTCCTTAAATAATTGACCGTAAGCGACCATAAATCATAGGGGCTTCAGTCGAACTTGTCAAAAAAAAATAAAAAAAATAGAATTTTGTCATTTTTCGGGGCAGCAAAACTGGATAATTCCTAAAGCTGACAAGCGCTCAATTCTTCGTCAATTAAATTAAGAGATGGGCTAAAATCAGCCACGATTGACGGATGCAACCGTCAGCTACGATCAAATCTCAATTTTCGAGATTCTAACAGTCGATCCAAACCGTTCAATGTGTTCTTCATATTGAAATCTCATTGGAGACCAAATTTTACATTTTTCTGATTTTATTTACTATTTTTTTGAGATTTTTAAAAATCATAGTTATTGAAGGGTCCAAAATTGTTTAGATTAAGAATTTTGTAAAATATCAAACAAATACTAAAAAATTTCAGAAAAAATATAAAATTTGGTCTCCAACAAGATTTCAATATGGAGAACACATTGAACGGTTCGGATCGACTATTAGAATCACGAAAAATTAGTTGTTAATATTAGCTGATTTTAGCCTATCTCTTAAATTAATAATAAATATAGCTAATTAGCTGACAATTGCTAATGAAAGGATGATTTTTTACTACTTTTTTTCCCCAAGATGTGCACTCAATTAAATTTACTTGCAATCAATTACTCAACAATTAAAATTTTTTACATTATTTTGATGATTTTACAAGATAAAAACCTTTCAATATGTCCTCATAACATCAAACGAGAAGCAATTATATTTGAAGAACTTCCTTCATAAACGAAGCATTTGTATATGATTAGCATTGGACAACGAAATCCATTTTGAAAATCTCTTGAGAGATATACTTCACAATTATTTGGAATTTAACATGTAAACATGTTGCGCATCAGTACGTTGGTTTGATATATCGAGCAATTTAGTTTAGCATGAAACATTACAGTCGACTCTAACAACTACTTTAGCAGACAAAACAAAATATAACATATTATAAAATATGTAATAGACGTGCAATAGCAACCATAATATTAGACAACTATATGACCAAACTCCAAATCTACACTTGTTGCAAGTGATCTACAATGTCCTTAAGGAAAAGAGAACATGAAATTTTTGAAGAAACTTAGGGCACAGTTCCGGTGCCTACAAAATTACGCTACCACATATGACAAATCGTGAGCCATATGATCCAAATTTTATGTGCGGTCCGGATCGTAATTTATTTTAGTGTATCGCTGTGTATCGCCTGATTGCTTTCTTTTCCGGCCGTCAAACTCTCCTTCTCCGTCGTCGAGCTCTCTTCTCCGTCGTTGTCGCTCAAACTCTCCTCTTTGGCTCTTTTCTTTCCCTATCGCTGAGCTCTTCTCTCTAGCCTTCTCAAACCCTACACGCACCTCGATGAGGTATGCTTTAATATTCTTTCTAAAGACAAAAGAATCAAATAAGGTCCTGATCAAAATGAAGTTTATGTGGGATTTCATTTCAATTGAATTGATTTCATAGAATTTCGTTGGATCTAATTACATGGAAATTCTAACCAAATGATACTGAATTCCTTCATTTTGATAAAAAAATTTTCAACGAAATGAAATAAAATGAAATTCCATGTTAAATAAATGAGATTTCGATCAGGACCTAACTGATGCAATAGAATCCTAGAAATTTACCAAGATTGTCCAAAATCAGAATTTAGTATTTCCATACCCACTCGAAAGAGAGACACATCATTATTTATCAAGCACTGTCAAGTCATCAACCTGACGAGGCAATTTGGTGCAACCTTGCCAGCAATCAAAAAAGGAAGGGCATGAAGTGGTGGCAGATGAGGGTCACAAATTAAAAAAGAAGAAGAGGGCTTCAAGTGCAATGTATTAGCTTAAGTGCTAGATCTAACTTAATTACAACGGATGAGATGTTAACTCATGTTAGTCTTTAATAGTTTTAAGTGATGGATCCCAATTTGAAATTTCCTTCCATTTCTCTCCCAAATTCACTCCTCTTTCTCTCAATTAAATCAAGGTTCGTAACAACCACAAGCTGCGGCTATAGCAGATGGAAATGATTAGTTGATATGGTGTTGGTCTGCACAAGGAATTTACATGGCCAATTCCACCTACAAGGCACTTCCAACGGTGGGAAAAACTAAATTTCCAATGCAATCTTTTGCAAGGGTCGAATGATCAGCTTGATTTTGTGCTAATGTATTTACTTCTATTTTTACGTATTTACAATTTGAATATAATTAAGCTGAATATTAAGGTTTTCTATATGCTTAACTTGGTTTATCCAATTAGGCTAGCTGTTGCTTTGCGGGGAATTTGGATAGAGCGGAACTGTAGAGTATTCAGAAATACCAAAAGAACACCTACTGCAGTAAAGGACTGGATTTTACAAAAGGCTTCAATGTACTTGAGATTTTGTTAATTTTTCTTCTAGGTTTTTGTCTTTTTCTTTTTCTTTTTGCCAAACTAGACAGTTTTGTCTAGTATCTCTTAAAAAAAGTTGGTTCATCCAGGTTTGAGTCTTTCGCTGTACTTAGGATGTAAACTTTGGTGGTTGTGTATACTTCTTATTTTCTCTTAATTTGAATGTAAGTTGGGAAGTAATTTTGAACTAATTATAAATCGTGATAATTTGTTTGTAAGTTTGATGCAAATGTAGTCGACTTAATTAGAATGTAAAGATGGATTGCAAGTATACTTCTTTGTTATTGATCCTAAGGCTCACGATTTGTGACATTTGTGGTAGCGTAATTTTGTAGACACCGAAATCGTACCGAAGTGATTAACTACTCACCTTCAAATGTAGCTATAAAATAAATCAAAAAATAAAATGGAAAAAGGTTTGATACTACTATATATAACTAGTATATAATCATAATAAGAAAAGTGATTTTCTCTGATATCTTACTACAAAATTCAAAAAGTGGGTGTAATTCTAGTAACAGTTTCCATTGAATTTTATATTAAAAATTCATGACAAATAGTTTTACTAATAATTTCTCTTATTCAATTTTTTTTTTTTACATGCAACAACTTATCGTTGGTTCATTCATTGATTCGCATAATATTGGAATCATCAAGTAAACATGCATGATAGGTCATGTAAAACTTCTCTCTCGCCGTATATATTTTTTTTAATTTCCTTGATGTCAATATTTAATAAAATTATGAAATATTTTTAATCGTCAATTTCAAGAGCACAAATACTACATTGTATTAAAATAAATAAATAAATATTCTTGATATATAATATAAAATGAAATTTACAATAGTAAAAATTTGATGAGTTAATTTTTACGAAAATTGATTACATGACTACGAATCAATTTTCATAGGACTCTGTTTCGAATTTTGGTAAATCATTCTTGAATATATATTTTTGATGCGGCCTTAAAGTTGAGCCACATTATCAAACCATTGAAGTCGTGCTAGAAAACCCAAGCTAAACTTGAAAACTTTGCTGCTTTACAGCCTTTACTATTCTCAAGATTTGTGATTTTTCATTTCCAAGTACTAATTTCTCAATTATTCATCCTAAAATTTCACTGATGAAATATGTCTGTGATTGAGTTTGATTTATCTACGAAGGTAGTCTAATTAAGAAATTTATACTTCCTATTTCAATGCGCACAAAAAGAGGGAAAATAAAACATAATGAAAAAGTTTTAAGAAAAGGTTCTCGAAAAAAATTCTTCAAATTCATTCCCATTAACTTTTTTTCCAAAATACCTAATACCAGCAATTAAGTTCGTCACGTTAAATAGTTATGTGTCATGACTCATGTCATCAACAATCAGCATACTATTTATCAATGATAAATTGATCATAGACGCTACATTACAAAAATATGGCTTGTACTTTTTTTTTTAAGTTACTTTCATGATCTTCTTTCTTTATTTAATAATGAAGGCATATGCGGCGGTGCATTTAGACAATTTTATAATTTATAATTATAATTCTTCTTTGGTTTCGTTTGAAAAAATATATATTATACGTAAATTATTCTTGGGTTCCCATCTACAGTTTCAATCTCAACAACAGATCTAGATATTGAATTTAAGATTGAGACTTTGAGAGGCTGATTGTGGGACTTTTTTCCAAAAGGGCCGAAATTGATATTGCAACTTCTAATAGGGCTCAACTCATTTTAATATTATCTAAAAGGGCCTTGAGAAGCTTATGCGCCGTAAATAATTTTGTCTTTACTCTCGGAGCACAGCGGAGCATAGAAGTCACCAAATTTTCCGAAAGTACTATAACTGAGTAAATGAGTGAAAGTCCGAAATGAACTGTAAATTCGTACAGACCGATAAAGTTACGTACAGAACGATAGAGTTGTTAGTTGTTACGTACATCTTTCGATAATAAAGTTACGTACATCTTAATATGACTTTTTGTTGGACATTGTACAACTGATTTTTATGTATGAATGAAATGCCCACGGGCCAATTACCAACAAAAAAAAAAAAAGAAATTAGGTGGGCCACACGAAGAATTGACAATGACAGATGCTTTTCTCTGTGTTAATGGTAAACCAATGAAACCATGATTAACAACTACTTGTAATTAAAGCTTAAACTGATTGTTGACATTACACACTATCATCAACTTGAGTCCACAACAAGCACAAATATTACAGACAAATTCATTGAAAATATATTAAAAATTGAAATAACTACTCAATTGAAAGCACAATGACGAATTCATGATTTAGTTTGCTGCAAGAAAAATAATAAAATTTTTAAGTAAAACAAACTAAAAGAATTATAATTATAATTTAAATATAATACATGTTAAAAAAGATAATACGAATAACCTTCGTCATTTTCAATGGTTGCGGTGCAACTGTGCAAGTCCTCCGACTATGTCCTTTACCGCTGCAGCGATGACAAGTGTATTTGTTTCGTGGCTGACTGATTGTGTCCATATTATTTTTAATTCTGACCCTTTGACGCCGACCCTTCTTGATCTTGTACAAATTAGGATCAGGTACTAAATTGGGTCCTGAGTATATAGGCCAAGTACATTTATAGTTATAGTTCTCAAAAACATCATACCTAAATAATGACATACTTATCTCCATTATATTAGAGACATAATTATACATATACTAATAATAAAAGATTTTTTATGTTTGTTGCGCTTATCTTGACAAACATGGAGGAAACAACCTAAATTTATTATTAAAAAAAAAACAATGCGGTCTGTCAATTCTTCGTGCGGCCCACCTAAGTTTTTTTTTTTTTGGTAAATTGGCCCATGGGCATTTCATTCATACATAAAAATCAGTTGTACAATGTCCAACAAAATAAAGTCATATTAAGATGTACGTAACAACTCTATCGGTCTGTACGAATTTTCAGTTCATTTCGGACTTTCACTCATTTACTCGGTTACAGTACTTTCGGAAATTTTGGTGACTTGCTCCGTTGTGCTCCGAGAGTAAAGACAAAAAAATATTTACGGCGCATAAGCTTTTCAAGGCCTTTTTAGATAATATTAAAATGAGTTGAGCCCTATTGGAAATTTCAATATCAATTTCGGCCCTTTTGGAAAAAAGTCCCTGATTGTGCACGTTCCAAAATTGTCCGCTTTTGTATATTAAGGTAGAAGTGTCGTCTCGGTTTGCTTGTGTCGCTTTCAAGATTACTAAGATGGTGTGCTAGTGTGCTACTAATTCAAATCGGGCTGATAACCACCATTTTCAAGATTCATCATCCTCATCATCTCCTAATATTTGGATTAATTGCATTCTAAAAAAGAAAAGAGATGATGGGAATGATATGGATTTTTTTAGAATGTCATTAATGAAGTACCTCATCATCCCACGCTAACTATATTTTATTTTTTTCGGTCATCATCTGAATTTGCAATTAATTTCTAGAACAGTTAGTAAGATTAACTAGAACAGTTATTTATTTATTTTTTCAGAACAGTTAGTTATTTTTTCAGAATAGTTAGTTATTTTTCCATAACGGTTATTGATTTTTCAGAACAGTTAGTTATTTTTCCAGAATAGTTAGTAACATTAATTAGAACAGTTAGTTATTTATTCAGAACTTTTCTTTTCTGACTTTGATTTCTATTGAATGAATTGTGTCAAAAAGTAAGAATACAAAATTTTTCATTTTCAATTATACTGCATTTACGGGTGAAGAAAAAATGGAATACTCCATCCTCATCAACTAGTCTGTGGAGCAAGAAAAAACGGATAAAGAAAAAAATATATTATTAATTGTATTTAAAAAAAAAGAGGGGATGAAGATGAAGGGGATGATTCCTAGACTTTTTTATCAGGGGTGATAAGGATCATCCCCGATATTTATCATTCCCATCATCTCCACGCGTTTTTTTTTATTTTTGGCTCTACGCGTTTTCTATTTCTGGAAAGTGGAAATCCTTATTCTGCGTATTCCCTCCTTCTCGCGTACGTATCCCCCCTCCCTCTTGTCGCTCTGTTTCCCTCACTCTCGCGTACGCCCTTCCCCCTCCCCCTTCCGAGCATAACTGTTGAAATTAATATATATAATCGTTGAAGTTAATATCATAATTGTTGAAATTAATATACATAAATGTTGAAGTTAATATCATAACTGTTGAAGTTAATATACATAAATGTTGAAGGTAATATCGTAACTGTTGAAGTTAATATACATAAATGTTGAAGGTAATATCGTAACTGTTGAAGTTAATATATATAAATGTTGAAGGTAATATCGTAACTGTTGAAGTTAATATATATAACTGTTACGATATTAATTTCAACAGTTAGGATATTATCTTCAACATTTAACTATATTAACTTCAATAGTTATGAAGTGTGTAGGAGGGAAAGAGGGAGGGGGGATACGTACCCAAAGAGAATAATTTCAACAGTTACACACTTTCCAATACTTCTTACCACTTCTTCCCTTCTTCCCTTCTTCCCACACCTATCCAAACGCACCCAAAGAGAATAATTTTACCTCTTAATTACTCTCAACTTATCTATATTTCAACCAGCATCTTATTGTAAAGCTAGATAGTGATAAGCTGTGGAGCTCAAAGTTAGTATAACCTATAAACATTTCCCGGCCAATGGCGGCTCTGCATTCTGAAAGAATATTTGCTGGGATCATTATCACATTCAAACTTGCAGACCAAGAATATTGGGTTGTATCTCTTCAAGAATATTTCATTTCATATTAAATAAATAATTGCTGAAATTGACCCCAATAAATCAAAAGTTCAAAACAATACAATGCATTGCGAGATAATTTGGAAGGTAATTTAAATGGAACTATACTATGTATTTTATTGCGTCACATGTACAAAAAATAGACCAGGAAGATGAGTAAACTTTTACTTTGCTATAAATAATTACAAAAATGGATCCTACATATAATTTTTTGTTTATAAACAAAAGATGTATGCTAAAGTGCTACCGAGTCTTGCACATACAAGCAGGCGTTCTAGGCAATCTGTACACACTTCTGCCACGTGGGGTCACGCCTTGATTCTCTTCAATCATATTCTGTACTCTTTTCTGAAATTCACCCCAGTCAATATCAGCATGTTCCGTCAGAATCCTCGCAAATCTCTTCTTATTGGGTCTAAGGGTTGTGGCTTGACCCCGGCCGTGATAAATTCTATATCCCGTTACTAGAGATGACAACTGACTTCCAGTGTCGGTCATTGCAAACACATCAGAGGATGCACATGCGATGAAGTCTAGAGCTGCCAGCTGAAATAGGTACCCAATATCAATTTAGATAGATTGAAGTAGCTCACTCAAGTATGAAATGTCATATGAGCCTCTTCTTATCCCAATTTTGTTAAAGCTGCCCTTCATTCTTCTAATTTCTTATTTAATTAAAGATTGCCACATTTTCTACTTCATCTTATAGCTGAGTCCAACCTGTTTGTATGCTTTCTGTTTACTACCTACTCAGTTAGTTTACTCGACTTTGTAAAGCTATTAAGAGTGGTATGGGTCAGAAATGCAATAGACTAAGTTGGTCTATTTTCTCTGGGTCATCCGTTAATGTAAATGACTTGTAAAAGTTCAGCACAAATAAGAACAATAAATGCTGGTACCAGACCTGCTGATGGATACTGAACATCACCACCCACCCACCCACCCACAGAAATACAAATGATCCTAATAAGTTTAGTACCTGTGACGAGAAATTCTTAAAAGGTTCGAGTTCCTCAGGAGAGAGAAGATCTTCTTTAGTGACTACATTTGGGAACAATTGCATGAAAGGTTGCAACCTGGATAAACCACCATAAATGTGGGACCCAGCTAGGTAGATGTACGTCTCACTTGTATATCCTAAAGCTGAAAGCATCAGTGCAGCCTCTTCAGGTGTGAGGGGGCACTTTCCAGAAATGCGTAGCTCTTCTGGGGAAATGGATCTATGGTATTTCCAGTCAAATGCAAAGTGAAAGAAAAGAAAAGGGAAGTAAATATGTGAGAAAACCAGAGCAGGAAGAAAAATGACAGGTAGTTCCTTATCTTCTTTGTTTAAAATTTTCCAACAAGCCTTTAACACATCAGGAATTGCATGCTGCTACATTTCCAATATTTGTAAGTAGACTGCATGATTGGAGAGGTTCGACCAATATCCCCAGGTTATTATCCTTAACACCATCATATGAACATCATAGTTTAACAATTTCCACTAAATTTTCAAAATATAATTTATAGAAAACAATACTCCCATAATTATTGTCATTTTATTATTCATAATGACACCACTGATGTAAAAGACTATCGAACGCTAGTGTCATTTTATTCAACAGTCTGGAGCTACTTATACAACTTTATATCACAAATGCTTAATTGAGCCACAAATAAACACCAAAAAGATGTTCAATTGATTCCATGTTAACAGCAATTCAGGTAAACAAAAATAATTGCAACTTGACTTACATGTTCTGAATTCGTGTAATAAGAGTTGGGAAGTGCTCTTCTCGATACATTTGCAACTCCAGTCTTTCTCTTTGTCCACCTCCAAAATTGCAAAGAGAATATGCAACCATATCCACCTCAAACCGCATGTGAAGAGCTAGATATTTAACCGGCCTTTTCAAATTCCTATTTCTTATCGCAAGTTCATAACTTGGCATGTATTTCCCAAATAGTTGTTTGTCTATTTCTGTTAGCTTTGACTTGTGGTTGCGAATGCGCTGCACCAACATTGAGCCTAGTTTTTGTATCTTTGGCACAAATTTCAATGCATGAAAATTACACTTGCACCTCAGTCTCTGTTATTAGAAAAAAAGAGAAGTATGAAGTTCCAAAATTGGTTAGACAATATCTTTCTATAGCATATTAATAAAAGCAATTTGGTAGTTCCAATTCTAACAACTTTCTATCTTTGTCAGCTTATCAATTTGGAACTACTTCTTGGGTAGTTTAGGCTTAAATCAGATTACAGCACAGGAACTTTAAAGAGGCCACAGGAGATTTGGTATAATTCAGTAGTTGCAAGTTGTTTAATGTAGAAAATCATATCAAACTCTACAAAAGTGGTCACTAAAAAAGTGCTCTAAACAGATTGAGTGTTGGGGTACAATCCCACAAAAGTGGTCACTATACATATAAAACTCTGACTAACCTTTTTAAAGAAACTTTTAGAAAATCATAAAGAAAATCTTAACATTATTTTAGAACAGGTAGGAAACACGTTTCAGTTTTTTGTACAATTAAATAGTACATAATGGAGTAGGGTGGATAGGTTGGAAAGGGGTTAGCAGCACTCATTGTCACGGGTACTTCCACTCCAAGGCATATTTTTCCTAAACTAATGTAACTTTAGAACAACAAGAAGTAAGCCTTTTGTCCCAAACAAGTTGGGGTAGGCTAGAAGTGAAACCCAGCAAGAAGAAGACCTAAACTAATGTAACTTTGGCCAAAAAAATTATTGTTATAACAGTATTTACCATTAGTTCTTTTTAAAGTATAACAAATCTGACTAGGATAAAGTATGAAAATTACAGTAAGAAAATTAGGTATGTTGTACATAAGTAAAAGATTAGATCTTCACCTGAAGATGAGGAGGTAAAGGGTCAAAGCCTAATCGATTGCCAAACCCAAGAAAATGAACTATGCCATTTCTTTGAAGTATGGGAAGTATAGCTTCTATGTAGTATGAAGGCATGGCCTCCTTCATTATTTCCATATCAGTTATCTGCAACATAGAAAGGATAAATAAAGACATGTAGAAGTTTCTTTTGTTCGTCTCATTCATGAAACCAAAATACTTTTTCACCCTAGCACCCTCAACAAATGTTAATTGCAATTTGGACCCCAAGAAAAACTGAAATCAGTTATTTACCCTTTTAAAACTTGGATCTATTCAACAATAATTTTTTTTTTTTACCTACTTGGCTACCAATTGCTTCAACATCTAAGGCCTGAAGGTGAGGTGGCAATTCTTTTACAATATCCACATCATCCTTGAAATAGTCCAAAAAATACTCTTCCTGATAAATATCACCAAACTGGCTGGGAGGAAACATAAAGAAGAAAATGATAAATAAGAAATTCAAACTTTACTCTGAAACAAAGCAACAAGTCTCCTGTGGTTAAGTTATGTCATATTTATTTTATGTCAAAATTTCGCAATTTTTATACTTTACTCAAACACTCTACCGCAGTACCTGATGCAATTTTTTTTGCATATATGACTAAAAATTCACAACATCTAACCTAGTATCCTTCCACACACTACTATAGAGAAACTTTGGCAGAACTAGAGTTGCATTCAGAAGAGACGCAATTGCAACTGCATTACATACCTAGTAAGAAAAGATACTATATTACAAATAAGGAAAAACAAATGTGAAAAAGTGAGAATAATAGTACAAATTTTTGTGTTAAGTCTTACTGCAACTCTCTGTTGATTCAAACCACCATTTGCACTGACCAATATGTACCCATTATGCTTCTTTCCTTGACCTGTTGTACATCCAATGATATATTAGAACATTTACTACTGAAAAGATACAACAACCACAATAAGTCTAAATAAGCCACTAACTAAGACCACTAACTAATCCATTAATTATGAATAGGAATAAGCCAACCAACATTAAAAAAAAATAATAAATAAATAAAATAAGGCCTTGATTAAAATCCCTTTTTTCAAGCGGGAATTCATTTCATTACAATCTTTTCACCAAAAGAACGGATTTCATTCATTTGATCGGAATTTCCATGTCATTAGACCCGACAAAATCTCGAGAAATCATTTCTAATGATATGAAATCCCGCACGAAAATCATTTTGATCAAAGCTTAAATAAACACATTACTGTAGCAGTTGTGATGATTCCAGTACGAATCAGATTGTACACAAACAAGATAAATAGTAAAAGAAAACTTCAAATTTAATTTAACATTTAAAAAATAATGTTTGTTACCTTGGTCAGCATTATTTGGCTTGCCAGCACAAGGTGTCCATTCAAGTGTCTGACCAGCAGACTCTTCCAGAAATGAAAACTGTCCAGCTGCAGTATTATTCTGCCAAATGAGAATGCAATGCAATTTAATATTATGGAAATTAAGATGGTATCATTTTTTTTTTCCATAATGACTCTGTACCTAGAATACTGGTTCATAACTTATTAGTACAATACCAAGCATAATTGGTTCTATACCAAAATCAAGGTCACATTTAGGTAAAAGCCCAATGGGAATAGCCCATCTTCATCAATGCTAATAGGAACCAAGTACTATGAAACATAATATAGTGTTATATGTTGTCGAAACAATAATATAGTGTTATATGTTGTCAAATTAAGAGATAGCAACCTTTGTAAGAGATGATGAAGCCAAAGATAGGAGACGACCATACATAATATTTCCAATCTCCTCTTGAATCAATCTTCGTTTATTATCCTTCATAATTCATAAAGCAGTGTATTGGTCATTTTAATATTTGCTGATATGTGAAATTAAGAAAGAAACATTACATAAATGTGTTTGCTAATTCTAAATTTACGAGCATGCACATGTTTACAAGAATAAGTAGATGCAAACGTAGAGAAAAAGGAAAATTTCAAACAATTCACATTTAATATTGATGAAGCTATGGCCATTCAGTTTGTTTTCCGAATTTCATCATATATAATAAAAGCGTCAAATATGAAGCAAAATTACACTTAAACTTAATTTTTTATATTAAAGAACAAATAGGTAATCAGAACACAAATTTCAATTATGAAGTAACTATTAGCAAACATAAATTCAATTTTAACTGGTGGTGTATTCAATCCCAAGGTAGCATACATAGTTGCAAATTGACAAAGCAAGCTAATTCATACCTGTAGCTCCTTCGAAGGAAACTTAAAATAGGGGATAGTAGAAACCATCACAGAATCAATTATGATAAACAACAAAATCAATCCAATAGCAAAAACAAGCAGCCTTAATTGCTTCCATATCTCCTTCTTTCTCTTCCTATGAGAACTCTTTCTATTAGAAAGCATCTTAAATCGCAAAGAACTATAGGACCTCAAAAGATTTCAATAATAGCCACAGTGAACTGCATCCAAAAATCAGAGCTTTTGGCTTCTCTCTCTCTGTCTCTCTCTATAAGCAAAGGAGCAGCTGGTGGAACCAAACCTATAAGAGACCAACCCATTTGTTGGTTTTTGGGTTTCTACCAATATCTCTCTTTTCCCATCTTATTGCTTCTTGTACGCACCTTATTGACCAGTCATGCACCAATCACCAATCAATTGCAACATGCTTAGTTGACCCGTTCAATATTTTAAAATATTTGGTCGTTGGAGCATGACAATCGACGAAAGAAGAAGGTAGAGGGAACAACGGAAGCAACAACAAGGACTAGAAATTAAAAAAGGTAGGTTGGAACGCAAGCGAAGGTTTGATGGAGACTGGTGAGAAAATACTTGAAAAGCAACAGACGGAAATTATTAAAAGCAAAGAGAGGTTAGTTGCTTGTTAACGAACGAGGAGAATGAGCATCATGAAGCACCAAACTGGTGGTGGGGTCGATTGGATTAAGGTTTCGGTGTACCTTCCACAGAGTACAGAGAGGAGCTTCAGTGGGGCAAAACATCGAACAGGTGGCGGGTGTGAGCAGGGTGACCCGTGTACGTGCGTGCCGTTGGGAATTGGAGAACTCCAGTTCAAGTTAATGATCACCTGGGATGTCAACGTTGAAATCCTGTTGGAAACAAATCTTTGTTACGCTGTACCTTTCTGGAGTTCATCTCATGACTCACGAGGTTTAATTGTACTTATTATAATTGGATTAACCCGAATTCATTTCGGATTAAACGGTCTGAAATAAAGAAAAAAATTGAAGAAAAACGTTATATGCTCTGAATTTGGAGTAACTGTAGATACGAATCCTCCTAACTAATTTTATTTATTAACTCTTTTTAAATGTTGAAATTTCTTTTTTTTTTCTGAAAACTGCATAACTGTATTGTGCATTTTTTTATTGTATAATACATGTCTGATAATTATTTACGTAATGAAGTTTGTCTATTTCGGTCTAGAAATACTTAATATATTTTTTAGGCTATTAACAAATATTTTGAACTTTACTTTTTAACGTTTTTAAATTTATATTCTGTTGTTACAAAATACAGGCCAAAAAAATTATAAAATACATAATTAAATTGCAAAATACGCACTTGGTGTCGAACATGAAAAGCGTATTTTGGAACTGAATATCAAACAGAAACTACACAAACGGTCCTTAAAGTATCACCCAATTACTATTTTGGTCCTTACAATTTTAAATTTATCGTTGTGATTTTTTTTTTTTTTTACTGGAAACGAGCAGGAGGAAACCCACTTTTCACTAACAGAATGCAACAGTAATACTGGTCCTTGAAGTCTGTACCAAGTTTGATATTCAAAATAAATAAATAAATAAATAAAATCTGTACCAAAATTTTAACATTTACTCCATTGGAAAGCAATAGTTTCACCTATTTTAACATAATCTTAGCATCGCAACCATGTGTAGTTCATATATGATATATCAATTAAATGTACATTGATGTTGGTGTTATCATACTTAAACCAAAAATACTATTTTATATATTCTCTAGATAAAATATCTTTATAACACAAATGCTAATAGGGTGTAGCAACCTAGAAATACCAGACCTAGTTTATTTGTGATGACTAGGTTAAAATTTTAAAATAATATTAAGAAAAATAAAATTTTAAAACTAATGACCTTTAAACCATTAATTAAATTGTAACATTAAAATTTACTAGAAATCGAAATCTTTTAACTTGTGTAGTATCTAAAAATAATTTAAATGATTCTGGCAAAATCAGAGTTTGATTAAAATTCAAATCTAATATCCAAAATAATTAAAACTAAATGAAAACAAATAATTAGTCAACTCATATGAGTTGCAGCATCCTTGGCTGCATGAATCATGCCACAGAAAATCCAAGAGATCAATTTTTAATAGAAATCTCAAATTTGCGTTGGCATCATCTCCTTCCTCCTCTTCCCGAAATTAATTAATATAAAAATTTATACACAAAAAATTTTAATATACAGAATTATTATTTTTTTTTAATAAGAAGAAAGTTCCAACGCGTTTTAGAAGAGGGTTTAGCAATTCCCCTTCGTACGCGGTTATAAACCGCGCTCCAACCCTCCGAACGCGTTTTATAAACGCGTACGAAGGAGAGATGCTGTCCACTTTCCTCTCGTTTGTCAGAGCTTTTTACGCATTTATAAAACGCGTTGAAAGCCCTGGAGCGCACTTTATAAACGCGTTCGGAGGTGTATTATTTAATTTTTTAAAAAAAAAGTACAAGCATGCTCTGATAAAGACTGCAAAAGACATGACAAGATTTGATTTTACATGCTCGGTCTTCAACGTTTAACACGGCTAGGTAGTCCCGTGCGTTCTCCACTGCCCCGCGGTGCTGGCTCCGTGAGAAAGACCGAGCTTCGC